>CM067338.1:14418125-15706250 GCA_034376525.1 Nicotiana benthamiana | reverse complement strand
CTCACAGAAACTACTAGCTACTCACAACTTGTTAATGATTGCAATTTTCTTCTTGATGCTGTGGGACTGGACAAGATATTCAGGGAGGGCAATACTGTGGCTGACAAGCTGGCTGGATACGGAAGAAGTTGGATTCCACTCACTTCGGTAGCGGACGACGCAGTGTTCTGGGACACACCTCCCCCTTTTGTTTTACATGCTTTCAATGAGGATCAAGCTCTATGCGATCCATTATGCAATCTATTCCCATGTTTGTGATGACCAAACACTTTATCTTTCAGTAATGAAGTATCTTCCATTTCCTAAGGATATTTAAATATATAGTATATTATTTACTTGTCAAGCAGCTGTACAATTATGCCTAATCGGATTTGGTTACTTTTCAATTTTACAGCTAACAAGCAGGACAAAATTCTTATTTTATCCACTGAATGTTAGCTGGAAATCCAAAACTACAAAATTCATGCAAGGAATACTTAATTGACTAACTAAACCTCAGTCCTATTCAGTTGCAAGTCTAGAAAATTGCAATGAGGTGGAAAATGAAATAAAGGACTGGAACCTTTTGCATAGGCAAAGCTCTTCCCACAAGATGCCATTGATTTGTTCATGGGTTTCTGCCTAAATAAAAATGAACAGAGCTCATTTGGTTCATAAAGGGATTTAGGTGAAATTGCCCCAGCAACCAAGATTACCAGTGCGAGAACAAACAGTTTAGATGAAATTATAAACCCCTCTTCCGAACAAGACTACCAGTGAGGGAACAAATGACAAAATCTAATTTAGAAGACTAGGATTGTCCTAGAATCCAATCAAATGATAAAATAATATGTTAAAGCATGTAGAGTGTCCCACATCGGGAAGTAGATACCTATTATTATGTACTCACTGTATATAAATAGGGTTGTACAACACTTTAATTAAGCAATTAATAATATTTTCCTCCCGTGCTTTCTCACATGGTATCAGAGCAATCGTGAGAGATTTATCATTGTGGATAAATTCCAACAACTCCGGGAAGAGAAATCAGTCAACCGGAAGTCTTTTCCGACAAACATAGGTCTGCCGCAACTAAAAATCCACTTTTTGTCAGTGTTGTGTAAAAACCAACACCACCACGATATATTTAAATAAAATTCCAACCACTTTTATATTTTTCCGGTGTGAACAATAATTTTCAGAAAAAATCTGCTTTTTCTTATGCAACATTATAATGGCATTCGTATCTGAAGCGCTTAAGTCACAATCCGTTGGATGCAATGCATTGAATCCAATCAAGATGGTTTCTTTACCAGATTATGTTGAGTTCCTTCAGTACAAAGCATGTAAACAAACACCTTCAAGGATAACTTCCGTTGTTCAAACCGTTAGTAGTGTGACTTGTGTTTCCCAATCTTTAATTCAGAGTCAAGGTCATTGATTCAGGCGCATCTGATCATATTTCTGGGAACAAATCTCTTTTCACTAGTATTTCGTATTCTTAATCTCTTCCAACAGTCACAATGGTCAATGGGACTCAAACCATGGCAACTGCAATAGGTCAAGCAAGCCTACTTCCTTCCTTACCTTTAGATTCAATTATTTATGTTCTCAATAGTCCTTTTAATCTCATAGCCATTAGTCGCTTAGCCAAATCACTTAAATGCACTGTTTTATTTCTTGATGACCTTGTTTTTATATAGGAACGCAGTACGGGGCGAATCATTGGTATCGAGCATAAATCAGATGAACTTTATTACCTTATCCTTGCAAAATCACATAGACTCACATCTTGTCTTCCTTCAATAACTTGTCTTGTTACCGATTCATCGGATTTATTACATAAATGGTTGGGACATCCCAGTTTGTCAAAACTTCAGAAAATGGGACCTGGTTTATCTCACTTGTCCACTCTAGAGTGTGAGTCATGTCAGCTCGGTAAGTATATCTGCTCCCATTTCCCTCGGCGTCTTGATAATCGAGCAGAGTCATCTTTCACTTTAGTCCATTATGATATATAGGGTCCTAGTCAAGTTAGTTATATCTTGAGATTATGCTAATTTGTCAGTTTCATTGATAATTATTCCAGGTGCACTTGGATATTTTTGATGAAAAATCGGTTTGGATTGTTTTCTATTTTCCGGACCTTTCACGCCGAAATTATCGTAGTGATAATGCCCTAGAGTATTTGTCTTCCCCATTTCAGCAGTTTATGAACTCTCATGAGATTATTCATCAAACATCTTGTCCGTACACATCTTAACAAAATGGGGTAGCTGATAGAAAGAATAGGCATTTTATTGAAACTACTCGTACCTTACTCATATAATCTCATGTTCCGTTGCTTTTTTAGGGAATGCAGCTCTTACATCTTGCTATCTTATTAATCTTATGCCATCTTCAGCTATCCAGAATCAAGTTCCATTCTCTGTCCTGTTTCTCCACTTACCTTTGTTCTCTTTTCCACCCCGTGTCTTCAGAAGCACGTGTTTTGTTCATAACCTTATTCCAGGAAAAGATAAGTTAGCTCCTTGTGCTCTTAAGTGCGTATTTTAGGGTTACTTGAGAACGCAAAAGGGGTATGTTATTCTCCTAACCTCCAACGGTACCTTATATCCGCTGATGTTACCTTCTTTGAAACCTATTCATACTTCATTCATATTTCATAGGTCCAGGTAACCACTTAGATATTTCTGAGGTGCTACCAGTTTCATCTTTTGGAGATTCAGTCACTATCTCCCATTCATCTTACTCTACAACTCCAGCTCAACCACCTACAGCTCCTATTGCAACTCCACCACCTATAGCTCCAGTTCCACCACCTAGTCCAGTTCAACCTTCTACAGCTTCACCACTCTTGACTTATCATAGTCGTCCACATCCAACATCAGGCCCAGGTGATTCACGTCCTGCATCAGATTTTGCACCTACCGGGGACTTGTCTCCTCTTAGTCAACTAATTGCACTATGCAAAGGTGTACGATCCACACTTAATCCTAATCCCTATTATGTCGGTTTATGTCATCGTCTGTCATCACCTCATTATGATTTTATATCATCTTTGTCACTTTTTCTATCCCTACATGTACAGGTGAGGCACTATCTTCCCAGGATGGCGACAGGCTATGATTGAGAAGATGTCTGCTTTACATGTGAGTGGCACTTGGGAGCTCGTTCCTCTTCCTTCAGGTAAGTCTACTGTTGGTTGTCGTTGGGTTTATGCGGTCAAAGTAGGCCTGGATAGCGAGGTTGATCAGCTTAAGGCTCGTCTTGTTGCAAAAGGATACACTCAGATTTTTGGGATTGATTATAGTGACACTTTCTCTCCCGTGGCTAAAGTAGCATATGTCCGCCTTTTTTTGTCCACGGTTGTTGTACGTCATTAGCCTCTTTATCAGTTAGACATTAAGAATGCTTTTCTCCATGGTGATCTTGAGGAAGAAGTTCATATGAAACAACTACCTGATTTTGTTGCTCAAGGGGAGTTTAGTGGTCTTGTATGCCGATTGCGCATGTCACTATATGGTTTAAAACAGTCTTCCCAAGCTTGGTTTTGGTAAGTTCAACAGAGTTATTCAAGAGTTCGGTATGACCCGTAGTGAAGCTGATCACTTTGTGTTTTATCGACATTTTGCTCCTAACCTGCGTATTTATCTATTGGTTTATGTTGATGATATTGTTATTACTGGCAACGATCAGGATGGTATTACTAATCTGAAGTAGCATCTCTATCAGCATTTCCAGTCTAAGGATCTGGCAAATTGAAGTATTTTCTAGGTATTAAGGTCGCTCAATCTAGCTCAGGTATTGTTATTTCACAACGGAAGTATACCTTAGACATTCTTGAGGAGACTAGAATGATTGGCTGCAGACCTGTTGATACTCCTATGGATTCAAATGCTAAGCTTCTGTAGGGACAGGGGAAGAGAGATCTTATGAGATATAGGAGGTTGGTTGGCAAACTGAATTACCTCACAATGATTAGACCTGATATTTCTTTTCCAGTAAGTGTTGTAAGCCAGTTAATGGATTCTTCCTGTCATAGTCGCTAGGATGCAGTTATTCACATTCTTCAGTATATAAAGTCAACTCCAGCCAAAGGGTTACTATTCGAGGATCGAGGCCACGAGCAGATTGTTGGGTATACTAAAGTTGATTGGGCAGGATAACTTTCTGATAGACGTTCTATATCTGGATATTGTGTTATTGTAGGAGGTAATTCGGTCTCTTAGAAGAGCAAGAAAAAGAATATAGTTTCTCGGTCTAGCGCCAAAGCCGAATATCGGGCCATGGCTATGGCAATATATGAACTAGTTTGGGTCAAGCAGTTGCTCGAGGATTTGAAGTTCGGAGATCAGCAAGATGGAACTAGTGTGTGATAAGCAAGCTGCTCTTCATATTGCATCAAATCCGGTGTTCCACGAGAGGACTAAACACATTGAGATCGACAGTCACTTTGTCACAGAAAAGATACTCTTGGGAGATATTGTTACAAAGTTTGTGAAGTCGAATGATCAACTAGCAAATATTTCACTAAGTCTCTTACTGGTTCTCGTATTAGTTACATCTATAACAAGCTCGGTATATATAATTTATATGCACCGGCTTGAGGGGAGTGTTAAGTAGTTAGTCATGTATAGTGTTCCACATCGGGAAGTAGATACCTATTATTATGTAATCACGAAATATAAACTGGGTTGTACAATACATGAATTAACAACAACAACAACAGCTACCCAGTATAGTCCCACAAAGTGGGGTCTGGGGAGGGTAATATGTAGACGGGCCTTACCTCTACCCGAAAGGGCAGAGAGGCTGTTTCCAATCGACCCTCGGCTCAGTGAAGGAAAGGAAAAACAAAGACAAAAACAAAAGAGTATTAGTAACTACAGCAGAAATAGCGAAAATAATTATCTAAACATAAGAACCATAAATAAAATAGCATGCAAGAATATCCGACAGTAACTACTATAAATAACTACCATAAGGGAGACACAATCCAATACACAAATCATCTATGGATAGCCTTGCCAAGCCTCACCCAAGCCCGGGTGAGGAGTACGAAAAACTCTAGGAGCCCCTATCCTACGAGCCTGATACTAGACCTCCAGACTTTCCTATCAAGGGTCATGTCCTCGAACCCGCATTCTAGCCATGTCATGCCTAATCACCTCTCCCCAATACCTCTTAGGCCTCCCTCTGCCTCGCCGTACGCCGACCATCGCCAGCCGCTCACAACTCCTCACCGGGGCATCAGGACTTCTCCTCCGCACATGCCAGAACCACCTCAGCCTCGCTTCTCGCATCTTCTCATCCACCGGGGCCACCCCCACCTTCTCTCGAATAACTTCATTCTTAATTTATCTAACCTGGTGAGCCCGCACATCCACCTGAGCATCCTCATCTCCGCAACCTTCATTCTCTGAACATGAGAGTTCTTCACTGGCCAGCACTCCGCCCCATACAACATGGCAGGTCTAACCACAGCTCTATAAAATTTCCCCTTGAGTTTCTGTGGAACTTTCTTGTCACACAGGACTCCTGATGCAAGCCTCCACTTTGACCATCCCGCTCCTATACGATGAGTGACGTCTCCGTCAATCTCTCCGTACCCCTGAATCGCCGACCCAAGATATCTGACACTGTCCCTCTTGGCGATGAACTGAGATCCAATCATCACGTCCCTGCCTACTTCGCTCGGCTCGGCACTAAACTTGCACTCCAGGTATTCTGTCTTAGATCTGCTTATTTTGAAACCCTTAGACTCGAGAGTCTATCTCCATACCTCTAACCTCTCAATAACACCGACCCTCGTCTCGTCTATCAAGACTATGTCATCAGCAAATAGCATACACCAAGGCACATCCCCTTGAATATGTCGGGTTAGAGCATCCATCACCAAGGCAAACAAGAGAGGGCTATGCGCCGATCCTTGATGGAGCCCCATAACCACTGGAAAATGGTCTGAGTCGCCACCCACCGTCCTAACCCTAGTCTTAGCTCCATCATACATGTCCTTGATTACTCTGATGTAGCTTGCTTAATACTTGAATTAAGCAATTAATAATATTTTTCTCTTGTGCTTTCTCACATAATCAAAACAACCGATGTCTGTTCCCTTGTCCATGAACTTGCTTAAACTTGTTTCACACATTTCTTCACATTATTCACACACAGTTGAGAATGTATTAGTAAAAGAACTAGTGCTTTGTATTTGTTTTTTTAAATCTTATTGCATAAATTGTAAAAGGCAATAACTAATGAGAATATGGTTCATAGAAAAATCAAGAATGCCTTCTCTTCTCCAGCCATCAAGGTTCAGGGACATCTTTCAATTTCAAATACTTTTAGTGCTCCGGTATTCTAAACCAAACAACTGAATTAATAGATATCAATCTTTTCAAATTATTCCACTAATTGGATTCTCATGCATTTGCTACACTAGAGAGATTGTGCTCCGCATGGATCATGATAATTTAATGATTTTTAAATGTTTTAAAATAATCATCGACATGCATTTCAAAAAAGCATTACAGATATGTTAGCAAGTAGTTTCAGGTCCTTCGGTGCATTACCACAATATTCTAGATCAGCATAGTCTTGAGCTACAAGTGACACTCTGGTTAGAAAAAATCAAATGATGATAATTAGCTGCTTATAACTATTGCAATCACAGTTAGATAATAAGTAAAATACTACTTGTCCGAAAGCTTAGTGAAGCATTACAGAGAGATAAAGAAGAGGTAGACCTTAAAATCCCATGAAAAGTATCCGTCCCTGATTGAGATGGCAGGAAGACAAGGTTCAAGTGGTGGATTAGGTAAGAGGATTCTCTCTTCAGCTAAGAACAACTCCTCCATTCGTTGCAGCGATACATTTGAATTTACAACCTGTATGTAAAACAGAAGAAATAATATCAAGTGTGTGAATACTTGGAGTGTAAGTTTAGTGATGAGACGCACAAAGCAGAAGTGGAAGTGAAAATTGATACACAAGTCATCCCAAGAGAGATAATTTTAAATACCTTGGGTCTTAATACAAGGCAACCGGGAGATTGACGAGGATGTTACTCACCAAATTGGAGCGGGGTAGATGAAATGGGGTTTTGTGTGATAAAAATGTGCCACCTAGACTTAAAGGCAAATTCTAAAAAGTGGTGGTTAGGCCGACTATGTTGTATGGGGCTCAGTGTTGGGCCATCAAGAAGTCCCATGTCCAAAAGATGAAACTAGCTGAAATGAAGACATTGAGATGGATGTGAAAACATACCCGCGGCACCGATTTATCAATTGTTTGTTAAATAAAGAAAGGGAGAATGAGGGGTCTCGAGAGTCTTGGTAGGATACTTTACCAAATTGTCATATGTTATCCCAAAAGTGTATATTATGACGAGCCAGCCAACTATAATCCCTAGATGGTCAGCCACATTTGCATGTGATCATTAGCAGTTTTTATTGAAACCTTTCAGATGGAGTTTTCGCAGCAACAGGAAAACTCTTCCCAGTGTTAAAGAAAAACTTCTGGAGAATGCTTGAATCAGGGAAGGAATGTACAGAGTGGAGTCAAAATGAAAGAAGACGGACAATATAAAGCACCTAATCTTCAAATAGAACTATAATATGCAACTTGTTAGCATGCATTCGTTCTTCAAATGTCAGCAACTTGAAATGTCAATTTACACACAACATTTAGACAAGTATGACAAAGCAGTCATAAATTTGTGATCTATGTTAGGAAACCTAGATCGACTAAATTGATGGATCTGAAAAGAATCATATTAGCGTAAATTGTCTAATGGATGAGCCATCCAGCTTCAAGGCTTGAAGCCTTAACAATGAATGCAATAGGTAGAAAATGATAATACTTTGTGAGGCTTGAAATTGTGTCTATTCAATTATAATATTGTCTTCCACGTCTGCAGAAGTACATAGCAAGTCGGTCAACAGACACTTGCACACATTCTTCAAGAACTTTTTCCTCATTGTTTATATGACATTGATATCAAAGAAGCAGTTTAGAAAATATAAGAGTTCCATTTAAAGTCTGCGCTACTGATCTCTATTTACCTATGTGGTGTATTTCTCAATAAAGATGAGTATTGTTGTTCGTTATCTTCTTTTCACGGTGGGTAATGTTAGCAAATTGCTGAAGGCAAAACACAGAGGGAATAACTTGAAGTGATGTTTAGGCTGATTCACGAGAGAGATGGGAGGATATAGTGCATCCAGAATTAAACAGACGTATGAAGAATACCGTATTAAGGGAAAGAACCCAATGTAGCCATTTTATAAGGAAGGTCAAAAACAGTAAGCTAAGAATAAGAACCTGAGTTATTATGTTCGGAAGCATGTTCAACGGGAACCTCAGAATTGCAAAGAGGGAAAGTGATGTAAAAGCTCTGGCAGCTGTCAAATTTCCACCAAGCAAAGTGAAAGCTCCAAATGAAATCACTGTTACGAGAACTGGGATGCTGTTCAGCATGAAATTGTTGAACTGTTGATAAAGGGAAGAAAAAAAACAATGAGCAAAAAATGATCCGATTCTTGCATCTTAAACAGAATATGCAATGTCATCTGAGTCATGGTTTCCTATCATTATGCAGACATGTCACGCCATCATAATGAAAAACCTAATCCCATGAAGAGATATCCTGGTTCATTGTTCCTCTACCACGTCCTATTTTTCACATGCTAACCCACTAGTTGATTCCAGTTTTTGTTTGTGCTGATTCTGTGGCCTGTGGATATAGCTCCAGAAGTGTCTAATTAAACCGACCTAGACAGGAAAACTTTATGTAAAAATCTTCAAAGTTAGAATTCTCTTAAAGCTTGATCAAGCTTTCTGGAAAAGCTTGGCAATGACTGGATCATATTATTCCAACAAAAACATGAGGTATGAAAGGGACCAAATACTGAGGTGTCACTATAATAGAAAAAGACTTTGTTGAGACCAAGATTAGTTTATTCTATGCACAGGCGATAGCATACCGCTGCCAAAAGCTGTGCTTTCCTGAACCAAGATAATTCATCATTCCTCATTCCTTGGACTTTAGATTGGAAGCTCTTCTCCCATGCATAACATCTATATCGATCAGTACAAAATCAAATCCATTCTCAAATTTTCTGAAAAAGAAGGAATACAGATAAAGTGGAAAGAATCATACTTTACTACATCCATTGCAGCAAGTAATTCATTAGTTAGACCAACCCTTTTGTCAGTATGTTGCAATCCTTCTTTAGATAGTTTTCGCATATTGCTTACAATAATCGTCTGCGCCAAAAGGATAAACACATATGTTTTACAGATTAGTTGAACAAGGAAATAGCGCTGTAATGCTTGATAGAAATTTGAAATGACTAAGATTGAGTAATAAAAATCAAGTTTCTGATCTATAATTCAGTAGTGCTGTGTGAACTTTTCTCATGAAGTAATCAAATTTATTGATTGAAAAGGGAAATACGTGCATATAAGATGTATAAAGAAGAATAATATCTCATACAAAAAACATGATTTGCAATGAAAAACACCCTATAATTTACACTTATAGGGTGTTCCAAAAATGTAATTAGAAAAATGTAAAGCTCTATTTCTATGCTCCACTTCCCAGCCTCTACTTTCTACAAGATAGCATGTCTTTAACAACAAAGTATTAGCCAGTCCACTTTGAGCATATGCCACATCATACACCATAATTGTTGTATTTATTTTACTCTTAGAAGCTCATAATTTGGCTTCCACATAGTAATATGATTTAACAGATTCTATATTTATGTGTCTGATATTTCATTAGACTTGGTGTCATTTTGGTTTGCGGCTACTGTTGTTTATTTTGTGGTTTGCTCGACATGGGGATGCTGAGTGCTAGTCACGCAGGTTGGATTTTGGGTCATGAAAGTTTTGTTATCTTTAGTTTGTGAATAAAGATGCTTGTAACATTATAAGAGTTGGGATGTTTGGTTGGTTGATAAAGGAATTTTTGGAATGCTCTCGATACAGAGGACACTCAGCCAGATTCTCATCATGGAAATGTGTAGACTTTCTAGGTGAGCCAAGCTTCACTTAGCGCTGGTCTATGCTCATGGCCCAAAATTGGGCTGTGACACTGCTGCTTGGAGTGGGGTAGCATAAATCATAAAGGTGAGCAATTCACAAAAGTCTGCCATCCCGAAGACTGAAACGTTTGGAGTAGGAGTAAAAATTTAAGCTGATGCAAATTTACAAGTGTGAGAATAAACATGCCAAATATTGGGGAGCCAGCAGGTACTAGATGATTTCCCTCTCATGGTTGAAAAAGTGGTTATCTCGAAAAATTGATGTAGTCCATCCGATCCGAAAAACGTGTCTCAATTACAACCAACTCCCTCGCCCCTATCTCTTTCCCTATTGAAAAACCAAACCTCTCCGATATGAACCTGGTGAAATTGAATATTCCTGCTAGATACAGAGTACCAAAAGCCACATGGTAAGACCTCGTGCACCTTAACTATAGCTTTGTTGATGTTGTTAGAATATGTAAATAGTAGTAAAATAACCCTAATCCAATATGTATTAGGAGTAGGATAGGTTATGTGTATATATAGGGCTCATTGTATCATGTTTAATATCAATTATTATATTTCTCCCGTGCTTTCTCACATGGTATCAGAGCATTAGTGTGATTAATTATCGTTGTGCATCATTCTAACGACATCTGGGAAGAAATCAATCGTCACCGTGCAATTTTCCGGTGACCTAAGTGACTGTTTACATCAAAGTCATTATTTATCAGTGTTGTGCAAAATCCAACACCACCATAAGGTCCCCAAGAAAAATCTGACCAAACCCAGTGAAGAACTCCGGCAAAACCTTCACACGCGCTGTCACGCACGTCCGGCAGTTAGGGTTCCGGCGATAGTGTCATCTCACGCGCCGGCGCTTGAGGTAGTTTTCCGTCATCTTTGAAGTTCAATTTTTTTACTGGGCTGATCGCCTCCCTCTTCCGACTCGACAAATCAGGATTTTGGGGTTTCTCAGTCACCGGAACAGGGTTTTCCGGCAAGAGAAGTGATTTTTCTACCAAAAGGGGTGTTTCCGATCAGATTTCGGGAAAGCTTCTTCAGTAAAGTGCCCTCTCCTCACAAATCCGAGCCTACCCATATTTTTACTTTTCAATTCCGACCACTTTGAATTTTTTCCCGGCATCTACAGTGATCTTTTTCGGCAACTACAGTAATTTTCCGGCAAAAATAGTATTTCCTTCATCTGTCTTAGCAAGTTTTCACGATGTCTTTGGGAGTCGACGCTTTCGGGCCTAAAAACTCGACTTCTGGCAATTCTGGTGTTATGATTACATCAGAACCTTTAATAGGAGGTTCCAACTACTTAGCTTGGGCTTCGTCTGTCGAGTTGTGGTATAAAGGTCAAGGTGTTCAAGATTATCTATCAAGGAGTCTAGTGAAGGAGATGAAAAAGCCAAAGCACATTGGGAGAAGATCGATGCTCAATTATGCAGTATATTGTGGCGATCTATTGATTCCAAGTTGATGCCCTTGTTTCGTCCATTCCAGACATGTTATTTGGTTTGGGAAAAGGCTCGTACTTTATACACTAATGACATATCTCGTTTCTATGATGTGATATCGCGGATGACAAATTTAAAGAAACAGGAATTAGATATGTCTACTTACTTGGGACAGGTACAGGCAGTTATGGAGGAATTTGAGACGTTGATGCCAGTTTCTGCTAGCGTTGCAAAGCAGAAAGAGCAACGACAAAAGCTGTTTCTAGTTCTTACTCTTGCTGGGCTTCCTAATGATCTCGACTCATTACGCGATCAGATTTTGGCTAGTCCGACTGTCCCCACAGTTGATGAATTATTCTCTCGATTACTTTGCCTTGCTGCAGCACCAAGTCACCCAGTGAGCTCATCACAGACACTTGATTCATCTATCCTCGTATCCCAATCAGTGGACAATCGGGCATCTCATACTATGAAGAATAGACGAGGAGGAGGTCGTTTTGGAAGATCTAGACCCAAGTGTTCTTATTGTCATAAACTTGGTCACACTCGTGACGTGTGCTATTCTTTACATGGTCGACCACCCAAAAATCCTTATGTTGCTCAGACCGAGCTACAGGTAACCAGGGATTTTCTATATCTGAAGGGGAGTATAATGAGTTCCTTAAATATCGAGCAAGTAAGCAGACATCTCCATTAGTAGCCTCTGTTGCTCAGACTGATACTTCTGTTGCTGGTAATTCTTTTGCTTGTGTTTTCCAGTCTAGTCCTCTTGAACAATGGGTTGTGGACTCAGATGCTTCTGATCATATCTCTGGTAATAAATCCTTTTTGTCAAATATTGCGTATTCACAGTTTCTTCCGAATGTTACTTTAGCCAATGGGTCTCAAACTAAAGCAAAAGGAGTTGGACAAGCGAATCCCTTACCCTCTGTCACTCTAGATTCCGTTCATTATGTCCCTGGTTGTCCTTTTAATCTTGCATGTGTTAGTCGTTTGACTCGTGCCCTCTATTGCGGTATATATTTTATTGATGATTCTATTATTATGCAGGACCGCAGTACGGGACAGACGATTGGGACAGGACTTGAATCAGAAGGACTCTACTACCTTAACTCACTAAAATCCTCCAAGGCCTGTTTAGTTGCAGATCCTCCAGACCTACTTCACAGTCGTTTAGGATATCCCAGCTTGTCCAAGCTTCAGAAGATGGTGCCTAGTTTGTATCCACATTAGAGTGTGAGTCATGTCGGCTCGGGAAACATACCCGAGCCTCCTTTCCTCGCAGTATTGAGAGTCGTGCAGAGTCTGTTTTTTCTTTAGTTCATTCGGATATATAGGGTACTAGTAGAGTCACTTCAACCTTGGGATTTCGTTATTTTGTTAGTTTCATTGATGATCATTCAAGATGTACTTGGATTTTCTTAATGAAAGATCGTTGTGAGTTGTTTTCTATATTCCAGAATTTTTGTGCTGAAATCAAAAATCAATTTGGTGTTTCTATTCGCACTTTTCGCAGTGATAATGCCTTAGAATATTTATCTTCTCAATTTCAGCAGTTTATGACTTCTCACGGAATTATTCATCAGACCTCTTGTCCTTATACCCCTCAGCAAACTGGGGTTGCAGAGAGAGAAAATAGGCATATTATTGAGACTGCTCGCACACTTCTCATTGAATCTCATGTTCCACTGCGTTTTTGGGGCGATGCAGTTCTCACATCTTGTTATTTGGTTAATCGGATGCCTTCATCTCCCATCCAGAATCAGATTCCGTATGAGGTATTATTTCTCCAGTCACCCTTATATTCTGTCCCCCCTCGTGTTTTTGGGAGCACTTGTTTCGTTCATAACTTAGCCCCTGGGAAAGATAAGTTAGCTCCTCGCGCTCTCAAGTATGTCTTCCTTGGTTATTCTCGTGTCTAGAAGGGCTATCGTTGTTATTCACCTGATCTTCGTAGGTACCTTATGTCAGCTGATGTCACATTTTGTGAGTCTAAACCTTTCTTTACCTCTTCTGACCATCTTGATATATCTGAGGTTTTACCTGTACTGGCCTTTAGGGAGTCTACTATAGCTCCTCCTTCCCCTTCCGCCGCAGAAGTCTCACCCGAGTCTACTATAGCTCCTCCTTCACCTTCCGCTACAGAAGTCTTACCCATTCAACCGTTGGAGAGTCTAGTGTGGCTCCTCCTAGACTCCCTGCCACAGAAACTCCACTCTTGACATATCATCGTCGTCCTCGCCCAGCATCCGGCCCGGTTGATTCACGTCCTGCACCTGACCCTGCTCCTACTGCGGACTTGTCTCTTCCGATTGCGCTTCGGAAAGGTATACGGACCACCCTTAATCCTAATCCCCATTATATCGGTTTAAGCTATCATCATTTGTCATCACCCTATTATGCTTTTCTATCTTCTTTGTCCTATGTTTCCATCCTTAAGTCTATAGGTGAAGCATTGTCTCATCCAGGGTGGCGACAAGCTATGACTGACGAGATGTCTGCTTTACATACGAGTGGTACTTGGGAGCTCGTCCCTCTTCCTTCAAGTAAATCTACTGTTGGTTGTCGTTGGGTGTATGCAGTCAAGGTTGGTCAAGATGGTAAGGTTGATCGTCTTAAGGCTCGTCTTGTTGCCAAGGGATATACTCAGATATTTGGGCTTGATTACAGTGATACCTCCTCTCACGTGGCTAAAATAGCATCAGTCCGCCTTTTTCTATCCATGGCTGTTGTTCGCCATTGGCCCCTGTATCAGCTGGACATTAAAAATGCGTTTTAACACGGTGACCTTGAGGATGAAGTTTATACGGAGCAACCACCTGGGTTTGTTGCTAGGGGGAGTCTCGTGGGCGTGTATGTCGCTTGCGCCGGTCACTTTATGGTCTAAAGCAGTCTCCTCGAGCCTGGTTTGGTAAGTTTAGCACTGTTATCCAGGACTTTGGCATGACTCGGAGTGAAGCTGATCACTCTGTATTCTATCGGCATTCTGATTCAAGTCTCAATATTTATCTGGTGGTCTATGTTGACGACATTATTATTACCGGCAATGACCGGGATGGTATTACTAAATTGAAGCAACATCTCTTTCAACACTTTCAAACTAAGGATTTGGGCATACTAAAGTATTTTCTTGGTATTGAGGTCGCTCAGTTTAGCTCAGGTATTGTGATCTCACAACGGAAGTATGCCTTATATATTCTTGAGGAGACAGGAATGACAGGTTGTAGACATGTTGACACTCCGATGGATTTGAACTCTAAACTTCTTCCAGGACAGGGGGAGCCTCTTAACGATCCTGCAAGATATAGGCGGTTAGTTGGTAAATTAAATTATCTTACAGTGACAAGACCTGACATTTCCTTTTCTGTGAGTGTTGTGAGCCAGTTTATGGGTTCTCCGTGTGATAGTCATTGGGATGCAGTTGTTCGCATTCTTCGGTATATATAATCAACTCCAGGTAAAGGTTTATTGTTTGAGGATCGAGGCCATGAGCAAATCGTTGGATACTCCGATGCTGATTGGGCAGGATCGCCTTCTGACAGACGTTCTACTTCTGGATATTGTGTCTTAGTAGGAGGAAATTTGGTATCTTGGAAAAGCAAGAGACAGAATGTGGTTGCTCGGTCTAGTGCAGAAAAAGAATATCGAGCAATGGCTATGGCGACATGTGAGCTAGTTTGGATCAAACAGTTGCTCAAAGAGTTGAAATTTGATGATGTTAGTCAGATGGGACTCGTGTGTGATAATCAATCTGCTCTTCACATTGCGTCAAATCCAGTGTTCCATGAGAGAACTAAGCACATTGAGATTGACTGTCACTTTGTCAGAGAAAAGATACTCTCGGGAGATATTGCTACAAAGTTTGTAAATTCAAATGATCAGCTTGCAGACATTTTCACCAAGTCCCTCACTGGTCCTCGTATTAACTACATATGTAACAAGCTCGGTACATATGATTTATATGCACCAGCTTGAGGGGGAGTGTTAGAATATGTAAATAGTAGTAAAATAACCCTAATCCAATATGTATTAGGAGCAGGATATGTTATGTGAATATATAAGGCTCATTGTATCATATTTAATATTAATTATTATATTTCTCCCGTGCTTTCTCACAATTACCAGAATTTAAGCATTTAACTCACAACCTTAAGGTAATGAGTGGAGTAACTGAGACATGTATAAACTCCCTTAGGCGCCCTTGTATACCCAATGTAGGATTTTACATAACTCAGAACCCCCTTAGCGCCCTTGATACCAGAATTTAAGCATCTAACTCAGAACCTTAAGGTAATGAGTGGAGTAACTGAGACATGTATAAACCCCCTTAGACGCCCTTGTATACCCAATGTAGGACTTTACATAACTCAATATTACTGTTTATAACATTCATTTTCTCACTGCTTAGAGTCTCCTTTATCTAGTTGTGTACAAGGTGGCAAGCCATTGGTGACTATTCTTATAATTTGGAACCTTCACTATCCAAAAAGAACAAATAGGCTACAACAAAATAAGCATAGAAATTAAGAGAATTGTCCATTTAATGATATCCCGTTGACGTATTTCCAACAAGATCAAAAAATTTGATTCATTCAGCGGAATTTTGGTTTAGAGAGATGAAGCTGTCCTCTTCTTATCAGTACTACTTTCTTCTAGCACGATCTTTCATCAAATTTTGCCAATGTGCAAACAGAAGACGACTTTTGGTTTCAATATTGAATAATGCAAGAAGGGTAGTAGCAAGACTATAGCAGGAAAATTGTATTAATAAGCACCACTGCGAAAAGCCATTTTAAGTAAAGATTAGATAATGAAGCCACTTATTGCCAAAAATAATTCGGACTTGGAGGACGAATAGATCTTTATTTACCTGCATTGGGATCATCAATACTAGCATTAGAGCACCAAGAAGTGAAGCCAGACCTAGCTGCTGGTAAAGTAGAACCATGGCGATGACAATACGAAATGGAGCTGACCATAGAACATGAAGCTGTTGGCATACTTGCTGAACAGATTAAGAATCATATTAGCTGTTATCAACACAAAGTGATAACCACTATGAAAAAGCCACCGATTTTGCTAGTCATATATACTGAATTTGAAATAAGTAGTCATACAATCTTGTCTAAGATCCTACATTAGATAGTGAAAAGCTACTAGTGTTACTGCCGATATACCATTTGAAGAATGTTTTACTCAAAAATTACAGATCTAGTGTACTGCATCTAAGACACTTGGGTTTCATTATTTGCTAATAAACCATTTTGAGGAGGCATCTCTTCCATATTATAATCCATCATTCCAGATGTTATGTAAGGCTAATCTATCATTTAATGGATTCCTCTCAACACAGTCTAGTGAAACTTGATAGAAGATATAATAGCATCAATCAGTGTAAGAGTAAGTATCATCAATCACTGTAAGAGTAAGTATAAACATTGGAGAGGCGTGAGCATCCAAATATTAAATCATTGACTGGTTGCTGAGACTAATGGACACTTTGACCTGTGTAAGGACAAATAGTAAAATAGCTGTTGAAAAATATATGTGACAGAGAAAAACGCAAATCATATATAATACTGAATTGCTATTTGCTAAATGAATTTCAATTCTTGCAACTTGTGAAACTTGCAGGGAATGCTTGAACTTTAGGAGTGTTGGACATTTGTGATGTTCCCAGATAGAAAGCATAAGAGAAAATGGGATATAGGGAGCACTTGCTAAATTTCAACATAGAAAATTTAGTCGAATATTAATTGTGAACTTATATCTGCTGCCAATCATATTTTTGACGGAATGGTCTCACACTTAATTACTAGTAAACGAATCATACTTTCATGCCTTATCTAAATGTTTCTATCATGTTGCACCACTATACACTTTAAAAGGCAGGGATCACTATACACTTTAAAAAGGCAGGGATCAAGACATAAGATATTGTTGCTCCAAGCATACCTGAAGTGCATTAGCATCAGTGGTGATCATATTTGTAATTTTTCCAGAGGGAAACTGCTTACGGTCCTCAAGTGTTAATCTTACAGATTTGCGGAATATGGCAGCCACCTAAATGCAAAAAAATACACGACTTCCGTTAAGTCAACTTGCAAGACTTCCAAAACAAATTTTGATGCCATCCTCTACACAATTAAAGATAGACAGCTTAATATTTTATGGGTAGTTTCTTCAAAGTCAGAATCGGCTTCTAATTGTCATAGTGGATATCATTCACCATATAAAATGAAAAAGAATAACAGGTGAATAAGGACATCAGCTGATAATGTGTTTGCAGAAAAGGTGAAAGGTGAATGACATATCTTTTGTCTCCACAAAAAGTATGATTTCGAAGTAAGTATACTAAAGTTTCGTCTTTTTCTATATTTTTTACTCTACGTTCACTAAAGAGCAAAATTTGGCGTTGTATAGTATTTAAAGCCATAACCGCAAAGTTGTGGAAACATGCAAAAACTTTCTATATCTAGAAACAATTTAACTTTAAACTTCTCATTTACCCTTAATGCGATGATGTATAGCCAACAAATAGCTATGCCTTGTTTTAGACCACAACTTTCAAAAGTCTTTCTTTCTTTCAAAACTCCATGCTCATTCAAACATCATTACATAAAGGGATGGAAGTCAAAACTATTGTACAAAAAAGAAGGAAAAAAAGAAATTGGTTTTATCATGACTTACCTTTTTAATAAAGTAAAGAACAAGGTAAAAGCAAACATTATAGGGAATTAATCATGTGAGGCAGTGTGCTTAAGTTGTATCGAATTAATTAAAAGCAGAAGCCACTGGAGGAGAAATCCAAAAATAACAATAGGACATGCACTGTAGTTGTGAGAAAGATCATACCAGAGTCGATCTCATCCTGAAACCAACACGCATGACATTCTGAAAGTACTGAGCTTCACATAGTACTCCAAATGACTGGACCAAGTAAAAAATACAATTCAGAAAATGTGTATGTATGTATATTAATATATGTGTGTGTGTGAGAGAGAGAGAAAGCATCGGAAAAAATATATATTATTGATGTCTTAATTAAAATACAACGAGCCCTATTTATAACTATGCATAATACATATTTTACTCCTATTCAATGTGGGACTCAGACTTATTACATAACTATCTAATGCTCCCCCTCAAGCCACTGCATACAAATGATATGTACCGAGCTTGTTACATATGTAACTAATACGAGGACCAGTGATAGACTTGGTGAAAATATCTGCAAGCTGATCAATCGGACTTTATAAACTTTGTAGCAATATTTCCTAAGAGTATCTTTTCTTTGAAGAAGTGACAGTCAATCTCAATGTGTTTAGTTCTCTCATGGAACGCTGGATGCGTCCAGATCCTTTAATCTGGACAGATTAAAGTACTCTCTCATGAACGCCTTAATACCCAGAAAGTACTTTAATCTGTCCAGATTCTTAGTCTGAAAGTGCTGAAAGAGATGTTGCTTCAACATATTAATACCATCCTAATCATTGCCGATAAATAATAAACATAAACCACTAGATAAATACAGAGATTTGAAGCAGAATGCTGATAAACCACAGAGTGATCAGCTCCACTATGAGTCATGCTAAACTCCTGAATAATTATACTGATCTTACCAAACCAGGCTTAAGGAGACTGCTTTAGACCATAGAGGTACCGACGCAACCGACATACAAGGCTACTAGACTCTCCCTGAGTAACAAAACCAGGTGGTTGCTCCATATAAATTTCATCCTCAAGATCACCGTGAAGAAAAACCTTCTTAATGTCCAACTGATAGAGAGGCCAATGGCAAACAACAACCATGGCTAGAAAAAGGCGGCTTGGTGTTATTTTAGCCACATGAGAGAAAGTATCACTATAATCGAGCCCAAATATCTGAGTACACCCTTTGGCAACAAGACGAGCCTTAAATCAACCAACCTGGCCATCTAGACCAACTCTCATTGCACACCCCGAATGAAAACCAATAGTAGATTTACCCGAAGGAAGGAAGATGAACAAGCTCCCAAGTATCACTCGTATGTAAAGCATACATCTCATCGATCATAGTATGTCGACATCCTGGATGAGATAATGCTTCACCTGTAAACTTAGGGATGGAAACAGAGGACAATGATAATACAAACGCATAATAGGTGATGACAGACAATGATAACTTAAACTAATATAATAGGGATTAGAATTAAGTGTGAACCGTATACCTTTCTAAAGTGTAATCGATGGACCAGGAGGAGGCAAGCCCATAGTAGAAGCAAAGTCAGGTGCAGGACGTGAATCAGCTGGGTCTGAAGATGGGTGCGGACGACGACGATAAGTCAAGAGTGATGTTCTTGTGGCAGGGGATCTAGAAAAAGCAACACTAGATTCCTTAATGGTTGGCATGGGTAAGACTTCTATGGTTGAGGATGTAGGAAGAGCTATAGGTGGTGGAGCTGGAGCTAAAGTTGGAGCTATAAGTGATGGAGCGGTGAAGGTAACGGGAAATAGTGATTAAATCTCCAAAAGATGGAACTGATAGCACCTCATAAATATCTAAGTGATCACCTAGGCCTGTGAAGTAGGGCTGAGTTTCAAAAAAGGTAACATCATCAAACATAAGGTACCGCCGGAGGTCAAGTGAGTAGCATTCTCGAGTAACCTAGAATACAAACTTAAGAGCACGAGAAGCTAACTTATTTGTAAGGTTATGAATAAAACATGTTCTCCCAAAGACACGATGCGAAAGAGAGAACAAGGGTAAGTGAGGAAACAACACACAGAGTGGAACTTGATTCTAAATAGCTGAGGATGGCATACAATTAATAATATAACAAGATGTGAGAACTGCATCCCTCAAAAAACGTAACAGAAAATGAGATTGCATGAATAGGGTACGAGCAGTTTCAATGAGATGCATATTCTTCCTTTCTGCTACCCCATTTTGTTGAGATGTGTATGGACAATATGTTTGAGCAATGATCCCATGAGAGTTCATAAACTGTTGAAATAGAGAAGACACATATTCTGAGGTACGACTGCACAGTGGTCCGGGACTAGCTCGGGACCGGCCCCGGACCGCGGTCCTAACGGGCCTAGCGGGCCGGTTCTGGTGGGATGGGCTCTAGTGGTGCAAAAGCATGTGGTGGGCCGGTTCAGGACAAAAGGCCCGTGAGCCCGGGACCGCCCAGGCGGGCCTGGGCCGGTTCAACCGGGCCCAGCGGACCTAAACGGGCTCCAACGGTCATTTTTTTTAAAAACAATTCTTTAAAAAATGGCCAACGGTCAGATTTTTAAAATCTAGCCGTTGGCCTTCAAAATTGATCCGTTTGGCCACTTTAGAAAATAGCAATTTGGCCCTCAAACTTTACATAATTATACTTTTTCTCAATTCTCAACTATAAATACCCCCTCATTCTTTCATTTTTACTCACCAATTCATCCATCTCTCTCAATCTATATCTAATTTCTCTTCTATAATTACTTTCTTTATTATTGCAATTTCGTGACAATTGTGAAGTTGGTGAATTGAAGTATTCAAGTTTTCAAGTTTTCAACGATTTGCAATATTGAAGAAGTTGTTCGGCAATTCGGTAAACTAGTTCCAACTCTTAAGTTTTAAGAATATATTTTTGTGTGTTTTAGTTTGCATAATTGTAATTAATATGGCATTTTC
Source organism: Nicotiana benthamiana (assembly GCA_034376525.1). Lineage (NCBI taxonomy): Eukaryota > Viridiplantae > Streptophyta > Magnoliopsida > Solanales > Solanaceae > Nicotiana > Nicotiana benthamiana. The sequence continues at coordinate 15,685,110 of CM067338.1, read as the reverse complement.
TTTGAAAAAAAGTTTGGTGGTAAGGGAAAAGCTAAAATTGGTGAAAGTAGTCGCCAACCTACTACCCTTCCCCTGACTCCCCGACCTTTTTCATTTACCCGTCCTACTGCTCCTATTATTCTTGATAGTGATAACCCTTGTTTTCAATTTTCGGATAGTCAATTTTGCCATAATGTTGCACCAAGTGAACAATTAAATGAAGAAGTTGTGAATGCTCTTTATCCTAATGAAACTATCTTATAAAATGAGGATATAGATGAAACCCAACCGGATTTAGATGATACACCGACTAGTCCTGTTAATAACCCAACTGATGCCCCGCCCGATCCACTTGTAGAAACCCCTACATTTAATAGACAACTTTCTAAACGCCCGAAACATCAATTGTTTGGCATTTTTTTACTCAAGTAAGAGAACAAAGCAAGGCTAAGTGTAAAACTTGTGGGAAATTGCTAGCGCATAAATATACTGGAGACTGTAGCGGTACGAGTAGTTTGGCTAGGCACATAAAAACACACCCTAGAGATAAAGCTAAATATTTACAAATGAAAGTGCATCAAGAGGGGACAAGTGCAGATACTGCGTTTAACCCTAGTACTGGTTCAAATCTAGTTCAACCAGCAATTTACACTGTGACCGGTGGTATTTTATATTACGATCCTAAAAAGATCGTGAAGAATTAGCAAAGATGGTTACCGTTATGTGCTTACTCTTTAGTTTTCCTTCTAACCCTCATTTTGTGCAAGAATTTTTAATCCTACTTACAAAGGTTGGCCTCGCGCAACAGTTAAGAGCGATATTTACAAATATAACATGAATATGAACAATATTTGCTCTGTTTATTTACTCATATAACTAATCGGAATTCTATTACTACTGATATTGGTAGAAGTAATAATGAATGTGATTATCTAACCGTTACAAGTTATTGGATAGATGAGGAGTGGATAATGCAAAAACGCATTATTGCTTATAGAATAATTAATTCACGTCACTCAGGTAAGTTATTGCTAACACTTGTTATAGATATTTGTAGATATTTTTGCATTAGAGATAAAATAATGGCAATTTCTATGGATAATGCTTCTAGTAACACTAGCGCTATAGGCATACTTACAACAACACTGAATCTTGCATTTAGTAATTGTTTCCATGTGAGATGTATTTGTCATATTTACCATTTAATTGTTGGTGATGGTATGAGAATTTTAAATTTAGAAATTAAAAAGGTTAGAATGGCTCTTAATTGGCTTTTTTATTCATACCGTAGAAGTAGAGTTAAAGAGTATTTTAAAAAATGTGATGAATATGGCCTTAGAGAAAGAAAGGTTCCTAAACCTTATCCGACTAAATGGAATTATAGGTACGAAAGTTTAGTCGTTGCACATGAATATAGAAACTCAATTAATGCAACGTTTAATGCTCGTGTTGGTGGTGAGGATGATGATGAAATCCTTACAAATCAAGATTGGACGAATGTTAAAATTGTTATAGATTTTTTAGAACATTTTCAAATTGCTACTAATGCATTTTCTGGGCAATATTATCCTACAATTTCAAACTGTTTAGTTTATATTGCAATACTATGTGATTTATTTGTTGAATTTTCGGGGGGTGGGGAAAATTTATCAACTTGCTATAAATACAATGAAAGAAAAGTTTAAAAAATATTTTTCCCTATCCCCACTATTTATGGTGTTGCTGCAATGTTAAACCCTACAATGAAATTAGGAGGTCCTCACTTTTGGTACTCAAATATTTATAAGAGTTTAGATCTTTGAGATAAGGAATTTGCTACACTAGGAGATGCAAAAGCCTCAATTAAAATAAATGCTCAAACAATTTATAATGCTTATCAACTTGCCTTAGATCATGCTAGGCCAAATGTTCCAACCCCTACTTCGTCTAGTACACAATCGTCTAAAAGGCCTGCGGGCCTAAAAGCACTTAAATCTTGGACGGAGTTCAGGGGTTCTCAAGGTGATAATTTTGATGAGACTTCACATCTAAATGAGCTTCAAGTTTATTTGTCGCAGGGACTTGAAAAGGAGAATCCAGACGGCAGCTTTGATCTTTTGGAATGGTGGAAGGCAAGGGAAAAATATTTTCCTGTTCTTGCAAGGATGACTCGGGATATTTTATCTATTCAAGCTTCAACTGTTGCATCAGAGAGCGCTTTCAGTCAAGCAAGACTTCAAATAGGTGATCATAGAGCATCTATGAAGGAAAGTTTGGAAAAATCAGTACTATTCAGAGATTGGATCCGCGCAGAAAGAAGAAACTTTGGACTTGCAGAATCACAATCGGAGATAGACGAAGCTTATGAAGAAATGATAGCGGAACTTGCGGAGGATGCTGCTTCGCCCGGAAGCGGTGATGAACAAGCTTCTTTTCCGCCACCACCAACGAAACCTCCTCCGAACCTTGAAGGATTTATGAGATTTGTTAGAGATACGATGTAGATTATGGTGTAACTTGTATTTTAGCACATCTTCTTTAGTTTATTTTCCTTTTAATGGTGGTATTAGCACCTTGTTGTGCTATATACTATATATACTATATGTATACTAATACTCTCTCTCTCTCTCCCCCTCTCTCTCTCTCTCTCTCTCTCTCTCTATATATATATATATATATACACATACATAACATACTATAATAGTATATATAGTATGTTATATAAATTTACTTACACGAGTATATACTATATATTAAACTATATATACTCGTGTAAGTAAATATATATAACATACTATATATACTATATAAACAATATATACTATCACACACACACATATATATATATGTAGTATATATAGTATATATGTAGTATATATAGTGTACATATATATATACTACATATATATACATATTCTAACATATATTCTATACATAATACAACCTTATATACATATATATAAGGCAATATATAATATATATATATATATATATAACATAGAGTATATATATTATATATATTTATATAGCTATATATAAGCAATTTATACTAGTATATATATAGTTTACAAGAAAGAGCCTTAGATACAAAAAATTTTAAAAAAAAAATAGCCCTGAACGAAAAAGCCCGTTAGGCCCGTTTAGGCCCACGAGCCCGGCCCATTTAGCCCGGGACCATGTAGGCTTAGGACACCATGCGCCAGTTCCACCCATTGGGACCGTGCAGACCGGGACCGTTTGGCCCGGGACCGCCCAGGATCGGCCCGCCGAAAGCCCGGGACCGCCAGGACCGGCCTGTTTAGGCCCGACCCAGAAAGCAGCCTTATTCTGAGGCATTATTACTATTAAGGGTATTCATGGTTTGGTTTGGATCGGTTTTGCCCTAAAAAGAAACCAAACCAAGTAAGTCGGTTTTTCAAATATTAGAACCAAACCAAAATAATTAAGTCGGTTCTTTCTCGATTCAGTTTATGTCGTTTTTTGATTTTTTCGGTTATTTGTCGATTTTTTCTTAAATATAAGACATACACTACCAAACACATATTTCCGCGACCGCATTTTCAATATAACACTATCAAATCAATCGCGCTTTGAGAAATCTATTATTTACCAAGATATATTGATGATAATTGAATAAAATAGTGATGAACAATTTTAAGGACTCAATTAAAAATATATTATTTTTAACATGAAACACATTCTTACACTGAATAAAAGAAAATTACCAATCAAACTAGAATGTAAAGGTAAAGAACGGTACTAAAAGCGCAAATGATTAACATTTACTATAAATTTTTTGAAACTTTGTATAAAAGTATACATATATAGAGGTGTAATAATAAATTTAAAATAGCTACTCCCATATTCAGTTTGGTTCGGGTTTTTTTTATTAAAACCAAAACCAAACCAAATTTGATCAGTTTTTAAATTTCAAAACTAAAACAAAACCAAACCAAAAAGTATCAGGTTTTTTAATCAGTTTGGTTTGGTTTTCGGTTTTTCAGATTTTTATGAACACCCTAATCATTATGAAATGTGCGGACAGAAACTCCAAATTGATTTTGAATTTCAGCGTGGAAGGTCTGAAAAATGGAAAATAACTCAGATCGATTTTTCATTAAGAATATCTAAGTGCACCTGGAATAATCATCAATGAAACTGACAAAGTAGCGGAATCCCAAGGTAGGATTGAACCGACTAGGACCCTAAACATCTGAATGGACTAAATTGAAAGGTGACACTGCCTGATTATCAGGACGTCGAGGAAATTTGGAGCGAATATGCTTTCTGAGCTGACATGACTCAAACTCTAGAGTGGACTAGTGAGATAAAATAGGTATCATTTTCCAAAGTTTTGATAAACTGGAATGTCCCAATCGTTTATGTAATAAATCTGGTGAATCAGTAACCAGAAAAAATTATTGATGTAGGTTCATGTGATTTAGCAAGGATAAGGTAATAAAGTCCATTTAATTCACGTCTGGTACCAATGATCCACCTCGTATTGTGTTCCTGTATAAAAACGAGGTCATCAAGAAATAAAACAGAGGCATTTAAGTGATTTGGCTAAGTTACTAACAGCTATGAGATTAAAAGGACTACCAGGGACATAAATAACTGAATTCAAAGGCAAGGAAGGAAGCGGACTTGCTTGACCTATTCCAATTGTCATAGTTTGAGACCCATTGGCTATTGTGACCGTTGGAAGAGATTGAGAATAGGAAATAGTAGTGAAAGTTGATTTATTACTAGAAGTATGATCGGACGCTCCTAAATCAATAACCCAATTACCGGGAGAAGAAGATTGAGAGACACAAGTAATGTTATTACCTATTTGAACAACAATAGCAATCTCAGACGACGTCCGTTTACATGCTTTGTACTGAAGGAACTCAATATATTCTGATAAAGAAACCATCTGGATTGGACTATGCATTGGATCAAACGGATTGTGAGTCAAATGCTTTTATACTAATAACATTATAATGATTTAAGGCAGATCTCAATGACCTACTCAAGAATTTGCTGCAGAAGTATTGCTGGTAGACAAAAGTTGGCCGAAAAGTCATCGGAGAAATTTGAAAGTAGTGAGACTAAATGTTAAAGCTTTAGCCGAGTTCCACATTTCAAAATAGGTTCTAAAGCAACACTAGAAAGCAGAAACTTTTCTGGAAATTATTGTTCACGCTGGAAAATCATTGTGCACGCCGGAAAATTAGAGAAGTGGTTGGAATTTGGTTTTAATTTGATGAGTAGGCTCGGAGTTAAAAGGTGAGTAAGTTGTCCAGGAAAAGCTTTGCGAAAAATGACTGGAAAGTGGCTCACGCACCAGCGTGTGAGTCGGAACCCTCGTCGGAAAATTCTCTATTGCCGGTGCATGGCAGCTTTTCTGCCGAAGAACTTTTCTGGGGTTGGTCGCCAGTAGGTGATCTACCTCGTGGTGGTGCTGTTTTTGTACAACACCTACAGAAAATGACTTTCACGTGGACAACCCTTAGGTCACAAGAAAAATTACACGATGACTAAGTTCTTTCTTCCCGGCTACGATGAGCACATAGATCTTTTCTCACCAACGCTCTGATACTAAGTGAGAAAGCACGGGGATAAATACATTACAGATGTGTTAAAGTACAATACAATGAGACTTATTTATAACTATACATAATACATATTCTATTCCTATTCAATGTGGGACCCAGACTAATCATAACTATCTAACAATATATATATACATACACACGTGCGCTAATATGCGGCTGGATTAAATAAGACAAGCTAATCGAATGCCCAGAGAATCAAGCTTCTCAATTATCCAGCCGCGAGCCAGAAGAAAACTATGTGCTATTTGAATGAAAGCAACGAATTATATGCTTTTTAATATGATGAAGATTGAACCTTACCACCCCAACAAAAATCAGAAAAGCATATAGGTGGCCAACCCAAGCTGGTTCGCCTCGTTCCAAAGACTGTAAGAAATATCAAGTTAATAATGAAGAGATATAATATTAGTGAACCCAGAAGAATGCATTACTTCCATGCATAATATGAAAATCAAAACAGCTACGGCATACCAGAATCAGGAAGGTAACAACTCAAAGAGGAGGAAACACAGAATGGGATTAGTCCTCCTAAAGACTCTCTTTCACAATTTACTACATATTCAATCTTGTTAACATCTCACATGCTTATGGCTATATCTGGTGAAGGCATAATAGACTGATCTCTATATTAAGGTAAGATGAATCACAAACAAATCTTCCATTAAACTAAGTGCACTCTCTACCATATTATGTTCTTTAACTTGTAATTACACCATTGTCCCATTTGACATAATTTGATTGAACTTCAAATTAACAAGTTAATTTGACTTGCATATTGTATTAGCAGTGGTTGAAGCAGGTTTGGAAGTAAAGATTGATAAGCCGATGGATGTGAAATTTTAGAATAGTTAGATTTTCTCATTGAGAATGTATCACAAGTGTAGACTTTGTATTCCTTATTAATTAGTCACTGACATATACTCTGATATTCATATTTGTTACTTGTTAAAAAACATATCAATGTTTACAAAATAAAAACCAGTGACCTTTCTCATATGTGTTGATTTTGCAGTACTACAACAACAACAGCAACAAGTCCAGTAATTTCCCACAAGTGGGGTATGGGGAGGGTAAGATGTACGCAGCCTTAGCCCTATCCTGGAAGGGCAGAGAAGCTGTTTCCGCTAGACCCTCGGTGTTGAGTGCATACTAACTACGAGAAAATTGGAGGTAAGTTTAAATGCATAAAACACTGAATTAGAGGAGATCACTGTAAACAAAAGCCCAACAACCAAAAGTTACCTTTAAAAGACGATTAAGTAGTAGTGGTCCCACAAACTGGCAAAGATCACTACCAACCTAAGAATTGGCACAAAAAAAAATCACATAAAACTTAAAAGTCAGAAATGGTAGAAATTTAAAAGATGACCCAAATAAGTTTCAGTTCAAGAGGGGAAAAGGTAAGCCAAAAATATCTTGCCATGATGTTTGAAAATTATAGGTAACCACAGAGAAGATTTCAGCGTGAATTCTTTTAGATGGAATGATGGACAGGAGCCTGAATATCAGGATGAAGTTGAAAACTAGGAAGCAAGAAAATCAGTTTTATCAGAGAATTTTCTTCCCTATTAGTAAGCAAAAAGGTTACTCAATTTGCACTGCAGAGAATCCACAATCTATACAAGAGGGAGGGATGGGCAAAGACGATCTCTTCTACACTCAACTTATCCAAGAAATCAGCAAAAGCAAAGTTCTAGCGCCCCCAAATTGACCTACGACAAATATATCCATGACCGCACATTTTTCCTTCTGTTTGATCTAAATCACATGGGTGGAAGATCTGCTTTGTGTCCCATATTTCTCTCCTTCGTTCACCCTTCATGCATCACAAGCTGCAGATACCTGCTTGCCACTGCTTTTCCAGTCCATCAAGCATTACAACCATTTGATTAGTTCTGCTATCACATTTTATCTTTACCCTTAATATTGTTCATTGTCTCCCTCAATACACAACACTTAATCTCGTCAGTCTTCTATACTACCCTGTCATTTTCAAATCTGAAAAGGGAATTTATTCTCTAAAAAGGTTCTAACCCCACACCTAATCCAAAAAAGGAAACTCCTCCTGTACATTCACACAACAAGAAAAGGGATGTGTAGCTGTGGAACCGATTTCCACAGATCTCTGCTAGCAGGTTATACATTTCCCTCCATTCCCCTCACTGAACTACAAGTATCTTGCTCTGTGCAAATTTCCTCTTCCTCCATTTATCTTTTCGTCTTGCAAACATCAACGTCCTTGTCCTCTTCCCATTTCAATTTTTGCCGAATAAAACAAGTCCAGCATCCTTACCTCCTTGTAGCATTCTTAAGCCTTCTTTAAACCAGAAAAGTCGATTTCCAAATTGGCATGTGGATGCACTTAGGCAAAACATGACAGGCGGAGATAAAACTTAATGGCAGAGAGATTGACTTTGTCAAATGGTTTGAACTTTACTAAAAAACAAATTTATAAGGAACATAATCAAAGTGACAATTATCATCGCAGAAGACAAGTCAGCACCTTATATCATATGCAAATTGATGATATGAAGAAAGACTTGTGAATAGTTAACTACACTAAGAGCAGTTAGAAGAACTCAAAAGACATATTGCCAATGTTATTGGAACCTGTAGAAAATTGCAGAAAGTTATAAAACAACTCTTAACATCTAGTAGAAAAACTAAACTTCAAGGAAAAGATAACTAGATTTTATGATAAACTCCAAGGACTAAGCACATTACTTTGAAGAGGCCTCCATACCAGAACCTGTAGAAAATTGCAGAAAGATATAAGAGTAAGACTCATCTGCATAGCAGTGGAAGAAGAAGCAAAGATATAGTTGCCTTCCCAATACTTAGGCAAAAGATGACTGTTGTGAATAGAATGTAGCAAAAACCATACCTGCCTCCAAGACTGCAATTCAAAGCACGAAGAAGCCATGGTTTTTTCCTCTGAGATTCTTCAGCCCAACATTTTTGGAATCTGAAAGAGTTGAAATGGATAATGTGTAACAACACTGTCTTACAGCTGATTATGCCAATATTGAGAGTAAAAGATACACCGATTACAAACCTTGCACTCAATGTCTCAGACTGATCCCATGTATCCAACTTCCAGACATCCTTTTCAGTGATTGGTCTCTTACAGCCTTGTTGCAAGAGGGGAGTTATCCATCCAAAAGAAATCCCTACCAGAGTTAAGGAACTCCAATTATCATTTAGCCATTGATAGAGGATAGTTCGATTCCCACAGGACCTCCCATTTTTGGTTATGAAAAGTCATAAGAAAATTTGATTCAAGTTCATTAAATACAGAAGGCATAAAGTCATTGTAGTTTGAAAGAATTAACAAGAGATGAATGTCCGTAAGTGCAAATCAGTGCAATAGTTTTTACCAACTTTCTTATAGTATAACCCAAATGAAACCACTCCAGGATTAACTGGCCAGGGTTAAAACTAAAAGGCAGAACCCACTGACTTGACAGAATGCTTGCATATCTCTCAGGGCAAATACAGTCTGCTCCAACTGTTTCATCCTTATTGTCATCAATGGGCTCACTCCTTAGTGGAACATAGCCAGAGAAAGGATCCAAATTAGGAAGATGAATAAGAAGCAGAGCCCCAAATAAAATCTGCATCACAGACATTTCAGATTTAGTAATCCAATCTCTAATGGAACAAAATGTAGGTAATTTAGATACAATATTTGGTCTTGTACTATTAAAAACTAGTGAAACTACAACATACATCTGTTAGTTGCCCATTCATTTCAGAACAAGAGATAAACTTAAGTATCAGAATGCATCCTGATACAAGACACAATTTCCTCCAGCTAAATATGGTCAAGATTTTCTTTGTTCCTTTGCATATGTAAATTCATTTCATGACTGATCTGTTGAAGACATAATTAAGTAAATAAAAGTGTATTCTCTCTAACAGCTTAAGCTTTTAGATGAGGTGGTTACACACTTCAACATGATTGACTACTTGAATGTAGTCTTACGTAGTCTGATATTCAGAACACTGCATATTACAGAAAAGAAATACTTCTCGACTTCATGCAAAGTCAATATATCTTTTCGACAAGATGGTCAATTCTAATCCTGGGCAAATCCCCTTGAAAGATTATATGACTGATTAATTCAGAAAGCTGGAAAAGGTGCAAAAATGCAACCAGTAAAAGCTCATAGATGATAAGGACATCACAAGTACCTGACAGATGACTGAACTGTAATAGATGTACAGTGTAAACCTGCACAATTTAGTATAAGCTATGAGTACGCCGTGCTGATTTAGATAGCATAAGATAGCATAAGTTTACATACAGATAAGCATCTCGCAATGCAATCAGATAGGGTTGCTTATTAAGGTATTGGACGAATAAAGACAAGTCGTGAGTCGAGAATCAAAATCCTAATGTACAGAGAACAGTCTAGTTCTTGCAATCCATCTCTTTCAAGTTACATGCACTCTTCTTCACTCTTCTTTTGAACAGAATATGTTCAGTTATTCCTGTTCTCATAGATAAGCTTGCAACTTCACTTCTTTGTTTAGAAAAATAAGCACCAGACCTTAAAGCCTACATATTCTTTGAAGAGGTAAAAACTTAAATGCGTTTAAAGAGGTACCCGCATACAAAAGTGAATAACTCTGTCCACCACAGAAGCGGAATACATTACTATAACTGAAGGATTCAAGAAATTGTTGAAAATGAAAAAGTTTAATTGAGATCTGGCTTTTAGCAATTGTAGTATGCTCTATTTTGAGACAATCAGAGTGTTAACTGCCTCACCAAACACTCCACTTTTCATTCTAAAATGAAATATATCAATAGAAAGTATCATTGCATCAGAATGCCTGTGGAAGAAAATTGTTTGAGGTAACAAAGATTCGCTGATGATAATCCTTTTGATATGCTAGCAAAGCTGGTGACTGTAAATTAGAATTGTGAGAAGGCACGGGAGAAGAATATATAATTGATATGTAAACATAATACAATGAGCCCTATATATAATACACATAACCTAGCCTACTCCTAATACAGTTTAGACTAGACTTCTAATACAGTTAGACTTCTAACACTCCCCCTCAAGCTGGTGCATATAAATCATATGTACCGAGCTTGTTACATATGTAGTTAATACGAGGACCAGTGAGGGACTTGGTAAAAATGTCTGCAAGCTGATCATTTGACTTTACAAACTTTGTAGCAATATCTCCCGAGAGTATCTTTTCTCTGATAAAGTGACAGTCAATCTCAATGTGCTTAGTTCTCTCATGGAACACTGGATTTGACGCAATATGAAGAGCTGCTTGATTATCACACACAAGTCCCATCTGACTAACATCACCAAATTTCAGCTCTTTGAGCAACTGTTTGACCCAAACAAGCTCACATGTCGCCATAGCCATTGCTCGATATTCTGCTTCTGCACTAGACCGAGCAACCACATTCTGTTTCTTGCTTTTCCAAGATACCAAATTTCCTCCTACTAAGACACAATATCCAGAAGTAGAACGTCTGTCAGAAGGCGATCCTGCCCAATCAGCATCGGAGTATCCAACAATCTGCTCATGGCCTCGATCCTCAAACAATAAACCTTTACCTGGAGTTGATTTTATATACCGAAGAATGCGAACAACTGCATCCCAATGACTATCACATGGCGAACCCATAAACTGGCTCACAACACTCACAGGAAAGGAAATGTCAGGTCTTGTCACTGTAAGATAATTTAGTTTACCAACTAACCGCCTATATCTTTCAGGATCGTTAAGAGGCTCCCCCTGTCCTGGAAGAAGTTTAGAATTCGGATCCATTGGAGTGTCAACAGGTTTACAACCTGTCATTCCGGTCTCCTCAAGAATATCTAAGGCATACTTCCGTTGTGAGATCACAATACCAGAGCTAGACTGTGCGACCTCAATACCCAGAAAATACTTTAGTGTGCCCAGATCCTTAGTCTGAAAGTGTTGAAAGAGATGTTGCTTCAATTTAGTAATACCATCCTGGTCATTGCCGGTAATAACGATGTCATCAACATAGACCACTAGATAAATACAGAGACGTGAATCAGAATGCCGATAGAATACAGAGTGATCAGCTTCACTCCGAGTCATGCCAAAGTCCTGGATAACAGTGCTAAACTTACCAAACCAGGCTCGAGGAGACTGCTTTAGACCATAAAGTGACCGACGCAAGCGACATACAAGGCCACGAGACTCCCCCTGAGCAACAAACCCAGGTGGTTGCTCCATATAAACTTCATCCTCAAGGTCACCGTGTAAAAATGCATTTTTAATGTCCAGCTGATACAGGGGCCAATGGCGAACAGCAGCCATAGAGAGAAAAAGGCGGACTGATGCTATCTTAGCCACTGGAGAGAAGGTATCACTGTAATCAAGCCCAAATATCTGAGTATACCCCTTGGCCACAAGACGAGCCTTAAGACGATCAACCTTACCATCTGGACCAACCTTGACTGCATACACCCAACGACAACCAACAGTAGATTTATCCGAAGGAAGAGGGACGAGCTCCCAAGTACCACTCGCATGTAAAGCAGACATCTCGTCAGTCATAGCCTGTCGCCACCCTGGATGAGACAATGCTTCACCTGTAGACTTAGGGAGGGCAACAGAGGACAAAGAAGATAGAAAAGCATAATAGGGTGATGACAAACGATGATAACTTAAACCAATATAATGGGGATTAGGATTAAGGGTGGTCCGTATACCTTTCCGAAGTGCAATCGGAAGAGACAAGTCCGCAGTAGGAGCAGGGGCAGGTGCAGGAAGTGAATCAGCCGGGCCGGATGCTGGGCGAGGACGACGATGATATGTCAAGAGTGGAGTGTCTTGTGCATGGAGTCTAGGAGGAGCCACAGTAGGTGGTCCAACGTTCGGAATGGGTAAGACTTCTGTAGCGGAAGGTGAAGGAGGAGAGATAGACTCACTAAAGGCCGGTATAGGTAAAACTTCAGATATAGCCAGATGGTCAGAATGGTCAGAAGAGGTAAAGAAAGGCTTAGACTCAAAAAATGTGACATCGGCTGACATAAGGTACCTGCGAATATCAGGTGAATAACAACGATAGCCCTTCTGAACACGAGAATAACCAAGGAAGACACACTTGAGAGCACGAGGAGCTAACTTATCTTTCCCAGGAGCTAAGTTATGAACGAAACAAGTGCTCCCAAACACACGAGGGGGGACAGAGTATAAGGGTGACTGAGGAAACAATACCTCATGCAGAATCTGATTTTGGATGGGAGATGAAGGCATCCGATTAACCAAATAGCAAGATGTGAGAACTGCATCGCCCCAAAAACGCAGCGGAACATGAGATGCAATGAGAAGTGTGCGAGCAGTCTCAATAATGTGCCTATTCTTTCTTTCTGCAACCCCATTTTGCTGAGGGGTATAAGGACAAGAGGTCTGATGAATAATTCCATGAGAGGACATAAATTGCTGAAATTGAGAGGACAAATATTCTAAGGCATTATCACTGCGAAGGGTGCGAATAGAAACACCAAATTGATTTTTAATTTCAGCACAAAAATTTTGGAATATAGAAAACAACTCAGAACGATCTTTCATTAAGAAAATCCAAGTACATCTTGAATGATCATCAATGAAACTAACAAAATAACGAAATCCTAAGGTTGAACATACTCTACTAGGACCCCATATATCCGAATGAACTAAAGAAAAAACAGACTCTGCACGACTCTCAATACTACGAGGAAAGGAGGTGCGGGTATGTTTCCCGAGCTGACATGACTCACACTCTAATGTGGATAAACTGGACAAACGAGGCACCATCTTCTGAAGTTTGGACAAGCTAGGATGTCCTAAACGACTGTGAAGTAGGTCTGGAGGATCTGCAGCTAGACAGGCCTTAGAGGATGTTAGGGAGTGAAGGTAGTAGAGTCCGTCTGATTCAAGTCCTGTTCCAATCGTCTGTCCCGTACTGCGGTCCTGCATAATAAAAGAGTCATCAATAAAGTATATTCCACAATGGAGGGCACGAGTCAAACGACTCACAGATGCAAGATTAAAAGGACAGCCAGGGACATAAAGGACGGAATCTAGAGTGACAGAGGGTAGAGGAGTTGCTTGTCCAACTCCTTTTGCTTTAGTTTGAGACCCATTAGCTAAGGTAACGTTGGGAAGAAACTGTGAATACGTAATATCTGACAAAAGGGATTTATTACCAGAGATATGATCAGAAGCAGCTGAGTCCACCACCCATTGTTCAAGAGGACTAGACTGGGAAACACAAGCAAAAGAATTACCAGCAACAGAAGTATCAGGCTGAGCAACAGTGGCTACTTGTGGAGACGTCTGCTTACTTGCTCGATATTTAAGGAACTCATTATACTCCCTTTCAGATACAGAAAATCCCTGGTTACCTGTAGGCTCGGTCTGAGCAACATAAGCATTTTTTGTTGGTCGACCATGTAAAGAATGGCACACATCACGAGTGTGACCAAGTTTATAACAATAAGAACACTTGGGTCTAGATCTTCCAAAACGACCTCCTCCTCGTCTATACTCCATAGTATGAGAAGCCCGATTGTCCACGGATTGGGAGACGAGGATAGATGAATCAAGTGTCTGTGATGAACTCACTGGGTGACTTGGTGCTGCAGCAAGGCGAAGTAAGCGAGAAAATAATTCATCAACTGTGGGGACAGTCGGACTAGCCAAAATCTGATCGCGTACTGAGTCAAGATCATTAGGAAGCCCAGCAAGAGTAAGAACTAGAAACAGCTTTTGTCGTTGCTCTTGCTGCTTTGCAACGCTAGCAGAAACTGGCATCAACGTCTCAAATTCCTCCATAACTGCCTGCACTTGACCCAAGTAAGTAGACATATCCAATTCCTGTTTCTTCAAATTTGTCATCCGCGATATCACGTCATAGAAACGAGATATGTCATTAGTGTATAAAGTACGAGCCTTTTCCCAAACCAAATAACATTTTTGGAATGGACGAAACAAGGGCATCAACTTGGAATCAATAGATCGCCACAAAATACTGCATAACTGAGCATCAATCTTCTCCCAATGTGCTTTGGCTTTTGCATCTCCGTCACTAGACTCTTGGGTTAGATGATCCTGAACACCTTGGCCTTTACACCACAACTCGACAGACGAAGCCCAAGTTAGGTAGTTTGAACCTCCCATTAAAGGTTCTGAGGTAATCATAATACCGGAACTGCCAGAACCCTGGTTTTTAGGCCCGAAAGCATCTAGTCCCAAAGACATCGTTGGATTATCAACTGAAAACTCGCTGAAACTGAACAGAGGACTGAAAACTGTCGCTGCCGGAAAACAGGATTACTGTAGCTGCCGGAAAAGCACTGTAGCTGCCGGAAAAATACAAAGTTGTCGGAATTGAAAAATAAAAATATGGATAGGCTCGGAATTCAAGGTTGAGCAAACTGTCCTGAAGAAATTCTGGCCGGAAAGTACTGTAGCTGCCGGAAAATTCAATAAAGTCGCCGGAAAAAACTGAAAGTTGTCGGAATCGAACGAAACAAGGATGGGTAGGGTCGGAATTGAAGGCCGACCAAACTGTCCTTCTGGAGCAAACTGAAAAAGTGGCCGGAAAGGCCCTCACGCGCCGGCGCGTGGGCTCACGCGCCGAGGGTATTGCCGGCGCGTGGGGGCGCGTGGCTGGCTGGTTTCCGGTGATTTTTTCTGGGGTTGGTCGGAATTCTCTTCCGAACCTCGTGGTGGTCTCGGATTTTGCACAGAACCAACAAAAAGGGTAGTTTTAGTTACGGACAGCCTCTTAAGTCGCCGGAAAATTGCACGGCGACGAGGTCTTTCTTCCCGGAAGTAGCTGGAATGACGCACAGCTATAATATTCTCACCAAGGCTCTGATACCATGTGAGAAGGCACGGGAGAAGAATATATAACTGATATTTAAACATAATACAATGAGCCCTATATATAATACACATAACCTAGCCTACTCCTAATACAGTTTAGACTAGACTTCTAATACAGTTAGACTTCTAACAAGAATCAGTTTGCAGACAGCTTGGCATGCGTGAAGCCTATCTAACACTTCTTATGCTTGAAGACTTATTGATCTCCTTTGACCGGAGGAGAAGTTTGTTGGGCCCACGCCCACTTTTCCAACCAAGTGGCCTAATTGCCATTCTCAAATTTCTTTTTGGTTTGGTTTGGTTTAAATTCCGTTTTGTTAGATAGTTATGTGTGAATAGTCCTAGTCCCATATGTAGTAGGAGTAGAATATGTCCTAGTCCCATACGCAGTAGGAGTAGAATATGTCCTAATTTCATATGTAGTAGGAGTACAAAATATATTATATATAGGGCTCATTGTATCATTGTTAATAAATAGATTTTTCTCCCGTGTATTCTCACATGGTATCAAAGCTTTAGTGAGAAAATTATCACTGTGCATCATTCCAGCGACATCTGGGAAGAAAGATCTCGTCGCCGTGCAATTTTTCAACAACTTCTTTTTGTTCCCAGGGTTCATCACTACTACAGTGGTGCTGTAAATATACCAATACCACCATCAAATCCGAAACCCTTGGGCAACCAAACCCCATAAATTCCCCATCTAAACAGAAAAGTCAGTCACTGCACTTCTTTCCGGTTGACGATTCAAGTTTGATTTGCGTTATCTCCTATTATGCGAAAACCAACACTACCTTCTAGTTCGGAAAAATCGGGCGACAAAACCCAGTCAATTGCTCTTGGCAGAAAGTCATGCGTCTCCATGCTTTGCTAGAACTAGGGTTCCGGCGAGCTACAGTAACTTTTCCAGCATGTGAGCCATTCCGGCCACTTTTTGACAAAATTTCTTCAAGAAAACTTACTCGTCCAGTGATTCGAGCCTACCCATATAAATTACATCAGATTTTGACAACTTTATTTTTTCCGGCGTGGACAGTGATTTCCAAAAAAGTTTTCTGGTGGTATTTTAGAACCTATTTTAGAGTGTAGAATTCGGCTTGGTCTCAACAACAACAACAACCCAGTATAATCCCACTTAGTGAGGTCTGGGGAGGGTAGTATGTACGCAGACCTTACCCCTACCCTTGAGTAGAGAGGTTGTTTCCAAATAGACCCCCCGGCATCCTTCCCTCCAAGAACTTTCCACCTTGCTCTTGGGGAGACTCGAACTCATAACCTCTCGGTTGGAAGTGGGGGTTGCTTACCATCAGAGCAACCCCTCTTGGTGTCACTATCTTCAAATTATTCCTGTGACTTTTTGGCCAACTTATGTTTATCAGCAACCAACTGATTTTGTTGATCAGGGGGAGTCTAGTAACCTTGTATGTCGAATGATCAGCTACTTGCAGATATTTTCACCAAGCCCCTCACTGGTCCTCACATTAGTTACATATGTAACAAGCTCGGTACATATGATTTGTATGCACTGACTCGAGGGTGAGTGTTAGATAGTTATGTGTAAATAGTCCTAGTCTCATATGTAGTAGGAGTAGAATATGTCCTAATCCCATATGTAGTAGAAGTAGAAGATGTATTATATATAGGGCTCATTGTATCATTGCTAATAAATAGATTTTTCTCCCTTGCATTCTCACACTTTTTTGTTTGGATTTCGTTTCTTCTTAAACTTTTATAAAAGGCTCCTTAATTGCAAAGAGAGAGATTAAAGCAGCCGTTTTTTAAGAAAAGAGAAAAAAAATTCTCTTTGCTGCAAAATTTTATGTGACTTGCCAGCTTGAAATTGCGGTTTTTATTCGTTTGACGATAGAACTAGCTAAACATTTTTTCAGGATTTCTTAACATCCTATTTTTCGATCTGAATGGTGGAGATTGTGCTTAAAGATATTTAGCTGTAGACTTTGAGCGACAAACAATTGCTTGTTTCTGTGTGATTCTTTCTCATTCTTCACTTATTTTCTTGTTACTCTTGTTGATGTTGTTTCTCCCGATTTGGCACCGGTTCTGTGACCATTTTGGAGGACTTTTGTGAATCTACTTTGGTCAAGTGGAGCTTTTGATGGACCGATGTTTTGTGGGTTTTACTCTTAGCTTTGGAGAGGTTTTTCACGAAATTGGTCTCTCATTCTATCGTTATTTTCTAGAGTTATCTTTTGGCTTTGCACTAACTATGAAAACCAATCATGCTTAAATTTTATTGATTCTGTAACACTCCTCAAATCTATAAAAGTTTCAAGATGCACTAAATATAGAATTTAATTTTTTTTTTTAATCTTAAACTATACTTCTATTAAGGATTTAAACCCTTGTGATTGATTTTCGAGGTTACTTTTCTATTTATAAATAAGTGGATATACAATTAGAGGAATGTTATTAATTTTCAAAAGTGGGTATTATTTATTAGTTAAGTTTTAAAAAAAAAGAAAAAAGGCCTAAAAGCCCATAAAAGGGTTGTTTGAAACAAAACGCTCCAAGCCTTAAAGAGAAGCAGAATGTTTACCAAAAAGGACGGAAGGCAAAAGCTGAGATGAAAAACAGAACAGTTCGCTCACGAAACAGAGGCTTCTTATCACACAGGCAACGGAAAATCTAGGGTTCTTTACAAATTGCTAATTTTTGAACTCGGGTATATAAAATTCCCTATTGTCAATTATCCACAGTAGTAATAGGTAAGAACTAAATAATTATTCCTTTCTTTCTTTATATCAAAAGTAAAGTTCCGTGTTTAGGTGCGAAACTTTAAAACTAATTAAAATGCACTGGTTGTTGTAGAATCCATTGTTTGACTGGTGTCAATTGGACTGGGGCCTACGTATTGGCTCGATAAGTTTTGAGGTGAGTTGATACAACCTTTTTTTAAAGTGGTTTAACTCACAAAAGTACGCATACAAAAGGTTTGATGAATTGCTTAAAAGAGTTTATATTTACTTAATTGGAGCGAGTGAGTACCTAATAGCTTAGAATTATTCTAGCAAAAGTTTAGATGATTTATTACGATATATATCCATAAATTTTCAGATTTTTGCGTTATTCTTATATGCTATTTTTCATGTTGAAAATCTACGAAGAAGCAAGAATCTTTAGAAATACTTCTAGATTTTTTTTTCATTCTTATGTAATGCTTTACATTTAAGGATAATAGCATGAGCATGTACATGATGTTCCAAAAAGAAAAGATTTAGACTTGAAAAGTCACAAGAAGATGTAGAAAGAAAAGATTTTTGGGAGTATCCTTTATTCTAAGAAGGGGTCATCGTCCAGGCCGAGGCTCCTGACCAAGGCGTTGACTTCCTGAAACTACTTGTGCCAAGGTAGGGAGCACATGACTCGAGGGCCTCGTTGCTGAGAAATTACTTAGCCATACTAAGGTATGATACATGAGCGCTGAGAACTATGAAGCGAGTGGCACCTTGTGGATTGGACCTATTCGATCAAGTTGGGATCGAACCCGTGTCGATCACACAGTGACTGAGATAGAATTAAGTCGGGATAGTTGGAAATCCCAAAGTATAAAGAGAAATAATTTTTTTAAGAGAATATTCATAAACTACTATTATGAATTTATTTTAGAATATTCATAAACTACTATTATGAATTTATTTTTGAATTTTTCTTAGAGGCTTTATGTTTTCTATGCATTTATATTCTTTGCTCGTAATGTGCATTGTATTAAAGTTGTGTCCCCTGTTGTTGAGATTCAGTGAGTACAATGGATGGTACTGACGTTCTCTTTTTGGAAACTATGTTGGTCTATGGTACAACGTAGGAACCGGTTTTGCAAGCGAGCAGGTTACGGGTTAAGACTTCCTTATCTTCCAGTGCTACTGGTGAGCGCCGCTTTTTGTTCGTGGAATATTCCTTAGAGTTATCTTTATTTAGTTATTTATTTGTTTACTTAGACAACTGGCCAAGAAATCTCATGTCTTGAGCAGTGCGTTAGTTTATCAGTAGAGGCTTCATAGACATAGTCGTTGGGTTAAGATTCAGATGTTTTTGATAATAACTTAGCAGTAATTCGTTAGTTACTACGAATAAAGTTCTGGAGTTGATTTATTCAAATATTTAAATTAATTAAAAGTATTTGGTTAGAGTATTGCCTTGTTGCATATAAAGTTTGGAATTATAATATATTTGATAAGTAGAGATGGTTCGCTCGGTCATGTTTAGTGATAGAGTGTTGGTTCCGGCTTGTTCAGAAAATGGGTCATGATAGATTCGTCATAGCCAGCTTGCGTTAGTTTATTTTTTCTCACATGTAGGATGAAATAATCCCTAGCTTCATCCTAAAAGAATTACTCCCTTTGACCAATTTGACAAACTTTTCTTTTTAGTCTGTCCCAAAAAGAATGACGTCTTTCTATATTTAGTAACAATTTAACTATACATATACCTAGTTTACCTTTAATGAGATGATTTATAGCCACACAAATATATGTGCCACAAGTTTCAGAAGTGTTCCTTTCTTTCTTGAACATCGTGTCAGTCGCACCCAAGGGTGTGATCTAGTGGTCAACGAAGTGGGTTAAGAACCATGAGCTCTTAGGTTCAAATCCCAGCGGAGGCAAAAAAATTACTAGGTGATCTCTTCCCATCAGTCCAAGCTTTGGAGGACATAGTTACCCGGTATCTCTTACTGGTGGGAAGTAGCAAGTATCTCGTGGAACTAGTCGAGGTGAACACAAGTTCACGGTTAACAAAAAAAATTATGCCAATCAAACACCATCACATAAATTGGGATGGAGGAAGTATTACGATATGTAATTGTAGTATTTCGGAACTTTTGGTAGCACTGGACTCATAGTCCTAAAGTTTCCTAATACAGTGGTCTATACTAAGTTTGTGATTCCGGGACACATGATTTATATCTACTCAAATTCACATTGTTTCCTCTACCTTGTTTTCCTATTGAGTTGGCTACAGAACCCTAAAATATAATTCCTATCTGGTTCCCGTTTATCTTGCTCAATATTTACAATTTTTTTCATTTGTTCTTGCATCTACTACTACCAATTCACCGTGCTAGTTGCAAGTTTTATCCTACTTGACTATTAAACCACTACTCTCCTTGAACCTTGCATATTCTCCTCTACCAACCCCTACTACAGAAAGTTAAAAGGCTTGATATATTTTAAGACAGGCCTTCTATTATTCATATATGACAAAAATCTGCTCTGAAATTCAGCAAGCAAATCTGAAAATCACCAGCTTATTATTTACTATTTGGTAATATGGTAGCTGGATCTTTTATTTTCCAGCATCCTTAAACAACAAAAAGAATAATAAAACCCACCTTTGATCTCCACTAGCTAAGGCTCCAAATCTAATACACCAGGTTTATTTTAGTGTTTTCTTACTATCTGAGTTCCTAATGTTCTTACCAAGCATATAATGCTAAGGATTACACATGTTTAAGCTCTTTCTGGTTTTTTCTTGGCGAGAACTATCTGACTAGATCAAAGTTCTCTTGCATATACAGGTGATATTTTTCATACATTCATGTCAGAGTAGCTATTTTTTCTTATTAGAACTCCGTGTGCAATCCTTGTTTGTTCTTTGAGGAAGATAGGTAGAGAATTTTGTTGATTTGCTCAAACTCATTTCGCCTTTGAATTGTACGGATTCCTTCGTATTTTATTTCTTACAGCCACTTCCATTAATCAAATTAAAGGGGGCTATTTTTTAAAAAAAATGCCACATAATTTAGGAGAATTTATAGTGTTTCTACACTTTCCCTCCGGTGTGACTCGAACCCAGGAACTAGTGATCGTGGGTGGAGGTGCTTTTTGCCAACTGAGCAAGCCTCGTTTGACAATTAATGGGGAGTATATTAATATCCAACTGCACTTCTTTTTCTCTGACAAATTTGTATCTAATTTCTTTTTCCTGAATAGGAAAGCCCTTGCAGCTGTCGCCCAACATTCATGAAGTTGACCAGAGCACTTGAACAAATTAATAAGCCCTGAGAAGGGAAGTTACCTGAAAGAGCTAATTTGACAAAAAATAATAACATCACACTCACCTTGAGTAGAAACTCTGCATTGAAAGAATGAAGTTGAGGATCACAAGTTCACCTACCAAAACATAGATTACTCCAAATCTGACATACCATCTGAACTCTCTAATGTAGACTTTCGTTTCCACTACATTCATACTAACAACGGAAATCCAAGCAAGTGCCTGAATGCTCAAAGAAACCATCTGGAAGAAAAGAGTACATATATCAGTTGGCTATATATATGAAGAAAGAACTTTCACTAGAGTGGTGTACAAGTAAGGTTATCAAAATTTCACAGGTCTGTATAACTAAAGGTAAAGAGCTGATCAGATCTATGAGCATGCAAGCTCATGCAACTTTTTTTTCTTCTCCATAGTCAGACCTACTAATCATATTGCAGACTATTGTCCATCAGGCTACTTGATATTTCAAAGAAGCATGAGCACCAATACTTGAATAACCAGCAAAGGATGTTCCAAATATCATTTGTATCAAAATCATCAAAAGAATGTGTATGATATATAACTTTGTTTTGAATTTCATATATTGTTACATGCATAATCAAATGGAAAAATCAGTGTCTACATTTTTGTCCATTATATACAGTCCATTATCCATATGCTGTTTTTTGCTTCTCTTACTGGTTACAGCTCCTCCTTGGTTCTTGTAGTCCATATCTGATAAAACTACAGTTTCAGATCCTATCTAATGACACTTCCATTTGATACATAATGAAGCTAACAAACTGATAGAGTCCATCTGTTCCAGGAATTTATAAAAAGAACTACATCTGTACTTTGCTATATATAGTTGGCAGCAGCTTAGTGCTGTCATCAATAAAATTTTAATTACTGATAAGAAATATGACACTTTCTCTTTTGGAACGTTTAAAAACATTTGATATCATTCTATCATGCAATTTTGCTCTATATGTTTAGAACTTTCAAGAATTCAAATTCATATAATTACTCAAATTTTTAACTTTGACGTGACATTTGGTCTATCAAGCTAATATTCAACCTTTACGCTAATAGTTTTTCCACTACAGAATACACAAGTTTAATTAACATCTTAAACTTCATAGCCTTTCAAAAAAAGAAGGCAATTTAAGTGACATGAAGTTTTTCCTTAAAACTGAGAACATAGAGGTTAATCTGTTTCATTTTGGTTACATAAAGAAAACGCAGTTTTGAGGTTACTTAAGGAACACATTGTGTTGACTGTACGTTGAATATTCAGAAAATAGAGACGTGAGCAAAGAAGCTTGAAAAAATGACCTCGTCCACGATATTGCATAGAAAGAGAACGGCAAAGAAAAGAATAAGAAAAAGATTCTGCTGTAATTTTGCCTCAATTACAGCTGAGGATACAATAGAGGGGGCATGGGTTTCTCAAGGGTGGAACCTCTCCCTCAGAAGACCGTTAAATGACTGGGAGATTTGAAGGGTGGCTAAAATGCTGAAGACTTTGGAGGCTCTGCATACTTCTTGCTTTTCAGATTGGCCACAGAAACTTATCTGGAAAACAAGAGCCTCCTTCAAGGTGATATGTTTCACTTGGCTTGTTGTCAGAAAAGCTTGCTTGACTCATGAAGTATTACAAAAAAGGGGGATTCAGCTGAGCTCGAGTATGCTTTTTTCTTTGAGCTCCAGTATGTTTTTTGTGCCAAGAAAAGGAAGAGAGTAATAACCATCTCTTCCTACATTGCAGGATAACTGATGTACAATGGCAGTTGTTTCTTGCCTTAGCTGAGACCCAATGGATGATGCAAAGAATCACAAAGGACCTACTATGATGTTGGAACAACATTAAAACAAAGAACACACAGAAGAAATGGTGAAGAATGGCTCCAGTATTCATAAGGTGGACTATGTGGAAAGAAAGGAATAATAGATGTTTTGAGAATAGAACTAGTTCCATTACCATACAATGAATTAAGTTGAATTTTTTTTAGTCTTTCTAATTCTCGTATAAAGAGAACTATGTTTTAGATGCAGAATCACTTTTACATTGTTGATTCCTTGTAAGACACAGGGTTCCCTTTAATATGTAATTATTTGACTGCCAGTACCATCTTAGTGCTGGTGAATATACTGTTACCTTACCTTAAAAAAAATTTCAAATTTTATATTGCTATAATAATATTTGTAATTTTAGGATTGATATAATCCACTTGATTTATTTCAGTGCCTTCAACACAGGTTAGAACACCTAGTAGCCTTCCAGCAGGCAGAAAATTAGGGAAAGATATTAATTCAAGACTACAATCGTAATATATAAACCCAGTGTGAGATAAATATCAGTCCTCCAGACTATTACTTTAAAAATGTCATTGTTAACGACTAACTCAACAACAACAACAACAACTACCCAGTATACTCCCACCAGGTGGGGTCTGGGGAAGGTAATATGTAGACAGCCTTACCCCTACCCAAAAGGGCAGAGAGGCTGCTTCCAAGCGACCCTCGGCGCATAGGACAGAAAACGACTAACTCACTATAAGTGAATATATCTTAGTTCTGATATAAACTTAAATAATAACCGATTAAGTAGATCAATTTTCTTCTTTCATGTATCTATTTAAATTCTGAAGATTCAGTAGCGAGCAAGTTCTAAAATCCTGAAATTTTTTTTTAGATGAGACTGAACAGGTTCTTACAAACTTACCTCAGGACATAGACTATGGAGAATCATCTGAAGAAGTGGATGATTTGGCTACCTATGGTGAAAGTTGTAAAGTACCAACTACCACATTGCCCCTAACTGCAGCCCCTTAAAGGCCTTATATGGCTACGTTACCCCACATGTCTCATTTGGGCTTCTACCTCTCATTCTTGTCCATTTAGCAGATGAATTACTCAAGCACAGGAACTAGAGACCATAAAAACCTACATTTCACAAGGAACTTTTCTTTCCAAATTTTGCAACAAAAAAAAAAAGACAAAAAGATGCAGCTTCTGGATTGAACAAAGCAAGAGAAGATTTGCAAAGTAAAGACTTAAGCCTTCCATTGAGCAAGCTATAGTATTAGGAGATGTAGACAACTTAAAGTTGTCAAGCAAATCTAAGAGGATAGAAAGATCATATGCCTCTCTAAACATTAAGGTTTATGCAAAGTATGGAACATTTCAAGAAAATGATATGCCTTTGGAGATACAAAATGAAGAGATTGGACAAATCATGTAGATAACATATACGCAACAAAGAGAGGAATGTCAGCTATCTACCTATCGTCCATAAACGCAACATGGCTACCCTAGAGGATACAAGAAAACAGGATAGTGAAATTGCGAGATGAACTTCCTACGACTGACAATACATATGCCTGTGCATGCGGTTAAAAATACAATTCAGAACTGAGTAAATCATGGTGACTTTTATTGACACTCTGCAGTGTGTAATGAATATGGGAAATTCAGTTACCTCTCAAAGTTGTCTGGCAAACAAAGTGAACTACCGAACAAACCATATGGGAATTAGAGAACCTCTAGTTTTCTAGCACTGTTAGCCTGCTTTAAAAACAAACGACTTACCACTTTGGAATGGAAAGGGCACAATTAGAGCAGCATAAACAGAGGACTCAAATCCTGTAACCCAACTAGTTTGGAATTGGCACAAAGTGATTGGTTGACTGTACATGTAGTTTTGATTTCCATTATTAGTCCTTTGGGGTGATTCTTATAAGAAGAATTCACTAGGACTAGTACTTTAAAGTAAATTCTTTACTAACTTAAGGCAGTTAAATTACATAGCACGCAATAAGTCACCTACCAAATACCTAAGAAACTGAAAGAGGAAGATGATTTAATTTCTTTGAAAGGAAATTTGTGCATAGTTATACATGCGAACTGCAGGTTTTTCTAATTCTGGTAGGTACACGCAATTGCAAATATGCATAAACAAGTCGGTAAGAGAATGAAAACAAGCATGAGTTTTGCATGAACAAAAGGAAAATCGTGATGTCAGAAGTAGATATGAAAGCCCATAAACCACACTAAGAAGTAGATATAACCTCAAAAGGAGCAAGACCAGTTTCTGCATCCAGATTGAAGATTGAGATGCCCATAAGAAATCTGAGAAAGGGTTCGGCAGCACAACAACTTCCCAGGAGGATCAACATGTAATTGTAGTATTTCGACCTCAACTGGAATCTCCAAATTTTGTGGTCCATCCTGACCAGCCATAACCGATACGCACACAACACAAAGAGAACCAAATAAGATATGCAATCAGCTGTTTCAATAGCACAAGGTGTATATGCACCAAAACCGCTATTAGTTTCTTTGGCCCATATCCCATTCGCCACCGGCTTGCAATACCAAACAAATGCATGAAAACTCATTTTCTGTAACTACTTAACTAAACATTCCCCACAATAACGGTCCTCTATACCATACAACAAAAAAACAAAAACGCCTC
This sequence comes from Nicotiana benthamiana, assembly GCA_034376525.1. Lineage (NCBI taxonomy): Eukaryota > Viridiplantae > Streptophyta > Magnoliopsida > Solanales > Solanaceae > Nicotiana > Nicotiana benthamiana. Next base: position 15,659,199 of record CM067338.1, on the reverse strand, counting down.
AATCCCAAGCAAGTAGGAGTTAGCTACAAATAGCGGTCTTCTGTATGCCAACGAAATATTCTGGGGTGCACTAAAGCCGATGCGTATTCAGACCTTCACCTCTTCCAATCAACCAACCATTGCCATAGCTGTATTTAACAAGTTACTGCAATTAAGGAAAAAGACATACGCAGCCATTAGTAAGATGAGGAGAAATGGTGAACAAGGTGTCGAAACTCACACCAATGCTTATGACAGAAAGACTACGATTTCCTACAGGGAAACATAGGCTCAATATTCAAGTGATTTAGTAATGAGAGGAAGAATATATTTATTGATAATTCGACTTATTTTATCTAAATTGAATCCGTAGGCTAAGCGGGAAAGGGCGAGAGTGGAATTAAATACCAAGACATTGAAACAGGCGTACTGACACTAACCGTTTACCAGCTTAGATAAATCCCTTAGCCCCAAAATTATACATTAAATTTGAGTAGTTAACTTCAAATTGAGATAGTTAAGCAATGCCATACATAAAAGTAGTGTCAAAATCCTAAACAATGAGATGACGGAGTTTTGCAAGAGTACCTTTTCAACTGAAGGAATGAAAACTCAGCTGCATAGAAAAATGACAATCTGCAGCGGGAACTATTGAGTGGCAATATATGATGACAAAAATAGTGGAAATTAAGAAACGGCCAATAAAAAGAGAAAATAAGTGTTGTAGAGTCCAACAGAGAATCTGAAATGGGTCAAATGAACAATGTTGGAACTGCTAGCGTCATGGCTTACGGATACATTTTTTAAACTAATGAGGACAGGAACAAAATATGAGTGTCTCTATCAATTGTTGAGATGTATAACTTGGCTATGATGATAATACTCAATTGTGGACCATTTTGGTCATTATAGGAGTCATATCTGAGCCTAATAGGCTATTTCTACAATTAGGCTATTCTTGTAATTTGTTTGTATATTTTGTATACTTTTGTAGTTAGGTCAATTGTGTAAATAGGCTATTCCTGTAATGAGGCTATGTCATGTAAATAGGCCACATATGTAAAGGGGTCATTTGATATAAGGGGTCAGGGGTCATTTGTCTGGACCGAGGCATTCATTTTTATCAGAGATATTTTACACTCTCTTCTTCGAGACTCTTCGATCCTCTCCCTTCTCTCTACTTTCTCTCTCTAAAATTCCTCCGATATTCTGTATGTTTTCATGGTATCAGAGCCGGTACAATGATCCGGTGACGTTGTTTTGTGAATCAATAGTTCATTCGAACTATTTTCTGATCAAAATTTGGGTTTTTTTTGAGATCGAAAAGATCGATGATGTTTTCAACCCTATTAGGGTTCTTCGGTGCCTCTATCTTCACGATCTACGTTTGTTCCTTCTGTACTGAACGGTTCAATCGTTTATTGTGAAGGTTTCGGAGATTTTGCGGTGAGTTTCAACCTCTAGGGTTTTCTGGTGGTCAAATCGAGTGTTTGGTTGCCATCCGGTGGTTTGATACTCACTTTGCTGTGGTTTTGGTTATCATCCGTGGTGTTGTGACAACATTGTCGGCGTTTGTGGTAAAGTTTTGACGGTTATTCCTGGGGCTCACACCTAGGGTTTTGCCTATTGTTAAAGGCCGAACTTCTCCGGTTGCGAAGAAGGACGGTAACCTCGTTCCTATTCTCTGGTTGTGATTCTTTGACTGTATATGTGATTGTTTGATTCTAGCTGTGAATAGATTCTTTGAATTGTGAATACTGACCGTGTAGATTGTGAATATTGTTTTGGTGATATTTTACAAAAGGTTTGATTCATTTGTTGAGCATGGCTGCTAACATGAATGCTGGTAGTTCTGGTGCTAACTCTGGTCCTATTGACCCTTCCAATCCCTTATTTGTGCATTCTTCTGATGTCCCTGGTGCATGTTTAGTCCCCACTCCTTTCTCAGGAAGTGGTTATGGAGGATGGAAGCGTAAAATGACTATGGCCTTATCTGCTAAAAATAAAATCTGTTTCATTGATGGTTCATTTTCCAGACCTAATAATAGTGTGAGTTTACAGAGGTTGTGGGATAGATGTAACATGCTCGTTATGTCATGGTTAACTTCTTCTGTGTCATCTCAAATAGCTAATAGTGTCCAATATTCTGACACTGCTCAAAGCATGTGGTCTCAACTTGAAAAGAGATATGGTACCTCCAATAAAACCAAAATCTTTGAGCTTAAACGGGAACTTTCTCAGACATCCCAAGGTTCCCTTGATGTAGCCTCATACTTCAACAAACTCAAGAGTTTGTGGGATGAATTGGGGACAATGGTCCCAAACCATGGACAGAAGTGCACTTGTGCTGCTAAGAATGGTATTATTGAGGAAGATGATGAGAACAAGATTTACCAGTTCCTCATGGGACTGAATGAGACATATTTGGGTGTAAGGAGTAATTTGTTAATGATGCAGCACTTTCCTTCCCTTGACAGTGTTTATAATATTGTGCTCAATGATGAAAAACAAAGACAAGTCAAGTTTGTTTCTCATATGAGTCCAGACTCCATGTCTTTTAACACTCACACTGACAGGCCCCCTACTGGGTTCAGCCAGGGTAAATTGTCTGGTTCCAACTTCAGACCTAAAGTCAATTTTGAGCAAAATAGAGGAAACTTGTTTTGCAGATATTGCAAGAAGTCTGGACACTTAATTGATAAGTGTTTCAAGCTCCATGGTTTTCCTCAAAGCAATTCTTACACCAAGGGAAGGAAATCTGCTGCTCATCTTTCCACTAGTACTGATTGTATGTCTGCTGATACAGGAAATTCAAGTCTGTCTGTTCCTCTAGGGGATCCTATTGCCAGCCAACATGTGATACCAAGGTTGAGCAGACAGCAATGTGATCAGATTGTGAGCTTAATTCAACAGACTCTTTCTACTAGTGATCAAGCTCCTTCTCCCATGAGTTCTGCTAATTTTGCTGGTACTTTGATGTCTAAGAGTCTTGTTTCTGATTCCAAGTTGTGCATGCTTGCAAACATAAACTCTGCTACCTGGATCATTGATTCAGGGGCTTCCAATCACATGACTTATGATAAAAATCTACTTTTTGACATTATACCCTTAACTATCCCTTACCTTGTTTCCCTACCTAATGGCTATAAGGTGAAGGTTACTTGTACAGGATCATTTGCATTGACCTCTTCCCTTACACTTCACAATGTGCTCTTGGTTCCTTCTTTCAAACATAATTTGATTTCTGTTCATAAATTGATGAAACAATTGAATTGTCTGGTTTTGTTTACACCAACCTCATGCCTTCTTTACCTGTTACAGGACCTTTCTCTGAAGAGGCTTCTGGATCTTGGTAAAGAGGAGGCTGGTCTGTACAAGTACTCTTGGTCACCTCCTCCCTCTTCTGCCTCTTCCAAGTCTTCTTCTACTCCTGAGCATAGTGTTTCACATGTTTGTAATGATGATGTTGTTTCTGATGGCAAACATTTTAGCTCAATTGTACAATCTTCCTGTTGTAATAATGCTGATACTGCTGATATGAACTATATTTGGCATTTGAGATTAGCACACACTTCTTTTGTTAATATGAAACATGTTTCTGGCTTACCTTTTCCTCTTGCTGCTAAACAACCTTTTCCTTGCACTATTTGTCCTATGCCTAAACAAACCAGACTACCTTTTCCTGATAGTAGCATTACCACTACTAAACCCTTCCAACTTATACATGTGGATACTTGGGGTCCTTACCACACCCCTACTTCCCTTGGTAGTAAATATTTTCTCACCATAGTTGATGACTTTTCTAGGGCCACCTGGACACATTTAATGGGTTCTAAAAGTAATGCCTTTCCTCTCCTTAAATCCTTCATTTCTTATGCTCAAACTCAATTCAACTCCATTGTCCAGGTTGTGAGGAGTGATAATGCCCTGGAACTGGGTTCCAGTGCTGAAGGGATTTCCTTTTTTAATAAGCTTGGGATTGTGCATCAAACAACTTGCCCTCATTCTCCCCAACAGAATGGGGTTGTTGAGAGAAAGCACAAATCTTTACTTGAAACTTGTAGAGCTCTTCTTTTTCAGTCTGGTTTGCCTATATCCTTTTGGGGTGATTGTTTGCTAACTGCCACATACATCCTTAATAGATTGCCATCCAGAGTACTTCATTACAAAACACCTCATGAATTATTGCATGGTTCTCCCCCTTCTTATTCTCACCTAAAAGCTTTTGGTTGTTTAGCTTATGCTGCTGTCCATATTCCTCATAGGGACAAACTGAAGCCCAGAGCTCACTCTTGTGTTTTTATTGGTTATCCTTTTGGTAAGAAAGGCTACAAACTGTATGATTTGAATTCTAAGAAATGTTTTGTGTCTAGAGATGTTGTCTTTCATGAAACTCACTTTCCCTTTAAAACTGCACCTCCCTCTTCCTCTCCTCCTCCACCTGTTCCATTTTCTGATGATATTCTTGACCCTCCTTCCCTGCTACCAACTTCCACTGATTCTTCTTCTTCTTCTCCTCCTAGTCCTTCTCCTGCCTCTCCTATATCCATTCCTTCTCCCTTTTTCAATCCTGATGTTCCTCCTCCTGCTCTACCTCTATCTCAGCCTGTGTCCTTGCCCAGAAAATCCACCAGACAACATATTCCTCCTTCCTACCTCAAAGACTATGTTTGCCAGCTTCCAGCCTTCTCTGGCTCCTCTTCCTCCAATTTGGAATCTGAACCTATGTTTTACTCTCAAGCTGCCTCTGTACCAGCTTGGCAGGATGCCATGAGGAAGGAATTTGATGCATTGGATGCTAACCATACTTGGGACATTGTGCATCTTCCTCCTGGTAAGAAACCTATTGGCTGTAAGTGGGTTTACAAGATCAAATATAAATCTGATGGCTCTATTGAAAGGTATAAGGCTAGGTTGGTTATCAGAGGTGATACACAGGTTGAGGGTGTGGACTTTACAGACACATTTTCTCCTGTTGTCAAGATGACTTCAGTGAAATGCCTACTTGCAGTGGCTGTTAAGAACCATTGGCCCTTGTTTCAGCTTGATGTTAACAATGCTTTCCTCCATGGTGATTTGGATGAGGAAGTTTATATGAAACTTCCTCCAGGTTTGGTGGTTTCTGACTCTTCTTCTTCTCCCTCTTCTCCTTCTCTTCCTTTGGTTTGTAAACTAAAGAAGTCTTTATATGGGCTCAGGCAGGCCTCCCGGCAGTGGTATGCTAAGCTGTCCTCTGCTCTTCACTCTAGAGGTTACAGGCACTCTTTGAATGATTATTCCTTGTTCTTAAAAGGTAATCCTGATTCCCTTGTTGTGGTGGCTGTGTATGTGGATGACATCATTGTTACTGGGGTTGACTGTGATGAGATTGCTGGCTTAAAGACCTTCTTGGATGATACTTTCAAAATCAAGGATTTGGGGTCCTTGCATTATTTTTTGGGTCTTGAGGTTAAACATGTCCCTGGTGGGATTCATCTGAATCAGCATAAGTATACTCATGATTTGTTGCATGCTTTCGACTGTGCCTCTGTTTCTCCTGTTGTTTCCCCTCTGGTCATTTCTTTTAAACTACAAGCTGATTCTGGTGATCTTTTGCCCGCTCCTGATCAGTTCAGGAGTCTTGTTGGCAAATTATTGTTTTTAACCCATACTCGACCTGATATATGCTTTGCCGTGCAACATCTGAGTCAGTACCTTAAATCCCCAAGAGTTCCCCATATGTCTGCTGCTATGCATGTTTTGAGGTATCTTAAGGGCACTTCCTCTTTGGGTCTTTTTTACTCTGATGTTGCTGATTACTCTTTGACTGGGTTCTCTGATAGTGATTGGGCAGCTTGCCCTGACACTCGACGATCTGTTACTGGCTTCTGTGTTTTGTTGGGTGGCAGTTTGGTTAGTTGGAAATCGAAAAAACAACCTGTTGTCTCTCTTTCTTCTGCTGAAGCTGAGTATAGGGCTTTGAGCAAGGTTACTGCTGAACTTACTTGGCTCTCTCGTTTGCTTGCTGATCTCGGGGTATCTGTTTCATCTCCTATTTCTGTGTTTTGTGATAGTCAGGCTGCTGTCCACATTGCTAATAATCAAGTTTTCCATGAACGCACTAAGCATATTGAGGTGGATTGTCATTATGTTCGTACTTTGATACGCAATGGTTTCCTAAAACTTTCCCATGTTTCCACTTCTCAACAGCTGGCTGATCCGTTGACGAAGGCATTATCTGGGACTGCTCTTTCTCCTATTTTGTCCAAGTTGAAGGTGGTTTCCCCCCTTCAACTTGAGGGGGGGTGTTGAGATGTATAACTTGGCTATGATGATAATACTCAATTGTGGACCATTTTGGTCATTATAGGAGTCATATCTGAGCCTAATAGGCTATTTCTACAATTAGGCTATTCTTGTAATTTGTTTGTATATTTTGTATACTTTTGTAGTTAGGTCAATTGTGTAAATAGGCTATTCCTGTAATTAGGCTATGTCATGTAAATAGGCCACATATGTAAAGGGGTCATTTGATATAAGGGGTCAGGGGTCATTTGTCTGGACCGAGGCATTCATTTTTATCAGAGATATTTTACACTCTCTTCTTCGAGACTCTTCGATCCTCTCCCTTCTCTCTACTTTCTCTCTCTAAAATTCCTCCGATATTCTGTATGTTTTCATCAATTTTGGAAGCATGTGATACAGGCTGCCTATTTTCTATTTTCTAGTGTTAGAGGCTGCCTTTTTTTTTTTTGGTCAAACGAAATTATATTGATTTAAATTGTGTCATTACAAGGAACTTGTTACAATACATTACAAAACTACGGCTAAAATGTTGATCGTTTGAGTGATCATATTCCAAACAGGTAAGATTGTAGGACAAGTTTGTTGAACATAAAGGCTTCACCAATCTTGGGTAAAGAGTGCATTGCTGATCAGCCAAAAGGTGTGGTAGCAAAAAGGATGGTGCTTGGGTGAAGATTGTTGTGTAGTCACAGGCATCACCGTATGAACCATGTTGAGCGGGAGCATGTGCAACCTAGTTTTGCTTGTTGTATGTGTGGATAACCAGAGAATTACCCAGCTGATATATTAAGTACCTGCATTCCATGAATGTGGATGAGTTGTGCATATTTTCATTGCTAAGTATTGATATTACTTCACTAGAATCCATGTTCAGTTCCAAAGGAATGAGTTAATGAATCCATGCTAGTTCTAAACTCTGTAATAATGCATTTAATTCCATATAGGTGGAGTTACTGGTAGAACGTTTACCCATAAATCCTAGTAAGCATTGTCCCATTGTATTTCAGAATACTCCTCTTATACCATTTTTACACGTATTGGTTTTGGCTGCTCTATCAATGTTTAACTTAATTCAACCTAAAGGTGGTGGATGCCATTTGACATACATATGTGTATGTGGTTGTCGTTGTGCATTTTGTTGAATAAGGTAGTGATATTCAACTACTTGTGTTATCGCATGCTTTATTGAAGGAGGTGTGTGAGTTCCTATTAAAAATATAGTGGTTCCTTAGCTTCCAAACATGACATACTATGTGTGGTATAAGAATGCGTGATGGCAAGTTAAACGGGAGGTTGTGAGTGTTAGCTGTTAAGTAGTGTATGATTTGGATGGGTGATAGGAGTTGTATGTCACAAGTATTTAAAGCAGTGCCAAGTCTCAACTAGGACCAAATAGTGGTCATTATAGGACATTGGCCGCATATATTCTGTTTGTTATTAGCTTCATATTTTCTAGTGGTAGGATTTTATCGATTTCTCTATTCTATTGTATCCTGCTGCACATAATCTTATTACAACAATTTGCTCCACTTTTAATGTATCTCAGTTTCTAATTTTCTATCTACTATATATAAAATGCATGGAGCATGTTGTTTTCTAAGTGATAATGGAGCAAACTCGTTCTATATTATTCCAAGAAGTAACAAGTATATATACAAGTATATTGAGCCCAACTATAGAAAGAATAAAAAGGAGATCCTATAAACCTGCTAAGAATCGCTAGAATTCTACTAGCTATATATATATATCAGAGTATGCCTACATTCATTGCGAAACACGCCCCCTGGAGCATAGATATTTATCTTGTCTAATTTGTTATGAAAGTAATCAACTCGAATTTCATTCAACGCCTTTATAAACAAATCAGTTGGTTGATATCCCGTCTTCACGTAGCCAGTGGATATCATGTTCTCCTGAATCTTCTTACGAATAAAATGGCAATCAACCTCAATATGCATCATTCTTTCATGATACACCGGATTTGACATAATATGAAAGGCAGCTTGATTGTCACACGGAAGTTTTGATGGTATTGGATGCTCCAACCCAATTTTAGTAAAAAGATGACGTATCTACATAATCTCACACGTATACTATGACATAGCTCTGTACTCAGATTCTACACTTAACGAGATACAACTTTGTTTCTTACTTCTCCATGATATCAGGTTCCTCCAACAAAGATACAATAGCATGTAGTTGATCTTTTATCAATTTTGGATTCAGCCCAATCAACATCTGTAAAACACTGAATTCGAGTATGGGTGTGATTACAATATAATATTCCAAGTTCATAAGCTCCTTTTAGGTAGCATAAAATATGTTTCAAAGCTACCTAATATTTGACTGTTGGTGCGGACATGAACTAGCTAACAACACTTAACGCAAAAGCAATATCTGAACAAATCACATTGAGGTAGTTTAATTTCCCAACTAACCTCATATATATCTCTGGATCATCAAAAGGATCTTCATCATCTTTTATAAGATGCACATCAGGAACCATTGGAGTACTGTAGGGTTTAGTTGCCAACTTTCCAGTTTTTGCTAGCAAGTCAAGAATATACTTTCTCTAAGACAAAAGAATTCCCTTCTTGCTTCTATTTATTTCTACTTCAAAAAAGTATTTCAACATACCCAAGTCCTTTGTATGAAATCTGGTATGCAGGAAAGACTTGAGGCAAGTGATCGCTACATAGCCACTTTCTATGATAACAATGTCATCAACATATACAATAAGGAAAATAGTGCCACTGTTGATTGACGATAGAAGATTGAGTGATCACACTTGCTCAATCTCCTGAACTACCTCAATGAACTTACCAAACTAAGCTCGAGGACTCTGCTTCAAGCCATACAAGAACTTCTTCAAATGATAGACTTTTTCATACTCCTTCTGAGCAATAAAACTAGATGGTTGGCCCATATACATTTCCTCCCGAAGATCACCATGAAGGAACACATTTTTGATAGCTAACTGATGTAAAGTCCAATTCTTGGAAATAACCAGAGAAATAAATAAGCACACAAAAGTGGTTTGGCAACCGAGGAGAAGGCATTGGAATAATCCACCCTATAAGCTTGAGCATACCCTCTACCCATAAGCCCGACCTTAACTCTTGCCACAGAACCATCTGGATTAACTTTAATTGTAAAGACACACTTACATCCCACTGGTTTCTTTTACTTGGGTAAATCCACGAAATCTCACGTGTGAGTATCCTCTAATGCATGTATTTACTCAAGCATTGCATCATACTATCTGGGATAATTCAAAGTCTCCTTCATTGTTTTGGGTAGCATGATGGAGTCTAGAGAAACAATCATAGATCTAGACATAGAGGATAAGCAGTCATAGCAAACAAAATCAGCAATGGATATATGCATTTGCAAGTACATATACCTTTGTGAAGAGTAATAAGAAGGTCAAGGTTCTCTGTAGGATCAGGCGGATGAGGATCTGATGACGAAGGAACTGTTGTAGGACATGTATCATTTGCCTCTCGCATATGCGAGCAAACTTGAACGCCTGGCAGTCTTTATAACATAGTTGGAGCAGGTACTGAAGGCACAATAGTCGATTGCTGCTCAATCGAAGAACTAGGAGATGTAGGGATATCATTTAGTTGTTCTATCAAAGCCCGGGTAACCTCATATACTAGACATTCATCTTACTCCCCTTGACTTGTAAAAATGGGAGGTGTACATAGAAGAATGGTGTAGTCTCTGAGAATATGCACCAATTGACACCATGTATTTACCAAGTTCAGTGGAATAACACTCATACCCCTTATGAAGGTGAGAATAACCTAGGAAAACATACTTTAACGCCTTAGGATCCAACTTAGTAACAAGTGGTCGAACATCTCAAACATAACATATGCATCCGAACACCTTAGTTTTCATCGTAAATAATGACTTGTTTAGGAAAAGAATATTGTAAGTGCACGATCCCAATTTCTCACCTTAGAATGTCATGATGGCACCTAGTCACTAAGAATAGGTAAGCCTAACATTCATTGATAATTTACCAAAATTTGCAACTAAGATAATAAGATAATTTGATAGAACTCATAATGACTTTAAAGTATAACGTCTATAACAAAATTCCCAACACCAGTGGAACTAAATCATAAACTCCACAGAAATAATCTAAGAATCTCTAATACAACACTGTCTGAACAGAAGATATACAGTAGTAAAAGTAATGACTGAAGGTGACTCCAAGCCTTGCGATCGCCAAACAGGTATACCTTGAAGTCTCCAGAATGTATAATTAAATTACTGATGCCTAGCATGAGATGATGTACCTGGATATGCAAAAAAATGTGCAGAAGTGTAGTATGAGTACACCATAATGATACTCACTAAGTATCAAGCCTAACTTCGGTAGAATAATGACAAGGCCAGTTCAATACACCTACTAGGATAAGAAATAAATGACTATATAAAGAAATTCAATAATGTTACCTAACAACGGAATTTAAAACAATAAAGGCAACGATGAGTGAACACATGATATGAACACCAAGAGAACAATACAAAGTAAACACAAGTAAGGCAAACAAAGAGATAACAAATTGTTCAACCAAAAATCCTCTTTAACATAGAATGTAAAATAAGAATCAAACCCAGGTGCCACCTCGTATCCACATTTCAATTCAAATTCACAACCTTTGCTTATACCGTCGTGTGAGCCTTACATAGAGATATTTTTTAAAAACATTTTTCCTGAATGCACTTTATCCCCCTTATATCGCCGCGTGGCTTCAAATAATTTCCTTACTAGCAACACACACATAAATTTCTACCTTATGCCTCCACATGCACATTAACCTTTATCTTTATACTGTCACACATGCATCAATATCACAATACAATAACAACACGTACCACAAATGTCCATATGCCATAACTTGCCAAAATTAACAATACCAAAGTTACCACAATATATAGCCCACGGCTCAACCACAATACGGATGAGAATCTAAATAATAACAACTTCAAACAAGAATAACCCGATAATAAAATAGGTAACACGGCAATAAGAGAGTTAACCAAGGCAAATAAGGCATACAAGAGCATATTTGGCAATAAGGGATAAAACATGTGATAACAACATCAAGTAAGCATGTAAAGAGAAATTTAACAATGAAGATATAACATAATATTACAATTTCTAATCAAATGAACTAGTTTAAGAGTCTAAACCAGTCAAAATACCACATATAAGCCCGTGTACATAGTCGTCACCTCTTGTACACGTCTTTTACATAATCCAAACAACACAAATCAACCCTACTCCTAAGGAATAGTCCCTCCTCCCCCCTCCCCCCCAATACACAAAGTTAGGCAAGATACTTACCTTAAACAAGCTAAATCAACCCACAAGCAAGACCTTTTTCGCTAAAATCCAACTCTGAACGACTCAAATCTAGCCAAAAAACTTAATACCATAAATACAAACTATAAGAAATGGTTCCGGATAATAAATTTGCAATATTTAAAGAAAATAAAAAAGTCAACTCAAAACATCTTCCCGTACCCAACAAAACTTATAAAATTTGAACACACATTCCGTTGTGAGTCCAACCATACACAAATTATCCATTTCCGATCTCAAATCGACCTTCAAATCCTCAATTAATAGTTTAGAAAAGTTTTCACAAAATTCCCAATTTCTCCAACTCAAAACACTAATTAAATGATAAAAACAATGATGAAGTCATGAATAATAAGCAAATCCGAGTAAAAAAATACTTACCCCGATCCAATCCATGAAAATCTCCTCCAAAATTGCACAAAAATCTAGCTCTGTAAATCAAAAATTTAATAAACGAAATAAACCATCAATTTCACCTTTTTCTGCACAAGCTTTTCTCAAACAGAGACAACTGGTCACTTCTGCGACCCCGCATCTCCGCAAAATACATCAGAGATGCGGCTTCAAATAAGGCTTAGGTAATTTCTTTCTTGCGGACAAAATGCACACCTACTCTTCCGCTTATGTAGACCAAAGGGCAATTTTGCGAGTCCACTTCTGTGAACCTGACCGCACATGCAGTCCTGATACAAGTGACCAAAATCCGCTTCTGCGGAAGATATCCGCATTTGCGAATGCGCACCTGTGCAAGTCCTTCCGCACCTGTGGGCCTAGCTCACCCATCCCCATTTTGCATTTGCGACCATTTGAACGCTTCTGTAGTGCCGCACCTATGAACATGCCCCTCGCATGTGTTGTTTCACTAGAACTCAGTTGTCCTTTAGCAATCAATCTAAGTCCAAAATGAACAAGATTTTAATGTGAATCACACACGGGGCCCCCGGGACCCTATCCAAACATACCATGAAGTCACAAATACAACATGAACCTACTAAAGCCCTTAAATCACATCAAACAACATCAAATATCATGCCTCAATTCAAGCCTATTGAATCAATGAACATTCAACTTCTAAAACATATGTCTAATTATACCATACCAACTTCGAATGAGCTCAAATTTTGTATGCAAGTCCCAAATAACATAGAGAATGTCGAATCATACCATACCAACTTCGAATAAGCTCAAATTTTGTATGCAAGTCCCAAATAACATAGAGGACCTATACCAACTCTTGAAATCAAAATTTGAGCCCTATATTAATAAATTCAACCCTCGGTAAAACCTACCAACCTTCCAAACCTTCAACTTTTTCAATTTTCTCCAAAAAGCCTCAAACCAACCTATGGACCTCCAAATTAATATTCGGACATACGCCTAAGTCCAAAATTGCCATACAAAGCTATAGGAACTATCAAAACTCCATTCCATGGTTATCTACACAAAAGTCAAACTCCAATCAACTCTTTCAACTTAAGCATCCAACTTGGGGACTAAGTGTCTCAATTCACTCCGAAACTCACTCGAACCAAACAAACTATCCCAGAAACTCACATAAACACAATTGAACATAAAAGGAGGAAATAAATAGGGGAACACAGCTAAAATTCTCAAAATGAATGGCTAGATCGTCAGAGTGAGGCATATTACCACCAAGCACGTAGATGGCATATAAATCAGAAGACAAGAAATAGAGACCACATCAACCTAAAACTGTTTAGGAACCTTCTTTTGAACTAGAAGTGCTCGAGATGTCTAAAGTAGATTCCTATTCTTTCTCTTAGCAGTTCCATTTTAAGAGGGTGTATCGACACATAAAGACTGATGTAGTATGCCATGTTATCTCGTGTAGGACCGAAATAACTCTGACATACATTTTTTGCGTTATCACTCCTTAGAATAAACACCAAAGCGTTAAACTGAGATTTAACTTCAGCATAAAAGGCAGAAAAAGTAAACACTTTAGAATAACTCTTCATAAAGTAAATCCAAGTCATTCGAGAAAAATCAATTATAAAAATGACAAAATACTTATGCTCAGTTCTGAAAACAACAGGACATGGTCCCCAAACATCAGAATGAACTAACTCAAAATATGTTCAACTCGCTTATTAACCCATGTACCTAATGAGATACGATGGTGTTTTGCATATCGACTTGACTCTCAATCCAATGAGGAAATATTCTGAAACTGAGGACATAGCTTCTTCAATAAAAGTAGAAGGATGTCCCAATCTACAATGTGCTTCAAAAGGAGATATGACACTAGAACATGCAACGGGCCGTGGCTCCCATTCATCAAGGATATGGAGATCACCAGATAAAATATCATTTACCAATGACCTACTTCGTCGTAAGTTCTAGAAACAAACAACGATCAGGAAAGAACGCGACACAACAATTAAGGTCTTTAGTGATTTTGTTAACATAAATAAAAGTTTGATAGATTTAATACAGATGGTATAAAAAAAAGTTGGTTTAACAATCACAAATCCAAGAATGCTGTAAGATGATCCATTAGCTACACTAACTAGAGAGCGTAATTCGTGTGATCGAAAACTAAAAAATATTTTGGATTACCTGTCATGTGATTTGTGGTACCTAAATCAATCACTCATTTATTCGAGAAGGTGATAAGACACGTTCTATCTAATCCAGCAAATGTAGTAACTGAAAAAGATTACTTAATTGATTTATGTAGAAATGTGATTTTTGACTCTCCCCAAGATTTTTCATATTTTAGTACGTAAATATTTAATTTAGGCGTAAATAGCTATTTCAACTCATTTTTACTCTTTTAATTTTATTTTATTACAAGAAAACAAAAATTACAAATAAATAGGTTTATTAATGTTTGTAGTCATTTTTAATCTTGAAAAAATACCAAAAAAATAATTTTGTTTTAACGGTCAATATTATTTTAAAAATTATTTTTACTTAAGTAGTGCTAATTAATATTTTTGATAATACTTTCAGTTAATTAAGCTAATTTTAAACATAACTAGTCATAAAAGCCCAAGGTGTAGCCCATTCCTTAAGCTCAATGTCCAAAACCCATTAAGCTAATCTTAGGGATCCTTCTAGACTCTTCTTTGGAACAAAAAAATAAATAAAAAGACCCTAAGGACTTAACACAAAAAGACCTAGGGACTAATCGGAAAAATACATGAAAAGATACACCTAAAACCCAGACCTATATTATAGGTAGCACTTACACCCTAAAATATACATCAGCCATTTTTCAATAAAGAAGAGACCCCTTTCCATAGAACCAAAAAACAATAGAAAACCTGAAAAACGCAACAGCAATAGGAATGAAACTCAACTTTATTGTTCTTGGCCTGAAGCTGTAGCTCACCTATTTTTTTCTCCATTTTCCACAACCCAAAATTCGCTAGTTATCCTCCATTGTCCAACACCATAACCACCTATTAAACAACCAAAAGTTGTCATGTAGAAGCCTCAAAACATTCCACCCTAAACTGTCCAAATTCCAGCTTGAAGTTACCCCAATACAGTCCAACAATGACCTCCAAGGGCAACTTTGTTTCTCAATGAAATCAACCAAAAATCAGCCTTGAAACAGTCCCCAAGCACAAGCTAAAAGCTACCGAAATCAAATGGAAAATGCAGTAAACAGAGCTTCAAAACACCATCCAAAATCCAGCGTTAGGTAGCAGCAAAATCAGTTGCGAATCTGCTAAAATCTGCTAAAAAATCTGGCCAAAAGAAGCAGCGAAACAAGCTATGAAATAGCTCAAAAACTAGCAAAAACTTGGCTGAAAATCCACACCAAATAAGTCCCTTTTTGCACAAAATAATCGCAGCTCCAAGGTTGAGTCGTCGAGGTTGCCTTTACTGGTTTTCATTATCATATATTAGCATGTTGTTTGAATGTTGTCTTGATTAGTTAAGCCATTATTTTCATGCTAGATGAATAATTATGAAATTGGAGCTTTCGAATTAGATAAGATTGTATAATAAGTTGATTTGAATCTTGAACTTTGCCAGCTTATGAATTATTTGTTACTATGTGATCTCGCCATTTGTTGAGTTAAGTAGAAGGTTTTTTTATTTTATCTATTTTCTTTTTGAATTTATTTTGGTAAATTTTTAATTTTTTTGATATATGGAAAAACAAGGAAGATGCTATTAAATTTACTTATGAAATAATAATGGTACTGGCAGTAAGTTCGTTAATGGAAAGAGATTTTTACATATACATACCATATAGCAAACTTTATTACCACCTATGTTTAAGGTTTGTGTTTATTACATTTAAGCATACCAACTTTCAATTTTTGTACCAAAATTCTATTTAAGTTTTAATTATCAACTTATTAATTATAGGCATAATTTGTGGAACTGTGTATCTTCTCAGAGTTTATTCTACACGTTTCTTCTCTCTCTTACAAACAAAACTCATGATTTTCTCCCCTTTTTTAATTACCCTCCCCCCACGTTTGTTTACCAAAACCGATTTTTCTCTCTCTCTCTGCTTGAATTTCATCCGCCATTGTCGAAGCTTGCACTGTTTCAGATCGAGAAGTTCTTCTCAATCCACCATAGTTTCAGTCCCTAAAATTGTATCAAAGTCAGAAACCCTTTACAAAACCGACTTCTCTCTCTCTGCTTGAAGTTCATCCGCCATTATTGAACCTTGCACAATTTCAGTTCGAGAAGTTTTCTCATTCCACCACAGTTTCAGTCACTAAAATCGTATCCACGGTAAAAAATGGTGAAAAAAGCTAGTACTCCAAAAAGACAAAATTTAGCCGATATTCTATCTTTTGATTTGGGTGTTTTAACACCTAAATCACCACCAAAAATCAACAATCTGTCCATGCAAGTGGAAAAGATAGAGTTCCTGCATCGCCAAGACAAATCCGTGCTGAAATGCGAACCAAGCATTTGCACGATGTTGATGCTACCGGTGTAGAAACAGAAGCCGACAAACAACGTAAGCGAAAGGGGAAAAACTTGAGGGTCGATGATGATGATTTTGTGAAAGATTCACCCAAACTTCAAACCACGAAAAAACAAAAGGTGTCTCCTTCCCCCTCAAAACAAAAAAAGAAGAAACCCTCTAAAAACCCTACAAAATTGGTTCCACAAAAAATTTCATTGAAGGTAAACATTTTTTATTTCTCCTCACTGTTTTGTAGTTTAATATTTTTTGCCAAAAAATAGTATGCAAGTGTTTTTTTGGTGTTTAAGTGTGTTTTGTCAAAAGGTACTCTATTATTGCATACTAGGTTTGTTTATACAAATTGTAGTTAATTGTAGTTAGTTTGTAGTTAATTGGCAAAATGTACTATTGACTCAATTTTGTAGTTAATTGTAGTTTAAAAAGACAGTGTATAAAAGTAGTTACATTGTACATGCTCAATAAATTTATAGTTACAGTGTACTTGATTTGTAGTCTGCAATTTTGTAGTGTTATTTGGAACTGTGATAAAAAGACATTATATAAATATATTTACAGTATAGTTGCTTGTAGTCTGCAAGGTAAATTGTAGCTATGCTTTATGTTAAATAACTTGTAGTTATAATGTAGTCTGTCATAATGTAGTTGATATGTGGTCTGCAGTTTTATTGTAGTATGCAAGTGTTTTTTTTGGTGTTTAAGTGTTTTTTGTCAAAAGGTACTGTATTATTGCATACTAGGTTTGTTTATACAAATTGTAGTTAATTGTAGTCATTTTGTAGTTAATTATATTCAGTTTGTAGTTAATTGGCAAAATGTACTATTGACTCAATTTTGTAGTTAATTATAGTTTTTGTAATGTTATTTGAAACTGTGATAAAAAGACAGTGTATAAAAGTAGTTACATTGTACATGCTCAATAAATTTATAGTTATAGTGTACTTGATTTGTAGTCTGCAATTTTCTAGTGTTATTTGGAACTGTGATAAAAAGACATTATATAAATGCATTTACAGTATAGTTGCTTGTAGTCTGCAAGGTAAATTGTAGCTATGCTTTATGTAAAATAACTTGTAGTTATAATGTAGTTTAATGTAGTCTGTCACAATGTAGTTGATATGTGGTCTGCAATTTTACACTGTTGTGTGGAACTGTGATTAAAAGACATGGTATATATGTAGTTACAGTGTAGTTTGATTTGTAATTTGTAGTTAGAATGTAGTTTCATGTAGTCTGTCACAATGTAGTTTATCTGTGGTCTGCAATTTTATAATGTTATTTAGATTTGTGATTAAAAGTCAGGGTATATATGTAGTTACAGTGTAGTTGATTTGTAATTTGTAAAGTAATTTGTAGTTAGAATGTAGTTTCATGTAGTCTGTCACAATGTAGTTTATCTGTGGTCTGCAATTTTATAGCGTTATTTGGATCTGTGATTAAAAGTCAGGGTATATATGTAGTTACAGTGTAGTTGATTTGCAATTTGTGAAGTAAATTATAGTTATGCTTTTAGTACTATAACTTGTAGTTAGTATGTAGTTTCATATAGTCTGTCACAATGTAGTAGATCTGTGTTCTGCAATTTTATAGTGTAGTTTAATTGTAATTTGTAAAGTAAATTGTAGTTATACTTTTTGTAAAATAACTTGTAGTTAGAATGTTGTATAAATGTAGTTTGTAGGTTAAAATTGTAGTTTTATGATATGTTACATTATATCTTGTAATGCTGAAATCTAGCGTCATTCTAACCACAATTAATATACTTTTTTTGCAGAATGGACCTTACTGTGCTCAACATAATGTTGATTATGGTGTGATCCGATTCCACAGCTTGTGCGATCCAACGATACCTAGCCAGATAAAGGCTTTACTATCCCCAAACCAATTACGTGTTTTCAAGAAAACATGTTTTGGATATTTATTAGATATGCCCCAATCTGCATGCAGAACCAGTCAATTCATCTTCTAATGAAGTATGAGTTATCAAAGTCTACTCACAACTACTTTTCTGTTCTTTTAAATGGACAAAAATTGATTTTTTCCTTGAGAGATTTTTGTTTGATTACTGATTTTAATTGTGTCAATAGTTTGTCGGACTATGGTTACAATTCTAAATTTTTTTTTGGTGAAAAATAGTGTGCAACCATCTTTTGCAGATGAACAATTACAATTGTGGGAGAAAAATCAAAATCTAATGTCACACCATTTTCAACTGGTGAACAACTTTTCCATCATTAAATCGTTCCACGAGTCTATTGGACCGGGCAAGCACCAATGTAGACGATAATTCTGAATCTTTTTGTTCTTATTTTCTTTTGCAAATGGCTGATATTGCCTGTAGACTCCAGGGTGCCCATCTGGCCTCAGCAGCGAAAGGAGAGTGGTATCGAACAATTTCATATTCAACCTGTCTACAGATTCTATTCTCGATATACTCTCGAATTCTTCTAATTCAATTTTGCGCATCACCTCATCTGCATAACCAATATCAACCTCATCTTGTTTGAAGGGTCCTATTCTATAACAATAACCTCCTGTATTCCATTCACCATTCTCAAAGTGATCGGGGGTGGTCGTTCTAAATAATGTATATGCCTTGTTCTTCTAGCTTGTGATGAATTTCATAGTCAAATTCATTGCTTTGCGATATGCATAGTCAAATCCCACCTCTGTAATGTTCTTACCAGGGCAATAGTGGCAGCCAACATCTTATCGTTCTCATAGTAAATTGTAGATTTCAGGTACCACTTGCCACCAACAATAACTACATAATCAAAACTGTCAAATTGTCGAGTCCAAACATCATCCAGTTTGTCAAGATGAATCTGGATTATGTCCGTGGAAACTCCATCGTCATCTTCAAAAATAGTGGCTTTTGCAAGAAAAGGTGACCAGACGACTGAAAGAGTGAAATTATGGGTTGGGAAGTACCATCTTCTGCTTTTAAATTGCTTGTCATGGTAGACCTCATCGCCTTGTTCCTCCTGTGAGAGAATGCAAAGCAATGACATGATTGCATAATTGAATCGCCAATGAAGGCAAATGATTTGTTCCGCATCAAATTAAGGAATTTCTTCGGGCTAAATCTTGGTAACTCACGCTCTCTGGGTTTCCATCTCCAGTAAAGATAATCAGTATCAGGTCTCCCGTTTTTCATGCAATTCTTATGAGATTCAATTGTATAGAAACTGCTATTAGTGTAAACTGGACCCGTTACAATTCTAACTATGTTAGCCATTTAATGACTAAATATTTCCCTAACAAAGCTCGGGTCGAGAAATGGCTTTTGAGAAATGTAGTGACATCCAAATCATGGACAAATGATTTGGATGCTACAGTTGTGTATCCTGTATATGTTGGAATTCTTTGTTTGTCCTTCTGATAAGGACAATGTTAGTTTGATAGACAAGTTTACGTTCTTTCTTATAGAGAGTGGTAATTTTGAGTCGTACCCATGGGGTACAAAATCCTTCAAGCATGTTGTTGAATCTATCAGACATCGTCTCAATCCCAACGTCCATTCTTATCTCATACGGGGATGCTCATTAGCCTTACAAGTGTGGCTATACGAGTGTTGTTCTTATGTCAGCACCGAGCTTGCTACACGGTGATCCGACTCGATTCCTCGTATTTTAAGATGGTCATCTACAAAGGGACAGATTTGGTTAACTGTCCTTGAAGACAAAATCATCAAGCCTGAGTGGCTCAAGGTATTTTTTAAACCTTTGTATAATTCTTCAATTACTGTAATAGTAACTGCATTACATCTACAATTTTCTTTTCAATTGACTTAACTGTTATTTCCATCTTTCAGTTCTCAAACATGGTTGCATCTTGGGAAGAGATTGGAGCGCTTAATCTCCCAGAAAAGAATAAATATGAAGATGAAGAGGTTGGTCAACCATCAAAAGTCCCAACTGCTGCTTCTCCGACAGTTGAACCTGAAGAGGCTAATTCTCCAAATGACATGGAATCTGTCAGTAGCCAGATCAGGAAGATCGAACAGAAGCTTGAGCAGGTACTGTGAGAAAATACAGTTTTGTAGTCATTATTTAGTACCACTTGCATTAATTCCTGCTACTTTGTAGTTTCTTTTTATTTAAGTATAACTAATAGAATATTCTTACCAACTAATAGACATAATTAATTTTTAGGTTGATAGAAAGTTAGATCAGTTAAAGAAGGATGTTTTTGATGAACTCTCAAAACTTCGAGAGTTCATAGATGAATCTTTCAAAAGTGTAATGAATGTTGTCGATAGGAGGAATGAATTGGATGAGTCAAAGGTAAGAATTTACATATAATTTATTCTAAGACTATATAATAGTTATGACAATAAAGCATTCTCAAACACTCCTCAAAAAATGCAGTTTGCTGCTAGTTCAACAAAATATAACGAACAAAATCAAGCAGACAAAAACAAACATTTCCAGTTCAATGTTGGTGCTCAACTCTGTGCAAGCACCAGTAAAACAGGTATCTACATAATTCCTACATACATATATACAAACTTCAAGAATTGCTAATAAATAATTAACTTTTCTTTTCAGCTCCCACTTCTCCTCAACATGTTGAACAACAAGTTGATTTGTATGATGACTTCCAACAAGCAGCTGAGGTAGCAAAAGAAGGTTTTGTTTAATAATATAGTTTTTAATATAAAATAGTTGATTATACACTGTTATAATGCTTTTAAGTGTTGCATTATTTTTGTAGCAGATGTTGAAGACAACATTCCACAGTCACCAATTCATGGTGTAACTGTGACTGAAGTTGTCCATGAATGCCTTGAAAACGAAGAGGAGATTGGAGTTATGCGTGGAGGAATTGAAAAGAAAGGTGTGACATTGGATGATTTTGAACTTCCGGAAAATCTATCACAGATGGTCATGTATGCTGAGCCCATAAAAGTTGATTCAACCCTGTTCATCAAGGAAGAACAAGGTTACCCGGAAAACATGCACGATCACCATTCACTCCACTCTGTAGTACTGAAGGCAGCACGTCTGTTGGGCCAAATTTTTTTTACCTAAAGCACCCATTCACAAGTCTCATTGGTGAAGATGTTGATCCTGAACTAATAGATAGGTTTACAACCTGATTATACCATCGAACTGACAAAGCATCTAGGAGGTATGGTGCTTAAATGTACCATGTTTGTATGTACTTGTTTTCTATATCTTTGAACCTTTTTAGACTTTAAAGTTGTAAATGTTTCTGATTTTTTTTATTTGTTTAATTCTATTATTATTACAGGAGGAAAGACTTCTATTCAAAGAAGGATAACCATCTCAATCCTTGATTGGATTTGGGTTGCGAAAAAATTGATAAGAAGGACTGGTTCTACGCCCTTGCTCACCCCGGAGAAGTAATCAATAGTACAGTAAGTATATAGTTTATAATTGCAGTTTTGTCTTTATCTATTATGTTTAAATGTAATTAATTGCTTAGGCTTCATGAATAGGAACTAATGGCATTTTGCCTCCATATATCTCTGGTAGCTGGCTCACTGTTATAGTCAAGCAAGTTGATTTGTCTAATTGTAGTTAATATGTAGTTATTCAAAAAAATACATTATTCAGACATATTTATTCAACACTACATTTAACTACAACTGACTACAATTAAACTACAAATTGCATATAACTAAAAACTTGAACTACATATAACTAAAATTCCATATAACCACATTTGCATATAACTAAATTGAAATACAGTTTAACTACAATTGTAGTTAATATGTAGTTATTTTGTAGATGTTATTTTTTTACACTACAACTTATTGTAAATTGCACTTTTACTTTTTCAGCACATTGATGTTATAATGTACTATCTGAGAAAAAAGGGGAAATATGGCCCCAACATCAAAAGTAGATTTACAACAACCGATTGCTTGTTCAAGACAAAAATTGAAAGAATCTACGAGAAGTTCACTACTGCTCCAATGGATCAAAGGAATTCTGTTGTTAAAGCCGAGGATGATATTGGAGAATATATTATGGGCTATAGAATTCTTGCTAGTGTAGCATGAGATCTTGTGGACTATGTGCTAATGCATGTTAACCTTGTAAAGAACTTTCATTGGTTGTTATTAGTGTTTGACATAAAGGACCGGCAACTTTATGTTTATGATTCATTGGTGAGGGCAAAGCGTAACCAAACTGTTCAAACCTTGGTTGACAAATTTTCAGTCATTATTCCTCTTTATTTGTCATGCACTGGTTTCTATGGTAGACGCAAAGACATTGACTTCAAGACTACAAAGTCATACATAGAGAAACCAGTTACAGACCCTCTCGACATACAATGGATGGTTGCTGAGATTCCACAACAAAAGAAAGGCTCACTGCAAAAAACTAATCTCCCTTTTTATATGTTTAATTAATTTTTTTTAATCGTCTGGTATATAATGAAAAATTATCATATTCTGCAGGGATTGTGGTGTATTTGTGGCTGCTTTTACGGAGTATATTAGCAATGGTGATTTGTCTATCCCAAAGGAAGATCTTACTGATATTGACAAACACCGTAGACGATATGGAGCTCTGTTCTGGGACTACGCCACAAAGAAGCTAATAGATGGTTCAATCAGTAAGAGGTTACTGGCAGGCTTGCAAGGAGGAAGAGTGCACCGGCAAAGAATGAGAGGACTAAAGTTCAACGAAAGAAGAAGTAGACTATACTGTTCATATTTGGTAGTTGGATTGGAAAACAATGTAATCATGAAGTCATTTTGGTTGTAATGAACAATTTTTCTTGAATACATTATACACGAGTATTCGAGCTATTTAATAGCATATTTTCCGTAACAGCTTTGTCTAATACTCGAGTATTCTTGCTATCTAATATCTAATAGCATATACAATTTTTATCTTATACATTAATGTTGGAGTTACTTTTATATAATACCTTCAGTTGCCATTTTATATAACTGTTAGTTCTTATATAATTGTTGGAATAAATTATTTATCTAGAATGACTACAATTAACACAATTGCATATAACTACAAAATTGCACTACATATAACTACAATTGCATATAACTACAAACTGGAATGACAATGCTACAAACTACTGTTGCAGTACATTTGCGCTGTATGAATGTTTCATCCATTCGGCAGCTGTTGTGTTTTCGGCTAAAACTTCTTATCTTGAACAATGAAGAATCATGAATTGACGTTGCCTAGAAATGCCATTTGCAGTTTTCAGCTACACATACAAGCTAGTATATACAAAAAAAATACATTATTCAGACATATTTATTATACACTACAATTAACTACAACTGACTACAATTAAACTACAAATTGCATATAACTACAAAATTAAACAACATATAACTAAAATTCCATATAACTACATTTGCATATAACTAAATTGAAATACAGTTTAACTACAAATTCACATTAGGTGATTCCGAGTAATACATTTAGAACACACTTACAGTACATTATAACTACAATCTGCCAACAGTTTACAATTACTCAAATATATGATTATACTTCTTTATTATCGTCAAAACGTAGAACAGTTACACAATAAATTCCGATAATTTGGGATCACTACATGTATTTTGAATAACTATTCTAGCTACATTATATTCATTTCTTTTTCGGCACATTCTTGCAAGTTCTTTTGTTATGCCCTTCACCTCCACAATTGCCACATGACACCTTGTACTTCTTTGAGTTTATTTCATAAATGTTTTATATCTTTCCTTGTGAGGTCTACCTCTTCAATCTTCATCATCCTTTCATTGAATTCATCCAGAATATATGACCGTGCTGTAGCAAAGTACAATTCATGTAATTGTAGCTGTGCCTTCTTGAATTTTGACCTTATATTTGTCCATATATGCCACATGCAAAAGTCGTGTGCCATGCCCGGATAGACAACTGATGTTGCCTTCGATATACTCGCATGCCTATCTGAGACAACACACATTGAAGGTCTTTCACCATATGCCTCCTTGAATTGTTCAAAGAACCACCTCCAAGACGCGTCGTTTTCAGAATCAACAACAGCATATGCCAAGGGCAAAATAGAACCTACAATTTATAGTCATAAAATAAGATTAACTATTAAATACAAATATATATTGAGAATTTAGGAAATTTAAATACATTGATGTATATAAATACTACCTAACTACAATATAACTACAATTTCCCTACATTATTTAAACTGTCTACAAAATAACTACAAAATTACTACATCTAGTACCTGCTGCATCCATGGTGCTTGCTATCAGCATAATACCCCTATATGCTGATTTTAAGAATGTCCTATCAACCACCACTACCGGCCTACAATGTTGCCAACCATTTATTGATGTACAAAGAGTAACAAATGCATACAAGAAGCAATCATCTGCTGCCTTCTTCAATTTAACAACTGAACCGGGATAATTCTTCTCAAGAATATAAAAATATTTTGGTAATCTGTTGTACGAGTCACACGGATTCCCTCTCAAAACCTGTAATGTTTTTTCCTTTGCTCTCCATGCTTGCATGTAGCTTAGGTTCACTCCATGTTCGGATAACATGTCAGTTTGTATGTCTTTTGGCGTGTAAACAGTCTTAGGATCACAATACTTTGGAACGACAATGCTATCAACTACTGTTGCAGTACATTTGCGCTTTATGAATGTTTCGTCCATTCGGCAGCATGTGTGTTGTCGGTTAAAATCTTATCTTGAACAGTGAAGAATCATGAATTGACGTTGCCTTGAAATGCCATTTTCAGTTCTCAGCTACACATACAAGCCAGTAGCTACAAAAAAATCCAATTTTCAGACATATTTATTAAACACTACAATTAACTACAAGTTGACTACGAGCAACTACAAACTGACTAAAATTAACTACAAACTGACTACAATTAACTACAAACTGACTACAATTAACTACAAACAGACTACAAGCAACTACAAACTGACTACAATTAACTACAAACTGACTACAAGTAACTACAAACTAACTACAATTAACTACAACTGACTACAATTTAACTACAATTTGTATAAACAAACCTAGCTTCAATAATACAGTAATTTTTCAAATCAATAACTAACTACATACCTTCTATTACTTGATCTTTTTACTCTGAACTGGAACTTGTGCATAACTGCATAATTCTTCATTACAACAACTATCGTCTTCTTGTCCTGGTACACTTGTCCTTCTTCAATACATGTTTGCGTAGATTCAATTATTATTTCACTTTGATATTCCTCATTAGCTGGTGAGGATGGAATTTCTATTAACCTTAGTGATCCTGAAGAACCTGCAGACAATACATTCACAAATGTAGTAACTATGTAGGTAAATTTGAAAGCAACATCGTTGTGTCATTTCCAGTACTATATCATCATTGTAGTTTCATTGTACATAAATGTCGTCAAATTGTAGTTAATTAAAGAACACAAAAATCTCAGCATTTTCGAATCAAACATACCTGTACTGATGCATTGGTGATTGCCAATTCCATATTGAAATCTCTTACGCTAATACATAAGGGATACAAACCTAAGTTTTTATTCTCTTTTTTCGTTTCCATGTATACACGAACACCTATATCATTCCTAATATGCAATGGAGGACAATTATCATTTAAAATGTATTTTATTTCTACAATTTTATCCGATGTATCAATCGATAATTGTTCTGCAATTGTAGGATGGAGAATTCCGTAGCTTGCATTATCATCTACCAAAATGGCATCAACTTCAAAATCTCGGAATCAACCATAGTTATCCCAATAACCATTAGATTTCAGCATTATCGGGATTTTTGACATTGTAGAATCTCGGTACTGATGTATAAGAACTGTATTAAAAAATCTGGAAGAACTACAATTTGATTGACTATCACGCTGTAAATTCTGATTTTCGGTATTTGATTTAGAAGAATGAGAGATTTTCGAAATTGAAATCTGGAAGAACTACAATTTGATTTACTATCACGCTGTAAATTCTGATTTTCGGTATTTGATGTAGAAGAATGAGAGATTTTCGAAACTGAAATCTGGAAGAACTACAATTTGATTGACTATCACGCTGTAAATTCTGATTTTCGGTGTTTGATGTAGAAGAATGAGAGATTTTCGTAACTGATGGCTAGGTATGGGAGATTAACGCCGAGAGATTCACGCTGGGTTTAGATCTTTTAACGTTTTAAAAAGATCATTTAATTGGGACAGAATCAAATATTAATTGGGAAGCTTAAAATCTGGCGCTATTTTAGGCAATAAATTCAGCCAGATATGGTTTGGTACAGTTATGGTAAAGAAAACATGGAATATGCGAGTAATAACCAAACAAGGCACAATAATGGTAATAATGTTTGCTATATGGGATATTTAGGTAAAAACCTAATGGAAATGGCCTTGCTGTATTAATTGAAGGATCAATAATTAGTTTGGATAATTTTTTGGCATCATGTTATTGGCTTTGCATACATATCGAGTCAAAACGGGTAAATTATACTTTTGTTTCACAATGGTATTATTCCTTAGAGATCTTGATATCGTAATAATCTCAAAGATTAGGAACAAAATTCAAATGCGCTTGTCGCTTTAAGTGCACAATTTAATTTAATTTAATTTTTCAAATTCGGGGGTGTATTTTATATGGCTCGATCATAACAGCTTTAAACATTAAAACCCTTTTGAAATAATTTGAGGCATGCAATGCCAAATAAAACCCCTACGTCCATGGCCCTCATTTAATTAAATTAACTCTTTAGAAATAGAGGTATGTCATTAGCTTAATTTCCATGGCCCTTGCAAAGTTGAAAATATGTAGTTGCTTTAGGCGCATAATTTAAAATTACCTTCCTAAACTCGAGTGTGCATTTGATGTGACCCAAATCCAAATCTCACAACGTTAAATAAAATGTGCCATGGACCGCAGGTGCATTTCATGTGGTGTGGTTCAAAGACGTATTTTAGATAACATTGAATCTTCCTAAAAATGATTAAAGGGGTTAATAAGTTAAAAATATACCATGGGCTAAAACATATATTAAAATCAGATAATAGACCAATTGTAATAGTTGAAGAGACCATGCTAGAACCACGGAATTCGGGGGTGCCTAACACCTTCTCTTAGGTTAACAAAATTCCTTATTCAGAATTTCTAGTTCGCAGACTTCAAAAGGAAAGTCAAAATCTTTCTCGATTTGGGATTTAAAAATAAATTGGTGACTTGGGACACCAAATAAACTATCCCAAGTGGCGACTCTGAAAATAAATAAATAATATCATTTCGAATAATGTTACTTAAATTGGAAAAACTCCCTCATATACTATCCTTTAGGGTGTAAAAAAGAAGGTATGACTACTCTGGCGACTCTGCTGGGGATCCAAACCCAGAACTTCGATTCAGGATTTAATGATTCGAGCTTAGAATAACTGTTATGATTGGATTTATTTATTATCTGATTTTTGTACATGTTTGCGCCTAATGTGCTAAATATCATTTTTTACCACTTTGATATTATTTGGAATGTATATAAATTGTTATAAAACTCTCTTCTCTCTGAGTCTTTTAAATCTTCTAGGAAGTGTGCACTTCGTGTGACTTCTTTTCTGTTAAAGTCATATTCCAATTTTAGAACGAGGTTCGGACAAGTTGCGAAGCCGGTGAATCTTCTGTATTCCCGGTACGCTGCCCCCTCCCTCGACTCGAGCTGTACGCTCGGCTAAGCCAGGTCTAGAACAAAAGCCTAGGATTTAAACCTAGAAGAACACAACCTCATGTCGGATCCCTAGTAGGAGCGCTTGTTTGCATCATGTGCATTTTGACTTAGGGAACTCAATATGGTTGATCCGCATAAACTGCGGGGGGTGAAGGATAACTCAACCTGTGCCCACCATCCATACCCCCGGTCAGCCGATCCTCCGCTGCAATAGATGTGCATGCAAATTACTAATCTACATCCCCGTCGAATGTACCCAAGATAGACAATGCTCCTGACGGGGTGATCTGCGATGATGTCAAAGATAGCTGAAGGCTATACGAAGGCATGCTGCTGGAAGGCTCACCCTGCTGACCATCTCCAAGCGCCTGAAATCCAAAGTCCTCATCATTTCCCTCAGCAGGTGCGTCTATAGGTACCTCAACGCCCCTTTGCTGGGCACCAACTCCTCGCCGTCCCCCGCGACCCTGTGGGGAACCTCTGCCTCGTGGGGCACCCCTCCCTCGTGCCCTACCCTTGCCTCGTGGGACAGCACTACCCTGATGGTAGGCCTTTAGCGCCGGATACTGAGACTCGTGGTCTAACATATCGGCATCTCTCGCCTGCAATAGTGTCAGACGAGCCATCTGCGCCACCTGCCGGCCATAGTCAACCACTTCAGGGATGTCGACACGCTGCTGCATCTCCTGTCCCAACTGGTAGAGCCGATGATGCCCAATAGCCTGTGAAACATTTAAAATAACTAACTCTATATCACAATTATAACATATTAATAAGCCACAAGAACATACCAGTGCCTCATGCCTCCCGGCATACGGTCTATAGCATGTCGCCAAGTACATGAATGGGGTTCCCGACCATCAGGCGGGTATGACGGCGGTACCACTCACCATACAGATAAATCGTGGACTCTTGTGTAAATTTAGGAGGTAGCGGGATACGCTCAACTCGCTCCTCCCAATAAACTATTTGCTGATGTAGCCATCTGATATACTGTTGGTCCATGCTGGCACGGTCATTTCACTGATATTGTATAGCATCCCATCCAGGCTCCCTAGGTATAGGCTGGGGATGGTGAAACTGTCGAAGCACACGCTCTGTGGAATGATACTCGACGTGATCGAATAAGATCATCGGGACGGAGGTGCTCCAAAGCAGCCGTTGACTGAGCAACAAGCGGGAAGCTGAGCCAGCAACTCGTCGTTGTACGGCTTCCAGATGAACTACCAAATAATAACATAAAAGTGAGTACGTGCAACACAAGTCAATTTAAAATTAGCAAGTGTAGGTAGATATTTACCTCTCCGTCCACCAACATATCTAAAACATCCCTGAGAAGGGGGAGATTATGATGCGCATTGGTCCCTCGGTAGTTCCCACGCCGGAGAATCAACCTGACAGCTAGAGGGAGAAATGGATATTCCTCACCGGGCAGAAGTGGTGGTAGAGGTGGCTGCAACGGCATGATTCACTGCCAGGCTTAAACCTAAGATAAAAGGTTGATGTAAATTTTATGAGTCATTTCACGGTATAGAATTCAGTGTAAAGAACAAAGTATTTGGAAATTTTTTCACCTGTAGGAGGGGCAAAAAACCACATATATCCACCGCTGGACCTATGCTCCCCCGGCACATGCTCCTATACAGGTATGCCAGAAGAGAAGCACCCCAGCTGTAATGGGGTAACTCATCCATCTACTGAAGATAATGGAGAAAGCGCATACTCATTCTACTCCCCTAAGTGTCCGAGAACAAGACAGACCCAAAAAGCAGGAGCAACGCCAGCCGCGTGTACCTATCAATCCAAAGATCCTCCGTCTCGCTAGTAATGTCTGGGTGCAAAAACACCATCTGATCTCTAATGGCTGACAACGCAACGCGACTGCCCCTAGTGCCACCCTCTGGCCTAAATCCAGTAAACCCCCTATCATATCCCTAAACTGGGAACGTGTCATGCCTCTAATGTAGTGGAAAAGTGCTACAACGCGTCATCTACACGCAGCCCGTATAAAACCTGAACATTCCCAGTGTGATGGTGGCCTCTCCAGTGGGCAAGTGAAAAGTATGTTTCTCCGGTCGCCATCACTCTATCAAGGCCGTGATGAGAGACCAATCAAGCTGCATCCGTCCAAGCTCAAAAATTGTATATAACCCCATAGCCTGGAGGCGCGCTACTATGCGATTATGGAAAGGATGCGACGCGATAAACTCCCACGAATCGTCAGGTCTCCTGGGGCGGAGAGCCTTCATCGGCAGCTGCCCCTCCCATACAATGGAGGACCTATGGTCACCCTGCAGCATTAATAATTGATCCTCGACAGGTCCATGTTGCGCAGGCGGAGGAAAGGTCATGTCGTCTACTACAATTTAAACAAAAATAATTGTTTGTGTTAGTTTAATAAATTAAATAATTAATTATATTTAATTAATTATTCCATGCTTGATTTTTGGGGCACGGTAGCACCGAGTTATCCTTAATTATTATGCGTGTCAATGTCAATAATTTTTATAATTTTGTTACCTTAAAGAATTAAATTATAAAAAAATTTAATTAATAGAAATAATTATGTATGAGTTCCAAGCTTGATTTTTGGGGCCCGCTAGCACGGAGTTATCCTTAATTATTATGCGTGTCAATTTCAATAATTTTGTAACCTTAAAGAATTAAATTATACCTTTTTTGAATTACTGCGAATAATTATGTATGGGTTCCAGGCTTGAGTTTTGGGGCCCGGTAGCACTGAGTTATCCTTAATTATTATGCGTATCAATTTAAATAATTTTTTATAATTTTATAACCTTAAAGAATTAAATTAGAAATTTTTTGAATTACTGTGAATAATTATGTATGGGTTCCAGGCTTGATTTTTGGGTCCCGGTAGCACCAAGTTATCCTTAATTATTATGCGTGTTAATTTCAACAATTTGTATAATTTTTTTACCTTAAAGAATAAATTATAAATTTTTTTTGAATTACTGTGAATTTTTATGTATTGTTTCCAGGATTGATTTTTGGGTCCCGGTAGCACCAATTTATCCTCAATTATTATGCGTGTCAATTTAAATAATTTTTTAACCTTAAAGAAATTATATTATAAATTTTTTGAATTACTGCGAATTTTTATATATGGGTTCCAGGCTTGAATTTTGGGTCCCGGTAGCACCGAGTTATCCTTAATTATTATGCGTTTCAATTTCAATAATTTTTATAATTTGTAACCTTAAAGAATTAAATTATAAATTTTTTGAATTACTGCGGATTTTTATGTATGGTTCCAAACTTGATTTTTGGGGCTGGTAGCACCGAGTTATCCTTTATTAATATATGTGTGTCAATTTCAATAATTTTTATAATTTTGTTACCTTAAAGAATTAAATTATAAATTTTTGAATTACTGCAAATAATTATGTATGGGTTTCAGGCTTGATTTTTGGGCCCGGTAGCACTGAGTTATCCTTGAGTATTATGCGTGTCAATTTCAATAATTTTTATAATTTTGTAACCTTAAAGAATTAAATTATAAAATTTTTGAATTACTGTGAATTTTTTAGGCCCGGTAGCACCGAGTTACCCTTAATTATTATGCGTCTCAATTTCAACATTTTTAGAATTTTGTTAACTACTAAAACTCTACGCTAAAAGGCTCTACATTTTATTACGCTAAAAGATTCTATATTTTACTACGCAAAAAGGCTCTATATTTTACTACACTAAAAGACACTATATTTTACTACGCTAAAAAGCTCTACCATACAAATTTATCAACAATAATATGAACATAACATAAAAATACAAATAATATAAATTCACAAAAATTAATAAACCAGTCTGGGTATATAAAGATACAAAATTAAACACAAACATATCATAAATTCACATGGAAACACACTAAACAATACAAATATGCATGTACTATACGAGTTTTGTCATAATCTAAACCGAAATACCTCGATTTAAGGTTTTTGAATATTATTAAAATTGATTTTTTCACCCGAAAGACTGAATCCAAAGCTTCTTTTGTGTATGAGGCCTTCACACCTTGCTTTTAAATGACGGGTGGGGCCGAATTTTTTTAAAAGAACGGTGGTGGGAGGGGACCAGAGTTGTTTTTAATGGTGAAACAATTCTGTCGATCCAAGGAAGAAGAAGTGATCTTATTTTTTTTAATGTTGTTCGCAGTATAATACTGCGAATAACATTTTAAAAAAATCTTTATTAGTTTGGAGTATAGTACTGCGATTTACCTCTTTAATTAGTTCGCAGTACTATACTGCGAATTACATTAACGGGAAAATTTTTGTTAAAGTAATTCGCAGTAATGTACTGCGAATTACCTAGTTTTGTAACTTTTTTTAACATTAAAAATGTATTTTTTGTCTTGTTAATTATTAAATAAGTTTCGGACTCTATAAAAACCAACACAGCCCAACATCAGGGTATCACCAGTCACACGCATCTATTAAGGCCCGAATACAACTAGAGTAAAAATATACTAAATGCAGTTACAGTCTAATAAAAAATACACTTAATACAGTCTAATGAAATCGAGAGGGCAGCTACCTTGCTAAACTCCGATAACTCTTCCTCCGAGCAACCAATACCCGCAATTGGGTATAGAAATACATGAATTTGCATACAAAGTCCAGGGAGTAAAGTGAGTACTTCCAACTTAGTGAGTAATAAAAATAAATGAAGTCTGAGTGATAGGAAATCACGAAGAGTACATCAGCATGTTGTATAAAAGCAGTACAAAACCAGCAAGAAACAATAAAGTTGTGAAATATCTTAAGTACCTTAGCTCAGTTTAAACTTCTTCAAAAATGGCTTTTCAACAGTTAAGCATTTAAATGCAATAATTAGAATAGATAAGCATAGAAGATCCGCCTCCCGAGCACAATTACACAATTAAACAAGTACATGACATGAGTAAAACATAGAGAAATCATAAAAGACCTCACATCTTCTTTTTGTAGTTGAAGAAAGTGAGGAGAAAAATATTACAAACTATAAGGTATAAATATTGATGTAAATTGCATTAATTCGTAATTACTTTAACTAAAATGTGTAATTTGATTAAATTTTTAAAAAATAACGTAAAAAATAATTAAAAATTTGCATGGGTCAAATTTACTAATTGTGAACATTTGTGAGTGTGAATATTATTTGACTATTTCTTCTAAATTAGATTATCAAAATTTGTATCTTACTGTTATTGGTCTTTATGTCTTAAATTATATATTAGGCTTTTATTGTTTTGCTCTTTGAAAGTAATTTTGTGTATACATGAAGGAGTAATCTTTTAAATTATAGTATTGATGAACTTTCTTGATTAATTACTTTTAAGTAAGTAAAATATATCTTCATATATTTTTAAAGAAATTATAATTTTCTAATCGTCTAAAAATTAAGACATTATTACTCAAATTTTTTTTAACGCTATTGTATTATTTATATTTGTAAAAACATACTAGATATTTTTGTATGAGTTCTTTACTTTCTTTTTAAATTTCTTAAACTTTAATAGACTTTCTATTTATGCATATTTTTTATTAAAAGATATTAAAGATATGTGGGGCTTACATATCATCCCGTAGTAAAATGGCTCGCCTTACACACTCGTCTTTGAAAAGACTATTTAAACGTAGAACGCCTACTATGATGAAAATAAAAAAAAAATCGCATGCCAAGTATTGCAATTATCTATACCCCTTTAAAATTTAAATTAATTCGAGCAAAATAAAAAACTTAAATGTTTATGTGGATAATTAAAATAATTGGATGTCTCTCCTGCAATTGTTGTTCATCTGATGTGTAGTCGTTATCTCTGAATGCAAATATTATTTATGGTTAACCTAAAGTATATTTTTTAGTTTATATTAGGCCTCATTGACCCTACATTTTGTTAAGTGAGACTCAGTGAGTACCTGATGTATTCAATTCTTTATATATCTGTCTTCTTCTTTGGAGACAAGTTTCACTTGTGACGGTAAGACTAGCTTGAATCAACGTTCATTCCTTGCTTTTGTTGTTCCTTGCATTATTCTTTTGTTACCCAATGTCGTGGTCCAACACAGTCACATTCTTTTTTTGCAACTAAAGGTTCACGATACTCACATGGTTTAGTATTTATGGATAGGCATTTCGTATAATCTAACAAAAAATCTATGAGGAAGAAATGAAATATATGTCTATTTATTTTTTGCTAAAGATAAAGAGACGAATTATAGAAATGTACAAAGACAATAAATGAAAAACTAACGAGTAAGACAAAGATATCATGAAAGACCTCATATCTTCTTTTTGCAGTTGAAGGAAGGGAGGAGAAAAAGATTACAAACTAGAAGGCATAGACATTGATGTAAATTGCATTAATTCGCAATTATTTTAACTATAATACATAATTTGATTAAATTTTAAAGAAATAAGGTGGAAAAAAATACTAAAAATTTGCATGAATCAAATCATTAATTTGTATCGAATTGCAACAATTTCTCAAACAGTTGAAATTGCTATATTTGTGGAGGTTATGAAAAACCTTCACAAAAAACTGCCATAATAAGAAAAAAATTGACGAGATCGGAACATATGCCACAAATTAAATATATAGTAGGGGTCTTTTATAACCTCCACATTTAAACCGCCACAATAAGAACTATTTTGTGAGAGTTGGCTCAAACGCCACAAATCAAATGTATAGTGAGAATTTTTTATGACCCCCATAAATAAACCGCCACATTTTTATAATTTTTTGGTAGTGGAAATTTTTTCATTTAGGTTTACTTTATTCCCTTCTATTCCAATTTTGATGAATATTCCTCAAAATTTGCTTTTAGAAGTAAGAATATTAACTTCAAAATTTTCTAACTTTTGATAAATGATATTTTCCTATAACTAATTCATTGGGATATCGGCTTAAAAATTTTCAGCATCTGTAATGCCATATTTTCGTGGTCCCCTACCATGCTATAGCTTGGATTTCAGTGCTGGAATAACTTTACCTTTCCACATATGCTATTTGTTTATTGTAAGTAAAAAGCCTAAAACCACTGCCACTGTCTCCATCTTATAAGGATGAAAAATCTCAGAACAAGACAATTCAATGACTCCGAATTCCACCAGCTTTTATGACCTGTTTTCACGTGCTCTTCCATTTGCACCCTCCCACCCACCATGCGCTCCTCAACCCTAAACTATTCAAAAATGTACGTACTTAAGATAATATTTGGAAAGGTACGTAATTAATCAAGTTTTGGCTTAAAAGTCCGGGGTTAAAACTTTTTATATTACTTTTATGAATTTATACTACAATCATACAAGATCGGATAAGATTAAAATAAATATATTTACCGGAAGATGTAAGTAACATGTTTTGGGGATAAAATGAGAGGAAATCACTTGAATCGTTTAATTTGGTCATGTTTTGCATCATTTTACAAATAAGGGTGGCTCAACATTATTGGTGGCTAAAGAAAATTTTTGATCAGAGGCCCTTAATTTATATATATATATATATATATATATATATATATATATATATATATATATATATATTGTTACACCTCCTTTTTTACACGGCTACTCTAAAGGATAAACGTATAAGGAAGTTTTTCAATTAAAGTGACATTTGTTCGAAATGAGATTATTTATTTATTTAGAGTCACCACTTGAGATAGGTTTGGCTTTTAGTGTCTCAAGTAGCCAGTTTGTTATTTTCTCTTATTTTGATAATATTAATTAACTAATAAACCTAAAAAATATATAATTTGGTCCTAAATGCAAATATGCTATTTTTGTATTTTTTATGAATTATATCAATTAAAAATGCACAAAAATGCAAACAAACACAAAATCACGCAATTAACTCCTAAAATGTAAATTGTAAAAGAAAAATCCTAACTTTAATGAATTCTATAGGAATATTTCAAGCGAGACAACAATTACATGTTCTCACACACATATATATATTTGAAGTTTATTTTCCAACTCTTTTAGATGCAAAATTGTTATTAATTTTCTTACAGTTGAGTCATTCTAATTATTCATTTTCAACTGATAATACTGCTAATTCGATCCATTTAGCTTCTCGTATGATATTGTTTATCCTATATAAAATTTTATCAATTTAATTTGAAAAAACTTCTTTCCTGTGATGCAACTGTTATGGTGATATTATTCAATAAAGAATGTAGATATTTGGGTAAAAAATAAAGTCTTGTTATCTTATCGATTAGAGTCTTATCTTCTATCTGTAAGTCCTTTAACATAGTATAATTTGAAAATAAGTCTAAGCTATCATGTTAGAGTGACTAGTATTCTTTAATCGAGACTGAGTTAATATTATTTATATTTTTATTATCTAGTAATCTCAATTTTTATCTACTAAATAAATAAGTAAAGATATTTTAATACGCTTCGGGTTCTTTAAATCTCAACAATCAGCAGCAGTAACAAACTAAATTTTTCTCATTTTTTGTATTAAAAAGTTATAGTTTTTAACCTTAAAATAACAATTTTTTGTATAAAAGATTAATTCATAAAATTACAATCAATGAAAAATGGGGCATCCAAAATTTGGGGGGCCTAAAGCCACTGCTTGAGTTGCCTTACCGTACCCTTCAGTCGGCCTTGCCTACAGAAGCACTGGTTCGCAGACGTGAAATTATGGTGAGTAAAAATAATAAAAGGGAACGAGGTAGATCTAAAATCACATATAAAGAAAATTGTCTCAAAAGACCTGTAAATCTTTGGAACAAAGTCTAGTTAGGTGTAGATTTTAAATTTGTAAGAGAACTTTTATTTTTATTATTATCTATTATTATTACAATTATTATATATATGAAGAGGAGCCTTGGCAACTAGTAAAGCTATTTTCATGTGACCAGGAGGTCATGGGTTTGAGCCGTGGAAATAATTTCTTGTAGAAATGCAGGGTAAGACTGCGTACAATATACACATGTGGCCCGGCCCTTTTTCGAACCCCGCACATAGCGGGAGCTTAGTGCATCAAACTGTCATTAACTTACTTTTAGTATTATTCTTATTTTATTTTAGCATAATATTGAAATTAAAAGAATTGAGGATTTATATCGGCCAGCTTAACTTTATTTGGGACTAAGGCACAGTGATAGTTGTTGTTGCTTTCCTGATGTTGTATAACTTCTTTAATGGTTATACTCTCTCTATTAATTTATTTAGTATAATTTAACTCAATTTGAAGTTTAAAAAATTATGATTTTGAACATACTTTAACATTTATGTAATATAAGACTTCTGAAATTGGCTATCTTAAAATATATGTAATATTTATGTGGCGTATACGCTTCTCAGCAAGGAAATACAAAAATATGTCAAACTATTTAGGATGAACTAATTAGAAATGCCAAACAAAGTGGAACATAGATATAGTACCTCACAAACTATGCCAAGGCACCAATTAGGTATCAGTTCCTCCATTTCATTATGTCTTAGTTTAACTAGGTAAGACGTTTAAGAATGTAAAGAAAGTTTTTGATCGTATTGTCTTAAACAAAACGTATGTATACTATATAAAAGTACTCATTGAATTTTGTGGTTTTATACATGAATATCATGGCATTCCTATAAGATAATGTCATCAAGTAAAATTTTATTGGAAGAGGATTGCTATTAATATTTGGAGGGAGCCTTTTAGGCTAAGGGAATTTTGGAAGAGTAGAAAGATTTTGGAGAAGAGAAACTTTTATTACTCAAACTTGTTTTTGATTTTTTTTGCTTAATACAAAATGAGCAATCCTACACCTATTTATACTTGGCCACTTCCTCAATCAATGGCCAAGATTTATCCAATACAACTTTAATCTAATGGCTACAATTCACCTTCTACACAATTCTACAAAAATATCCACTCTCTAGATCACTCCATACTTATCTATATCATTCTACTATTCTAAAGATATTTTTAGAGCACATTTCTATAACATGGGCTCACATTCTAGAAAATAGGCTAATTGGGCTCTTTTATTTTCATAATTTCTTAAGCCCAAATAATTATTACAAAATCAAGTTTATTTTAATTTTATTTTCAACACCCCCCCTTAAACTTGATTTGTCATTCCAAGCAAACTTCTTAACTTGATGAAGTCCTCTTGCTTGAGTGGCTTGGTGAAGATATCCGCAACTTGGTCTTTGGACTTCACGTACTCTACTTGTACATCCTTTCTTGTGATGCACTCTCTTATGTAGTGATAGCGTGTGTCAGTATGCTTGCTTCGATCATGGAATGCCGAATTTTTTGCCAATGCCAACGTCGACTTATTATCCACGCAAATTGTAGTTGGATCTTCTTGTGGCCATCCGAGCTTCTTTAGCAAACTTCGCATCCAAATTGCATGACATACACAGGAGGTAGCGGCAACGTAGTCAGCTTCACATGTGGATAGAGTGACAATTGGTTGTTTCTTGGACATCCAAATGAAGGCGGTATCTCCCATGAAGAACACGAAGCCCGTGGTACTTTTTCTATCATCAATATCTCCGGCCCAACGCTATCGCTATAACCAACAAGCTTATAATCATTAGAAGTTGAATAGAACAAGCCAACGTTGATTGTACCTTTGAGGTACCGGAGAATTCTTCTTGCAGCCTTCAAGTGTGTAGTAGTTGGATTCTCCATGTAGCGACTTATGAGGCCGGTGGCGTAGAGAATGTCGGGTCTCGTGCAAGTCAAATATCGTAAGCTCCCAACTAAGCTCTTGAACATCGTCGTGTCCACTTTCTCAGCTTCATCATGCTTCGACAACTTGATCCCGCACTCCACCGGTGTGTTGACTGGGTTGCAATCATCCATCTTGAACTTCTTTAGGATCTCCTTCGCATAGCCCTCCTGTGAGATGAAAATTCCATCCTCAAGTTGTTTGACTTCAATGCCAAGATAGTACGCCATAAGCCCAATGTCGGTCATCTCGAACTCTTTAGCCATCGCGTTCTTGAACTCATCGATCATCCTTTGGTTATTTCCTGCAAAGATTAAATCATCCACGTACAAGCAAACGATCAAGATATCTCCATCTTTCATCTTAGCATAGAGCGCATGCTCATGTGGGCATTTGGCGAAGTCGTTTTCTTGCAAGTACTTGTCGATCCTACTGTTCCACGCCCTTGGTGCTTGCTTTAGTCCATATAACGCCTTCTTCAATCTTAAGACTTTGTCTTCCTGCGTCTTCACCTCATAGCCCATAGGTTGTCGGATGTAAACTTCTTCCTCAAGTACTCCATTCAAGAACGCCAACTTTACATCCATTTGGTGTATCTTCCATTTATTTTGAGCTGCCAGAGAAATGATTAGTCTTACAGTTTCTAAACGGGCTACAGGGGCAAATACCTCATTATAGTCGATGTCGGCTCTTTGACTGTATCCTTTTGCAACAAGCCTCGCCTTGTATCTTTCGATTTCTCCCTTACAGTTTTTCTTTGTCTTGTACACCCACTTAACGTCGATCGCCTTTTGCCCTTTTGGAAGTGAAGTCAGCTCCCAGGTGTCGTTCTTTTCGATGG
Organism: Nicotiana benthamiana; assembly: GCA_034376525.1. Classification (NCBI taxonomy): domain Eukaryota; kingdom Viridiplantae; phylum Streptophyta; class Magnoliopsida; order Solanales; family Solanaceae; genus Nicotiana; species Nicotiana benthamiana. Next base: position 15,619,394 of record CM067338.1, on the reverse strand, counting down.
ACTGGATCTCATCATCCATTGCATCTCGCCATTTCTTACTTTGTACGGCTTCTTCAAAGGTAACTGGTTCACAATCAGCAAATAGACAAAGAAGAGTTAGGTCCTCTAACCTTTCAGTGTCTTCATAAATGTCTTCCAAACTCCTTGCGCGTTCCTCGCTCCTTTTATTCAGAAACGATGGTGGCGAGTCATCTTGAACTGTTGTTGGCGAGGTAGGTGGAGTAGTTAGCTCTCGCTGGGCATCCTCTGCTGTAGATCTTTGTTCTTCTTCTTCGGTTGGAATAAAGGAATTAAAGTCCTCGTGAGAACCAAAATTCCATTCTCCTTCTTCATCAAACTCCACGTCCCGACTTATCACAAGCTTGTTAGTATTTGGATTATATAATTTGTAGCCTTTGGAGTTGGAGTCATACCCGATAAAGATGAACGCCTTACTTTTGTCATCGAGCTTGCTCCGTGTCTCGTCAGGTACATGTGCGTATGCTTTGCTTCCAAAGACTCTTAGATGGGAGATTCCTGGCTTCCTTCCACTCCAAGCTTCTTGTGGTGTCTTTCCCCACACGCTCCTTGTTGGTGATTGGTTGAGTAGATAGACTGCACACACTACTGCTTCGGCCCAGAATTCCTTTGGTAGCTTCTTGCTCTTTAGCATACTCCGCGCCATGTCTAGAATTATCCGGTTCTTCCTTTCCGCCACTCCATTTTGTTGGGGGACCTTGGTACCGTTAGTGGACGTCTTATTCCATGCTCCTCGCCAAAATTCTTGAACTCTTTAGAAGTGAACTCGCCTCAACGATCGGATCCCATGGCCTTTATGTGTAGTCCACTTTCTTTCTCCACTGCTGCTTTGAATTTCTTGAATACTTCAAATGCCTCCGATTTTTGCTTCAAGAAATACACCCATGTCTTTCTAGAAAAATCATCAATAAATAGAAGGAAATAGTTGCTTTTACCGAGGGAGCTTGGCTTGATAGGACCACATATGTCGGTATGTATGAGCTCCAATGGCTTTTGGGCTCTCGAGCTTGACTCCTTTGGAAAACTCTTCCGAAATTGCTTTCCGAGTAGGCATCCTTCGCACAATTGATCGGGGTGGCTAATGGATGGTAGTCCTCGCACCATGTCCTTTTTGGATAGTAGCTCCAAGCCTCCAAAATTCAAGTGCCCAAATCGAAGATGCCAAAGCCAAGATACATCTTTGTAGCAAGCTTTAAGACACTTTGCAACATCATTTTGAATGTTAAACAAGAACATTCTATTTTTGGACATAGGCACCTTAGTGATTAAATTATTTTTATTATCTCTTATGGAATGACTATGATCTTTCATGTGAATGTCATAGCCCTTCTCTAAGAGTTGCCCCAAACTCAATATATTATTTTCATGTTGGGCACATAGTAGACATTTGAGATAAATTGGTGATTTCCATTCTTCAAGCGGATTAGGATGTTACCTTTGCCTTTCACTGGTATTTTGGATTCATCACCAAAAGAAACATTACCACTCACCGATTCGTCGAGCTCCACGAACATGCTCCTCTTTCCACACATATGGTTGCTCACCCCGGTGTCAAGGTACCAAGTGTTATCTTGTCTCCCTTCTTCTCCTTTGTATGCTAGAAGTAGGGTCAGGTCTTTTTGGCCCTTATCCTCCATAAGGTTGGCGGTCTCTTCGACTTTGGTTTGAGACCCTCTACATTGTGAAGCATAGTGTCCATATTTTTGACAAGAATAACATTTGATTTGAGATTTATCGTACCTTGCACCTTGGTTGCCTCTCCCACGACTTGGGTATTCTCTTCTTTCTTCATTTTTGTTGAAACCTCCTTGTCCACATCCATGGCCTCGACCTCGTCCACGACCACAACCTCTTCCATATTGACCTCGTCCATTTCTGATATTTTCTTCCTTATCTTTTATTTGCATCTTGAATAATTGCTCCACTATATCTTGTTTTTTCTTATGCTTTTCTTCATATGCTTGTAAGGATCCCATTAATTGATCAATTGAAATCTCCTCAAAATTTTTAGTTTCTTCAATTGTTATGACAATATGCTCGAATTTGGAAGTTAATGACCGGAGTATCTTCTCAATAATTCTAACATCTTCCAATTTTTCACCATTTCTTTTCATTTGATTTGAAACCACCAAAACTCTTGAAAAATAGCCGAAAATGGACTCCCCTTCTTTCATATGTAAAGACTCAAATTCTCCTCTTAATGTTTGGAGACGTACCTTCTTTACTTGCTCGGCACCTTTGCAAGACATTTGGAGTTTCTCCCACGCTTCCTTAGCAGTGGTTGCACTTGAGATCTTCTCGAACCCATCATCATCCAATGCTTGGTAGATGAGGTAGAGAGCTTTCTTGTCTCTCTTTCTTGAATCCTTCAAACCATCCTTTTGAGTTTGGGATAATGTAGATTCATCTCGGGGCTCATTGTAACCTTTCTCTACAATATCTCAAACATCATGTGCACCTAGGAGAGCCTTCATCTTGATACTCCAATTATCATAGTTGCTCTTGTTGAGCATAGGAACTTGGAAGGATGCAACACCATTTGCCATGGTTTTAGAAATTTTTGGTTAGAATCTTGTAACTCTGATACCACTTTGTTGGAAGAGGATTGTTCAAAATATTTGGAGGGAGGCTTTTAGGCTAAGGGAATTTTGGAAGAGTAGAAAGATTTTGGAGAAGAGAAACTTTTATTACTCAAACTTGTTTTTGATTTTTTTGGCTTAATATAAAATGAGCAATCCTACACCTATTTATACTTGGCCACTTCCTCAATCAATGGCCAAGATTTATCCAACACAACTTTAATCTAATGGCTACAATTCACCTTCTACACAATTCTACAAAAATATCCACTCTCTAGATCACTCCATACTTATCTATATCATTCTACTATTCTAAAGATATTTCTCGAGCACATTTCTATAACATGGGCTCACATTCTAGAAAATAGGCTATTGGGCTCTTTATTTTTCATAATTTCTTAAGCCCAAATAATTATTACAAAATCAAGTTTATTTTAATTTTATTTTCAACAAATTGAAGTACCGAAATTAATAAATTTCTTAATTATAAAAAATTGATATTCTTTTTAAAAGAGATTAAAAACAATTTACGATACAAAAATTGAAATGGAACGAGTAATTTAAAATGTCATGCGGAGGTGCGCGTATATAAAATAGGCACTTTCACATGAGTAATGGGTTCTTTTATACCATGAAAAAGTATATACGAAAACGTACGTTCGATTTGTGTAGCCTAAGAGTAATTAGTAACCTACCAAATAATCATTTACGGCAATCAGTCTAGTAAGGAAGAAGTGAGCTCTAGCCTTAGTCTTAGTATGCGCACTCCGACTTATGGCTTTTCGATGATTTCGATCAGACAGAAGCTGAGAGTGGTGCTCTAGCTCCCACTGAGCTCTCCTCATCGGTAAATATTTATTTTAGAGGTACGTTTTCTAGCTGTCTATATTTACCCTTCTTCCGCTGTTACGGAGATAAAACCCCGATGGAGTAATCCGTTGTTATTTCGCCATTGTTTTAATAGTAAAAACTACTTAAGTGTAATTTATTTGAATTAATTTGACTGGTTTAAAAAAAATGGAAACTTATGATTTAAAACAATTTATATATATTTATGTGACTAAAAATCATTTTATTATTGATAGAAGAGAAATTTTAACATTAAATTATTTTTAAATTTAGAATGGATTTATTCATTCTATACTGATTAAAAAAAATATTTATTTATTTTGAAAACGGGAAGAGTATCTATATGTACGTCATGATTTTCTAAACATTGTACGTATAACATCACTTGAAAAATAAGCGAAAGAAAACATTAATTTATAGCAGCACATTAATAACAAACCCTTGGGACTAGTAGATTATTCAGTCTGGTCCGTAATCTCTCTTGAAGGCTTTGCCCATAGCTCTTCATTGTTAAATCATAAGAGAGAGGATAGAATATCATCATTCAACGAAAAGGAAAAAGGAGTGTCTGGAATGAAGACTGATCCAAGATCCTTCCATTTTCTTTCGATGTCTTTTTTCTTCCTCCCTTTTCTGTTTCTTTTTTCTTCTAACATTTGTTGGTTTAGTTAGATTTTCTAATTTTCCTTTCGTTCTGTTCTGTATTTTCGAAGTTGGTTTTAGTTAAAAGTGATCAAATTTAATTTCTAAGACATTATGGGGTGATTTCGGACCAGGCTTCATTCCTTATACCCATTTCCTATAGCTCCTGAAGCTCAAATTGCCTCCGATCCTTGAAGAAAATGGTGAAGTTGTGTGTAGTTCTACTGATCAAGTAAGTATCAGTCCTTTCACTTTTATTTTTATTTTATATTTCTACTTTTGAAGTTCCTTAAGTAGATGTAAAGGATTGGTCTAACAAGATTACCTTTTTGTTTCGGATTCAGGATTATCTTTTCTAAGATCTTATATTCTTTGATGTATATTTCAGAAACATGCTTTCATCGAAAATTTATATTCTTTAAGTTTTCTTTTTAGGGTTCCATTTTAGCCGTTTTTAGGGGTGTAAGGTAGTGCTTGTTTGACCAAAAAAGTTTGAGACTCTTTTGCCAACTTCAGCTATCGATAATCAAGAAGGTAAATCTTAGCCAAACATAATCAACTTCAGATCTAAAAGTGTATAGAAAAATAATGAATGAAAAATAGAACATTCAAGATTTATTGATGTTATAATCTCATCTTTTATAAGAAGAAAAAAATGAGTTATATCCTTAACGAAAAGAAATTGTAAGAGAAAGAGTAGAGTGGAAAAGTCCAGCCCTTTTATCACGAGAGTTCCCCTTATATATATAATTCTTGGAACTTTGCTAAGTGTTCTTTGACCAACATGTTCTCTCGCGACGGTCTTTTTCGTCATTATTCGAGTACTGTTCTTACTTGACATACATTGTCGATGATTTGACACTGAGGTTGGTCGTGTTGTTTTTTGCTGTTTCGCCACCTAGGCGAGATCCTAGCTAGGTCGACCACTACAGTCAGATTTTGACTCATACAGTTAGTCCCTCCGTCCGTCGAGGTCATCCCTTGGTGGGCTCGACGGGCGGATTTGATTCGAAGGCTAGGAGAAATCTGACTGTTTATTCCTTGAACGAGGTTTTTAGATCGAGGCGATGGCGCAACTCTTTAACGATGCATTTGGATTGTCTCATCCATTCGAAGTCGAAATGTTGCATTTATTTGAAACATTGTTTGTAGTTATTGCCATTATGGCACACGTTTCCTGGGGATTGAACCGTTTTATGTCCTATCAGTTTTGATTGGCGACTCTTGAGTTTTCCGCTTGGGGCATTTATGTTCCTATATATAGGGGAAAATACTATTCTATTGGCACACTTTTTCGATTTATCAAAAGAATTTTGCGAATCTTCATCTTCTCCAATACTTCAGATGTTTGATTCTCTCTTATTAGTCAAAAATTGACATCACCGTCTTCCCTCTTAGTTCCCTTTGTTCATTTATTCTATTCAATTGAGATAAATGGCTGGCACTTCTTCCCCCGCTGACAATCTTGCCGCAGTTCTGGCGCTAGAAAATGATGCTCTTGCTCCCCGAAGAGTAGAAGTGATAGAGGATAAGGGGGTTCCAAAGGCGGCTGAAATATTGCTCGTCTTAGGAAGTTGTGGATCGATTTCAACAGCCCTGCTGCAGAGGAACCGGAGCTTGTTTCCTCTATTATGGATTAAGCGGCTATTGCAGAGATAAAGGCCAAGTGGGGGATTCCGCACCACGTCGAGATGTTTTCGGTGGTAGAAAATGATATTATATATTTCGCCCAGGATATTATGTGTTCTATGCATATCCTTTCATTGTCGGGTATACGTTTCCTCTCCCTTCCTTGGTGGTAGATTTCTGCCATTTCTATGAGGTGTGTCCTACTGAACTTTCGTCGTACTTATATAAATTGTTCCTCAAGTTCGGGGAGTTTGACCGTCGGGAGATCACTCTTAGCCATATGCTCAATATTTTTGCCCCTCAACTTATTCGAGGCATGATGATCCAATGAACTATCGAGGGACGAAGAGTCTAGTGGTGAAGATGGACAATATAGCCAATCATCATTTTTACGAAAATTATTTTTGTATGTGCATTGAGCACCTTGTGGCGGATTTTATAGGGTTACTCCACAGTTGGAACTTCACACGTAAGTTTTTTGTATCTTTTGTCGGAATGATAGTCGAAATTTTCCTTACACGGCGGGAGTTCGCAAGTGGTCGTTCTTCTATGAGAAATATGGGCGTAATCCACTTACTGGTAAGTAGTCTTGCTGCAGCTTCTATTTTCTGCTTTGCAATTTGAATTTGTTGCTTATACGACTATTACCGCTATTAGGGAGAGCGCAAAGGGCAAGGGCTCTTCCACTTGCATTTTAACAGCTGATGTTTTATGCTCGGCTCGTACCAAAGTTTGTTGTTCGACCTACGGCGAGGGCTGCTCAAGTTAAATCTACGATCATAGCCATGTGTGTGGAAACTGTTCCCCAATCTGGGGCTCTGACCTCTACTGCCCGCTCAACGGGGGAGTCTTCTTGTGCTGAGGACTAGGAAGGGTAGTCAAAAAGACGATGAGTGGAGTACGAATGGCTCCTTCAGCCGTGGTATGTTCAGAATGTGGTATTCCCTAACGTAGTATGAAATGGGAGGTGATGCTAACCCGTCCGCAGTAGTAGATAACCAACCTATTGGCAGAGGCTTCGGCTGCTGTTATTGATCAACGGACTACTGTGACGGGGAGTCGAGATCCCGAGGCTGCTATTACCACTTTAGGGTGGCCTTCGTCTTTCGGACCAGGTCATGCTTCTTCCTCGGCCCCAGAAAGGGCAAATACTGTCGTGGTCGATGACTACGAGTTTAAATCTGATCTTGTTCTTGACAATGTCAGGATGTTCGAGGAATGCCTTACTCGTACGGTAGTAAGGGCCGAGAAGTCCGACCCATATACTTGAAATCCCGTCGGAGATTAACCTTTAGGGGGACACGGAGGACTTGGTATCGCAGTTTGACCTTTTGTGCTCTGCCATAGAGTGTGAGGCTCTCGAGGACTTTCTTGATGTTGATTTGATACACGAAGTGGCCGCTATGGACTTGAGGGTAAGTTTTTACTCTTTCTTATTGTACTCCTTTTATCTTCGACGACCTTGGCCTTAACCAGCTCTTTTTGTCTTTAACATACATGGAGGAGATTGAAAGTGTTGTAGGGCCGACACTTGAGCCAAAATTTTTCTGATAATGTTGGAGAAGTATCAGTGCTACCACAACAAGTATTGTGAGATGTATGAACGGCTAAGGGTGAATGCCGGCAATCAATCTCTCGGCGAGGAATTGGAGAAGAGGGACTAGGAGCTGATGCAAGCTATTCACAGGAATAGCAAGCTCGATGAGCTACTTCGTATAAAGGACGACGAACTTGAGTTGGGCAAAGGGGTCGCCGTAGAGTGCGAGCATCTTCAGGAGAAGGTGCGGTCGCTGAAGTACAAGGTGGATCATAACGCCATCAGTTTGAGAAAGCTTTCTGATTTATAGAGCGTCAAGAGTTCCTGGGTGTTATCTTTGGCGAGGGCGGCAGCTTTATAAAACACTATCCGCATCCTTCAATCCGAGTAGGAGTTTGAGAGGGAGACGGCTACGCTTAGGGAGGCAAGGCTCAAAGAGCTTATTGTCCAAATTGACCGGGAAGCTTTAACCTTGGGAGATCATGTCGTTGTTCTTGAGGCCAAAAAGGCGCAATTGCTGACCCAAGTTGAATCTGCCTCCACCGCTATTCTCGCCATTTGCACGAGCTCTGGGTCCATGCCAAAGCCAAACGGGATATATGATTAATCTTTTTAAACCAAAAAGGGAAGAAGCCACTCTTTTGAGGCCATATCGGCCCAATTCAAAGAGCCTAAGGGCCATTATATTGTTTGTGTTCGAGAATCCGCCCTTGCTCAAACGAAGCCTAAGGGTTTTTTTACTCTGAGTTTGAGAAGATACTCACTCGATGAAAGAGACTATATTAGTCTAACTCTGATAAAATCGCGTAAGTTTCGGATTCACAAACAAATGAAAACGAAAAAAATTACAAGGCAATGAAGTGAGTCAACTTTCTCACAAAACCTTAAGTATATCAGAATTATCATAAAACAAAAGCAAAACAAAGTTTTCACAAAATAAAAATCGGAGACAAATCGGAAAGAGAAAAGATCTTTCATATATTTGAGAGTATTTACAAAGACCACTCAGGCTCTACAAAAAAATCTAAAAAGAAGAAAAACGTTCTAAGTGCCTAATCTACCCGGGAGCTTCATCTTCATCTTTTCCACTCTGAGTTCCACTTGCGCTTACGGAGTCATCATCATCAGAGATCAAAGCTTCGGCTTGGCCTCTAACATTTTCACATTCTCAATATCGGTTGTGAGATCAAAGCCACGAGCATGAATCTCTTCGAGAGTCTCTCTCCAAGACTGGTACTTAGCATGACCGCCAACGCAGGATAATCGAACATCAGGGGCATCATAAATGTCCTTTGCTCGAGCATTAATGGCTTCACAATCGGCTCGATAGACGGCTACGACCACCTCGACCTTAGCCTTTACTTTTTCCGCCTCAGATGTGGCCTTTGCATGCTCAGCGGCCAACCAAACCGTGAGCACCTCAATTTTCTTGGTTCGGGCCAAGCTCTCCTCCTTCACACTTTGGATTTGACGCTCAACTGAAGACAAATGGGCTCGAGCCGTATCTTTCTCTGAGGCGAGGCGGTCCACATTTTGCTTCTACCCCAAGGTCTCTGCCTCTTTCATCTAAGCCTCCTCACGAAGATGCTCAATCTTTTAGGCCTTCTGCTGAGCCTGCAAGATCTAAAATTCATCCCCTTCATGGTACATTCCCGCATCGGGGGTCTCCATAGAATGTGCCTCTCGAAATTGTTCTTCAGAAAATATGGGGCCAGGCGGCAAATTATCAATATTGATTTTCCCAAGGAAGTCACTTGGGGAACTCTCTTCTTTTCGAAGGGCTTTAGAACCAAACCCTTCAGGCACACTCGTCGGTTGTTCGTCACTGCGGGAGACATCTTCAGCCCCTGATTACTCTGGGGTTTCCCACGGTAAATGGGATCCCTTCGACCTTGCTCACAAAAAATCAAAGCAAGATAATAATATGCCAAAATAAGGAGTGTATCTGGCCAAGAGTTATTCGATATTGGTAGCATAAGTCGATAATAACGGGATCTATGGGACCCAGCATGAAAGGGTAAGTGTAAACACTTAAAAACCCTTCCATGTAAGTAGTAATATCCTCATCGGGGGTAGGAATCACTACCTCTGCATTTTTCCAATGGCAGTCCTTTTTCACTTGCTCGAGATCGTCTTCGGTTATTGAGCATATATAAACCACGACATGGGCTCACATTGGCCAGGGATTGAAGAGGGTTTTTTAATTTTAAAATCAGAAGAAAGGTCGCATGACCCGGGAACACACTCTTCGATGCGTGGCTCCACCGCCGTTTTATCACCGGCCGGCCGTGAAGAAGAGGCTTTTCCTTTTTGGGAACATATTTAGATGTTTTCGTTGTGTCTATGTGATTTCAGAGAAAAAAAGAAGATGAAGTTTGTTATTTTAAGAGAGGATTGGCGAACGGGGTGTAGATAATTTGTGAAATTGAGGAACTTGAAGGAAGCATGAGAGCTTTGAAGATTAAGAAAGTTGTGAAAGTAAAGTTTGAAAAATTATGAGGAGGGTCATTTTATAATGTTGGCCATGACTGTTCAAAGGCATCAGTAGCTTAACCATCAATTGGCACTAATTAATGATTTTGAGAACTGTGCAGACACGACGCTTCAATCGCGTCCATCATTTACGTAAAACCTCTGATTTAGTGAAGATCAAACAATACACCAATGAGAATGTAGCAGACCATCAATAAGAAGACAAATTATATTGCAGAGGTAATAGCTTAATAGTTTTTTTTTTGCAACACATAAAGAGGTAGCAATAAGAAGCAAAAATTGGCACCCTACATTAACTTTGTATTAATCAAACAAATAGAAGGAAGAGAGTCCTACCCAACCCGACTACTTGTGCACCTAACCAAGTACTTATGCAAGTAGGAAAGACTTCTTCGCCCCAATAGTCCACGATACAGCTGCAAGCTCTCATTTTTTAATCCTAAAGTTCATATTTTCAATGCGTTTTCAATATTATTTTCATCATCCAAGCAAAAAGCTCAATCTTTCACATGCATAGCAAGTGTATCCCACAACTTTTCAGTCTTTTCACAGCTTTATTCATTAAATTCTTATTCACTATAGATCCATTAAACTATGATTGAATTTGATCCACAAGTTCATCCCACAAAATTGCTAAAATCATAGAAGGAAAGCAAGGAGTTGTATTGCATTACCATCATAGAAAGAAGTTGTAGAGATTAAGGCCATCAACATACCTTCAATGATGATTGAAATTCTTTCCCTTACTGTCATTTGCATCTAATTCGTCTGCAAAACAAATAAAGCGTTGACTATACAAACACATATCATTGTTAAAAAAGTATTACATTCGATCTTTGTCAATACTCTATGACTAGACATCAAATTTCTTCATACTATCTCAGAAAATAAGAATCCCACTCTTTCAATTCGACATCACAAAACTAAAAAATGCAGAAAATAAGAAAACCAAAAGGAATTGCATTTTCGAATAGAATATTAAAAAATCCAACTTATAATCTGTTGCAATTGACATAACTAAACAGTAAATGGAAAAAGAAAAAAGAAATTTTGATTATAACCAAAACAGTAACAATTTTAGACATGAGAATATTTACGCTTAACAAATGGAAAAACCGAAGCTTTCGCTTATTATTAACTGATTCTTTGAAGATTTCATAATACATGAGATCCTTTGTCAATACTATATGAGAATATCTCGTCTTGTATGACAAAAGACCGTATAGTACTGGAGAAAATTATATGAATAGAATCAAACAATGAGATTGAAGAGATAAAATTCAATTATGTGAAGATGCATAATTATACAGAAAAAAATACAAAAATAGACATTTAGTGATTTCTACTTTGAAAAATCTTGAAGAAGTTGCATCTGTTATAGAACCAACAATTTGGCTGCTTAATGTCTAACAATTGAATAGTTATAGACATCTTTAACAGACCCGAATAGTACATCGGTAGTGTTTTTAGTATGTAACTGACCTAATACATAATACACTTCATATTTTAGTAAAGCAGTCTTTGAAGTTACCGATTCTTTAATTACGAAAATTCTTCGTGTCCACCATCGTTCTAATATGAAAAAAGAGCATCATAACATTCATACATGCATCGTTCTTCACTCAAAAGAAATACTTCAGAGAAATGGAAATCTAAAAATATGATAAAGTTGAATATGTTACCTTTGAATTCTGTAAAGCCAATATATATTGAGTAGATAAAATATGAAGTTGAAAAGTCTTTGAAAATATAAAACACATAAATCAATCAGTTATGGAGGTGTAGATAAAATATGATTTTTTGGTCGGAAGCCCACGTTTGGGAGCACGATCAATCGTGGGATAAAATCCGACTGTTTTCCTCCCTTTTTCACTTTTATGTAAAAAAAAAAAGAAATAATTGCAAATTTGATGGGCAGTTGTTAAAGAAAAACAACGAACTTCAAACATGCTGGATTTTTTTATTTTTTTGTGAAATTACAAATTCTTAAAATCATATTACAAATTTAATTGTTACACGATTTTTAGGGAAAACAAATATCTTACAAAAAGAAGAAAAAACAAATATTGTATACTCATCAAATCTTCCTCTTAATTAACACTTCTCCCGTCCTTTTGATGAAGACTTTTGTTACATGTGCTAATTATATTTCAAGTACCAAAATTATAAGTCTGTGGTAGGATTCTTGACATGTTTTTTCATTATCTCGCCTTATAAAAGAACGAAGTTTTATATCAAGTAGGTTTCAAACAAATCATGTGGTTAACGCTAAAATGTGATAGTAAGATCAAACAGTTTCTAAAATGAAAAAATATGCCATTTTCTATTTCTACTTGTGATAAATTTTAAAAATGTGTTACATAAATTTAAACAATGGAGTAACACTACTTTTTTTGTTATTCAAACACAAGAGTGTATTATCTTAACATAAATCTTTAGTATGCTAAAGTATATATTTTATGGAGAAAAATTATTTTATTTTAATATTATAACGCGTCATAGTTAAAAACAATTAAAAATAAAATAAAAAGCTAAGGCATGCTTTTTACCCAAAAAGAATTACTAGTATTATAAAAAATAACAAAAGAATCTCCTCTATAAAGGAAATATTAGCTCACGAAGCAAAGGTATCCTATATCTGCTTGCACATGAAGCTAAGCAGTCTTTTTCTTGTCCAATTCTTCTTTTTATGTTCTATTAGCTTTCATCTTTCTTGTTTTTAAGTGATCACTCAAGAACCAGACCCCTTTTTCCTGCTCAGCTTATAGAACGGAAAAACAAGAGTCTCTTTCTTGAACTTCCATGCACATGCACTATAGAAAAGCTTCACTAGAACAATACAGAGTGAATCAAGCTAGCTGATCAAACCTTCTTTTTTTTATTAAATATGGGCACGGTGAGAAAGCTGATAGTAGAAGTAATTGACGCACGAAACCTCCTTCCCAAGGACGGCCATGGCACTTCAAGTCCTTATGTAGTTGCGGATTTCTATGGCCAGCGAAGGAGGACGAGAACTGTGATCCGTGATCTGAGCCCCGTATGGAATGAAATGCTGGAATTCAACGTCGGAAAACCTTCCGAAGTTTTCGGTGACATGCTGGAACTCGACGTGTTTCATGAAAAGTTCATTGGCCCTACAATGAGGAATAACTTCCTCGGAAGGGTGAAGTTGAGTGCCAAGCAGTTTGTGAAGAAAGGTGAAGAAGCTTTGATTTATTACCCTTTGGAGAAGAAATATTGGTTCAGTTGGATTTCCGGTGAAATCGGTTTGAAAATTTATTTCTCTGAAGAAGCTGTTCCTCCGCCAGCTCCACCACCACCGCCACAAGAATAAATCAAAGCTGACGCCGAGCCAGCACCACCAGCTGAGTCTACTCTGCCGCCATCAGAAGCTGCGCCACCTACTGAAGCACCGGCGCCCTCACCCGAAGGTGAGAAGCCAAATATAGAGGAGCCAGCAGTGAAGCCACCAGCTTCACAGGCTGAAGAAGAGGCGCCACCACAGGGAAATTCTACTACTCCAGAATTTGAGTTTGATAAAGAAGGGAGTGGTATTCCAATGGGGGAGCTTCCAGTACAATCGGATGATTTTGAACACATGAAAAGATCTGTATCATTAGGATCTGTACCTGAAGTTAAACTAAGTAACATTACTGGTCCTAGGCCAATTAGTCGTGCTTCACCAGTTAGCAGCTTCGTTTCTGAAGCTGCATCGGATAGATCAAGTCCAATCGAACGGTCCACATTTGATCTTGTAGAAAAGATGCATTATCTCTTCGTTCGAGTTGTTAAAGCTCGATCGCTTCCCACCGTCGGCAGCCCCGTCGTAACAATTGCTGTTTCCGGCAGCTTGTATCAAAGCCAGCCCGGAAGACGGTTTTGTTTGAGTGGGACCAAACTTTTGCTTTCTGCCGAGACGCACGTGATTCCTCCACCCTCTTGGAAGTCTCAGTGTGGGACCCTTTGAGTGCCAAGTCATTCGACCCTACATCCAACGTGGCAGGGCATGTCTTCTTAGGTGGCATTTGCTTTGATGTGGGTGAGATCCCTTTACGAGACCCACCTGATAGTCTTTTGGCTCCTCAATGGTATAGGGTTGAAGGAGGTGGGGCCCATAGAGGTGATTTAATGCTTGCCACGTGGGTTGGGACTCAGGCTGACGAATCATTCCCGGAAGCATGGAAGACTGACACAGCGGGTAATCCTAGTTCTAAATCAAAGGTATATCAATCTCCTAAATTATGGTACTTGAGATCATCAGTCATAGAGGCACAAGACATTTCTCAATTGACACATTCCAAAGAGTCATCATATCAGATTAAGGCCGACATAGGATTCCAAGTTCAGAAGACGAAATTCATTACTACAACTACTGGATCTCCATCTTGGAATAAGGACTTGACATTTGTAGTGCTGAGCCATAAGCAACCCTCACTTCCAACCGAGAGCTTGTGAGTTCGAGTCTCCCAAGAGCAAGGTGGAAAATTCTTGGAGGGAAGGATGCAGGGGGTCTATTTGGAAACCGCCTCTTTACCCAAGGGTAGGGGTAAGGTCTGCGTACATACTACCCTTCCCAAACCCCACTAAGTGAGATTATACTAGGTTGTTGTTGTTGTTGTATTCCTAATAGAAACCAGGCCCCCGAAAGAGCAACCCGTTGTCGCAGTTGCTAGCATACCACTCACCACAATTGAGCGCCGAGTGGATGACCGTAAGGTGGCGTCGAGATGGTTAACATTTGAAGATCCTAATGAAGAGGAGAGTTTACAAAGGCAGAGTACACTTACGCCTTTGTTTCGACAGTGGATATCATGTGATTGATGAAGCTAAGCAGCTCATGTTTGTAGCGATTATCGTCCAACTGCAAGGCAACTCTGGAAACAACCAATTGGGACTGTTGAATTGGGAATTATTGGATGCAAGAATTTGTTGCCCATGAAAACAATCAAAGGAAAAGGATCTACGGATGCCTATGCAGTAGCTAAATATGGGAGCAAGTGGGTACGCACTCGTACTATATCTGATAGTTTAGAACCTAGGTGGAATGAGCAGTACACTTGGAGAGTTTATGATCCATCCACTGTGTTGACAATTGGAGTGTTTGATTGTTGGGAAGTATTCGAATCAGATGGTTGCAAAGAGTCCATGAGGCCAGATTTTCGGATTGGTAAGGTGCGTGTACGTATTTCTACATTGACAACAGGTAAAGTGTATAAGAATATTTTCCCGTTACTTTTGTTATCACCAGCTGGTTTGAAGAAAATGGGGGAGATTGAATTAGCAGTGAGATTCATACGTGCTACACCAACACTTGATTTCTTACATGTTTATTCACAACCTTTGTTGCCCATGATGCATCATGTGAAGCCTCTTGCCATGGTTCAACAAGAGAGTTTGAGGACTGCAGCTGTTAAAATTGTAGCAAGTCACTTGACACGGTCCGAGCCGCCTCTTAGGCGTGAGGTTGTGACTTACATGCTTGACGCAGATTCACATTCATTTAGCATGCGTAAAGTTCGTGCAAATTGGTTTAGAATCATCAATGTGATTGCTGGAGTAATTGACATTGTCAAATGGATAGATGACACTCGTGGTTGGAAAAATCCAACTGCAACTTTACTTGTGCATGCACTTTTGGTAATGCTTGTGTGGTTCCCTGACTTGATCATCCCCACATTTGCATTCTATGTGTTTGTAATCGGTTCATGGAATTACAGATTCAGATCTCGGGACACATTACCCCACTTTGATCCAAAGATCTCACTGGCAGAGTCACTAGATCGCGATGAGCTTGACGAGGAGTTTGATCCATTGCCTTGTACTAGACCAAATGAATTGGTACGAGCCAGATATGATCAATTACGCATGCTTGGTGCACGGGTTCAGACAATCTTGGGCGATTTTGCAACGCAAGGGGAGCGAGTGCAAGCATTGGTCACTTGGCGTGACCCTCGAGCCACAGGGATATTTATGTAGAGAGTTTTGGGAGAATTGATTTTCTTGTATTGCTCACAAAGATATATATAGAGTACAGAGAGGTATCAAATCCTACCAACTATAGAACTGTACAATAATAAAAGAATATTCTACCAATAATAAAAAGATACACAAAAGATATTCGCAATATATCCTTATACGCCCCCTCAAGATGGAGGACCGGAGGACACGCCAATCTTGGACATTAACAGAAGAAGCCGAGGACGAGATAAGTGCATGGTGAGAGCATCAGCAAGCTGATCAGCAGAGGATACGTGAGCAACACGAAGAGACCCATTCTGAACCAATTGACGAACAAAGTGATAATCAATGGAGATGTGTTTCATGCGCGAATGAAACACAGGGTTGGCACAAAGGTAAGTGGCGCCAATGTTGTCGCTGTAAATGACAGGAGCAGCCGAAAGAGGGACATGAAGCTCGCGCAGCAGGGAATGAAGCCAACGTACTTCAGCAGCAGCAGAAGCAATGGCACGATACTCAGCCTCAGTAGAAGATCGTGCAACGGAACGCTGCTTTTTGGAGCTCCAAGAAATAGGATTAGGCCCTAGAAAGACAACATAGGCACCAGTTGAGGAGCGGTCATCACAGTTTCTACCCCAATCAGCATCAGAGAAACAATGCAGAGGTATAGCAGATGAAGGATGCAGCCAGACTCCAAAGTCACGCGTCCCATTCAGATACCGGAAGAGGCGCTTAACTGCACCCCAATGAGTGACAGTAGGAGCGTGCATGAACTGTGAGAGTTTATTCACAGCAAAGGAGATATCAGGACGAGTGAAGGAGAGATACTAGAGGCTCCCAAGGGCCTGTCGATAGGCAGATGCGTCGGCAGGAGCCGAGCCGTCGGCCAGATGAAGACGGGTTGACGCCGTTGTTGGCGTCTGAACAGGGTTGGATTCCAGCATATTATGACGAGTCAAAAGATCAACAACATATTTACGCTGAGAAAAAGAACACCCCTTGGAGCTGCGCAGAACTTCAACACCAAGAAAGTAGCTTAGATCACCCATGTCTTTAAGAGAAAACTGAGTCCCAAGAGAGTCAAACACACGGTTCAAGAAAGCAGAGTCATTACCAGTCAATATGAGATCATCAACATATACCAAAAAATAGGCCTTAATACCAGAATGCTGAAAGACGAAGAGCAAAGTGTCAGAGGTTGTGTTGACGAAACCCATGGTCAGAAGGCATTGGCGGAGCGCACTGTACCATGTCCGGGGTGCCTGTTTGAGACCATAAATAGCTTTCTGTAACATACAGACATAAGATGGATAGTCTTTGTCAACATAACCAGGTGGTTGTGCCATATAAACATCCTGTGTAAGCCTCCCGTGGAGAAAGGCATTGTTCACATCCATTTGACGAAGAGGCCAGCCCTTGGATACAGCTAGACTGAGAACCAAATGCACAGTTGCCGGCTTAATAACCGGACTGAAAGTCTCCTGGAAGTCTACACCTGGACGCTGATGAAAACCCTTCGCAACAAGCCGGGCTTTGAACTTATCCACAGTACCGTCAGGCTTTCGTTTGATACGATAAACCCACTTGCAACCCACAACATTCTATGAAGAATCAGGCGGAAGAAGATCCCAGGTGCCATTCCGTAGCAGAGCATCAAACTCTGATGACATAGCAGCGCGCTGGCGCTCATCAGACATAGCACTAGACAAAGTCTGAGGTTCAGTAACAGCTGGAGAGGTGACAGCAGACATACCAAACTTCTTGTTGGGCGAAAAGATGTTATTTTGCTGCGAGTATGCATATGATGACCACCCTGAGAGGATGTAGGTGACGGCATAATTGGTGTAGCGGCGGCAGGGGCCGCTGGCGGTGTCGGAAGGGGCGCTGGTGGTGCGGGCGTTGGCGCCGGCAGTGCGTCCGGTGAAGGATCGCTAGTGGGAGCGGCTGCAGGTATTGGTGGTGGCAGCGGAAGGACTTCTAGGGAGACCGGAATGGGTACAGGAGGAGACACGGGGTTAGACAATTTGGAGAACGGGAAGACATCTTCATGGAAGGTGACATGACGCTAGACGAAGATTTTAGACGTTGAGGGATCAAAGCATAGATAGGCGCTTTGAGTAGTAGAGTAGCCGAAGAGGACACATGCACGAGATCTGGGTTCCATTTTGTGTGAGGTGTAGGGCCGAAGCCAAGGGAAGCATTGACAGCCGAAGACAAGTAGTTTGGCAAGGTTGGGGCGCTTATGAAAGAGAGACTCAAAAGAGGAGAGCATCGAGAGATTTGTCTTGGGAAGACGATTAATGAGATAGACTGCTGTAGAAAAGGCATAAGGCCAGTAAATGTGAGGTACAGAGGCATGATGAAGGAGAGTGAGACCAGTATCGACAATACGACGGTGGCGGCGTTCAGCATAGCCGTTGTGCTGAGGTGTATGAGGAGGTGAAGTGAAATGTGAGATGCCATTGGAGGCAAGAAAAGAGCGTAAAGCGAGGAATTCGCCCCCAATGTCAGCATACAGAGTAATGATTTTAGCAGAGAAATATTTTTCCACAATGGATTTAAAAATGGGGAAGGTTTGTAAGACATCAGATTTACAGCGTAAAGGAAAAAACCCAACATACTTAGAAAAATGATCAACAAAGATGACATAATATTTAAATCCTTCATTAGAAATAATTGGAGAGGTCCATACATCGGAGAAAATAAGCTCCAGCGGAGCAGTAGAAGATAAACTTGACTCAGAAAAAGGTAACTTATGACACTTATGATGCTTGAAAGAGACGCAAGCAAGATCAGACACATTACTGGACGCTATACTGTTAGAAGACACTAAATGACACAGGATTTTAGCTGACGGGTGACCAAACCGAGAATGCCACAATGATGCAGAGAGTTTTTGTGCCGTGAGGGCGGACGGGGGACTGGAAGCCGCCGGCCACTTGTAGGTGTTGCCCCTAAGTGGGCCGCGAACGAGTGTTGCCCACGTGCGACGATCCTTCACCTGAAAATCAGTATCAGAAAGAACAACATTAACATTATTGTGACGACATAATTGGGCAACAGAGATCAATTTTTTACGCATATGTGGAACACAGAGAGCCCTAGGTAATAAAAGAGAGGAATAACTGTTAAGTTGTCCAGTATGTGTAATTGTCAAACCTTCACCGTTACCAATAACCACATTGTCGAAACCTGTGTAAGGACTGTGAAGAGACATGTTGGCAAGATCAGTGGTTATGTGATGGGAGGCACTAGAGTCCAGGATCCAACCGGATGTGGAGGGAATCGTCGGAGAGTGATGGGCTGTGTGAGCAGCCGGATAAGGCGGTGAAGCATAAGCTAGCCGCAGCTGTGGTCCACCGTAAGAGAGCTGATTGGCGCCGGAAATGGGATAGGACAAACAGCAGCGCGCGGAGTGGCCAAATTCACTGCAGAGCTGGCACTTCCCATTGTACCCGCGAGATTGGCCATTGCTGGAGTAACCACCGCGACCGGAGGCTGAACCGCGGCTGCTACGACCGCACCGCGGCTACTGAAGCGGTTACGGCCTGACTGTTGTCCAGCGACGAAGGCAGGCGACAGAGCCAAATCAGATGCGGCGGAGGTGGCCGGCACACAACAGTAATCTCAGCCTCCATGCTTAACAACTTGTCATGTAATTCAGCAAAAGAGATGGGAGATTCACGGGCTTGGATGGCATGAGAGAGTTCTATGTACGGATCATCAAGACCATTTAGAACCTTAATGACAAGATCCTGAGAATCAACAGTAACACTCAGGAGAGATAATTCATCCACAATCACGCGAATACCGTGCATAAAATCAGTAACACATTTAGAACCTTTTACCGGATTATGGAGTTGATGTTTGAGAGCCATGATACGACCGCGAGAAATAGTGTCGTATGTGCGCGCGAGGATGTCCCAGACCTCTTTAGAGGTTTCCGCAGCGGCAATAAAGGAGATGATCGTCGGTGTGATCGACGAGATGATGACACTGAGAATAAGATTGTCCTGGCGAATCCAGTAGGGATATGCTGGATTGGGGGAAGTCACCTCCTTGTCGACGATAGTGGCTGGTGGGCACGGCTTCGATCCGTCCAAAAAGTCGAGGAGGTTGTAACCCGTAAGAAGGGTTCGAAATTGGAATTTCCATGCCAGGTAATTAGTGGAATCCAATTTGAGTGGGATCTGAGCCGACGCATTGATGGCAATCGGCTGGAGAAGCTAGTTTGACGTCGTAGCGGCCATGAAGCGCGAGGCAAAAGAGAGGAGGCGATGAGCGACGTCGAGAGAGAGAGGGCTGCCGATTAGTGCAGCGTTGGCGGCGGCGGCGACGGGCTGCCGATAAGAGCGGCGGCGGCGGCGCGGGTAGGGTAGTTTTAGGGTTTCTTTGGCGAGAAGCCACTGGCGTATGATACCATGTAGGGAGTTTTGGGAGAATTGATTTTCTTGTTTCGCTCACAAAGATATATTTAGAGTACAGAGAGGTATCAAATCCTACCAACTATAGAACTGTACAATAATGAAAGAATATTCTACCAATAATAAAAAGATACACAAAAGATATTCGCAATATATCCTAATAATTTATTGGGCTGTGCTTTGTGGTGGCATTCATTTTGTACTTGGTACCATCTAAAATGGTGGCTATGGCCTTCGGTTTCTACTATCTTCGCCATCCCATCTTCAGGGATAGAATGCCTTCACCAGCATTGAATTTCTATAGAAGGCTGCCTTCACTTTCAGACCGAATGCTCTAGGTCAAATTATTAGCGATTGATACATTACTTCTGATTTGTGTTGCATATGGTATTGAGTACAATTTTCTTTTCTATCTTCTTTGTTACTATATGTATCGACATAATTAAATAAAATGAAGGTTGTATATCTATGTTCTTAAGGCGCGGGTGGTTTTTGTACGTTAAACCTAATTAACCTGGAGAGTATTTCTAATTCTACAAATGTACATAGACATGCTCAAGGTGGTTCGAAGGATAATATTGGACTTTTTCTCTTAGAAATGTGAAAAGCAGGAAGGTTCCACGTAGGAGTGGTAAATGGGCAGATCAGTGGAATATAATATGGTTCGGATTGAAAATGAGTAATGAAAAAATTGGTAGATTATCCAACCCAATCCATATTTAATACAAATAAAAAACGGGTTAACCGGGGATAATATGGGTAACCATATTTAGTCTCCCTAACTTGATGAACCTCGAATTTGAGGCTTTACAAATGTAAAAGTTAGACTCATTGGTTATCCATTAGTTACCCATTGGTTATCCATTTTCTAAATGGATAATGTTGTTCTTATCTATATTTGATCGTTTTTAAAAGTTTCATTATCCAAACCATATTTTAGTGAATAATATAAATATTTAATTTTATTTTTTTTAACCATTTGGTCACCCCCTAGACTTACACCTATCCATATTCATTAGGCCTTTGACTTGCGGTAGAGGTTTCAGTAAAATTATGATATAATTGAGATTATGTGGAGCATGACTTAGGGAAGCTAATTGTTTGTGGACTTAAAATGTCTCTCAAAACACGAATTGCTATCAAGCTTCAATATGCTTATGTACGAGTTCATAGTTATTTAACTATCTTAAATTATCTATTAATGTCACTTTTCTTTCGTTTGTAACAACAAAGCTACTGAGCTATGCTTATTGCACTCAGAAGATCACTCAACTAGATTTTAAAATTTAAATTGTCAAATACCTATTTTATCCTTTAAATTATAAACGTTTATCTTATTATTATGTTTTTAAAAGATTTTAAAATAATATGATATTTCCCTTTTAATTTACATTATGGACTTATCAATAGAATAAATAAATATTATTTATAAATTAAAAATGTATTTAAGTATATATAGTGCCGGAATAATGAAATAATGAGTATAGTAGAAAAATTAATTAGAATAACGTATTAGTGATAATAATTTTAGTATTAACAACAAAAATTCGAAAATCTATCTACACAATTCAGAATGAAAGAAAATAAAGGTTATATAATATATATTCCATACACGTAATCTAAAATTAATTATTCAAATAAAGATATTTTTATAATATACATTATATATTCTTGAAAATTATGCTCAATTATATTATATATTCCATGCACTAATTGAGCATAATTTTCATGAATATATAATGTATATAAAAATATATGATCCACTCATCGAGTCCAATTCTTAAACCCTAACTTCTTAAAAAATTTCTCTCTCGACTCTCTCTAAAAAGCGGTCAACTAACGGCTATCTCCCAACGATAGGGCCACCCGCCTCTGCCATGGATCCACAACGTTTGGGTGGCCAAGATACACCCCATCAACCTACAAAGCATATTGTAGAAATAGCTAACAAGAAAATCTCCTATGCAGAGACAATCCCGGCTACTAAGCAATTTCAATCCCCAAATCGACATGGAAGGGAGTCTGTAATAGCAACTCATTCTACTCCACAGTGGGACACCGACAGTCTTGTTCAAGGCATCGGATTACTATGGAATCATGGCTGAAGAATGTAAACACAAAATCATAGGAAGATTCCTTAAACCTAGGCCCCAAATTGACCGAATTAGGTCAGAATTCAAAGAGATAATCTCTATCAAAGGTAATGCGAAAATTGGGGTTTATGATAATAACAATGTGTTTTTGAATTTTACAAATGAAGACAATTTCAGTGTGGTCTGGTTCAAGGGAGTAATTGAAATAAAGGGGCAACAAATATGGCTTCAGAGTAGTTGCCGGATTATAAGCCGGAGGAAGATCTCCAAGTGGCACCGGTATGGGTGTTGCTACCTCGCCTCCCTTTTCATATGCATACTTGGCATTATGTTAAGCAAGTAGTCAGTGCTGTTGGAACTCCGTTGGAAATGGACCTCATTACGCGTGGTAAAACTAGACCTAGCATGGAGAAGGTTCGAATTGAAATAGATTTACTTAAGCAACAACCAGATGTTGTGTATGTTGGGCAGGTTTTCGATAATGCTCCTCAAAAAGGTTTCATTCAAAAACTTGAATATGAGGGGGTTCTTAAGTATTGTAAACATTGCAGAAAACTTGGTCATAATATGAAGAATTGTAGAGGTTTGGAAAGAAAAAGAGAATTGGAAAGAAAGAACAAGAAGAGTTGAACAAAAAAGGCAAGGAATAACTGAAATCAAAGCACAAAACACAATGAGTAATGTGGGTGAAACAGGAGAAGCAGGCAGTTCAAATGAAGGGCAAAATACCCAGATGAAACAGGGGCAAGGCAAATAAGCAGAGTAATCAGAATTTTGGCAAGTCTAAAAATGACACTGATGATCAGACGCGTAGAAGTTCTCAGTCACAAAATGAAATTTCCAGGGATCAGATCATAGAGGAAGATTTGACAAAACAACAAAGTATCAAGCATAGAACTACAAAGAAGAACAAAGTTAGAAGACACAAAAAAAATCCGAAAAAGAAGTCTAAAGCTGTTTTTAAGCATGTTTAATTCTCCAGCAGTTTAAAAAACAAAAATTTCCTTTTGACTACTGAAGAAAATTTATAGCAGTGTAGCAGTAATAAGAACATAACTTAAGGGTGTTATAGAGTTGAAATATCCAAAGAAGGGATTATCAAGTAAACCATGAATGATGACATTACCGGTAATGAGGAAAAAACGAGTGATGCTGAGTTCGAAACAAATAAGGAGCTGGAATGGCGAAAATATGTCAACGAATCAGTCAGTATTCCATCAGAAATAAAAAATTTGCCTTGAATTTTCCTTGAAATAGACCTAAATCCAGCATAACAACAAGACAAAAGTGAATCGGTCACAAAACTAGGCCTGAATCCAGCACAACAACATGGCAAAAGTTAATCAGTCTCGATGAGGAAGGAAACACAACAACAATTTGAGATCACATCTCCAAATACTATGACTTTATGATACCGGAAAACCAACTTCAGAATGTATATGATGAGGATAATGGAGAAGACTTCTCTCCTGTGATCAAACGTAAGAATCAGAACAAAATAAAAAGGGAAAGATGAAGAAACAAAATGACAATACACCTCATCAGGGAGGTAAATCAAACTAATTTCCCTCTTTGTTTCCATGATTAGTGTCATTTTTTGGAACATTAGAGGAGTTAACACAAAAATACCATGCCTAGACTAAAAAAACTTATCAACATTAACAAAGTAGATTTCATAGCGCTCATAGAACCATTTGTCAGTATGAACAAAATCAACATACATGAATTTTCTGAGGCTTAATCACTGCATTTCCAATACAAATGGATAAATATGGCTCATGTGGTTGGAAAACTTTCAATCAAGTGTGGTTACTGTGGATGATCAATAAATCACTATCAAAAGTCAGAATAGGGTGGATGCCAAAACTATGTTTCTTACTGCAATCTATGCAAAATGTAAAGCTAGTGAAAGCAAAGATCTTTGGTGTAGCCTGGACGACACCCATATGATGATTGATGGCCTGTAGTGCATTGGAGGTGACTTCAATATTATTCTGGACCCGGAACAGAAACTAGGAGGCCAGCCTCACAGAATGTATAAAAGTATAGATTTCAGCACTTGCATGAACAAGTGTGAAGTTAAGGATTTAGGCTATGTTGGGCCTAAGTTCACTTGGTGCAACATTGGGAGGCTAGAAGAAGAGTCTGGAAGAGGCTTGATAGAATCTTTGTCATTGACTCGTGGTGCCAGCTTATGCAAAATAATATTGTCAAACATCTCCCAATAACTGGTTCCGACCATATACCTTTAATTCTCAAATGCTATAACACAAAAACAACGGTATTAAGTACTTTAAATTTCTTGACTTCTGGGTGGAGCAATCTTCCTTCATGAACCTGGTAGAGGATGTATGGAACTCTAATATGTGGGAATGTCATGTGGAAACTTCAACAGAAGCTTTAATTTCTCAGCAAAAGGCTTACTCAACAGTCTAAAGAAGAGATTGGAAATGTACATGAACTTTTTCAATAATGGGAAGCCAAAATGAATGTCCTTCAAGAGTTGGATCTTCAAAATAACACTGACCTGTCTAGAGAAGAGCTTAATAGAGGACAAGATGAATACACCAAATAGATGAACATGCAAGATTCTATTCTTAAACAGAAGGCAAACATCAAGTGGTTCGAAGAATGTGACTCTAATACCAAATATTGGTTTAGTCTAATCAGGGAAAGAAGAAGAATACTACAGCTGCACAAGATCAAAGATCATAGAGACAGAAGGGTAGAAGGAGATGATAACATTGCAAATGCCGGTATTAGACACTTCCACAAGAGATTCAACATCAAACACCAATTCATTTATAATGACATACCTGAATGCATTCCTAGGATTATCACCGAAGAAGACAACATGGTTCTGACTAATATTCCTAATACAGAAGAAATAAAAGATGTTGTTTTTGATATGGGTGCCAATAGTGCAACTGTTATTGATGGATTTAACGACACTTTTTTCAAAAATGTTGGGATATAATCAAAGATGATATCACCGACTTCGTGCAAAAAAAATTCAATGGAAAGAGATTAACCAAATTCTTCGCTCATACATGTTTAGTTCTACTTCCTAAAGTAGAATCTCCCAGTAACTTTTCAGAACTTAGACCCATCAGTCTAAACAATTTCACTGCCAAGATCATATCCATAATCCTTTAGAGAAGACTAAATCCAATGCTTCATAGGCTCATTTTAGAGAATGAAAGTGGGTTCGTCAAAGAAAGATCAATTACTGAAAACATTTTACTAGCCCAAGAAATCACTCAGAACATCAACCACAAAACTTGTAAGGGAAATATTATTATCAAATTAGACATGGAGAAAGCATATGACAGAATGTCCTGGAGCTTTATCATGTCAGTTTTGAGGAAATTTGTCTTTTCGGAGGAATGGATTGACATCATTTGGGATCTGGTTAATAAAGTCTGGTACTCTATTATTATTAATGGCGATAGGAAAGGTTTCTTTACCTTATCTCAGGGCATGAAACATGGAGATCCTTTGTACCCTTGTTTATTATTTGTGTAGAAGTACTAATCAGATCCTTGAATAATCTCTTCTTATGTGAAAATTTTACTCCTTTCAGCATGAATAACAGTGGCCCAAAGATAATCATCTTGCATATGCTGACGACATTGTCATAGTCTATGCAGATAACAAAAAATCCATCAAGTTGATCAAGAAACAAATCAGGAGATGTGAAAAGGCTTTGGGACAAAAAGTCAACAATGATACGAGTTATTTCATCACCACTCCAAACACCTCTGCTTCCAGGATCAATAGAATTAGGCAAGCATCAGGATTCATGGATAAAAAGTTTCCCTTCAAGTACGTGGGGTGCCCTATTTATCATAGAAGGAAAAATACCGTTTTATTTGAAGAAATATTGGTGAAAATTGTTAAAAGGCTCAATGGATGGCAACATAAAACTCTTTCTCTGGGGAGAAAAATCACACTGATCAAGCATGTATTACAATATCTCCCCACATACATTCTGTCGGCTATGACCTCCCCCCCTCCGCCCCCCAAAAAAAGGCATTGTTGCTCTCATGGAAAAACACTTTGTAAACTTCTTTTGAGGCTCTGCAGATGGGTCAAACAAATACCATTGGAGCTCTTGGCATAATATGTGCCTTCCCAAAGACGAAGGTGCATTGGAATTAGGAAGATACAAGATATTATTGATATTTTTAGTATTAAGAGATGGTGGAGATTTAGGACGCAGAACTCGTTATGGGCCACTTTCTCAGAGCCAAATACTGGATAAGATCTCACCTGGTAGGTAAAACCATGACTTTGGCAGATTCTCACAGTTGGAAAAATCTGTTAAAGACAAGGCTCAAGGTGGAAGCTCACATTACATGGAGCATTCAAAATGGTTCATCAAGCTTCTGGTGGGATAATTGGACTGGGGAAGGTCCACTTGCTCACCAAATCCAAGGTATCAGAAAATTGGACAAAATTCAAGTTAAGGATTTTTTAACAAATGGGCAATGGGACATAAACAGGTTAAATTAGATTCTTCCTTCTCGCATCACTGATTGTATTAGTAAAATTGTTATAGGTAATGATACTGGAGATGATTTCCCAATTTGGACATTGTCGGATGATTGAAACTTTTCTAATAAATCGGTGTGGCACTTAATTAGATTTAAAAAACAAAAAAGAACAACCTTCTTAACAATGTTTAGCATCATGCAATCCTTTTTAAAATTTCCTTTCTAACATGGAAAATTATGAAAAGGAAATTACCTTTTGATGACATGCTTAGTAAGTTTGGTACTAACATTGCTTCGAGATGTTCTTGTTGCTCTATCCCACAGGCAGAATTCATGCAATATGTTTTCGTCGAAAATGAAGTTGCGAAGCATGTATGGAAGAATATTGGCAACCCCTTGGGTATTACTCACCCAAATGCACCTATTGGGCGATTTTCAAGAATTGGTGGGATGTAAAAACAAAGAATAAAATTTATGGCCCGGTCCTACAAGATGCTCCAACCCTTATACCAAATGGAGACACATAACAACAATGGCCATCTCTTTGTTACAGAATTGAAAGGTTGAAACCTGTACAAACATGAAGGCAAGTTCAGTGGCACCCTCCGCTACATGGCAGGGTCAAAGTTAACACAAATGAAAGCTACATCAAGGAAAGTGGGAAAGCAGGTATAATTGGAATCATCAGAGATGGGGATGGAAATTGCATCATGGCATTTGCAATGTCAGATGACCGTGACAATCATAACATGGATGAAGCTCTAGCTGCTGAGTTCGGAGGAAAATGGTGTAACCAGTTAGGTTATACTAATTTTGTTCTCGAACTTGATTCTAATATCATTGTGAACATGGTTAACAAAGAAGGAAACAAGAACATGAAACTAAAGATAGTGGTATAGATTTACAAGATTAGACCAACATGCAAATGCAACTATCCAACATTGTTATCGAGAAGGCAATCATGTAGTTGATGCTTTAGATAAAAGTGCCTCCATCTCTGGCACGAAGTTGATATGACAATCCTTCCATCAACTACCAAAAGAAGCTAAAGGCCATTTCATTATGGATAAGTGGCAAACGCCTAGTATTAGAACAAAATATGAGAAGAATAACTTTTTTGTTAGTTAAGATGGATGTATATATAGTTTGGCAATAGCGTCATAGTTTCCTCTACTGTCCTTTCTTGAGTGATAGAAATTACCATGTTGTATTTGTTCCCGAGGTAAGGCATATCCCCCCTTAATGATCCTTTTTTGCAATACAATGCCTAGACTCTGCCTGGGGAACCTTAAATAAAAATAATATATATATATATATATAATGTATATAAAGATACATTTATTTAAATAATTATTTTTATATTAAGTACGTAGAATATATATTTTACAACCTTTATTTTCTTTCATTCTATAAATAAATTGTTAAACTTTTGTTGTTAATACTAAAAGTTTAAAAAAATAAAGATAAATGTTTATAATTTAGAAGGTAAATAGGCATTTGACCAAATTTGAAAAATCTGGTTGAGTGACTTTCTGAGTGCAATATGCATAGTTCAGTGACTTTGTTATTACAAATGAAATAAAAATGATTTTAGGAGATAAATTAGAATAGTTGAGTGACCATTTGAGTAATATGCATAGTTCAGTGACTTTGTTATTACAAATGAAATAAAAAGACTTTAGGAGATAATTTAGAATAATTGAGTGACCGTTTGAGTAATACTATGAAGCACACACATTCGCACACACTGACCATACCTATTAATACTCACATAGCCACATATAAGAAAAACTTTCACATCTTATGAATGTCTAAATAACAAGAACAACAACCCAGTATAATCCCACTTAGTGAGGTCTGGGGAGGGTAGTGTGTACGTAGACCTTACCCATACCCTTGGGTAGAGAGGCAGTTTCCAAATAGACCCCCGGCATCCTTTCCTCCAAGAACTTCCCACCTTTCTCTTGGGGAGACTCGAACTCACAACCTCTCGGTTGGAAGCGGGGGTTGCTTACCATCAGAGCAACCCCTCTTGTCTGTATGAATGTCTAAATGTTCCTACAAAAATTAGATTTCTCCAACTCTCTACAGTGATCATAAAATTACTCACTCTGGCTGGACTTTTTCTAAAATTGGGGAAGGGTGAGGGCAAGGAAGTGGAATGGGATTCCATCCTTAAACCACACGATAAAGGAGGGCCTCAACCAACTGAGCAACCCTCTCACCCCACTCTAGCTGGATGGAATTACCATCGTAGCAAACATAGGCACACTTTTCATCGCCTATATGTTTAGGAAGAAAAAGAAGAAATTTTTACAATGCAGCCACTGCACACATAAGCTTAAATTCTTGGGAACTGCTGTTCAAAGTCATCAAATATCGACCATTACTGTGCCCCGACACTCGTCTACACCGAACATAGGTAAAAAGTAGAGGCGGAACCAAAATGACGTCTAACGTATTGGCAAAGAACCATAATATCGTGTAAAACAAAAGAACTAAACTACCTATAACACATGCAACTAATGCGCTATATGACCCAAAATTGACAATGCAACTTAACGGCCGGGAAGGGAGGAATAGGAGATGCTAGGAAGGAATCAGATCTTCAGTTTATCAGCTTAAATATACCCTTTGTATTATTTGTATTCTTGGTCTGAAATTGACACTGTAAATGTTGTAAATCAGATGTTAGACTTCATTAGCTCCCTGCATAGCCAGATAGGGATGCTTTTGATAGATTTCATTAAATGGCTCAATGATTAGAGAGCCACTGTTACTTGTATTTATATGATATGAATACCTACATTGGGATAAGTATATCACCTACAAAGATAAGTATTAAGAGTCCATCTCATATATAGGATAACTACAAATATGAGATAAACTCTTAGAGTCCTAACACGCCCCCTCAATCTGGACTGGTAGACATGACGGACAGATTGTCACGTAAGAAGCTGGACTGAGATGATGGTAAACCCTTTGTGAAAATATCTGCAAACTGTAACCGAGTTGGCACATATCGAACAACAAGATCCCCCTGAGCAACTTTTTCACGAACATAATGAAAATCAATACTAATGTGTTTGGAGCGGTCATGAAACACAGGGTTACAAGACATATATGTAGAGATCACATTATTAGAAAAAACATGATTACGAAGATAGAGCCCGATGTCATGAAGAATATTACGAATCCAAGATGTCTCACCCGCAGTATAGGCTATATTCAGCCTCTGTAGAAGATTTAGAGACTGTTGGTTGCTTCTTTGCACGCCATGAGAAAAGATTAGAGCCTAAAAATACCGCAAACTCTGTGGTAGAGCGTCGACTACCAAGACAACCAGCCCAATCAGCATCCGAATAGGCTAATATAAACGAGGTGGATGAGGAGGCACAGAAGAACAATCCATATGTGATGGTACCCTGTAAATACCTGAAAATTCGCTTCAGACAATGCAGATGAGTAGTACGTGGAGCATGCATAAATAGTGAAACAATGTTAACAACATAGGCAATATCTGGGCGAGTCATAGTTAAGTATTGAAGAGCTCCAACCATACTCCTATATTCACTAGGATACAAAAGTAACTCACCATCCATAATAGAAAGAGAAGTGAGAGAAGCAATAGGGTTGCGAACCGGTTTGCATGTATGCATGTGAAATTTAAGGAGCAAATCAGACACATACTTTTGTTGTGACAGATGAAGACCATTAGAAGAACGAACTACCGGAACACCAAGAAAGTAATGAAGATCACCCAAGTCTTTCATGGAAAATTGTCTAGAGAGACGACTAATGAAGTGATAAAGAAGAGAAGAATGACTACCAGTGAGAATAATGTCATCAACATAAAGTAATAAAGTAAGAATACCAGACGATGAACTGTTAATGAACATGGACATATCTGATTTGCTGCTAATAAAATCATAAGCTATGAGAAATGAACTAAAGCAATGAAACCAAGCGCAACCATAGAGCATTTTAGTTCACTTACAAACATGACGAGGATAATCAGGATGAGTAAAACCCGGAGGTTGTTTCATAAAGACTTCCTCATTAAGAACACCATATAGAAAAGCATTTTTACCATCAAGTTGAGGAATAGGCCAAGAAAAAGAAACAGCAAAAGAGAGGACAATACGAAAAGTAGTAGCACGAACAACAGGACTAAATGTTTCATGATAATCAATGCCATGTTGCTAATGAAATTCGTGTGCTACAAATCGAGCCTTGTATCGCTCAACTGACCCATCCGAATTATATTTAATACGATAAACCCATTTACAAACAACTATATTTGAGGTTGAAAAGGAACAAGTACCCAAGTATTATTTGCTAAAAGTGCATTAAACTCATCTGCCATGGAGAAGAACAAGAGGGTTCAATTTCTTGAATAATAGTGTTCAACGAAAAGATTTATTTTGGTTTCGAAATACCAGACTTGGAGCGAGTGTGCATTGAGTGAGCAGGAGGCATAGAAGTAGTAGGAGAAGCAGTGCTAGCTGGCAGTGAGGTAGGTGCAGAAGAAGAGAGAACATTAGAGCAACATTCGGTAGGAGAAGCGGTGATGAAACGTGATCCATAGAGCTGGATGTAGGGCACGGAGAATAAATACTAGAGGGAGGTGGAGAAGACAACGTAGTAGGAGACATACTTGACTTAGATTGGGTACCGGCTACAAAGGGGATAAAGGAGCAGTAAATACAATCTCAAAAGAGCCATTGGATGAAGAGACAGTAGAACGGCAAGATAGTTTAGGAAATGGAAAAACTAATTCATAAAAGACAACATGGAGACTGACACAAACACGACCAGATGTAGGATCTAGGCAACGATATTCTTTATAATTAGAAGCATAACCTAGGAAAATACATTAGATAGAACGTGATTGAAGCTTATGAGAAACTTGAAAAGATATATTTGGAAAACATTCACAACCAAAAATCCGAAGAAAACTGTAGTCAGGGGGTGTATGAAAAAGCTTTTCAAATGGAGAAAGTCCTTTTAATATGGGAGTAGGCAATATACTAATAGTATAAACAGCATAAAAAGCAGCATCAACCCAAAATTGAGATGGAGATGGTACGCACCATTTCAATAATGTGGTGATATTTTCATTCAGCCACCCCATTTTGTTGAGGAGTATCTGGGCATGATTTATGGAAAAAAAATACCCAAGTTAGAAAAGTGTTGAAGCATAGACTTATTATCAAATTCACCACCACCATCACTTTGAAAAGTTTTAATTTTAGTTTTAAAAGTGTTATCCACAAGTTTTTGAAATACACAGAAGTGCCGAAAAACTTCTGATTTTCTCATCATAGGATAAAGCCATGTAAATCGAGAAAAACTGTCAACAAATAAAACATAATATCGAAAAACCAAGTTTGATAAAACAGACGATTACCAAACATCAGAATGAATAATATCTAAAGGGAAAAAACTACGGCGAGCAACTAAATTAAAGGACAAACGTCGAGACTTTCCTAACTTGCATGAAACACAATTATTACTAAAGGAATTTAGTAGCGCAATAAGATATGGTTCCTAAGACTTGACACAACACGACTACCACTATGACCTAAACGACGATGCCAGATGCCTCCGGATTGAGGTCGAGCAACAAATGCTTGAGAAGAAGAAGTCACAGACGAGGACGACAATGGATAAACATCACCTTTACCAGAAGCTTGAAGGAGAGGTTGCCAGTAACCTTGTCCTTCACACAAACAGAAGAATCATTAAAGTCAACTTTACAATTATTATCCTTACATAACTTTTTAACAGAAATCAAATTATGGCGAAGTTGAGGTACATGAAATATAGACTGTAAGTGTAGAGGACGAGATTTAGAAGGCAACTGAGCATAGACAATAATTTCAATGTTAAGCACAGTGTTTTTGATAGCGCGCGGCAACAAATAGCGACGAGGGCTCGCTTCAGTGAGGCGAGAGGCGCGCAGCGAAGTGCTCGCATTTTTTATATGAGGCGACAATTTATTAAAAAAACAATATATATATATATATATATATATATATATATATATATATATATATATATATATATATATATATATATATATATATATATATATATAACACTAAAAACTCAATAACAATAATATGTTAATAATAAATATATCAATTTAAAAATTAAAAACTCAATAGATAGTCATAAACTCATAAAATAAGCAACATCTATTCTTCTTGAAGATTTTCAAATTCTACAACATCATAATTGATAGCATTATATTGGCTATCATCTTCTTCATCCTCGGACACTTCATCAATTAGGGTGGTGGACCGGCTTGAACTTGCTACCCGCTTTCCCTTGTACGTTGAACTTGAAGAACTCGCTCGAAGTCCATAGATGTTCTCCTCAACTCCAACAGCCATAAAAACGGTACCCCAATCAAGATCATCTCCTTCATACACTTGTTCATCTTCGTGATTTTGGGAGGCTCCAGTTAACCATTCATTTGTCTCATCAATATTGTCCAACAAAATTGGATCAATAGTATCGCGAGCTTCATAACGTCGCCTCAATGTTCTATTGTATGTAATATACACTAGATCATTGAGACGCGATAGCTCAAGCCTATTCCTTTTCTTGGAGTGAATCTGCGCATTAAGTTATTTAGATTAAATAGTAAGTACTAATAATAATACAATATAGAATATATATTAATATAACAAATCTACTTCTTACATGCTCAAATACGCTCCAATTTCTCTCGCATCCAGATGCACTACAAGTTAGGCTTAATACTTTGATGGCAAACTTACTTTTGCAAGTTTGGAGTTTGACTTCCAAATTGCTTCCACCATTCAACTATAGTAAAATATTTTAAAAGTTAATAAGTATAAATCAAATAAGTTAAATTAAAGTTATAAGGAAATGTATATTAAAGTTAGTTACCTGGCGACCTTTTGTCTTTGGCTCTAATGGCAGCCGGTAAACCAAATAGGCCATCTGCTTGTTCGTACTTACCAAACTCCTCCCCTATTAGGTCTATCGTCGTTGAATTAGGGATCAACTTCTCAAGACATGCATGGTATCCAACCCACACCTCTGGAGCCAAAGTTTCCTGACTAGTGTTCTTGTAAAATAATCCCGGGTTCAGAAGATGGCCTGCTGCATGCAAAGGTCGATGGAGTTGCTTGTCCCACCTGCTATCAATTATCTCAAAAACTTTCTCATATTTCCTAACATCTCCATCAAATGATGTTGCAATACTCTCTTTCGCTCTATCCATAGCTTCATAAAGGTAGCCCATTGGTGATTTTTTCTCCCCATCCACCATACGGAGCACCCGAATCAAAGGACCACCAACTTTAAGAGCCCGAACAACATCATTCCAGAATGATGGAGCAATAAGAATTTTGGCAACCTCTCTCCCTGCAGCTTCCTTTGCATATTTATTATCTTTCAAATCATTCGAAAGAACTAGCTTTCTCAAATTTCCCTTTTGCAAGTAAAAACTATGCAAAGTTAAAAAAGCCGTTGCAATCTAGTCTTGGCCGGTCTCACCAAATTTCTTTCTTGTGTGAATTTTATCATCAAATTCAACAACAACGGCCTTTGACTGATGTAAGCATATATCTTGACGGCCTTAGCGAAAACTGTAAAAGTAACAATAGCAATTTTAAATTAATAGTTTAATACTAAAGGCTAGGAAGGATATAAGTATAAATAAAGTTAAAGGCTTGAAAGATAATTATATCAAAGTTACCTGAAGCATATGGGTGTTCCTTGAATATGTCACAAAACATCAAGTTGATACAATGGGCAGCACATGGAGTCCAATAAATGTTTTGATAGATAGCTTCCATCATCTTCCCCGCACTAACATTCTCACTAGCATTATCTGTAACAACTTGTACAACATTTTCCTTTCCAATTTTATCAATAGTATTTCTAAACAAGTTGTACATTTTGCTTCCATCCATAGAAGAGTTGCTAGCATCATGAGATTCAAGAAAAACACTCCCTCTTGGAGAGTTCACCAACACATTTATAATCATTTTCCCATTCCGTGCTGTCCACTTATCCATCATAATGGAACAACCAAACTTGGTCCATTCCACTTTATGATCCTCAATAATTTGGTCTACCTTCTTCACCTCCTTTTTAAGATGAGTTACTCTAACTTCATGATAGCTAGGAGGCTTCATCCCCGGGCCATATTGTCCTACAGCCTCAATAATTTATCAAAAGTTTTGTAGTTGACACAGTTGAAAGGAAGGCCTGCATCGTACATCCATGATGCAAAGGCACTGACGGCGCAATCCCTCAAAGTCTTCTTGACATCTTTACCCGAATCTTCTTCACTTTTCCCCTTTCTTGTTGTTTTGCCGAGTAATAAAGATTGATAGGGCCTTTTGCCACCGAACGTGCCGTGGATGACCCACTAGATTGAGAGTGCCTTTTAGGGGGGGAGGTCCCATTTCACATTCTTCATCCATCTAATCATCTTCGTCAATTAGATTCACGGAATTCACCGATGCTTCAAAATTCATTTGAGTTCTTACTAAATTTTTCTTTTCAACAAAAGCTTTTATTTCCTCCCTAACCTCGGGCGGACAAAGGGGACATTGTATTACATTTTTAAATCCACCGATCAAATGTTGCTTGTGACGAGTTATCCCACCATTATATGTTTTTCCACAGAACAAATATTTAATTGCAGTTCTTGACGGGCCTTGTATAGCATAATTCCAAGCTATATCACTTCGTTTACTATTATCGGATGACGCCATTTCAATTTCAGCCCTGTTTTAAAGAAAAATAGAGCAATAAATCAAATAAATTCAAGCAACTTAGCAGAATTGCAGATTAATTTTTCTTGTTTTATCTGTGCAGGTTACAAAGCACTGGTCGA
Organism: Nicotiana benthamiana; assembly: GCA_034376525.1. Lineage (NCBI taxonomy): Eukaryota > Viridiplantae > Streptophyta > Magnoliopsida > Solanales > Solanaceae > Nicotiana > Nicotiana benthamiana. The sequence goes on along the minus strand of CM067338.1, from coordinate 15,583,792 downwards.
GTGGTCGAGTGGTGCTGACAGCTCTGTTTTTTTTTTTCACAGTCGACAGGTCGAGACTGAAAAAAAAAACAGAGCAGTGCTTGACTGAAAAAAAAAAAAGAAAAAAAAAACAAAGCACTATCGAGTGGTCGACAGCTACAGCTCTGTTTTTTTTTCACTGGTCGAGTGGTTGAGATCGAGACTGAAAAAAAAACAGATGTATGCACCAGTGATGTCGAGTCCAGAAGGAGAAGAAGGAAGAAAGAAGAAAGAAGGAAAAAGAAAGAAAGAAAAAGTGAAAAACAGAGGCTGACAGGTCCTGTGATGTCGAGTCCACAGAGAAGAAGGAAGAAAGAAGAAAGAAGAAAGAGAGAAGAAGGAAGAAAGAAGAAAGAAGAAGTGAAGATGAAGAACATACCTGGGATGTCGAGTCCAGAGAGAGGTTGGAAGAAGAAAATGATTTGCAGCAAAACCCTAAATTTGTCGACTGCTTGTGTTTTTGTAAAGCTGATGTGTTTTAATTACTGTATTTTCAAAATAGCATCGCTACACAGCGCCTCACCTCGCGCCACAGCAACTGTTGCCCTCGCCATTCTGCATCGCATCGCCACAGCAGCCTTTGTGGCGTTAGGGCTTCGCTCCGCCTCGCTACACACTTTTAGCGCTGTAGGAAGCGCTTTTAATAACACTGGTTAAGCAATGTACCATTTCCTACCAAAACACGATCAGAGCCAGTGTAAGGGTTCTTTTGTATAAAACTACCTTCATGTGGAGTCATGTGAGCGGACGCGACAGTGTCAAAACACCAAGTAGCGTCATTTGTTTCACCAACAGACATAGTATCAAAAGACTTAGGAAGATCATTAGCAACGAAAGCATAATTGAAGCGATTTTGAAATTGTAAGGCAGTGTAAGGCAGAAGGAATATCGAGATTTCTATGTATTTTTCATGCATTTCACTCATTTATAAGGAGTGAGAGAAGCACCACCAATACCATACGGAGGCTAACCAGTAGAACCATTGCGAGCAAGATTATTTGGAGTGGACTGTTGTGAGGGACCTTGACTAGAGCAACCAGAGCCCCTTCCACCTCGACCTCGAAAAGATGAGGATCTTCCCCGTCCACGATTACTTTAAAAAGGCGCTGCATTGCTAGACATATTAGAAGAATTTGATTGAACTAGCAAATGCATGATGAGACATGGTAGAATCAGATTCTTAAAACCGTTGCAACAGTTGTTCATGCAAAAAGAGCTTAGAACGCAAATCGTCAAGTGATACATGTCCAGGGAAGTGAGTGAGGATACCACCAGCATATCGTATTCTTTTCCTAATCCAAGAAGGACATGATAGATGAAATCCTAGGAGGAAACTGGAGAATTTATGGATGCAAGTGAATCAGCCAATTGTTTTGCCTCTCTCAAATATTGATCAATTGACATAGATGTCGTCTTCTTCAAAGTAGTGAGTTGTATCTTATGTTCAATTGTTTTAGCTTGGCTAGCATCCATATATCTACGGTATAAGGAAAGCCAAATATCATGGGAAGATGGTAAAAGAAGGACGTCGATAAGAACTTCCCGCGACAACGTCGCAAAGATCCAAGAACGGACGCTTTGATCGTTTCGAACCCACAAGCGATAGCTTGGATTTGGTTATCGCGAACAAGTAGCGTCGCAAAGAAGCCAGGGTGGAGTAGGGATAGAACCATCGACAAAACCAAGCATATATGAGATATGATAAGGGAAGTGAACTGTGTACGCCATATGAGATAATCTTCAACAGATTGTAACTTAATTGTTACCAGGTTGGTGACATTAGGCGCTGCTAATGCAGTAACAGATTGAAAATTTGAGGCAGTAGTTAAGTCCAACGAACCAGCACATGAAAATATAGATGGCGTAATAGCAGCAGTGGAACATGGCAGCAAGCAAGGAGCAGATAAATTGCTTGGTACTGATGAGGCCATGGAAGAAAGTGATCACATAAAAGGAGGAAACATTAAGGGGGAGGTGAGAAAGCAACAGTAAGGCTTGAGGATGGAATAGTATTGTCAGGATTGGATATAGGAATAGCCGTAGAGTGTGAAGATGATGCCATAGTAAAGAAAAATGGTGTGGGAAAGTACTGGAGTTGAGGGGAAGATTTAGAAGAAAACGTGACTGCTTAGAAGAAGGAATGAGAGAGGATTTTGCTGGCTAATCTGATACCATGATAGATTTCATAAATGGCTCAATGATTAGAGAGTCACTCACTGAGCCGAAGGTCGATTAGAAACAACCTCTCTGCCCTTTCGGGTAGGGGTAAGACCCGTCTACATATTACCCTCCCCAGATCCCACTTTATGGGACTATACTGAGTAGTTATTGTTGTTGTTGATTAGAGAGCCACTATTACTTGTATTTCTATGATATGGATACATACATTAGGAGAAGTATATTACCTACATAGGTAAGTATTAAAAGTCCGTTACATATATGGGATAACAACAAATATGAGAAGAACTCTTAGAGTCCTAATAGCTTTTACCCCAGCTGTAAATCACTTTTGTTAGTCAGCACTCATTTGGTGCTGTCCCGTAGTCAAAATTACCTAACCTTTCCTGCTTGGCTTTCATTTTGCAGATTACTGGACAATTACTCGTAATAGAAAATCATCATTTTACAGCAATTTCTTTTACTTCCTTACTTCAAGGGACCTTACAAAATATATTCTCCTTTGCAGTTTAACAACAGCACATGACCTTATTTGATATTAAAGATTTACGTTTGCAATTGTCTGGCTCTGGAAACATATAATTGCAAGATGTATTAGTACTTTAGTTTGCTCATATTGTAAATGCTGTAGGCCTTGGCTGTTCTAACGATTAGAGACTATATTGACCAAACCAGAGTAGAAGAAGGCTGAGTATAAAACTTCAAGAAAGCTAAACAACATGATACAATTTTATAACGCTGAGTAAGAAACAGATAACACTTGATCTAACGATAAATGAAAAACCATACCTCTATATCACAGACTTCAGATTACAAAGAACAAAAGATTCATATATCATAGACATGGTATGAGAATGCATATTGTTATATGTACCACTCACTGTTAAACAGCTGCTGCTTCTTGAGCCTTATCTTCATCCTTGGGGCTTTCAGCAACAACTACCTCTTTAGCATCTGCTTCTTTTATCAAAATCAGGATATCTGCCTTTTCCTGTTGAAGTGCTTCAATTTTTGCATTGATCTTCTCCAACTTCGTTTTTAACTTGTTCAGATCTTTGCTTTTATATATATCCTCAGTTTTCCTTTCCTTCTCAATATTATCCTTTTTCTTGTCGCTTCTTTTCTCATATTTACCTTCCTTTCCGTTCTGCTTCTGTTGGCTTTCATGTTCTGCTTCCGCAACTGGCAATTTATTTCCTCCACCTATTTTTATCTCCCTAGTAGTGATTTCAGTTTCATGTCCATTTTCATCAACCTTATCCTTGTCCTCCTTGCATTTCTTTTCCTTATCTTTCTTAGTTTCTTTTTCTTTTCTTCCATGTGATTCATCATCTGCCTCTAACTCCTCTCTGTTCTTGGTTTTGTTTCCTTTCTCCTTCTCTTCCTTGTGTTTTTTCTCTTTATGCTTCTTTTTCTCTTTACCATCGTCCTTCTCTTCCTCTATTTCCTCCTTCAACTCCACGTCGCTCTTGTCTTTCTTTTCTTTATCTTTGTCCTTCTTGTGTTTCTTCTCTTTATCCTTCTTCCTCTCTGTTTCTTCCAAAGACTCTTCGTTGCTTTTGTCTTTCTTTTCTTTATCTTTGTCCTTCTTGTGTTTCTTCTCTTTATCCTTCTTCCTCTCTGTTTCTTCCAAAAACTCTTCGTTGCTTTTGTCTTTCTTCTCTTCATCTTTGTCCTTCTTTTTTCCCTTCTTATCTTTCTTCTCGCCATCCTTCTTGTCGTTCTTATCATCCTTCTCTTCCTCACCTTCTACCTCCAGCTCCTGTTTGCTCTTGTCTTTCTTTTCTTGATCTTTATCCTTGCCCTTCTTCTTTTCCTTCTTGTGTTTTTTATCTTTATCCTCCTCCTCCTCCTTCTCATCAACCTTTTCTTTCTCTATTTCTTTCGACTCCTTTTTTTTATTGTCTTTCTTTTCTTTATCTATGTCCTCCTTTTTATCCTTCATGTGTTTCTTCTCTTTCTCATCATCCTTCTTTTCCTCTGACTTCTCTTTGCTGTAGTCTTCCTTTCCTTTGCTTTCTTTATCTTTATCCTCATTCTTTTCCGTTTTTGGTTTCTTCTCTTTCTCATTATGTTTCTCCTCCTTTTCTTTCTCCAACTCCTCCTTGAACTTATATTTCTTCTCGTTTTCCTTTTTCTCTTTCTTTTCCTTGTGTTTCTTCTCTTTATCCTTCTTCTCTTCCTCTACATCTTGTGAGTCATCTTCTTTCTCTTCCCCTTTTTCGTCCTCGTGTTTTTCCTTCAACTCCTCCTCGCTCTTGGTCAACTTATCTTTATCTTTCTTTTCTTGCTTGTCCTTGTGTTTTTTCTCTTTATCCTTGTCCATCTTCTGCTTTGGCTTTTCTTTCTCAACTGATTTAGTTTTAAAATCGAGTTCCACCTCAGTTTTCTCGTTTACTTCATCAGACTTCTTTATCTTCTTTTCAACTTTGAGATGAATTTCTTCCTTTTCCATCTTTCCTTCTTCCCTGGTAACACCAGCATTTTTCTCTTCCATCTCCAAAATTATCATCCGCGTCAATAAGCTTTTAATGTCTTTAAGTTATCTGACAAGAACAAATTGGAATAACGATAAGGTTCTAATTCTGATGGGCAAATAAAAGCATTGGGTAGAAAGCAAAAGTAGAATCACGGAAAAAGGTAACATGACAAGCAAGAGATTATTTTTCAAAAAATATACAGGACAAACAATGTTTCATAGATTGGTTCTAACAAATCCGATCCAGATGATAGGCAGATTGAACTCAATAAGCCACCCTTCCTGTTCTTAAAGCATTTCCATCATCGATGTGAATTCCATCAGATTACCACATCGTAAGCCACAGAATTAACTGCATATAAACCAGAAAACAATACACAGGAATCCTTTAGCTGGAACTTATTGATGCCGGGGAGAAAAGAAAGCAGCCGTAGTGGAACCGCCCAGCAATATATTCAATACCTAACCAGACTCCGAAGTATCCCATGCCACAGTACATACCTTCGGCTTCTAACTAATTGGTGTGCCCATAAGCCACGCTGACCAGTAAACATAGTTTTACGTAAAGAAACAGTGATTTGATTAACTACATAGAAATGATTGAGGTGCAGCACTCAAAAGAATTTAGATAACATCACAGGTCATAGAATATGTCAGGAACCTCCTTCCAAACCTAACAGTGTTTAAAAACAATGGTAGTACGCCATGAAATTTACCTATACTCAAATCCTCAATCCTCATCCATCAATGAAACAATTGACATGAATGCCCCATATTGTAATACACATTCTCCACATTGAAATTTAAAGGACTGATCGGTTGTTAACAGGTCGATACAGAAAATGTCCCAATTTGCAATGATAAAAAAAGTACACACGACATAGGAGGTGATAAGATAATTCAGAGATAAGTCCTACTAAAAGAGATTATAGATACCAAGTATACATTCCCCTAAGCTCCAACATACAGTTTTTTCAATTGGAAAAAGAAACATCTTGTTTGATCACTTTTCTAGCAGGTCAATATACCAGGTGTACCCTAATTCGGGTAGCGCGTTGGCTAATATCACACTTGGAGATTAATTTTCTCTTTATCATATAATTGTGTGTTTGGTACACCAAAAGGTTACTATTTGTGAGCAAAAGGAGAAATCTTTGATTCACAAAAGTTGCGTGGAGGTTCTCTTTCCAGGGAGGGGGGGCGTTTTTGGTCATCCCATTCCCACTACGGTATAAATTTCAAAAGTAGATTAGAAATTCATACAAAAATCTTGCACTAGATCAAAATGGATAAGCTCTAGCAAGAAACAGAAACATGAATAACATCACAACTAGCCAATATTAAGCCCAAATCAAAGATCATACTACCACTGCAAAATGAATCTCAATTCCCAAATATACTGATCCATAAAGCAAAAAAGAGGACAATCAATCATAACTCCGTTCAAATCCCACATAAAGAAGAAGAAGACCCAAGTCAAATAAGAGGAATTACAAGAAAGTCAAATAACAATTTAAGACTTACCCTTTTCACTAAGAAGCAGAGGAACTCCAAGAAAGTCAGAAAAAAGTTTGTTCTTCGGCGTTTGAACGCGAGTCTATGCTCTTAAATGGCAGCAAATGTAAGTTTGGTTCCATTCTTCTCTACTACTTCTTAGTTAAGGAAACAAGAGGAGAAAACTGGCATTACGAGTCAACACGTGGGACTTCAAACCTTCATCTTGAGTTGAAACACAATAGCATTATTTTTATCATTTCCCTTGAGAAATAGGAAAAGGAAAAAGAAAGGAACAGTTGGAAAGTTTTTCTTTCTTTGGATTGTTTTTCCTTTAATGCAAAGGAAAATATGGTTCAACCTAATGGGAAAAGGGTCATATATACCCCTTTATTTGATATATTATTCATATGTACTCTTTATTGTACTATTAAAATATATCTACTTTTTCCGTTAGCCAATTTTTTTAAAAATACTTTTTATCTAACGGAAAAGCCACTAAATTAAAAAAATAGTTATTTTTTTAAATGAAGTAGTATATTACGATGATATTACATTTACAATATTATATATAGTGATATTAACGCTTTACAGTATTAAATTACGACGATATTGCACCATGTAGTATTGTATGTTGAATTTATCTTAAGGTAATTGACACCAATCCAAGTATAAGATTATTTGGAGATTATAAGGACTATACTATTTCACAAGTGATGAATAAATTCATAAAGGTTAAAGGGGAAGCAAGTCAAAGAAAATAAATTTTTCGTCCAAATTTGACATATTGGAATAAAATACGGTACGAGTTAAAATACCTGATAATTTTAAACTAGTATCATACAAGGTACTATATGGTCACGGTAATATTATATAAAGTATATATAAAATATTTTAAAAATAAATAAATTTTTAAATAATTTGTAATAATTAATTAATTAATTACTGAACAACAAGAAAATACATATTTAATTAATAAACGGACAAAACTTAACTATTTACACCTCAAGTGACGTGGCAGCATAAGGTGACTCTTCATCACCCTATGTATTACGCGGCAACCTTGGCATCTAAGAGGACCAAGACAACATATATGTCTTGTTACAATTGAAAATGGGTCAAAGAGATGAGAACAAAATAACATTAAAGAAGGCTTCATTCTTGATTTGGGAATTTAAGAACAAAAGATCGTTTATCAACTCAACAAAGAGGGCTGGAAATTTTGTTCACTTTGTAAAAAGAAGCAGAAGCTGCAACCGCATAATGGTAGCGACTCCCTTCAGTGCGGACCGGCCAATTTCTACTGCGGCCGCATTGCTCTAACACTTGATTTTTCAGTTCTTTGAATCTCCCTAGTGCGGATCACACAAAGTGTAGCCTGTTTGTCCTGAGTTTACTTTGTCTTTGGTACTTGTGCAGGTTTTCACTCCTTTTTGAGCTGATCTTTGACATCTCGTCACTTTATCGATCAAACCTACAATCAAGCACAACTTATGAGCCTTTTGGGACTATTTTGTAACAATTTATAATCAAAGCTTAAGCAAGAAGGAGCATGAAACACGATAAAATCCCTAATTATCACCGGGCTAGACTATTGAATTTAGATGCAAGTAACACGTAGAAAAATAAAAACTTCAAATAATAGGGGAATTTTACATAAGGGTTTGCAAACAAATAAAGTTGGAGAGAACTAAAAGAAAGCTGATTTTTCTTTTAAAAAAAAAGAAAGAATTAGAAATTCCTTTGAAAAAGACAAGAAAGAAGGGAAAGGGGGTCCTAGGTTTATTAATAATATGGATCACCCTGCATAATTTGAAATTCCTTTGCAAAAAGACAAGAAATAAGGGAAAGGGGGTCCTAGGTTTATTAATAATGTGGATCACCCAGCATAATGCCTGGTAATCACTCCTCAATGAGGGGCTACACGTAGCATTATCACGTGGTCATATATCTATATCTACCATTCCCACCCCGTTAAGGTATAAAAACGCGTAATGGTCTTGTTTTCTTATTGCATGCTATTACCTGTCCCAATTCTATCAGTTCCGGAGGCATTTAGGATTACTAATCCTAAAGGGGAGGGTTATTAGGCTTTTTTGTAGTTTTAAAGGTAAAAATTCTAACGCGATATATAAAACATAGCAAATTGAGGGAAAGCACATAACAAATAAAAAGGCTCAAATATATATCTTTCACACAAAAAAGCACATAATTTAGCATGACTTACACATACTAGTTAAGGTCTAATTAAGTACTAAACATGCAGAACCTTAAAGGTTGAGGCAAACTGATTTAAATAATGCAGATAAGAAGCCCAAATCAGGCCTGCCTATTGGTTGTAGTTATTAACAGAACTGTTTTAATTTAAAACTTTACCCTAAAGCTTGCCTAAGTGTGGGACAAATATCTTATAATCATGGCATCTACTGAATTTCGAACGCAATAACGATAAATTGAATATATACTGGTTAAAAAGATAGTCGGATTATTAAAGAAATGCAAGTTTGTATAGAGGTTGTAAGTTCTAAAAATGATGATACATCATTATTATTGGTTTTAGCTCTATACGCGAATGAAGCGATTCAGATTCAATTAATAGTTTATATAGACATGCTTTCTATGTGTTTTTGCTTTTAAGCCTTTTGTAGATGTGGTATAAAAAATGCATAAGACTCATTCTAGATATCCAAGTGCGGAAATTGTTAAAACCTATGGACATGATATCTAGATGTTGAAGTTGTTTTAAAACCTTAGGAGCATGATTTCTAGATGAAAAAATAAATATACAGGATTTGAAAGGTCCTATAGGCATATTTTCTACGTGTATATACAGAATTCAGATTTCCAGATACTTATAGACATAAGTTCTAGATGGTAATTAATACACGAGATTTAGAAAAGCCTATAGGCATGATTTTTATATGCATGCAGATTTCGGATTTCTAGACACTTATGGACATAATTCCTAGATGATAATGAATACATAGGATTTAGAAGACCTATAGCATGGTTTCTATATGCATGCAGATTTCAGAATGACTTATAGAATGGTTTTTATATGCATGCAGATTTGAAATACATAATCAGGGAGCTATATGCATATGCAGATTTGAAATACTATAGGCATGGTATCTACCCTTTTTGCATACACGATCACCCACCATTTTCACTATCTATCCCCAGGAGTTTATTACAAATTATTAAGGACCATATTAAAGTAAGAAATACATTAAAAATACAAATACAAGTACAACCAAGGATAGCCTGATTCAGACTTCATGTCTAAAATAAGAGATAAACCAACTCCATAAGATCCTGATCCAAAGTCTTTCTCTCATTTGGGCGTACAAAGTTTCCTAAGAGCCTCAAAGGGGCTCCGGGCAATGCTCATACCCAAATGTATTGTCATATTGGAACTAGTGCAGTGTGGAAGGCCAGCCCTCAAGTGTCCAAGTTCAGAGGGAACTCAAGGTCTCAAGGCAAGGCTCACAAGAGAGGGGCAGAACAAAAAGATTAAGAGAGAGTGCAAGTGCAGAAACAGAATTCTAAGAGTGGAAAGGGGAAAATGAGAGGGAATTAAGTACACATAAGGGATTCAGTGGAATAGAAAAATTGAAAGAGGCAAGGGCAGGCTGTGGGCATGCCCAACAATGGAGAATGTTACAATACCATAAGCTTGTCCAAACACACATTAATAGAGGCTAGGATCCTACGGGATAAGGTTTGATTCATGGGAAATAATTTACATATTGCCATGCTACAAACCTTAGCTTAAACACACACGGGAGTGGGGAATAGGGATCCATAACAGAACAGGCAGGAAAAGAAATTAAGTAATGCTGAACTATAAAAAAGCAATAAGTAGACAAGGATAAACACATTGTTGTGGTGCTGAAACATAAATCAGAATATACCAGTTTCAAAGAAACAAGTAGATAAAGGCAGTAAGTATTGCAAACAGGCCATGATGCAGACAATAAGAGATAATACTATTGCGTGTAAGTGTGAGTTCATAAACGAATGATTATGTGTACAAACCTAAGAGTCTTTGTGTTTTGTGTCAATGAAAGAGTCATGTATTATAATGTGAAGAATAGACAGAAACATGGTAAGAAAACAATTAAGGAACTGAATATCAATTAAGAATCAAGACTTCCTTTAATTAAGGAATTCATATTCAAACGGTAAAAACTATTTAAAGAAAGAAATCAAATAAACATCTTGTGCAAAGTAGGCCATTAGGGATAAATACATAGGGTTTTTAATTAATGGAAGAAGTTTGAAATACACAGTTAAAACAAATAAGGTAAGGATCCATCAGTATGCAGGAAATCAAGGAGGTCAGAGATTTTGTAAGCATTGGTCCATGAAAGAATCAAGTCAGAAAACTAAGGAAATCTTTTCAACCAAATCGATTAACAGGGAAGTCAGCAAACACGGAAAGAAATCAATCAACCTTATACAAAGGAGGTTTGAAATCAATCACAATTGAAAGCCACTTAGAAGGAAAGTTCAGCACATATAAAGAGTATACAAGTAACAGGCATGCGAGGCTGAATTCAAGACAAAGTGAAAGTGTCATGCAATTGCAAAAATAAGTAAGCAATAGACTATAATAATATGGTAATTCAGAAGAGAGAGTATCAAATAGCATGAAAAAAAAGGGATCAAGTAAAGATCTTATAGATTTTAGCAAAAGCTAGAATCACATGTAGAAACAAGATTGAGACAATTATTTTGAGACTTAATGAAGCAGTAGATCAAATAACTCTAGGAACTCGAATAGGTCCAGAAAATCAAGCAAGTTCAGAGGTGAAACACAAGCAAATCACATAGCCAACGGTCTCAATACTCGAATGATATCCCAAATTTTAGGGTTTTTGCCATCAATCGAGTGTAGAGATGAAAGGGCAAGTAATCAAGGCAAAAAATACTGACGAAACAACTTCAGAAATCTCAGAAAGAAATTGAGACTTTTAACATGAATCTTTCAGTAAAAGGGACACATAAAAATCAAAGTAGGAGAAACAACATAAAAATACAGTAGAAGATACTACATAAGATGTAGAAGTAACGACACAAGAAATATAGTAGCATAACAGAAGAACACATAAGAAATACAGTAAACACATGCTAAAGATTAGAGAAGTTTTAAAGGACAACTTGACGAAACCCTAAATTGGAAAAAAATGAAGGCTCGAAAGGTGTAGTTTTGAAAGAACTTTGAGAAAAATGCTTAAGAGCATAGAGAAAACACAAATATACAAACGATCTAAAAGAATCAGAAAAACATCGAAGGGTTAGGATTTTAGAAGAACCCAAGTAGTGATAAAGGCTTGGAAAAGTCACTGACCTGAGCCGGAGAGGTCGAGATTAGGCTCGAATGACCATGGCTGGCCGGAGCAAGGTCGGAGATGGCCATAGAACTCGAGCTAATTGAAGTCTAAGCCAAGCTTCTTCATGCTCAAACCTCGAAACCACAATAACTAGGCTGGTTGGAGCCATAAAAGGCTGGTATAAGACTTTTAAAGCCTTAGAAGCCATAGATTTTGGTGGATTTTAGGAAGAAAGTGATGGAAGGCGGCTAGGGTTTGAGAACCTTTGAGATGGAAAGGTTACAAGGTGGTCGTTGATAATTTTAATCAACGACTTGGATTAAACGGGGAAGCCGAGCGGGTTGTTGAAACGAGCTGTAGGTCGGGTAAATTAAGTATCTGGCTATAAGTTAAATATCCTCTTTTTCCCATTTAATTTATAAAACATAGTAAATAAATTTCTGAAAACTAATTAAAAATACTAAGATGACTTATAATATGTAATTAACAATTTAAAAATTTATGATCCCATTTTATAAATATGAGACGAGTTCAAACCTAAAAATGGCTAGTATTGCAATTATACACAATTTAGTTTTAATAATACTAAATAAATTTGTAGAAATATGAAAAAATTATGTTAGTTATATGTTAGCATAAATATAAAATTTGAATAAATGATACCAAAATAATTAATTTTGGAAATAATTATTTATTTTTATGGATGAAAAAGAAAAATAAATCAGTTTAAAAACCTTAAAAATTATGGAAAAAATAGTAAAATGCTTGGACATACTTATATATTAATATATATGTTATTTTTATAGATATTTTGCATATAAAAATATACAAGGAAAAATTAGGTATCAACAACTTGGCAATTTGTAGCACCTCATCTTGCTATTGTCTTTCTTCTTATAGAACCGTTTTCCTTTCTTGGAATTTGGCGTGTTTCTTTTCTTGGAGGATCCTTCTCCAGTCTCCTTACTATTTTCATCATTTTCTAGTTTCTGTGACATTTGAAGTTTGATTTCTTTGTACCACTTGATTATGCACAAAGGCATTAGGTACAACTTTAGCACCACCAAGCCACTCGTCTTCAAGCTCCACATGATGGGCCACATCAGCAAAAGTTTGGATGCTATCATTGTGGGTCAAGTTAACATTCATATATTCCTAATTATTGGGAAGAGACCAAATCACTGTATGAAATTGTTGCTCTTTAGAGAGAACATGTCCAACACTTTTGAGTTGATCAATCATATTTGACATCACCCGTAGATGTTGTTTGACACTGTGATCATGATGTTTTTTTTATGTATCAAACTTGATTGTCAGCTGTAGAAGGTGAGTCATATTTTTACCCTCATATGCCTCTCATAAATGTGCACACATGGCTTGAGCAGTAGGATATTGTTCACATTCATGGATGAGATCATCTGCAACAAAACTTACAATAATTTCACGTGCAGTGAAATCTTTCTTCTTCCAAATATTGTAAGTTTCCATATCCCTCATGTGTTTGGTAGTGTTACCCTCCTTTGGAGGACTCATAGTATGGTTAATACTTTCGAGAGCATCTTGCTCTTCGAGTACATACCACATCTTACGACTCTAAATGTCGTAATTTTCACCATTCAATTTGACACTCTTGTTCAAGTCAACAATGATACTTTTCGATGCCATATCTGTTGTTAGAGACAATATTACAAGTTTAACTCATCAATATATAGTTTAGTTAATTTGTGTACGCGATTACACACTCAAGTAAATTATTATAACATTAATTCTGCATTTAGTGTAGAATCGAACGGTCATTACATTTTCATTCATTATCTATATCTAAATATTTTATTTGATATTAAAGTCACTTTTTAGTGTGTACATTATTTCAAGTCTCAATCCATTATAAAAAAAATAATATACAATATATGTAACGGGTGAGAGAAATAACATAATTTAATTTTCATTAAGATAAAATATATAATAATAATTTACATGTTTTGTAGGGCATACATATACCAATCGAACGCTAGCTCTTGCTCATATACGGTAAAAGATGCACTCCAAGGCTCTCGAAGAGAGTTTGCTAAAATAACTAGTGCTTCCCAATCAATAATTTCTATGTAATTAGCTAATTCAACTCTTTTTAACCTAAAAAGGTGTACATGTTTTGGAACGAAAGTATTAGGGTACCCGTTTTAAATTCCATAAGCTCCCTAAATTTCTTTTCGCCTCCCCTTCGTTCATCCCTTCGATCTCTTAACTCATTTTGCCTCGCCCTTGGGATATTCCTGATGACTTCAGGCGCTCAGTCTGAATCATTATAGAAATAAGTCCTACGACAACGTACCCTTCTACATTGTTCCTTTCCTTGACTTCGAGAACTCCCACTTGGTGTAATTTGAATTTGTTCATATTCGGCTATAGCTGAAATAGGACCAAGAAAATAATAAAAATAACTACAACCATTCAATGTGCTAACATATATCACGGTTACTAGAAGGATGTCAATTGAGGGATTAGGAGTAAACTTATTTTTCATACTAAGAAGACATCAGAATTATTAAGATCTTTAGTTAAAATTGATAATGTCGAATACTGGACAATTCTCAATATAATATGAAAAACATAGTCCGTTTGCAAAATGCACCAGTAACCTATATTTTAAATAAATCATTCGATTGACTTAAAAAAATTGCATTCCAACAGTTGTTATCAACAAGAATTCAATATTTATGCACTTGTACTACTCTCTCAAAAATGGCAAAGCCAAACAGAGTGTACTTAATGGCATTTGCATAACACTGAGTATTTAAAATTTATCAATGTCTAATCATTTATCATTCATGAAGATTTTGACAGACAAAATTTTGTGACAATTATGATTAGAGAAGTGGAAAGTAACTTGTAAATCCCTTTGTATGCCAAATATGTAACATCTTATCAAATTCCAAGAAAAATTCCAAATATGATAACTACCTTTGTCATCAAATGGTCATGTAGCAATTATAAAATATTCTTTTTTTTTTTAATTGCAACTTAGTATAAGAATTACATCATAGTTCTTTAAGGTAAAATATTGACAACTCAATTTATCCAGTTATGTTGGATACATCTAACATAATATATTCACCCAAAACAAGTAGCATATACTGTAAATAGGAAAGAATAGATAACTTGAAGGAATAATGTAAATTGGTCAAAGCTTATGAATGGAAAATTTTTGAAATTAATCAAGGAAGCAAAAATTCCCACAATTAAAGTTTCATTCACTATGTTCACTCACAGTAGGTAATTATAGTTTCCTGTTAACATTAACATTTAACTTCTCAAGAAAAAAAGTAGTAAGTATGAATTATTTCCCTACAAAAGATTGGTGCTATGAAAGAAACACCAAACTCTATTTGACAATTTAATTTATATTTATACTAAGTTTTCATGCCAAAACACTGTTAACTTCAGAATCCAACAGAGAGAGAAAAGAAGGCACAAGGAATGCCTGCTCCGGTACCATTTTTAACTAAAATCGAATAACATGAACATCGAATTTGTGTATCTATTAACAACATTGAAATATTTTTGCAGAATCTGTTCTAATCAATTTGCTCTAATCCGATTTCGTCTCTCTTGGAAACGAAATTCTTGTTCACGAACTAAATACATTCTTCTTGCTTTAAGTAGGTTTCTATTTTTTTAGGGAGAATTTCTCAGAGTATCTTTTTCTAAAGAAGTGGAGCGTAGATTATATAGAGAAGGAAAGTTGTTAGAGAAAATAAAAATTACTGTGAAAATTGACCCACGTTGATCCCCATTCTTCCCCTTACTTCTCAACATGCGGTAGTTTTATTTTAAAAGTTAAACCTTCCATAGGTAACTTTCTTTAATTATATATCCTTTAAAAATAGGTCAGGTCAGTCCATATAAGTGACCCGCGATCCAAGTACAATATCCAACATTAATATCGACTCTTTAAACTTCATTACAGAAGTTGCTTAATCAACTCGAGGAGATAAGAACCGAAACGACGTTATTCAAGAAAAAAGAAACTTTATTTTGTTAATAAGAATTTCATTAATCATCATACCTATTGCTAAAAAATATACGAAGTACAGTACTTTTTAGTTTCTCTTTATTTTGGAAAAACAACCTGTAATTGGATTCAGGTGTAATTATACAGTTACAATCACCATATAAATGACAAGATGCGAGAATCGAGACTTAGGTGATTCGGACACATGGAAACAGAAGCTTAGATGCCCCGGTCTGGGGGTGTAATTTGTTGGCTTTGCTGGGTTCGAGAAGAGGGAGAGGGCAACCTAAGAAGTATTGGGGGGAGTTGATAATGCAGGACATGGCGTGGTTTCAAATTTTCGAGAGCATGTCCCTTGATATAAGGTGTGGAGGTCGAGCATTAGGGTGGTAGGTTAGGAGGTTGCTGAGCATTTTTCTACTTTGTTCCGGGTGGGAGGTTGGTCTAATAAGGTTTTGTCCTAGGCTGCTATCGTTTATTGTTGCGTCTACGCTATTCTTCCGTTTTTGTAGTACATGGCCTTATTAGCTGTTTTTTGTTATTTTTTTGTTAATTTTCTGGTTCTTATAATGTTGCTATTATTTCTATGATTCTATTGATGGTACTAATATATTTTCTCTTTTTATCTTTCTTTCGGACTTAGCCTCCCTACTCTCTAGGGTAGGGATAAGGCATGCGTACACTCTATTCTTGTTAAACTCCACTTGTGAGAATTCACTAGGTGGTTGTGGTTTGTATACAGTTTTTTCATATTTATCTTACTTGGCCAGCATGTAATTAGGTATAATTGAGGAGATGAAATTACGCTCTCCCATTTTCAGGGGAGCTAAAAATTGCTGGTTATTACATGGTGTAATTACAAGGTTATTTTTTTAATCTCTTTTCTTTTCGTTTCTTTTTTTTTTTTAATTTACTTTATTTCTATTTTTTCCTTTTTATTTTAACTTTGACAATTTTTTCGAATAATATTCTTTTCACATTATTTGTCTTTTATTTCCTTATTTTTCATTTCCCAACTTTACTTCATGAGTCTCTACAAAATTGCTCATATTTTATTTCTTTCTTAATTAATTATTTTATTTTTTATTATACTTAGCTATGTTGTTATTTTAGTTTTTCTAAAAAATTATACCTTGTACTCATAGAAAGAATAAGTCATTTACAAACTTAACTTATAGAGTGATGCCATTAAAATTAAGCTTTATTATTAGATGTGTTATATACAAATTTAACTATGTTAAAATAATAGATTATCTCCTGATGTGTTGTAGAGGAGATTAAACCTCCCTGAGAATTTTACTGAAAGAATTTGACAACTTCTCACAGATGTCTGGGTTGCAAGCTAATCTGGAGAAAATTTCACTGTATATAGCTGGGGTATCACAAAAAACTAAAAACAACCCACTGGCAGAGTTTCAGCTTACAGAAGGACAATTCCCATTCAAATACCTGGGAGTTCCGTTGTCAACTAGGAAAATCACAATTGCACAATGCCTACCCTTGGTGGACAAGATAGTAGATAAGGTCAGATGTTGGTCTTCCAAGACACTGTCCTATGCTGGCAGACTTCAATTGATCAAGAGTGTCCTCTTTGAGATGCAAACATACTTGGCACAGGTATTCCTAATTCCAAAGAAAGTCAGCAAACTGGTGGAAGGTATATGCAGAAACTACCTATGGACAGGGAAGCATGAAACAAGTTACAGGGCACCCATAGCTTGGGATACTGTATGCAGGCCAGTGGCAGCAGGTGGCCTCAATGTAATATGTTTTGAAAAATGGAACAGAGCAGCACTGTCAAAGCTATTATGGGCACTAATGCAGAAAAAGGACAAACTATGGATCAAATGGATCCATTGCCATTATGTAAAAAGGAAGGAGATGATCAACATGGAAGCACCAAAACAGGAAAGCTGGCTGGTAAGGAAAATATTTGGAGCTAGGGAATGGTGGGCACATGACTGGGCAGCAATGCAATCTTGCTGCCAGAAGGGGAAATAAAGTATCAAAAATGCCTATAGGTACTCCATCCCACAGTTCATCAAAGTACCCTGGAAAAAGTTGATGATGGTGTCAGGCATTCTGCCAAAACAAAAATTATTTTATGGATGACATTGCATCGACGCTTGGCAACAGTAGACAGGCTAGAAAATGGGGTATACAAACAGACCAGACCTGCTCTTTATGTAACAGTGGCAACACAGAGACACATGATGACCTTTTCTTGGAATGTCCTTACTCAAACACTGTGGCAAGGACTACTAAGGTGGCTGAACTTCACTAGAATGTTATACAACTGGGAGTATGAAATACAATGGCTATCTGCTAGAGTAAATAGTAGGAACCCAAGGAAATCCATCCTAGGAGTGGTATTTGCTGCAACTGTATATAATATCTGGATGGAACGGAATGAAAGAAGATTCAGAAAAACGAGCATGGAGGCTAAGATTAGAGCAAGACTGATTGCACAGCAAGTGCACATCACTGGAAGGAAGATGAACAAATGGCAGCCTACTCTACAATACTTAAATTGTTACCCACTTTGTAATCCTTGAATATAGTCACAGTTTTGTAGAATAGAAGTTAGTTCAACGGCCTTCGGGTTGTATAGTAGATAGTTAATATGCTTTTGATAGGTGTTCTATAGTCCCAAAGAACACGCGATGTACAATTACATCGGTTAAAATACGATTTTTCATTTTGACCAAAAAAATAAATAATAGATTATCTTTTAATATTTAAATAATATTCTATTTTTAACCTTTATTTTTTATGATTCTATACAGCTGTTCATATTTATTTTTAAATTTTCTACGTTTAGCATAATTGTTAGAAACTAGACCTCTTAATATTAGAGAATTTGGCATTGCTATTGTACCACATAAGATTAAGGAAAACATATTTTATTTTTCAGCTTTGTTTAAAAAAAATGTTTCTTAACTGATCAGACATGTAGCGTCTATTGTTAGAATCCCAGATTACTGTAATAATTTTATATATATATATATATATATATATATATATATATATATATAATCTTGAGCTATTCCCCTAATAATTTAACTTGTGGATTTAGTTAGTTTCAAAAGTTCATTTTCCTAAAATTAGGGAGAAATTCAAAAATAACCAGATTGATATGTGATCATTTGAAAATAATTAAGCTTTCAAAAGCAATCGAAATTTAGTCACTTTTTATGTAAAGATAAAATCTGAGTAAAAATACTATTCAAAATCCGAAAAATGCGCAAGTATATTTTGCTGGAGATCCAACATAAGTATACTTGAACTCCAGCATATTATACTGAAGTTCTAGGATAAGTATATTGGAACTCCACCATAGTATGATGGAGTTCCAGCGCAAGTACACTAGAACTCTAGCATAATATACTGGAGTTTCAACAAAGTATACCGGTCCAATATAATATGCTAGAAGTTTATACATAAGTGCTCGAATCTCTAGTATATTATGCTGGAACTTTCCTTGTTCCAGCATAATATGCTGGAAGTTTATACACAGTTGCACCGAACTCTAGTATATCATGTTGGACCGAATTCTGTTGCAGTAGAATAGTAATTATTTTTCAATGACTTGGCAAACGCTGAGTATTTTTGAATGGCCAATCCGAAACTGGCTAGCCAGTGCTATTTTTACCCAAAATTATACTTTCTTTTGGTCCACAACAAGTGACCAATCTGCTATAGGCACACCCGTTAAGAAAATAATAAATTTTAACAAAAATAGTTAGTGTTATTAGACTACGCATTATTAAATGTACACTATAGTTATAGTATTACTTACTTGTCTTCTCAAATGTGAGGAATAAATAATTTTTTAGGAATATATATAAAGTAAATTAAAAAAATTAATTTTTTTCTTGATTATATAAATGAATACTAATTTTGGATCAAAATAAAAAAGTTTGGTTAGATGGTTTATTTCGGATCGGGGGATGGAGCAATTGACACGTGCCTTCAATCTAAAGTACCATTAAAAAGTTGTGCTGAATTTACCAAATTTTACTTCTCATATATATAACCGCCGTCTTTCTCCTGCCTTCTTTGCTTCTCTATGTTCATCACCGCCTCCTGCCACTCTTCGTTAAGACCAACCCCAGAAAATGTGGACGAAGAAACTCCGGCTCTTAACATCCTTCCGTGTTGCGTTATTGAGGAGGGAAATAACGACGTTTTCTGTTTCTCCGTCCCAATTGGATTTTCCTGTTTCTTCTTCAATTTCTCCACAAGTAGATCAATTGCCTCAACGTTATTTTGTTCGAAACAATCTGGACTTTTCTGGAAGATTCCATTTCTGTTCCGAAGCTGCTCAGAAGCTTACTTGCTGGAATTGCAATGTTGTGTCCTCAACTACGACGCCGTTTCTTGTTTGCAATGCTTGTGGCAGCGTCCAGCCTGTCGATCAATCTGTTGATTATTTCCACATTTTTGGATTGTAAGTTCCTCGCTTATAGTTATATACATATGGATGTAGTTGTACTTATAAATCAAAACGGAGAGGAGCTGCTATAGTTATGAATGTTCAAGGTTGTTAAGGAATGCTCTTATTAATTTCTTTTGCAACTTTTTCTACATGTATTGAAGATTTTTTCTTTTATTTCCATGTCTGGTGATATTGAGATGCTAAAGATTCCCTGCATTCTTACAGGGAGAAAAAGTATGGAATTGAGGGGGAGAATCTAGAGCGCAAGTACAAAGACTGGCAGAGGAAGCTTCATCCAGACTTGGTTCATACGAAATCCGAGGTTCATAAAATTGTACACTGTGGACATATATATGTGAAAATTACTTTTTCCAGGCTCCCCTATGATTTTTTTTCTTTGGGTGTCCCTTTTTGCCAAAATTTTGATATTATTTTCCTGTGGCTTTTTGCTGTTTCTGCTAGAAAGAGAGGGAATATGCTGCTGAACAGTCTGCTCGTGTGATTGATGCCTATCGTACACTAAGTGACCCATTGTCAAGGGCAATATACATTGTAGGTTACTATTATTTGATACATACTTATTGCTATCGTAGTTTCATTTCACTTTGTGATATTCACTTGTTCAAAACATATTGTTCTTTAGTTGTAATGTCTGTGATGATATATTTTTGACAGAAGATTATGTCTATACTGTAATCCGCACACCTCCTATTTATTTTTATGTTTTTTAGGCTGAAACATGCTTAACAAACTAAAAGGACTCGAAGATTGTGTAATGGCTAATGCTTTTAAAGCATATTTCATATTTCATATCCTAACTCGTGATCTAGATTATTACAAGAAATGAGGAGTGGTTACTTTGGCCAATTGCATTTAGTTTCATTCTTTTTCTTCTGCATTGAAGTATTTAAAATGAAGAAAATATTAATAATGTAATGGTAACGTAAGGACAAGAGAAATGGATGCAAAAGTAATAGGAGTTTTGGATTGTGGTCTACCAAGTCTCAGTAATTTTTCTTCTTACTGTTTTCCTGGCTTCCAGCTGAAGTTGGAAGGTGTGCATGTGGATGAAGAGGAAAGGATTGATGACCTAGAGTTGCTTGCTGAGGTAAAATTTGTTATCCTGGACTTACTTTTCAAGAGGTGCTGATGTCAATTGTTCTTGGACATGTTGGCTTTTCGAAATTGATCTAAGATAGAAATTGCCATTCAATACCTGTAACGTGAATATTATGTTGATATAGAAATTGACATTCAATGCCTGTAAAGTGAATATTATCTTGACCATATGTTCAAAATTGACTTGTGCTTTCTTATCCTTCTCGTAATGGTAAAGCTTTGGTTATGCTGGCTTGGTATGGGTTAATTACTTTGTGTGTTTCATATTTAGCTTTTCAAAATAGGGAGTCACTATTTACTTCTCCACTTTTTCCATCTTTTGATGAAGTTCACATGGTTTTTGCTGTTTGTTGTGTTTGGAGTTGACAGATACTACAGTTAGAGTTGAAAATATAAAAAAAGAACGCATCTTTGTGGCATCCCACATCCTCTTTATATAACGAAAGCAACTACAAAAAGGAACACAGACAGCAGATCAATAAAAGACGCGAATGATGGAAAGTGAGGAATAACTTATGGAGCTGAATTAAGAAAATTGACATGATCTAAATCTAAGTTTCTTCTAGAGAATTGTCATTTGTTGTTTTGTTTGCAATATGATGAGTTATGATGGAGCTTTTAATTTGCTTAGCATCTTCTCAGAATTAGTCAAATTGTTTTGCTATGGGTGCTTGACTTGTAGATTTCCCCTATTTGCTTCTCTTTCCACATGAGAGGTGAAATATGGGAAGAAAGCCTTTTAGTTAAAGGAAGGACGTCTTTTCTCAGATTTTCTTCAACAAATTTTCCAAATCGAATAATGCGGCTATGATGCTTAGCTGTATTCTTCTTGAAGTAGCTATCACAATTGCTTCATGGTCTGTTGCTTTTGAACCTTGTATTTTCTTCTCTTGTTGAATTACCACTAGTGTATTGAAAGTAGAGCACTCCATCACCTGAAATATGGAAGCACGGCAAAGTGGGTGTTTTCACTTCTTCTGGCTGAGGTATTAACTGAGTATACAGAAGCGATCATCTTGTTCTGCTGAAATCCATCTGAGCAGAATACAGTGGGGGGAAAAGGAGGAAATAGAAAATTAGGCCTTTTGAACTTAAGGCTTTTGCATGTCTTCTTCTTTCACCTCTCCTTATCTGCGACTAATCTTCTCCTGGTCTAAGCTTATGTTTTCACTAGACTTCTTGTTTCTTCTTAATTTGTGGCTCCCTCTTCTCCCATGCTCTAACTTCTCTGTTTCTTCTTCTGGTTGGCAACTTCTCCTCATCTTTAATATTTTGAAGCTCCTGCTTTGCTTTGACATCTTCAACTTTCATCTCTGCTCCTGATATATTGGAAAAAATATGCAAAAGGATAACAACAACGTCTTCTAGAAGCCACCATAGCCATTTATGATTCTTTAAGAGTGGTGGTAAAGGATAAGAGAATGGGAAAAATCTATCTTTGACATAGAAGCTTACTTTTGAGGATGTGGGCAGCCCCATACTTCCTTTTCTTCCATGTTGGGTGCTCAGTAACAGCATAAATTAGAGTACACGAGGCAGTAGGAAAAATGACTAAATGGCTCTATGCCATTAGCCATTTAGCAGTCGAGTAGTACCTTGCCCTTAGCCATTTAGTGGGGTTATGCTGATTCATTGCCTACATTTTGAAGGTGTTGAATCAGTGGTGACATAGAATAGGCTTGGACATCTTGTATGATTTTTTTTTATTAATTCTTTAATTAACTAATTTGTGTTGGTTTCTAAAGTTGCAAGATGGTGCATTCCAAAGTATCATTAAAGGGTCGCTTGAAGCGCGCTTAAGCCCTGGAGCTAGGTGCTAAAACAGGCCGATCTCTTCACCCTGCTTAAGCAATTCCTTGGTATCCACAGCATTGAGGGCAATACCCATAATAATCCAGACTATTAGTTATGGTAGTTGCTGTATGATAGTATTGCATGCGATCGTATTTATGTTTCGTATGTTTAGATAATTATTTTATGCTATTTCCGCTATTTCTGCTGGAGTTACTAATGCTCTATTGTTTTTGTTTTTGTCTTTGTTTTGTTTTACTGCTGTTTTTCCTTTTATCCTATGAGCCGGGGGTCAATTGGAAACAGCCTCTCTGCCCTTTCGGGTAGGGGTAAGGCTTGTCTACATATTACCCTCCCCAGACCCCACCTGGTGGGAGTATACTGGGTAGTAGTAGTTGTTGTTGTTGCACCTTTCTTCGTTAAGGCCTGTACTTGTTTCTCTTTTTACCGTTAAACACAATAAATATCTTATCACTGAAATTTGAGTAGAGTTGTTCTGAATCTTGATTGGTGAACCAAGTTTGGTATCAAAGTGGATAAGGGTAAAGGAGAAGCTCGGATCCACCTTGTTCTGAAACTCGAAAAAAGAAAACTTCTCGATCATCAAAAAGAACAAAAAAATTGCTAGTGAGAACTCTAGCAAGAATCTTACCAAGAATACACAACATACAGAAGGAATCCGTATGCTTGCAGAGAAGAGTTGGCATTGAATCTTTTTGTTATTTCCTGCAATAACTTTAGCATTTGTATCTGATATTATCTTGGCAGAATGGTATATTATTTGGTTTGATCTTCAGAAAGGTGCTAACTGTGCTTCTCTTCCCATGGCTTGCCTAAAATTTTCTGCTCAGACTTTATCAAATTTTAACTGCAGATTATGGAACTCAGAGAAACTGTTGAAGAGGCTGCTAACGCTCAGGCACTGAAACAAATTCAGGGGGAGGTACAAAAGGAACCCAATAGTATAAGCGATGACAACAAACTTGTTTGAATTTTTTGTGGAAAACCTAAATGTTTTTCTGAGAGCTGTCAGAGCAATTGTAGTTTTCCTCTTTCTTCTTCATTTTTTCAGCTCTTGCTGCGATGAAGGTCATACTATACTGAACATATATCAATCTGCACAATGCCTGAGTGGTCAAATTTCGGTGAATAGTAGCCTCTTTTAGATATGCCCTAGCAAGCCAGAGTTATCAAGTGGTTGGTGCTGACTGAAAATACCCTGAGATAATATTATGTAGTTCTGTAATTACTCTTCCTTTCCTCTTGTAAGTCGCTGGGAAAATTTTCTCATATAGCCATCTCACACTTTTGTGAAATTAACTACTAGAAAGTAAAGGCTTTTACCAGTTTCACTAGGGCACGCATAATAAAGAAGGAATTAATTGGACAATTTTTATTTTGGTAATTTGGCTTTTGTGTAGGTTTGCATTTTTTATAACTCTTAACAATGCCTATTGCTAATATTTTTTACTCCATATTTGTTTATGTAAATCTGCAATGAGCTTGGTTTTACTTATTTTATCTCCATTAGCTCTACTTTATTGGTCTACAGATACAGGGAAAGTTCGAACAGTCATCTATCTCTTTTGCTAACGCCTTACAAAAAAGGAAGTATGAAGAAGCTGTGGCGGCTACACAAAGGATGACTTACTACAAGCGTGCAAATGAAGAGATTGTGAAGAAGCTCTAGTGCTGGGTATGGAACCTTATAATTGTTGCACAAGTATTTAAACTTTCATCCTTGATTTATTCTTGTCGATGGACATCCAACAGACTGATGGTTTTCCAGTTGCCACCTTGGTGTTTATGGGCTTATTCAATTTGCTGCACTGGGGTTTACTGTTTTGCATTTTGAAATTCTCTTGGACTTCACTTCTTGGTTTCATTTGACCTTAAATTTTACTATATGATACCATTTTGATTGCATATGTTTTTTTTTTGTGAATCTGGTGAGGATTTACTTTTTATCTGCATTAGTAAATGTCTGATTACAAATGCTATGGATTTTACCTGTTCATCTATTGTATTTGTTTGCTCTTGCATAGAGCATGAAGCTGTGGTTTGGCCGTGGAGATGCAATTAGGACCGATCAGATGAACCCCGAGTACATGAGTAAGTCAGAAGATGATAAACAGTTGATCTAATGGAGTTGGGTTCGCTTGCCTTGGTGGATCTAGCACCTACCATTCCAGCCAATATAAGCCCAAATTCTACACTGTTTATCCACAAAATAATTGCCAGGAGCGACACCAGCGGTGTGTATACATGATTTCTCTGTCATTGATTGATGATTCTGGTGGATTTGACCCTAAAGTTATTTTTTGTATGAAATGTAAACAGAATAAAAGTATGTCGAAAGCGACAGTTTGAAGTGTTGCATTTGAATAGGAAGGATGTTCCTGAGTGTGGTTGGAGTTGTGTTGAGGATCTCTATTAACTCCATTTTTAAATACTCAAAAGGTTTTCTTCCAATATTTTCGTGAAATGAACCTTGACAACTCGGTATCTCATCTCTTCTCTTATGTTAACAGTTCTTAGTGAGTGCTACAATATTGAAATGCATGTATTAAGTGATGATATACCTTCTGCGATCCAGTGTTCACTTCGTGTTTTTCTTTCTCCAGTCTATTTGACAATGTCATTCAAATTGTTTTCGTTTGAACTATCATTAATTGCCTAATCGAATGGTCATGCTTATAGAAAACCTTAATACCGAGGGATAGGGAATACTTACAAACCTAGACTTTGCATCTATCAAGCTTCTAGTCACTGTATGAGTAAAATTTACCCTCTCCACATGACGAGCCGAGAGAGTTTCATGTGGCAAGTCGGATCCAGAGATCGAAATAAGTGATGGGACTTGTGGCCAAGTTCAATAGACACTTTTTTACGGGGATAATGGTCATCGAAAGGTCAAGTATTCGAAAGGTGGGTATGCATATTTATAGATTCAACTAATCTTATATGTAGATTATGGATATCAACGTTATGTTAAAATAGTTATCACTGTCTAGGATATCACTCTCACCTACCTAAACCCCTAGTATAAAAAAGTGCAACCCAATATAATCCCACTTAGTGGGGTCTGGAGAGGGTAGTATGTACGCAGACCTTACCCCTACCCTGGGGTAGAGAGGCTGTTTCCAAATAGACTCTCGGCATCCTTCCCTCTAAGAACTACCCACCTTTGCTCTTGGGGAGACTCGAACTCACAACTTCTTGGTTGGAAGTGGGGGTTGCTTACCATCAGAGCAAGCCCCTTTTGTCTAAACTAAACCCCTAGTATAGTGGATTGAAATACGACATTATTTCCTCTACCACTATAAATGTTGCCTTAACGCTCCAAGGGAGGAGTATCGAAAGAGGAGAAGAAAAATTCTCTTGATCTCCAATCAAATAAATTGTCTGTAGCCCTCAAAAATATAAATTAATTATTTATTTTTTGAATCAAATAGTTTGATGGCAATAACGGGGCCTTGATAATTAGAAGATTGATTCATAGCCCCTGTTACGTTCACGCTATCACCTAACTTTACATTTCCTTTGTTTGTTGAAAGGAGGCTACTACGTTAGCAACCAATGATCTACTCAATGTTCCAACAAGAACAACCACCCAGTATAATCCTACTTAGTGGGGTCTGGGGAGGGTAGTGTGTACACAAACCTTACTCCTATCCTGGGATAGAGAGGCTGTTTCCAAATAAACCTCCGACATCCTTCCCTCCAAGAACTTCCCACCTTGCTCTTGGGGAGACTCGAACTCACAACCTTTCGGTTGGAAGTGGGGGTTGCTTACCATCAGAGCAACCCCTGTTGTCTAATCTACTCAATGTTCCCATAGTTGGATAAACGATTGAAGAATTTGAAGGAATCCATAATATAGGTGTTCAATCTACTAGATATACAGCTCCTCGCGGTCAAAATGAATCGCCAACCAGATCCGGTAGCGATCATCCTGATGCTGAGTGATGGAGAAAAAAGTGGACGATTTCATGTCAAAACAGCAGAAGCTGAACGCCCAAATTGGAGAAGCCATAAATGTGTTGGCAAGTGGAGCACTGGTATTAGCGCTGACCCCGTCTCTGAGAATAGACGTTGTTGATGGAACCTCCAACTCCAAAACAACTCACATCGAAACTCGACAACTTCCGGGACAAGCCGGAGCTGAATGCTCAGACATGACTTTAGTATTGAATGGCAAGATACTATTCTAACCTTGAAGGGGCAACTCAAGGAACGGACAAAAAATATTGAACAAATTCTGGGAATGCCTTCGATCCAAACAAGTATTCGTAGTAGCCGTGAAAGCCCAGTGTGGCCTCTGTACCAATCCTGAAAAATTCAAGATGCCCGGCATTCCGAAATATGATGTCAAGCAAGACTTTTATGATCACATCATGGCGTATACAACCGTAATCAAAGGGAATGACCTCATGAAGGAAGAGAACGGATCGGTGCTCGTCAAAAATTTTGGGAGACGCTTACGGAAAGAGCTCTAACATGGTATTCTCATTTACCCGAATATTCGATTGGTTCTTTTGTTGTACTTGCAGATACTTTCATCAAAGCCTGTTCTAGAGCGCAGGGTGGAAAAGAAAGTGTAAGATATCTTCAAGATTATCTAAAGAAAGATAAAATCACTACCAGACTTTATTGACCGATTCCTGAGGAAAAAGGATGTTGCTCCGGGAAGTTGAAGATAATTAGGGCGGCTATGAAATTCGCCAGGAATCTAAATCCGAGCAGTTCAGAGGCCTCGAGGAGACTTAGGAAAAGCCGTCAAGAATTCCCTGCAAAAACATGGAATAGTTCACAGGCCTCCAGAAGATTATTGCTTTCGCATAGAAGAAATGTTGCATGCACCAATTATATTTTTATTTACTTTATTCTCTCAATTTATTTTCTTATTATTATTTGTTCCTTTTTCATATCAATTATACTAGGAAAAGTAAATCAAATCGGTTGTTATCGAATTTTTTATTATAATTGCTTTGACTTCAAAAATTAATTTCTTGATTAAACACAGTTAAAGTATCCTACTATAATATTTTACCCTAAAGATTCGACTCAAAAGCACCTTTTTTTAAAACTCGCTTACTTACTCTGACAAAGAAGCCAAAAAGCATCACCTATCCGTTGCAAATCATATGCCGTCACAATAAATAACAGAGAGTAGTCCACATACATAAAATTTACGAACAAATTGGGATTTTTAATAGAAATAACTCAACTCCCATAAACAAATGTAAAAATTGCGCATGCCGCATTATTTGATCGTTCCCATTTAACCTATACTTGTTTTTCTTAAACTTCTAGTTTGTACCCACTTTTTAAATAACTTCAGCCTCTTTTTGCCTCCTACTTCTCCTCCTCCTCCTCCTCCTCCTCCTCCTTCTTCTTCTTCTTCTTCTTCTTGTACTGCTATGGAACTTCAGTTGATGTGATGATTGCAATAAATATGTTTATCAGATTATTTAAAAATAAATTATAAATAATTATGTAAGTTAGTAGACAATAATTTATGAATATTTTCATGTACGTAAGTTAGTAGACAATGATAATTCTGTTCTTTTCACGTTTATTGTTTCCAAAATTTATGATTTAGATACTGTTTGCAATCTGATTATTTATCTGTATGTTATAAAGTTTTTTCAAAAATTTCAGCTTATATAGTGCTGAAGTTTTTACAAATGAACTAAATAAGCTCTAGAGCTGAAGTTCGACAGATACATTACAAAGCAAAAACTTTGCCAGTTACAAAACAAAAATTTCAGCTCTAGAGCTGAAGTTCGACGGTTACATTACAAAACAAAAACATCAGCTTTAGAGCTGAAGTTTTCCATTTACAAAACAAAGACTTCACCTTTAGAGCTGAAGTTTGCCAGTTACAAAAACAAAAACTTCAGCTCTAGTGCTGAAGTTCGCCAGTTATAAAACAAATTTACCAATTAAAAAAACAAAAATTTCAGCTCTAGAGCTGAAGATTGCCAGTTACAAAGCAAAAACTTCGAGCTAAAGTTCGCCAATTACTAAAACAAAAACTTCAGCTCTAGAGCAGAAGTTCGTCAGTTACAAAACAAAAGCTTCAGCTCTAGAGCTGAAATTCGACAGTTACAAAAACAAAAACTTTAGCAATTAGCAAATAGAGAACAAAACTTCGGCTACTATACTCAAGTTCAGCAATTACAAACAAAAACTTCAGCACACTTGGTTCAGTACCTTGCTACTTCAGGTCCGTCTATTAAAATGTTGAAGTTTTGCGTGATTACTTTATCTACTTCAGCCCCCTATGCTGAAGTTATGCGAAAAAGCGAGTACGCTTGTAATTTTTTTATAGAGCAGACACAAGTTAAAACGTGACACAAAAAGCGAATATAGTTACAAATGATCCGAAACAAATTCATGTACCGCACAAAATGTACCAAAAGCTTGCCTTTGATGAAATATTTCACTAATTCGAACTTATTCATTCTAAAGATGTTAACAATCTAACTCATCGGATTTGAAGAAAAGAAATGAAGAAGAAGATGAACAGTGGCGAGGAAAGAGAAGAGAGAAAAAGTGAGAAATGAAAGATTGTATTTATCGATCTGTCATCTCGAAACTTCTACTCAGTATATACAAAAGTGTAATAAAAATCTAATGTGTGTGTGTGTAATTACATTTGTGCCCCTGTATTCTATACAAAATTATACACACAAATTAAATACACCGATGCCCTTGGGCTGCTGCTAACTTGGGCCATTACTTGTAGTGGGCTGGCACTGCTGCTGAAGCCCAACACCCCCCTTCAAGCTGGAGGGTGAACAAACACCCAGCTTGGACAAGAAATGATGATGCAAAATACCTGTCAATGGCTTAGTAAAAATATCAGCTAACTGGCCACCAGATGCAACATGATGTAGAGAAATGATACCATCCTGAAGTTTGGTACGAATAAAATGGCAATCAACTTCAATATGTTTAGTCCGCTCGTGGAAAACTGGATTTTTTGCGATGTGTATGGCAGCTTGGTTATCACAAAAGATAGGCACAACAGATGAAACAGGAATACCAAAGTCAGAAAATAACCTAATCAGCCAAGTAAGCTCCTCAACTGTCTTGCTAATAGCCCTGTATTCAGCTTCAGCTGAGGACAAAGACACCACTGGCTGTTTCTTTGCTTTCCAACCAATCAAAGAACCTCCCAAGAATATGCTGAAGCCAGAAACAGATCTTCTAGTGTCTGGGCAAGAGGCCCAGTCACTATCACAATAAGCAGTCAGAGAAAAATCAGGAGCATTATTGAGAAAAACTCCAAGATCAGAAGTCCCTTTGAGGTATCTAAGAGTATGTAAGGCAGCATTCATGTGCACGGAAGTAGGTTTTTGAAGAAATTGGCTAAGATGTTGTACAGCAAAGGCTAAATCAGGCCTTGTATGAGTGATAAAGTTAAGCTTGCCAACTAGGCTTCTGTAAGACTCAGGGGAAGAAAGAGGAGTGCCTATGTCATGCCTTAGCTTAACAGAAAGGTCAAGGGGACAAGTCACAGATGAAACTGCAGAACAATTATAAGAGAGGAGAAGATCAGTGATGAACTTCTTCTGATGAAGAAGAAGGCCATCAGCACAATAAGCAACCTCAATGCCAAGGAAATAGTTAAGAATGCCCAGATCCTTTATCCTAAAGGCAGAGTCTAAGAAAGCTTTCAATGCAGTGATTTCCCCAAGATCATTGCCAGTGAGAATAATATCATCAACATACACAGCTAATAAGACAATGGAGTGACTAGATTTCTTATGAAAGAGAGAATAATCATTGAGAGAGGAAGAATATCCTTTAGAGCACAAGGCCTGAGAAAGTTTGGCATACCATTGCCTAGAGGCTTGTATTAGACCATATAATGATTTCTGAAGAAGGCAGACAAAAGGAGCAGAAGAAGAAGGAGAAGAAGAAGAAGAAGGAGATACAACTGATAAACCAGGAGGTAACCTCATATATACTTCTTCATTAAGATCACCATGGAGAAATGCATTATTAACATCCAATTGAAATAAAGGCCAAGACTGTTTGACAGCAACTGCAACTAAGGATTTGATGGTAGAAAACTTCACAACAGGAGAGAATGTATCATTGTAATCCACACCCTCAATTTGAGTATCACCCCGAACCACCAATCTAGCTTTATACCTCTCCACACTCCCATCAGCCCTATATTTAATCTTGTAAACCCATTTGCACCCAATAGGCTTCTTGCCAGGAGGAAGAGGAACCAAGGACCATGTATTATTGGCTGCCAATGCCTCAAATTCTTTGGTCATGGCATCCTGCCAAGCAGGATCAGAGGCTGCTTGGTTGTAAGATGTAGGCTCAATCAGTGCAGGGCTAACAGAGCCATTGCAGCAGGTGGAAAAAGAACTGGTGCCAGAAATTGAAGGAGGGAGGTCACAGATGTATTGTTGGAGATGTGCAGGAGTAGTGTGGTGCCTGCCAGACCTCCTAGGAGCAGGCAGGTTGTTTGAGGAAGGATAATTGTGAACAGGAGTAGACAAGGGTAGGAGAGTGGGAGGTGGTGAATTTGAAGTAGAATTTGAAGTAGGGGCAGGAGAGGAGGATGAATCATTAGGGGATGAGGAAGGGCTGATTGATGGCATATCATCAGAAGGATGAATAGAAGGTGGATCAGATGTATCAAGAGTAAAAGGATAATCATGGGATGAACAAGAAATAGAAGATGGAACAGAAGAAGTACTCCAGAAAAATGCAAAAGGAAAAACATCCTCATGAAAAACAACATCCCTGGATATGAGTGTAAGTTTAGTTTTCAAGTTATATAACTTGTAACCTTTTTTACCTAGTGGGTATCCTAGGAATACACAAGGATCAGCCCTTGGTTGAAACTTATCTCTATGGTGTTTGGGTACAGAAGCAAAGCAAAGACAACCAAAGGACTTAAGATGCAGATAAGATGGACTCTTTCCAAATAGTAATTCATAAGGAAAAACATTGTTAAGAAGTTTAGAAGGAAATCTATTGATGAGATATGTGGCAGTAAGGACACAATCCCCCCAGAATCTGAGAGGGAGTTTGGACTGAAAAAACAAAGCTCTGGATGTTTCTAAAAGATGTCTATGTTTTCTCTCAACAACACCATTTTGTTGTGGAGTGTGTGGGCAAGATGTTTGGTGAAGAATGCCATTATCAGTGAAGACTTTGGTTCCAGCATTACTGGAGCCAAGTTCAAGTGCATTATCACTTCTAATGGTTTGGACAACAGCCTGAAATTGGGTTTATATCATGGCAATAAATGCTTGGATAATGGAAAAAGCATTGCTCTTGGACCCCATAAGGTGAGTCCAAGTAGCTCTTGTATAATCATCAATTATGGTCAAAAAATACTTGCAACCATTGTGAGTAGGGGTGGCATAAGGCCCCCATGTATCCAAATGAATAATTTGAAAAGGGTGAGATGTTTTAATAGAACTTTCAGGGAAGGACAACCTAGACTGCCTTGCCAATGGGCAAATAGTACATATAAAAGGTTGTTTATTTTCAAATTTACATGGAATAGAAGATATATCTTTCATTCTAACAAAGGGAATGTGTCCAAGTCTATTATGCCACAAAATTTCCATTTTATTCAACTCAGTATGAAAAGTACAATGAGAAGAAGAAGTAACAGCTAATGGAGAATGGTAAGGTTGAGAAGGAGTAGAAAGAGATGATTGTACAAGCCTGTAAAGACCATCATCCAATTTACCAATTTCCAGTGGCCTCTTCAGAGAAGGGGCCTGTATTAGACAAGAAAATTTAGTAAATAGGACAATAGAATTCAACTGTTGAACAAGCTTGGAAACAAAAATCAGATTGTATTGAAAACTGGGAATGTATAGGACATGATGTAAAGTGAAACAAAGAAATTTAAGAGATCCAGTACATGTTACTTTAACTTTGTAACCATTAGGTAGGGTAACTAAGTATGGGATAACTAGAGGTTTTATGTCAAAGAGGAGGGATTTATTGGAAGTCATATGGTCAGTGGCACCAGAATCAATAATCCAAATACATGCACTGACTCTAGTTAACATGCAAGCACCATAAGACACATCTTTTAAAGGTTTGATAGAAGAAGAAAATGTACCAGCAAAATTTGCAGAACTCATCACATTTGATTGATGCTGAGATTCAGAGGCTTGAGTCTGTTGAAGAAGAGTCAAGAGTTGTGAGTACTGCTCCTTTGTCAACCCAGGGATACCAGGATCTGAAGTAGAACTAGCTTGAACACTTTCACCCATATTGGTCAACCCAACATTTGCAGCAGGATCTATACCCTTTTGTACATCAACACTTGTAGCAGTCCTCTTATCTTTGGTAAACTTGAAGTCTGGGGGAAACCCATGCAGCTTGTAGCATTTCTCAATTGAATGACCTGGTTTCTTGCAATATCTACACACTAGGTCTGTTTTGTTACCATCAAATCTAATTTTCTGATTGAACTGTTTAGGGTTTGAATATGTGCCATAAGGCTTCTTCATAAATTGGGTGCTAAAAGCACTGGAATCAGTGTGAAATTGGGAAGGTGAATGGGTGACCTGTCTCTGCCTCTCATCCTGAAGGAGTATATTATATGCACTATCCAATGAGGGTGGGGGTTGCATCATGAGGATATTACTCCTAACACCTATGTATGTCTCATTCAGACCCATAAGAAATTGATGTAGTTTATTTTCATCATCTTCTTTCTGAAATTCAATTCTAGCACTACATGCAACACCACAAGCAGAAGCAGCACCCCTTGAGGATCTCATAAAGTTCAACTCATTCCATAGTTTCTTCAATTTGTTGAAATAAGATGCTATATCTAAGGAGCCCTGAGTAGTAGAAGCTAGTTGTTGTTTTACTTCAAAAAGTTTTGTACCATTAACTGACCCATATCTGTTGTTGAGTTGACTCCAAATACTCTGAGCAGTGTCAGAGTATTGGACACTCTCTGCTATCTCAGGAGTAAGAGAATTTGTTAGCCATGAAATGACCATATTGTTGCACCTATCCCACTGTCTAAATTGGGGAGAATTTTCAGGAGGTTTAGGCACAGAACCATCGATAAAACCTATTTTGTTTCTAGCGGACAAGGAAACTATTACGTTTCTTCTCCATCCCCCAAAACGAACCCCTGAGAATGGATTGGTAACCAAAGATATTCCGGGAACATCAGATGACATGAGGAATAAAGGGTTTGTGGGACTAGGAACAAAAGTAGTAGGTGCAGAGGCAGAATCATCATCATTTTCCACCATTTTGACCACTGATGATGTTTAAAACTCAACAAACCAAACAAATCGTAACTACAACAAAACGACTATCACAGTAACTAATCAAAAAAAAAAAAATACATTCTATGATGTTTACACAACAGGAAACAAGCTTTACAACAAAAAATATGAAGGATTTACGAAGAACTAACCGAATCGAAAAACCCTAATTTCTGAGAATCAACAGAAACATGGATGGAAACGGTCGAGGGTAACATCGATCGAACGCTCACGACGAGTAGAACCAGAACATACCTGCTCTGATACCATGTTAACAATCTAACTCATCGGATTTGAAGAAAAGAAATGAAGAAGAAGATGAACAGTTGAGAGGAAAGAGAAGAGAGAAAAAGTGAGAAATGAAAGATTGTATTTATCGATCTGTCATCTCGAAACTTCTACTCAGTATATACAAAAGTGTAATAAAAATCTAATGTGTGTGTGTAATTACATTTGTGCCCCTGTATTCTATACAAAATTATACACACAAATTAAATACACCGATGCCCTTGGGCTGCTGCTAACTTGGGCCATTACTTGTAGTGGGCTGGCACTGCTGCTAAAGCCCAACAAAAGATGATGCAGAAGTTTATTTGATTGTAATGCTTTCTTTTCACGTTATGTTTGCTCTCTCTCCCCCTCCCCCTTCTGTTAGAGAAAAGTCTAGAATCAAGAAGCAAGTTCGTTTCTCTTTAACTTTGAAAATATAATTAGCTTTTAATTTGCTCATTTCAATGAATAAAACATAATCCAACAATTTGATATTGTCCTCTATAGTCAATCATACCTGGTCAAACATTAATTACCTACTTTTCATTTTGCTATAATATTTGGATCAGCCTGGCGTGAGGGAAAGAAACAAAAATTAACTTAGGTCTATATTTTGACAGTCATTATTGTTTCTAATTGTTTTAAAATCTTATCAAGGCACTAAACTAGTGTAACTTCCTAATGAAGAAGGGATTCATGATGTCGGACTACATTATCCGTCAGATATAAGGTGCAAGTTTTACAGCGTAGTGACACGTCCCGCGCCAATTCTAGCCAGAATCAGCGCTCTAACGCGTCCAACGCCTCCGCATCCGCGCAACTACGTGCATGCTCCAGCATTCAATGCCGCATTCAATACCCGCCGGCCTTGTCTGCCCACGCCAGCATGCCTTGCCTGCCAAACACTTTTCAGCATGCTTGCACAACTTTCCAGCCAGCAATCAATACCGCCCAGCATGCCCCAACACAAGCAGTCAATGCACCAGCATGCCTTGTCTGCCCAAGCAGCCAGCCAAACTGTTCAGCTGCCCCTCTTGTATTGTATAGTGTATAAATAGCTTAGGACTTAGCCATTGTAAGGCATCCATTCCCATCCATTCCTATCCATTCATATCTGTAATTCAAGCATTGTAAAGCATTGTTCAAAGGCAATAAAGCTTCTTTCCCCGCCTGAATTTCTGTGTTGCTATCCGGCGTTCCCTTAGTACGATTCTAGGCAAAAAGGCTTGCTAGACTGCCTATTTCCGCCGGCAGGTCCAATCTAGCGCCGCACGTTCTTAGCTTCAGTCCTAAGTCCGTGACAAAGTAGTATCAGAGCAGGTTCTAAGCGCGAAACAATGGCTAGCGACAGAGAGATTTTTGCAACCCACACTGCCAATGTCCTTGCCA
Source organism: Nicotiana benthamiana (assembly GCA_034376525.1). Classification (NCBI taxonomy): domain Eukaryota; kingdom Viridiplantae; phylum Streptophyta; class Magnoliopsida; order Solanales; family Solanaceae; genus Nicotiana; species Nicotiana benthamiana. Next base: position 15,547,977 of record CM067338.1, on the reverse strand, counting down.
ACGTGACAAAAAGATCCAAAAGCAAAAAGACTACCAAGAAAGCTAGTAAGAGGCCGATCAATACTGTCCAAAGTGATGCCACCAACATTCTATCCCCCGACGTGAGTGATTGGGAACCAGAAGAGTTTCCCCAAGACATTACTCCAGAGGAAGATTTGGCTACGAGGGTCGAGAGAGCCCACATGACAGCCGAGTTGCTGGGCAATCGCTTCAACATATTCGAAGGCGAATACGAATCTTTCAAGGAGTCTGTGCTCGAGGAGAATGATAATTTTCACAGGGACTTTGATGAGCAGCGGGAAGCACGGGAAAAGACTCAAGCTTCCATTGAAAAACTCACGAAACTGGTCGAGGTTCTAAATGCCAGAGTGACGGAACTTGAGGAAGCTGTACGCCAACAGAAAGATGTTGTTCCAGTCATTGAGCGCGAAGTGAGGAACGACGCTCCGAAGCCGCCCATCTTCAAAGGTATCCGTGATGCCCGAGAGGTAGAAAGTTTTCTGTGGCATCTTGAGAACTATTTCAAGTTCAGCAAAATAGGCAGCGACGAGCTGAAAATCCAAACAGCGGTTCTCTACTTGACGGAGAACGCGATGCTATGGTGGAGGAGGATGGATCAAGATATCAGTAAGGGGGATTGCACTCTCGATACATGGGAGCAATTCAAAACAGAATTGAAGAAGATGTTCTTCCCCAGCAACGTCTTCGACGAGGGTATGAGAAAGTTACGGGAACTGAAGCAAACAGGCACCATCAAAGCCTACATCAGGGAGTTCACAACGCTCACCCTTCAGCTTCCGGACCTCACCCAAAGGGACTTGCTGTTTTACTTCAAAGACGGTCTATCAAAATGGGCCAAATCTGAGTTGGAGCGGAGGCAGGTTTCCACTCTCAACGAGGCTATTGCACAAGCCGAAAGTCTAACTGACTATTCACAGGACCGCGGCACGGTGAAGCAGGTAAAAAGTAACCAGGCCAACAGCGGAGCAGAACGCGAGCGGGGCAGAAATATCCGCTCTCCTAGGAGGTCTCTTAGACAGGAGCTTGCTGAGAAGAAAACTCAGCCTAACCAGCAGCAGCGCAGGGAAACAAAATGCCACATTTGCGGAGGACCGCACTGGTACGTAACCTGCCCTCAAATGAAAAGCTTAGGTGCAATGATCAAAGATCACCAGCAAAAATCAGTCAAGGAACAAGGAGAAGGTTCCGAGACTCCAGCAAAAGTCGGAATGATCGGACTTTGCGCCGCAACCACACAATCTGCCGGAAAACTGAATGCCTTCCCAACACAATACGTGGATATCGCCATCAATGGACACTCAGTCCGTGCCATGGTGGACACGGGGGCAGAGGCCAATGTGATAACTCAGACGGTAGCAGACAAATTGAGTCTCAAGTACTATCCAACAGAGGTCCGGCTCAAAACAGTCAATGCCCCTCCGACACTAATCGCAGGTATTGCAAGTGGCCTAGACATCACGTTAGGCAGCTGGAAGGGTAAGACCAACTTCGCCGTAGCTCCTCTGGATATTTTTGAAGTGGTGCTTGGCCAGGAATTCTTCCGCCAATGCCCGTCTGTCATATCCCCTCATTTCCAGCAGATGATTATACTGGAAAAGGGTAAATCATGTTCGGTTCCATTGGTTGGCATGTCAAAAACTGCCCACCTTCCACAGCTTTCAGCTATGCAGGTCGAAGACGTGCCCAAAGAGAACCCAAAGCAACCAGCAACCATCAGGAGTTTGAATGAAACTGATGGCACCCCAGAAGGTATCCCGCCTTGCAGCGAAAGCACTCTGGTGGCCAACGCCTCGAGACAGAAGGCAAAACTTGCTGCCATCGCAACAGTTCAATGCGACATTCGGGAGTCTATTAAACAGGGCTTACTGCAGGATCCAGACGCAAAGAGGCTGATGGAACTGGCATCCGAAGGTAAGACTCGAAGCTTTTGGGTTGAAGATGGCTTCTTGCTTACCACAGGTAGAAGAGTCTACGTGCCCAAGCATGACAACATCCGGAGGCAGATCATGAAGGAAAGCCACGACACCTTGTGGGCAGGTCATCCGGGGCAACAACGTACTCGGGCTCTCATTGAAGCAGCGTACTACTGGCCAAAGATGCGGAAGGACATCGAGGCCTATGTAAGAACTTGCCTTATTTGCCAACAGGACAAAGTAGAGCAGCGCCAACCTGGAGGACTCTTGGAGCCACTCCCCATAGCCGAACGTCCGTGGGAAAGCATAACAATGGACTTCATCACTGGTTTGCCAAAATCAAGCGGTTTCGGTACCATCATGGTGGTAGTGGACAGGTTCTCTAAATACGCCACCTTCATGCCAGCCACTCCGGGGTGTAATGCAAAGGAAGCAGCCCAACTGTTCTTCAAGAACGTGGTCAAATATTGGGGTCTGCCAAAGAACATAGTCAGCGATCGTGATCCGCGTTTCACAGGTAATTTCTGGAGAGAATTATTTCAGTTTCTAGGAACGGAGCTGCACTTCTCTACCAGTTTTCATCCTCAAACGGACGGACAAACCGAAAGGGTCAATGCCTTAGTAGAATGCTACCTGAGGCACTATGTAAGTTCAAATCAGCGGGATTGGGCTAAGCTACTTGATGTTGCCCAATTTTCCTATAACTTGCAAAGAAGCGAAGCAACCGGGAAAACACCATTCGAGCTTGCAACAGGTCAACAACCGCAAACTCCCCTCTCACTGCCAGCAGCGCCCGAAGGGAAGAGTTTGGGTGCCTATCATCTTGCCAAAGGGTTCAAGGAGCAGTTAGACACTGCAAAATCTCACCTTGCCAAAGCAGCTAAGCGGATGAAGAAATTTGCCGACCGGTCGCGACGTCCAACAGATTACAAAGTCGGAGACTTGGTAATGGTAAAGTTCAATTCGAGGCAATTCAGGGCACTAACGAACTTGAGTCACAGTCTAGTGCGCAAATATGAGGGACCATTCCGGATTCTTGCCAAGGTTGGTAAGATCTCTTATCGGTTGGACTTTCCACCCGTGCTCAAAATTCATCCAGTCTTTCACGCAAGCGTCCTCAAGCCTTACCATGAGGACAAGGAAGATCCGACTCGGGGACAAACGAGTAGGCCGCCCATTACAGTCACGGTTTCACATGACAAAGACATAGAAACTATCATTGATTATCAGGTAAAGCAACGACGGGGTCATCCGGCACAAGCCATGTTCCTTGTCCACTGGAAGGGACAATCTCCAGAAGAAGCTACATGGGAAAGGTACGAAGACCTATGGCAGTTTCGAGATAAGGTAGCCGAATTCCTACAGATGCAGGATGCGCCGAGGTCGTCGCATCATCAGGTGGGGGAGCATGACACGTCCCGCGCCAATTCTAGCCAGAATCAGCGCTCTAACGCGTCCAACGCCTCCGCATCCGCGCAACTACGCGCATGCTCCAGCATTCAATGCCGCATTCAATACCCGCCGGCCTTGTCTGCCCACGCCAGCATGCCTTGCCTGCCAAACACTTTTCAGCATGCTTGCACAACTTTCCAGCCAGCAATCAATACCGCCCAGCATGCCCCAACACAAGCAGTCAATGCACCAGCATGCCTTGTCTGCCCAAGCAGCCAGCCAAACTGTTCAGCTGCCCCTCTTGTATTGTATAGTGTATAAATAGCTTAGGACTTAGCCATTGTAAGGCATCCATTCCCATCCATTCCTATCCATTCATATCTGTAATTCAAGCATTGTAAAGCATTGTTCAAAGGCAATAAAGCTTCTTTCCCCGCCTGAATTTCTGTGTTGCTATCCGGCGTTCCCTTAGTACGATTCTAGGCAAAAAGGCTTGCTAGACTGCCTATTTCCGCCGGCAGGTCCAATCTAGCGCCGCACGTTCTTAGCTTCAGTCCTAAGTCCGTGACAGTAGGGCACAAATGATGAAATGCAATAGCTTGCCAATCATATTATTGATAGAATAATTAAAAATAACTTGGTAGTCATATATTGATAGAAATATAAAAATGAAGACTAATCATATAATTTCAGTTTCCTAGTTATGGTATAATTTGAGCATTAGGGAAAATTGAGTAATCACATTATGGAAAATACGTTAAGAGAGAAGTAGTTCCTGGAAACCCTCAGGCAGAGGCCGGCAGCCGGTAACAAGTTGCTTAGACCTACACAACTGGCATTAGTCAAACAAATTGATGTCATAAATTAATTGAACACAAACAAACAAAATAATCCAAATTCCATCTCTGAGTGGCTCACCACTTCCTAAGACTTGTCATCTTATTTTTATCATGTTTTTTAGCAATAGAACCCTTAATAATTATCCTTTTATTTGGATAATTTTCTTAGACCCCTAAAAGTTTTTGACAATTTTAGGCACACCCTCAAGTTTTGAGGATTAGTCTCAAAACTTTATCTTTTTGACAAGTTTTGATTTTTAACATCTAAACGTATAAAATTTCTTTTTATTTGAAAATTAATAAACATAAAATTCAAATAAAATACTAACTAATCTAATATTCTATCAATATAATATATAGCTTTTTTAAAATATGGTAGTTGTTGGTGGTGATGGCTAACAGGTGAATGTCGACTAGAGGCGGTGGTTGGTGATAGTTTTGGTTGATGATGGTGGTTCATGCTAGTAGCTAGTAGTGATTAGTAGTGTTGGCGATTATGATTGACGATGGTGGTGGTGGGTGGAGATGGTTAATAATAGCGGGTGGTGGTAATAGTTGCGATTGAGGAAGGTGGTGGATGGATGGTGGTAGGTTATAAGATGGGCGGTACCAGCTGTGGTTGTTAATTGTGATGGGTAGTCAGTTGTGATAGTTGGGGTAAATGAGTGTTGATTGTGAGTGAGAATGATAGTGACCGGAGTAGTGGAGACAGTGGGTGGTGATGGTTGATAATGGTGGAGACTATGATTGAGGATGGTGGTGGCGTGGCGTTGGTAGTGAGGGTGGTGGTGGTGGTGGTGGTTGAGTATAGTGATGGTGGTGCATGATAATAGTTAATAATGGTGGCGGTAGCGACAGTTAATAATGAATATATGATAGCATCTTAATGAAATTAAGTCTCTGTTATAGATATTAATCATACAGACATATTCAGATCCACTAAGTGGTTGTAAAGTAAAAAAATAAACATACTTAATGATTTGAATAACTAAGATTCAGACTTTAAAAACAAACACATTTAATATCTGAGATTTGAATAATTAAGATTCAACCCTCCATTAAATGCAAACAAATGAGGTCTTATTTCCTTTACACATTTGCATTTCTTGTGACCCATCAAACTATTATAACTACTTCACCTATTTTGAGCATCTAATATACATAATCTCTATCTCACTCTTGGGATATTATAATTTATTTGGTATATACAAAATATTTGAACTTATGGCACATTGTCTGCAGTGTATTTGAAGTAATCTTGAAACTTGCCTTTTTATACCTCAGATTGGTTCCATTTTCTGATTGTTGGGGTATGTGGATCGATTACACGAGTATTTACATAAAAACTTTCAAAAAACTCACAAACAAAGATCACTCTCTAGGACTGATCTCGCTCGCAACCAAATCCTTTATACACCTGTATTACAGGAAAAGTAGTGAGTATATGAAATAATTAAAAGGAAATGTCTGTGTTAATAAAAGTAGGCAACATTATGAACTATCGAAAACCTAAGGGGGGTGAGTTGAATTATTTGCATGCAACGCGTTTATAACTGAAAAACCTGCCACTCTCCCTCTCTCCTAGGATTTACCAAACCAATTCTAACAAGAAATAGTTAATGTAAACCCTTAAACCAAAACCTTTCATCTCCAAAAAGAAAAGAAAAAAATTAGTAACTAGCATTTATATACAAGTGGAAGCGAAAAGTTTTTCTTCTTCTTGGGTCACAGATAACGACCATTTCCTCCAAATTCAAAATGTTAATTCCTTTTTCCTCTTTTCTTCCTAGACTCTGTTGCTCAAGTTTTCTTCTTTATAACTCAATTGGGGTTGCTCATTGAATTCGGGAAATACATTCCTCTTTTTACGTATTAAGTTGTTCTCAATAAATCTCTCATCTTGTCTCTTCCTCTTCCTCATTTCTTGAATAACACCATAGCTCAGAAGTAGCTAAGGAATTTCATGGTATGTTGTCCATTATTAATTCATGTCTTTTGTTTGGTATGCTCCAGTCATGTATATCATGCTGAACCTTTTATCTAAAAACTGTACTTTCTAAGAGATTAGTATATAGTTTAATGATACAAAAAATAGTTTTGTTGATTTTACTGATTCGAGAGTAAATTTAAGTGACCATGTGTGAAATCAACCCTCAACTTTTGTACTACTATTTATTTGGAATTAGTAAGTTTCTGGAGTTGAAAATTTAAGCCAAATATATGTTGATGTTGACATTTAATTGGTATCTTCAAATTTTTGGAGTTGGAGTTTACAGGGTCAAGGATTTTAGTTTTGAAGTGTGTGAAGCATGTAGTGATGTTGACTTTCATTTTCTTCATTTGTTTAACTGTGATTTGGGTAGGTCATACTTTTGAACAAGCCATCATATTCACGGTTTACTGCTTCAAATGCAGAGGAGAGAAATAGGGTTGAGTTTGGTTTTGAATGTTTTAGCTCAAGTGTGATTAGCAATTAATTTGCAGATACTGGTGGAGAAGTGATAGATGGGGAACAATTGTGTTCATGCAAAGATCTCAAAGGATGGATTCTTCAGCTTCATTTGGTGGTCGCGATCACCGGATATGATCACGTATAAGAAAAAGGAAAGCAGTTCCCAAACATCTAATACAGAGAAAAAGCCTGAAGATCCTAATTCTGTTCAGAATAAGCCTCCTGAATTGGTGAAGATAGAGAGTAAACAGTCCGAGCAGGTGATCATCATCGTAAAGGATGAGATGAAAGATGCTCGGGTTGAAGACATGATCAAGATAAAAGTTGATTTGAAACCTGCACAAATGTTGGGGGGATCTGAAAAGGCTAAGCCGGCAGAGGCTGCAAAAGCGAGGAAGCCTCACAATGTGAAGAGGATGGAAAGTGCAGGACTCCAGGTTGATTCTGTATTGAAAACCAAAACTGGTCATCTAAAGGAGCACTATAATTTGGGAGAAAAGCTCGGACATGGCCAATTTGGTACCACATTCCTATGTGTAGAAAAGGCGACAGGAAACAAGTATGCTTGTAAATCTATTGCAAAAAGGAAGCTGTTGACAGATGAAGATGTGGAAGATGTAAGGAGAGAAATCCAGATCATGCATCACTTGTCGGGGAATCCTAATGTCATTTCAATCAAAGGGGCTTATGAGGATGCTGTGGCAGTTCATGTCGTGATGGAATTATGTACCGGAGGTGAACTCTTTGATCGGATTGTTAAGAGGGGGCATTACTCCGAGAGACAGGCTGCTGAGCTTGCAAGAACAATAGTTGGTGTGGTAGAAGCTTGCCATTCTCTTGGAGTCATGCATCGGGACCTTAAGCCTGAAAATTTTCTATTTGTCAATGAGGAAGAGAATTCACCTCTTAAGACTATAGATTTTGGGCTATCTGTATTCTTCAAGCCAGGTATGTGTTCATTTCCCTTCATATTCTTTCATTTTATTTCCACACATTTTTGGTTGCATCGAAATAACAACTTCTTCTGCAAATAGAAACGATTTTGTAGATTGAAGTAGCTAGGAACTAGAAATGTTTCATGTGTTTCAGTTTCTGTTGTTTACCAGAATGGCTTATACCAACTTCTGAGGTCATTGATTTATTTGGCAGAGAAATCATAGAAGGCTTCCATGTAAAGCTGCAAAATTCATTTTCAATGAAGCTCTACGGATAAAATAAGAGTGGAAATGTTCTTCGCTTAGATAACAATTTTGTAGTTCAGTCTGTACCATTTCCCCAGATAATATAGCTAACGTTTTAACATTTAATTTTTCTGACCCTGAATTGAGACATATAGTTTGGTTCTCCTAGTTGAAATCTGATTTCTGGCCGTACCTGGTGGGTGATCAAATGAAAAAAAATTCAGGAAAAAAAAGAATTTTTAGCTAGTACATACAATTTAAATCAGCTCTTGTAATCTACAGAGAGAGACACACAATGCTAATAATGTAGAAGGATAATTGAGGATATCCGTTCTTGATGTAATAAAAGGCTGTTGATGTGCGAACAAAATACCACATTGGTAGCTGAAAAGATTGGAAGTCCACATATAAGGTGTAGGGATCTCTTAATGGTTTGAGGCCTGTTGAGAAAAATCATGCAGGCTTGGCCCAAAGCGAACAATATCATACCATGTTCAGAGTATCTTCGGGCCATTTTATCCCAACAAAGGCAATGCATCCTTAGCTAGCTCATAATTGCAACTACCTCTAAGTTTATATTTGTAGATTATGGTCAAGTCCAAGATGCTGTGGAATGGGGAGGGATCACATTACTCTAAATGAGCAGTACTCTGACTAACTTTATTGAAATGTTCAGTCTTTACGGACCGACAAGGTGGGTTGCTTTGATGGTGAGTACCATCTACTTCCAACCAAGAGCTTGTGAGTTCGAGTCACCCCAAGAGTAAGGTGGGGATTCCTTGGAGGGAAGGACACCGAGAGTCTATTGGAAGCAGCCTCTCTATCCTCCCCAGACCCTACTAGTGGGATTATACTGGGTTGTTGTTGTTGTAGTCTTTACGGACCAATTACTCCAATCTACAAACTTAAAAAGCTCCAAATTCATTTTACAGATCTTTCTTCTTTATAATTCTTTGGTAGGAAAAGTGATGCAGATTTCAAGAGCTTATGGATTAAAATTTTTTAACTTTTTTCCTTGTATGCCTATCATTCGATCAGGAATATATATTTCAAGTATCAGTTATTTTTCACACAATTCTAAAACTATCTACACGATATGCTTTCTGGCTTTACCGTATTTTTTTTCCTTATGCACGTTGGTTTTACAGTGTCTAGATCATTGATTTATGTTATGGACCACAGGGAAAATATTCGATGATGTTGTTGGAAGCCCTTATTATGTTGCTCCAGAAGTTCTGCGTAAGCGTTATGGTCCAGAGGCTGATATCTGGAGTGCAGGTGTTATAATTTACATTCTTCTAAGCGGCGTTCCTCCATTTTGGGGTGGTAAGCTGATCTTTTATTGTCTTGTGAGATGCCACATTTTCATAAGTTTATGTTGTATGAAGTACAGAATGAACTTCTCATTCTTCTTTTGATATTTGGACAGAAAGTGAGCAGGAAATATTTGATGAGGTTTTACATGGAGATATAGACTTCGAATTGGATCCTTGGCCTAAAATATCTCAAGGTGCAAAGGACTTGGTTCGGAGAATGCTTGTCAGAGACCCCAGAAAGCGACTAACAGCACATGAAGTTTTATGTGAGTCATCATTCATCTTCACTTTTGTATTCAGAATGTAGCTAACTATAACTCTGAGGTCAACTATTTCACTTCAGAAGCAGGAGAATATAATACTTAGAGTCCTTCTGTTTGTCAGATAAATGTGAGCCCTTAAAGTATGATGTGTCTTTCGCGTCCAGTTCAAATTGTGAATACATAAGTTTTCTGACAGAAGTAGATAATAAACCACTCGTTATATAGGGTATTTCGTTATTCTAGTTGGTTACATTATGCAATGTCAATACAGGGCTGATGCTTTGGCATTGAACTTTCAAAAGTTTCCTTTTGTTATTCTAATATTTTCTTTTTCAGGTCATCCTTGGGTGCAGATTGATGGTGTGGCCCCAGATAAGCCTCTTGATTCTGCAATATTTACTCGTTTAACACAGTTTTCTGCTATGAACAAGTTGAAGAAAATGGCTATCAGGGTAGGTTGTGCTTAAATGCTATAATCAGACAAAAACACTAATGCAATTTCTACTCAAAATTGCAGTAAAATGCTACAACTTGTAAAGTTACATGGTAAGTTGATTTAGTTATTGTTTTTCTTCTTATGTTATCCATGTCTTCTAAAATGAAGTTCTATTTATGCAGGTTATTGCAGAGAAACTTTCTGAGGAGGAAATCGCTGGCTTGAAAGAGATGTTCAAAATGATTGACACAGATAACAGTGGCCAAATTACTTTCGATGAACTAAAGATTGGATTAAAGAAATTTGGAGCTAATCTTAATGAATCAGAGATACACGACTTGATGAAAGCTGTAAGTAATAGGCATCTCTTTTTCCTTTTAGTGCTTAATGTTGCGTCAACGACTTCTTATTTTTATACTGGAGGGTTCTTTTCTTCATATTTCAAAAAGGAAGAGCAAAATTCACCAAATTTTAACACCTAAAAGTTTGAATTCTAAAGCTGCATCACACAGTTTTAATAATTTAAGTGACAGATTTTCCTTAATAAATCTTGAAGATGATGAAACTTATGCAGAAATTTGTAGTTTATAAAGATGATGTTATGAGAAGTTTAACATTGCTAACAACTAAGAACTTCACAAGTGTGTGTGTAGGCAGTCTTCATTTGATAACATAATACATCTCTTTCATTATATTTAGCTCCAATATTCTGCTGAAAATGCAGGCAGACATTGACAATAGTGGAACAATTGACTATGGGGAGTTTGTAGCTGCAATGTTGCACGCCAACAAAATCGAGAAGGAAGATTATTTGTTTGCAGCTTTTTCATACTTCGACAAAGATGGAAGTGGTTATATTACAGCTGATGAGCTTCAAAAGGCTTGTGAAGAATTCGGCATTGAGGATGTCCACTTGGAAGAAATGATTCAAGAAGCTGACCAAGACAATGTAAGTTGCCTCCTACCATTTTTGTTAGGATCGAGAACTCGGGTAGTGCGGAATTTAGCCAAACACTGTTATGATGACAATGACAAAGACAATGGAAGTTGATAATAACGATAATTAAAGCATATAAAGAAGACATAAATTTAACATGGTTCGGTCAAAGTGACCTACGTCCACAAGCGGAGAGGAATAATTTCACTATACTAATAAGAGTACAAAAGAGAGTACAAAATTAGAGTAAACACTCTAATTAATTCCAAATACCCCAAGAGAATAACCTCACAAGATCATCAAAAAAACGGGTTCACACAAGTGCTTCCCAACACTTAACTCTCATACAAAATACTCTTAATAAAAGGAAGAAAGGGAAGACAAGAAATGGCCATAATAACAAATCTCCACCTTGGCCTAATTTTGGTTGATGTAGTAAATTTACTCCACCTTCTATACAAAAGCCCTAATGGACAAAATCATTCTTCATAAATGTCAACTAAGTTCACGCAAAGCTTGAACTTGACAACTGGAAGAGACTTCGTAAACATGTTAGCAGGATTGTAAGAGACTTTTCCTTAAGCAATGGTTTCTCGGATCAAATGATATTTGATATTAATGTGCTTTGTCCTCTCGTGATACATCTGATTTTTAGTCAGGTGAATGGCACTTTGACTATCACAGAAAATGGTAACCACCTTTGTGTGAACTGGGTTTAGCAAATAGACCCTTTAACCATAAGGCTTCTTTGATCACCTCGGTCACTGCCATATATTCTGCTTCGGTAGTAGATAAAGCAACTACATGTTGTAATGTAGCTTTCCAACTGATTGTGCAACCACCAATGCAAAATACATAGCCCATCAGTGATCTTCTTTTGTCAAGATCACCTGCATAATCTGAGTCTGCAAAACTAACCAAAGTGTTAGTATTTCCTTCAAACTCCAAATATGTGTCTGAAGTACCTTGCAAGTATCTGAGATTCCATTTCACAACCTGCCAATGTGCTTTACCAGGGCAAGCCATATATCGGCTTACAATGTTCACTGCTTGTGAAATGTCCGGACGTGTACAAACTATTGCATACATAATACTACCGACTGCACTAGAATAAGGTACATGTGCCATATACCTCTTTTCTTCCTCTGATTGCGGGGACTGTGCATCTGATAACTTAAAATGAGCAGCAAGAGGGGTACTTACTAGTTTAGCATCTTTCATGCCAAACCTCTCCAAGACTCTCTCCAAGTACTTCTTCTGGGTTAGGAATAGTCCGTTGGCTCTTCGATCTCTTTTGACCTCCATGCCAAGGATTTTCTTAGCCGCTCCTACATCTTCCATCTCAAATTCACTTTTCAATTGACTTTTCAATTTGTGAATTTCTGTCAAATAACTTAGCAGCAATGAGCATGTCATCAACATATAATAATAGGTACACAAATGAACCATCATTTAACTTTCGGAAGTAAACACAACTATCATACATGCTCCTTGAATAACCATGACCAAACATAAAGGAATTAAACCTTTTATACCATTGTCTTGGAGACCGCTTTAATCCGTACAAGGATTTCTTTAACAAGAAAACGTGACCTTCTTTTCCTTCAATTTCAAATCCTTCGGGTTGATGCATGTACATTTGTTCCTCAAGTTCGCCATGTAAGAAAGCTTTCTTAACATCAAGCTGTTCTAATTCCAAATTATACGTGGCAACTAAGGCAAGCACAATACAAATAGAGCTATGCTTAATAACAGGTGAGAATATATCATTAAAATCAATTCATTTTACTTGACTATAGCCCTTTGCAACTAATCATGCCTTATACCTCGCATCTTCAACCCTTGGAATGTCATTTTTCTTGAAGATCCATTTGCAACCAACAATTCTTTTTCCCGCTGACGGCTTCACAAGAGACCAAGTACCATTATTGTGGAGAGACTCAATTTCTTCATTCATTGCTATCAGCTATACAACTGAAAAGGCAAGTGCAACATAATCTCCAAACCTTAATGGTTGTTTACTTTCTCTTCTTGGTCTATGTTTGGCTATAGAATACTTCTCTTCGTCCGGTTCAACTTCAGAAGTCTCAACATGAGAAATTTCAGCTTCTGGCTCAACTTCAAGAGTTTCAACTGTATTTTGCTCCAAAGTTGATGAGCTTGGCTTAGAAAGATTGCCAATCTCAACCTCCACCTGCTTCTCTGTACTTTTCCCTTTATCTGTTTTACAAGAACTAGAAGACTCTTTTATGGAATGTAACGTAGAGGATTCATCAAAGGTTACACCTCTTTTAATTATGAATTTTGGTGCCATGGGATCAGGATACCATAGTCGCTATCCTTTCACCCCAAATGCATATCTAAGAAAAATGCACTTTTTAGCCCTTAGCTCTAATTTTCCATCGTTTCCATGCATGTATATAGGACAACCAAATATCTATAAATCAGAATAATTAGCAGGAGTACCTGACCACATTTCCTCTAGAGTCTTAAAGTTCAAGGGTGCAGAAGGAGCACGGTTGACAGTGCAACAAGCCGTAGAGATAGCTTCTGACCAAAAGGCGTTTGTCAACCCAGCATTTGAAATTCATGCAACGACCCATTTCCAAAAGAGTTCTACTCATCCTTTCTGTCATACCATTTTTCTGAGGTGTTATTCTCATAGTACGGTATTGAGCAATTCCTTCATTCTTGCAGAATCCGTTGAATTCATCATTACAATATTCCAATCCATTATTTGTTCTAAGCCGCTTAACCTGTTTTCCTATTTGCTTTTCAATAAAAACTTTCCATTGTTTAAAAGTTAAGAAAACATCACTTTTATTTTTCAGGAAATAAACCAAACTTTTCTTGAATAATCATCAATGAAAGTTAACATATACCTAGCACCACCTTTTGAGGGGGTACATGAAGGACCCAAAGATCCGAATGAATATAATCTAAAGTATCTTTTGTTTTATGAATTGATGGAGATTTGAAGCTCACTATTTTCTGCTTTTATGACACAGTGTTCACAGAACTCCATATTTTTGGTACTTTGGCCACACAATAGACCCCTTTTGTTGAGGCTGGAAAGATCTTTTTCAGTCATACGCCCCAATTGCATGTGCCACAATTTGTTGATGTCAGAATCTGATTTATGTGATGTTCAAAACTACACCAGCATCTATAATAGTAGATCCCAATAGAGTATACAACGTACCAGATCAGCTTGCTTTCATGATCACAAGAGCACCATGAGAAACTTCTAAAACTCTACCTTCACCTATGTACGTGCACCCAAGAGATTCTAGAGGGCCCAAGGAGATCGAGATTTTTATTCAAGTCCGGAACATGTCTAATGTCGGTGAGAGTTCTCACCACACCATCGTGCATTTTTATTCGGACTGTACCTTTACCAATAACAATGTAGGCAACATTGTTTCCCATCAAGATAAATCTAGCTTCAACAGGTTCATATATGGTAAACAAATCCTGATTGAGACACATATGATAATAATAACCCGAATCTAAAATCCACTCATTGTTAGATTTAAAATTATTGTTAGTTGCTAAAAAAATAGTTCCCTCAGTCTCATCAGCAGCTACACTTGCTTCGGAGTGTCAGTATTCTTATGCTCATTTTTCTTTTATGTACGCTTTTCTTTATTTTTCAATTTAAAGCATTCAGAAATAATGTGACATTTCTTATGGCAGTATTTGCACATGATATTTCTGTATCTGGATTTTGACCTTGATTTAGGCCTTTCACTACTTGAATCTTCTTATTGGTGAAGCCTGTTTTCTACTGTTTTTGCTTTAGGTAAAGCATGTTTTCTACTGTTCTTTTCATATATAAGGTTTTCAGCTTTTCCCATATGCCTTTGGCTGAGCTTTTTGCAGCAACTTCACGCAAAACCTCATTTGATAGATTCAAAATGATACTTTCTTTTGATTTTTTGTCAATGACGGCATACTACTCATCTGTTATTTTTTTCCGGCTTCTTCTCATTTCCTTGTAGTGCCAAATCTAAGCCATCCTGAATTAGGATAGCTTCTATCTTTAATTTCCACATTCCGAAGTTTGCACTTCGATCAGTTTCTCAACATTAGTCTTTGTTAGAGTCATTTCGGCTATTTAAACTAACCCGATTAACTGATACCAATTTGTTAGAATCGGGAACTCGGGTAGTATGGAGTTTAGCCAAACAATGTTATGATGACAATAACAAAGACAATGAAAGTTGGTAATAAAGATAATTAAGGCATATAAAGAAGACATAAGTTTAACATGGTTCGGTCAAAGTGACATACGTCCACAAGCAGAGAGGAGTAATTTCAGTATACCAACAAGAATACAAAATTAGAGTAAACACTAATTAATTCCAAATACCCCAAGAGGATAACCTCACAAGATCACTCCAAAGAAAGGTTTCACACAAGTGTTTCCCAACACTTAACTCTCACACAAAATACTCTTAATAAAAGAAAGAAAGGGAAGAAACAAGAAATGAAGACTCAAGTCTTGTTGTTGTGTTGTTGGTGTGTCTAAAATGAACTAATGGCCTTCCCTTTTATAGGCAAAAAACTCTTGGCATCTTAGGTATAAAAGAAGAGATATAACTTGTGCAAATGATGTCCACCACAAAATGCAATGTTTTTGGGTCCCAAAGAATATTACCAACAAAGTCTACTTTGCAAGCATGCTTATGTGAGATGGAATTCATTAGCTAAAATAGTGGCCATAATAACAAATCTCCACCTTGGCGTAATTTTGATTGATGTATTAAACGTACTCCACCTTCTCCGCGAAAGCCCTAACGGGCAAAATCATTCTTCATAATCTGTTTCTGTTTTGGCAAGTCCTCTGGGCAGCTCTTTACTCCATACGGCCAGTTGTTGAGTTTGGTAGCCCAAACAAATGTCACATTAAGCACACTGGCGTCTGAATTCTGAATTCGCCGTTGACTGCACATTAATCTCTTAGCATCTAAATTCTGAATCTGCCACTGACTGCATATTGATACTTGCGCCCTTTTACTGGCATTAATTCTTGTTCTGTTATTACTACAACGGACTATCTTGTAATCTTTCAGGATGGTCGGATAGATTACAATGAGTTTGTGGCCATGATGCACAAAGGAAATGCAGACTTGGGTAAGAAACGGTTGCCAAATAATTTTAACATCGGATTTAGGGAGGCAATGGAGGTCTGCTGATACAGACAGCCATGACCTTTTGTGATTCTTCATTTCTGTCTTGTATTCTCCTTGTAATAATATGTATAGAATTGTAACAGATTCAAGTATCATTTAATACTCCTCAAGATAAAGTATTAAATACTATAGGATATAATATTTTTCAAAGGAAGCAAGATAATGGTTGTTACAGTTTCTCCTTTGCCCTTTTTTATTTGTTGTTGTATTGAATATCTTCACAAGACTGTACTTTAACCTTCTTTATACTCCATTATCTTATTCTCCATATTTGTGGAGCCTCTTTGTCTCAATTACAATTGGACCTATCTACAACAACATCTTTATATAATAACACTTCATTATAAAAACTAAACTTTTTCGGAACCAATTTTCATGTTATGTTATAATATATGGTCTCTATAACAACACTTTACTATAATAACAACAACAACCCAGTATAATCCCATTTAGTGGGGTCTGGGGAAGGTAGTGTGTACCCAGTATAACACTTTATTATAATAACCAAAAATATTCGAAACAAACGAGGATGTTATAGAGAGGGTTGACGGCACAACCAGATAGTTTGCTTTTTGTTAAACTAAGTTATTTAACCACTTGCTGGACTCAACTGGTTAATTGTTGATAAATCAATAATAGTACGTAGTTTGATTCGCACATGTCGAAGGTCATTATTATACATAAAGACTATTTAGAAATTAAGATGACTGTTCTTTCTGTATAATAACAAGTTAGAATCAGTTATTGTTGGAGGAATTTAGAGAATAAAAATTATGCAAATTAGTCAACGTGATAATGCAAATCCGAGTGCATATCCTGCTTTAATTGCACTTTCAACCTAATTTAGCTTAAATATCAACGCAGGGAGCCGCGAGGAGAGGACTTCCAGGGCTCGATATACGGCTGCGTCCCGTGGTTTGGTAGAATAGACACTTCCAAGGATAGTCTACACACACAAACCCTGTCTAATCAAAGTGATAAACTAAAGAAATTGTGATGATAAAGTTGTAAAAATAGCACGGTATAGCTAGTTTTTGGACTGGTCATTCAAAAATAGCTACTATTTTGCTGTAATAGAGACCGATCCAGCATAATATACTGGAGTTCGATGCACCTGTATATGGACTCCAACATATTATGCTGGACCGGTATACTTTGCTGGCTCCAGTATAATATACTGGAGACTAGGCACCAGTACTCCAAACTCCAGTATGTTAGGTATCTCTAGTATATTATGCTGGAGTTCTAGTATATTTATGCTGGAACTCCATCATATTATGCTGCAGTTCTAGCATACTTATCCTGGAAGTGCTGAAGTTCAAGTATACTTATGCTGGAAGTCTGATATTCTAACATAATATATTTGAGTATTTTTCGAGTTTTGAACTATATTTTCATTCAAATTTATTTTTATATAAAAAATGATTAAACGAGAAAAGGAAAGTCAATCATCTTTGTAAAGGATAAGTTTATTTGTTAGTGCTGACAATTATAGTAATTGTTGATACCTATACTGATAGGATATAACAAGTAGTTGCTCAATTAGTACAGAATTACACGTGCTGACATCAAAAACAACAACTACCCAGTATAGTCCCACCAAATGCGGTCTAAGGAGGGTAATATGTAGACGAGCCTTACCCCTACAAGAAAGGTGCATCATTATCAAAAAATAAAAAATGTGACCTATCAAAATACTTTTGTTAGAAATTGTAAGTGTGTTGTAAAGAATATTAAGTGGCGGATCTCAAAATTTTAAATTATAGGTATTTAATTACTTTTAATTTGAAGTTCAAGAAGAGTGGGTGCTCAACAATAAATTTGTGTGTAATATAGGTTCTCTATATTGGAGTAGTGCGACGACGATGAACAATATGGATGAGAGAGAAGATGGAGAAGAAAAAACATATTGAATCCATAATTAATTGAAGTTGAGATAGCACAATGAATTCCAAGATCTTCATTGGCTGTTTTCCATTCATTTTTTTCATCATGGAAAATATTTACATCTTTTGTTTTTGTGAGGGAAGCATTATCTTTTGTTCGTTTTTATCTTGTTTTTTTCTCACCGCTCATTTTTGTCTTTTTGTTTGGTACAAAGAAGATAAATAAAAGTGCTTAGTAGTTGTCTGGTTTGGGGTTTGAATTATATAGAAATTGTTATTATAAGGATTACTAATAATTAAATTATTTAGTACATAAGTTATTTCTAACGAATATTTGGTCCATTAACTAGAAATGGGATAATATTATGTGTAATCTAAGAGTTTACGTTGTTTATAAACTAAATTAAAAATAGAAAAATGTGTTTGACTTAAAAGTATTTGGGACCTTTTTAAATAAATCAATTAAAGAGAATGAAAAGGTAAATCTTAGCTAAATATAATTAATTCTAAAACAAAAAATATAAAAGATGAACATAATGGGTAATATTTCTTGATCTTGTGAAAGTGAGCGATTTAATGTTAAAGATGCCAAACTTTAATATATAAATGCGTTACAATAGCCAAAAAAAAAGTATTAAAAAAAACCCTTAACAAGGTCTTTCCCTATTATATATAAGGGACAATCCCCTTCTGAACCTTAAATGACATATCATAAGGAATATTCGAGAGTATATTCCTAGTGCCGCTTGTATGGCCTACACTACTATGAAAGTCACGTCCTCTGTTCGCTGTCCATTATCCTCCATAAGACGTCGAGCTATGAAGATCTCGTCTTTTGTCGCATTTGTCAATATCCATGGTCATTAAAATTTGGACCATACAGTTAGTCCCTCCGCTTGTCGAGATTGAAACTTGGTACATCCTTGATAACCGGACACCGCCCACTCGTGTGGACAAATTTGGTTTCACAAAGCGTTATGGCTTAGCCAATAATGAGAAGTTAGCGTGCTCAACAAGACCCTGGGTGGTGTATCTTATCGGAAAATGACGTTATTTCCACGTGCGTCATCATTATGTGTGTTTTCGAGATAGGGGCTGAAGGCTTGTCGCTTTGATTTCGGTGCCATTCTGCAGCTTTCCACTTCAATTCTGGTGCCACCCAATTCTATAAATAGGTGGAGGGTTTATTTTTTCAAAAACTCTTGGCCATCTTGTCTCTGGTTATTCCTTCTTGTTTCCCCCGTGTTTGCTCCAACAATTCTCTTCTTCCTCTTCTCCAATTCTTCGTTCTTAGCTTTTTATGTTATCTTACCATATTTTCCGTAAAAGGGATGTCTAGAACACATCGTTCTCGTAAGGGGGTTTTTGATGCCACTCCATTGCCCGTGGCGCTCCCCTCTGACGGTGAGGACATGACAGTGGAGGAGGGAGACAACTTTCCCGCCGTGGAGGAATTGCTGTCGAGACAGCCTGTGTCTCGAAGTGACTTTCATAAGAATCCTCCTCCTACTCCTATCCTGCTGAGCTAGATCATATTGATGCTCTCCGTGCAAAATATAACATTCTCGCTCATATTGATATGGTTCCAGCGGAAAGGGACTTTGTTGATGTCCATAGGCTTGGGTACTGTGCATTTTATGAGTACCCCTTCATGATCGGGCATTCCTTCCCCTTTCTTCCATTAGAAAAAGAATTTTGTCGATTCTATCAGGTTTTCCCGGCACAACTTTCCACATACACGCTTAAAATACTCCTGTTTTTAACAAAATACGCGGAGTTGGCGGGGTGCGAGGTTACCATTCACCACCTTCTGCACTTGTTTTCATCAAGATTTCCTATGGGTACATGGTGCATTTGAGGCACCGTGGGAAAAAGGGCTGGTGGTTGGGATCAACGACCGAGCGAGTCACAAATTCTGGCACAAGATATTCGTCAGAACTGCACACATCGTGTCTGACCCCGCTAGGTTCCCGGAATGATGGAGCGAGAATCGTAAATTCCGCCATTTGTTTTACTCTTTATTTTCTTCTTTATTCACTTTAGTGTTTGTTCATCCCTCATTTGCAACTATGGGGCATCTACCCCACCCTATTGCAGGTATAAGGGATTGGGTAGTCCATCTGCTTCCTCATATAGCGGAGACTCGAGATGGGCCTACTTTTGTGAAATGCTTTTGGGACGAGAGTTTCAACTGGTAAGTGTCTTCCCCTGTATCACTCCTTGACCGTATACCATTGTCTATTGATATGAATATATACGATGAAAGGTCGAGGAGCTTCTAGGCGGAGGGCCCCAGTCCTTGTATTTCGACAGGCTGTCACTGCTGCAGAAATGCAATTTACTTTGATTAAGACTGTCAAAGAGGTGCATGCTCAACCGGTACAGATGGGATATCCTTCCCACGATATGATTGTGAGGGAATATACCTCTTTTGTGCCGATCCATCACCTTATGGATGAATCCTCTAATGGGGATAAGTCGTTGCTGAGGAAAAGGAGAAGGGTGGAGCTTGGGAAGAATGTGGTCGAGGACACTGGTAAGAGTAAGATGGGTGCATCGAAGACGGCTCCTGTGCCCACGTTTATGGCCGACGCCATCTTGGCAGGGAGGTCTCCTCAAACGGAAGGGGTTTACCTAGGAGGTGGTTCTATGCGCTCCGCTTAGGGTAGCACATCGTCTAGCGTCGGAGGGGTCCTATGCGTCGAGCGCGAAGGCTCGGGTTCGGATGTCGACCAGAGAGAGGTTCTTAGTTTTTAGAACACCATACTTATGTGGGGGTCAGAGTGGAGGGTTCTGATTGGCATATAGTTATTCCTGGGGACTACAACTTGTTGTTGAACTGCGATCAGGTGGCTCCTGTTTTAGCCCGTTTATGTGCTGTCCCCGAGAGCGAGGCGCTTAGAGCGATGATCGACATGGAGTTGTCTCGGAACATCTCCGATATGGCCTTGCGGGTAGATATCTTTCTCTTCCTTTTCGTCGTTGGGTTTGCGTTGTTATTTTTGGACTGTCTTTTTGTTTTAACTTTTTCTTGTTGTGCCAGACCCTTATCATGGAGATTGAGTGCAAGCACGGGAAAGAAAGAGGACGGCCATCTATGGGAAGATATCTTCTAAATATCAAGACTATCGTACCAAGCGTCGTGCGATGGCCGACATCTACAATCAGGATCCTAACTTCCAACTATTCTGCGAAGGTCTCAAACAGAGGAAGGATCAATTGGCGCACAAGGTCGAGGAGTTGAGGGAGCGATACGAGGATCTTATGAAGGTCGTCACCCCCAATAGTGAACTCGAGGCGTCCATTAAGGCGAAGGAAGATGAGCTTGAGTTAAATAAAGGGGTGGTGGCCGAGAACGCCAACCTACAAGAAGAGACAGTTAGTTTTTTTGTAGAATTGGGTATGGAGACGGCGGAGATCAATGAGCTCAAGGGTGAGTTAAGTGTGAGTGCCGATAGACTAGTGACTGTTATTTTTCAAGCAGTAGTTTTGGAAGAAGCCCTCTATTTTTGTAGGTCGGAGCGGACCAAGGAGAAGGAGGCATCCGAGCTTAAGGTAGCAGGTCTGAGAGGCGTGTTAAGGAGTTGGAGGCAGAGCTATCCGCATTGACGAGACAAGTGGCTTCAACCTTCTATGTCTCATTTTTCATCTGATCCTATCATGACTCGTCATTTATATGAGTTGTGGGTTAATATTGAGCCCAGCTTGATGTGTACAAGGCTCTTCATGCTGACGGGATGGAATCTGAAGTAGAACTTCAGGATATAGGTGCCAAAGCTTATGCAGCTCATAAGGCATATACGACCTGTTTACGCTTGACGGGGATGATATCAACTATGATGATGCGAACTGTCTTGCCTCTGAATCTTGGTACGAAGATGTGTATGCTACTGGGGATGATGTGTAATTTTTGATTTGTACTTACTTTTTCTTCATGATTATTGTAGGGGCGCCTTTAAGCTATTGTAAAGATAGGTGCTAGTAATATTTTGTTGTAATGAAGAAATTGTTTTGTGGACTCAGTGGTAATCTTTGTTATATTTATGGTATCTCGGGTATTTTTTAAACTGTTAAGCTGATTTTGCTTCTATTGAGGTCATACATTTTCTTTGATGATGGCCTTAGCCTTTGGGATGTTACTTTCAAGCTGATTCGAGTGATGTTTTCATATCTTTGATGGCCATAGCCATCGGGATGTTACTTTCGAGCTAGTCAAAGTAATATCCCATCGCATTTTGAGTAAAGTTGAACTCATTTCTCTGTCGATGGCCTTAGCCATTGCGATGTTACTTTTGAGCTGGCGTTGAAGTAGTATCCTATCGTAGTTCGAGTGAAGTTAGACTTGTATATTTGTCGATGGCCTTTGCCATTGGGATGTCACTTTCGAGCTGGCATCGAAGTAGTATCCCGTCATAGTTCGAGTGAAGTCAAACTCGTATCTTTGTCGATGGCCTTAGCCATTGGGATATTACTTTCGAGCTGGTGTGGAAGTAGTATCCTATCATAGTTTGAGTGAAGTCGAACTCGTATCTTTGTCGATGGAATTAGCCATTGGGATGTTACTTTTGAGTTGGCGTCGAAGTAGTATCCCGTCGTAGTTCGAGTGAAGTCGAACTTGTATCTTTGTCGATGGCCTTAGCCATTAGAATGTTACTTACGAGCTGGCGTTGAAGTAGTATCCCATCATAGTTCAGGTGAAGTCAAACCCGTATCTCTGTCGATGGCCTTAGCCATTGGGTGTTACTTTTGAGCTGGTGTCAACGAAGTATCCTGCCGTAGTTTGGGTGAAGTTGAACCAGTATCTTTGTCGATGGCCTAGCCACTTGGATGTTAATTTCGAGTAGGCGTCGAAGTAGTATCCCGTTGTGAGGGTGGTGCTCTTTTTTATTTGTTAGAGTATCCTGGATGCTAGTTCATTCATACACTAGAGATTTGATAATATTCCTATAGGGAATACGTGTTGACTTTGTACATACAGTGGGGATTTGGCTATTATACCCAGTCCCTTCATTACTCATCCTGGAGATCACGTCAATAGGGAGGGGTAATGGACAACACTTCAGACCTCGAGATGTCTCCCATGCCTCCTCATTACAAACCTCATCGAGAAAACCCGATTGGGACAAAACCCGATTGAAGGAAAAAGAGTACGACTTAGGCAACGCCTATTTTTAGAAGTGGAGATATCTGAGATACGACAATGCAATTGTTTTGGAGTAGTTTCCATTCCATTGTCTATAACTGTAATGCTCCTTTTTTTGCTGCTGCTGTGATTTTGTCCGGCCCGCCCCAGTTTGTTCCCACTTTTCCCTCATTAGGGTCTTTCGCTGCTTTTCTTTAGCTTTGAGAACATAGTCTCCGACCTTGAGTTGTCGTACTTTGGCCTTCTTGTTATAGTATCTTTCTATTTGTTGCTTTTGGGCTATCATTCTTACGTGAGCCATATCTCTTCACTCTTCGACTTCATCCAATTCTTGTAACCTACTTTCGTCTTTACTTTTTCCACTCTCATTGGAGTATCTCAGGCTAGGTTCTCCGACTTCGACGGGTATAATCGCGTCAGTCCTGTAGACTAATGAATATGGTGTCTCACCTGTGCTAGTTTTTGGCATGGTGCGGTATGCCTATAGTACTTGTGGAAGTAATTTGGGCCATATCCCCTTAGCATACTCGAGCTTCTTTTTCAATATATTTAATATTGGAGGATTCGGCTTGGCCTTTGCCAGCGGGATGGTATGGTGTGGAGAGTATTCGCTTGCTACGTCGTTTTTCAAAAACCTCAGTTATTTCTTTTCGATGAACTGAGGTCCATTGTCGCAGTTGATTTGTTTGGGAATGTCGAAGCGGCATATTATATTTTTTCATATGAACGCGATAACTTCTTGCTCAAGTATTTATGTATATGCACCTGCTTCCACCTATTTAGAAAAATAGTCAGTTAAATCCAAAAGGAGGCGTACCTTACCTCGCCCTGCTGGGAGGGGTCCGACAATATCCATCCCCCACTTTATGAATGGCCATGGCGAAGTGACGGGATGAATGACTTCTCCTGCTTGGTTCATCATAGGGGCATATTTTTGGCACTACTTACATTTCCTGACGTAATGTACGACTTCTTTTTTCATGGTAGGCCAGTAGTATCTTGCGTGGATAAGGCATCTGACGAGGGTATGATTTCCTGTGTGGGCACCACAGTGCCCCTCGTGTACTTCTTCTAGTACCCGCTTTGTTTGATTTGGCCCAAGAAATTTGGCCAGGGGGCCGCCGAACGTTCTTTTGCAAAGATCATAGTTTACGAAGCTATATCTGGCCGCATGTATTTGGAGCTTTTTGGCTTCTTTCTTATCTTGTGGTAGCGTTCTTTCCTGCAAATATATTACGATACGGTCTATCGAGGAATGGAGAAGGGTGACCAAGTTTTCCTTGTTGATATTTCTGATAGCTTGGCGACACCATCCACTTCGATATTCTACGCCCAGGGTATCTGGTCGAGGTGACATTTGTTGTATTCTACTAGCAGTTTATGAATTTCTGACTGGTACTTTTATAGTCTCTGTTCTATGATTTGGAAAGTCCTAGTGACTTGATTCACCATGAGTTAGGAGTCGCAATGGAGGATGAGTATTTGAGTGCCATATTTGATGGCTAATTTCAACCTTGCAATCATAGCTTCATACGTGACCTTGTTGTTAGTCATCTTGGGGCACCGCATGGATTGGTGAATCACCTCGCATGTAGGGACTTCGAGGACGAGTCCCAGTCCCGATCCCGATGCATTAGATGTGCTGTTGGTGTAGAGGACCCAGAGGTCAGAATATGCGGAAGCGGGGAGTGCCTCCTGCTCTTCTTCAGGTAATATTTCCATGCTGAAATCTGTAATGAAATTGGCAAGCACTTGCAACTTTATAGCAGTTCGCGGTTGATATGTTTTATCGTACTCGCTTGGCCTATTTGGCCAACCTACCCAATAGTTCGGTTTGTGTAGGATTCCCCTGAGGGGGAAGGTCGTTGCCACCTTTATAGGGTGGCACTGAAAATATGGTCTAAGATTTTGTGAAGCTTCGACTAATGCTAGAGTTAATTTCTCAAGGTAGGGCTACCTTGTTTCGGCATCAATTAAGGTTTTTCTGATATAATAAATTGGAGACTGTGACCATTGTTTTTGCGGACCAAAGCTGCACTTACCACAAATTCGAGAACTGCTAGGTACACAAGGAGGCATTCGCCCAGGTCTGCCTTGACAAGTAGTGGCGGCGAGAGATGTACGTTTTCAGTATCCTTAAGGCATTGACGCATTCTGAATTCCACTGTAGTCTGTGATACTTCCTTAGTACATTGAAAAATTTATGGCACATGTTTGATGATCGTGAGATGAACCTTGACAAGGTGGCTATTCATCCTGTCAATTTATGTACTTGTTTTTTGCTGGTTAATGTCTCTAGTATTCCTTTGACGGCCTTGATCTGATCTGGGTTGACCTCGATACCCCTTTGCGACACCAAAAAACTTAGGAACTTACCTGAGGTTACACCAAAAGCGCATTTATCGGGATTCAATTTCATTCCATACCGCCTCAATATTTCGAAGGTTTCCTTCAGATGACCCATATTATCCTCCTTCCTTTTCAACTTCACTAGCATGTCATCGATGTAGGCCTCCACAGCCTTTCCGAGTTGTTCTTTGAACATTTTGGTGACACTCCTTTGGTACATCGCCCCTATGTTCTTGAGTTCGGACGGCATGACTCTGTTGCAGTACGTTCCCTGGTGAGTGATAAAAGTGTTCTTTTCTTGGTCTTCTTCTTTCATTAGAATTTAGTTGTAACCAGAATAGGTGTCTAAGAAGCTTAATAGTTTGTGCCCTACCGTTGCATTGATGAGCTGGTCTATGTGTGGTATCGGAAAGGAATCGTTTGGGCATGCTTTGTTCAGGTTGGTGAAGTCGAGACACATCCTCCACTTCCTATTCTTCTTTTTTACCATGACCACATTGGCGACCCACGGAAGATACTTTGATTCTCAGATAGAACCATTAGCGAGCAGCTTACCAACTTCTTCGCTGACTGCGACGTTGATTACGGCATTGGACTTTCTCCTCATTTACAGCACAGGCAGATAAAGAAGGTGGACATTCAGCCTATGTGGCACAATGTTCCTTGGGATTCCCCGCATATCTGAATGGGAAAAGTCAAACAAATCGGCATTGTTAGTTAAAAACTCAAGGAACTTACCTAGTTTTGAGAGGTTTTGCCCGATATAAGCTTTTTTATGCTATCGGTGTTGTCCAATTGAATGGGGTCGAGGTCTTCTATAGTTGCCTTGCAGGCTTTTATGACATCTAGGTCTGTGATGGACTCTATTTGTATGTCGAGTTTGGTTCCCAATATAGCTAATTGCTATGCTTCCGCACTTGCCCCTTTAGTTGTTTGGTGTGTGTGCAATCTTTAGCGATTCAGTAGCATTATTATGTGGTGTGTTGCTCGCCTCAAATGCTGAATATTCTCCATGGGATAGGAAGTTTGATTACTTGATAGAAACTTAAGGGGACGGCTCGCATGGCGTGTATCCATGGAGGCCCTATAATAGCATTGTAGTCTGTTCCTGGTTCATGACGTGAAACGTCGTTTCCAGAGTGACTCCTCCGGAATTGTGTACGGATTAAGGAAAGCTATATTGAGGTATGTATGGCTAAAACCCCCTTTTATTATAAATTAAGCTTAGCTAGCATTTACGCAAAAATGTGGTAAGACTAGAACTTATTGTTGTATCAATTAGTATTTCATATGATTTGGTTTGCAATTATATAATACCAACATGAAGAATATGCCTCAACGCGTGTAATAAACTATCCTTGATACTTAAAGATTTGAGAAGAATACAAATCCTGTGTTGACCTGCCTGCTATAAGCCAAGATTAAAAATGAGGTTGCCATGCTAACTATGTGAAATCTTGCTTATGCTTGCAACTTGAATTGCTATTGTATGTGCCTATGATCACAAATGGCAAGCAGGACATTAAAAATCGAAACCATATGATAATTGTGGCCCTATGTGCCAGTGAATGGATATGATATATGTTAAATAAAGATTCAAGTGAGATGATTGATGAGAAAGAAAAAATTCCCTAGGTAAGGCGGCCTAGCCGATCGGGCCGTGATCGGACACCATGCCACACACATGGTGGTGATGCTAATATTGAGTCCCAGAAAAAAGGGAAAGGAAATGATGATTAAGTCATATGTCTTGAAGGAGGCGACCTAGCCGATCGAGTCGTGATTGGACTCCGCTCAAGTTAGCGGTGGTATTGAGGACAGTGATAGACACATGAAAAAATTGTCCATACTAAGTTGTGAAAACTATGTGAAAGATTATATGGTCTGTTTATTTGATGATGTGATATCCGGTTAACATCTTTGAATTGCTCATGTGATTTCCTTGATCTTGCTTGATAGTTCTTTCTAGTAAAATGGTGTTTAGTTATACATACTAGTACTGTTCCATGGTACTAACGTCCTTTTTTCCGGGGGCACTACATTTTTAAATGAATGTAGGTGGCTCCCTTGCGGATATTACTGATGACGCGCATCAGGTTTTCTTCTTCTCAAGGTCTTGGTGAGCCCCTTCATCCTTCAAGGGGCTGTATTGTATAACTTCTGCCGTTGTGGATTTCTATTTCGAAGTATAGCTGGGGCCTTGTTGCCGGCATTGTTGTACTCATCTTTTGTATACTTAGAGTCTCCGTAGACATGTGTGCGGGTCATGTATGGGTGTTGTAGGGGCTCATAAACTATGTTGTAACTATAAACTCCCGTAATCTATGAATCGTAACTATATGGGAATTCCAAAAACTAACTCTATCTATGGTTTAAGCTTGTAATATGGAACGAACTATCAATGTTGAATGTATTTCCTTCCCTTGCCTAAATAAAAAGGGAACATGGTTATCTTAATAATAAAATGTGGGGTAGAAAGTGTGTGATAAGGTTTGCTCGGTTAGGTTCACTCGATCGAGCGCGGGTTGCACCTCCCGAGGTTGGAGCGTGACAAACTTGGTATCAGAGCCTAAGGTTTTAAAGTTTCCTAGGATGTCTCGGAGCCGTGTCTAGTAGAGTCCTTCTTATCGGTGTGTAGTCGACCACATGTATAAGTTGGAGGCTATTCGGGCACATAGGAATTCCACCCTTCTTTGATATTCTGGATCGTGCGATGAAACTATTCCCTCCCTAATCAGTGCATTGTTTTATCTTTTAGTAGATGGCACCTAAGAAGAAAGCGAGAATTGGCCAAGCAGCCAATGCCACCTCAGGAGTGGCTGATGATTCACTGCTTGATGCTGCGGGTGAGGGTAGTTGCCCTACTATTACTCTGCCTGATTCCTCTATTCCAGAGCAGACTATCTTAGTTCCTACACCTGTGGAGGGCACCACTATCCCTCCTGTTGATACTCTTGTCCCGCCTCCAGCCCCAGCTTCCTGTTCTAGTATTTTTGAAGGGGATATTAGGGGAGCTATTCAGATGTTGACCCAGCTAGTGGCCTCTCAGGCCCAGAGGTCAGATATTTCACCCAGTTCATCATCTAGCCAGCAAGGGGATTCTACTAGTTCCAGGGTGAATAGGTTTCTCCAGTTAGATCTTTCGGTGTTTACGGGTGCTAATCCAGTAGAGGAACCTCATAATTTTATTGATGAGATACACAAGACCCTCAGGGTTATGCGTGCGACTGAGACAGAGGGAGTAGAGTTGGCTTCTTACCGTCTGAAAGGGGTGGCCTATTCATGGTTAGAGTTGTGGGAGGATTCCCGTGAGGAGGGGTGCCCTCCGGTGAGGTGGAGTGAATTTGCTGATGCCTTTATTGATCATTTCCAGCACGCTGAGACAAGGGAAACCCGTACAGTAGATTTTGAAAATTTGAGGCAAGGTAACATCAGCGTGTGGGAGTACCATATGGAGTTTGCACGTTTGTCCAAGTATGTCATTCATATGTTGCCTATGATGGAGGCCAGGGTGCGCCGGTTTGTCCAGGGCCTTAATTCTTTGACCATTAATGAGGCTTCTACAACTGCATTGAATTCTGACATAAATTATGGGAATATGGTAGTATTTGCTCAGGCCACAAAGAACCGCAAATTGAAGAACAGAATGGAGACAGAGGGTAACAACAAGGCCCGAGCTACGGGTAACATGGGAGAGTCACAAAATGGGGGAAGATAAGCTTTCAGGGGAGGATCATCAAGGCCTTCCCAGTCTATTGCCCAGTCTTCAGCCAGTTCCCCGCCATCAGAGCCAAGCTAGTAAGAGTAGAGTCATTTCAGGCCCGGTCAGGCCAACACGGGATCCCATCAGCGGGGTCGATCAGGAGAGAGGTCCCAGCAGTAGCAGAGGTCCCCCTGCCCCAGGTGCGGGAAGATGCACTTGGGGATTTGCTATATGGAGTTACCCATTTGCTATGGATATGGGATGAGGGGTCATATCCAGAGATATTATCGTG
Organism: Nicotiana benthamiana; assembly: GCA_034376525.1. Lineage (NCBI taxonomy): Eukaryota > Viridiplantae > Streptophyta > Magnoliopsida > Solanales > Solanaceae > Nicotiana > Nicotiana benthamiana. The sequence continues at coordinate 15,518,659 of CM067338.1, read as the reverse complement.
TATCTCACCAAGGAGGGGCAGGGGCACAGCTCAGCCATTCAGTACAGCAGCTGCTACATCTTCAGCCCTTTCTCCAGCCCGAGGTTCCCCAGCACCCGCAGGGCGTGGTGCAGCTGGGGGTGGTGCGCAGAGTTTAGGAGGACCCAACAGATTATATGCTATGAGTGGTCTCCAGACTGCAGAGGCTTCTCCAGATGTTGTTACAGGTATTCTGACTGTATGCACTTATTGATCTTGGTCCTAACCTGTCCTACGTTACCTCTTTTGTTGCTATGAAATTTGGGATAAAACCATAACAACTTCATGAACCATTCTCAGTATATACCCCGGTGGATAAGTCAATCTTGGCCGCTCGAGTCTATAGAGGATGTATCGTCACAGTACGGGGTAGGGATACCACGACCAATCTTGTTGAATTAAGAATGGTTGACTTTGATGTAATAATGGGAATAGATTGGCTCTATTCATGTTTTGCCAAGCTTGATTGTCGGACTAGAACTATTAGGCTTGAATTTCCCAATGAGCCCGTTGTTGAGAGGGTAGGAGATAATGTAGTGCCTAAAGGTCGGTTTATTTCCTACCTTAAGGCCGAGAAGATGATCAAGAAGGGGTGTATTTATCATCTAGTTCGGGTTGCAGACACCAATGCCGAGGCACCTAGCCTTGAGTCTGTACCAGTTGTGAGTAAATTTCCAGATGTCTTTCTAGATGAGATCTTTGGTATCCCACCAGATAAGGAGATTTATTTCGGGATCGATGTGATACCAGGCACGCGGCCTATTTCAATTCCACCTTACAGAATGTCACCGACAGAATTGAAAGAGCTAAAGGAGCAATTGAAGGATTTGTTCTATAAGGTCTTCATCCGGCCGAGTGTGTCGCTACGGGGCACACCGGTCTTGTTTGTAAGAAAGAAAGATGGATCGCTGCGGATGTTTATTAACTAACGGAAACTCAACAAAGTCATAATAAAAAAAATATCCTCTGGCTAGAATAGATGACTTGTTTGATCAATTGCAAGGTGCTACATGTTTCTCATAGATTGATTTGCGGTCCGGGTATCATCAATTGAAAATAAGGGAGTGGAATATTCCAAAACCGGCTTTCAGAACTCTGTATGGGAACTTTGAATTTAAGGTGATGTCTTTTGGGTTAACAAATGCCCCCAACAACTTTCATGGATCTTATGAATCGAGTCTTCAAGCCCTTTCTAGACTCCTTTTTGATAGTGTTCATTGACGACATTCTGGTATATTCTCGATGTTGGGAGGACCACACTGACCATCTCAGGGCAGTTTTGCAGACTCTTCAGCAACATCAATTGTATGCAAAATTTTCAAAATGTGAATTTTGGCTAGAATTTGTCACATTCTTGGGTCATCGTTTTTCCAGAGAAGGAATTATAGTTGATCCTCAAAAGATAGCAGCGGTGAAGAATTGGCCTAGACCTACCACTCCAACGAAGATTTGTAGTTTCTTGGGTTTTGTTGGGTACTATAGAAGATTTGTGGAGGGATTTTCTACTCTTGCCTCTCCATTGACTAAATTGACGTAGAAAGCAGTTTAATTTCAATGGTCTGATGCTTATGAGAGGAGTTTCCAAGAATTGAAATCAAGGTTGACAACATCACCAGTATTAACCCTGCTATAGGGTACAGAGGGATTTGTGGTGTATTTTGATTCTTCGAGGATAGAGCTCGGATGTGTGTTAATGCAACACGGTGGTGTATTATGATGCTTCGAGAATCGAGCTCGGTGGTAGGGTTGTCGCACACTCTGTAAGTTTGGCTCAATTGTGGTGATTATTGATCGACTCACAAAATCAGCGCACTTCTTGCTAGTTAAATATATCAACACAGCAGAACAGTATACTCAGTTGTATATCAAGGAAATAGTTCGGTTACATGTCACTCCAGTCTCCATCATTTCAGATCGAGGGGCTCAATTCATAGCCAACCTTTGGAAGAAGTTCAACAGTGATTAGGTACGCAGGTAATTCTTAGCACAACTTTTAATCCGCATACTGATAGGCAAGAAGAGCAATCTATTCGGACGCTTGATGACATGTTACATGCTTGTACTCTGGATTTCGAGGGTAGTTGGGATGACACTTGCCACTCATAGAATTTTCTTACAACAACAGCTTCCATGCTAGTATCCAGATGGCATCATTTGAGGAATTGTATGGTAGGAGATGTAGATCTCTTATTAGGTGGTTCGAGGTTGGAGAAGCGGAATTGATAGGGCCGGACCTCGTGCATCAAGCCATGGAAAAAGTCAAAATTATTAAGGAGAGGTTGAAAACTGCTCAAGTCGCCAAAAGTCATACTCGGATGTTCTTCGCAGAGATTTAGAGTTCAAAGAAGATGATTAAGTATTTTTGAAAGTTTCCCCTATGAAGGGTATCATGCAATTTGGAAAGAAGGGAAATTGAATCCGAGGTATGTTGGACCGTACAAAATCACTCTGAGGATTGTCCAGGTGGCATGCAAACCTGAGCTGCCACCCGAAATGTCATTAGTACACTCGATCTTTCATGTGTCTATGTTGAAGAAGGTAGTGGGAAACTCGTCCGCTATTGTGTCAGTTGAGACTATTGAAGTCAATGAAGAACTATCGTATGAAAAAGTTCTAGTTTCCATTCTTGACAGGCAAGTTTGAAAATTGCGAAATAACAAAATTGCATCCGTGAAAGTGTTATGGCGGAATCAGCAAGTTGAGTAAGCCACTTGGGAAGCCGAGGACGAAATGAAAAAAAGTACCCGCATTTGTTTGAATAGTCATGTAATATCTTTTTATGCATTTTGATTCCTACGAACTCTTATCTTGTGATTTAATCAATGAAAAACTGTCCCATTTTTGTTATATATGTTGTCTATGTGGCCATGGTTGATGTTGTACAGTACAAGTCATGTTATGTTAAGAAACATGTATATGATGTTAAGATATGATTCTGGGGCTCTTTGACAGGTGGCTAGGCCTAGATACAAAGGAAACTTTGGTAAAATTTTTGGAAATTTAGGGAGTTAGCCAAATTTGGAGACTATTAACATGTTTTAAGTTGTAAAAGGCAGAGGATTGCATAAAGAACTCCTAATAAGTGACCCTTTATCCTCATTCGAGGACGAATGATATTAAGTGGGGGAGAATGTAAGGCCCCATGAAAACTTGTATTCAAAACCTAGTAGCTCGTTGTGCCAAGTTACGAATATGTGTTAGGAATGTGTAAGCACTTCAGACCCTTTGTACTAATCTAAGCATTTAAAAATCAAGAATCAAAGTTTTCCCGAAAAGTTATACGTTCCAGAATGCGATCACAAATCAAGTATGCAAACCGCATTTCTATCGCAAAGCGAGTAAGTGGGTTGGTTAAAATTGAGGTCAAAATGCAATACATTATGCGATCGCATAACAGGTATGCGAACTGTATTTATACCGAAAACGCAAACAAAATGTTAAGATTTTTGGAGCACTTTTGCGGTCTATTCTGCGAGCTGCATTTCCACTTTGCGATTGCAAACCTGACTCGGGGCTCCAATTTTCTAATTTTTAAACCCAACCCCTTATCGATATATTCGGTGTTATAGCTGACTTTGAGCATATTATGTGATGATTTGGGGAGAGAGAGAGAGGGTCGTAGAGAGCGCAAGTGTCTCACATCAACTGCTCTATGAACTTTGCTAAAACATTGAAGAAAATCAAGTGAAGGTACAAAAATTTTCATTACCCGGAGGTAAGATTCATCACCTCAGCTCTTATTTCTATACTTAGCTATAAGGGGTCAGTACTGAAGTAACTTGTGAGTATAAGAATGAAATTCTTGCATACATATCAAGCCTTAGGGCATTGGGAGGGAGTAAACTAAAAAGAAATAAAATGGGGTGTATATTAATAGAAACTTCTCCTAAAAAGGGTCTAAAACTACAATGCTCCTTTAGTGTTTGATGATATGCTCGAACCGAAATAGAATTTCAATCTCGTCTCTAATTCTCGGTTCATTTTGTAATTCTCATATAATAGATCAAAGTGTTAAGAGTTCCGAAATTTTATAAAGATTAAGGAAAGTTATATTGAGGTATGTATGGCTAAAACCCTCTTTTATTAGAAATTCAGCTCCGTTGGCATTTACGCGAAAATGTTGTAAGACTAGAACTTATGTTGTACCAATTGTTATTTCATATGGATTGGTTTGAAATTATATATATACCAACATGAAGAATGTGCCTCAGCGCGTGTAATAAACTATCCTGGATACTTAATGATGCGTGAAGAATACAAATTATGCGTTGACTTGCCTGGGCTATAAGCCAAGGTTAAAACTGAGGTTGTCATGCTAACTATGTGAAATCCTGCTTATGCTTGTAACTTGAATTGCTATTGTATGTGCCTATGATCACAAATAGCAAGATGGACTGGTTGAACCCGGAAGAGTGTACAGTAACTCTTACTGGGTTAACCGGCCCGGTTCAACAGTAACATTTATTCAATATTTTTATATTGGTGGGCTCCACAGACTGTTTGTAACGGTCTGCCCATGTTTTGGTCCATTTGCCAACAAAAATATCGCACAAATAGCCTATTTGTTTAAATTTTTAACCTTTTTTCAATTTACAAAACTAACCTTTTCTAAAACTATAAATACAACCCCCCCCCCCCCCCTTTCTTCATTTTTTCACTCAATATTCATTTCTCAATCTCAATTTCTCTCATTCTCTTATTCTCCAATTTGCAAGACTACAAGTCTTCAATTCATTGTTTCATCTTCTAATTTTATTTGGCTCGCTTTTCTTGAATTTAATTTATCGCGTTTTATCATTCGGTATTTGAAGTTTCAATTGAAGTTCAAATTTGAAATTCTTGCTTGACATTTGTACGTGGTAACATCGGAATTGCGTAATCAAGTGCTCTATTCATTGTCGAATTCGGTGCACTCCCTCCAACTCTTTCTATTATTTACTATTTTAATTTCATATTTAATTTTAGCTTATACTTTAATTTTTACAATATGTTTAGTGCTGCTAAAAGAGTGTGTAAAAGAGTTACTGGTAGTGGAAATAAAAAAAGAGGTAGTCCTTCAGCATCTAGTAGTAATAGTAATAACCTATTATCTTTTACACATATTTCTGAAACATCGCCTAATAATAATATAGATATAGATTATGAATAATTACAAGAAGATTTTGGAATAGAAGATAATGAACTAGGAACGGATGATGAGATCTCAGCTACACCTACTAGTACTGGAGTTGGTAGTGTTGGAGTTGCTACAAGAGGTGGTGTTCGTGGCACTAGGAATAGACCACATGTAGTCCGACTACTAATCGTACAAAAAGAAGTAAGGTTTGGAATTTTTTTTTGAAATAATAGAGGGTACTGATAGAGTTAAATGAAAATTTTAAACGGTAATTTTAAACATTTGACGGGTGAAAATTTAGGGGAACTGGGACGCTTAGTACATATGAGAACTAAGCATCCCATAGAATGGGGCGCGGATGGTGATGAAAATCAAACAACTACTACTGGAGGTCTAGTAATATATGATAAAATGAAGGATTGTGAGGAGTTAGCAAAAATGATTGCTTTGGGTTGTATACCTTTTTCTTTTACTTCTTCATTATATCTTATTATATATATTCAAAGGATTTACAATCATTTATTTTAAGGTATCCCCAGAAGTACTTGTAGAGCTGATATCTTTAGACTTCATGGACAATATCAAACATACATACTTTATTTGTTTAGCCACCTTCCTTGTCGAGTTTCTCTAATTTCTGATATTGGACATGCTGTTAATGGAAATGATTATTTGACAATTACATGTCATTGGAAGATGATACTACTTGTATGCAAAAATATATTATCGCTTTTAGATATGATGAGGATCCGAGTCATACTGCTACGTTTATAAGTAATACTATTTGTGAAGTTGTTGAATTTAATAATCTAAAGCAAAAAGTGTTGTGTATGTCTTTTGATAATGCTTCTAACAATAATGCTACAATTTCAATATAAAAACTACATTTACAACAACCTCTTGATGACATTTTTCATGTTAGGTGTGCATGTCATGTTTATAATTTAATTGTTAAAAGTGGCCTTGATTTATTTTCAACTGAGATTACTCATGTTAGAAAAGCAGTTGGTGTTATTCAAGAAAATAATAGACAATCTAAAATAAAGGAATTTAAGAATACGTGTGTCAAGTATAACCTTAAACCCAGATTCATGCCAAATGAAATCGTTACTAGATAGAATTATACATAGATATTTTTAAAATGTTGCTACAAATATAGATTTCCAATAACTGAAGTTGCTAATGTGCATTGTACTGATCCAATCTGTATGTTAACAACTAGTACTTGGGAGGTCATTAATGATGTTGTTAAATTTTTTCATAAATTTTATACAGCTACTATTGAGTTTTCTGGAGCATATTACCCTACTGTTAGTATGGTGTTAGTACATATAACTGAAAATTTCTTTTCTACTCTTTGAATTTAAGAAGAAAGAAAAATATAAGGATGTTGTTGAAAAAATGCAAGCAAAATTCAAAAAAATATTTCTTTCTAATTCCTCCGATTTACTTAATTGGTGCTGTTTTAAATCCTTCTATTAAGATGTCTGATTGTCACCAATGAATGAATGCTTTATATACTTATATGGAGATTGGACCAACTGAAACCCCAAATTTATATGTTTCTATGAACAAGCTAAACGAGTATTTACAACAATTATATAATTATTTTACAAATATAATTGATGATGCTGCTCGTGCTGTAGGCAATGTTAATCCCACTACGCATTGTACCACTTCTGCTATTGTGGATGATAAAGAAGGGCTTGATAGTTTTGATATTTTTTCTACATTTTCTACCACTCATACCAGTAGCAGGAACATTGATGAACTTCAATTCTACTTGCAGAAGTAAAAAGAGCCTCGCACAAAGGAATTTTCACCATTGGGATGGTGGCATGAGAATGGAAAGAAATTTCCCGTTCTTTTTGCTATGGCTCGGGACGTGCTGAAAGTGCCAATTTCTACTGTTGCATCGGAGAGTGCATTTAGCCAAGCAAGACAACAACTTGGAGACGCCCGTCACTCATTGGGAAGCAATGCTTTGGAAGTTTTAGTATGTTTCAGAGATTGGATTAGACCGGGAAGAAGAAATCAAGGGTGAAGATGTTGATAGCCTAAAAGACAAGGAACTTGGAGATATATTAACACATGGTAACCCATCTGAATTTAACACTCCAGAAGAAGGACAATCAGTTCATATTGATCATGAAGAACTTGCAAGGGCAATGCAAAACCTTTGAATTTACTTGTTAAGAATGTAAATCTTTTAATTTGTATGTTTGAAACTTTGAATTATGAAATAAATGTAGCACTTGCAATAAGTGCAATTTTTTCCCATCTTCCTTGTATGTTGATACTTTGTATTAATATAACTTACAATAGCTATAAAAATTTTCAAAAACATAATTAAAAAAACACTAAACCTGGCATGGTCCGGCCCTCTTAATCCGTAACCCGTACGGTTCAATTTTTACCTGGATGAACTCGAACCCGTTAAACCCGTTAAGAACCAACCCGGACCGTAACCCGTATGATTCCAAAAAATAAAAGGCCCGGCCCGGCCCACCCGTTTAACACCCATACTTTAAGCTTGTAATATGGAACGAACTATCGACGTTGGATGTAGTGCCTTCCCTTGCCTAAATAAAAAGGAAACATGGTTATCTTAATAATAAATAGTGGGGTAGAAAGTGTATGGTAAGGCTTGTTCGGTTGGGTTCACTCGATCGAGCGCCGGTCGCGCCTCCCGAGGTTGGGGCGTGACAATTATTAAAACCTGTTAGTGTTATGCAACGCAGTACTATCTTATCTTCGAGTCTCATCTATTTGAGGATTCGTGGGTGAATAATACACATGTTGCTTCTATTATACACCATTATTCTTTCTACATCGGTATCCGCGATATGTAAAGCTATAACCAAAGCATCATAGTGAAGGAAAGACAAACCGTTGGTTTCTGACTTATCAAATATGATACTATCTTCGAGGTCATCATACGGTTCTTTAGTGACTGCCCGCTTGATTTTGTGTGTGGTGGTGAATTTCAGATAGTTGATTATTATATCATCGCCGCTGCCAATGATCATTTGTAGGGTACGAGCTAGTGAAGGTGGTTTAGGGGGTCCTTGAGGTTGATCACGCCCACGAGCGAAGTTAACCCATTCTCGATCGCTCAGCAGTTCTTTCAGGTATCCCTGGTTCAGGATTCTTACCACTTCCTATCGCAGACCTATGCATTCTTCGTTCTTATGTCCTCTTTCCTAATAGAATTCACATAGAACGTTCGATCTTCTGGAGCTCGGGTCTAACTTTATCTTTTGCGGCCATTGCACCTTTGTGCTGAGCTTTTCTAGTGCATACACTATTTCTAATGGATAAACACAAAATTTATTAACAGATAATAGTGGAGTCATACCTCTTTCATTTCGGTGTGGCACGGTGTGTCGAGGTGTGACATCTGCATGTCATAGAGGAGGTAGGACGGAAATCTGGATATAGGGTTGATGCCTTTCTCGACTGAAATAGGATAGTTGGTCCCTTCGACCATCATTGCGGCAATCTCTCCTTGTTTCAGTTTGGATCGGTGTGAGACGTTAGATCAGACCATTTAAGTCATCCTCATCTGCCCTTACTTTGGCACAATAGGCATTATAGATTTATTCCCACGTGGTGGGAGGGTATTTCATGAGTCTACTTAGTAGTTTTTTGGTTGCTTTCAACCCGTTTCTATTTAACTCATTTTGGAAGGCTACTACCGCCATCCCCTATGATCGTTTGGTAGGCCCATTCTCACCCTGTTGAATCAGGCTAGGAATCCCAATGTCCTCCGCATATCGTCTGTCTAATGCTGAAGATGTCATTTACTCTAGGTTCTACCTTTTTTGCTCCAGCATGAGCGGTGATGAATTTATCTGCCATTCCTTCAAACGCTGATATTGACCGTGCTGGTAGTTGGGAATACCATGTCAACGTTCCCCATTTCAGGTTTTCGCCGAACTTTTTTTAGCAGCACCGATGACACATGTTCTTTCGACAGATCGTTACCTTTTACTGTCGTGACGAGATGGATTATGTGATCTTCCGGGTTTGTGGTTCCATCATATATTTTCAAGTACAGTGACATTTTGAAGGTTTTTGGAATAGAGTGGGGGCTGTCCCTTTCACTTTATGGTTGCTCGATGAATTGATCGATGTCACATTTTAGTAGCAGCTTCGGAGCACCCGGTATTTTATCGACCCCTTCTTGGTGCTCCGTCATTTGATCACGGAGCATTTTGTTCTCATTTTTCATTTCTTTCATTTTCTTTAAGATAGTTGTAAGTGCATCATTACCTGCATCAATGACATTATAAGTGTTACCTGTGCGTGGAGTTTTTGGCTCATCGACGACGGTGTCTACGTGTATTGTGCCTCCGGTATCCCTTTGAACATGTTCGTCGAGTATGTTGCTCAAGGTGTTTGTCAACCACTATTCTAATAGCCTTTTCACATCTGGTGGTGCTTCTCGTGCTCCAGATGTTGAGGTTCCTCTCTCGCGCAAGACAGTCACACTTTTGTAGGGAGGGGGAGGGGGGTATCTTCCTCAGGTATAGCGCTTGGCATTGCATTTTCAATTTTTTCCATGCCAGCTTCATTGATAGAATCCAGAAGGTTGTTCGTGATACCTACTATTGCTTTTAATCTTTCTTCCCCCTTTCCTGCCATTATTGGTCTTTGCGAGGCTAAGAAGAGGTGATTATCCCTAACAAGGATCTAGACGAAACTAAAATCTCAACTAAATATCCTCACAGATGGCACCAAATTATTTGACTCAAAAGATATTGGAACCTTTTTGAATAAATCAATTAAAGAGAATGAAGGGGTAAATCTTAGCTAAGTATAATAAACTCTAGAACAAAATGTATAAAAGATGAATACAATGGATAATATTTCTTGATCTTGTGATAGTGAGCGATTGAACGTTAAAGATGCCAACCATTAATATAGAAGTATGTTACAATCAGTGTTCTCAGCCAAAAAGCTAAAAAGCCCCCTTAACAAGGCCTTTTTCCCACTATATATAAGGGACAATCCCCTCGCGTTGATGTCGTAGAATCAATAGTTGACACACAAAAAATAGGAATGAACCCTAAAAGACATATTATAACAAATATTCGAGAGTATATTCCTAGTGACCCCGGTGTGGCCTACACTACTATAAAAGTCTTACGTCCTCTGTTCACTATCCATCATCTTCCACAGGATGTCGAATTATGAAGATCTCATCTTTTGTCGTATGTGTCAATCGATGTGGTCATCTAAATTTTGACCTATACAAGATGAATAAAAGTTATTTTAGTGTTTTATGCATTTTATTCTGTAAAGATGATTCCTGTAAAAGTTATCTCTGCTTAAATCAAGTACAAAATAATATTGAAATTGTGACGTAAAATTATAGATTATAATGGTGCTACTTATAATGAAAATGAAATGTCAACCAAATACAGTAACATAATATCAAATTTTACAAAATAATTATTTTACTAATCCAAAATCGACCGACCCCTCACTATGGGTATCTAACTGATGGGCTGGGCCGGGCTGGATAGGAAAAATTAACGGGTTTAACAGGTTCGGGTTCATCTGGGTAAAAAATAAATCGTAAAGGTTACGAGTACAAGGGGCCAGGCCGGGTTAGTGTAATTTTGTTTTTTGGTATTTTGTATAACTATTGTAAGTTATATTAATAAAAATAAAAATATAAAGAATACAATGAAGATGGAAAAATATTGCACTTATAATTTGCAAGTGCTACATTTATTTCAAAATTCAAATTTACAAATTGAAAGGTTTACATTTAACAACAAGTAAATTAACCAAAAAAGAGTAAATTCAAAGATTTTGCATTGCCTTAGTAAGTTCGTCATAATCAGTATGAACTAAGTGGCCTTCTTCTAGAGTGTAAATTCGGATGAGTTACCATGTGTTAATATATCTCGAAGTTCCTCGTCTTCTGGGCTATCAACATCTTCACGTCCTTGATTTCTTCTAATCCAGTCTTTGAAACATACTAAAACTTTCAAAGCATTGCTTCCCAATGAGTGACGAGTATCTCCAAGTTGTTGTCTTGCTTGACTAAATTTACTCTCTAATGCAACAGTTGAAATTGGCGCATTCAACACATCCCGAGCCATAGCGGAAAGAACATGAAATTTCTTTCCATTCTCATGCCACCATCCCAACGGTGAAAATTCCTTTGTGTGAGGCTCTTTTTGCTTCTGCAAGTAGAATTGAAGTTTATCAATGTTTCTGCTACTGGTTTGAATGTTAGAAGATGTAGAAAAAATATTAAAACTATCAAGGCCTTCTTCATTATCCACAGTAGTAGACAATGCATAGTAGGATTAACATTGCCTACATTATGAGTAGCATCATCAATTACATTTACATATTAATTACATAATTGTTGTAAAAAATTATTTAGCTTGTTCATACAAGCATGTAAATTCGGGGTTTCAGTTGGTCCAATCTCCATATATGTAGATAAAGCATTCATTATTTGGTGACAATTAAACATGTTAATAGAAGGATTTAAAATAGCACCAATTAAGTAAACAGCCAAAATTGAAAAGAAATATTTATTAAATTTTGCTTGCATTTTTTCAACAACATTCCTATATTATAAACATGGCATGCACACTTAACATGAAAAGTTTCATCAAGTGGTGGTTGCAAATGCAGTTTAAATATTGAAATTGTGGTATTATTGTTAGAAGCATTATCAAAAGACATACACAATTCTTTTTGCTTTAGATTATAAAATTCAATAACTTTACAATTAGTAATACTTATAAACGCAGCAGTATGACTGTGATCTTCATCATATTTAAAAGCAATAATACATTTTTACATACAACAATTATCATCTATTCAGTGACATGTAATTTTCAAATAATTATTTCCATTAATAACATGGCCAATATCAAAAGTTAAAAAAACTCTACAAGGAAAGTGGCTAAACAAATAACGTATGTATGTTTGATATTGTCCATGAAGTCTAAAATATCAGAGGTATACCTTTAAATAAAGGATTGTAAATCCTTTGAATATACACAATAAGATATGATAAAGAAGCAAAAGAAAAAGGTAGACAACCCAAAGCAATCATTTTTGCTAACTCCTCACGATCCTTCATTTTATCATATTTCATAAAACCTCCAGTAGTTGAGTTTAGAGTTGTTTGATTTACATCTCCATCAGAGCCCTATTCTATAGGATGCTCAATTTTCATATGTCTACTAAGTGTCGTAGTCCCTCCTAATTGTCCTACAGTCTTATATTTAAGAGTAACATTACAAAATTTGTATTTAACTCTATCAGTACCTTCTATTCATAAAAAAAAATTCAAACCTTACTTCTTTTTCTCCAATTACTAGTCGGGGCCACAGGTGGTTTACTATTAGCACCACGACCACCACCCCTGCTTACAACTCAATGCTACTAGGTCTAAGTGGTATCTCATCTTCCATTTCTAATTCATTATCTTCTATACCGAAATATTCCTGGAATTGTTCATAATATGTATTAATATCAGGTAATCTTTCAAGAATATTTGTGGAGTCATTTAAATTACTATCAGATGCTGAAGTACTACCTTTTTTTTATTTTCCCAATTAGTAACCTTATTACAAACTCTTTTTTGCAGCATTAAATATATTGTAAAAATTTGACTACTAGGAACAATTAAATATACAAATAAAATAGTAAATAAGAGAACGAGTTGGAGGGAGTGCACCGAATTCAGCAAAAAATTGAGCACTTGATGATTTCGCAACTCCAATATTACAACGAAGAAACGTCAATTGTTCCAACTTTAAAGTTTAATTGTTCAAACTTCAAATAACAAATACTAAGATAAATTAAATTCCCAAAAAATAAGAAGAGTCAAATAGTTAATTGCACTTTAGGTGAAGATTGATGAATGAGATAATATGAGAATTAAGATTGAGAGAGGGGGGAGGGAGGGTGTTGATACCCAATCTTTCCCTATGTTTTTTATACTCAAAATATTCTCAAATAGCATGTACATACATATATAAGCATGCCAAAAATTTTTGGTATTGTTTCCTTTATTTTAAGAGATTTAAAATCAATTTATTATCTGTTTTAGCAGTATAGAATTCAATAATTATTCCCAGACTAGCATTTTGGGTGAATAATTAATTTTATTCTCATATTTACGCCAAAATATAATTAAGGCATTTTTGCATATTTTTACAAATCTATTTGGTGTTTTTCAAACTAAATTGTGTGTGATTGCAATTATAGTCTACTTTAAAAGTAATAGCATTTTATAATTATAAAATTATTTTTTGTATTTTCAAATTAATGTCTATATTGAAATTGTCGGCTTAGCATTTTTTTATCTACTTTTAAAATCATTGTTGCTATTTTTATAAAATAAAAAGGGTAAAACTGGCTATTTAAAATCTGGCCTCATTTCATTTCAATTATGGACCATTTGGATTTTCACTTATGGCCTAAATCAATCCCCTAATTGACCCAATTTAAACCCCAAAACCGGACCAATCCAATAGCTAAACCGACCCAATCCAATCCCCAATTGATCTTAGTCGTTGATCAAATAAGATCAACAGTCCAGATTACTATTACCATAATTAAACCCTAAACGATCCCCCTCACTCCTCATTCATTCGAGACCAGTCTCTCTCTAGTTGGTCTCTTTGTCCCCTCCTTCTCTTTAGAATCTTCTGGTTACTCCGATGGCGTTTGCCGGCCACCTCCAGCCTCACCTCTTTCAACCACCAGCGCCTTTAAGCCTTATCTCGTCGGTTTCCTCCATTTCTGAGACTCCATGAGTCTCCACGATGCAAGCCGGTCACTAAAGCCTTGCATGAGTTTGTTTCCGGCCTTTCTCCGATGGGTTTTTGTCCGATGGTGCTATAAACACCACTATCTTTGAGTTTCACTTCCAGGTTTCCTCTTATCTCTCATTGATTTCTTATAAAACCCTAATCTCGATCCAAACCACTTGAATCTCTGTATTTCTAACAAATTTTAACTCGCACTTTTATGTTTTACACTACTCTCTACTCGATCTTCACGATTGCTCAAATTTTAAACGATTTTGTTCCCTTTCGAAACTAGGGTTTCTGACCCCTTTTAAAAAAATCACTTTATTTTTTGATTTTGAGTAACAATTTGTGATTCTCAATGCTATGTATTTTGCTTAAGTCAGATGAAATCCTAACTTTGTATATTAGTTGTTTGCATTATTTATTTGTTTGTTTGTTCTTCTGGTTTCTTCTCTGAGTTCTATAACCTTTGCTTTAATTTTATTGTTAGTGTTTCGTTCACCATTTGGTATTCTTTGTTTAAAAGTTTTTATTCTATGATTGCTTACACGATAAATTTATACTTATTCTTCGAGCCCTCTTTGAGACTATGATACTTGCTATTAAATTGTGATTCTGCGTAGCTTCCTTGTAGTTTTGAATTGCTTCCTTAATTTGTGCGATACTTTCCTCGATTAATTCTGATTTCCTAGGTTTTCAACCTCATTTTTCAAAGTTACGTTGGTATTTTGCCCTGTATATGTGCACAAATTTGCTGATTGATTGTCTGACCTATTTTCCCTAATTAGAATGTCATGCACCTAACCTTTATTGCATAGCGTATGCTACTTATGTGATTATACCCCTGCTCTATGATTTCTTTCCTTTTAAATGACTGATTATTACCGTTTCATTTAGATTCCTTACTTAAAACGAAGTCCATATATTGATTTAATTGTGATTGATGCCATTTTCTTAATTAAGGGACTGCTACCTTGTTTATTTACTCTTATTCATTACTATAAATACTCCCATTCTCTTTTGCATAAAGACACGACAATCAACACATTTTCATATCACAAATACACACAGTAATAGCTTTGACCTCTCTTTTGTGTTATTTCTCTCTTTTGCTGCTCCCTGCTCCTGACTATTATTAGCCAGTTGAAAAGCTAAGGCTAATATTGTGCTTACACTTGGTTTTTACATCCTACTGTGTTCTCTAATTACTGGTATGTTCTTATTAAATTCTATGTTCAAACCAATGCGGTTGTTACTACTTCAATGTGTGTTATTCCTAATTGTTTTCTACTTATGATTGTTGTGCAACATGTGAGTGGTTCTTGTTTGCCAGTTGATACTTGCATGCTCATGACTACTGTTTGTTCATGATTTTATGACTATATGCTGTTACCATTTACTTTTTTATGTCTAAATATGACTGTTTCAAAGTCCCCTTAAACTCTTTTGATTTTCTGTACCCATACTTAGTAAGTTTGTATTAAGTCTCTGAATCTTTGGCGATGTTTATGTGATTTATTTGTCTCCTTTGCCCATTACCCTTGTGTGCAACTCTCCAAGTCTTTTTAACTTTTTAAAACTACCAACTCTCCTCTCCTTCCTGCACTTCTCACTACTTTTAGAGCCTAGGTTCTACCCTTTTCGTGTAAGCATTGCTTTGGGTACCTTTGAATACCCACTGAACTTTGATGCACAAGGCTGGTAATTCACATTATACATGTCCAATAATTTGGTAAATGTTTAGGTGCATGGGATTGGCTAGGGATCCAATGGGGCCCTAGGGAGCTTTGCCGCACCTAAACTATTGCAAAGGCCGTGAGACTCGAAAGGAGTGAGGCTGGAAGATTGGGCCTGCTTGAAGGCTCCCTATAGGATAACTTCTTATTTTTAATCTTATTTATGCAATTCAGCTCTCTTAGTTTGTAATAATTTGTAAATAACTAATTGAGGTTTATAGTGAAATTGGGTGGGGGTTATGCATGCTTAGTTTAATTAATGGGTAGAAAACATGTTTCTAGGATTTTACTTACTTATTTGTGCAATAGCTATCCTGTACAGGACATGCATCTCATTCCTTAGAGATTCTGCTTTAGGTTCTTCACATTAGCCCGTCCTTATACCTATTTCACAACCATAATCAGTTAAGTTAATAATTGTAATGAGCAAACAATTGTTGTGAGGCAACTGCTGCATTTTCATTCTCATCAACATTTAGAAATCATGGTTCAGGAACTTCTATGTGTATTAGACATCCTATTATTTAAGGTTCTCTACTCGTCTGACTTACAAATACGCCTATTAGTATGCCTAATCTAATAATACAAGTATTGTACGTGTTTTTTTAAAACTGGGGATTTATATGCATGCTCACCCTTTAAGACAAGTAAGCAATACTTATATCGTCTAGGCAAACCTTAGGCCTAATAAGAATCGACTAATCATGTTTTGCCGGCTTAGGACCAATCAGCTTCCTAAACTCTGCTTCTAGTTTTTCCTCTTTGAAGTTCACTCTGTTTACTAAAACCCTTGTCGTACTTTGAAGCTATTTTGGAAATTATGTATCTGCTTACCCTCACTGATGTTTGTTCTACTATGTTTACGAACCGCTAGGTGATCCTTTCTGTCCAGAATTATGTTATTTAAAATACCTATCCTATATTCCTCCAAGTTACTGTATCTTCAATGTCCTTACTCTATTTTTTCCAAAAGCCATTTTTTTAAAACAACTTCTATCTGATATACACCTCTGAGTCTTACTGCAACCTTTAAATGCAATTCCACCACTGTCTTTAGTCACTTAGTCTTAATTGAACCTTCTTCTTTCATCAATAAGTTGCAAAAAATATATGTCCTCTCGAAACTTATTGCTTTAGCTCCAACATTCTTGACTGCTTTTAAACTCGTATCTTTGAGACCTTAATTGTGTTTAAGTCATGCTATTTATGTGTCTTGTTTGAGGAGGTATATGTGATCCTTTATATGTTTACGTGCTTCCCCCAACATGCATTATGTGTTATTATATGTCGCCTTAGATTTTTATCCTTTGAAACCAATCAGCCTAATATCCCAACATTTAGGACTAGTATTCCTAAGTGCATCCGGGACTTATTAGAATGGGATGGGTAATAGCATGCATTAGTAATCGAGACCAATCTGCGCTTTAATACCTTAACAGGGTAGGAAGGGTGGATATGGAGATGACGACCGATGCGCTAATATCTCATGTAGCCCATCTTCCGAGGAGTGATTACTGGATATTGTATTGACCTGATCTATATCATTCATAAACCTAGGACTCCCCTCCTTTTTACTTGCTTTTTATCCGTTTTCTTTAAGGTTTAAAATCTTTCTGAATTTTGTACCTTCTTTACTTCCCCTCAAAAGATTCAACTTATCTGTAATGTTACATGCAAGTCCCTCTATTTGAGCCCTTAATTGCTTACTTGATTATGTGAAGTCACAATTATAACACGACCGGGAACCACACTAGTGGATCTTGAGGGGTGCCTAACATCTTCCCCTCGAGATAATTTTTAGCCTTTACCCAAACTCTAGTTCTTTAAACTTAAACCCTTTATCGTCTCCTAATGCACTTAATCAATAGGTGGCGACTCTTCAAACCCTAAACCAAATTCCCAAAAGGGAATGAGTCGTCCTCCTAAATGTCATAAACCTGATTTCGCGAGAAAAAGGGGGCGTCGACAGCATGGCGACTCTGCTGAGGATATTTTAGGCTTTTACCATTTCATGTTATTTGGTGACTTCATTGCTTTTATTGCCTTTATTTAATGTCTTTATTTTTTCCCTAAGAAACTGACTTGGTTTTTGTTTCTTTTTCTTTATTGTTTTCTTTTATTGCTTTCCTTTAATACTGTTATAATTATGAGCAATCATTGTAAGCATTACTTTATGAACGTCCAAATACGTGACAACTTGTTTCATTCTTGTAAGTTGTATATTCAACATCATATTCCACTCATGCTAAACAAAATACCATAGCAATGCTTATAACGAGTGGTTGCGCCCTTACGATATTATCACCCCCTAAATTTGGCAAAGGCATATTTGCGGTAAAACTAGTCGATCAGCGGTGCAGTCAACGGTTCTGTGCCTTTCCCTCTTGAGTTGTCCACTCAAGGGCACCAGCCTAATACCCCATAGAAACCTTACTTTGTTTAACCGTACATGCATCATGGAAAACCTAGCTGAGTCAGTTATGTTGTCCATATAATGACTCTTTAAGATAGCCTTGTCCAAAGTCCATTGGGTTTCCTTGAAAATCCAAACGGACACCACCATATTATGTGCCTTTATTTGGAGAACTAAGTGCTGTTTGTGCTAATTATTGGATAAAATAGTCAAGTCCGGCGGGGGTAGGGGTCTAACACTTTGTTTTGCAAAAAATGAGGCACGAAGTCCCCAGATTCGGCATGGTAACCAACACACACCCAATATTACTAAACTAGTGGGAAGACCTTCACTCCAGTGATCAGACTCTCGTTCGCAAATACTTGGAAATTTGCCTTTTCTTTTGGAAATTCAACCCAACAACAAAATAATAGAAGCTGTAACTTTATTCTGGGATGGTGACAGGTATGTGTTTCACTTCGGGGACTTTGAAGTGACACCTTTGCTCGAAGAGATAGGAGGTTTAGCTGGTATTCCTTAGGAGACTCTAGGTTTTCTTATTCCAGAAAATCGCAAGGGTAGGGGTTTTCTCAAGATGAAGGGACTAAAGAAAAACTCAAACTTGACATGTTTGAGGGACTCTTACATTCCTTTCGACTATCTGTACGAGAGGTACAGCTATAGCAAGTCCTACAGCACTTACCCGGATGAATTTAACCTGATCTCACTGGGGCATATCCACATAAGAGTCTTTGTCTTTATGTTCAGCTTTTTGTGGATGATAGTGTTTCCTATGAAGAAGGCCACGATCCATACCAGACTAGCCATGGTCACCAAGACTCTAATGAAATAAAGAATTAGCGGGCAACCTTTTAGCATAGTACCTATGATTGTTGCTGAGATATACCGAGCCCTGGAAAACTGTCAACGAGGGGCCAATCACTTTGAGGGATGTAGCTTGCTACTAAAAATTTGGCTCATGGAGCACCTCCAAAAGGGTGAATATCGGCAAGAGATTTTGTGCAGAGACTGGGATGATCATATCGCCTTCCATCAGCCAAGGCGAATGAACTATATGCCTAACATGTTTGCTCAACCAGAAAATGCTAAAGGGTGGGCAGAGTTGTTTGAAAATCTGAAGGAAGACCAAGTGTAGTGGATGTTCGAGTGGTTCCCTATTTAAGAGTTCATCATCCGATCTCAGGAGGCATTGTTTCTTGTACTCATCGGTCTAAGATGAACTTATCCTTATGTCCCTCTCCGAGTCATGAGGCAGGCAGGAAGAAAGCAGGTTATACTGAGGGTCGACAAGATGGGTCACTTCAGGGTCGACTTTCAAGACGACGATAGCCCTTACAAGTGCTGGGCCCAGCATATGTGGCACTACAAAATCATCCTAGGAAAGGATTCTATAGAACTAGACAGGTGCCATGCGGGTTATACCCCCTATTATCCAAGTTGGTTGGAAGACAATCATAGTGGGTTAGGACAACTCGGGTTCGTCCGAGGTCATAGGATCATCGACGAAAAGGCCGAAGTACAGGTTATGATCAATCGATTGCGCAAGAGGATTCGAGATTGCGAGAGTGAAAACCGGGAAATTCATGAAGCCCATCAAAATTTGATTGAAGAATGGAAAGATATGGTTGTCAGCCCAACAAGCGACTAGGGTATTTGAAGCAGGGTTTAGTAGAGTTGGAAAGGAAGTTCATCTAAAGGATTGAAAACTGCCAGAATGCTGAAGGAAACGAAGGAGGACACTTGGCTAGAGCCTATTTGCTATTGGGACTACGTGAGCTGGTGAAGTTGTTCGATGGAACTAAAGATGCCGAGTCTGGGGAAGGTCCTTCTAGGACCAAGTAGTTAGGAACTTTTCTTTTGCTTTAAGTGTGATCAGGCCAATGTCCATTCTTGATGTTTTATTTCCCGTATTTTTTCTTTTAGTGTCATTTTGGGATTCGTCTTATTTTTTATCAATAAAATGAGGAACTTAGCATTATAAGCTCTCCAAACTATTTGTCGCTAGGCCTACCTCGGGAACAACGAGGCTCCCAAATTGGGAACGCAATTTATATCCTTGCACTATGTGTTTAAATATTGCAATGTTTTCTTTGTATAATCCATACTAGCTTGTTACCTTTTTTGTTTTTACTTTTTGTTTTATTCCCCTCCCCAAAAGTTAGTTCGTGCACTCATGCATTATCATCCTAATTCATAAGATACAAGGGCCCTCCACCACCTCCTCCTCCGAGTCCTATCAGAAACAAGAATAGAAGAAACATGGAGGATTCGAACAACTCAGCCGAAAAGGTAGAGGTTCCTCCGGGTATTCAGGTTTCCAAAGAAAGTGCCGCCCAGCTCGAACAGAAGATATTGAAATTTCATGAAGAACTGGACCAAGTTCGGTACTTGGAAACTTATCATTCTCCCTCACTGCCCTAGATGTCAACTTTCCCAGTGCTTAAAATCATACAGCTCCACAAAACATCCCGAAACCACAAAATCAACCCACTCCCCATCAACACTGCAACACATGTCATACTTCAAACAACACCCCATTACTCATTCCTGAAATGCTAAACTCCACAAATGATCATCGCCACAACGCCCCCGTCTATCTGGAAACTATTCCACACCATGCTCAGCCTATTTCAAGCACACCAAAGTCTGATGACAAAAAAATTCTTATCAGGAACCTGACCGCAGAACTTAAGAAGTTGACTAGCCGAGTCCAGGGTATGGAAGGAAACAAAGATATTGAGGGACTGAATTACAATGACCTTTGTATTCAGCTAGATGTCGAACTACCCGAGGGGTACAAACCTCCCAAGTTCGAGATGTTTGATGGCACAAGGGATCCCAGATTTCATTTGAGGACCTACTGCGACAAACTGGTTGAGGTAGGAAAGGATGAGAAAATTCGCATGAAGCTCTGTATGAAAAGTCTGAAAGGAGATGCTTTATCTTGGTACATTAGCCAAGACCCAAAGAAGTGGATGAGTTGGGTACGTATGGCATCCAATTTCACAGACAAGTTTAGATTCAACACGGAGAATGCACCAGATATATTCTACATCCAAAACTTAAAGAAGAAATCTACATAGACATTCCGTGAATACGCTACTCGCTGGAGGTCAGAGGTTGCTAAGGTCAGGCCAGCCTTAGAAGAAGAATAAATGAATAGGTTTTTCGTCTGGGCTCAAGACCCGCACTATTATGAGAGGTTGATGTTGATTGAAGGCCAGAAATTTTCCGACATCATCAAGCTAGGAGAGAGGATCGAGGAAGGCCTTAAAAGTGGTATGGTCACTAACTTTGAAGCATTGCAGGCTACCAACAAGGTTCTACAATCTGGAGGCATATCCAAGAAAAGGGATGTGAGTGCCGTGATGGTTGCACAGAGAACAAAGTCCCTGATAAAATACCAAACCTACCCAATATCTCATCTCACATATCAACCTACCCCAAATTACCAAGCACAATCGCCTCCTTACCAAGATCTACCATCTGCTTACCAGTCATCTCCACCCCCACATATCAACCTACCTCGCTGAGATATTCCTAACCCATGCATGTCTACCAAGCCTACAACACTCAACTCTATCATTATCAATCACCTCCCGCTTGTCACAAGTTTCCCAGACCTCAACCAAGCTTTGACCGCAGACCTCCCAAACAATATATTGCCATTGCCGAACCAATCGACCAACTGTATAAATGACTCAAAGTCGTTAGTTACGTCATCCTTATCCCTACCGTAATTCTAAAAAACCCGTCCCAATGGATCAACCTGAATAAAACCTGTGCATACCGTTTCGGCATGAAGGGGCATACCATGGACGAGTGCCACTCGTTGAAGGATAAGATCCAGGCTTTAATTGACAATAAGATTATTGTGGCAAAAGAGCCTTCTCCTAATGATCGCAGCAACCCTCAACCTGACCACAAGGGTGACGTCGTTCACATGATAGAGATAGAGGATGATTGGGACCCTAAAGGATCGGTTGGATTGATTACTAACGGTGATGAGCCAAAGAAACCGACAGTCACACTTAACCCGATTATTGTACAGATCTATCCTTCTGGGGATGATGAAGTAAACATGTCTATCCCACTTGAGTTCAAAGCACCTTCTTCTGCAAAGGCATCAGGATCAATTGAGGTCGAGTTTGGAACCCCGAAGGCACCTATACCATTTGAAGTAGTTGTGTTACTTTCCAAAACATGAGTACCCATTCTAGTAGCTATGACATCCATAACACCATTCCATGTGAAAGCCATTCCTTGGGATTACAATGCCGAAGCGAGAAGGAAAGGAAAACCAAATCGGGAGAAGCAATCGCAGCACAGGGTATGACCAGAACTGGCAGGGTTTATACTCCGGAGCATCTAGCTGAGTCCAGTAAGCAAGCCTCTGGACAACTGATCAAAATCGAGCCTGATGATATCTAGAGGAAGATACAAGCCAAAGAGTATTCAGTCATCGATCAGTTGAATAATACGCCAGCCCAGATCTCCGTCATAGCCCTGCTACAAAGCTTTGATGCACATAAAAAAGTCTTATTGAAAGTGTTGAACGGGGTATATGTGCCCAGCAACATAACTGGAGGAATGGAAAACATGGTGGGGCAGGTGTTGGAGAGTCATAAGATCACTTTCCACGGAGATGAGCTGCCGCCAGAAGGACTAAGCCATAACAAGGCGTTGCCCATCACGGTGCAATACGAAGATTATTTCATTACAAGAATTCTGGTCGACAGAGGATCCAGCCTCAATATTTATCCATTGGTGACTCTCAGAACATTGGAAAAGAGCATGCATGATATCAAGGATGAAGCCATTAAAGTCAAAGCTTTTGATAGTTCCCAAAGGTCCACTATTGGAGAAATCAGTTTGTGCTTGCAAATGGAGACGACCTGGTTTGACGTTGATTTTCAAGTAATAAACGTCCCAGTGTCTTACAATTTATTGTTAGGACGGCCCTGGATTCACACTGCTGGAGTCGTAGCGTCAATCCTACACCAGGCATTGAAATTTGAGTGGAATCATCAAGACGTGATTATCCATGGCGATGGTAGCTATCCAATATATAGTTTCCAGACCATCCTGGCAATAGGAGGAAGAAGGAAAATAGGCGGAGAAACCTACCACCACATCGGGCGAGTCAACACCGTGGACAAGGATAAATGATGGAACAACAAGATTGAAAGCATATTGACTTGGTGTAGATACGGGCCTGGTAAGGGACTCGAAAAAAACCTCCAGGGAATCGCCAAACCCATCAAGCTAAAGAAACATGGTACCACTTTTGGATTGGGATATGAATACACTTCTGAGGAGTTCAACCACTAGTCGCCACCACGGCGCAGTCCCTACTACCCACTAAAACATCTAATACCTCACTTGTAGTAGACTTTCCAGCCAGCTGATATCATCTATGGGTCAGAAGAAGAGGAAGCATTGGTGGCAATAAAGAATTTGTTTCTGGAAGATGACAATATGGACTGCTGTTTTATATTTGAGGAGGAAGAGGAAGGCCCTTCTATGCAAGCTGTGAGCCGAGGAGTGCACCTCAATAATTGGTCCATCGAAACCACCAGGGCCTAGAAAACTTCGGGTTAGCAAGGCTGAACAAAGCACATGCATCACCTTTTACTTTTTCGCTAGTTGATTTTCTTTAAACTCGAAATGAGCTCCGATGTTCAAAGAATTATGAAATTTATCAAAGCATTTCAGTTTACTATAAATCTCACTCTTATTATTTTTATGTTATTTACTTTATTTACACAACATTACTATTACTTATCTTGATGAACCAACGATTGCGACTTGCAACGAGACAACACAACAAATAGGTATAGATTCAGGAGAAGATGATTTACCGAAAGAGGTTGTTGAAGAAGTTGAGGATTTTGAGAATAGACCTAAGGCCAATTTGGACGAAACTGAGATTGTCAACTTGGGGGATACAGAGAGTGTCTAGGAAACGCGCATCAGTGTTCATTTGTCACCAACAGGAAATGAAGAATACATGGAATTTCTAAGGGAATATGAGGACATATTTGCCTGGTCGTATGATGATATGAGTGGCCTCAGTACATCTATTGTAGCTCACAAACTGCCAATGAATCCAACATGTCTGCCGGTAAAACAGAAGCTCAGAAAGTTCAAACCTGACATGAGTTTGAAAATCAAGGAAGAAATCACCAAGCAGGTCAAAACCAAGGTTCTCAGGGTAGTGGAGTATCTGACATGGTTAGCCAATGTTGTGCTAATGTCGAAGAAGGACGGCAAGGTTAGAGTCTGTGTCGACTACCGAGATCTTAATCGGCCCAGTCCGAAATATGACCTCCCCTTGCCAAACATAAACATCATAATTGACAATTGCGCTAAGCATGAGCTACAGTCATTTGTTGATTGTTTTGCTGGATACCATCAGATATGGATGGACGAAGAAGATGTGAGAAAAAAACTTTCATTATGCCATGAGGGATGTATTATAACAAGAATATGCCATTTGGACTAAAGAATGTTGGGGCCACCTACATGAGGGTCATGACTACTATTTTCCATGATATGATACACAAAGAGATCGAGGTATAGGTAGATGATGTCATCATCAAATCCAAGAAAGACACTAACCATATGGAAGATCTGAGGAAGTTCTTCAACAGACTGAGAAGGTACAATCTAAAATTGAATCCCGCCAAATGTGCATTCAGGGTTCCTGCCGGAAAACTGCTTGGGTTCATTATGAGTCACCGAGGAATAGAACTGGATGTGTCAAAGGTTAAGGCCATTCAATAATTGCCACCATCGAGAAACAAGAAGGACATGATGAGTTTCCTAGGGAGACTCAACTATTTCAGCAGATTCGCAGCTCAGTCCATTGTCATTTGTGAACCAATCTTTAAAATGTTGAAAAAGGATGACGCTACCAAATGGACTGATGATTGTCAGAAAGCCTTTGACATAATCAAAGAATACCTGTCAACACCCCCAGTCCTGGTTCCGCCCGAGCCAGGTAGACCTCTATTTCTCTATCTTTTAATATTAGATGGGGCATTCGGTTGTGTTTTGGGACAACATGACAAACGGGTAGAAAGGAGTAGGCCATCTACTATCTCAGCAAGAAGTTCACCCCGTATGAGGCCCGGTATTCCCTATTGGAATGCACTTGTTGTGCCTAACTTAGGTGGCTCAAAAGTTGAGGCATAATTTATTTGCCTATACCACTTACCTCATATCAAGAATGGATCCGCTAAAATATATATTTCAGAAGCCCATGCCCATGGGCAAGCTAGCCAAGTGGCAGATCCTTCTGAGCAAATTTGACATTGTCTATGTAACTTAGAAGGAAATCAAAGGACAAGAATTGGCAGATCTTTTCCTGATGAAGAGGTATCTTTCATTAGAGAAGACATCACAAAATCCTATGATGGTTGGAGAACGTTTTTCGACGGAGTAGCAAATTTCAAAGGAGTGGGCATAGGGGCAGCCCTAATATCAGAAATTGGCCAGCATTATCCGGTATCTTCCAAGCTCAGATTCCCATGCACCAATAACATGGCTGAATACGAAGCCTGCATCTCAGAGCTCAAACTGGCCATTAATATGAACATTCAAGAGTTACTAGTGATCGGGGACTCGGATTTGCTCATACATCAAGTCTGACAAGAATGGGCAACCAAGAATTCCAAGATACTCCCTTACCTGCATCATGTCCAAGAGTTGAGGAAGAGATTCACAAAGATAGAATTTCAGCATGTCCCCAGAGTTCAGAATGAGTTTGCCGATGCATTAGCAACCCTATCATCTATGATTCAGCATCTAGATAAGATCTTCAGAGATCCTATTCAGCAAAGATTTTGACCAACTAGCTTATTGTGCTCACGTCGAGGGAGAAGCGGATGGAAAGCCATGGTTCTACAACATCAAAGAGTACTTGACAACAGGAGAATATCTAGAAGTCGCAAGCGCTACTCAGAAGCACACACTTCAGAGGTTATCTAACAACTTCTTTCACAGTGGAGGAATACTGTACAGGAGGACCCCCGATTTGGGATCACTAAGGTGTGTCGAAGCAAAGGAAGCATCAAGGTTATTAGAAGAAGTTCATGCAGGGACCTGCAGTCCACAAATGAATGGTTTTGTCTTAGCCAAGAAAATACTCCATGCATGTTATTTTTGGATGACTATGAAAACAGAGTGCATCTAGTATGTCCGAAAATGCCATCAATGCTAGATACATGCAGACGTGATAAAGGTGCGTCTGGATGAGCTTACTGCAACAAGCTCACCATGGCCGTTCACAGCTTGGGAATGGGTGTCATTGGACCTATCGAGCTTCCGCATCAAATAGGCATAGGTTCATTCTAGTGGCAATTGATTATTTCACCAAATGGGTTGAAACAGCATCATACAAAGCAGTGAGTTAGAAAGTTGTGGCAGATTTTGTTCACAATCGTATTGTTTGTCGGTTCAGAATCCCCGAATCAATCATTACTGACAATGGTTCCAATCTCAACAGTGACTTGATGAAAGCAATGTGTGAAACATTCAAGATTTAACACAAGAATTCTATAGCTTACAAACCTTAGATGAATGGAGCTGTAGAAGCAACCAATAAGAATATCAAGAAAATATAAGAAAAACGATATAAAGGCATAAGCAGTGGCATGAAAAGCGAGCATTCACTCTGTTGGGATACCGCACCACAGTCTGCACATCAACCGGGGCAACCCCATATATACTGGTTTATGGTATAGAAGCAGTCATTGTCGCTGATGTAGAGATTCCTTCTTTGAGGATCATATATAAAGCAGAACTAGGCCATGTAGAGTGGGTAAAAAGCCACTACGAGCAACTAGCTCTAATTGATGGGAAGAGAATGAATGTAGTTTGCTATAATCAATTGTATCAGAACAGAATGTCCAAAGCCTTTAAGAAAAGAGCTAAGTCGAGAAGGATTACACCGGGGCAGCTGGTGTTGAAAAGAATATTCCCGCATCAAGATGAAGCTAAAGGGAAATTATCCCCCAACTGGCAAGGTCCGCACATGGTTCATCAAGTTCTAACCGGAGGAGCCTTCATTCTCGCAGAAATGGATGAAGAAGTTTGGTCGAAGCCCATCAATTCAGATGCCGTCATACGATACTATGTGTAACCTCCAATGATTCACTTTATGATGTATTTTGAACTACGCCCGACCTGATTCCCGTTTAAGAGATGATACATAGGCAGCCCTATGGGTTCGGTCACAATTTAATAAAAGTTTCATTTCCCCCCGCTATTGGAAACTGGGGCAGAATTTTGAGGGGGGCCTTAAAATTTTGAAGTTGACTTTCAGCCGTTCATCGCACGAAGCCATCAGAAGAACCAACCCAATAAACTGGGCAGAATTTTGAGGAGGACCACCAAAATTCCGGAGCGAGAGAGATTGAAATATCTTAACCACGTCGTAGTCATCAGTTCACCTAAAGAAAACTATTTTCAATTATATGTTTTTACTAAATCGTGCATGGCTGCTATTAAAATCACTTTGTTAAGCGACGCTACACCAATTAAAATAGCACCAAGCAGGACAAGCGAGGTCCACGAGAAGAGGAACTAATTTTCCCCTTTTTTTACAAAAATTCATGAATTTGCTTTGGATGCAGGAACCCAAGACATAAACTTATCAGATACGATTACACACTCACACTTTTTCAGGAATCCAACTTCTCATAATCATCACCTATTTGCGAGTGCTGCCTGCATACAACATCCCCAACAGCCAAAACCACACAATTAGTTATCGGGCGTCATCTATCAGCTAAGATATTTCATTACTAATCGCTTTCTATTTTCCTGCATCTTGCATAAGGCTACCTTTCTGCCTTCCGAGGATAAGCTCTACCTCCATCTGCATTTCTGTATTACATAAGGCTACTTTTCTGCCTTCCGAGACTAAGCACTATCTCTGTTTGCATTTTCTCAGTAATGCATAAGGCAAATTTTTGCCTTCCGAGACTAAGCAGTGTCTCCATCTGCATTTTTCTCTACATTGCATAAGGCTACCTTTCTACCTTCTGAGACTAAGCACTGTCTCTATCTGCATTTTTCTCTGCATTGTATGAGGCTACCTTTTTGCCTTCCGAGACTAAGTACTGTCTCAATCTGCATTTTTCTCTGCATTGCATAAGGCTACCTTTCTGCCTTTCGAGACTATGCACTGTCTCCATCTGCATTTTTCTCTACATTGCATATGGCTACCTCTCTGCCTTCCAAGACTAAGCACTGTCTCCATCTGTATTTTATTTGCATTGCCTAAGGCTACCTTTCTGCCTTCCGAGACTAAGCAGTATCTCCATCTTTCATTTATCTATATTGCATAAGGCTACATTTCTGCCTTCTGAGACCAAGCGCTGTCTCCATCTGCATTTTCTCTGCATTGCATAAGGCTACCTTCCTGCCTTCCGAGACTAAGCTCAGTCTTCATCCTGCATTTCTCTACATTGCATAAGGCTACCTTTCTACCTTCCAAGACTAAGCTCTATCTCCATCTTGCATGGGTGAAATATCACCACTTTATCTCTCTTGCATGGCTGAAATATCGCCACCTTTCATTTGCGTCTTGCATCGGCTGAAATACCACCACCTTTAATTAAATCATGCATTGACTGAAAGATCGCCATCTTTATTTAAATCTCGCATCGGCTGGAATGCCTACATCTCTTTCTTACGTCTTGCATTGGCTGAAAGATCGCCACCTTCTCTATTTTATGGGCCGAAAGATCACCAAATTGTCCAAAGGCATCATTGTTCAAAGGCACCGTTTTCATAGTCCGAGAACACCATGTCATGGCCTAAGGACCCCATTTTATCTTTTACATATCATTATTATAGGGCATCATAGTTTGGAGGCATCATTCTCATAGCCCAAGAACATCATTTCATGGCCTGCGAATCCTCTATTACATCCTTCATGGCCCAGGACATCATGGCCCAGGACATCATGGTCCTAGGACGTCATCCTAATCGTCCGAAGACAGCATTTATGGTCTAAAGGAACTTGCATCACGTTTAAATTTATGCACAATATATGTTTGTATTGCTCATTTGCAGGTACACCTGCTAGCAACAGCCGTCCCAGCAGGAGTGATCCCGCTCTAGTTCCCATAGCCTATCAGAGTTCAACTACCCTTCTCAACCTAAATATCGCGTCCGTTCCTTTCGAAATCTCCATTGGCATGTTCCGCTGACGGATCCCTAAACTACATGTGACTTGATTCCCGTAAGAC
The DNA here is from genome assembly GCA_034376525.1 of Nicotiana benthamiana. Classification (NCBI taxonomy): domain Eukaryota; kingdom Viridiplantae; phylum Streptophyta; class Magnoliopsida; order Solanales; family Solanaceae; genus Nicotiana; species Nicotiana benthamiana. The sequence goes on along the minus strand of CM067338.1, from coordinate 15,489,317 downwards.
CATAGATATGTAGGCAGCTCAGGAGCCAGATCTCGGTCAAAACTTTTCGAATCCTTTCTCTCGGTCAAAATTGGCCATCATATCTTTACCCGATAACTCTTTCATCATTATTGGGTAAAGCGGGACAGTTGTTGATACTCAATTTTTTCCTTTGTATATTAATACTCAAAATACTCAAAGTAGCATGTACATACATATATAAGCATGCCCAAGAATTTTGGTATTTTTTTCCTTTATTTTAAGAGATTTTAAATTAATTTATTGTCTATTTTAGCAGTATAGAATTCAATAATTATTCCCAGACTAGAATTTTGGGTGAATAATTTATTTTATTCTCATATTTATGCCAAAATATAATTAAGGTAATTTTTGCATATTTTTACAAATCTATTTGGTATTTTTAAAGCTAAATTGCGTGTGATTACAATTATAGCCTACTTTAAAATTAATAGCATTTTATAATTATAAAATTATTTCCAATATTTTTAAATTAATGTCTATATTGTAATTGTTGGCTCAGCATTTTTATCTACTTTTAAAATCATTATTTTTATTTTTATAAAATAAAAAATAAATTTGGCTATGTAAAAACTAGCCTCATTTCATTTCAATTGTAGACCATTTGACATTTAACTTATGGCCTAAATCATCCCCCTAATTGACCCAATTTCAACCTCAAAATCGGATCAACCCCAATTTCACTTATGGCCTAAATCCTCTTTGAGACTATGATACTTGCTTTAAAATTGTGATTCTGCGTACCTTCCTTGTAGTTTTGAATTGTTTCCTTAATTTATGGGATACTTTCCTTCATTAATTCTGATTTTCTAGGTTTCAAACTCATTTTTCAAAGTTACAGTGGTATTTTGCCCTATATAAGTGCACAAATTTGCTGATTGATTTGCCTGACCTATTTTCCTTAATTAGAATGTCATACACCTAGTCTTTATTGCATACCCTATGCTACTTAGGTGATTATAACCCTGCTCTGTGATTTCTTTCCTTTTAAATGACTGATTATTACCGTTTGATTTGGATAAAGGGAAGTCCATATACCGATTTAATTGTGATTGATGTCAATTCCTTAATTAAGGGACTGCTACCTTGTTTTTTTAATCTTATTAAGTACTATAAGTACTCCCCGTTCTCCTTTGCATAAAAGACATGACAATCAACACATTGAATATCACAAACACACACAGCATTAGCTTTGACCTCTCTTTTGTGTTATTTCTCTCTTTTGCTGCTCCCTGCTCCTGACTATTATTAGCCAGCTGAAAAGCTAAGGCTAATATTGTCCTTACACTTGGTTTTTACATGTTGCTGTTTTCTCTGATTACTGATATGTTCTGATTAAATTCTATGTTCTAAACCAATGTGCTTATTACTACTTCAGTGTGTGCTATTCCTAATTGTTTTCTACTTATGACTCTGTTGTGCAACATGTGAGTAGTTCTTGTTTGACTGTTGATACTTACATGCTCATGACTACTGCTTGTTCCTGATTTTATGACTATATGTTTTTACCACTTACTTTTTTATGTCTAAATCTGATTGTTTCAAGGTCTCCTTAAACTCTTTTGATTTTGTGTACCCATGCTTAGTAAGTTTGTATTAAGTCTCTGAATCCTTTGGTGATGTTTATGTAATTTATTTGTCCCCTTTTCCCATTACCCTTGTGTGCAACTCTCCAAGTTTTTTAAACTTTTTAAAAATAATAACTCTCCTATCCTTCCTGCACTTCACACTACTTTTAGAGCCTAGGTTCTACTTCCCTTCGTGTAAACATTTCTTTGGGTACCTCTGAGTACCCACTGAACTTTGATGCACAAGGCTGGTAATTCACACTATACCTGTCCAATAATTTGGTAAATGTTTAGGTGCATGGCATAGGCTATGGACCCAATGGGGTCCTAGGGAGCTTTGCCGCAGCTAAATCATGGCAAAGGTTGTGAGGCTCGAAAGGAGTGAGGCTGGAAGATTGAGCCTGCTTGAAGGCTCCCTATAGGGTAACTTATTGTTTTTGTTCTTATTTATGTAATTCAGCTCTCATGGTTTGTAATAATTTGTAAACAACTAATTGGGGTTTATAGTGAAGTTGGGTGGGGGTTATGCATGCTTAGTTTAATTAATGAGTAAAAAACATGCTTTTAGGATTACTTACTTATTTGTGCAATAAATATCTTGTATAGGACATGCATCTCATTCATTAGAGATTCTACTTTAGATACTTTACTTTAGCCCATCCTTACACCTATTTCACAACCATGATCAGTTAAGTTAATAATTCTAATAAGCAAACAATTGTTATGAGGCAACTGCTGCATTTTCATTCTCATCAACATCTAGAAATCATGTTTCAGGAACTTCTATGTGCATTAGACATCCTATTATTTAAGGTTCTATACTCATCAGAGTTACAATTATGCCTATTGGTATGCCTAATCTAATAACACAAGTATTGTACGTGTTTTTATAAAACTGAGGATTAATGTACATGCCCGCCTTTTAAGACAAGTAGGCAATATATATAACGCCTAGGCAAACGTCAGGCCAAATAAGAATCAACTAATCATGTTTTGCCGGCTTAGGACCAATCAGCTTCCTGAACTTTGCTTCTAGTTTTGCCTCTTTGGAGTTCACTCTGTTTAACTAATACTCCCACCCTACTTTGAAGCGATTTTGGAAATTATGCTTACCCTCACTAATGTTTGTTCTACTATGTTTTCGAACCGCTGGGTGATCCTTTTTGCCTAGAATTATGTTATTTAAAATACCTATCCTATATTCTTCCAAGTTAAATCTTCAATGTCCTTACACTATTTTTTCAAGAGCCATATTTTAAAATAACTTCTATCTACTATACACCTCTAAGTCTTACTGCAGTCTTTAATTGTAATTCCACCATTATTTTTAGTCACTTAGTCTTAATTGAACCTTCTGCTTTCACCAATAAGTTGAAAAAAATATATATCCTTTCGAAACTTATTGTTTTAGCTCCAACATTCTTTACTGCTTTCAAACTCTTATCTCTGAGACCTTAATTATGTTTAAGTCATGCTATTATGTGTCTTATTTGAGGAGGTATATGTGAGCCTTTATATGTTTACGTGCTTCCCCCCAACATGCATTATGTGTTTTTATATGTTGCCTTAGATTTTTATCCTTTGAAACCAATCAGCCTAATATCCCACCCTTTAGGACTAATAGTCCTAGTGCCTCCGGGACTTATAGGAACAGGACGGGTAATAGCCTGCAATAGTAGTCGAGACCAATCTGTGCTTTAATACATTAACAGGGTAGGAAGGGTAGATATGGAGATGATGACCGATGTGTTAATATCTCATGTAGCCCATCTTCCGATGAGTAATTACTGGATATTAAATTGACATGATCCATATTAGCCATAAACCTAGGACTCCCCTCCTTTTTACTCGCTTTTTATCCGTTTTCTTTAAGGTTTTAAATCTTTCATGAATTTTGTACCTTCTTTACTTTCCTCAAAAGTTTCAACTTATCTGTAATGTTACATGCGAGTCCCTTTATTTGAGCCCTTAATTGCTTACTTGATTATGTGAAGTCATAATTATAACATGGCCGGGATCCACACTAGTGGATCTTGAGGGGTGCCTAACACCTTCCCCTCGAGATAATTTCTAACCCTTACCCAAACTCTGGTTTTTCAAACTCAAACTCTTTATAGTGTCCTAATGCACTTAATCATTAGGTGGCGACTCTTCAAACCCTAAACCCAATTCCCAAAAGGGAATGAGTCGTCCTCCTAAATGTCATAAACCCGATTTCACGAGAAAAGGAAGGCGTCGAGGGGGGGGGGGAGGGGGGATGTATTTATTATTTTTCAAAGGGGTGTTATTTTTTTTATAAAAAAACCCAAAATTGAGCTATTTGTGAAATTTTGTCGTTGGGCAACAGTCATAATGGGAAAAGGACCGTTGCCAACGGTCAGATGTTAGGCCCACTAGTAAAAAACAAAGAATAAAATTAGTTACTGTTATACTGGTCCGGGCCGGTCCGGGCTGGGCCGGCTAACCAAATGAACAGTAATTTTCGTTGATCGGGTTTGACCGGTCCGATTAACCAGTAGGAATAAAGTAGACGGACCAACCCTCCTACCCTTGTAACCCAGCCCCACCTGGTCCCCTTATACCAGTCAGGGCCGATTCCAGTTCTAACCGATCCGAACCGGTCCAAAAACGGGCTGATCTGGCCCCTTAGACACTTATACTCGTCACTTCCTTATTTTGAGCGGCTTTATAGGGTAACATGAGTATATTGACCAAGAGGAGCAGTTGCATTTATCAAACCATAACCCTTGTTCAGTTGAGTCGTCATCAATTTTTCTATAATTATTATTATTATTATTATTATTTCACACACACCGGAATATGATGACATAAACCATTTTTCATTTAACTGATCATACAAATCATAAATAAGACTTGTTTGGATCACATCCAAAAATATATAGTGTTGAACCTTCGGACATAGAAATGTAAACCACTTCTCAAAAGAATTATGCTCTGTATTTTGATTTTGCGGACCAAAGGCCATATAAAGCACTATATTTGAAGAGCAAGACATGAATTAATTAGGCATTTTCAACCCTCCTCATTTCTGCATAACGAACGCATTTTTGTCATAATGGAGCCCCAATAATTCCTTATTTTTTCTCCAAAAATGGGGCATGAATAGAGTTATTCCATATTATGGAGTACCACTATTCATCTATCTGTTACTATTCATGCTTATTTTATTATTATTTTTATTATTTAACTATTTAATTTATCTCCTTATATATATCTAATTATATTTATGTAATATCTTTATATTTTTAATTTTATATCTCAATAATCCGATTTTTTTATTGGATTATCTTCATATAATATTTAATATGAATTTTACCATAATGTATTGGATTATCTTGTATCTATGATTTTACTTTTATTTGAGTTATTCATTAATACATAGAATATATAATATTTTCTTGTAAATTATATTATTTAAATTTATGGTATAAAATATTTTATATTAAATTATATGTGATGGATATGTAAAAAGAAAAAAAGATAGATTTTCTTTAATAAAAATAAGAAAATAAATTTTGGATAAAAGATAATAATATGATATTGAAGAGAAAAAGAATATAAAATAGAATATTCTTTTTTGAAGTAAAAAATTGAGTAATAGTTGGAGTGACTTAGTCCATTTTAGAGTATACTGTATTTTGAAGGAGAAAATGAAGGCAAGGATTGGAGATGACCTAAAAAAAATACTTCAGAAATAATTTGATATATTTTGTTGAATCTAGTGGGCATTTAAATTTTTTGAATTAATTATTTAAATCAAATACGTACCAATTTAATTAAATGTTAAATTCAACGGGTTACTTTTATCTACAGTCAAACCTCTCTACAACAACCTTATTTATTTCGAATATTTTTATTGTTATAGTGAAGTGTTGTTATAAAGAATATATATTATAACATAGCATAAAAGTTGGTTCCGAAAAATCTTGACATCTATAATAAAATATTATTATATAAAAATGCTATTATAAAAAAAGTCTTACTGTATTTGAGTTATAATGATGAGCTCACTATTGAATGTCATCTTATCCTAAAGGTTAAAACATGTGTCACGTGTCAAATAATGTAAATCGCGAAGTCAAATGAATGAGCCGGATCATGATTTTGCATGCCAAATGACATTATATCCCAGGTAAAATCAGAAAGCCAATGAAAAAGCTTCATATATACAATGAGAAGTTTTGGTTATTAAACCTGATATTATTACTGCGTCAAATTTATTGGTTAACGATTTAAGTTAGCTAACCAAATCAAAACAAACGAGTATGAATAAATCATGTTAAACTAAGAATAATTGAGTAAAATTGATGAATGTGTAGAAAGGAAAAGAGAAAAGGAGTGGAGGTACTAGTATATTTCGTATCTTCCTTGTAAATGGAATCTTTGTTCCTCTTTTGATATAAATTAAAATATAAAATTATAAAGTTTCTTTTACTTGAGTATTCCATTAAGAAATTATATATTTAATAAATCTTGAATACAACGTACCATCCACAAAATCCCATACTCTTCTAATTTTTCCAAACGGAGAAAATGATTTGACTCCAAATCTACGGCTGCGATGCCTTCACACCGAACAAATCCGCCGTAGGATCAAGTCCCGGCACGTTCTGACAGCTCACGCCGCGAAACGGTGGTTGGAACACGTTGATGGATGGCGCCGAATGAAAGGAAGAAACTTAGAAACGTGGGACCCAATCACGTTCTGTGGTAGTGCCACGTAGGCTGCATGCACACAACAACAACAATAACTACCCAGTACATTCCCACCAGGTGAAGTCTGGGGAGGGTAATATATAGACGAGCCTTATCCCTCCCCGGAAGGATAAAAAGACTGTTTCCAATCGACCCTCGACTCATATGGTTAGGTGATAGGCTGCATGCACACAGGCCCTCCAAAATTCCAGAACCAGACTCAGTATGCACGTTCTCCTACAGAGATCTTTGCTCAGGTAATTTAGCATTGAATCATTGGCTGTTCTTTTTTTGGACCAAAATGTCCTTGTACTTTGGATCCATGAAGTTGATGAATTGATCATTTTGCCCCTTCACTTATTCATTCTTTACAGGATTATTTTTTATATTCAAATTGTAATGTGCATAGGAGTTAGGAGACCAAATTAAGATATTAACTACAAATTTTAAGAGCCTGTAGTTTGGAAAATGTTCTATAATCAAACATTTTGGTATGTTCAAGATAAAAATATATGTCTTGATCAAATGATTTAGATTTTAGATGATGCATAATTAAGGTTGCCTTTTATAGAGATGATAGAAATTCGTTTTCTTATGTTTAAACAAATATCACGAGCATGTGATTTTCAGTTTTCACACAAAAAAAATTATGCTTTTGACTTTTAACAAGTTGTTATTCTCAAGTTTCAACAAATTGACATTGCAATAAGGAGTAATACTTTCCGCTAATGGTATTATGCATGTTTATAACTCACGTTTGTCTCGTAACTATAGTTGTATATGAATCTTAATCATTTAGATTTTAAATATTAAATATTTATATTTTTAAAATTTAAATTTAAATTATTCAAATATTAATTATTAAGTGTGTATTTTTTTAAATTTATTTCGCAACCACTTAATAAGTTTGAATAGATTTGGATAATTAAGATCTATAACAAAGACTTAATTTCATAAAAATGTTATCATCCATATTCATTATTAACTATCATTATTGCCTATCATTATCAAATACGAGTGGCGTAGGCAGTATTTTTTATAAGCAGTGTCAAAAGGGTCGTAACAGTCAAACAATATTTTATTGTGGAGCCAATGAGTTCGAACCCAAGACCTCTTACATAATACTTGAAGCTAACAACCACTACACTACTAAGATGTTTTGTTGCAAGTGGTGTCATTTTTAATGATTTTATCTTATAATTCTGTTTTCCTTATATATATATATAAATTCGCTCCTGTCAATTACCACCATTGCCACCATCATCTTCAATCGTAGCCGCCATTATTACCGACTATCCCCAGCCATCATCCCCACCACTCTCACTACCATCATTCTCAACCACAATCAATACTCATCCATCTCAACTACTACAACTAACCATCCTATTACCATCAACAACCACAAATGGAATTTTTCATTGTTATAAAATACCACCAACCACCACAACCCATATAATAAGGGAGTCCTCAATAAGGTACATGATATTAGGCTATATATATGATATTTACATCTTAATATTGCCATGCTTTATTATTGTTTTATATGTGAATTGATAACAAAATACTCTAATTGGTGTTCTTTTGCTCCGCAGGGAATAATCTAAGTAAGGAAGGACTACAGAGTATTTTGGAGTCAATAATGTGAAGAAAACGCCAATAAGAAGTATCCGAGCATGAAGAAGCAAAAAAATAGACTGAGGTGAAATTCACCGCGACTGCGGTGGAACCACGGCAGATCAATACGCGAGGCAGAACGATCAATGTTTACCGCGGTCGCGCCGCGGTCTTGCCGCAGCTCGGTGAACTGTTCAAATGCCAAAAAGTTTGGAGACAAAAGTGTAATTCGAAAAAAACTTGTTCCAAACCCTTATAAACCTTAAAAAGCTCGCCCAAAATAATTTTAAGTTTGTTTTTAGATTACATTGAAGGCAGGAACAAGTGTGAGGAGATCAACCAAACAATAGAGTTTTTCTATTTCCTTTATATGGTGATTAATTGAATGGACCCTTGACTAATCGTGTCAAATTACCTTGTATTGCTTGAGAAAGAATATTAGGTTAGATTGTTATGGAACAACATCACTTTTGGGTAATTGAAGAGATTCATTACCTGAACGTAAAAGTGGGTTTAGAGATAACGAAACTTTTGTGGGATAATTTAGAGCTGCACATATTGTTATCTAGAGTAGTTCGAGAGAATGCTCCAGTAAATTATTGTAGTTGATCGAGAGATAAGTATGATAACCTATAGCTCTTAATCCTCATAGAGTATTATGGTGAGATTATAACGAAAGAGTCAAGGCCTAAACTAGCAATTGGGGAAAATCACTATCCTAGACCCTTTTACCATTGAATTATTTTTACTTTAGTTTATTGTTATTTTCAATATTATTGAAGTAGTTAAACAAAAATCCAATATTAATTGATCAAAGTCTTGCATCTAGAAATTGGTTGAGTTGATAATAACGTTGCCAAAGAGTTGTAAGAGATAGGTTAATTCCCTGAGGATTCGACTTCGGACTTAAAATCAGATTATATTTGCTACGACCGCTTTGTCTTTATGAGGCATAGTTAGGCGTGATCAGCACACTTCTAATTATAGTAGAAAATCTTTACTTGACAATTGTTTAACCGCCGAAAATCAATCCATTTCGAAATTCACGTCGTGATCTCCAACCTGTTGCGGGTATCTCGCTCTTTCCATTATTGAATCATAACAGCATCATTTCGAAGCATGCATTTTCTGATCTCGGTAAATGATATTGATCTCAATCTTGAAAAGAAACTTCAACTCCGAACTTGACGTCCTGATCTATTAATATAATATTATTTTTTCCTTCGAAAAATAAAATTGAATAGCCTCGAACCCTATACACTTGCCACTTACGTAAAAGTACATGTAGCCAATCAATTGAACTATTAAGGTTTTGAATGCAATATCTCATTTGTTAACATTATTATTAATTTTTAATAAATAATTTTTTAAATATTCCAACTCTCCAACCTAACGCTGAATTTCGAGGAAAATGTTTTTTTTTCCGGAAACTAATTCATTTTACTGGAATTTTGCCATGATACGGATTATAAAACTGAAGAATACATGTCTATCCCAAAAATTGAATAAAATCATTAGAGTTTTAACATTGAAATACGTGAGACAAAAGAAGTGGATTATCATACTTCTAATCGTAGAATTTACTCCTAAGTAAAAGAACGGGTTATTGTACTCGTATCACTCTTTTGTTTACAAGTCAATTTTCATGATAATAATAATAATGTCACAACTAAGGATGTTGATTGCTAAATAAGACGTGGTCCAAAATTTTGTCATCTATTAATTTTTTTTATGAAACTGCAAAAAAAAAAAAAAAAAAAAACTATCAACTCGTGGCAATGTGAAGTCAATCATTTTTTTGCTCCATCTTTTCCTAACAGAAAATGTGTTACCTTCTTCCGGTGTTTCATACAGGTTTACGGGAATTTAATAATTTTTGTTTAAACCTATATATGCAACACAAAAAAATTACTGTTATAAATATACTTCTATTTAAGGTGAATGTCTTTAATTAGAGAGATTCTAGAGTTCTATTCTTGGTAGCTAAATCATCCTCCTCCCTGTAAATAGAGGTGCCCTCTACCATTGTAAATCACTCCTAACATTCTCTAAGTATCAATAAGAAGAACTCTCTCTACTCTTCTCTCTATTGCTCTTGTTCTTGCATTATTGTTCTTGTCTTTTATATTATTTCATAACACGTTATCAGCACGAGACTCTACCGTCTCAAGAACCATTCTCGAAAAATCTAAGGTATTTCCCTCTTCCTAATTTAATTTTCGATTATGTCTGACATTACGAAAAGAAAGTTTGTTGCCCTTGAAATTTCGGGCAAGAACTATATGGCATGGGTGTTGGATGCTGAAATCCACTTAGATGCTATGGGTCTCGGAGACACCATCAAAGATAGAGAAAAAGCATCCACCCAAGACTGTGCGAAGGCCTTGATTTTCTTGCGCCATCACCTTGATGAAGGTTTGAAGATTGAATATCTCACCGTCAAGGATCCACTCATCTTGTGGAACGGCTTAAAGGAGAGATATGACAACCTGAAGTTGGTCACTCTGCCACAAGCACGATATGATTGGGCTCATCTGAGGCTCCAGGACTTTAAGTCCGTTTCTGAATATAATTCTGCAATGTTCAGAATTACTTCTAAATTGAAGCTATGCGGGGATAATATTTCCGATTATGATATGCTTGAGAAAACGTTTACAACGTTTCATGCCTCCAATATGGTACTGCAACAACAGTACAGAGAGAAAGGCTTTACAAAGTACTCTGAACTGATTTCTCTTCTACTAGTGGCTGAGCGAAATAATGACCTGCTCATGAGAAATCATGAAAATCGACCCACTGGGTCTACACCACTTCCTGAAGCAGATAAGGTGCACTCTCATTATGCCAAACATGAAAAGGACCATGGTCATGGTCGTAAACGGGGTCATAGCCAGGGACGTAGACAAGGAAGAAATTCCAATGAAGTCCGTCAACCCCCAAGGAGAGATAACCGCCGAAAGCAGAAACGGGGTCATGAAGATCCTAAGGCAAATGGTTCAGAAACTATATATTATCGTTGCGGTGGGAAAGGGCACTGGTCAAAGACTTGCCGTATACCAAGACACTTGGTTGACCTTTATCAAGCATCTCGAAAGAGAAAAGGCCCTGAAACAAATTTTGTCTATGACGACAACTCGGACATCACCCACCTGGATGTGGCAGACTTCTTTGAGCAACCCGAGGGGAAAATAGACCACCTAATCGGCGATGGATCCGTGATGAAAGAAGATGGAATTATTTGATTTTATTCTACTTATTTGTATTAGTTAGTGAATAAACTAATAGTCATTAGTATTAGCTCGTATTAGTTAGTTCATGATGCAATGTTAGCAGTAGTTCTTTAGAATATCTTCAATATGCTCAAATATCAATAAAATTTTTATTTTCCAGTAGGGGTAATCGACTAGCCTGAAAAACTAGTCGATTATCTACTATTTTCGCATTAAAACTGAAAAATAATTGATCAACAATCGATTGTCTTTGTCTAACAATCGATTGTCGTTGAGACAGTGTAATCTGGAATTTTTCAAAAATCATCCACAATCGATTGTCTTTGTCTAACAATCGATTGTTGTTAAGACAGTGTAATCTGGAATTTTTCAAAATAGCCAACAATCGATTGTCTATGCATAACAATCGATTGTCTTAAAACAGTGTGCTCTGGAATTTTTCAAAATAGCCAACAATCGATTGTCTATACTTAACAATCGATTGTCTTAAAACAGTGTGCTCTGGAATTTTCCAAAATAGCCAACAATCGATTGTCTATGCATAACAATCGATTGTCTTAAAACAGTGTGCTCTGGAATTTTTCAAAATAAGCCAACAATCGATTGTCTATATTTAACAATCGATTGTCTTAAGACAGTGTGATTTGAAGTTTTTCAAAATAGCAAATAATCGATTGTGTGTGTTTAACAATCGATTGTCAATGATCAACAATCGATTGTTTGTGTTTAACAATCGATTGTTTGAAGAAAATGTTTAAACTGAAATTTTCAAACTGCAAAGTAATCAATTATGGATAACATATATGATTTTGTTAGTCAACTGTTAGCAGCAGATTTTGAAAATATTATGTGACACAAACGAATTGAACTTGTTTATTCTTATGTTCGTGTATCTCTTTTGTATGTCAAACTATGGGATAGCAATATGGATATCTCACAAAGCGAACTTGGATCAACGTCCAACTGTAAAAGTATTTGCCAAGTTGATTCATGTACTACACATACAATACTCAAAGAAAGGAAATATTTCTCTCAACTAAATATGTGTAAGGCAAACGTTACTACAATCTCTGGAAGTAGTAAATTGATTGAAGGCTCCGGAAGAGCAATTGTAACTCTGCCCAAAGGCACGACGTTAATCATAGAGAATGCAATGTTCTCCTCCAAGTCTAAGAGAAACTTGTTGAGTTTTAAAGATGTACGCCGGAATGGCTATCATATTGAGACAATGGATGAAGATAATCTTGAATATCTCGTCATCACAAAGAATGTCTCCGGCCAAAAGAGGGTTATTGAGAAATTCCCGTCTTTATCTTGTGGCCTGTATTGGACAAGAATTAGTGCAATTGAGGCACATTCAATAGTAAACCAAAGGGTTACTGATTCCAATACCTTTGTACTTTGGCATGATCGATTGGGACACCCAGGATCGGTCATGATGAGACGGATTATAGAAAGCTCATATGGGCATCCGTTAAAGAATTTCAAAATTCTTTCGAATAATGAATATCCTTGCACTTCGTGTTATCAAGGCAAGTTGATTATCAGGCCATCACCAACAAAGGTTGGGACTGAGTCACCCACGTTTCTGGAACATATACAAGGGGACATTTGTGGACCTATTCACCCACCTAGTGGGTCGTTTAGGTATTTCATGGTCTTGATAGACGCATCCTGTAGATGGTCTCATGTGTGCCTGTTGTCATCACGCAACCTTGCGTTTGCGAAATTAATGGCACAAATAATTCGACTACGAGCACAATTTCCAGATAATCCAATCAAGTCCATTAGACTGGATAATGCTGCTGAGTTTACATCCCAAGCATTTAATGATTATTGCTTATCAATCGGGATAAAAGTTGAACATTCTGTAGCTCATGTTCACACTCAAAACGGTCTTGCAGAATCGTTAATTAAACGCCTGCAGTTGATTGCAAGGCCATTACTTATGAGAACGAGGCTGCCCACTTCGGTATGGGGTCACGCCATCTTACATGCAACAATGCTAATTTGTCTCAGACCGACGAATTACCACAAGTATTCCCCGTTGCAATTGGTTTGGGTCATGAACCCAATATATCCCATTTAAGAATTTTTGGATGCGCAGTATATGTGCCTATAGCACCGCCATCCCGCACCAAAATGGGTCCGCAAAGAAGGTTAGGAATATATGTTGGGTTTGAATCGCCCTCCATCATTCGCTACCTCGAAACATTGACAGGCGACGTATTTACTGCACGATTTGCAGACTGTCGATTCGATGAGACACTTTTCCCAAAATTAGGGGGAGAAGTTGGTGAAACCAAACGGGAAATTTTGTGGAAAAATGCATCATTATCTCATCTTGATCCACATACCTCTATTTGTGAAAGAGAGGTACAAAAGATTATCCATTTGCAAAGAATAGCAAATCAAATGCCTGACGCATTTACGGACTTGAAGAGGATAACGAAATCCCACATTCCCGCGGAAAATGTTCCAATCCGTATTGATGTCCCTGTTGGACAATCATCTAGTGTCATACCAATGAGTCGAATGCACGCCTGAAGCGTGGCAGACCATTAGGTTCCAAAGATCGAAATCCTAGAAAGAGGAAAAAGAACGATCAAAATGACACCACGAAAGAATCTCATGATTTAACAAATTCTGAGATTCATGAAGAATCCATTGAGCCCGAGACTCTGGAAAATACGGAACTATCCCTAAATCCAATTAATATTGAGGCAAATATTAATCGAGTGGATATTGTGGTGGATAATGCCTTTGCTTATAATGTAGCATCTAGCATTATGCAAGAATGTGAGGATCTCGAACCTCAATCTGTTGAAGAATGTCGAAAAAGACATGATTGGCCAAAGTGGCAAGAAGCAATTCAATCAGAATTGAATTCGCTGGCAAAACGTGAAGTTTTTGGCCCTATAGTTGAAACACCTAATGGTGTTAAGCCTGTCGGCTATAAATGGGTTTTTGTACGCAAAAGAAATGAGAAAAACGAGGTACAAAGATATAAGGCACGCCTTGTTGCACAAGGTTTTTCTCAAAGGCCTGGTGTCGATTATGAAGAGACATATTCGCCTGTAATGGATGCGATAACCTTTCGTTATCTCATAAGTTTTGCTGTCCATGAAAAGCTTGACATGCACTTAATGGATGTGGTTACTGCCTATCTTTATGGCTCACTCGATAATGAGATATACATGAAAATTCCCGATGGACTCAAGATGCCAAACGCGCATAATTCAAAATCTCGGGAAATGTTCTCAATTAAATTGCAAAGGTCCTTGTATGGTCTAAAGCAATCTAGACGAATGTAGTATAATCGTCTTAGTGAGTACTTGTTAAAAGAAGGCTATATAAATGACGCCATTTGCCCGTGTGTTTTTATAAAGAAAACAACATCGGAATTTGTTGTACTTGCCGTATATGTTGATGACATAAACCTTATTGGAACCCCTATAGAACTCCAAAAGGCAATTGATTATCTAAAGGATGAATTCGAGATGAAAGATCTCGGAAAGACTAAACTATGTCTTGGTTTGCAAATTGAATATTTGGCAAACGGAATTTTTGTTCATCAATCTACCTATACAGAAAAGGTACTGAAACGGTTTTACATGCATGAAGCACATCCTTTAAGTACACCGATGGTTGTTCGATCACTTGATGTGAACAAAGATCCATTCCGACCACAAGAAAGGAATGAAGAGCTACTTGGTCCTGAAGTACCATATCTTAGAGCAATTGGCGCACTAATGTATCTTGCAAATACTACAAGACCTGACATATCCTTTTCAGTTAATGTCTTAGCAAGATTTAGCTCGGCTCCTACGAGGAGACATTGGAATGGGATCAAACACATATTGCGGTACCTAAAGGGAACTACCGATATGGGCTTATTTTATGGCAAGAATTGCAGCCCGGATCTTGTTGGTTATACTGCTGCTGGATATTTGTCCGACCCACACAAGGCTCGATCTCAAATGGGTTATGTGTTTACCTGTGGAGAAACCGCCATATCTTGGCGATCGACTAAGCAATCAATTGTGGCTACTTCATCTAATCATGCCGAGATAATTGCTATTCATGAAGCAAGTCGGGAGTGTGTGTGGTTAAGGTCGATAATACATCATATCCAAAACAAATGTGGTTTGAAGTATGATAAACTACCCACAACTTTGTATGAAGACAATGCAGCATGTATAGCTCAATTGAAGGGAGGATTCATAAAAGGAGATAGAACGAAGCATATTTCACCAAAGTTATTCTTCACACATGATCTTCAAAAGAATGGTGATATCAATGTTCAACAGATTCGTTCAAGCGATAATATGGCTGATTTGTTCACAAAATCTCTACCAAAGTCAACCTTCAAGAAGCTAGTTCACAAGATCGGGATGCGAAGACTTAAGAACATAAATTGATGTTCTTATCAGGGGGAGTTTAAGGCGCGTTGCACTCTTTTTCCCTTACAAGGTTTCGTCCCACCGGGTTTTCCTTGCGAGGTTTTTAACGAGGCAACCAATAGGCGCATATTCAAACATGTGTACTCTTTTTCCTTACTTTAATTTTTCCCATTGGGTTTTATTTTAAGGTTTCAACGAGGCACATCATTGAATAGACATTCAAGGGAGAGTGTTATAAATACACTTCTATTTAAGGTGAATGTCTTTAATTAGAGAGATTCTAGAGTTCTATTCTTGGTAGCTAAATCATCCTCCTCCCTATAAATAGAGGTGCCCTCTACTATTGTAAATCACTCCTAACATTCTCTAAGTATCAATAAGAAGAACTCTCTCTACTCTTCTCTCTATTGCTCTTGTTCTTGCATTATTGTTCTTGTCTTTTATATTATTTCATAACAATTACTAAATATACATAAATATTTGATTATAAACTTGAAATTATTACGTATTAATTAGACATTATATAAAAATTTATAAATTTCAAATTTTGAACTTATCTCTGAGTTCATCAAAGTAAGATTGTGATGAGGGTCAGCATTGTAGTAGTATGTGCAAGTCTTGCAAAGAGATAATAAAACATATTATTGACAAGTGGGGTTGCTCTGATGGTAAGCAACCACCACTTTCAATTGAGAGGTTGTGAGTTCGAATCTTCCCAAGAGCAAGGTGGGAAGTTCTTGGAGGAAAGGATGCCGGGGGTCTATTTGGAAACAGCCTCTCTACCCAAGCGTATGGGTAAAGTTTGCGTACATACTACCCTCCCCAGATCCCACTAAGTAGGGTTATAATGGGTTGTTGTTGACAAGATCTCTTGCTTGTTGGAAGCATGAATTATCGAATCAGCAAGAAATACAAAAACAATAACCATACTACTCATTCATTTACCTTCTTTTAGATATATACAATTATACAAGTCAGATTTTAATTTATTAGTAATATATAGGTCGGATTCCTAGCTTTCTTAGGATTCTTTTGTCATCACATAATAAGACCATTTCAAGATATTAAAATACTTGGAAAAGTTGCAAGACCCTGTCCAACAAAATGAAAGCATTGGCTAATTAATTAGTAATATCATTAGCTTTTTTTATATTTGAAAAATCTTTTATACTCTTCTTGACATGGATATTAGATTATCACAGACGTGTCCTCCACATGCTGACCTTTGGGACAAAATAATAATCACAAAATTATCCATTTATGGAGACAATAATCAGCTAGTGGTTTAATTATTGAGATGCCATGTATACTATTTTTGTTATTTTAAGAGTAAGATGCCAAAATTTATGTTGAATACTCTAAGAAAAGAACATAACAATTTACGTTTAAACATAACAGAAAATAATTTAGGTTTATCTGAAAATTTCAGGTATTCGTATTCATTAATCGGTAATAGATAATGGGGATTCCCTTCGATATTCCAACACTTAATGTAAGGAAAAAGAAGTAATCTATACCCCTCCGGTCCAAAATAAGTAATTTTTTAGATTTTAAAAATGAATTAATTACTCTTTTTCTACGTTACCATTGGAGTAAATAGTGTTGAAGTATGTGTTAGGAATATTTAGGTGAAAAGATAATAAATATTAATATGATCAATTTCATTCCTAATTTATATTAAAAGGTAAATTTTTTAATCTGTATGTAATAACTAAAAAATTTATTTATTTCGAACCGACGGGAATATAATTAATGAAGCAAGCGTATCCAAAAACTACTTTAGTCTCCCTTTACTTCCTTAAAAATTAATTTATTAGTATATTTTTGTTTAAACGCAAAGTTGTTGCTGTCTTTTACTAGCCAGAAGCTTGGTCGGGTAAAATTAAAAAATAACCAAATTTTACTGATAATTATTGAAAAATAGTTATAATTTCAAAAATAATTATAATTTAATTTTTTTATGTCAAGATAAATCTCAATAAAAATATTATTCAAAATTCAGAAAATATTCCAGCATAATATACTAAAGTATTTTTTATATGTGAACTTCCAGTATAATATATAAAAGTTCCAGTATAATATGTTGTAAGTTCATAAACATGTGCTCTAATCTCCAGTATATTGTGCTGGAACTTTTCGTGTAATGGAATTCCAGCATTAAGCTGGAAGTTCATACACACATGTACTAATCTCCAGTATATTATGCTAAAACCTTTCGTGTTGCAGCAAAATAGTGATAACTTTATAGATTTTAATTATTTTTCAATTACCAATTCAAAAACTGGCTAGCCGGTACTATTTTGATTAGGGGTGTATTTTGTTCTGGGCCCGGGCCTAAACGGGCTTCATGGGCCGGGCTTCACGGTCGCGGGTTTTGTGGGCCTGGGCTCTGGCGGTCGCGGGTCTGGCGGTCCCGGGCTTCGTGGGCCTGGCGGGTAAGACCAGCCTATGACGAGCCTAAGCCAACAGTGGTCCTGGGTTTAGCGGGCCAGGCCTGACGGGGGTTTTTTTTTTTTAAGGCAATATCTTGTATAGTAGTTATTAGTATAGTATAGAATATATTTTATAAAAGTATACTAGTTATTAGTATAGTATATATAATATATATTTCATTGTATATTGTATTGTAGTAATTAGTATATATTGTATATTATGTATATATATATATATATATATATATATATATATATATTGTATCTTATGTATATATATTATAACTTTTATAGTTATATATTTTGTTGTAGTATATATATTGTATCTCTTATGTATAATGTATATATATTCTCTTATATATAGTGTATCTTATGTGTATATGTTATTACTTATATATTTTTTTGTAGTTTAGATTGTATGTTATGTATATATATTCTCGTATATATTTTCTTGAAGTATATATTGTATGTTATGTATATATATTCTCTTATATATTTTCATGTAGTATATATATTGTATCTTATGTATATATATTATAACTTATATAGTTATATATTTTGTTGTATATATATATATATATAGTAGCTTATAAATAATTCGAAGTAAAGACAAAGAAATATTGAGAAAAAAGATATTCAAGGGTATGTCTTATAATTTTTATTACCCAAAATGTCATATCTTTCTTAGTCTTCCTTCCCCCAATGGAATGAGCACAACAAGGTACTAATACCACCATTAAAAGGAAAAAAAACTAAAAGAAGATGTGCCAATGTACAAGTTACATCATAATCTACATTGTATCTCTAACAAATCTCATAAATCCATCAAGGTTGGGAGGAGGTTGTGTTGGTGGTGGTGGAAACCAAGCTTGTTCATCACCACTTCCAGGCAAAGCCGAATCCTCCGAAAGTTCCGCTATCATTTCTTCATAAGCTTTCATCTATCGCCGGTTGTGATTCTGCAATTCCAAAGTTTCTTCTTTCCGCGCGGATCCAATCTCTAAAAACTACTAATTTTTCCAAGCTATCCCTCATCGCTGCTCTATGATCACCTAGTTGTAGTCTTGCTTGACTGAAAGCGCTCTTCGATGCAACAGTTGAAGCTTGAATTGATAAAATATCCCGAGCCATCCTTGCAAGAACCAGAAAATGTTTTTCCCAGAAAATGCATTTTTATTACCCAAAATGCCATATCTTTCTTAGTCTTCCTTCCCCCAATGGAATGAGCACAACAAGGTACTAATACCACCATTAAAAGGAAAAAAACTAAAAGAAGATGTGCCAATGTACAAGTTACATCATAATCTACATTGTATCTCTAACAAATCTCATAAATCCATCAAGGTTGGGAGGAGGTTGTGTTGGTGGTGGTGGAAACCAAGCTTGTTCATCACCACTTCCAGGCAAAGCCGAATCCTCCGAAAGTTCCGCTATCATTTCTTCATAAGCTTTCATCTATCGCCGATTGTGATTCTGCAATTCCAAAGTTTCTTCTTTCCGCGCGGATCCAATCTCTAAAAGTACTAATTTTTCCAAGCTATCCCTCATCGCTGTTCTATGATCACCTAGTTGTAGTCTTGCTTGACTGAAAGTGCTCTCCGATGCAACAGTTGAAGCTTGAATTGATAAAATATCCCGAGCCATCCTTGCAAGAACCAGAAAATGTTTTCCCAGAAAATGCATTTGTAGCAACTTGAAAATGTTCTAAAAAATCTAAAACAGTTTTAACATTCGTCCAATCTTGGGTAGTAAGCATTTTATCATCATCTTCACCACCTACCCGAGAATTAAACGTTGCATTAATTGGGTTTCTATACTCATGTGCAACTACTAAACTTTCGTACATACAATTCCATCTAGTCGGGCAAGGTTTAGGAACCTTTATTTCTCTAAGGCCATATTCATCACATTTTTTAAAATAGTCTCTAAGTCTATTTCTACTATTTGAATAAAAAAACCAATTAAGAGCCATTCAAGCCTTTTCAATTTCTATGTTTAAAATACGCATACCATCACCGACAATTAAATGATAAATATGACAAATACATCTAACATGGAAAATATTACTAAATGCAGGATTTAGTGTTTTTGTAAGCATGCCTATAGCACTAGTGTTACTAGAAGCATTATCCATAGAAATTGCCATTATTTTATCGCTAAAGCAAAAATATCTACAAATATCTGAAACAGTGTTAGCTATAAACTTACCTGTGTGATGTGAATTAATTAGTCTATACGCAATTATACGTTTTTGCATTGTCCAGTCCTCATCTATCCAATGACTTGTAACAGTTAGATAATCACAATCATTACCACTTCTACCAATATCAATAGTAATAAAAATTCGATTAGATATATGGGTAAATAAATAGCGCAAATATTGTTCATATTCATGTTTGAATTTATAAATATCGGCCTTAACTGTTGCGCGAGGCCAACCTTTATAAGTAGGATTGAATATTCTTGTAATATAATGAACCCAATTAGGATTAGAAGCAAAAGTATAAGGTAAGCACATAACAGTAATCATCTTTGCTAATTCTTCACGATCTCTATTTGGATCGTAATATAAAATACCTCCGGTGACAGTGTTAATTCCTGATTGAACTAGATTTGAACCTGTACTAGGTTAACCGCATAATCTACACTTGTCCCCTCTTGCTGCGCTTGCATTTGGAAAAATCTAGCCCTATCTGTAGGGTGTGTTTTTATGTGCCTAGTCAAACTACCCGTGCTGCTACGGTCTCCAGTAAATTTATAAACCAGTAATTTCCCACAAGTTTATACTTAACTTTATTTAGTTCTCTTACTTAAGTAAAAAAATTTCAAACTAATGATGTTTCAGGACATTTAGCAGGTTGTCTACTAAAAGTTGGAGTTTCTACAGGTGGGTCGGCCGGTGCATTACTTGAGTTATGAACAGAACTAGTAGGTGTATCATCTAAATTTGGTGCTTGGATTTCATCTTCATCATCATCATCCTCATTTTCCTCTAAGATAGGTTCATTATGATAAAGAGCATTCATAATTTCATCATCTAATCTATCACCTACTGCAATATCATGTAGAAATTCACTATCGGTAAATTGAAAATAAGGGTGATCACTATCAAGCATTACGGGAGGAGGAGGAGGACGTCTATGTTGGCGACTACTTTCAACTTGCTTATATTTTGTAGGTCGGGGAGCCGGGGGAAGGGTAGTATTTTGGCCATTACTTTCACCGGTTTTACCTTTTCCTTTACCAAATATTTTTTCGAAGAAACTGCCATATTAATTATAATAATGAAAACTAAACCACACAAAAATATATTATTAAAACATAAGAGTTGAAACGAGTTTACCGGATTGCCGAACAACTTCTTCAAAATTCAAAATCGTTGGACACTTGAAAACTTCAATTCAACAACTTAATAATTTTTGACGAATTTTCAACAATAAATTAAGCAATTGTAGTAGAAAGATTGAGAGATATCGATGAATTGGTGAATAAAAATAAAAGAATGAGGGGGTATTTATAGTTGAGATATGGGAAAAAGTGTAATTATATAAAGTTTACGGTTAAATTAAAGTTTGGGGGCCAAATGACCATTTTGTGAACTTCCAAACTGCTATATTTTAAATATAGCCATTGCTAATTTTTAATTTTTTTTAAAAGATAGCCGTTGGGCCCACCAGGCCCAGCCCAGGCCCGGCTGACGGTCCTGGGCTCACGGGCTATTTTTCGAAGACCGGCTCGTCACGAGCCTACAGGTACCACCAGGCCCAGAACCACCAGGACCGGCCCACCAGGCCCGTGAGATCCGCCAGGACTGCGAGCCCGATCTGGTCCGATTCAGGCTCGGGCCACAGTGCACCCTTAATTTTGATCAACAAGAATATACAAATGGGTCCTTCCACTAACGCCAATCACTGTATTTTATTTTTAATTTTTTCTCAATACACTTTTTTGCTACAAATTTATTAACATACATATGTGTGCATAGGCAAAACAAAATGACAAAATGGTCCCTTATGTGCTCTTAAGAGACGCAAACCCGCACAAAAAGAGAGGTGATTCTAGTCATTCTAAGATTTACCAATCGAATCAATCCATAATTCCACCCCCCTTTCGAGAAAAAAGGAAAAAGAAAAAAATAACTTGCCTATACCTTTTTAACTTCCACTGGACACCACCGTGTATTCTGACTCTATGTCCTCTGTTTCTAATATTTCTGAATTCTAACCAACTTTTCACTCCAAAGTGGCATTTGAATTCTCAAATCTTATTTTTTTGTACTAATCAAGAAGCACAATTTGTCACAAACCAGACAAAAGGTACTGTTCACTCCTTCCTCTCATCATATTCCTTTGTTTATGTTGGTTTTCAAGACTAACCTTTCACTCTTTGTTACTCTATTGAATTCTGTTGGATCTTTGTCTTTTTCTTACTTTTATGGGATTTTACGAGGTTGATATTCATTTTTGGTTACCCTTTATGCCCTGTTTGGTTGTTCTTCAATTGTTTGTTGATTGTCAGTGTAAAGAGTCTTGATTGTTGAAATTCTGATAACAAGAATTGAAAATTGTCATGTGGGTCGTCTTTCTTTTTCCTCACATTTATGTGTTTTGTCGTTTTATTTGAAGATTTTTTGGAAGAAAGTGACTTGTTTGGAACGATTTTTTCAGTACGGAAGTTTTTTGCTGGTTAAATTGGATTTAGGCTTGTGTAGTTTGTCTTCCCTTTATTGATTCAATCTAAAATTCCATATTTCTTGTGCATTTTTGTCTTTGTGTTACTTTATATTTTTTAGATAAATGGAGTCTGAAAATGGGGTTCCAACTGAAGAGGAGAAGATTGTTGTGGATGTGAAGGAGGAGGAGAATGTGAGTGAAAAAACCAATGCAAATGAAGAGAAGGCTGATGAAACACCTAGTGTCAAAACTGAATTGTCTGAGAATGTTCCAAAGAGCAAAACATCAAGTCAAAGAAAGCTTGGTACTGGTGGAACTACAAAGAACAATAAAATGGCTCAGGATCAGGCTATTTTAAGAGGCACAGCTGCATTGACTCATTCGAAAAAGGCAAGTATATCACAAAGTGTATCGTTCCCTTCGAGAGGTGTTAGTTCTGATGTAATGAGGAAGAGCATTGATGTCTATCCAAAGAAATCGGATGCCAAGGATTTGAAAACAAAGGGGGTTAAAAATGAGACTTCACTTTCTAATGGATCATCAGCTTTTAGTTTGAATGCAAAGGGTGTATCAGCTGGAGTATTGAAGAATGCAAATGCAAATGGAGGTGTTGCAACCAGCAGAAGGACAACTATTGCAGCCGTCCCCAGTCTCCGTCAGTCTATGGTATTGACCCTCATAATATTTTGCCTTCGCCTTGTTTAATGGATGTTTTATCTCACTGTGTTTCTAACCCGTTTTTGTCTATCAGTCTGGGAAATCTCTTCTGCCCAGTGGAAGTGCAAAGAAAGCTACATCTGAAGTGTAAGTGAATCTGTTGCTTGCATTTTATGAAGTGTTTCTTGGTCTAAACTTTTTGCCTTTAGCATCGAAATTTTACATTATATGATGTTTCATTTTGCCGAAGAACTTTTCTTTAGTTAACTTATTTCTTCCTATTACAGATCGAATGATGAAAACAAAAAACCTACTAAAGCTGCAGTGCTGCCTCTTAAAGAGGACGAGGATGCTCGTTCTACCACTTCCTCGTACTGATTTTGTCTTTACACTGTTGTCATTCTGTTGTTCATTGGTTTGTTCATCATATTTAATGTTTTAGGCCAATTAAATCTACTTTTATTTCTGCTGTTACCAGAAGTACCACTCCTCGTGGACAACGAAGGGCCAGTATTACTGGATTTTCCTTCAGGTTGGAAGAACGCGCCGAAAAGCGGAAGGAGGTTTGTAGTCTGCACTTGTTTCCTCTTTAATGAGGGAATATGACTTTTATGCAAAGTTTAAGTAGAAGGTTTATTTCTTGGTTAGTTCTTGGCAAAGATAGAAGAGAAGATACAGGCAAAGGAAGAGGAAAAGAATAACATGCAAGCAAAATCCAAGGTTGGTTCAAAATATATTATTGTTTTTTTTTTCTGGTTAACTACCGTCAGACCTCTCTATAACAACATCCCTATATAATAGCCATTCGCTATAAAAGCCGAGTTTTTCTCGGAACCGATTATTATATTATGTTATAATATATGTCCTTTATAATAACACTTCACTATAGCAGTCAAAAAATATCGGAACAAACGAGGTTGTTGTAGAGAAGTTTGACTTTATTTAAGATCTAGTCTCTCCCAAGCAACAACAACAACAACAACAACTACCCAGTTATCCCACCAGGTGGGGTATGGGGAGAGTAATATGTAGACGAGCCTTACCCCTGCCCGTAAGGGCAGAGAGGCTGTTTCCAAACGACCCTCGGCGTGTAGGATAAAAAGAGGGAAAGCTGCATTATGAAAACAAAGGTAAAATTAGAAACACAAGCAAAACAAAACAAAATAATAAAGCATAGGTACTCCTGCAATAATAATGTAAGTACTCATGAAAACATAAGCAACATAAATACAGTCGCATGCAATAATGCAATAATAACAAACAGTAACTACCATATTAACAACCATATGGAGACATAAGCTAAAACACTAATCACCTATGGGTAACCCTACTATCCCACACCCAACCCCGAGAGATGCGAACGAAGGACTCTAGGAGCCCCTAGCCTACAATCCTGATTCTAGACCTCCAAACGCCCCTATCAAGGGTCATGCCCTCGGTAACCTGCAATCTGGTCATGTCCTGCCTAATCACCTCTCCCCAATGCTTCTTAGGCCTCCCTCTCCCTCGCCGACCACCAACAATCTCCAGCCGCTCGCAGCTCCTCACCGGGGCATCGAGGGCCCTCCTCCGAACATGCCCGAACCACCTCAGTCGCGCTTCTCGCATCTTCTTGTCCACCGGGGCCACCCCTACCTTCTGTCGAATAACTTCATTCTTGATCTTATCCAGCCTGGTGTGCCCACACATCCACCTAAGCATCCTCATCTCCGCAACCTTCATTCTCTGAACATGCGAGTTCTTCACGGGCCAGCACTCCGCCCCATATAACATCGCAGGCCTAACCACGGCTCTGTAGAATTTCCCCTTGAGTTTGTGTGGAATTTTCTTGTCACACAGGACCCCTGAAGCGAGCCTCCACTTTGACCACCTCGCTCCAATCCGGTGGGTGACGTCCCCGTCAATCTCTCCGTCCCCCTGAATCACAGACCCAAGGTATCTAACACTGTCCCTCTTGGCGATGGCCTGATAACCAAGCATCACTTCCCCGCCTACCCCACTCGGCCCGTCGCCAAACTTGCACTCCAGATATTCTGTCTTAGATCTGCTTATTTTGAAACCCTTAGACTCGAGGGTCTGTCTCCATATCTCCAACCTTTCACTAACACCGGCCCTCGTCTCGTCTATCAATATTACATCATCAGCAAAGAGCATACACCAAGGCACATCCCCTTGGATATGTCGGGTTAGAGCATCCATCACTAAGGCGAACAACAGGGGGCTCAGCGCCGATCCTTGATGGAACCCCATTACCACAGGGAAATGGTCTGATTCGCCCTCACCGTCCTAACTCTAGTCTTAGCTCCATTGTACATGTCCTTGATTACTCTGATATAGGCTTCTGGAACACTATTCGCCTCCAAGCACCTCCATAGCACCTCCCTCGGGACCTTGTCATACGCCTTCTCCAAGCCGATAAGCACCATATGAAGGTCCTTCTTCTTATCCCTGAATTGTTCCGCCATCCGCCTGACTAGGTGAATCGCCTCTGTGGTAGAGCGACCCGGCATGAAACCGAACTAGTTCTCAGATATAGTTGTCACCTCCCTCACCCGCGCCTCAATCACCCTCTCCCAAACCTTCATCGTGTGACTTATCAATTTGATGCCCCTATAGTTGTTGCAGCACTGGATATCCCCTTTGTTCTTGTACAAGGGCACCACTGTACTCCACCTCCACTTATCCGGCATCCTTTTAGTCCTGAAGATCGCATTGAACAGCCTAGAGAGCCATTCCCCTCCAGCTCTACCCATGCACTTCCAGAACTCCACCGGGATCTCGTCAGGCCCAGTCGCTCGACCCCTACTCATCCTACGCAACGCCCCTAAGACCTCCTCCAACCTAATGCGCCTGCAGTACCCAAGGTCTTTATGACGCTCTGAATGCCCCAACTCCCCTAGCTCTATGCTCCTATCCCCCTCCTCGTTAAGAAGATCCCGAAAGTACGCATGCCACCTCTGTTTGATTTGCGATTCCCCCGTCAGAACTCTACCATCCTCGGCCTTGATACACCTGACTCGGTCTAGATCACGGGCCTTCCTCTCCCTTGCTTTAGCCAACCGGAATAACTTCTTATCCCCACCCCTCTCCCCTAGTTCCTCGTACATGCGACCGAACGCCGCGTTTTTAGCTTCCGTGACTGCCATCTTAGCTTCTCTTCTCGCCTCCCTGTAAACCAACCTGTTCGCTCTCTGCTCCTCCTCGCTCGTGCTCCCTGCCAACCTAGCGAACGCCGCCTTCTTCACCTCCACTTTTCCTTTGACTACCCCGTTCCACCACCACTCACCCTGATGTCTGCCTGAATATCCCTTAGTTACCCCGAGCACGTCCCGTGCAGCCCCCCTAACCAAGTTCGCCGTCACTGTCCACATGGCGTCCGCTTCCCCATAACTACTCCAAGCTCCGCCCTCCACTAACCTCTTCTCCAACTCCTGTGCATTCTCCTTAGACAAAGCTCCCCATCTAATCCGCGGTTGACCCTGCGCGCCCCTTCGCTTCTTTTTCACCCAGAGATCGACATCCATCACTAAAAGTCTATGAAGAGTCGAAAGAGACTCTCCCGGAATAACCTTGCAGTCCTTGCACAAGCTCCTATCGCTCCTATTCTCTCCCAAGCCTTTTTAAAAAAATAATTGAATTTGGGTTTTGAATGCAGGAAAACCAAGAGGCGGAGATAAGGTAATTGAGGAAGAGCTTGATATTTAAAGCTACACCAATGCCAAGCTTTTACAAGGAACCCCCTCCAAAAGTTGAACTAAGGAAGGTAGAATGTTGATCTCAGATCACCTTACTCATTTCATTTTTTTTTTAATTTTGAAAAGAGAACAGGAGTGTTCTTTGTTGACACATTGGTTCCTAACTATCAGAAAACACATCGAAGTGTTAGTTTTGACATCCTCTAACCTGAAAAAACTTCATGTTCAGATTGGCTTGACTTGTTAAAGTTTTTCTTACTTCAAAAATTAATAAGATGTAATTGCTAGTAGAGCTTTTTTAACTTTAAAAATCCTTTAAAGATACTAGTCCATATTGATGGTGTAGACATCGGTCATCTGGGGGATCCACCCCCTCTACTCCCGACAGGATGCCCTCACAATGATGGAATAGACATTGACCATCCTGGGGATCTACCTTTCTGCCCCACGGGTTGGAGCATTGGGAGCACTAGATACAGTAAAGGCCCATGGATAGAAAACTTTTCCAGCATAACTGCTGAAGTGAACTAGATAGCTACATGTTATGCTGGAACATGTATAGTAGTTTTCCAGCAGCTCTTCCTATATTTTTGTGCATCTACATTATCTTAATGGATGCTTGAGGGAAAGATCTCATGTTCATGAATGAGAACCTGGTGAGAGAGCAGGGCTTCGAAATAGGAACCTCCCCTTCCCCCTCTAAGAAAATAAATGTGCTGCCAACTAATGGGATACGGTGCAATTTTTATGCGTGCTTATGATGGAATTGAAGGACTTGGAAAACACTTCACTGGCATGGCACTGCCCGATGTTCTTTTAGTAAATGCTCTTCTCTTAAAAGACTCTTTTTTTTTGGCTAGAAGGATGAAAAAGGTGACATTCCTTTTAAGTTTAAAACTTGTAAACATGGTTGCTCGTTAGCATGACATAGTTTTACTTTTAGAGATAATGTTCAAAACTCAAATGTGTTGGATTGGGATTGTTTCTTCTTATCAAATCCAAATAGGTCCATACTGATGGATCTTTCTTTCCTTAAAAATGAAAATTGTAGATAGTATTGGGACTTTGACAGCCATCAATGAATAAGTAGTGATGCATTCCCTGCAATACCTGAAAACTGCTGTATAAATCTTATTTTATCTAACAAAAAAGCATATCAATTTTTCTTCAAATCTGACATAGTTTGAGGCATAATTGTGCTTGTTTATATTCCAAATCATAAAGATAGTTTTAAGAAGGTATTACTTAAGTATTTACGAAAGGCTAGTATAATTTTGTTATGTCAGGTCACCATTTGATTGTGATACTCCATTTGAATGACCAATGCTGGTTCTCTTTCAAAGTCATTCAAGAGATCCCTTGGGTGATAAGGGTACTGTGTTCACCTAATGATATGGCGTATTCCTTTTCCCTTTCCACATTTTACTAGTGCTTGTCCTGTAATAGAATGCTTTAGTTACTAAATATATGCCAACAGAGTTTAAGGTTCTACCATATTAGCTTCCAGGTTGATTTTAAGATTTCATGACTCATCATGTTATTCTCTTGCTGTTAACTTGAATTTATAATTGTAGCACACGTGATAATTTTCTCGATCATACAGATACCAACAACACGTGCTGTATCTCCTAAGCTTGGAAGAAATAAGAACTCCACATCGACAACCAACAGCTCTGAAAGTGGAGGATCGTGTTTCAGTCCAAGAGTTGTCAAAGAACAGGTAAAGTCACCTACGGCCTTGCTGTCAACTAGTGATAAGGTTACTGGGGCTTCAAAAGGGAAGCCTATTGAAACCAAGAAGCTGATGAAAAGTTCCTTAACTGGTAAAACTAAAGTGAAAGCTGTTGGAACAAAATCAAAACCTGCTGAAGTCAAGAACTTGGATGAGAATATTTGTGAAGAGAATCCACAAGACATGCATGATAAACCAGCTGATGAAAAGTGCGAGATGAATCCAGCTGACGACAGTGCAGTTCAACTGTCAAGCACTGTTGTTATTACAGCTCTAGTCACTGTTGAAGGTTAACGCATTTTAAGGATGTTCCAGCGTCCTGTATTCATATATAGGTTTTTCTTTTAGGATCTCTGAAAATTATATGCTTCATTGGGTTGTGAATACATTGTTGTATGTTGTGTTTATAAATGTGATTTTTACCTATCTATACCATATAAAACCTTATTATCAAAAATATTCATAATATTGTATTTACCCGCCTAGTCCATAGTTTGTCTACAAAATCTGTACCAAACCAAAAATAAATGAATTCCACCCTAAAAACGCGCCAAAATAGAAGGAATCAGATTTAATGGTGATTCTATCACCATTAATTTCAAGATTTAAAACGGAAACAAATCCATTACAGCGTGATTCTCTCATTCTCCACGTATTTTCCACCATTGATAGCCATTAAAAAGCTTGAAAGCTTTGAATTCAAATTTGAATTTTCAAAAATCATTATTTGTTTGGATTGGGTGTTGTTGTAAATAATTTGTAATATATTTAGGAGTTTATATCTTAATTTTGAGGGGTTTTGGTGAAGATTAGACTTGGTTTGACTGAATTTTAGATTGAAACTCGTCGAAGAAGAAGAAGACATATTTCCAGAAGTGTAGATAATTTCCAGAATTGTAGATAAATTGTAGATTGGAAAGACTAAAACTTCTGCAAGTCTTCTACAATTATGTCGAAAATGCCAATTATGCTACAATTGAAATGAGAATTGGGATATTAAAATTCAATGTATTCAGTTTGTAGATACAATTTCTACAAATAAACTATAAATCAGTTTAAGTATTGTATAAAGTTGTATTATTCAGATTAAGGGTATAATTATTGCTTCATTTATTCTAAACATGATTTTAGGAGCATATATTCACTTTAGGTGTATATTTAACTTATACCTTCAAGACTTAATCTTTTGGATAGTTCAAAGTAGAACTCATCATAGGATAATCTCCATTTCTAATCTGAATCTAATTCCTAATAACTTACTAAGGATTAATACAATAGGTGTTTGGACAATATTTGGTAAAAGCTGAAATTTGAAGTTGACAATAAAAAGAGTATTTGTAAATTTGAGCTTACATACAATAAAAATATCACTTGAAAAACAGGGAGTAATTCATGAATACTATAATACTCCATCATTTATAGTTAAAAGATGCTTTTTGTTTAATCTTAGGCATTTTAAGTCAACTCATTTAAAAGAAAAAATAAAAGAAAAGCAGTGGTAGGAGCTCAGTACGTACATTCCAAAAAGGCAGAGGCGGATCAAAACTTTGAAGTTTATGGTTCCTATAATTTCACCGAAGATCATCCAACTAATTATGTATTTCAAAAAAGTCACTTATCTCTTATTTATCACTGAAAAGTTACTCAAAATCAGAATATTTTGTAGAACAATTAGTCGTTTTGGATTTGTGAAAACATAAAATAATGCATCTACAATTAAAATACAAATAATCTACAATTTATCTACATGATATCTATAAACTAGATACATTAAATTTTAAATGCCAATTCCCCTTTCAATTGTAGCATAATTGACATTTTCGACATAATTGTAGAAGATTTAGAAGTTTTAATCTTCTCAATCTACAATTTATCAACAATTCTACAATTTATTTACAATTTCTGAAAATATGTCTTCTTCTTCTTCTTTTTTGAATTTCAATCTGAAATTCAATTTATCTACGATTTTTGGAAATATGTCTTTTTATCATTTAGCTATTGTATGAAAGTTGAACAATATTTTAATATATTTTATAAAAGATTGTGGGATAATTTTCTAATTTTTTTTTGTAAAAAAACTGTTTTTGCAAAAGAATAAATTTTTTTTTGAAAAAATCTTCTTCAAATATCTGAAGATATTTGTGTTCTTTTTCTTATGTGACTCAATAGAACGAACTCTTTAAACTCATTTGTACACTAAATAATAATTGATATCCTAAAGAATAAATAACGACTAAATTTTATAGGTTTCCTTAACATAATTTTTTCTGTTCATTCGAAATAAAATATTGTAATTTGGTAACTTATACACCTAATGAATTTAATAGTGATTACCGTATATTAAGGTGGAGGAAACATAAGGAAAGAGAAGAGGAGGAAAAAAAAGGAAAATGAATATATGCTCATAAAATCATGCCTAGAATAAATGAAACAATAATTATACCCTTAATTTGAATTATGGTACATAAATTAAAATTTGGTATGCTTAATGTGATAAACACAAACCTTAAACATGGAAGGTAATAAGGTTTGCTATATGGTATAGATCGATAAAAATCCCAAAAAAAAACTAATCTGAATTACTAGTTTGAAAATGTACTTTTAAGCGAACATTTTCACATTCAAAATGTAGAGACCACGATACTCCTACATTATTAGAAATTTCATAGACCAATAAGCTGCCATTTCATTATTTTATATTATAAGAGAATGACATTTAGAGCCCCTTTTAAATAGTTAATGACCCAAAATGGTCTCTTTTTGAAAAAAACAGAAAACACGCCCCTTTGAAGATTTTAAGATCACACCGGCACTCTTTTTTCATGTCTAGGCTTCGCCAAAGGTTCTTTTCTAAATAAAAAAAATTATCACTTTTTTTATCTATTTTTTTTAACTTTTTCCGTATTTTATTGTTATTTTTATTTCTAATAAAATTACCCAGCTTATTAATTTTTATTACGTTCTTTAATTTTTTTAATTATTTTTCCTTTTTTATTCTTTCTAGTAATAACCTTCTCAACTTTATTTTTTATCTCAATTTTTATTTGTCGATGTATTTTTTTTTATTTTTTTAATAACTATAATCTCTTTGTCCAAAATATTTGGTCACTTTATAATAATAATAATAATAATAATAATAATTATTATTATTATTATTATTCATTTTAAATTTTAATGTTGTTTTTCTTAAAAATTCTTCTGCAAAAAATTATTATTACTTTCTTTCACTTTTGTTTTTATTTAGATTTATTTTCCTAAAGTAGAAACTGTTTGTTCAAAACATCTATCACGTTTTTCCTTGTAATTATTATTTTTATCTTAGTTTTATTTTATTTTTTTCATAAAATTTCTTCGTTAAAATCTTTATCACTTTATTCCACTTTAATTTTTTCGTTCTTGTTAGACAAATAACCTAGTCCTAAAATTAGTATTGAAATACTTTCGACACAATAATCGATTATAGTTATAGATAGTTACGGTATCACTCTTTTTAATTTTTTAGTTTTTTATTTATAGATGGCTTTTTTGCATTGTTCTAAGAAATTAAAGCTTTTTTAAAATAAAAAGTGTCACTCTTCTTTTTTAATTACTTTTTTGTTCTTTCTAGTTAAATAGGTGAATCCTAATATTTTGTATACCATGCTAATTATGGGTTACAAATGTGTAGTATACTGAGAATATTTAAGAGTACCATGGTTCAAGTAATTATGATTTACCAATATGTAGTATACCAACAATAGTGTATACCATTTAATATACTCTAACAAAGAATACTATAATTTAATAGTAATTGTTGAATACCAATATGCAGTACATCAAAGACTATTGAGAACACTAATATTTAACACTAATTGTAGTATACAACTATGTAGCATACCCAAAATATTTGATATACTATTTTACATACTCAAATGAAATATACCATGATTCAATAGTTCATGCCTCATGGTATACCAATGTGTAGCATATCAAGAATAATAAAAATACCATTTAACATACTCAAACAAAGTATATCATGATGCAATGATAATTATGGTATACCATGATTCAACTATAGTCACAGTATATCAAAAGTATTATGAATACCATTCAACAAAAACAACAACAACAACAACAACACAGAATAATCCCACTTAGTAAGGTCTGGGGAGGGTAGTATGTACGCAGACCTTACCCCTACCCTGGGGTAGAGAGGCTGTTTCCAAATAGACCCCCGGCATCCTTCCCTCCAAGAACTTCCCACCTTGCTCTTGGGAAGACTCGAACTCACAACCTCTTGGCTGGAAGTGGGGGTTGCTTACCATCAGAGCAACCCCTCTTGTCTATGAATACCATTCAATATACCAATAATTATAGTATACTATGGTATATCAGTTGCAATTATGACTATTATTTAGCATTCTAGTAATAGCCGTAAACCAATGTGTAATACACCAATAATTTTGAGAATACCATGATTGAACATTAGTTATGGTATACCATTATGTAGCATTCTATGAATATTAGATATAACATTTAACATACTTAAACAAAGTATATTATACACATGTTTCAACACTAATCATGATATACAAATGTATAGAGTGCCAAGAATAGTGGGAATTCCATTCAATATAAACAAAGTATACTTTGTTGAAGGGATACAATATTAGGGGTGTGCATTCGATTTATCGATTCGATTTTGACCCTTATCGATAATTACTTATCGATTATCGATTTTTACATATGCTTATCGTTATCGTTTCAATAAGGTTTCGATTTTTTCGATTTCGATTTATCGATTTTGGAGGCTTATCGATTCGATTTATCGATAACACCAATAAGGCACAGTCCATACCTAAGAATATTACATTATATATTTCAAGACAATAATTGAAAACTTCTCATTTTACTCTTAATAACATACTTTTATAACATATAGCGTCACAGAGATCGTAAATTCACAAATTCAGATACATATAACTTTACACACGTCAAGTTTACCTCAATGCTTTTTAGAGATACAACATCATCGAAATGAGAAGGGATTTTCCCAAGATGCTTACATTTTGTTAAAACCAAATGTTCAAGCTTAGGAAAAGCATCATAAGAGACAGTCAGACATACATTGTGCAATTTTGAGGTTTTCCAGATTTTTAGAGACAGAGTGCATATCCTTCTTTTACCCATTATAATTTATCAACAGCTTAGTCCTTTCAGCAGCAGCAGTATTCAGCAGCAGAAAGATCAGCAGCAACAGTAGGATTCAGCAGCAGCAGGCAGCAACAGACAACAATACAACAACAACAGCAGGCAGCAGCATTCTGCTTAACAAAAAGAAGAAAGATCAACAGCTTAACAAAAAGAAGAAGAAAGATCAGCAGCAGCAGTAGGATTACATTTTGTTAAAACCAAATGTTCAAGCTTAGGAAAAGCATCATAAGAGACAGTCAGACATACATTGTGCAATTTTGAGGTTTTCCAGATTTTTAGAGACAGAGTGCATATCCTTCTTTTACCCATTATAATTTATCAACAGCTTAGTCCTTCTTTCAGCAGCAGCAGTATTCAGCAGCAGTAGGATTCAACAGCAGCAGGCAGCAGCAGACAACAATACAACAACAACAGCAGACAGCAGCATTCTGCTTAACAAAAAAAAGAAAGATCAACAGCTTAACAAAAAGAAGAAGAAAGAAGAAGAAAGATCAGCAGCAGCAGTAGGATTCAGCAGCAACAGACAACAATACAACAACAACAGCAGACAGCAATACAACAACAGCAATAGGATTCAGAACAGCTCAACAAAATGAAGAAGAAAGATCAGCAGCAGCAGACAGCAGTACATCAGCATTCAGCAATACAACAACAATAGCAATAGAATTCAGACCTGAAATGTCAATAGCAAACTTTGGCTGCCCATCGGAATCTACCAGCAGAAGGAGCAGTTGCTTCATTTAAAATAGAGAACTTACATAGCAAATAGCAACTAACCAAACTTTAGCAAACATCATCGGTGGAAGCTTCTTTGCCAAGGCTAGTAAAATCTAATAAGAAAATATATGAACAAGTTAAGCAATTAATATATTATTTAACTATCTTAAGCAATACAATAAAATTTATTATTTCCTTTAGCATCAACTTTTTCTTCAAAAAAATCTCATGCCCGAGATCGTTTTCTCCTTTGTTTTGAAACTGTCGAGTGAGCAGTTGCTACTGTAGACTCAGAATCTTTACTTTCATCAGCTACTTTACCAATATTATCATTTTCAGCCATGTGAAGTGAATGAAGAATGCAACTTACAGTTTATTTCTTGCTTTGTATTCCTCTGCTTCTTCAATTATTTCCCTTACAATTGCATTCAATCTGGAAAATGAAACAAATATCATACCTCTCACATAAGGAATGAGCAAGGACATGTAATCAATCCACATAAAAGATATGTTTTAAGATCAAGGAATTACAAGAGCAAATTCTCATTAAAGATATATTTTAAAAAGAATATTAAACACAGACAGGAGAATTTTTGTCAAGAACAAATCTTTCCAAACATTTGAGTTGCCACAAAATAATCATGTTTAACATAAATGACCAATGTAAAATAATAATAACAAATAGCCACTTAGATATATATAAAAAATTATAACCGAAACAATAAAATGAACAAAGAGGAAAAAGCAATGGCAAACTCAGCAGCTACAAGGGGTAGCTAACCAAGAGAAGGGCACAAATCTGTTTTGCTATTTGAAGAATAAATCTTGTACTATAAAAGAAAAAATTGCAGAGAGGATGACAATTAAAAAACCTTCACAACAGCCATGAAATTAGAGCGAGAATAGATTAAGAACGACATCACCCATTATATTCAGTCGTCAAAATTAAAGGTCTAAATAGAACCGAAACAAATTGGGGAAAAAAGAAATTGGTGGAAAAATGACTACAAAAGTTAATCTGAAATATGAGGAAGCTTCCCTGAAATATGAGGAAGACGAAGAACCAAAGAAGATCGAAGAAGATCGAAGAAGATCGAAGAAGAAGATCGAAGAATAAGCTGCGCAGCGCAGGCAATGTTACTGAGTTAGGGTTAGGCTTTTTAGTTTTTAATAGTCTGTATATTGTAATTGTATAGCAGCATATATATATATATATGCGAAGGGTTAGGTTAGGCAAGCAGCAAAGAGCTAAGGATAGGGTAGTCATACTATTATAAATAAGGGTATATCTGTCTTTGTAATATATCTTATCGATTTATCGATAAACCGATAAACCGAATGGCCAAAATCGAAATCGAACCGATAAACCGATAAGGAAAATTTTTGAAATCGAAATCGAATCGATAAACCGATAAACCGATATCAATAAACCGATAACAAAATAATCGATTCGATTTATCGATAAACCGATTCAAATGCACACCCCTATACAATATAGTATACCAATAATATTGAGAATATCATTTAACATAATCAAATAAAGTTTATCATGATTCAATAGTAATTATGGTATATCAAAATGTGGTATACCAAGATTATTAATAATTCCAAGATTTATTAGTAATCATGATATACCTATATATGGTATACTAAAATAAGGAATACCATTTAACGTGCTCAAATAAAGTATACCATAATTCAATATCAATCGTGGCAATGTTGTATATCCAAGTGTAACGACCTGATCAGTCGTTTTGAGAGTTGTAGCCTCATTTTTCCATTTACTGGATTTTATGCTTTACAGTTGGTATGTGACTTGCAATGGCAGTCGGTTAGGGTTCGCAGGAATTTTAGAATGAATTGAGACACTTAATCTCAAGGTTGGAAGCTTAAGTTGAAAAGGTTGATCGGATGTTGATTTATGTGTAAACGACTCCGGAATAGAGTTTTGATAGTTCTGTTAGTTCTGTTGAGTGATTTTGGACTTAGGAGTGTGTACAAATTGTGATTTGTAGGTCCGTCGTGGAATTAGACTTGAAATGGCAAAAGTTAAAAATTTAGAAGTTTGACCGAGAGTGGACTTTATGGTTACTAGGCTCGGATTGGAGTTTCGAAAGTTGGAGTAGGTTTGTGGTATCATTTGTGACTTGTGTCCGAAATTTGAGGTCAATCAGACGTAATTTAATATGTTTCGGCGTCGTTTATAGAAGTTGGAATTCCTTAATTTAAATATGCTTTAATTGGGGTGTGATTTGTATGTTTGATGTTGTTTGAGGTGATTTAGGGCCCGACTAAGTTCATATCGTGTTTTACCACTTGTCGGTATGATTAGTTGAGGTCCCAGGGCCTCGAGTTGATTTCGGATGGTTAATGGATCGAGGGGGTAACTGTATTTGCGAGCTCGCAGGTGGGAGTAAGGCTCCACAGATGCGGAGAAAGGGAGTTGGGTTGTTTTTGTGAAAGCGGTTAGTGGACCGTAGAAGCGTTTTGCAGGTGAAAAACCTGGAGAGAAGGTGGGGGCCCTGGGAACTTACTTCCACAGAAGCGGAGGATTTTCCAGCAAAAGCGGTTTTGCATGTGAAAAGCAATGGGCATTGTTTAAATTCGAGAGTTCCGAGATTTTCACCATTCTAAGCATTTCAAGCTCGGGATTTGGCGAATTTTGAGAGGATTTTCGAGGGGTTTCTTGAGGTAAGTCACTTGTGCTCATTTTTGTTCAATAATCTTATTTTTCCATTGAATTACCAACATAGTTTGTGTGTATTTAAGGTTGAATTTGGGAGTTTGAGGCTAGGGATTTGGAGAGTTTAATTTTGGGAATTGAGTGACGATTTACTGTCGGATTTTGATAAATTTTGTATGGTTATACTCGTGGTTGAATGAGAATTCGAGTTTTGTGACTTTTATTGGATTTCGAGATATGGGTCTGGGGACTGACTTTTGAGCCAACTTTTGACTTTTGATTAATTACTTAGTATTCTCTTATGGAATTGATTCCTTTAGCCCGTGTTGATTGTATCAAAATGCTTTTTGACTAGATTCGAGGCGTTCAGAGGTCTATTCATGAGGAAATGGCATGTTCGAGTAGGAATTGGCGCTATTTGAGGTAAGTAACAGTTCTAAATTTGATTATGAGGGTATGAAACTCTATATTATGTTTCATGTGTTTGGTTTTGAGGTGATACACATGCTAGGTGATGGGCGTGTGGGCGTGCACCGCAGGAATTGTGACTTGGGCTCCATGGAACTATGTAGTTGAATAATATGTCGTTATCTGTATATTTGCCATGTGTTATAGAAATTGAACTGCATATCATGTTTAGGCTATATGTTGGTACTATAGGGAGCCACAGAGGTCGTGTTACCTGTTGAATTATCTGCCAATTGCTATTTATACTCAGTCGTAATTTAATTGTATATTTTATCTCAGTCTCTATTGTGCTTTGTTGATACATTATATTATTTCTGTTTGGGCTGATTTTTATGATTATTCAGAGCCCAAGAGACTGGAGAGATTGATGACTGAGTGAGTCCAAGGGTCTGATTGTGAGGGTATTTATGGAATCGGGTTGCAAGCCGCAACATGTTTCATTGATTTAGTCCATGATTGACATGTTATAGCGCATGGGCTGAAGTATCCCCTCCGAAGTCTATAAACACCCTGAGTGAGCGCATGTACCTAATAAATGCGAGTGCTGAGCAAGTGAGACAAAATGAGAGACTGTGAGAAATGAGTGACTGTAAGATTGGAGTGAATGGAAGGACTAGGTGACCATTGCATGAGATTATGCACTTGATTTTAATTACCGTTGTACTTCAGCTGGCATATATTACTGTCATGTAATTTCTAAGAGATATGATATCATATTTCAATGAACTTGACATGAATTAACTAGTTTGGTCTTAACTCTCGAACTTGAAAGCATGCCTACCTTCCTATGTCGTTATTTATGTAATTGAATTATATTCGTGAAGCTCATCACTACTTTCAGTTCATTATTTCATCTTATTACTTACTGATGTGGTTGTACACACACTACACCTTGTACTTTGTGTGAAAATTCAAGTATTTCTAAACACGGTGGGTGTTGATTTCTTCGTGCAACTTGATCATTTTAAGTTTTCCAGTGTTTCTAGACATAATATTTCTAGACTTGTGTTGTATAGATATTCATGTACTCACTGACACCCCGATATTGGGATTTTCTTATTGGATTTTGACCTTCTATTCAATTTTTGAAAATTTTCATGATTTAAACCTGTATTATTTTAGTTTTCATTTAAAAGTGTTAGAAGTATGTTGAAGTGTCGGCTTGCCTAGTACCACGATAGGCGCCATTACACCAGGTTAAGTTTTGGGTCATAATACCAAAATTATTGGGCATACCATTTAATATATTCACATAAATTCTACCATTATTTATTACACAATTTACCTTGAAAAATAAGATTACAACATAACATGCTCAAACAAAATATAACATGATTCGACATCATGACATGCTATACATTATATTGAGAATACCAGTTACATAATGGTATACGATGGAGATTTGTTAATAAAATTACATTGATTTATCAATAATTTTATATATATATATATATATATATATATATATATATATATATATATATATATATATATATATATATATATATATATATATATATCTTGTTGTCTAATTTATATTTAGTTTCACATGTTAAAATAAACAAATGTTTATTTTTGAGTTCCACAAAAGTAAATTAAAAAAGAAAAGAAAGGAACACCCAATATATATATATAACTCAAAAATTAAAACGGGAAAGGCTATATAATAGGTCCCAAAATTTTAAATATAAACTTTTGTTTATTTTAAGAAAGTGTGCCCCCCATATATAAAGTAATAGTAATATCTTAATTAACTGTGTCCATGAAAGATAAGGATCAAATGAAATTAACTTTTGAAGTTGGAACTCAAAGTTAAGGACTGAGTGTCCTTAACTTTTCAACTTGAAACTTGAAATTAAGTACTAAGTGTCCTTAACTTTGAAATTTGAAAGTTGAAGTTCAGGACCAAGTGTCCTTAACTTTTCAAGTTGAAACTATAAGTTACGGACTGCCTATCCTCAACTTTTAACTTGAAACTTGAAGTTAAGGACTTATTGTCCTTACCTTTTAAATTTGAAAGTATAAGTTAAGGACTAAGTGTCCTTTACTTTTGAACTTGAAATTCAAAGTTAAGGACTGCATGTCCTTAACTTTAAACTTGAAACTTGAAGTTAAGGACCAAGTGTCTTTAACTTTTGAACTACAAATTTGAAGTTAAGGACCTATTGTCCTTAACTTTCAACTTTAAACGTTAAGTTACGGGCTGCTTGTCCTTAACTTTTTTACGTGAAACTTGAAGTTAAGGACCAAGTCCCTCCAACTAACTATAAGTCCTAATCTTTGTTTTCTTTTTCTTTATTTGTAGTGTGATAATGGAAGGAGATCGTGTGTTGAAGTTTGATAATTGGCGTAATTTTGTGGTGTATTGAAAAGGAGATTTACAATATAAGGAAACAATTAAAAGTTTTTTGTCAAAAAGGCAGTAGAAGAAGTTTAAGGATAGTATTTTCGGCAACTTCTTCCGAATCCAAAGTCTGACTTTCTGTGGTAAACTTATTCAATGTATATTGCTTCCAAAAATTGTGAATAATGACCCTGATTCGATGTCGTTCAAGGTATTTGATCTTGAAATTAAGTTTACTCGTGAGGCATTTCATCTAATTACTGGTTTGAAGTGTTATTCCTTGCTGGATATCAAAGGTTTACATGAGAAAGATAATAGACTTTCGAAAGTCTATTTCCCCGGAAAGGATAGAATTGAGTTGGGTGATTTTTTAAATTTAATTTATAGTCACCCACATGGTACAACTTCGTCATTTATAGGCAGTGATGATGATGCTGTGAAGTTGGCAACAATTTATTTTGTTGAATCTGTTTTGACGGGCAAGCAGAAGAATAGGAATGTATCCGAGCAGGTAATGAAAATTTTCGATGATGATGTACTCTGCTCTTTTTTCAAGTGGGCTCTCTTTCTTATGACACACTATTAAAATCATTGAAGAGTTTTTTGAAGACGAATGAGAATAAGATTGAGAAAGAGAAAGACAAAGATAAAGACAAGGATAGCTACACTATACTTGGGTTTCCTTTTGCCCTTTGTGTTTGGATTATGGAAGTAATTCCTATTCTCCTGGAAAAATAATTTGTGAACTTCCAAGAATCTGGTTATCCTCAGATGTTATGTTATTCGGAAATAAAATCTCCACAGTTTGATTCTCTTTGTAAAAAAAATACTTCCATAATAAAAATGTAAGTTAATGTAATTACTAGCTATTTTTTTATTTATTTGTTTTAGTTCTTAAAACTTATGTTTACTTTTTGTCATATAATAGTTGTATAAGTTGATCGAGGTGTAACCATTTATTGCTGTTAAAGAGGAATATACAAAGCCTATTAGTATGGAGGAGCCAATTTCACAAGATCAAAGCTCAAGGCCTTCTTCCACACAATTTGATGAAGCCATGCTTAATGAATTTGTTAGAGCATGTGTTTCTGCCTTTGAATAGCATTAGTTTTTTAGTTGATTATTTTTTGCTTACCACACTTTTTTATGGTTTTTTATTCAGAGATTATCATAGAGTTTTAAGAAGGATCTGCAAGTTGAAGTTACCAAAATAAATCAGAAAATAACTGTAGCAAAAAAAAAAAAAGATTGAGAATCAAATCATGGTAATATGATTAATTTCATTTAGTCCAAGTTCAGGACTTTGTGTCCTTAACTTTTGAACATAAAACTATAAGTTAAGTACTTCCTGTCCTTAACTTTTGAACTTGGTATTCAAACTTAAGGACTGCCTGTCCTTAACATTTTAACCTGTAATTGAAACATAAGGACTGCCTGTCCTTAACTTTTGAACTTGAAATTCAAAGTTAAGGATTGCATGTCCTTAACTTTTTAACCTGTAATTGAAACTTAAGGACTTCCTATCCTTAACTTCTGAACTTGGAATTCAAAGTTAAGGACTACTTGTCCTTAACTTTTAACCTGTAATTGAAACTTAAGGAGTGCATGTCCTTAACTTTTAAACTTGGAATTCAAAGTTAAGGACTGGTTGTCCTTAACTTTTTAAACTGTAATTGAAACTTAATGACTTCCTGTCCTTAACTTTTAAACTTGGAATTCAACGTTAAAGACTGTCCGTCCTTAACTTTTTAACCTGTAATTGAAACTTAAGGACTTCATGTTCTTAACTTTTGAACTTGGAATTCAAAGTTAAGGACTACCTATCTTTAACTTTTTAACCTGTAATTGAAACTTAAGGACTGCATGTCCTTAACTTTTGAACTTGGAATTCAAACTTAAGGATTGTCTGTCCTTAATTTTTGAACCTTCAAGTCAAACTTAAGGAATCATGCCCTTAACTTTTCAACCTGTAATTTAAACTTAAGGACTTCATGTCCTTAAGTTTTGAACTTAAAACTATATGTTAAGGACTACCTGTCCTTAACTTTTGAATTTGGAATTCAAAGTTATGGTCTATATATCCTTAACTTTGTAACATGTAATTGTAACTTAAGGACTGTCTATCCTTAACTTTTGAACTTGGAATTCAAACTTAAGGACTGGCTGTCCTTAACTTTTGAACCTTCAAGTAAAACTTGAGGACTCATTTCCTTAACTTTTTAACCTATAATTCAAACTTAAGGATTGCTTGTGCTTAACTTTTGAAACTATCCTTAACTTTCTAACTTAGTTTCTTTCTCAATATTTAAAGAAAATTCTAGGATTAAAGCTTGATACTTTGTTAAAGATTTACGGGAAAGCTGATGAAGGAAACATAGAGAGAGAATCTAGTGTTCCAATTAGAAAAGATGGAGTTAAAGAAGATACATAGCCTACTGTTACAATAAACAAAGATGCAAGCGGTGATGAACGCGATGATATGGATGTGCATGCAGAAGTTCAATATGAAAGCAATTTTAGACATGCACATCTAGATGATGAAACTGAGATTTTGACTAATATTGGGAAAGGATTGATATAGATTTTGAATTTTTTTGTTGAAATTTATATTCAATAGAGAAATACATATAAACTTGTTTGCGATTACAAATATTATTAGAATCTATTGATTGAGTAGAAGTTGAAGATGTAGGAGAATGTCAAGACCAGGAAAATCCAAAAGAGAATGGAGAAACAGAAAAAATTTGTAAATATGGATTGCAATCTTAGGAGGATTTAGCAAGTCCATTGGGAACAAGTGTTAGCGAGATTGTATGCAAATGCTTATAAGGAACATATGA
Source organism: Nicotiana benthamiana (assembly GCA_034376525.1). Classification (NCBI taxonomy): domain Eukaryota; kingdom Viridiplantae; phylum Streptophyta; class Magnoliopsida; order Solanales; family Solanaceae; genus Nicotiana; species Nicotiana benthamiana. Next base: position 15,446,334 of record CM067338.1, on the reverse strand, counting down.
TCTTTCTACACCTATGTCATACAAAGAAAAATTTGGAGTTCAAATTTGTGCCAATCAAGGTTAGATAAAATTTTCATTATATATTGTATGTTAGTTTTAGTGAATTATTAGAATAGGTATTAATTGCAAATGTTACATAATCTTTTGAAGCTGCAAGGGAAGAAGATAGAGTGGAGTATCATGAGAAAAGTGGAATACAATCTCAAGACGTAGAAAATACTGAAGGAACAAGCAGAAGTGAGATTTGTTCCAAATGCATAGATGCAACATGTGATCTCTCTAGACCTACCTCTCTTAACGACAATATTGGAATCGAAGAAAATGCCAGTGAAGATAATGATATTATTGGGATGATCTTGACTATTGAAAATGGTTAGACAGTGTTCTATTTTATTTTATATATGTTTGTTTTAATCAAAGATTATTAACAAGTACTAATTGTGTTAGCTCTTGTAAATATTTTTGCAGAATCTTGTGAATAGGCAACTGAAACACAGGGTGAACAATTCAAGATGAAGAAAATGTGAAATTGGACGAAAAAGAAAATGATGCAAATAATATCTTAGCTGAATAGTTTCTTGAAAAAACACAAGAAAGTAGTGTGCAGAAGACAGGTACTGATTGTGTCCTAAATATTATATTCATATTGAAATTTTGTCTCTTCATTTGACGAGTTGCAACAAACTTATATATATATATATATATATATATATATATATATATATATATATATATATATATATATATATATATATATATATATATATATATATAGTGTTGTTGGCAGAGGACAACAATGATGAAGCTGTTAACAAATATACGAGGAAAAGAAAGAGAGACAGTATTGATTATGATGGTCTGTCATATTCTATTCTTTCTCCTACTCCTCCAAGTACACAAATGAGCATTGATGTGAATTTGACTATGGAGGTTGAAGGAAATGTTGAAGAAGAGCTTGGTCAAGGTAAAATGACCAAGAAGCTAAGTTGGCAGTTGAAATCTCCTTTTGATCAGGAAAGAAAAGCGGTAACTTCCATGCCAGATGATCAAAATACTATAGAGTTATGGTTAGATAAAATCAACATAGACTCGTAGGTGTATTTTTTATTATGTCGCAGAAGATGCAAAATTAATGAAGAAATTCATTGCGTGGTTGCGCAAGGAGAAAAGGAGAGGTCGCAAAAAAGAGTAAGTCCCTTAATGTATTTCACTAAGTCCTTAACTTCTGTGATTATAAGACTAATGTTAGGACTAAGTCTCCTGAAATTTTGAAGTAGTAAGTCAAAGTTAAGGACCATATGTCCTAAATATTCGAACTTGTAATTCAAAGTTAAGGACTGCATGTCCTTAACTTTTGAACCTTCAACTCAAACTTAAGGACTGTCTGTCCTTAAGTTTTGAACTTGGAATTCAAAATTTAGGACAGATAGTCCTTAAGTTTTGAACTTGAAACTATAAGTTAAGGACCTCTTATCCTTAACTTTTAAACATGACACCCAAAGTTAATGACAGATAGTTCTTAAGTTTTGAACTTGAAACTCAAACTTTAGGACTAAGTGTCCTTAGCTTTTGAACTTCTAACTCAAACTTAAGGACTGCCTGTCCCTAACTTTTGAACTTGGAATTCAAAGTTAAGGACAGATAGTCATTAAGTTTTGAACTTGAAACTATAAGTTAAGGACCTCATGTCCTTAACTTTTGAATTTTGATACTCAAAGTTAAGGACAGACAGTCCTTAAGTTTTGAACTTGAAACTCAAACTTTAGGACCAAGTGTCCTTAGCTTTTGAACTTCTATTCAAATTTAAGGATTACTTGTCCTTAATTTTTCAACATAAAAGGCTATGTTCGAGACTAAATTCTAACTTTGATATTTTCGAAATTTTCAGGGGACAAGATGATGTATATGTTGATGATAATGGTGTGAGGAATAATCCCTACAAATTGTATCATAAAAAAATCTATAGCAAAATATTCTTCCTTGAGTTTTCAAATAGCAGTTTTGTACTTGATGATAAGGTTAGATAATTCACAAGGCTTTTATTTTTTTATTCTTAATTTATCATTTTTTAACTATTTTATGATTGATGAATTTATTTTATTTTTTGCCTTTTTATGAAGCATATTGACATTGCTCTATATTATCTGAGAAAGAAGGAATGTTACCACCCTCGCGATCATTCTTTTCATTGCATAACAACTGATATTCTTTTTGATAACTGTATGGTGCTTGTATATAAAGATTTAAGTGATAATGGTACTGATGACTTTTGGTGTGCTGATGATAATCAATTGTTTCTAACACCATATGTGTGCGGAGACAGTCGTAGATGTGGAATTTCTTGGACAGAAGTTGACAAAATCTTTTTTCCATGTCGGCTTTCATCTGAAGAAGATAATGCCGTAACACACTTTCTTTTGGGGGTATTGGACTTGAATCAGAAAATGACTGATGTATACGATTCCATATACAGTGAGCCATATGAGGTAGGACTAAATCACATGGAAATGTATGCACGTATTATCCCCCCTTGCTAAAGTTCTCACAGTTTGACAAACATCACAAGTGTTTCGGAAATGTCTTCAACAAATTTTATATTCAATGGCAAATATTAGCGCACCAAATTGGATCGTACGTGTTATTATTTATTAATATTATTTATATGTACTTTAGATTTATTTTTTAATTCACTGCATATCTTAAATTTCTCTTAGAACTAATTATAGTACATTCCTGATCAAATATATTGAGTTGCTGATGATTGGAAAGAATGTGGAGCAATTCAAACATGAAGACATAAAACATTTTAAAAAAGAACTTGCTGCAAATATTTGGACACATGGTGAATGGAAAAGAAATTCTGGTTATGATACTCCACCAGAAAATATTGGCGATGATTATGAGAGTGAAAACGAAACCTGCTGCCCAAAGGAGTTGTAGTTTAGTTTTTAAGAAAGTTAGTTGTGGATGATATTTTGTATAAAATTGTTGTAAATGATACACGTGAATTCTGCAAGTTTAGAAAACTTTTGAAATATTCTATAAACTCCTAAAAAGTCACTTATATTTTGTTGGTATAGCGTATTTTTTTGACACAGTTATGCAAAAATTTTCAGAAATTATATCAAGGCATCATGCTATTAATTTCTTTGATTATCTCAAGTGTTTATTTGTCCATTGAGTTTGTTAGTATTAGTTCATGACTAAGTGTAAGTGAATTTCAAATTCAAAGATAAGGATGAAATCTCCTTAACTTTTGAACTTGAAACACAAATTTAAGGACTTCCTTTCCTGAAATTTTGAATGTGTAATTCAAACTTAAGGACATGTTGTCCTTAACTTTTGAACCTGTTTTTCAAAATTAAGGACTTCCGTCCTCAACCATTGAACTTTGAACTCAAAGTTAAGGACTGCATGTCCTTAACCTTTTAACCAGCAAGTCAAACTAAAGGACTGTTGTCCTTATCTTTTGAACTTAAAACTCAAAGTTAAAGACAGACAATCCTTAAGTTTTAAACTTGAAACTATAAATTAAGGACTTCCTATCCTTAACTTTTAATCTTTGAAATCAAAGTTAAGGACAAGAGTCCTTAAGTTTTCAACTTTGAACTATAAGTTAAGTACTTCTTCTCCATAACTTTTTAACAAGCAAGTCAAACTTAAGGACTGTTGTCCTTAACTTTTGAACTTAAAACTCAAAGTTAAGGACAAGCAATCCTTAAGTTTTAAACTTGAATCTATAGGTTAAGGACTTCATGTCCTTAACTTTTAATCTATGAAATCAAATCTAAGGACATGAGTCCTTAAGTTTTCAACTTTTAACTATAAGTTAAGGACTTCTATCCATAAATTTTTAACCAGCAAGTCAAACTTAAGGACTGTCGTCCTTAACTTTTGAAATTAAAACTCAAAGTTAAACACATACAGTCCTTAAGTTTTAAACTTGAAAATATAAGTTAAGGACTTTCTGTCCTTAACTTTTAATCTTTGAAACCAAAGTTAAACACATGAGTCCTTAAGTTTTTAACTTTGAACTATAAGTTAAGGACTTCCTGTCAATAATTTTTTAACCAGCAAGTCAAACTTAAGGACGTCCTTAACTTTTGAACTTAAAACTCAAAGTTAAGGACAGACGATCCTTAAGTTTTAAACTTTAAACTAGAAGTAAAGGACTTCCTATCCTTAACTATTAATCTTTGAAATCAAATTTAAGGACAAGAGTCCTTAAGTTTTCAACTTTGAACTATAAGTTAAGGACTTCTTTTCCATAACTTTTTAACTAGCAAGTCAAACTTAAGGACTATTCTCCTTAACTTTTGAACTTAAAACTCAAATTTAAGGACAGATAATCCTTAAGTTTTAATCTTGAAATTAAAAGTTAAGGACTTCATGTCCTTAACTTTTAATCTTTGAAATCAAAGTTAAGGATATGAGTCCTTGAGTTTTCAACTTTGAACTATAAGTTAAGAACTTCATGTCCATAACTTTTTAACCAGCAAGTCAAACTTAAGGGCTGTTGTCCTTAACTTTTGAACTTAAAATTCAAAGTTAAGGAACGACAGTCCTTAAGTTTTAAACTTGAAACTATAAGTTATGGACTTTCCGGCCTTAACTTTTAATTTTTGAAATCGAAGTTAAGGATAGAAGTCCTTAAGTTTTCAACTTTGAACAATAAGTTAAGGACTTCTTCTCCATAATTTTAAACCAGCAAGTCAAACATAAGGACTGTTGTCCTTAACTTTTGAACTTAAAACTCAAAGTTAAGGACAGACAGTCCTTAAGTTTTAAACTTGAAACTATAAGTTAAGGACATGAAGTCCGTAACTATTATTTTTGAAATCAAAGTTAAAGACAGACTGTCCTTAAGTTTTGAATTTGCAAGTCGAACTTACGGACTCCTGTCCTTAACTTTTAATCTTTTAAATCAAAATAAACAAAAACAAGGTAAGAAGAATGAAAATTTTAAAATTCAAACATCTGCTCCAATAAGAATAATCTAAAAGAATCCAATTTATAGCAAAAAAAGAGTCGATAAACATAAGTGGATATATCTACTATTCTCTATGCTTTCTTGAAAATGGATGAAGAGCTGGAGAATATATATACAAGATGTTCTATTATGACTAATTCTTCTGCAACGACCACATTTGAATGTTATTTTTGACGGTAGCAGGAATATGCCTTTTTTTGCCTTCTACCTGGTGGCACTTTGAAATCGGGAGGTTTAAAAATTTGTGACTTAACACTCTCTGGTACAATTCAAGAATCAGTATGTCCTACATGATGTATTTGTCTTTCATATGTTTTCAGCCAAGATTCCTTTAAGTACCAATGCGAACAAAAGTTGGACTTCTTGATGTTTCTCTTCTCGATAGCTGCAACTGCATGTATGCATGGCAATTCATCAAATTGAAACTGAAAAAAATCACATGTTATTTTGTTTAAGTCCACCAAGAAAGGTATTCCTTCTTCTTCAAATCTAGAACGCCATTAATCAACAGGGAAGACCTTCAATGTTCAAAAATTATAAGTTAGTACGTTATGTTAAATAATATTAAAATCATAAGATAAACATAGAACATAATACTTACATTCAAAGTAAATGCTAAATCTATTCTTTTCTTCAATTCCTCCTCTACCCAACAAGAAACATCATAAAATGTTTCTTCTTCTTTATTTCTTCTTTCATAAAACCAATGTTGTAGCTTCACTTGAATGAAATCCATCATTTTTAATATAGGCAGCTCCCTTGCTTCTAATAGGACATAATTTATTGACTTCACTATGTTTGTTGTAAGCATGTCATATCTTCGTCGTGGACTACAAGAATGTACCCATCTTTCCGGTGGTTCTTTCATCAAGTAGTCATAAGTCTGCTTATCTACTTTTGCTATATCTGACATGTATAGGTTAAATTCTTTGCACCTCTATACTCTTGCAGCACTTTGGAAAAGTTTATGACCTTACTTTTCACCTTCCTTCGCTTTAGGTTCTACTCCAAATAATAGATGCAAATCCCATGATGGGTTTCAGGATATACCTTCGCAATGCCATCTGCAATAGCTTGATGTCCGTCTGATAAAAAATTAAATTCTCACGGCTCTCAATTGCATTGCGAAGCTGACTAAAGTATCACTAATAGGAATTGTTATTTTTAGATTCTGCTATTCCAAAGGCTAGTGGGAAAATTTGGTTATTTGCATCCTTTGAAACTAAAATCATTAAAACACCACGAAATTTTGACTTCAAAAAAGTTGCATCAACAGAAATCACTGGTCTACAATGATTCCAACCAGCTATTGATGATCTATATGCATAAAACATATAAAGAAACCTTAAAATACAATATAAAACGATGTTAATAGAAGTTAAAGACAGGTAGTCCTGAACTTCAGATTACACGGTTAAAGTTAAGGATAGTCAGTCCTTAACTTAGAGTTTCATGTTGTAAAGTTAAGAACATGCAGTCCATAACTTTGATTTCAAAGTTCAAAACTTAAGGACCAGCAGTCCTTAACTTTGAATTACATGTTCAAAAGTTAAGGACAGCCAGTCCTGAACTTCTGGTTACAAGTCAAAAGCTAACAAGGTTAAAGACAGCATGCCCTAAATTTTATAAAACATACTAATAAACTTTTTTTATTATTTACCTTTTATTGTCTTCTATCTTTATGTTAGTATAAGTTCTCTGGGTTTTTACTTGTCATCTTATACAAGTATGAAGACAATAATTCATAATTCTCTTCGGGAGTTCCTCTTATTAAGGCAGAAGCATGTTGAATAGCACGCCACCCCTTGTGATATCCAATGTATAGTCCATGCAATTTTTGCATCTCTGCTATGAAAAAAGTTGGTGTAACTTCAAACCTTTGGTCCCTAAGATTGTCGATAACATAAGCACTAATAAACTTTGATGTAGCATGCCTTTGATATGCTTTCATTGTGTTAACAGAGCAGTCTTGCTTTTCTCAATATTTACTATCTTCAACGGTGTTGAATCTTTAATTTTGAAAGCATGTACACACCAACAACACCTATCATCATTTCATTTCAATGAATATCTTGTTGGGCTTAATCTAAAAACCTTGAATTCAAAATATCCTTTAATTGTTATATTGGAAAATAGTTAATTATACTCTTCTTTTTGTCAAATACTGATCCGACTCTTATTTCTTCCAACGAAGCATTTTCTCTTAATATCGTAGATGGGGATTCTTTTTGTTTAAAATTTGATCTTCGTCTAGTTAGTTGAGTAGAGGTTTTTTCAGCAACTTCTTTGATTGTTGGTGCACTCCATAAGACTTGAATACCCAAAGCTTGTTCGTTGTCAATCTCTATAATGCTTTGTCTCTGCTTGAATAGAATCAAATGTTTGAAGCACCTCTTCAGTTATTGGTTGAGCTTCATCCATATCTATTTCCATTATCTGTTTGCATTTGTCTTGATTGTCACCTTGACTTTCTCCGTTGACATGTGTTTGAAGCAACTTTTCAACCATATATATTTCCATTATCTGTTGGCATTTCTTTTGATTGTCATGTTGAGTTTCTGTGTTGACATGTTCATTTCTTGTTGATCCAAAAATTCTTTCCGAAATATCAACAATGAAACGACAGCCTTTGAAGAGTGAATGAGTTTTTAGTAGTTTTATACATATATGAAGATCTAAATCTTTGGATACAAGCATTCCTTTGCTTGTTCCAAGGTTAATATCAAACCATATCACTGCTTTAAACTTATGTCTATCCAATTTAATAACCTTAAAGATCTGTTTAATGAAATTTTCAAACCGAATTGACTCACGTACTAGAACAACCTTTGTTTGATCATCAAGATATTTTTATTCTTCAGTGCATCTACCATTAAAAGCAACTATAATGCACATTTTTTCCATCCTACAAGTCAAGAGAATGGGAAACTTAGGAAATATTTTATAAAGCAATCCTTGTATAATTAATAACAGGTACTGTAAGTTCAAGACCAAGTTAAGAACCAAGTGTCCTTAACATTTTAACTTCGAATTCAAAGTTAAGGACTACCTATCCTTAACTTTTGAATTTGGAATTCAAACTTAATGACTATATGTCCTTAACTTTTGAACCTTCAAGTCAAACTTAAGGACTGCCTGCCCTTAACTTTTGAACCTTCAAGTCAAACTTAAGGACTTATGCCCTTAACTTTTCAACGTGTAATTCAAACTTAAGGACTTCCTGTCCTTAACTTTTGAACCTGTAAGTCAAACTTTAAGGACTTCCTGTCCTTAGCTTTTGAACCTGTAATTCAACCTTAAGGACTTGTTGTCCTTAACTTTTGAACCTGCAAGTCAAACTTAAGGACTCATGTCCTTAGCTTTTCAATCTGTAATTCAAACTTAAGGACATGTTTTAACTAATAAGTGTAAGTTAAGGACCAAATGTCCTTAACCTTATCAATTTGAAACTCAAACTTTAGGACTTAGTGTCATTTACTTTTTCAAAATAATTTGCAAAACTATGACAGTATGTCCTTAATATACAGAAGAACATCAACAAAGTTAAGGACATTGTGTCCTTAACTTTTTCAAATCAATTTGCAAAATGAGGACACAATGTCCTTAATATTATGTGCTCAATTTTTATAGAATTATCATAGGAGGCGATGTCCTTAACTTTATCAATCCAGAAATTCAAAAAAAAAAATTAAATTTCTACTTGTTGTATAAAAATCAATAGAAATGGAAAAGAGTATAACTATGTCGAAATAAACATCAATAGAAACACATAAAAGTATAACTTACTGTAAATATATGTCGATTTTTGGATGAGAATGTTGAATTTTTGAAATTAGAAGAGAATTTTCTTCAATTTTGACTATCACAGTGAACTGCTGCTGCTCGTTATAGCATAGGTATAAGTTATAGGAGAAGGTTATTTTTGTCCAGTCAGGTATAAGTGTATTAAACCAGTGGCTAAAAACTAAATACATTTAACATACTGGCTTTAAAATAAAGTCATGTGCTGTTAGTGGCTATTTATGCACATCACCAATGGGTTGTTGGGTTAAGTGACAAGGGATAATTCTCCCATAAATTATATGTAAAAGATTTTGAGTACGTAGTAGTATAAAATTAAAGCCACTATTCTTAACAAATTCAAAATCTTAAATCACAAAATTTAAAAGTTGAATTCACATTTATGCATGGATTTCTTTTCGAGTATGATGCTAGTCTTGGTTAGTCATTGTACTCGCTTTGAACTTGGCCGTACTGTTTAGACTAATTCATGCCACGCTAAATAGTTGTGCTCGTCTTGAACTTAGCTGTATTGTTTAGACTAACTAATTCATGCCATGCCAATGTCATTAAAGAATACTCACTTGTTTGAGTATATCTCCAAACTCTCCACATTACATTCAATTCCCAAGATATTTTTGAGCTGGACTTCACCAATTATTTTGATCAAGTATTTATAGTTGAAGTCGTTGCCCCTACAAAGATACTGCTTAATTCTGCTGAGGAAGTTCTAACTTTTAATATTTGGCCTACTCTTCAACACTGATATTTAATTTGAATTCTGAATGTCTACATTCAATATGAAGTCGTATATCTTTGTAACTAAAGCCATTCTGACATACTGGTGGTGTATTTCAATAAATAGCAGCTTTCAATTTTGAGAAATTTTTGTGGCCGACTAACTTTTTAATTACCTACTTCAATGTGATGGTATTAATATACTACTTTTGTCTCATTTTTAAGGCTCAAAGAAATTATTAAGAAAAATTATTAACGGTCGACATCTTTTCTTTTGAGAATTAATGTCATAATCCAAAATTCTACTGGAGCCATGTTGACACCTAAATTGCTGGCTAGACAAGCCAATAATAAATATGCTGAATTAAACTTTTAACAATAATAAGAAATTGTGTCAAACAACGAAATAACAAAAATAATTGAAATTATAATGACGATACAATTGAAATAATCCAAAATTCGATGTCATAGAGAATGAGCTCTATACAACAACAACAACAACAACCCAGTATAATCCCACTTAGTGGGGTCTGGGGAGGGTAATGTGTACGCAGACTTTACCCCTACCCTTGGGTAGAGAGGCTGTTTCCAAATAGACCCCCGGCATCCTTCCCTCCAAGAACTTCCCACCTTGCTCTTGGGGAGACTCGAACTCACAACCTCTCGGTTGGAAGTGGGGGTTGCTTACTATCAGAGCAACCCCTCTTGTCTTAGAGAATGAGCTCTATAGAGTACTAAATACAAAGGCTAAATAAAAAACACTATTTTCTGGAAGACTAAACAATAATATCATTAGATAAAGGAGGAGACTTCAAGGCCTACTAACGGAACAATAGTGTTGCCTTAAGATCTCCGAGCAAACCCGGATAATAGCTCACTTGCAACCACCGCTATAAGCAACATTTGGTGCACAAAAGTACGGAGTGTAGTATGAGTACAATCGATCCCATATACTCGGTAAGTAGCAAGCTTAACTTCGGAGAAAGCAATAAAGAGGTTGGTAAGGTCTGATGCTCACTTTCAATTGCCAACAACAACAATAACAACAAAATAATAGCTTATAAAGAAGAGCGACTCAAATAATAACAAGTTCGACTCTAACCAACTAAGAGGAGTAATAAGCATACTTTTAAGGTCTATCAGTCAAGGTATCAACTTTTCCACTGAAATTATCCGGACAAAGATTTATTGTGATGGCCCGTAAGGTCATCTTGTCTTTTAAAATTATATTCTGCACTTTGATGCTTTAAAAGTCTCAATTTTACCCTGCTCAATTTGCATGCACAATCCAGACGTATTTCGAAAAGTTTTTATGTTAAAAGTTGATAAAAACAATAGGTTTGCCTAAAAATTCACTTGAGTTGACTTCGGTCAATATTTTTGGTAAATAGATTCGAATTCATATATTGACGGTCTTAGTGGGTCTGCCTCGTGATTTGGGACTTGGGCGTATGCCCAGAATCAAAATCATAAGTTCCTAACCTTAGATATCGGGCTTTGTCAAAATTTGAAAGTTAAAGGCTTAATGTAATGAAAATGTTTGACCAAGGTTTGACTTTTTCGATATCGGGTTCGTATTTTAGTTTCGAAACTCAGTATAGGTCCAATACCTTATTTATGACTTTCCTGTGAATTTTTTTGAGAAATGGCGTTGGTTTGACGAGATTCGGACATCTGGTTGTAAAAATAAAAATTTTAAAGTGTTCGTAAGAATTTCATTTGATTTGGTGCTAAATTTGTAGTTCGAGATTTATTTTGATTTTTTGATCGCGCGGACAAGTTCATATGATATTCTTAGACTTGTGTGTTGTTGAAACACGTTCTCAAGGCACTATACTAAACGTGTGTTCATATTTGTAGGTTTTGAAACTATGCGCAATTGACATATGACGAGGTCCAAGCACAAGCGCGAAATTGATACATAACGAGATTCAAGCACAAGACCAAGAAATAAAGTTATACATGAGTCGTTCTTTAAATTGTGATCTTGATCCGATAACTTGACTCAAGACTTGGCTTCTCTCGTAAAAATATTTTTATCAAATCATGCATATTTAATTTAAAGCAAAATGATTTTAAATCATGCATATTTATGTTAGCCAAAATAATTTTTAAACATGCCTCTAAAATCTGGACTAAGATAATCGATTATGTACTTATGATAATCGATTATGTTAAGTCAGCTGCATGACAATCGATTGTGAACTTATGACAATCGATTGTGTTGAGGCAGTGTACATCAGATTTTTCAAAGCCACACAATAATCGATTGTGAACTTATGACAATCGATTGTATTAAGGCAGTGTCCATCAGAGTTTTTCAAAGCTACAAAATAATCGATTGTGAACTTATGACAATCGATTGTGTTGAGGCAGTGTCTATTAGATTCTTCAAAGACTGATAAATAATCGATTGTTCTCATAGCATAATCGATTGTGAAACTGACCGTTGCCAAAATATTTTCAAACAGCGTCAGGTAATCGATTATAGATTTCTAATAATCGATTGTTTTAAGTAAAATCTGAAAAAGATTTTTTGAACATTGCCAAGTAATCGATTGTATAATTCTGACAATCGATTGTTTTAAGTAAAATCTGAAAATGATTTTTTGAACGTTGCCAGTAATCGATTATATGTCTTAGATAATCGATTGTTATGCGTAATAATCTGGGAATGATTTTTGGAACGATTGGCAAACAATCGATTGTATCATTTTGACAATCGATTGTCATAGCACAAAATCAGCAATTCTTAATTGGCAATTAGGCAACGGTAATGCATGGTTTTGACACTATAAATACATCTTCAAATCAGTCTTACAAACACAACAACTGACAATATTATTGCTAAAGCTTGCATACTCTCTTATTCATCATTTTCTATTCATTACATAAGTTTTTGAGAGCCAAATTGTTGACGAAAGTTGTTGCGTTCTTGAGCGTATTTAGTTTACTCATATCTACTCTTAAGGAGAGTCTTGTTTTGAGTGCAAAGTGTTTTTATACACTTGAAGGGAAAGTTGTTCCCTTGTATTGTAAGAAGGAACTTGTGATTCCTTTGGTTGAAGTCTTGAAGTGTTGTATCTTCGAGCAAAGGTTGTTGAGGCTTGTGTCCTCAGTTTGTAAAGGTTTGTTGAGCACCCGTAAGCTTAACAGTGTTAGTGGAAATCTCAAGAGAGTCTCTCGGGGACTGGACTAGCCACGGGTTGTGGTGAACCAGGATACATCGGTGTGTTCGTTCCTATTTATTTACTTATCGCACTTATTTAATTCCTGCAATTTTTAAATTCCGCAAGTTTACGCTATTTTTTATTATAACGCTATTCACCCCCCACCCCCTCTAGCGTTAAGTGTATTTTCTAACAATTGGTATCAGAGCCCAACTTTCTGAAGACTTAACCGTTTGAGAGAAACAATCCATGGCTTCTACTCGTGACTCTTTTGCAGGAATAGGTGAAGGACAATGCTCCACCCGACCACCACTATTCGACGGTACAAACTATACATACTGGAAGGAGAGGATGAGAATATTTATTCAATCGAATAATTTTCATCTGTGGAAGGTTATAATGAAGGGAGAACAAATTCCAACCAAAAGGTTGAAAACGAATGGGTTCCAAAATCCGAAGAGGAATACGATGCGGATGATATCCGAAAAGTGCAAAACAATGCTAAAGCAATTAACTTATTATATTGTGCTATAAATGCTGATGAATACAGGAAAATATCATGTTGCACAATGGCGAAGCAAATGTGGGACAAGCTGGAAATCACGTACGAAGGTACGGACCAGGTAAGAGAGGCTAAGGTTGATTTTCTAACCCATGCATATGAACTGTTTCACATGAAGGAAGGCGAAAAGGTCGATGAGATGTTCGAACGATTTTCAAAAATCGTAAATGACTTACATGCTCTTAAGAAGACCTTCACGGATAAGGAACTTGTCCGAAAGATTCTCCGAAGTCTCACTCCGGAATGGCGCTCCAAGGCCGACGCGATTCAAGAATCTATTGGCACTTCAAATGTCACCATCGACGGATTAAGAGGTAACCTTAAGACTTATGAATCTACTATACTTAACCCTCTTGTTAATGATCAAAGGAAACAAAGAATCGCCCTCAAGGCAAGCACAAGCCAACCTCAAAATGATGAGGACGGAGACAACGAGTTCGGACTCGTTATCAAGAGATTTCAAAAGTTCATGCGAAAAGAGTATGAACGAAAAGACAAAAAGCAAGGAGATCAAATAAAGTGCTATGAGTGCGGAGAAACCGGGCACATTAAATCAAATTGCCCAAATATCAAAAAGGAGAAGAAACCCTTCAAGAAACAACGAGCATACATATCTTGGGGAGGCGACTCCGGAGACGAGTAGAGTGAGGAAGAAGAAGACGAAGCCGCAAATCTTTGTCTTATGGCACAAGAAGACAATCAAGAAGAGGTATGTCAAATTTCTTCCAAAAATTTCTTTTCTCTTGAGGAAATGCAAAATGCTTTTGATGAGTTGTATGGTGAATTTATTAAAGCTTCCAAAACTGTAAAAGCATAAAGGAGAATGCTTCTTTAAAAGAAAAAGATTTTGAAAAAAAACTCTCTTTGAAAGAAAAATATTTAAAAAACTGATTTTAGAAAATGAGAAGTTGAAAGAAGAAAACAAAATTTTTGGCAAGAGAAGCGCCTACAAACCCGAGAGCTCTAGTAAAAGTTGTACTTCTTGCATGCATCTCAAAAATGAGGTAGAAAGACTTAAGGGCACCCTAGATAAGTTTAATTCTTCTCATAAAAATTTGAATGAAGTCCTTGTTAATTTGAAGTCGACCAAGCATGGCATAGGTTTTAAAAATGAGCCTAAAGAAAAGGTTGAAGCCAACCCCCAATAACCTAAGGCTCAACCTAGGATTAATAAAACAAACGCTCATCCTAGATATAACAAACCTAGAAATGGCTTTCAACAATCGCAACCTAGAAATAATCACTCTAGAAATAACGCATATTCTAGGCCAAACACTAGAAGGAACTTTGAACCTTTTAGAACACCTAGAAATGGCTTTCAACCTAGAAATAACTATTCTAGAAATGCTGCATATCCTAGAACAAACAGTAGGAGAAATGATTTTCATGAATTGCGCAATAGTCATATTGTCAAGAATAGAGTAAATGAATTTCGTCCGTCCAATTACTATCAACCTAGACGAATGCATAATCCTAATGTTGTGTGTCATTATTGCAATCGAATTGGACATATTGCTCCTGCTTGTTTCACTAGACATAGACACTTAAATGTATGTCAAGCACAACAACATGTTACACCTAACTCTCAAGGACCCAAAACAGCTTGGGTACCAAAGACTCATTAATTTGTCTTGTAGGTATGTTTGAAGGGATCAAGTGAACCTTGGTACCTTGATAGTGGATGCTCCAAACACATGACGGGAGACGAATCCAAGTTCCTTCAACTAGAAGGAGGAAGCGTTACTTTTGGTGATAACAACAAAGGAAAAATTATCGGCATCGGATCGGTCGGTAAGGATGAACTTTCTTCCATTAAGCATATATTGTTAGTTAAAGGTTTAAAACATAATCTCTTGAGCATAAGTCAATTATGTGACAAGGAAAATCTTGTTTTATTTGATTCGGATGAATGCTTAGTTTTTCGCCGTAGCGATTTTAAAATTATCCTTCGTGGTTTTAGAATGGATAACATCTATATGGTTGATCTTGCAAATTCTTCATCTGAATATGTGAATTGTCTTATGAGCAAAATGATACATGGTTATGGCATCATAGAGTAGCTCACATCAACATGCATCTTTTAAACAAATTGGTTTCACAAAATTTAGTTATTGGTCTTCCAAATTTGAAATTTGAAAAAGACTCTATTTGTGATTCTTGTCAAAAAGGGAAGCAAACAAAAGCATCTTTTAAATCAAAAAATATTGTTTCAACTACTAGACCTTTGCAACTACTTCACTTGGACTTATTTGGACCATCTCGCATTGGAAGTCTTGGTAGAAATCGTTATGCTTTTGTTTTCGTTGATGATTATTCTAGATTTACTTGGACTCTATTTCTTGCTCATAAAAGTGAAGCTTTTCATAATTTTAAATATTTTCTTAAACGTGTTCAAAATGAAAAGGACACAACCGTCACTTCAATAAGAAGTGATCATGGGGGAGAGTTTGACCACAATCTCTTTGCGGACTTTTGTGACGAACTCGGTATCGAGCACACCTTCTCTGCTTCACGTACACCACAACAAAATGGGGTTGTGGAAAGGAAAAATAGGTGTCTCGAAGAGATGGCTAGAACCATGCTCGATGAGGCTAAGATTCCCAAACATTTTTGGGCGCCATGCCGTGAGTACCGCATGCTACGTTCTAAATAGAGCAGTCATAAGGCCAATACTCATGAAAACCCCCTATGAACTCTATAAGGGAAGGAAACCAAATATCCCCCATTTTAGAGTATTCGGTTGCAAATGCTTTATTCATAACAATGGAAAAGATCAATTGGGAAAATTTGATGCCAAATCCGATGAAGGAACATTTATTGGTTATTCTTCACGTAGCAAAGCATATAGAGTATTCAATAATAGAACCGGAACTGTGGAGGAATACCCTCATATTGTGTTTTCCGAAAATAATGCTCGCTTGGCGAGAAAGGATTCTGGTTTTGATCTTGCAGGTATTTTAAACTCACTAAGTCCTCAAGACAAAGTACAAGAGGAAACTCCGAAGGAAACTGAAGATGAAATCTTGGATCAATTATCGGAGGAAGCGCCACAATTGGAAAAAGAAACAAAAATGCCTAACTCGTGGAGGACAATCAAAGACCATCCTCTCGAACAAGTAATTGGCGACATTGAACAACAGGTAAGTACCCGAAACTCTCTTAAGAACACCTTAGGACATACTACTTTTGTTTCTCAAATTGAACCCACAACCATCTCCGAAGCAATTGGGGATGAATTTTGGACCTTGGCAGTGCAAGAGGAGCTTAACCAATTCAAACGGAATGACGTTTGGGAGTTGGTGCCAAGACCCGAAAATCATACCATAATTGGTACGAAATGGGTTTTTCGAAACAAATTAAATGAAGATGGTGTAATCACTAGAAACAAAGCTAGGCTTGTAGCAAAAGGCTATAATCAAGAAGAGGGTATTGACTATGAAGAAACATATGCCCCCGTAGCAAGGTTAGAAGCTACTAGTTTATTGCTTGCTTTTGCCTCTTCTATGAATTTCAATTTATATCAAATGGATGTAAAAAGTGCTTTTTTAAATGGTTTTATTCAAGAAGAAGTATATGTTGCTCAACCTACGGGTTTTGAAGATTTTAAATTTCTCGATCATGTTTTCAAACTCAAGAAAGCCCTTTATGGCCTTAAACAAGCTCCCCGAGCTTGGTATGAAAGATTGAGCAAATTTCTTTTGGAAAATGATTTCATTAGGGGGAAAGTTGACACCACTCTTTTTATTAAGCATAGAAACAATGATATTCTATTAGTTCAAATCTGTGTGGATGATATTATCTTTGGTGCTACTAACAATGCTTTGTGCAAGGAATTTTCTGATTTGATGACAAGCGAATTTGAGATGTCTATGATGGGTGAGCTAACATTCTTTTTGGGGCTGCAAGTAAAGCAAATGAAAGAAGGAACTTTCATTTGTCAAGCTAAATATTGCAAAGAATTGCTGAAACGATTTGAAATGACCAACGCAAAAGCAATGGCCACTCCCATGAGCACATCCGATCATCTAGACAAAGATGAGAACGGTAAGGAAGTCGACACCAAAAAGTATCGAGGTATGATTGGATCTCTCCTTTATCTTACTGCTAGTAGACCGGACATCATGTTTAGCGTGTGTTTATGCACTCGTTATCAATCATGTCCGAAGGAGTCTCACCTTACTGCAGTGAAACGAATATTGAAGTATCTTGTTGGTACTGTAAATGTGGGTCTATGGTACCCCAAAGGTTCTTCATACCAACTTGTTGGCTATTCCGATTCCAATTTTGCTGGATGCAAATTGGACCGCAAGAGCACTAGTGGCACTTGCCATTTGCTCGGTAGCTCTCTCGTTTCTTGGTTTAGCAAGAAACAAGTAAGTGTTGCGTTGTCCACAACCGAGGCTGAATACGTAGCCGCGGGGAGTTGTTGCGCTCAAATCCTTTGGATGAAATAACAACTCTTGGACTATGGCCTAAGTCTTGATCATATCCATCTTAGATGTGATAATACTAGTGCCATATGCTTGACGAAGAACCCCGTTCTTCATTCAAGAACAAAACACATTGAAATTAGGCATCATTTTATAAGAAATCACGTTCTCAAAGGGGATGTCGAAATTGAATTTGTTGAAACCAAAGATCAATTGGCCGCCATCTTTGCAAAACCCTTAGAGAAAGAGTCCTTCTTCCGAATTTGTAGTGAACTCGGGATTCTTGACTCCACGTTGATCTAAGTCATGCATTGCATTTTCCCTTTCACATGATTTCTAACTTAAGCGTCGGAGACGTCGAACGAATTTTTGCAGGTATCGCCCTAAAGGCAGGGGGAATTATAAAGATTGATGCAGAATAACTGATTTCTTCTAAGGATAATCGATTTCTCTTTAGTATACAATCGATTATCTAGTATCAATAATCGATTATGTTGATATTATTTGCTTTATTATGTCTTTTACTTTTTCCATTTTTGCTAATGTCAAAAGGGGGAAGAATAAAGGGCTATGCACTTAATATTTATTGGCATAAATTGAGGGGGAATTCATATGTTGAGGGGGAACCAATTGCATATCTATATACTTGTCTTGGATCGTCATTATGAATTATCTAATATGCATATCCCGCTTAAGGCTTGCCATTATCAAAAAGGGGGAAATTGTTGAAACACGTTCTCAAGGCACTATACTAAACGTGTGTTCATATTTGTAGGTTTTGATGAATGACAAACTATGCGCAATTGACATATGACGAGGTCCAAGCACAAGCGCGAAATTGATACATAACGAGATTCAAGCACAAGACCAAGAAATAAAGTTATACATGAGTCGTTCTTTAAATTGTGATCTTGATTCGATAACTTGACTCAAGACTTGGCTTCTCTCGTAAAAACATTTTTATCAAATCATGCATATTTAATTTAAAGAAAAATGATTTTAAATCATGCATATTTATGTTAGCCAAAATGATTTTTAAACATGCCTCTAAAACCTGGACTAAGATAATCGATTATGTACTTATGATAATCGATTATGTTAAGTCAGCTGCATGACAATCGATATTGAACTTATGACAATCGATTGTATTGAGGCAGTGTACATCAGATTTTTCAAAGCCACACAATAATCGATTCTGAACTTATAACAATCAATTGTATTAAGGCAGTGTCCATCAGAGTTTTTCAAAGCTACAAAATAATCGATTGTGAACTTATGACAATCGATTGTGTTGAGGCAGTGTCTATTAGATTCTTCAAATACTGATAAATAATCGATTGTTCTCATAGCATAATCGATTGTGTAACTGACCGTGCCAAAATATTTTCAAACACCGTCAGGTAATCGATTATAGATTTCTAATAATCGATTGTTTTAAGTAAAATCTGAAAAAGATTTTTTGAACGTTGCCAAGTAATCGATTGTATAATTCTGACAATCGATTGTTTTAAGTAAAATCTGGAAATGATTTTTTGAACGTTGCCAGTAATCGATTATATGTCTTAGATAATCGATTGTTATGCGTAAAATCTGGGAATGATTTTTGGAACGACTGGCCAATCGATTGTATCATTTTTACAATCGATTGTCATAGCACAAAATCAGCAATTCTTAATTGGCAATTAGGCAATGGTAATGCATGGTTTTGACACTATAAATACATCTTCAAATCAGTCTTACAAACAAAAACAACTGACAATATTATTGCTAAAGCTTGCATACTCTCTTATTCATCATTTTCTATTCATTACATAAGTTTTTGAGAGCCAAATTGTTGACGAAAGTTGTTGCGTTCTTGAGCGTATTTAGTTTACTCATATCTACTCTTAAGGAGAGTCTTGTTTTGAGTGCAAAGTGTTTTTATACACTTGAAGGGAAAGTTGTTCCCTTGTATTGTAAGAAGGAACTTGTGATTCCTTTGGTTGAAGTCTTGAAGTGTTGTATCTTCGAGCAAAGGTTGTTGAGGCTTGTGTCCTCAGTTTGTAAAGGTTTGTTGAGCACCCGTAAGTTTAACAGTGTTAGTGGAAATCTCGAGAGAGTCTCTCGGGGACTGGACTAGCCACGGGTTGTGGTGAACCAGGATACATCGGTGCGTTCGTTCCTATTTATTTACTTATCGCACTTATTTAATTCCTGCAGTTTTTAAATTCCGCAAGTTTACGCTATTTTTTATTATAACGCTATTCACCCCCTCTATCGTTAAGTGTATTTTCTAACATGTGTGCTCTTGGTTTAGAGCTCTATGGGCTCAAGTGAATTTCGAATAGGCTACGGAGTAAAAATAAGACTTAGAACATTGCTGGTGTAGGCCTCTGATCTCGCAAATACAAGATCCGGTATCGTACTTGCGATCTTTGCAGGTTTCACATTTGCAAGCTATTTCTTGCATTTGCGAGGAGTAGTTAGGCCATACAGTCTTCACAATTTCGAAGCATTCTTCGCATTTGCGATGCAAAGTTGGAAGGGCAGTGATCGCAAATGCGATCCTAGAGTGGCAAGAAAAGGTCCATGTTTGCATTTGCGAACAAACCTTCGCATTTGCAAAGGCAGCAGAAGTGTAGAG
This sequence comes from Nicotiana benthamiana, assembly GCA_034376525.1. NCBI lineage: Eukaryota > Viridiplantae > Streptophyta > Magnoliopsida > Solanales > Solanaceae > Nicotiana > Nicotiana benthamiana. The sequence goes on along the minus strand of CM067338.1, from coordinate 15,426,041 downwards.
GACTTCACATTTGCGATGGTCTCTTGGCATTTGCGACATCTGCAACTGAAAAAATTGACTTAGATTGGGTTTGCTCTTATTCTTTTCTTTCAATCTTTCACTTTATTTTACAAGATTTCAACTTAAAATTTAAGGTTTTCATGATGGAATTGGGGATTTTTGGGTAGAAACTAAGGATTTTGAAATTTGGGGATTTAGACCTCAAATTAAAGTCGGACTCAAAACCTAATTATATATCCGGGATAGAGGGTGAGTGGGTAATCAAGTTTTGGTTCGTATTTCGGGTATGGACCAAGCGGGTCCGGGTGTTGACTTTTTCAATAATGACCTAAATCGAATCTTTTTTATCTTGGGTGATTCCTATGGCTTATTTTGAATCGTTTGGTTGGTAATTTGCTATATTTTGTTAGTTCGGTGGCTAGTTTTAAGGGAAAATCTGTGGTTGAGCTTTGAGGAGAGAGGTAAGTATTGTGTCTAATCTTGTCTTGAGAGAATGAGGAACCCTCGAACTAAATACTATGTGATTCCCATGTGAGCGGCGTATATGCGAGGTGACAAGTGCTTATAAGACGCCGAATTATCCGTTTCTCCATGATCTACCATGTTTCCTTAATTTTTTTCTTCCTATCTAACTATTATATATTCTAAATGCTTTCCATGCTTAACAGCTACCTGTTTGTCAATATCTTCGTACTAATGATGTTAGTTCTTTACATAGTTTCACGAATCCCTGCTATTTGCTTAAGTTTACTTGTTTGCACCTTCTAATTGTAAGTTGCTGGATTGATATCATTGTGTAGTGTTACTTGTGTAGATTCTAGATTGTGCAAGGTTTTCTTTGGTTCGATTTGGTATTTATTGATTATAAAGGCTTGTAGTTTGAACTGTTTATTTGGCTGTGTATAGTAAGCGTTTAGTACTAATAGTGATATGGTGGAATAATGGTAAATTCATATTGCACGGTTGGATTGGGTTGCATGCCGCAACAGGTGGAATAAGGGTGGATTAATATGGTGAAATAAGAGTGAATTATGATTCTTATATTGACATACAGTGGGATCGGGTTGTATGCTGCAACATATTTATATTATTTACTATCGTTGATATTATTACACTGAATAAGGGAGGGTTTTATTTTGTATGGTCGGATCGAGTTGCACACCGCAACAATCTATAAGTTTACATTGCTTGAGCTATATTGGTTTCCGGCATTCGCTTGAACTGTTAAGAGATTAGTGATTTTGGCCTGTGCTAGTTTATTCCTGAAGCTGTGTATTATTTTTGTTGGCTGTTTAAATTTTTTTCAGTATTCCTACTTCTTGTCATTTTTATATACTCCGTACAGGTTATAGTGTAGGTGACTTGCCTTAGCCTCGTCACTACTTCGTCGATATTAGTCTCGGCACTTACTAATACATGAGGTTGGTTGTACTAATACTACACTCCGCACATTGTGCAGATTTTGGAGTTGATCCCAATGGCGGTTATTAGCATACCCGAATTGGACATCAGCGGAGAGCTGAGGTACGACTGTTTAGCGTCTGCAGCAATTGGAGTCACCATCCTCTTTTCTTTTTCGCTGTATAACTTCACTCAGACAACTTTGTACTTATTCCAAACCTTTATATGTATTACTTTAGAAGCTCGTGCATTTGTGGCACCAGGCTCAGGGCATTGTAATAGACGTTTGGCTGGTTTAGTTTCCGCATGTATACTTAGAATATACCTGTTATTCATCATTTAAACTGTTGAAAGAAGTATATTGTTTTAACATTGCCTTGCCTAGAAAGTGAAATTTTAGGCGCCATCACGGTCCCGAATGTGGGAATTTTGGGTTATGACAAGTTAGTATCAGAGCATTATGTTACATAGGTCTCACCAGTTACTAGCAAACATAGTAATGTCTGGAGGATTGGTATGGAGATGTCTCTACTTATCTTGCAGAGGCTATGGAGTTAGGAGTAGCTTCACTTCTATTCTTCTTTGTCGTGCGATTTTATTCTATCATTGCTGATTGAACCCTTCAATTTTTGTTCTCTTGCAGATGGCGAGAATGTGTACTGCATCTTCAGCTGAGTAGTAGCCAGAGCCCACAACAGCATCCCCTACAAGGTTAATAGGACGAGGCTAAGGTTGCGCCAGAGGCCAAGGCAGGGGCAAGGCACCGCCCATAGTTCGAGTAGCAGCACTAGTAGTGGAGCCTCAGGTAGCGTTTTATGAGGAAGATCTAGCCCAGACCGACTCATTTATTACCACCCTGATACTAATTGATTCTTTGGTCTGTTTGGTGGGCCTGATGGAGAGTGTACCCTAGACCGACACATTTCCTGTAGCACCGGTCGTCTCTAAGGATGGGGAGAAGCATAGACTCCTGCTACTCACAATCCCGAGCAAATGAATCCCCAATTTCAGGCTTCAGTAGCCCAGCCCGTTGGGTAGTTCAGCCTGGTGTTGCAACCAAGTCGGTGATGGATCGACTATATCTTCTGAGGCTTTGTGGAGAATGGATAGGTTTACCAAGATTTTCATAGTTCACTTCAGCGGTGCATCTTCAGAGGATCCCTAGGACTATCTGGACAATTGTCATGAGATGCTACGGAATATGGGAATCGTGGAGTCCACTGGGGTCGACTTTTCTGCATTTCATTTATTGGGTTCCGCAAAGAAATGTTTGAGGGATTATATGTAGACTAGGCTAGCTGGGTCGCCAACTCTTACTTGGACCAGTTCTCTTAGCTATTTTGTTACGCCCAAAATCGAGGGACACGACCGGTGCTTGACCGGGTAGCCCCAGTCAAGCGGACCTGGGTGCCTTTCCTATCCACGTGTTACCCTATGTTTTAATTACTCATTAATCAAGTGAATTAACCATTTATAATTTGAATACATTCTTACCCGACTTACATAATAAACATGGTTACTTGCGTGGTTCACATCTTACACCGCCCAACATATAAAATATATATTTACATGAGTTCACAACCTACATTTCCTATCTACGGAGCCAAATAGGGTGATACAATACTTCCCGTTAACAAGGCACCGGCTATACCTTATACAAAGATCAAAATAAAACTCTGCAAGAAGGCGACATGAGTCACAAAGGTCCCCGAGAAGAAAGGGATTTAGTTGATGAAGTGAAGGAGTTCTACTGAAGGTGGACTGGAGTACCTGCTATGGATCCACCTACAATCATAACATGAATGTAGCGCCCCCCGCAAAAGGGACGTTATTACATTTGAATTGTACTTGTATGTATGAACACGCTCTACCCCAAGTAAAATCAAGCAATGCATAGGTAATAAATAATAATGGAATTGACAATCAAATGCACATGAAAGGAATAACCAACGTCAAACAAGTTTCACAATCTCTCTTTTTCCCTTTTCAACATCATTCCATCACATAAATGATTTTCACTACTTTCGTATATTTTCATTTCAATAGTGATTCCGATCACTTTTCCACCCTTATTACCTTGGCCACCCTTATTACCTCAGCTACCCTTATCACCACAAACCACACCTTGTAACTTTGTATTGCGGCACGCAACCCGATCCTATCGGACAGTCACACTTCACACACAACAACAATCAACAATTCACAAAGAGCTTCATAAACATCAATACTATTTCCATCATGTACAACAACCCGAATACAATTCAAGTCACAACGATAATTGCCCACGAAAAGACACACATGATATTACCACAATTGCTCAATTACATCAATTACGACTTTCTTCCATCATTTGTTACACAACGCTTTCCACATAATCACATTTACACATACATGGTTTGTTTCTATTTACTTACATCATCATATCGGGAAACTTAACCAACAACATTCAAGACATATTATTCACAAGAATTCACAAATAATCCACCTAAGTGACACATACCAAAAAATCATACACCAACAAGGTGACCTTACAAAGGTTAAAGTTATCCATACATACCTGGAGTCAAGTTCCCTTTTTACTTCTACTTTCAGCTCATCAATAGCCTAGTACCGACAATCTAGTCCACAAGTTAAAACATACATTTTAGAATCAAAGCTCAGAATTACTTATCCAAACTTATTTAGGTTATCAACCCCCTCCTTTTTGCAAATCATTACTCCTACCCAATTCCTTTTATTAGGTTTTAGGTTTTAAAGAACATGCACGTGTATTTCAACTTAGGTTTTCAAGAATCAATGCACAAGAATTCCCCTTTTTGTATAAACCTAAAAATCAATGAAAAGGGTTGGGATTTTACCTGTAATTACAGAGATGAAGGCTATTACTTGAGATTTCCCGGCCTCGGTGACTTTGAAGAATGAAATCAACAAGTGCAAAACTTTCTCTCTTAAGAACTCTCTCTTTTTCTCTCTACTTTGTTCAGAAGTTAATTAAAAATGAGGGGTTGCGGTGTTTTATTGAAAAAGGAATCAGTTTTAAAATTTAGGAAAAATTATAGTCCGAGTCAGATATCTGGTCGCAAACTCTACTCCGCAGAATGGACTGCAAAAATATTTTCAAAAGTTGGGCATACTGTTTGGGTCTACGACAGGAATGCAGTCTGCATTCACGTTCTGCAGTCATATAATGCACCGCAGAACGGCCCTTCACAAAATTCTTAGGAAACGACTATGCGGTCCGCATATCAGTTATGTGGTCGCATAATTGACCGTATTTTCTACCTCAATTTACCCACGCTGCTGTCTCAGTCTGCGACAGAAATGCGGTCCGTATACTTGATATGCAACCATATTCTGGACCGCAAAATAGCATTTTCTAGAAAACTTTGATTCTAATTTTTTTTTAAAACTAGCTCAGTACAATGTTACACATTCCTAACACATATTCAAAACTTGGCACTAAAAGTTACTAGATTTTGAGTACAAGTTTTCACAGGGCCTTACATCCTCCCCCACTTACATCCCCCCACTTAAAATCATTCGTCCTCGAATGATGATTTTGGAAATTAGTTGGTTTTGAAAACGTGATATGCAAACTCCCAGTTTTCACTAACTCCCATATTTTTAGAAAATTTCGTCAGAGTTTCCTTTGTAATTTGGCCTATCTACCTGTCAAAGAGTCCCCAAAGTATATTTCCAAGTACCATTACACAGTTTCTGTTATCCCTACAAGTGGTATACAATTCATTACCTTAACAACTTGTACATATTCATAACTCTAAATAACTTATGCCCAGTTCATTCTCTTTACACCACAAATTGCACATGGTTCTATCAATGTCATTTACTTGCACACAACTGGGTCACTTCAATGAGCCTCATGCAATTCAATCACTTTAACCTGCCTAAAATGCTTCAATTAATCACTACCAATCTACACTATCATTAATCATTTACCTACCACATAAGTTTCTTAAAATTTTCATTTACTTCAAGGGCTGCACATTACCCAAATAGCAACAACATTTACAATTTGGCACACATAGGGAAGTTACATCAATAAGGCAATTTGAAAAAATGTAATAGGGTGCCATTACACAAATCTGAACCCTACCTCAAATTGCTTATAGACAACTGTTCGCAGGATCACTACTAGACTTGTTCAAACAGATGGGGATATATTTCTTTCATTTTATTTTCCGCTTCCCAGTGGCTTCTTCGACTCGTTGACTTTGCCATAATATTCTGACTGAAGCGATTTCCTTACTATCAATTTACGGACTTGCCTATCAAGAATGGAGACCAGGACTTCTTCATACGATAACCCTTCATTAACCTCGATGGTCTCAACTGGCATGATGGTGGATGGATCTCTAACCACTTTCTTTAACATAGACATGTGGAACACCGGGTGCACTAATGACATTTCAGGGGGCAATTCCAACCTATAAGACACATGTCATATCCTTTGAGTGATCCGATACGGCCCGACATATCTAGGACTCAACTTTACTTTCTTCCCAAAACGTATGACTTCCTTCATATGAGATACCCTTCGCATAGGATTTCTAGTGGCTTTAAGTAGTTTTCATCCTCTTCTGAATGACTTTAACTTTTTCCATAGCCTGTGCACGAGATCTGGCCCTATCAGTCCTGCCTCACCCACATAAAACCACCCAATTGGAGACATACACCTCCTTCCGTACAAGTCCTCAAATGGGGCCATCTGAATACTAGCATGAAGGCTGTTATTGTAAGTAAATTCTATTAGTGGCAGGTGATCATCCCAATTATCTTTGATATCCAAGACACAAGCCCGCAGCATATCTTCAAGCATTTGGATAGTCCGTGTTGCTTGACCACCAGTATGTGGATGGAAACACGTGCTACGATTCACCTGAATACCCAAACCTTGCTGAAATGTCTTCCAAAAATTAGCTGTGAATTGGGACCCGCGATCTCAGATAATAGAGAGTGGAGTGCCACGAAGCCTTACTATTTCCTTGATATACTTCTGGGCATACTGTTTCGCAGTATCGGTGGACTTGACTGGCAAGAAGTGAGCTGATTTCATGAGTTGATCCACTATTACCCAAATTGAGTCAAACATGCACTAAGAGCGAGGTAACTCTACCACGAAATCCATGTTGATCATATCCCATTTCCACATGGGTATTTACATAATCTAAGCTAACCAACTGGGTCGTTGATGCTCGGCCTTTACTTGCTAGCATTCGATCATTTAGATACAAAGTCCGCCAAACCCCTCTTCATACTGCCCTACCAATAAATTTCCTTGAGGTCATGATACATTTTCGTGAACCTGGGTGCACAGAATACCTGTAATTACGAGCCTCCACCATCACCCTCTCCCGAATATTATCCACATCTGAAACATATAGCCTACCTTGGCATCGCACTACAACATCGCCGCCTAGTGAAAATGCCGAAGTCTTGTTATTCAAACCTGCCTCCTTTATTTGTGCCAATTCCGGATCAATAAACTACTTCTCCTTGACTTTCCCTACGAGTTACGATTCTGCTCCATTATGCGGAGTAATAGTCTCCTCATCTGATGTCGAAATACAAAACCCCAGACTGGCCAACGATGCACTTCCTGAGCCAAGGGCCTCTAATCCGCCCCCAGATGAGCCAAACTACCCAAGGATTTCTGACTGAGAGCGTTGGCCACCGCATTCGCCTTCCCTGAATGGTACATAATGTTCATATCATAATACTTGAGCAATTATAACCATTGTCGATGCCTTAAGTTCAACTCCTTCTTCTTGAACAAATATTGGAGACTCTTGTGGTTCGAGAAGACATCTATATGGACCCCATAAAGATAATATCGCCATATTCTCAAGGAAAATACAACAGCTGCAAGCTCCAAATCATGCGTAAGATAATTCTTCTCGTGATTCTTGAGCTGCCTTGAAGCATACGCTATAACCTTCCCATGTTGCATAAACACACACCCCAAACTAAACTTGGAGGCATCTAAATAAACCATAAATCCTTCTGTTCCTTCTGGCAAGGTCAATATCGATGCCGAGGTCAACCTTGATTTCAACTCCTGGAAACTTTACTCGCAACCATCGGACCATTGGAACTTAACTGCTTTCTCCTTCAACGTAGTCAATGGGGAGGCGAGGGTAGAAAATCCCTCCACAAGCCTCCAATAATACCCTGCTAAACCCAAGAAGCTACGAATCTCTATCGGGGTCGTGGGTCTAGGCCAATCTTTACTGCTGCAATCTTTTGGGGATCCACCTAAATCCCTCACCGGAAACAACATGACCCAAAAAGGTAACAAACTCCAACAAAAATTCAAATTTTGAAAATTTATCATAGAACTGGTGCCGATGAAGAGTCTGCAGAACTGCCTTGAGGTGATGGACATGATCCTCCTAGCTCCGCAAGTAAACAAGGATGTCATCAATGAAAACAATCACAAAGGAGTCTAGAAATGGCTTGAAGACCCAATTCATAAGATCCATGAAAGCCACTGGGGCGTTGGTTAACCCAAAAGACATGACCAAGAATTCAAAGTGACCATAGCAAGTTCTCAAAGGGGTCTTAGGAATATCCTGCTCTCTGATCTTTAATTAGTGATACCTGGATCGTAGATCAATTTCGGAGAAGAACCTTGCACCTTTCGATTGGCCGAATAAATCATCTATTCGAGGCAGAGGATATTTATTCTTGATGGTGACTTTGTTGAGCTACCGATAATCAATACACATTTGGAGTGATCTATCCTTCTTTTTAACAAAAAGAACCAGAGCACCCCACGGTGACACACTCGGTCGTATGAACCCTTTTTTAAATAAACCTTCAGCTGCTCCTTTAACTCCCTTAACTCTGCTGGCGCCATTCTATATGGTGGAATAGATATTGGCTGCGTATCAGGCAATACATTATTCTCGAAATCAATCTCCCTATCTAGCGGAATCCTTGAAAGGTCGTCAGGAAATACCTCAAGAAACTCATTCATAACTGGCACGCACTCGGGGACAGATGCTTCTGAAGCGGTGTCCGCCACCTAGACCGAATGATAGGTACACCCTTTCTTAATCATCTTCAATGCCTTAAGGTAGGAAATAAACCTACGCTTTGGCACCACACCATTCCCATTCCACTCAATAACCGGCTCATTAGGGAACTCGAGTCTCATGACTCTCGTTCGGTATTCAAGTATAGCAAAGCATGAATGAAGCCAGTCTATTCCCATAATAACATCAAAATCCACCCATTTCAAGCTCGATAAGATCGGCCGTGATAATACGACCACATATCGTAACAACACAATTTCGATAAACTCATGTAGCTGTAATGGAATCAATAACCAGAGTCGATACAGAGAACGGCTCATGAAGTTGTTCGGGTTTTATCCCAATACTTGAGGCAATTAATGGGGTGACATAAGACAAAGAGGAACCCGGATCAATAAGAGCATAACAACCAATGGCCTGAACAAACAAGATGCCTGTAACATTTGGAGAAGCCTTTGCACTCTGGTGGCCACTCAAATCATAAAACCCGCTGGGTCCACCTCTACCACGAGCCCCACCCATAGCTGCACCATGCCTTTCTGGAGCTGGAGGACGCGCGGAAGATGTAGCGGCTGAAGAACCGGATGAATGAGCAATTCCCCTACCCATGCCCTGACTGGGTACACGACAGTCCCGCTGGATATGACCTCCCATCCCGCATCTATATCACATCGGGATATCCAAATAACAAGTCTCTATATGAAATCTCCTAAACTTGGGGCACGGAGCCTTACCCTGCTACTATAATTTCCCTCCTGGACGACTTGATTGGTGGTGTCTCCTACAGTCTGAACCTAGTCTCAATTGACTGCTCTCCTGATAACTGCGCAGAGATGGTTGTGCCTAGCTGAAGACTGAGCATATGACTGGGATGACCCTGATGGCCCTCTCCCCTAAATTGGCATCCCTAAGTGACCCACTGACCGGGCCCTGATCCTACTCTACCTATTTGCCCAAATTTTCAACTTTCTAGCCTCTGTGGCCTGAGCGAATCCCACACTCTTTCCATTATTCATACATGAGTGTAAGGCCGAGGTAGCAGCCTCATTCACCACCAAGGGACTAAGGCTCTGAATGAATCCCCGAACCCAAGCACCCAAGGTCAACACTAACTGAGGGGCATACTTGGACAATCTCACAAATTCCATGTGGTACTCCCAAACACTCATACTATCCTTCTCTAGGACCTAAAACTAAGTGGCCCAGACTGCCATTGTCTCGACTGGCAAGAATTGGTCCATAAATGCATCTACAAACTCATCCCATTTATCCAGGAGACTTTCTTCCCCACAGGAATCCTCCCACATCTCTAACCATGAATATGATGCTCCCCTTAACTTGTAGGAAGCCAACTCAACTCCCTCTGTCTCTGAAGCCTTCATCACTCGAAGGGACTTATAAATATCATCTAGAAAATCCTGCAGGTTGACCACTGGATCAGTACCGACGAACTCTGGAGGGGCCAACTATGGAAACAAGTTGATTCTAGAATCGGAGGAATCTCCTTGTCCGCTAGCGGGCACAGGGGTGGCAAGAGATCTCTGGGCCTAAGCGGCCACCAGTTGAGTCAACATATGAATAGCACCACTGAGGTCCTCATCAGAAGTACTTGGACCGGAATCTGGAACTGAACAAGGGTCACCAATATTGGTGGGAGGGATGGTAGAACCCTCTGCCACAGCAGGAGCATGAACACTTTGATCTAGGACAGATGGGCTAGGTAGATTCAATACGGGGGAGTCACTCTCACCCATTGTGTCAGGTATATGGTCCACAACTACACTTGGGGTGGGATTAGCCCCAAGGCCAAGTCTATCTCTCTTCTTAGGTGCCATCACTGAAAATTTCGAAACAGAACATGATCTAGACATCATAAACACTTTCACTTTTCATTCACCGCACGATATAAAATAACAAAGAATGGGATAATTTCCTAAATGTCCATGTAGCCCCCCACTTATAGATGTGGTCGACAACACACTGATGAGAAGGGCTCTACTAGACACGGCTCTGAGACATCGGGTAGCCCCAGTCAAGCGGACCTAAGTGCCTTTCCTATTCCACATGTTACCCCGTGTTTTCATTACTCATTAATCAAGCGAATTAGCCATTTATAATTTAAACACATTCTTAAGCGACTTACATAAAAACATGGTTACTTGCATGGTTAACATCGTACACTTCCCAACATACAAAATACATATTTACATGAGTTCATAACCCACATTTCCTATCTACGGAGCTTCTAATGATACAAAAGTGTGATACAATATTTGCCGGTAACAAGGATTTGGCTATACCTTATACAAAGATCAAAATAAAACTCCGGAAGAAGGCGACATGATCCACAAAGGCCCCGAGAAGAAAGGGGCTCACCAATTCAGCTGATGGGAAGTAAACAAGTGCTACTGACGGTGGAGCGGAGTACCTGCTATGGATCCACCTACAATCCTAACACGAATGTAGCGCCCCGGCAAAGGGAAAATCAGTACATTTGAATTGTACTGGTATGCATGAACAAACTTTACCCCAAGTAAAATCAAGTAATGCACAGGTAATAAACAATAATGGAATCATCGATTAAATGCATATGAAAGGAACAACCAAAGCCAAACAAGTTTCATAAGCTCTCATTTTCCCCTTTCAACATTATTTCATCACATAAATAATTTTTACAACTTTTTCATATTTGCATTTCAATAATGATTTTGATCACAACCTACACCTTGTAACTTCGTGTTGCGGCGCACAACCCAATCCCACCAGACAGTACACTTCACACACAACAACAATCAACAATTCACAAAGAGTTTCATAAACATCAATACTATTCCCATCAGGTACAACAGCCCGAATACAATTCAAGTCACAGCGATAATTGCCCACAAAAAGCCACACATGATGTTACCACTATTGTTTCAATTACATAAATTACGACTTTCTTACACTTTTGTTGCACAGCGCTTTCCACATAATCACATTTACACACATATGGTTTATTGCCATTTATTTACACCATCATATCGGAAAACTTAACCAACAACATTCAAGACATATTAATCACAAGAATTCACAAATAATCTACGTAAGTGACACATATCAAACACTCATACACAAACGAGGTGACCTTACAAAGGTTAGCCATACATACCTGGAGTTGAAGTTCCCTTTTTACTTCAACATTCAGCTCACCAATAGCCTAGTACCGGCAATAAGCTCACGATTACTTACCCAAACTTTTTTAGGTTATCAACCCCCTCCTTCTGCAAATCCAATTCCTTTTACTAGGTTCTAGGTTTTAAAAAACATGCATGGGTATTTTAACTTAGGTTTTCAAGAATCAATGCATAAGAATCCCTTTTTTTATATAAACTTGAAAATAAATGCAAAAGGGATGGGGATTTTATCTGCAAGGACAGAGATAAAGGCTATTACTTAAGATTTCCCGGCCCGGGTGACTTTGAAGAATCAAATCAACAAGTGCAAAACTTTATCTCTCAAGAACTCTCTCTTCCTCTCTCTAGTTTGTTTAGAAGTAAAGTAAAAATGAAGGGTTGGGGTGGTTTATTAAAGAATGGATCGGGTTTAAAATTTAGGAAATTTTAAAGTACGAGTCAGACCTGCGGTTGCACTTTGCGATCGCAGAGTAGAAATGCGGTCCGTAGAATGGACCCGTAAAGATGTTCTCAAAAGCTGGGCGTACAGTTTGGGTCTGCGACAGGAATGCGATCCACATAATAGACTGCAAAGATATTCTCAAAAGTTGGGCGTACAGTTTAGGTATGCAATAGGAATGCGGTCCGCATTCACGTTCTGCAGTCGCATAACGAACTGCAGAACCTCCCTTTATAAAATTCTTAGGTAACGACTATGCGGTCTATATATTAGTTATGCGGTCGCATAATGGACCACATTTTTAAACTCAATTTACCAGGCTACTGTCTCAGTCTGCGGTAGAAATGCAGTCTATATACTTAATCTGCGACCAGATTCTGGAGCGCAGAATAGCATTTTTTGGGAAAACTTTGATTCATATTTTTTAAAATCTAGAGCAGTAAAATTTTATACATTCCTAACACATGTTCGAAACTTGTCACTGAAAGTTACTAGATTTTGAGTACAAGTTTTCACGGGGCCTTACATATTTCTTGAGAAGTTCTTTCCCATCACTCAGAGAGAGGAATGTGGGAGGTAGTTCGAGCATCTGCTGCAGGGTTCTATGACTGTCACTCAATATGAAAGTCGGTTTATGGATTTGTTCCGTCATGTTATTCTTCTGCTTCCTACCGAGAGAGAGAGAGAGAGAGAGATAGAGAGAGAGAGAGAGGGGGGGGTGAGGAGGTTTATTGAGGGATTTGCTCAGCCTATCTGATTGCATATGGCTAAGAAGACTGGGAGTGAGATTTCTTTTCAGGTGACATCCAATGTTTCTAGGCGAGTCGAGATGGTACTAGCTCAGGGAGTTGTTAGGGATTTCACAAGAGACCTCATCATTTTGGGGGATTCAATGGTGCCTTGTCAGGAGGCAGGGGTACATTTGGTAGAGGCCATCCTCCCAGACCATTTTAGTCAACACTTCAGGCATCCCATAGTGCTTCACGGAGACCTGGTCCTTATGTGCCTCATTATGGGGAGCTAGCCTACAGTGCACCATCGGCTCCTATCAATGCACCTTATATTCAAAGTTATTACTCTGGTTATCCGGCCTATCCGGGTCAGTATCAGTTTCAATAGCCACAACACCAGGATAGATGTTTTGAGTGTGGTGGTTTTGGGAATATTAGGAGAACCTGCAAGATTATTGGGTGGTACACCATAGTAGAGTTCTCATGCCATAATTCCGGCACCGGATGCATCACCACTCGCTCAGCTAGTTAGAGGTAGGGGTCAGGGAGCCAGAGGTAGAGCTCAGGCCACTAGAGGTGGAGGTTAGGCTATTAGACGTGGATACCAGGCCGCTAGAGGTGGAGGACAGCTAATAGGAGGCCGTCCTAGAGATATGGTTCAAAGTGCTGGGGCCCAGCCCTGATGCTATGCTTTTCCAACCACGCCTGAAGTTGAGTCATCTGACACAATTATCACATATATGGTTTTAGTTTGCAGCAGAGATGCCTTAGTTCTATTTGATCCGGGTTCTACTTATTCCTACATATCATCCTATTGTGCTTCATATTTGGTTGTGCCTTGTGAATCTTTGAGTGCTCCTGTGCATGTGCCCACCCTTGTGGGAGATGCTATTATTATAGATCATGTTTATCGTTCATATGTGGTTATCATTGGGAGTCTTAAGACTCGTGTAGATATCCTACTTATCGATATGGTCGATGTTGATGTCACTTTGGGGATGGAATGACTGTCACCTAATCATGCTATATTGCATTATCATGCCAAGACAATGACCTTATCCTTGCTAGGGTAGCTTCTATTGGCATGGAGAAGGACTCCAGGATATTCTATCAATAGGGTATCTCATACGTGAAGGCTGAAATAAGGTCTAGAAGGGGTGTTTAGATTATTTGGCTTATGTCTACGATTCTAGTATGGATGTTCCTTCCATAGATTTAGTATCAATCATTCATGAGTTTCCAGAAATGTTTCCTACAGACCTGCCGGGGATGCCACCTGACATCGATATTAACTTTTGTATTGATTTGACTCTGATTAATCAGCCTATTTCTATTCTGCTATACCACATGGCGCTACCGGAGTTGAAAGAATTAAAGGAGTAGTTGCAAGATTTGCATAATAAGGACTTTATTAGACCTAGTGTCTTACCTTGTAGTGCACCTATATTGTGTGTGAAAAAGAAAAATGGATCGATGAGGATATGCATAGATTATTGGTAGTTGAATAAATTCGTCATCAAGAACAAGTATCCATTGCAAAGGATTGACGACTTATTTGATCAACTTCAGGGTGCCAAGGTGTTTTCAAAGATTAATTTGAGGTATGGTTACCATCAATTGAGGATTAGGGCATCCAATGTCCCAAAGACAGCTTTTCAGACTCGGTATGGGCAGTATGAGTTTCTAGTGATGTTATTTGGGCTAACAAATGCCCTAACAAAATTTACGGATTTGATGAATCAGGTGTTCAAGCTCTATTTGTATTCCTTTGTGATTATGTTTATTGACGATATATTGATCTACTTCCACAATTGAGACGAGTATGAGTAGCATATGCGGATCGTTCTTTAGACTTTGAGAGATAGCCACTTATATGCTAAGTTTTCAAAATACGAGTTTTGGTTGAGTTCAGTCACTTTCTTAGGGCACGTTGTACCACCAGATGGTATTTGGATGGATCCTATGAAGATTGAGCCAGTAAATAATTGGCCTAGACCCACTTCAGATATAGATATCCGCAATTTCTTAGGATCGGTGGGTTATTATCGTCGGCTTGTGGAAGGGTTCTCATCTGTAGTGACCCTGCTGACCAGGCTGAGCCAGAAGGATGCACCACTCAGATAGCCAAACGAGTGTGAGGTGAGCTTTCTAAAGTGTAAGACTGCTTTAACTATGGTACTAGTGTTGGTGTTGCCTACAAGTTTAGGGCCTTACAGATTATATTATGAAGCATCTCATATTGAACTTGGTGCAAAATTGATACAGGGCAGCAAGGTAATTGCATATGATTCACGACAGCTGAAGATTCACGAGATCAATTATCATGTTCATGACTAAGAGATTGCAGCCATTGTTCACGCACTAAAGATTTGGAGGCACTATCTTTATGGTGTGTCGTGTGAGGTATTCACGGATCATCATGGTTTTGCAGTATCTGTTCAAGCGAAAGGATTTCAATTTGAGTATGAGAAAGTGGTTGGAATTATTGAAAGACTATGATATCACCATCTTGTATCATATAGGAAGGCCAATGTGGTGATCGATGCCTTAAGTAGGAAGTTAGTGAGTATGGTCAGCCTTGCGTACATTCTATTTGGTGAGAGAACTCTTTCATTAGATTTTCAAGCATTGGCTAATCATTTCGTGAGGTTGGATGTTTCTGAGCCCAGTCGTGTTCTAGTTTGTACGGCCACAGGGTCTTCATTGTTTGAGTGCATCAAGGAGTGATAGTATGATGATCCTCATTTGCTTTTCCTTAGGGATACAGTGCGACACAGTGATGCCAAGCAGGTTACTAGGAGATGATGGAGTTTTGAGGATGCAAGGTCGTGTTTGTGTGCCTAATGTGGATGGAATTTGTGAGTTTATTCTAGAGGAGGCTCACAGTTCCTGGTATTATATTCATCTGCTCGCCACCAAGATGTATCAGGACGTGCAGCAATATTATTAGTGGAGGAGAATGAAGAAAGCCATAGTTACATATGTAGTTCAGTGCCAAAATTGTCAACAAGTAAACTACGAGAATTAGAGTCCTGGTGATTTGATTCAGAAGATAGAGTTTCCTGAGTGGAAGTGGGAGCGTATCACTATGAATTTCTCTGTTGGACTCCCACAGATTCAGAGGAAGTTCGATGCAGTTTGGGTTATTATGGATAGACTGACCAAGTTAGCGCATTTCATTCCTTTGGAAGTTACCTATTCTTCAGAGCGGTTGGTAGAGATTTACATCCGTGAGATTGTTCGTCTCCACATTGTGCCTTCATGTATCATTTTTGATCGAGATACGCAGTTTACCTCACATTTCTAGAAGGTAGTGTATTGTGACTTGGGCACACAGGTTGAGCTGAGCACAATATTTAATCCTCAGATAGATGGACAGTCTAAGTGCACTATTCAAATATTAGAGGATATGCTTCATGCTTGTGTAATTGATATCAGAGGCTCTTGGGATCAATTCTTGTTGCTAGCGGAGTATGCCTACAACAACAGCTATTAGACGAGTATCCAGATGGCCCTCTATGAGGCATTATATGGTAGATGGTGTCAATCTCTTGTTGGATGTTTTGAGTTGGGGGAGGCTCGATTACGAGGTACAGATTTGGTACTAGATGCCTTAGATAAGATTAAGATAATTCAGGATAGACTTCGCACAACTCTATCCGGGCAAAAGAGTATTGCCGGCCGTATGGTTTGTGATGTTATATTCATGGTCAGAGAGAGTGTTACTTCGGGTGTCACACACGAAAGGTGTAATGAGATTTGGAAAGAAGGGCAAGTTGATCCATATGTACATCAGGTCTTTAGAGATTCTTGAGTGAGTAGGAGAGGCGACTTACATACTTGTGTTGCCACATTGTTTATGAGCGGTCCATCCAGTGTTCCATGTATCCATGCTTCGATAGTATTACGGCGAACCATCCCACGTGTTAGATTTCAGCCCTGTCCAATTGGGCAAGGATTTGAACTATAAGGAGGAGCCGGTAGCTATTCCAGACGGACAGGTTAGTCAGTTGAGATCGAAGAGTTACCCTTCAGTTCAAATGCTATGGAGAGGTCAGCCTGTTGAGGCAGCTTCCTGGGAGTCTGAGTCCGATATGCAGAGTCAGATAGTCTGAGGACAAACGATTCATTAAGAGGTGGAGAATGTCATAGCCCGAAAGGTCATCTTGTGTTTAGAACTAAATTCTGCGCTTTTAATCCTTTAAAGTCTCAATTTTACCCTCCTCGTTTTCATGCACAATCGGTGCGTGTTTCTGGAAAGCTTTAATAGTAAAGGTTGATAAGAATTAGAAATTTTGCTTAAAATCTTCATTTGAGTAGACGTCGGTCAACATTTTTGGTAAATGGACCCAAAATTATGTTTTAATGGTCCTGGTAGGTCCGTATTGTGATTTGGGACTTGGGTATATGCTCAGAATCGGAATCAAAAGTCCTTAGCCCGAGATATTATACTTTGTCAAAATTTGAAAATTAACGCCTTAATGAAATAGACATGCTTCACAAAGGTTTAACTTTTTGGATATCGGGTCTGTATTTTGGTTCTGAGACCCGGTATTGGTCCAATACCTTATTTATGACTTGTTTGCAAAATTTGATAAAAATGGAGTTGGTTTGACGTGATTCGGACGTCCGTTTGTGAAAATAGAAAATTTTATGTATATTTGAGAATTTTCATTTTATTTGGGGATAAATTTGTAGTTCTAGGACTTATTTTGACGATTTGATGGAGCCACTAAATTTGTATGATGTTTTAAGACTTGGGTACACTCTTGGTTTGGAGACCCGAGGGCTTAGGTCAGTTTTGGATGGGCAGCAGAGTGAAAATAAGACTTAGAACATTGTTGGTGTTGTAGTTGTTGATGTAGGCCTCTAATCTCGCAAATACGAGATCAAGTATCAAATTTGTGACCTTTGCATGTTCCACATTTGCAAGTTATTTCTCACATTTGCAAGGAGTATCTGGGCCATGCAGTCTTCACAATTATGAAGCATCCTTTGCATTTGCAAAGCAAAGCTGGGAAGGAAAGTGATAGCAAATGCGATCCTACAGTGGAAATTGTGAAGGTCTATGTTTGTATTTGCGAAGGCAACCAAAGTGTGAAGGAATTCGCATTTGCGGGCATCGCATTTATGTAGCCCATGTCGCAATTGTGACATCTGTAGGCTGTAAAATTGACTTAGAAAATACAAGAGACGATTTTCTGAAGATTGCTTCATCTCAAAATATTGGTAAGTGATTCTAAACTAGTTTCTTTCAAACTTTCACTTCATTTTACAATCTATGGTTTTCATGGTGGAATTGGCGATTTTTGGGTAGAAACTATGGATTTTAAAAATTGGGGATTTAGACCTCAAATTGAGGTCGGATTCCAAAACCAATTATGTATAGAGGATTGAGGGTGAATGGGTAATCGAGTTTTGATTCGAATTTCGGCTTTGAACCAAGCGTACCAGAGTGTTGAGTTTTGTTGACTTTTTTAATAATGCCCTAAATTGAATTTTTGTTATCATGGGTGATTCTCAAGACTTATTTTGAATCGTTTGGTTGTTAATTTTGCTAGAATATTATTGGTTCGGTGGCTAGTATTAAAGGTAAAGTCATGGTTGAGCTTTGAGGAGAGGTATGTGTTGTGTCTAACCTTGACTCAAGGGATTGAGGAACATGCAAACTAAATACTATGTAATTCCCATGTGAGCGGCGTATATGCGAGATGACCAGTGCTTATAAGCTACCGAATTATATGTTTCTCCCTGATCTACCATTTTCCTTAATTGTTTTCTTCCTATCGAACTCTTATATATCCTAAATTCTTTCCATGCTTAATTGCTACATATTAGTCAATATCATCTTGCTAATGATGTTAGTGTTGAGACACGTTCTCAAGGCACTAAACTAAACGTATGTTCATATTTGTAGGTTTTGATAAATGACAAACGACGCGCAATTGACATATGACGAGGTCCAAGCACAAGCGCGCAATTGACACATAACGAGGTTCAAGCACAAGACGAACAAAGATCATGATCAAGCGAAGAAATAAAGTTATACATGAGTCGTTCTTTAATTGTGATCTTGATCCGACAATTGACTCAAGACTTGGCTTCTCTCGTAAAATCATTTTCATCAAATCATGCATAATTAATTTAAAGCAAAATGATTTTCAAACATTTTATTTTAGCCAAAATGATTTTTAAACATGCCTCTCAAATCAGGACAAAGATAATCGATTATGTACTTTATGATAATCAATTATGTTAAGACAATGTACACCAGATTTACAAAGCTGAACAATAATCGATTATGTACCTTATGATAATCGATTATGATAAGGCAGTGTACATTAGATTTTTCAAAGCTACAAGATAATCGATTATGTACCATATGATAATCGATTATATTGAGGCAGTGTCCATCAGATGTTTCAAAGCTACAAGATAATCGATTATGTACCTTATGATAATCGATTATGTTGAGGCAGTGTCCATCAGATTTTTCAAAGCTATAAAATAATCGATTATGCACATTATGATAATCGATTATGTTGAGGCAGTGTATATCAAATTTTACAAGACTGTAAAATAATCGATTATGTACTTTATGATAATTGATTATGTTAAGACAGTGTAGTCCGAAGTTTTCAAAATATAAAAGATAATCGATTATCCTTATAGCATAATCGATTATGCAAATGACCGTTGCCAAAGTATTTTTAAACTCTGAAAGATAATCGATTATACACAATCTGATAACGATTATGCTAAGTAATCTGAATATGATTTTTTGAACGTTGTCAGGTAATCGATTATACGATTTGGATAATCGATTATACTGCTTAAAATCTGGGAATGATTTTTGAACGATTGGAAAATAATCGATTATGCAAAATCAGATAATCGATTATCTTAGCACAAAATCAGCAATTCTTGATTGGCAATTAGGCAACGGTTGTGAGGGTTTTGAACACTATAAATACAACTCAAGATCAGTCTTCTAAGTACAACAACTGATCATATTCTTGCTAAAGCTTGCATACTCTCATATACATCATTTTATATTCATTTCATAAGTTTTTGAGAGCCAAACTCTTGAGGAAAGTTGTTGTGTTCTGGAGCGTATTTATTTTACTCATATCTACTCTTATAGAGAGTCTTGTCTTGAGTGCTAAGTGTTTGTATACACTTGAAGGGAAGTGTTAATCCCTTGTGGTTGTAAGAAGGAACGTTTTCATTCCTTCGGTTGAAGTCTTGAAGTGTGGTATCTTCGAGCAAAGGTTGTTGAGACTTGTGTGACTCAAGTTCTCAGTTTGTAATGGTTTGTTAAGCACCCGTAAGCTTAACGAAGTTAGTAGAATCTCGAGAGAGTCTCTTGGGGACTGGACTAGCCACAGGTTGTGGTGAACCAGGATAATTTCGGTGCGTTCATTCCTTATTATTTACTTACCGCACTTATTTCAATCCTGCAATTTTTAATTCCGCAAGTTTATATTGTTTTTTATTATAACGCTATTCACCCCCCCCCCCCCTCTAGCGTTAAGCGTATATTCTAACAATTGGTATCAGAGCCCAACTCTCTGAAAGACTTAACCGTTTGAGAGAAACAATCCATGGCTTCTACTCGTGACTTTAATGCAGGAATAGGTGAAGGACAATGCTCCACCAGACCACCACTATTCAATGGCACAAACTATACGTACTGGAAGGAGAAGATGAGAATATTCATCCAATAGAATAATTTTCATCAATGGAAGGTAATAACAAAGGGAGAACAAATTCCAACCAAAAAGGTTGAAAATGAATGGATTCCAAAATTCGAAGATGAATACGATGCGGATGATATCCGAAAAGTGCAGAATAACGCTAGCGCCATCAACTAATTATATTGTGCTGTATATGCTGATGATTACAGAAAAATATCATGTTGCACAACGGCTAAGCAAATGTGGGATAAGCTGGAAATCACGTACGAAGGTACGGACCAGGTAAGAGAAGCTAAAATTGATTTTCTAACCCATGCATATGAACTGTTTCACATGAAGGAAAGCGAGAGGAACCATGACATGTTCAAACGATTTTCAAAAATCGTCAATGACCTACATGCTCTTAAGAAGACCTTCACGGATAAGGAACTTGTCCGAAAAATTCTCCGAAGTCTCACTCCGGAATGGCGCTCCAAGGCCGACGCAATTCAAGAGTCTATCGGCGTTTTAAATGTCACCATCGACGGACTAAGAGGTAATCTTAAAACCTATGAATCTACTATACTTAACCCTCCATTTAATGATCAAAGGAAACAAAGAATCGCCCTCAAGGCAAGCACGGCTCAACCTCAAAATGATGAGGACTCAAACAACGGAGATAACGAGTTCGGACTCGTTATTAAGAGGTTTCAAAAGTTCATGCGAAAAGAGTATGAACGAAAAGGCAAACAACAAGGAGATCAAGTAAAGTGCTATTGATGCGGAGAAATCGGGCACATTAAGTCAAATTGCCCAAATGTCAAAAAGGAGAAGAAACCCTTCAAGAAACAACGAGCATACATATCTTAGGGAGGTGACTCCGGAGACGAATCAAGCGACGATGAAGAAGACGAAACCGCAAATCTATGTCTCATGGAACACGAAGACAATCAAGAAGAGGTATGTCAAATTTCTTCAAAAAATTTCTATTCTCTTGAGGAAATGCAAAACGCTTTTGATGAACTGTATAGTGAATTCATTAAAGCTTCCAAAACTGTTAGAGACGTAAAGAAAAATTCCTCTTTGAAAGAAAAAGATTTTGAAAAACAACTCTCTTTGAAAGAAAAAGATTTGGAAAAATTGATTTTGGAAAATGAGAAGTTGAAAGAAGAAAACAAATTTTTCGGCAAGAGAAGCGCCGACAAACCCGAGAGTTCTAGTAAAAATTGTATTTCTTGCATGCATCTAAAAGATGAAGTACAAAGACTTAAGGGCACCCTAGATAAGTTCAATTCTTCTCATAAAAATTTGAATGATGTTCTTGTCAATTTGAAATCGACCAAACATGGCATAGGTTTCAAAAACGAGCCTAAAGAAAAAGTTGAAGCCATCCCCCAACAACCCAAGGCTCAACCTAGGATAAATAAAATAAACATTCATCCAAGAAATAACCATCCTAGAATCAATATGCATCCTAGACCAAACACTAGAAGAAACTTTGAACATTTTAGAACGCCTAGAAATGGCCTTCAACAATCGCAACCTAGACATACTCGACCTAGAAACAATTATTCTAGAAACGCTGCATATCCTAGAACAAACAGTGATTTTCAAGGATTGCACAATAGCCATATTGTCAAAAATAGAGCAAACAATTTTCGTACCTCCAACTACTACCAACCTAGAAGAATGCATAATCCAAATGTCATTTGTCATTATTGTAGTCGAATAGGACATATTGCTCCTGCTTGTTTTACTAGACACAGACACTTAACTGCATGTCAAGCACAACAGCATTTTACACCTAACTCTCAAGGACCCAAAACAGCTTGGGTACCAAAAACTCATTAATTTGTCTTGTAGGTATGTTTGAAGGGATCAAGTGTACTTTGGTACCTTGATAGTGGATGCTCCAAACACATGACCGGAGACGCATCCAAGTTCCTTCAACTAGAACACAAGGAAGGAGGAAACGTTATTTTTGGAGATAACAACAAGGGAAAAATTATCGGCATTGGCTCGGTCGGTAAGAATGAATCTTCTTCCATTAAGCATATATTGCTAGTTAAAGGTCTAAAACATAATCTCTTGAGCATAAGTCAATTATGTGACAAGGGAAATCTTGTTTTGTTTGATTCGGAAGAATGCTTAGTTTTTCGTCGTAGTGATTTTAAAATTATTCTTCGTGGTCTTAGAATTGATAACATCTATATGGTTGATCTTGAAAACTCTTCATCAGAGTATGTGAATTGTCTTATGAGTAAAGAAGATGATATGTGGTTATGGCATTGTAGAGTAGCTCATATCAACATGCATCTTTTAAACGAATTGGTTTCACAAAATTTAGTTATTGGTCTTCCAAATTTGAAATTTGAAAATGACACTGTGATTCTTGTCAAAAAGGGAAGCAAACAAAAGCATCTTTTAAATCTAAGAATATTATTTCAACTACAAGACCTTTGCAACTTCTTCACATGGATCTCTTTGGACCATCTCGCATTGAAAGTCTTGGTAGAAATCGTTGTGCCTTTGTCATTGTTGATGATTATTCTAGATTTACATAGACACTATTTCTTGCTCACAAAAGTGAGGCTTTTCAAAATTTTAAATGTTTTATTAAACGTGTTCAAAATGAAAAGAACACAACCGTCACTTCCATAAGAAGTGATCATGGGGGAGAGTTCGATCACAATCTCTTCGCGGACTTTTGTAACGAACTCGGTATTGAGCACACCTTCTATGCTCCACGTACACCACAACAAAATGGAGTGGTGGACGGAAAAATAGGTGTCTCGAAGAGATGGCTAGAACCATGCTCGATGAAGCTAAGATTCCCAAACAATTTTGGGCAGATGCCGTGAGTACCGCATGCTACGTTTTAAACAGAGTAGTCATAAGGCCAATACTCATGAAAACTCCTTATGAACTCTACAAGGGAAGGAAACCTTACCTCTCCCATCTTAGAGTATTCGGTTGTAAATGCTTTATTCATAACAACGGAAAAGATAATTTGGGAAAATTTGATGCCAAATCGGATGAAGGAATTTTTCTTGGTTATTCATCACGTAGCAAAGCATATAGAGTATTCAATAATAGAACCGAAACTGTTGAGGAATCCCCTCATATTGTGTTTTTCGAAAATAATACTCGCTTGGCGAGAAAGGATTCTGGTTTTGATCTTGCAGGTATTTTAAACACAATAAGTCCTCAAGACAAAGCACAAGAGGAAAATCCAAAGGAAATTCAAGATG
Source organism: Nicotiana benthamiana (assembly GCA_034376525.1). Taxonomy (NCBI): domain Eukaryota; kingdom Viridiplantae; phylum Streptophyta; class Magnoliopsida; order Solanales; family Solanaceae; genus Nicotiana; species Nicotiana benthamiana. The sequence goes on along the minus strand of CM067338.1, from coordinate 15,402,312 downwards.
AAATCTTGGAACAATCATCGGAGGAAGCGCCACCACTGGAGAAAGAAACGAAACTGCCCAACGCGTGGAGGACAATCAAAGACCATCCTCTCGACAAGGTAATTGGTGACATTGAACAAAAGGTAAGTACTCGAAACAATCTTAAGAACACCTTAGGACATACTGCTTTCGTTTCTCAAATTGAACCCTCAACTATTTCCGAAGCAATTGGGGATGAGCATTGGACCTTGGCAATGCAAGAGGAGCTTAACCAATTCAAACTAAATGACGTTTGGGAATTGGTGCCAAGACCCGACAATCATACCATAATTGGTACGAAATGGGTTTTTCGAAATAAATTAGATGAAAATGGTGTAATCACTAGAAACAAAGCTAGGCTTGTAGCAAAAGGTTACAATCAAGAAGAAGGAATTGACTATGAAGAAACGTATGCACCCGTAGCAAGGTTAGAAGCTATTCGTTTATTACTTGCTTTTGCCTCTTCTATGAATTTCAATTTATATCAAATGGATGTAAAGAGTGCTTTTCTAAATGGTTTTATTCAAGAAGAAGTTTATGTTGAACAACCCCCGGGCTTTGAAGATTTTAAATCTCCCGATCATGTTTTCAAACTTAAGAAAGCCCTTTATGAACTTAAACAAGCTCCCAGAGCTTGGTATGAACGATTGAGCAAATTTCTTTTGGACAATGAGTTCATTAGGGGGAAAGTTGACACCACACTATTTATTATGCATATAAACAATAATATTTTATTAGTTCAAATCTATGTGAATGATATTATTTTTGGTGCTACTAACAATGCTTTGTGCAAGGAATTTTCTGATTTAATGACAAGCGAATTTGAGATGTCTATGATGGGTGAGCTAACCTTCTTCTTGGGGTTGCAAGTGAAATAAATGAAAGAAGGAACTTTCATTTGTCAATCTAAATATTGCAAAGAGTTGCTAAAACGATTTGAAATGAGCAACGCCAAAGCACTGGCCACTCCAATGAGCACATCCAATCATCTTGACAAAGATGAGAAAGGTAAGGAAGTCGACACCAAGAAGTATCGAGGTATGATCGGATCCCTTCTTTATCTTACTGCTAGTAGACCGGACATAATGTTTAGTGTATGTTTATGCGCTCGATATCAATCATGTCTGAAGGAGTCGCACCTAACTGCGGCTAAGCGGATAATGAAGTATCTTGTTGGTACTATAAATGTGGGACTATGGTATCCCAAAGGTTCTTCATTGCATTTTTTTTCATTACTAACTTGAGCGTCGGAGGCGCCTAATTCTGTTTTGCAGGTATCGCCCCAAAGACAGGGGGAATTATAAAGCACTGGTGCAGAATAATCGATCTCTTTTAAGAATAATCGATTTCTCTTAAGTACATAATCAATTATCAAGTATCAATAATCGATTATGTTGACATTATAGTGTCCCTTTTATAATTGCAATATTGGTTAATCATTAAAATAGTTATTTACTTATTTTTTTGCTAATGTCAAAAGTGGGAAGAATAAGGGCTATGCACTTAATATTGTTGGCATAAATTGAGGGGGAATTCATATGTTGAGGGGGAACTAATTGCATATCTATATACTTGTGTTGGATCGTCATTATGAATTATCTAATATGCATATCCCGATATTGGTTTGCCATTATCAAAAAGGGGGAAATTGTTGAAACACGTTCTCAAGGCACTAAACTAAACGTGTGTTTTTGATAAATGACAAACGACGTGCAATTGACATATGACGAGGTCCAAGCACAAGCGCGCAATTGACACATAACGAGGTTCAAGCACAAGACGAACAAAGATCATGATCAAGCAAAGAAATAAATTTATACATGAGTCGTTCTTTAATTGTGATCTTGATCCGACAATTGACTCAAGACTTGGCTTCTCTCGTAAAATCATTTTCATCAAATCATGCATATTTAATTTAAAGCAAAATGATTTTCAAACATTTTATTTTAGCCAAAATGATTTTTAAACATGCCTCTCAAATCTGGACAAAGATAATCGATTATATACTTTATGATAATCGATTATGTTAAGACAATGACACCAGATTTACAAAGCTGAACAATAATCGATTATGTACCTTATGATAATCGATTATGATAAGGCAGTGTACATTAGATTTTTCAAAGCTACAAGATAATCGATTATGTACCTTATGATAATCGATTATGTTGAGGCAGTGTCCATCAGATGTTTCAAAGCTACAAGATAATCGATTATGTACCATATGATAATCGATTATGTTGAGGCAGTGTCCATCAGATTTTTCAAAGCTATAAAATAATCGATTATGCACATTATGATAATCGATTATGCTGAGGCAGTGTCTATCAAATTTTACAAGACTGTAAAATAATCGATTATGTATTTTATGATAATCGATTATGTTAAGACAGTGTAGTCCGAAGTTTTCAAAATATAAAAGATAATCAATTATCCTTATAGCATAATCGATTATGCAAATGACCGTTGCCAAAGTATTTTTAAACTCTGAAAGATAATCGATTATACACAATCTGATAATCGATTATGCTAAGAAAAATCTGAATATGATTTTTTGAACGTTGTCAGGTAATCGATTATACGATTTGGATAATCGATTATTCTGCTTAAAATCTGGGAATGATTTTTGAATGATTGGAAAATAATCGATTATGCAAATCAGATAATCGATTATCTTAGCACAAAATCAGCAATTCTTGATTGGCAATTAGGCAACGGTTGTGAGGGTTTTGAACACTATAAATACAACTCAAAATAAGTCTTCTAAGTACAACAACTGATCATATTCTTGCTAAAGCTTGCATACTCTCATATACATCATTTTATATTCATTTCATAAGTTTTTGAGAGCCAAACTCTTGAGGAAAGTTGTTGTGTTCTTGAGCGTATTTATTTTACTCATATCTACTCTTATAGAGAGTCTTGTCTTGAGTGCTAAGTGTTTTTATACACTTGAAGGGAAGTGTTAATCCCTTGTGGTTGTAAGAAGGAACGTTTTCATAACTTCGGTTGAAGTCTTGAAGTGTGGTATCTTCGAGCAAAGGGTGTTGAGGCTTGTGTGACTCAAGTTCTCAGTTTGTAATGGTTTGTTAAGCACCCGTAAGCTTAACGAAGTTAGTGGAATCTCGAGAGAGTCTCTCGGGGACTGGACTAGCCACAGGTTGTGGTGAACCAGGATATTCGGTGCGTTCATTCCTTATTATTTACTTACCGCACTTATTTCAATCCTGCAATTTTTAATTCCGCAAGTTTATATTGTTTTTTATTATAACGCTATTCACCCCCCCCCCTCTAGCGTTAAGCGTATATTCTAACAGTTAGTTCTATACATAATTTGACGAATCCCTGCTATTTGCTTAACTTGACTCGTTTGTGCCTTCTAATTGTAAATTGCTGGATTGGTCTCGTTGTGTAGTGTCACTTGTGTAGATTCTATACCGTGCAAGGTTTCTTATGGTTCGGTTTTGGATTTATTTAATTTGAAGGCTTGTAGTTCGAAATGTTGATTTGGCTATGTATAGTGAGTGTTTAGTACTGATATGGTGGGATTGGGCAGCGCATTGCAGTAGGTGTAAAGAGTGGCCTAATATGGTGGAATAAAGGTGAATTCATACTGCACGGTAGGATCGGATTGGGCGGCACAACATATTTATATTATTTACTATTTTTGATGTGGTTACGGTAAAATAAAAAGGATTTTGTGTTGTCTTGTAGGATCGGGTTGCACGCCGTAACAATCTATAAGTTAACATTACTTGAGATGTGTCGGCTTCCGGTATTTGTCTGAACTCTTAAGAGATTGGTGATTTTGGTTGGTGTTAGTTTATTCTGAAGGCTGTGATTATTATTTGTGTTGGCTATTTGAATCTGTTCAGTGTTCCTACTTCCTGTCATTTTAAATACTGAATACAGGTTATAATATAGGTGACCTGCCTTAGCCTCGTCACTAATTTGTCGAGATTAGGCTCGACACTTACCAATACATAGGGTCGATTCTACTGATATATACTATGCATAGTGTGCAGCTTGTGGAGTCAATTGCAGTGGCCGTTATTAGTGTGCCCAGATTGGACATCGGCGGAGCCTTGAAGTATGGTTGTTCAGGGCCCGCAGCTCCTGGAGTCCCAGGCTTTTTTAGCTATATAACTTTATTTAGACAACTTTATAATTATTTCAAACCTATATGTATTACTTTATAAGCTCGTGTACTTGTGACATCAGGTTCAAGGATTTATAATAGACGTTTGGTTTGTTTAGTTTCCGCATTTATACTTAGAACATACCGGTTTATTTCAATTTGTTATATATGTCTTTGAACTGTTGAAAGAAGTAAATTGTTTTATTGGCTTTCCTAGCAAGTGAAATGTTAGGCTACATCACGGTCTTGAAGGTGGGAATTCAGGGTTGTGATATTTATCAAGTAAACGGTGATTCAAAGCTCTAAATATTAAGTGCAGATATCAAATACCAATTAATATGATAAAAATATAACTTTATAACTGTATGTGAAATATACGTACTGGAATCAATAACATCACAGTTTAATCAGCAAGCATAGACAATCTCAGCAAACTCATAGTGCCTGACACTTGGACTTATCAATCATACTCTGAGTACTCTCACGGTGCCTAGTATAATAACCTAGAATAATCACAAACATACACTCAACACTCTATGGGTGTATGATCTCACTAAGCACATCTCGTTTGCCTGCACTCATAGGGCCCAAAGTAACATGAGTTTTTAGTTGAATCTAGACGGGTAGATCCTAGTCCAACCGGATCAAAAGTTTATGATCATTATTACTCAGCCCTACAACATCACATTACTATCAATACCAACATGACACTAGTCATCAACTGCTCAGCATAGCTCTATGGCCAAAAATAAATTATCAATCTCCTCAAGCCTCAATATGCTAATATCTCGCAGTGTCACAATTAAAATATCGCACGGAATATACCAACGTGGAGGCTTAAGAAGTATTGGGGAGAGGTGATCAGACATGACATGATAAGACTGCAGATTTTCGAGGATATGGCGCTTGATAGGAAGGTCTGGAGGTCAAGCATTAGGGTTATAGGTTAGGGGGTAGTAGACCTTTGCTTACTTCATACTCGGGGTGAGGCGGGGTTGGATAGGGTTGACCTTATGTTGAGTACACACTATCTTAGTATCACGTTACCTTAGTACAAATTCGCCTGTCATTTTGGTGGATAGTATTGATGATGAGGTTCTTTACGGAGAAGGTAGGGCTTGAATTCACGCTTAACCATATTATCAAGATGTACTGGCCTTTTTACCATCGATGTCTCCTAACCTTACGATTTCGATCCATCACACTTTTCATTGTTATTGATGGAGAAGACGGCGATCGAGAGAGGATGAGCCGATTTTTCAGAGTACAAACTGTTGATATTATCCCGTAGAGTTATTGAAATTCCCTGAGGAATGGAATTTTACATGTAAGTGTTACACTCGCGCCTTCATAGTTTTTTAAATATGGCAAAGGTGGGTTCCGTAAATATTCCTTTCTTTCCTTTTCTGCAGCAATTTCATGGATGTTGTGTGAGGTCCCTGATCTACCGGATTAGGCTCGGGAGTTGGCAACCCATTTGACTTCAATGAGCGTAAATGGCGAGCTTTGTCTAGGTGTAAATGTGAGGTAAACCACCACGGTACGTACTATGTGATTTTCACCGTTTTGAATGACATTTTCTTTTTATGCATACTAACTCCATTATCGAAAGCATCGAGGAGTCCTTTGAGGCGAGGTCATGCCTTTTTAGAGAGGGAGAAGCATCACCAGCTTCTGGGCTAAAGATAAATAATTATAGGCAAGAAAATCCGTTGCAGTGTGACAGTGCACAAAGCAAGACGAATCTAGACCTGGGGCTCGGATAGGATGTATTAGCTGAGCCTGTTGCACCCACAATTTCTGGCAATGGAAATACATTTTCCTCTCTGTCCCCGTCTTCTTTTCCCGTCAAAGGTACTTCGGTGAATAAGGGTTCTCTACCGCCGATTCTTTCTCCCAAAGAAGGTACGTCGATGGATGCTCGAGGCTCGAGACCATTTACACCTAGCAACTGCGTCCTAACTAGGATCAGTTCTTCTGGGGCTGAGGGGGACAGACTAGTAGATGTTCACTCGACCTTCGAAGAAGCTCAGTGGCTCTTCTATGATGTGAGTATTGGCACATGTCTTTGAGTGTCGCGTCTTCCCTTTCTTAATAAGCTCCTTTTTCCCAGGCCTTGGAAATCTCAAGTCCGAGCTGCTTCATCATGAGGCTGGTTTGCAGAAACCTTTGGATGGGGAGAAAGCCCTTAAGCTTCTTTATAATGAAAGGGAAGTCCAGTTGGCATGCTTGAGTGCACGTTCCTTCTTCTAGCTCCTAAGGCTAATATTTTATGCATTTCAGGTGCAGAAAATGATTGAGGACCTTGAATGCCTTCGAAGAGAATGGCTGAGCCAAGCGCGAGTATGATAAGTTAAAGGCTCGAGCTGACATTCAGCCTTCAGCGGAGAAAGGTGCTCTGGCTAAAGCTTTTGCCTTTGAGGTTAAACTTTTCTTAGCTCGTGATAATAGCTTGGTATAACATATGTGATTACCAAACTTGATTCTAAGCTTTTGAAGATAAAGGACGAGGTTGTGGATACCCGAGATGAAGCTGTAATGAGACGAACCAAGGCTGACAAGAAAGTGGCGGTGTATGTGAATTATGTTGTCGATGCTCGAGCTAAAATGAGAAAGGCTCTTGATCGCGAGGGAAGGATCAAGGAATATGCTCGACGTAAATCTCGAAGGGAAACCCTTGAGGAGATCCATGCCAGGGCCTTTGACCTCTGGGATGAGGAGAAGTAGGCGAAGGCAGACATGCGCTAATTCATTTTTGTCCGATGACGAGGATAGAGCCAATAGACCAGTCCCCAAGGGGGACGTAGACTTCTTTTTCTAATTCAGTATATAGTACTTTGTAAATGGAGCTTGTATTCTTTCACATATGCGAACAAAAAAAAATCTCGCATCTTTGTTTTTTATGTACCTTTCGATGTTTGTTAGTCATCAAGTAGAACTGGTCTTCGATTTTAAAGGAATCCTTAGATTCGCAGTATGGCCCTGGGGCTTATTCGGCTGGCCAATAGGCTCTTACGTGCTTTGTTCGATACGACCATTTAATATAATTTGGCGTCTTAGGCTCTTATGCTTTCGCACTTAGACATATTTAGTTAACTATTTTAGGTTCAGTCTCCGAGTCGGGTTTCGACTCGAGCTCGTTCGACCCTCAAGTTTTTAAATTTAAAGCGGGCCCATAAGCTCTTACGCATTGGGTCGATATGACCTTTAATGTAAGCTAGCTTCAGTGGATCTTACGCTTTTAGGTCAGTACGACCTTTTATATGGGCTAGTGACAGTGGCTCTTACATATTGGGTTGGTACGACCTTTTATATGGACCGATGATACTGTTTCTTACGCATTAGGTCGATGCGACCTCTAATATAGGCTTTATTTTTCCCTCGTAAAGGACTTTTGAAGTTTTGTTTTCCCAACTCTTCGACGGTTTGACAAAACCTCGATTGTGAGTTGTTATCTGGCGATGATCGAGCACATCGGGAGGTTTGGCTCGATGGTTGAGTATTTCGAAGCCTGTAGTTAGGAGCTGACATTGTCAAAGATCTTTTGCCTATGTCTAAGGTAGCATGTTTAACTAGTTCATTTTGAAGTTTACTCGAAGTAAATGAAGGCATGTGATTTTATAGCGATGGTCGGGCATTCCCGAGTTGCATTAGTTTAGCTGGTACAGCCTTGTGACCATAGTCATTTGTGTTAGGCCGGAGCCTTTCAGTCTCGAGTGAAGTAGTTTTGGCATCTATATTGAGGGTATTCCTTTTTAGGGGTCTTACAAGTTCGATATGTAGCCTTAACTTTGAGATCGAGTTTATGCCTTTAGTAAGGTATTACAAGTTTTACATGCCTTTGAGGTCTTACAATTTTCGATACTTGGTACACTTATGTTTCATGCCTTGCTTAAGGTCTTATAAATATTGTTGTTTCTCACTTGGTACAAGTGTGGTTCATGGCTTGCTTGAGGTTTTGCATATATTTTTGTTGCCTTATACAGGTCTTATGAGACCGAGGCTGCCCGCATGTGGTCTTATGGCCTCGGGCTTTGATATGTAGATAGAGATAGCAATTGACGGCAATCCCCGAGTCATCGAGGATTTCTTATCTCGAGAGAAATTACTTGTAATCTTGGTATGGCCTCATTGAGGACTTACGATTTTGGAGTTTCCGACCCAGAGGTCATGTGGCCTTGAGTTTTCGATGCTGGTCCTCGACTGTTCGGAACGTTTTTGGCTCTGGAGTTGTTTTGTGATCTTGTTATTGCCTCATTGAGGGCTTACGAGTTTGAATCTCAGACCCGGGGTCGTATTATTTCGAGTCGTTGATGCCAGTCCCCGAGTGTTCAGAACATTTTTGGCTCTAGAGCAGTTTTTGCAAAAAATACCGAGTTTCTTTGAAACATGAAATACTATTGTAATGTATTCTTTGATTATATAGCATAAGTATACATGTTTTTGTTGTTAGGGGCTTGGTTATTATATTCGTACACGATTCATTCGATCGTTTGGACCGGTACATTACCTTCCTATCGAGGCGCCTTTCAAAACTTCTTGGCTTTTTGGAGAAGGTGATCTTCCGAGGGGATGCCCCCTAGTATTTGAGGTTGATTGAAAAGGAAACCTTAAGTACTTGTTGAGTCTTCCTTAAGTATCATATAGGCGTTGCCTCGTTCAAAACCTTGCCGGTAAAACACTTATTGGGGTAAAAACCCGATCGAAGGAAAAGAGTGCAACGCATGCTTTTGAAACCAAGGCCTTTGAATTGGAAAGCGCTTCGTCCGTTTCGATCAGATACCTACAGTCAGATTAGTATAAAATGTAATTGAAAAAAAGGAGATGATCGTACTTTAGTGCTGATGGCGCTTCAGCCCTTGGTATGTTTCAATCGCTTGTTATGAGGACGTGGTATGGTCCTCTGCTTTGCTCAATCGAGCTTAGCTGAGAATGTAGCTTTTTGTCACTATTTTACTGTTCCCTTATCCTTTGGCTCCTTCTATGGTGGAGATACTAGTATCGGCATCACATCATGCATCGGGAACATATCTCTTGTTGCATGTTGCTCCATGTAGATTGTTTTTATCCCATCCTTTGCCGAGAATTTCATCATTTGATGGAGGGTGGATGGTAATGTTCTCATGCAGTGTATCCACGGCCTTTCGAGCAAGACATTGTATCTCATGTCTGCTTCAATGACATGGAATTTGGCATCTTGAGTTGTGCCGGCCATGTTGACTGGGAGGGTGATTTCCCTTTTTGTTGTTTTTCTTGCCATGTTGAATCCGTTGAGGACTCGACGGGGGGCACAATTTGGCCAAGCAGCCTGAGCTGCTCTATCACCCTCGACCTGATAATATTGGCTGAGCTACCTGGATCCACTAGTACACATTTAATTTGAAATATATTACAAGGAAAGTGATTACCACTGCATCATTGTGAGGCTGAGACAAGGTCTCGATGTTCCCATAGCTGAATATGAGAGCATCCTCGGGTACGTAACGCCGAGATCAATTTTCTCTTGTGATGAATATATTTTTTCTTTTGATCATGGGCTCCTACGGAGCATCGATACCTTCCTAGATCATATGGATGACATGTTGCGGCTCATTTGTTACATTCTTCTTGGTCGCCTCTCTCTCCCGAAATTAATTTTTGGCCCGATCGCTGAGGAGTTCTCGGAGGTGACCTTTACTGAGTATCCGAGCTACTTATTCTCGGAGTTGATGGCAATCCTCAGTCATGTGGTCATGCGTGTTGTGAAATTCACACACTAAGTTACGATTCCTTTGTGAAGGGTCTGATTGCACAGGTCTTGGCCACCTTGTGTCTTTGATTTTACTGATGGCGAATACGATGTCTGAAAAATCAACATTGAAGTTGTATTTTGACAAGAGGGGTACGTCTGTCGTCCTTGTATGCTTGTCCAAGCCAGCTTTGCTGACAAGTCTCTGAGTATTTTAGCTTCGGTCCATCCTTCGATCATTGCGGGGTGAGTTGCGCCTCGGGGTGTTTCTCCTGTCTTCGGTGTATGGCTGGTACCTTTATTTGTTTGGATTTAGCTCCTTCACCAAAAACCTACTTGGGTATACCGAGCCTAAAGGGGATCCTAATTGGTCATCCTCAACTTTGATATTCGATTGGTATCAGTTGTGGACATCTGGCCAAGTTACGGCAGGATATTCAACCAAATTATGTTTCAGCTGTTTCGAAGCCACTGAGCTTTATTCATTCAAATCTTGAGTGAAGATATGTACTGCCCAGTCATTGGATAGTGGTGGTAGTTCCATTCGTTCCATTTGAAAGTGAGGCACGAACTCTCGTAGCATCACGTTCTCCCTTTTCTTGATTTTGAAGACATCGAATTTCCTTGTGGCCACCTTGATGGCCCCGCCTTGTGCCTATGAAGGAATCAGCCAGCATGGAAATTCAGCCTATAGAGTTAGGAGCTAGGTTGTTATACCACATTATGGCCCCTTTCTAGAGTGTATTCCTGAACTTCTTCAGCAGGACAGACTCGATCTCATCGTCCCTTAGGTCGTTACCTTTCACTGCACAAATATAAGCAGTGACGTGCTAGTTGGGGTCCGAGGTTTTGTTGTACTTTGGAAGCTCGGGCATTCTGAACTTCTTCAGAATGGGTTTTGGGGACGCTTCCTGCGTGAACGGATTTTGCCCAAACTTCTTCGAACCTACACCTTTGATAAACGGGGGGTGCGCGTGGAATTTGATCGACCTTAGAATTGTAGGTCTCTACCTTCTTGTCATTAGCTTCTATCTTGTTCTCACCTGACTCAATCCTTTTGTGAGGTCATAGAGCATCTTTATGATGGTGGGGTCGGTTGCTGACCCGTTGTTTCTTGATCTTTCTAGTACCTGCTTGGCTGGGGGACCATCCCCGGTGTTATCGTGCTGGCAATTTTCTTGGTGACTTTGTAGCTGAGCGATAGCCTGTTGTTATGCCTGTAATATTTCAAAAATAACGTAAAGGTTAACCTCTCGTTCTTCCCTAGTTGGGGTTTTATGGACTTCTTGTTGCTCTCCTTGATGTACACTCTTGTTGGTGTGAGAGCTTATATCGACGTGTTGGGCATCGCGTTAGATCGCGTCTAGGGAAATTGGTTCAGGCGCGTTCTCAGGGTTCTATGGTGGTATACCAACACCTGGAACATCCACACCATTCTGTCTATGGTACTCAAGGTTGTTGTTTACTGAGTCAGACATTTCGACCTGAAATCGAAGATCCTGGATAAGAAAAAGTACGAAAGATAACCTGCTTTATGTAGTTAAACCAGCAAAAAAATAATCACTATTATTTTTAGATCCACGATAGGCTCCAAGTTGTTTACCATTAAAATGATAATAACAATTGAATTTTATTATGTGGTTCTAAAAATACGTGATCTATTTTTATTCTAGTTGTTTAGGCAATAGATGTTAAGTGTAAGATTTAGAAACATGATAAGAGTTAGAGAATGACGATCAAACCAAATGACTGATAATCGGGGCCTTGTGCCTGCTTGTTTGGGGCCTCGAGGTTGAGTTCAATATCTACCGGGGGCAGTCGATGGAGGGTTAAACAATTATGATAAAATCAATTATGGCTATTTATGGCCAATGATAAGCAATAAATGAAGAACAATAAGTAGAACACAATGAATACAAGCAATGAATAGAAGTAATGAGATCAGGAGAATGCGTTAGAGATCAAAGAGAATGTTCTTATGTATTTAGTATTGAGCATCAAATGTCTATAAAATAAGAAAGATTCCCTTTATATATGAGGGGGTATCGCAATATATGAGTCATGCGCCTAGGGACTTCTCGCTTTTTCACCACAGCTGTCGACTTGCACTATCTCGGAGTCGGACGTTGATGATCCCTTGGGAGTAAATCTCGACCGTAGTTTCGAGCCTCTGGAAAACGTGTCAATGAAACGTCATATCAATAAAAAATTGGACTCTCCGAGTTTTAACGACTGAGGGATATATATGGCCCTAATGTATAACGGGGACATATTTGATAAAAAATTCAAACGGAGGATAAATATGGCATATTTTTAATAGTACAAGGATATATTTGACCCTTAACCGTAATTTAAATATATGGGAGAGTGTTTTAACGGCTGAGGGATATACTAATGTATAACGGTGGGGACATATTTGATAAAAAATTCAAATGGAGGATAAATATAACATATTTTTAATAGTACAAGGATATATTTGACCCTTAACCGTATACAAAAATTAATATTAAATCAGAGCAAAAGGGGAAAATTAGGAAAAATCTGAGAACGAGATTTGTGTAAGAGGAAACTTGAAGTAATGGCTACAAAGTCGGATCTCTCTCCCTCTCCTTCTGTATTTGAGAATTTGATATGCTTATATTGTATCAGTAATACATGAAACTAATATCTAATATAAATATGTTATATTTTGCAGCTCTAAGATCCGCGGAACGTTCTTAGGCACATGAATGGTTTAGAATGGCAATTCCTTTTTCTTATCTTTGGATTCTTATATTATTTGTGAAGGCTGTGGCTTGGACTTGTTCTTCTTGCATGCTTATCAAAGTATAAAATGAATAAAGTCAATGAAAGAGAGGGGTGGGGGATGTGTAGAATTGTCCAATTGGCTTTACTCCTTTAGTCCCCACATCAATTATAAACTTTTTGCAATTAATAGTTCCATGTGAAGTCCAGCTCATTCCCCTCCTGCTTTGATGTGATTAATCATTAACCTAATAACCAACAAAAAGACCATGCAAATTCATGATAAGAAATGGTTCTTCTAACAAACAAGTGCAACCACTATTTAATTTATAATTACTATAAATGAAGAAGAAAATACGATTTCTTTACTTTATTATATTCCAATAATTGATATGTCCTCGTTCCTCCTCCTTTCTTTTGTGGAAGGGTATATATATATATATTTCTAATTGTTGATAAATTGCACAAGTTCCCAATACTTCGCTAATATACTTCTCATCATTTCCCCAACTTTTTGACCGAGCTAACTTATGCGTATTTTAATTATTACATTAGGAGCTTGTATCTTTTTGCCAATACAAGTGCCACGCAACTCTATTTACTAAAATTTCAGTAGATGAATAAAAGTCAGTTAACTTGCTTACCTTTGTTGAGATTTAAATTTCGATCTTCATGGTCTTATCTGATATTTTTACTCTTGAGTACAAAAGAAAGTAAGAATTGTATGGGTTTAAATTTGATCAATAACGGCTAATGATGAACACGACGAATGACGAGTTTTCCATGATTCAATATTCTGTGAGAGACAATCTAAGGCGGACGAAAGACTGTATGATCCTTGCAGTAGCGTAGGCTCACTATGGGACATTAAGAATATTCCTTCGAATATTCCTTATACTTTATCTTTTACTGTTTAGGAGATTTTGATTCCTTGAATATAAAGGAGATAATAACCTTGTAAATGGAGTCTCCGAATATGAGTAAGAATATTTTATTTTACGAACGAGAAGTCTTCATTTTTATGAATTCTTCTTTTTAGAAATTATTAATCTTAGCTAAGATTTACCTATTCATTTTTGATTAATTCGTTCAAAAAAGTTTTGATAACTTTTGAATCAAACAAGTATTTTAAGATGTTTAAAAGAGTATGTACATCTCATAATGTAAAATGATAGGATGGTGGATGTGCTTCTTTATGCGAATATATGTTTTATAACTTTGTGCGATAATTTAACATAAAAGACACTCTCAAATACACTAAGGATATGATATCTTATTTGATAATATTGACTTACAACGACACTAAGGTCTCATTTGTCTTTTTTTTAAGATTAAAACGTCAAAATTTAATACACATTTGAATATTAAGAAGTGTATTAAGATTAAAATATCTGAATTTAAATACACATCCGAATATTAAGGTATGTATGAAGATCTGAATACTAAATGATTAAGACTGTTTAGTTTTTAACATCTAAATATATAAAATTTATCTTTATTTAAAAATTAATAAACATAAAATTCATACGAAATACTAATTAATCTAATATTCTATCAATAAAATATATTGTTTTAAAACTATAATAGTTACTGGTGATGATGACTAACGGTAGTGCTTGTAAATGACGATTAGAGGCGGTGGTTGGTGGTAGTTTTGATTGAAGTTAGTGGTTCAGGGTGCTAGCTAGTGGTGATTGGTAGTAATGGTTATGATTAAGGATGATGGTGGTGGATGGTGATAGTTAATAATAGTGGGTGGTAATAATTGTGATTGAGGAAGGTGGTAGTATATGATGGTAGTTCATAATGATGAGTTGTACGTGTTATAGTTGTTGAAGTTGATGGAAGTGGTAGGGATGATAGATGGTGGTAGTCAATAATGATGGCGGCGACGATTGAGGATGATGGTGGTGCTGGAGGTGGTAGTGATTGAGTATAATTGTTATAAGTGTTATGGTAATAATTAATAATGGTAGACAATGACAGAAGTTAATAATAAATATGAATCATAACATCTTAATGAAATTAATTTCTATTATAAATCTTAATTTAAAGATTTAATCAAACTCACTAAGTAATTATAAAGTAAAAAATTAAACAAATTTAATAATTAAGATTTAAATAATTAAAATATTATTTATTTATTCAGTTGAGACTAATTTCTTTTTCGAGAACATAAACAAGAGTTATTCGGACTTAACGCAAACGCCAGATAGAGTGGAGTTTGGGAGCACCGAGCACCTTCTTTGAAATAACATGGTCATCAAACTTTTTGTTGTCTTTACCCAAAAAGAAAGAAAAAATGTATAGTATATCTAAACACAACAACAATAATCCAGTATAATTTCACTTAGTGAGATTTGTGGAGGGTATTGTATACGCAGACCTTACCTCTACCCTAGGATAGAGAAGCTGTTTCCAAATAGACCCCCGGCATCCTTCCCTCCAAGAACTTCTCACCTTACTCTTGGGAAGATTCGAACTCACAACCTCTCGATTGAAAGTGAGAGTTGCTTACCATCAGAGCAACCCCTCTTGTCTAAGTACATCTACACACCATTTTCAATAATCCCCACCGTCACCACTCAAGTGTTCAATTCCATGTACTAAAATACAAATCACATTAAATAAATAATAAAAGAATGAGAAAAAGTTTGTGATGAAACTCACAAGCTAAGGTATCAAATCACAGTGGTGAAATAGTGAAAAGAAATAATAAGGCACACAAACCCGTGACTAAAGAAGAACAAAAAGACGATGTTCCTGAAGATTTTTTTATCCTTGGGTATATTTCTGCATACAAAAGTGTCGGTAGGAACAAACTTAAATACAAATAAAAAATTGATATGTAATTTACAGTATTTATAACAAAAAGAAAAAAAAAAACCCTTCTCTCCCTTGGGGTTTGGAAGGGGGTTGTGGGAGATGGATTTTCTGGAATTTTACTTCATTTGCAAGCATTTCTCCTTTCCTCCCCTAATATTTTTGTAATCATCAAAAAGGCCCTCCTAAAAAAACTGCCATTTATTCAGAATCCTTTTTTTATGAGCTTTCATTCCTTTTCTCTTCCTTCAATTCATACACGTCATAGGCAGCAAATTCACGATCTTTTCTTTCAATTCTTTATCTTCATCTGTCCTTCACTGTATTAACAGAATGACCCCAACACACTACATGCTACTTCCATCAACTTTCCTGCAAGCCAAATACAATTTTAGCCAACTCATATCAAGAAATAAAATTGATACCTAAAAAAAATAATTATATTAAAGTAGTTGAGATAATGGAATGAAAATAATGTCAACCATAGAGAAAAATATATAATGAAATGACAAATCATGACAGCTTATAATGGAAATGAAATATAGAGCAGGTGGGGGCATTAGATTAGTCAAACAGATAGGCTGGTCTCTCTAGACTCAACATACCAAGTTGAACAATCAGTTCATACACACACAGCTGTAATGCCATCGAATTCCAACATAATGCCAACAACATAACACATATACACTAAAACACTTGGCTTATTGCGCCAAGACTTTGGTTGAGTAGTAACTACTATAGGTGAATTAGACATACGTCTATTTTTTTCCAAATAGACACCCGGCATCCTTCCCTCTAAGAACTTTTTATCTTGCTTTTGGAGAGACTCGGTCACAACCTCTCGGTTAGAAGTGAGGTTGCTTACTATCAGAGCAACGCCTCTTGTCTCTCACACTATTTTCCTCTTTCATAATTCAACTACTAAAAGTACCTGACCCAAAACTAACTCCATCAAATGGTTTTAGGATATCTATTCATCAAGCAAAGAACTAATTCTTTCTCTCCTTATGACTCACCGACGAAATTTCTTACCTACTAATTACTTAAACAATTTGTCACTTTCCAAAAAAAACGTGCAAGCCTATTACCTAACTATTTGTGGCTTATAATAAAAGAAATATGCCCAAAAGTAACAATCAGGGAAACTAATGACAATGAACTCTTAACTCACGGACAACCTCTACCCTCGAATAGAGAGCCTGTTTCTAAATAGACCCCCATCACAGACACTACCTAATTTACACAAAAAGAACTTGCAAAGCAAATAAACAAGTCTACCACTATATTTTAAGAAAATTTATTATATGAGAAAAGATGAATTGTCAATTTACGTAATCTAAAAAATTTTTGTTTTGTGTCTTATAAGGTTTCTTTTTATCTCACAAATCTATAAACCCGATTTTAGATTCACAAAAATTTAAATCCTCAAAATTATAATATAATTAGTATAAATCGTATCAGACACCAAATAAAATTTTCCTTCCATTTCCATAAGTTGGATACAACATAGCGTAGATGCTAAGTGCAACACTTCATCAGAAATAGGTTAGCGAAACTGTCATCATAAAAAGCCATAATTCCATGATACCCTTTCTACCCACCACCAATTTGTGTTCTAAATCACAATAACTTCTAAAAACGACCCAATTTTTGACATCAAAATAACCACCACCGCCACCACCCCCCCAAAAAAAGCTTTACCAATTTAAACCTTATTTTCATCCAATTTCAAGAATCACAAGATCATTAACACATTAAAAAGAATACCCATGAGTTGATGTTTCAATTATTTTTTTTGAAGAATTTGATAACCTAATCAATAAATTGCTTTCATATTTAATTTTTTTTAAAAAGAACAAATTAACTTAATCCCCTATTTTCACCCATTTTCAAGAATCTAGCAACATCATCAACACACTCAAGAACATCATTAAGCTCTGTTGCAATTTATTTCGCATAATTAGAAAGAAATTCACCTAGCCAATAAAATGAATACTAATTCAAGTACTGATTAAAACAAAACTCCAAATAATTAAAATATGACAAAATTAAAATGGATTAGAATATGAGAAATTAATTACCTCTTCTTGGTTTGGCAACAACTTTAGCAACAGGGGCAGCTACAGGAGCAGCCTTAATTTCTTCAACCGGAAACAAAACTCCGTCAATACCCTGAACGGAAATCCTGCCGTCGGTGTAAATATCCGGGTCGAACAAATACGCCGACCCTTTAGCAACCCCAAATTTCACAGAACCGTCAGCTTCTTGAGCAACAACTTTATGCGGCAATCTTAAAGTATCATACTTCACTTTCCCAAATCTCCTCACGGCATTATACATACTTTCCTCCGTTTGATACTCCGGTATCAAATGATAATACATTATCTGTTCCGGCGCACCCGGTTCGGACAGCTGATCCGTCGTTAATTTCGCCATTGCTTCATCGTTAGGTGCTAAAACAGTTAAAACGTACCCTTCGGACACTAATCTCCCCATTTCCGTAGCTAAGGATGTAAGATTTACGAGAATGTCTGCGAATTCATTGTAACCACCATAATGCAATAGAGTTTGGATGAAATCTTTTACTTGACTTTCACCGTCGAAGTGGTGGTGAGGCCCACCTGGTCCAGGTGCTGGTGCTGGAGCCAGTGATGGGCCTGGTGCCATGGCGGAGTAAATGGGTAATACTGGTGGTGCTCCAGCGGGTACTAGGATTGTTGGCTTTTTCTTCAATCTGTTTGTTCTTGGGTCTACTTCTGGTGCTCCTTCTGGTAATACAGCAGAAATCGAACGAAGGCTTCTTCTCGTGTTGAATTCTTGTTGCACTGATTTGGGTATTAAGACGCGTTCTATCCCGTGGATGATTCCGTCCGGTTTAATAATATCATCTACGCTAATAACTTTTGCCATGCTCACCATTCTATCTCCAGATTTTCGTAGAACTGAGATATGTTCGTCTCCGGGACAGAGAGTGGAGTGATGGCGGGGTTTGAGCTCAGTTTTAGGCCAATGGAGGGACTGAATGCGAGTGGGAATCATGTGAAAGAGGAGAAGCTTTTGAAGGGATTTGAGATTCCCAGGCTCAAGCAAGAAACGTTTGAATTCGGGATCTAAATCGCGTTCAAGAGCTTCGTTTTTGGGTGCGAAAATGGTGATATTGTGTTTGGTGACGGCTTCTTCTAAGGTTTGAAGCAAAAGGGCTTTTTCTACTAGCTCAGAGAGTTCAGTGTAGTGGGAATCCAAAAGGGCTATAAGAACTGAGTTTGAGTTGATTTGATGAGCTGACATTTGATGTTTGGCAGATGGGTTTTCTTGCAATGTGGCACCTGTAATGGAGAAGAAGAGAATCAAAGTAAACAAGAAGCCATAGATCTGGGAATCCATGGCACTTGAACAAGACTGAAACTGAAGCTGAAACTTCTTCAGTTTTCTTGATTGTGCTCTGTGTTTTCTTCTTCTTCTTCTCTCTTTTTTTGTTCTTCTTTTCGATATGGGCTAGTAGAGAATTGTCGGTCTTAACACAATGTTTATTGTGTGGGGGATGGAGTGAGTTTGTGGTGGCTTTGGCTTTGGTAGTAAAGAAGGGCAATGTGGAGGGGTAGGGGGGGGCTCAATCGTTGTCATTGTTTGGTGAAATATTAAAGTATAGAGGTAATGGAGGGTCAAGGGTTACTTTCTTTAAATATTTTTTGTTATTAGTATTCCATCACTATTGTACATTTGGAATTGGAGACTTTGGATTCTAGTGAAAACTTATTAAACTACTTAAATTTTTTTTTTTTGTCCTTTTTGGCATTTGGAAGTGGAAAACTTTGGATTAAAGTTGTTACCATGAGAAAACTAGTGACATGTGGACAATGAAGTCTAATTAAAATAGTGAGCTTTAGGTTTGAACATTTATGGTCTTAGATTAACTAATCCTTGAAAATGGAGTTCACTAAGTTAGTATTTGGCCGAATTTATTTTAAAAAATTTAATTTAGGTGAAGTTTGATTTTAAGATGATAATATGTTTGAACATACGCTTTCAAAACATAATTTTCAATTTTATTTTGAAAAATATGTATATAATTTTCAAGTTCTAGGATTTTGGCCCAAAATCAGCTATTGAGCTGAATTGGGGATTTGAGATTTGGATTTTACAATTTGGCTAAAATGTGGGCAAAATTTATGGTCAAACATGAATTTTGAAAATAAATCTCAAATTTATTTTGGCAAAACTCATGGCTAAATGGGGACTTGGATATAAGAACTGTATAATTTTAAGAAAAAAGGTGAAAAATATTTTCAAATGCAAATAAAATTTGAAAATTAGAGTTATGTTTGGACATGAATATAATTTAGGTTGTTCTTGAAGTTTTGTGAGTGATCTAAGTGAAAATTTTGACAGATAATTTTTTAAAGTTTTTCAAATCTTAAAAAATTTAAAATTCATCTTTAAATTAAAATTAAAAATTGTGTGACCGAACAATAATTTCAAAAAAAGTAAAAAACTTTCGAAAAAATAGAAATATTCTTATGTCCAAACGGTTTCTAAATTTATGCGCCTGCTTAACTCTTGACAATAGGCATTATTTCACCTCGAGGTTGGTAATAATGTGGATAAACGAGATGAGTGAATCAAAACTTTTTGACATCAAATAAACGAAACAGGTATAAATATGTGGTTGTTTTTATGAAACATTAATTTCATGTGGTTTTGGGTTTGGGTTTGGGGAGCTTTTTTGAAGAAATAAAATATATACGTTTTCGCGGGAAAGAGCATGTGAATTTTTACTTCTCCTAAATGATAAAGAACTTTTAAACCAAATTGAAATCAATGTTTTATTAAAAATCACATAAGAGCTTGAACGAGTTCCCTTTTTTCTTTTTTTATTTTGTATTTTGAAGAAGGGATTAATTGATTAGTCTTCAAGTTTTCATTCTAGCTCTAATAATTGGTAGCTTCGTTGAATCGCTAACTAAATAACTTCCTTTATTATTATATGAATTTATTACTTTTTTTATCCTTTTCAAAAAGAATGATTAATTTTTAAATTTGGAGGTAATTTAGTTTAAACTTTTAATTCTATCATTAATGAAAAGTTTTTATAATCATATAAATATTTTGGACCTCATTTTAACTTATTTAGAATTAAATTCCAAAAAAATTATTCACGTAAATTAAAAGAAAATATTATTTAGTAAGGAAAAAAAGAGCAAAAAGGAAAAAGAAAATGGAATAGTGATTTAAAGGCCGAATAAAAGGGTAGTTTGCTTCAAGATTAAAAAGGTTAGAAAGAGGGACAGGCGAAGAAATGGAAAAGAACAAAAGAAAGCCCAATTGAGAGCTGACTTCTTTTTCCAATTTGTGTTTTGACAAGTTTTTGGTTCCCTCTACAGCAAAGGTTGGGGTGGGGGGCGGGGGGAATTTCCTCTTTTCCGTATTTTTCATTTTTATTATTTTGGGTTGGAACAGGCTGTAAATGGGTACACCACACGGCAAATGGCACTATCAATTGGTGTGTGACGGTGGCTTAGCGGCACTTGAATTGCAGTCTAAGCCACGCCGATTCTTTTTAGCTTTGCCTCTGTGTTTTTTGCGCGTTTTCTTTCTATACTCTAAAGCGGTACGAAATAACGGTTCCGAACCGGAATCGGAATCAGAACTGCGGTTCTGGCGGTTCCGCGGTTCTAAACGGTTTCGGTTCCGCGGTTCCGGTCCGGTTCCACCCATTAGAATCGTGGAACCGGAACCGTCAGAACCGGAATCGGAACCGGACCGGTTCCGGCGCTTCTATACGGTTCCAAACGGTTCCCGATATTTAAAAAAAGAAATTTTTTTTTTAAATTCGGACCGTTGGCGGAACCGTTTGGAACCGTATAGAACCGTCGGAACCGGTCCCGTTCCGGTTCCGGTTCTATCCGGTTCCCAATGGACAGATTTTAAATAAAAAAATTTTTTTTTTTTAAATTCTGAAATCAGAACGTTGGTCTTGCAGAAATAGCCATATGGCATTTTTAAAATTTAGCTATTTGACCCCTCAAATTTAATTTAACCCCAAACTTTATATAATTACACAATTTCCCATTTCTCAACTATAAATACCCCCTCATTCTTTCATTTTAATTCACCAATTCATCAATCTCTCTCAAGCTCTCTCAAGCTCTCTTTCAATCTTTCTAGTGCAAGTGCTTAATTTTTGTTGCAAATTCGTGAAACATTGTGAAGTTGTTGAATTGAAGTTTTCAAGTGTTCAATTACAACGATTTTCAATTTTCAAGAAGTTGTTCGTCAATCCGGTAAACTCGTTTCAACTCTTACGTGCTAAGAATATTTGTTGTGTGTTGTTATTTTGCTTAATTATAATTAGTATGGCATTTTCATTGAAAAAAATGTTCGGAAAAGGTACATCTAAATCCGGTGAAAGTAGTCGCCAAAATCTTACCCCTCCCCCGGCTCCCCGCCTTAGAAAAGATAAACAAGTTCAAACTAGTAGCCAACCTAGAAATACTAATGAAAACTTAGGAATACTTGATAGTGATCACCCGTGTTTTCAATTTAGCGATGTTAATTTTCTACATGATATAGCAGTCGGTGATAGAATAGATGATGATATTATGAATTTGCTTTATCCTAATGCACCAATATCAGAGAGAAATGATGGTGATGGTGATGATGATGACGAAACCCAACCTCTGGTAGACTTAGATGATACACCTACTAGTCCTGCTCCTAATGACCCAGAACACCCACCCGTACAAACTCCCACTTTTAGTAGACAACCTCGGAAACGTTCAGAAACTTCATTAGTTTGGTATTTTTTTATTCAAATAAGAGATAAAGATAAGGCTAAATGTAAAACTTGTGGTAAAGAACTTGTTCATAGGTATAAGGGTGATCGTAGCGGAACAGGTAGTTTAGTTAAACATATATTAATACATCCTAGCGATAAGGCTAGATATCTTCAAATGAAAGCGGAACAAGAGGGGAGGTCAAGTCCTGATACTACAATTAACCAAAGTACTGGTTCTAACATGGTTCAACCAGGAGTAAACACAGTCACCGGAGGTATATTGTACTACGATCCTAATAAGGATCGTGAAGAATTAGCTAAAATGATTACTGTTATGTGTTTACCTTATTCTTTTGCTTCTAATCCTGCTTGGATTCAATATATTAGAGGAGTATTTAATCCTACATATAAAGGTTGGCCTCGCGCCACAGTTAAGGCCGACATTTATAAATATAAGCATGAATATGAACAGTACTTGCGCTATTTATTTACTCATATAAGTAATCGTATGTCTATTACAACTGATATTGGTAGAAGTGGAAATGACTGTGATTATCTAACTGTGACCAGTCATTGGATAGACGAAGACTGGTCCATGCAAAAACGCATTATAGCATATAGAATAATTAATTCACGGCACACAGGTAAGTTTATTGCTAGCACTGTTTCTGATGTTTGTAGATATTTTTGTTTTAGTGATAAAATTATGTCAATTTCCATGGATAACGCTAGTAGCAACACAACTGCAATAGGTATTTTAACTAGAAAACTTAATCCTGCTTTTACAAATATTTTCCATGTTAGATGTATATGCCATATTTATCATTTAATTGTTGGAGATGGTATGAGAATTTTAAACATAGAAATTGAAAAAGTTAAAGTCGCTCTTAATTGGCTTTTTTATTCAAACCGTAGAAGTAGACTTAGAGAATATTATAAAAAATGTGACGAAAGTGGCCTTAGAGAAAGAAAAATTCCTAAACATTGCCCGACTAGGTGGAACTACATGTATGAAAGCTTAATAGTGGCGTACGAATATAGAAACCCAATAACCGCTACTTATAATTCTAGGGATTGTGAGGATGAAGATAATGATATGCTAACTAATCAAGATTGGAATAACGTTAAAATTCTTTTAGATTTTTAGAACATTTTAGTGTGGCTACAACTGCTTTATCTGGCCAATATTATCCTACAATTTCAAACTGTTTAGTATATATTGCCGCACTTGCTAATTTATTTTCTGATTTTAACGATGGAGGGGAAATTTATGAACATGCAACATTTGAAATGAAAAAGAAATTTAAAAAATATTTTTTTCCAATCCCTCCTATTTTTGGTGTGGCTGCTATGTTAAACCTTACTATGAAAGCAGGAGGTCCTAACTTTTGGTATAATAGTATTTATCAATCTTTAGATCTTTCACCAGAAGAAATGGCTACACTATCTGATGCGAAAGCATTAATTACAGTGAATGCTCAAACTGTTTATAATGCTTATAAACAGGCCTTAGAGCATGCTAGGCCTAATATTCCAACTCCTACTTCGTCCACGTCACAATCGTCTAAAAGAGTTGCTGGCTTAACAGCTCTTAAATCGTGGACGGAGTTTAGGGGTACTCAAGGTGAGAATTTAGATGATATTTCCCATCTAAACGAACTTCAAGTTTATTTGTCGCAGGGGCTAGAGAATGATAATCCAGACGGATCTTTCGACCTTTTGGATTGGTGGAAGACAAGGGAAAAGCATTTTCCCGTTCTTGCAAGGATGGCTAGGGATGTTCTGTCCATTCAAGCGTCAACTGTTGCATCGGAGAGCGTATTTAGTCAAGCCAGACTACAAATAGGAGATCATAGAGCGTCGATGCGGGACAGCTTGGAAAAATCAGTGCTCTTCCGAGATTGGATCCGCTCTGAAAGAAGGAACTTTGGGCTAGCTGAATCTCAACCCGAAATAGATGAGTGCTATGAAGAAATGCTAGCAGAACTTGCTCAAGAATCATCTTCACCTGGAAGTGGTGATGAACAAGCTTCATTTCCACCATCGCCAACACAACCACCTCCAAACCTTGAAGGTTTTATGAGATTTGTTAGAAATAATACATAAATTATGATGTAACTTGTACATTGGCATGTCTTCTTTTAGTTTTTTTTTTCCTTTTAATGGTGGTATTAGTACCATGTTGTGCTCATTCCATTGGGGGAAGGAAGACTAAGAAAGATATGCCATTTTGGTCAATAAATATGCTTTTTATCATATACTTGAATATATTTGTCTCAATATTTCTTTGTCTTTACTTCTATATCAATCCTTGAATATAATATATTTATATAACATATAATATATAACATACAACACATGATACTATTTATACTAACTACTACACAATATACACTATTTATATACAACATATACTACTTCACTACAACATATACTACTTATATACAAAATATACACTACTTATTTTGAATATATACTAATTTCCAAACACAATATATGCTATAGTACACCATATAAAAATATATTCTACAATATACTAATCACTACTATACAAGATATTAATTTAAAAAAAAATAAAAATTAAGGTCGGAACCGCCGGGAACCGCCTGGAACCGCCAGACCCGCGGTTCCGGAACCGCCAGAACCGGAACCGGGCGGTTCCGGAACCGTATGGTTCCGGTTCCGGCTCCGGAACTGCCAGAACCGGAACCGCCAGAACCGGGAACCGCCAAAACCGGGAACCGCCAGAACCGGAACCGCCAGACCCAAATAGACCCAGAATCGGAACCGGATACAGCCTTACTATACTCTTTCATTCTTGGTGCTTTCTCATGTATTCCTATTCTAATACATTATTGTTTGTCCTTTTCTGTTCTTTTTTTTAATGTAAGTAATACTCCTCTGGAGTATAATTCATTGAATGTGGAAACTGGAATAACGCAACCACCAATTTTTACATGATTGACCAAAATACCCAAAAAAACAAAAAAAATCTCGACCTTTGAGCGGAAAGATACAACAAAATTTCCCTGATTTGGCAGGTTTGTGATAGTTCCTCCTTAAAAAACTATGTATATGTGATGGAGGGTGTTTAACGGGCCGAGTTGATCCGATTTTGGGTTAGCTCGGATCGATAATAATCGGATCGAACTAGATCGGACATGTGGTAGGAGGCTGGGTAGGGATGGGTTTGAGGGTTTAGGGATTGAGACATTTATTTTTTTCATATCGATTAATCGGACCGGTCAAACTCGATCAATAAAAATCCACTGTAAAACGATTAATCGAACCGGCTCAATGCTATTTTCTAATTTTTTTTTAAATCTCATTTGACCGTTGGCAACGGTCAGCTTTCATTTTGGCAGGTTCCCAAAGGGTATGTTGCAAGAATAATCCTTTTTGGATAACTTTTTAAAAAAAATAACACACTTTTAGTAATTACAAATTTATCCATTTGAAAAGTTATAAATACACATTCCCTCCCTCCCCCCCCCCCCCCCCCCCCTTCTCCTTCTTCATTTTTCACCCATCTCTCATTTCTCAAGCTTAAATTCTCAATTGTCATTCTCTAATTCTTCACCTAAATTGCAATCAACTATTTGACTCTTTTTTTTTTGGAATTTAATATATCCTATTTTTTATTATTTGAAGTTTCAACTTCAAACTTTGAACAATTGACATTTCTTTATGGTAACATTGGAGTTGCGGAAATCATCAAGTGTTTAATTCCAACTCTTTCTTTTATTTACTATTTTATTTGCATATTTAATTTTTGTTAATAGTTAAATTTTCACAATATGTTTAATGCTGCAAAAAGTATTTGTAATAAGGTTACTAATCGGGGTAATAGGGAAATAGAAAAAGAGGTACTACTTCAACATCTAGTAATAATATAAATGACTTTACATATATTTCTAAAATATTACCTAATAATAATATAGATTATGAACAATTACAGAAAGATTTCGGTACAGAAGATAATGAATTAGAAATTGAAGATGAGACACTACTTGTCCTAGAAGTGTTGGAGTTGGTAACAGGGGTGGTGGTCGTGGTACTAGTAGTAGACCACATGTGTCCCGACTACAAATCGGAGAAAAAGAAGCAAGGTTTGATTTTTTTCTTTTGAGGAAATAGAGATTTATGATAGAGTTAGATGCAAAATTTGTAAAGATAATTTTAAACATAAGACTGGAAGGGGGTTCGGGACACTTCGTAGACATATGAGAATTACCCATCCTATAGAATGAGGCTCTGATTTAGATGAAAATCAAGGAACTCTAAACCTTGGTACTGGAGGACTTATGAAATATGATCAAATGAAGGATCATGAGGAGTTAGCAAAAACGATTGCTTTGGGTTGTCTACCTTTTTCTTTTGCTCTTCATCATATCTTATTATGTATATTCAAATTATAATCTTTTAGTTAAAGGTATACTTGAAGTACTTATAAGTCTATTATTTTAGACTTCATGGACAATATCAGACATACATACGTTATTTGTTTGACTATATTTGTAATAACTCGACTGGCCGTTTTGCTTTTTAAAACCCTACAGCACTAAATAAGGCTTCCCATACTTGGTTTTTCTGATTTATAACTTGTGTAGAGGGTTAGTTCGGGATTTAGAAGAGTTTGGGTTGAAAGAGGAACACTTAGTTCTTTAAGATTGGTTTAAAAGGTCAAGTTTGACTTCGGTCAACAGTTGAGTATACGACCTCGGAATGGATTTGAAGGTTCCAATAGGTTCATATGATGATTTTGGACTTAGAAGTATGTTCGGATTGGGTTTTGGATAACTCGGGATCGTTTTGGCACCTAATAGTAAAAGCTGGTTCTTTAAGGATTTTGAAGTTCTTGAAATTTTGTTTGGAGCGGGTCTTTATGATATCTAGGTTAGAACAAAATTTTGAGACCGGGAATAGTTCCGTTGTGTTATCTAAGACTTGCACGCAAAATTTGGTGTCATTCCAAGTAGTCTAAGTATGATTCGAGGCATTCGGCGAATTTGAAGAACTTGAAGTTCAAAGTTTGATTCATTTTGGGTTTTGGGATATGATTCTTGGTCGTTGTTGTTTCTCACATTTTGAGCATTCGAGCAAGTCCGTAATATGGTAATAGACCTGTTAGTGCCTTTGGACAGGGTCTCGAGTGGCTCGGGTGAGTTTCAGACTCCTTAGAGCTAATTGCATGAAACCAGATTTTGCCCAGTTCTAGTTTCCTTCTTCGCGAACGTGAAGAGACCATCGCCTTCACGTAGAAGGAGTTGGGCTGTGACAGGAAATGCACTTCGCGTGCACGATAGTTATTCCACTTTCATGAAGGTCTGGGTCTGTGACCTTCGCGTTTGCTTGAAGCGACTCGCATTCGCATGGAGTAGAGTAGCTGGGCCGGGCCAATTTTGTTCTTCGCGTTCGCGGAGTAACTCTCGTGTTACCTTAGGTTTAGCCACGCTAGCCTTTACGTTCGCGAGTCAATGGTCGCGTTCATGATGAAGGGCCTTCATAGGGCCTGAGCTAGTGGCCTTTGCAAATACGAGGCCCCTGTAACGCTTGCGATGAAAGGGGGCAGCTGGATAGTGAGTTTAAAATCGACAGTTAGGCATATTTAGGGTCGTTTATTACATTCTTGGATGATTTGGTAGCTTCAACATGGGATATTTCAACCTAGCTTTGTGAGGTAAGTAATATCTACCTAATGTGAGTTTAATACATAGTTTATAGGTAGATTACAACATGTAAATTAGTGAAAATTATAGGTTTAGAGTAAAACCTAGGTTTTTGATAAAAACAAGATTTAACCACGAAATTTATAATGAAATGAAGTACAAAATCATATATTCTTTATCCATAGGTTATGGGTAACTTCTTTCTTCAAAAAAATTTGGGATCCAAGCACATGGGCCCGGGGATAAATTTTAGGAAACTTGTATTTAGGGTTGGAAAATTACTTTAATATTTGGAATATGAACTGTTGAGCTTGTATTCACTAGTTCTTAACCCGTTTGAATAGTTTGGGATTGTTCGGCTCCGAATTGAGGGTTTGAGTGCGTTCTTGAAATTGGAAGTAAGCTTTGAAGAAAGGTGAGTATCCTTTCTAACCTCGTATGAGGAAAATAAACCCCCAGGTGAATTAAATAAATATATGTGATTATCTGTGGGGCTACGTACGTACGTGATGACGAGAGTTCATACGTAGCTACTATTTTTCTAATTGTCTGGGTAGTTTAGCACTTGTATCATGATATACATGCAAATGCTTATGTTTTTGCTTGCTACTGAGATCGCTTAGGATATTCTAGTGATTGTATGTAAATATAAGCGGATGTATGAACTTACTCAAGGACTTATATGAATTTATTTGACTATAAATGAGCAATGTGTGCTTACTTGATAATAACTGCTAATTGTGGATTGAGCCGATCGCCTCGGTAGAAATAGATGCATCTATGATTCGCGTCATTCGACCTTCTGGTCGTGCATAGTTTAATATTGTGTTGGACCTGGCCATACAACCTCGGCATAATGTGCGCATGTTATTTACGTGAAATTCATCCATGATTTACTCTGTTTAGATGCCTTGAAATGTAAATTGTTATATGACATGGCTAAAATTGATATATCGTTTGTCCTTGTTCTAAGGTTTTCATTTTATCCATGCCATCCATGCTTAGCATAAACCTTGAATATTATTGATATCGACCCCTCGTCACTACTTATTCGAGGTTAGATTAGATACTTGTTGGGTACATATATTGAAACCCAATTTTTGCCTATATATTTTCAATATGCAAAATAATTTCAAAGCACATATATGCATATGTAAGCATATTCAAGTGTTTTATTAATTTCCCATTATTTTTTAAGATTTTTTAAATCAATTTATTTCCCTTTTTTATGCATAAAACCCAATAATTATTTCTAAAATTATTATTTTTAGTAATTCATCTATTGGATTTTATCTTTATGCCAAGATATACTAAGGTAATTTTGAGGATATTGGAGTCCCATGGGGTTGACTTTACTACATTCCAGCTGGAGGGCAGGGTCGGTAGATGGTGGCAGTCTTATGTTATTGGTAGCTAGCAGGTTCCCCTCCCATTACTTGTGGTCAATTCACACAGCTTTTTCAGGGTAGGTATATTCCACCCTTTGAGAGGGAAGAGTTGAGGCATCAGTTTTATCAGCTAGAGCAGGGCCAGATGTCAGTGAACGACTATAAGGCATGTTTTTAGAGTTGTCCCACCATGCACTAATGATGATTACTACTGAAGCAGATAGAGTGGGGAGGTTTGTTGTAGGGTTTCACTCTGGTATTAGGGCCAACATGGCCAGAGAGGTTGAGATGGGTACTTCTTACCAATTGGTAGTGGAGATTTTTCTGAAGATTGAGGGCTATCTGATAGGTAGAGAGTAGATGCAGTAAGATAAGAGGGCTCGATTCTCTAGAGAGTTCAAAGGTGCCCTGAATTGGAGTAGAGGATAGTTTGGGAGGGGGTCGGCCTAACAGGACCCCATATTCAGCACTACCACCTCCCCGAGGTGCTCCGGCGCACCCCTAATTCAGTGACATACTAGAGAGTTCTTACCGCCCTCCAGTTATCCAGGGTTCTTCCAGTGGGTATTCAGGTCCCCAAGGTTCTTCTAGTTCCTATTTTAGTGCTATGCTAGAGAGTTCATACTGCCCATCGGCTATTCAAGCTTCTTCTAGTGTGTCCGCATGTCATCAGGGTCATACATTAGGGAAGTAGGACACCACACTGAGGGGTTGTATTGAGTACGGAGACCTAGGTTAAATGAGGAGATACTGGCCCAGACTTTGGGACAAGGAAGTGCAGCAGGGTCAGCAACCCATGATTACAACACCAATTGCCTAGTCACCTAGAGGTGGAGAGCTGACTGGTAGGGGTCATCCTAGAGGTGGATGCCAAGTAGGGAGAGGTCAGCCAGCTACTACTTAGTCAGGCGGAGGCCAACAGCTGGCTCTCCAACAAGGTTTTTATGCTTTTTCATCCAGAACAGATGCATTGGCCTTAGATGCCTTTATTACAGGTATTATTTCCATCTGCGGTAGGGATGCTTCAATGCTATTTGATCCAAAGTATACCTATTCATATGTATCATCTCTGTTTGCTCATTTTTTGGATATTCCTCGTGAGTCCTTGTGTACTCATGTTCATGTGTCCACTCTTGTGGGTGATTCTTTGGTTGTGGATTGGATCTATCGGTCTTGTGTGGTCATGTTCTATGGTTTTGATCCTAAAGAAATTCTCTTATTGGTTGATATGACCGACTTTAAGGTCATCATGGGCATGGACTGGTTATCCTTGTATCATGTCGTCCTAGATTGCCTTGCCAAGATTGTTACTTTAGCGATGCCAGAGTTGCCGAGGTTGGAATAAAAGGGTTCCTCAGTTATTATATCTAGTCGAGTTATTCCCTTTCTGAAGGCCCGTTATATGGCCGAGAAGGGTGTTTGGATTATCTATCTTATGTTTGGGACACCACCATAGAGTCTTCGATGATTAATTCAGTTCTAGTAGTCCGGAAGTTCACCGATGTGTTTCCTTCTGACCTCCTAACATGCCATCAGATTGTGATATTGATATCTGTATTGTTTTGTATCAGGCACCCAACCTATATATTTCCACCATACTGTATGGCCCTAAAAGAGATGAAGGAGTTGAAGGAGAAACTTGAGAAGTTGTTAACGAAGGGGTTTGTTAGACCGAGTTTGTCGCCTTGGGGTGCAGTAGGCCAGTTGAACAAGGCTACCATTAAGAACAAGTACTCGTTGCCGTGTATTGATGATTTATTTGACCAGATGCAGGGTGCTAGGGTATTCTCTAAGATCGACTTGAGGTCGAGGTATCATTAGCTGAAGATTCGGGCCTTAGAGACTTTCCGCACTAGATATGGCCATTATGAGTTTCTAGTGATGTCCTTTGGCTTGACTAATACCCCAATGGTGTTTATGGACTTGATGAACAAGGTGTTCAGGCCTTATATTGATTCCTTTGTTATCGTCTTCATCGACGACATCTTAATATACTCACATAACCTGTGGGAGTACAAGCAGCATTAAAGAGTAGTACTTCAGACCTTGCGAGAGCAGAAGCTATATGCTAAGTTCTCCAAATGTGAGTTTTGGACAGAATAAGTAGCATTATTTGGGCATATTGTATTAGGAGAGGTTATTAAGGTGGATCCCAAGAATATTTAGGTAGTTCAAAGTTGTCCACGTCCTACTTTAGTGACTGAGATTAGGAGTTTCCTGAGGTTAGCAGGTTATAACCGCCTATTTGTGCAAGGCTTTTCATCCATTCCATCACCTCTGACTAGATTAACCCATAATTTACTCCTTTTCATTGGTCCAATGATTGTGAGGCGGTCTTTTAGAAGCTCAAGACAACTTTGACTACAATACTGGTTCTAGTGTTGCCTTCTGGTTCAGGGATGTATATGATATATTGTGATGCTTCACGCATGGCTTGGGATGTGTATTGATATAGGAAGGGTGAGTATTGCATATGTTTAATGTCTACTGAAGATTCATGAGAAGAATTACCATGTACTTGACCTAGAGTTAGCAACGATTGTTCATGCTCTTAAGATATGGAGGAATTATCTGTATGAGGGTTCATGTGTATACTGATCATCGCAGCTTATAACATTTGTTTAAGCAGATGGATCTCAATTTGAGGCAGTGTATGTGGCTTGAGCTACTAAAGTATTATGATATCGCCATTCTTTATCATTCGAGCAAGGAAAATGTGGTCGCGGATGCCTTAAGCTGAAAAATAGAGAGCATGGATAGTTTGGCTTTTATTTCAGTAGAGGAGAGACCACTAGCTTTGGACATTCAGTCCTTAGCTAACAGACTTGTGAGGTTTGGTATTTTAGAGCCCATCCAGTCGTTACGTGTGTTGTTGCTCAATCTTCATTATTGGGACAGCTCAAGGCTAAACAGTTCGATGATCTGCATTTGGTAGTCCTCGGAGAAACGCTGCTACATGGTAGTACCAAGGAGGTTTCTATTGGCGTAGATGGTGTTCTGCGACTCTAGGATCGCCTATGTGTTATTAATATAGATGGCTTGAGGGAGATGATTCTAGAAGAGGCAAACAGTTCACGGTATTCCATTCATCCAGGTGTGATGAAGATGTATCGTGACTTGGGGCAGCATTATTGGCGAAGACGGATGAAGAAAGACATAGTTGAGTATGTGGCTAGGTGTTTGAATTTCCAGTATGTTAAGTATGAGCACCAGAGGCAAGGTGGCCTACTTTAGCAGATGCATATACCTGAGTAGAAGTGGGAGCACATTACTATGGACTTCATAGTTGGGTTGCCGCAGACATTGCGGAAGTTTGATGTAGTTTGGGTCATTGTCGATAGATTGACCAAGTTGGCACACTTCATTCAGTGGTGACTACTTATACTTCAGAGAGGTTGGCTCAGATCTACATTCAAGAGATAGTTCGGCTGCACAGTATGCCTATTTCTATCATATCAGATAGAGGCCCTCAGTTCACTTCCCATTTCTAGAGCATCGTACAAGCTGAGTTGGGTACCTGTGTAGAGCTTAGCACAACATTTCACTCACAGATCAACGGGCAGTCGGAGCGAATAGTCCAGATTCTGGAGGACATGCTTAGGGCATGTGTGATTGACTTTGGAAGGCAGTGGGATTAGTTCTTACCTTTGGCCGAGTTTGCCTAAAACAATAGTTATCAGTCCAGTACTGAGATGGCCCCATTTAAGGCTTTATATGGTCGGGGATGTCGTTCTCCTATCGGGTAGTTTGAGCCTGGTGAGACTAAGTTGTATGGTACAGACTTGGTAGAATATGCCTTGGAAAAGGTGAAGTTTATTCAGGAAAGACTTCACACAACACAGTCCAGACAAAAGAGTTACGCAAATTAGAAGATGTGTGATGTATCTATCATGGTCGGTGAAAAAGTGCTCTTGAAAGTCTCACCGATGAAGGGTTTTATGATATTCAAGAAGAAGGGAAAGTTGAGCCCCAGGTTCATAAGACCATTTGAGGTGTTGAGGCGAGTTTGGGAGGTTGCTTATGAACTTGCTTGACCTCCCAGCTTATCAAGAGTTCATCTAGTTTTTCACATGTCTATGCTTCGGAGGTATCACACAGACTTGTCCCATGTGTCAGACTTCAGTATTATTCAGCTTTATGAGAGTTTAGGTTATGAGGAGGAGCCAATTGCTATTGTTGATAGATAGGATTGCCAGTTGAGATCCAAGAGTATTTTTGCGGTAAAGGTCTAGTGAAGGGGCCAACCAATCAAGGAGGTGAGCTGGAAGTCCGAGGAAGACATGCGGAGCAGATATCCACGCTTATTTGGCACCTCAAGTATGAATCTGAACCCGTTCGAGGACGAACGTTTGTTTAAGAGGTAGATAATGTAATGACCCGACTGGTCATTTTGCTTTCTAGAACCCTATTCCCCTAAATAAGACTTCTTGTACTTTCTTTTACTGATTTATGACTTGTGGGGATGGTTGGTTCAGGATTTAGAAGAGTTTGGATTGAAATCAGAACATTTGGTCCTTAAGTTGACTTAAAAGGCCAAGTTTGACTTCAGTCAACATCTTGAGTAAACGACCTTGGAATCAAATTTTAAAGGTTTCAATAGGTTTGTATGATGATTTCGGACTTGGGAGTATGTCCGGATCAGATTTTGGATGAATCGGGAGAGTTTTGGCGCCTAATAGTGAAAGTTGGTTCTTTAAGGATTTTAAAGTTCTTGAAATTTGGTTTGGAGAGGGTTTTTGTGATATCAAGGGATGAACGGATTTTTGAGACCGGGAATAGTTTTATAGTGTTATCTAAGACTTGCATGCAAAATTTGGTGTCATTCCGAGTAGTCTAAGTATGATTCAACGCATTTGGCAAATTTGAAGAACTTGAAGTCCAAAGTTTGATGCATTTTGGATTTTGGGGTATGATTCTTGGTTTCATTGTTGTTTTTCACGTTTTGAGAATTAGAGCAAGTCCAAAATATGATTTCAGACCTGTTACTGCCTTTGGATGTGGTATCGAGTTTCTCGGAGAATTTCGGACCCCTCGGAGCTAATTGCATGAAACCACATTTTGCCCAGTTCTATTTCCTTCTTCGCGAACGCAAAGAGACCATCGCATTCACGTAGAAGGAGTTGGGTTGGGAGGGAAAATACACTCTGCATTTTCCATAGCTATTTCGCATTGGTAAAGGTCTGGGTCTGTGACCTTCGTGTTCCCGTTAGGTGACTCGCATTCGCATAGAGTAGAGTAGCTGAGCAGGCTCAACTTTGTTCTTCCCGTACACGGACTGACTTTCGCATTCATGTAGGTTTAGCAAGCTAACCTTCACATTCGCGAGTCAATGGTCGCGTTTGCTATTAAGGTCCTTCAAAGGGCTTGAGCATCTAGCATTCGTGAGCGCAAGGCCCCTATCGCGTTTGCAATGAAGAGGGGCAGCTGGGCAGTTAGTTTATAATCAGGACTTAGACATATTTGGGGTCATTTATTACATTCTTGGGAAATTAAAGCTTCAAAAGGGGAGATTTCAACCTAGCTTTGTGAGGTAAGTAATTTCTACCTGATATGAGTTTAATACCTAGTTTATGGGTAGATTACAACATGTAAATTAGTGAAAATTATAGGTTTAGAGTAAAACCTAGGTTTTTAATAAAAATAAGATTTAATCACGAAATTTGTTATGGAATGAAGTAAAAATCATATATTCTTGATTCTTAGGTTACGGGTAACTTCTTTATTCAAAAAGTTTTGGGATCTGGGCACGTGGGCTGTGGGATGAATTTTAGAAAACTTGTATTTAGGGTTGGGAAATTATTTTAATTGTTATAATATGAACGCATGAGCTTGTATTAACTTGTTCTTACCCCGTTTGAATAGTTTGGAATTGTTTGGTTCTGAATTGAGGGTTTGAGCGCAAGTAAGCTTCATAGCAAGATGAGTCTCCTTTTTAACCTCGTAAGAGGAAAATAAACCCCTAGGTAAATTAAATAAATGTATGTGACTATATGTGGGGGCTACGTGCGTATGTAGTGACGAGAGGCCGTGCGTAGCTACTATTTTGCTAATTGTCTGGGTGGTTTAGGACCCATATCATGCTATACTGGCAAATGCTTACGTTTTTGCTCGTTACTGAGATTGCTTAAGACATACTAGGGATTTTAAATAAATATAAACGAATGTACACACTTACTTGAGGACTTGTATGAATTTATTTGACTATAAATGAGCAATGTGTGCTTACTTGATAATTATTGCTAATTGTGGATTGGGCTGATCGTCTCGGTAAATATAGATGCATTTATGGTTCGCACCATTCGACCATCCGGCAGTGTGATCGAGGCCAATGTTGTACTACTATGAAGTAGCAAGAGAGGTTGAAGCAGCTTTTATCCGAGAAGGTCGGGATTTATTTTCACAGGGAGCTATATATTGGAGTTGAGTTTCTATCTAAATTGGATTTACGTATTTCTTCCTAATTGCACTTCTAAACAATGTTGGTTTTGATTTTTTACTTCTAATGTAATACTACTAGGATGCTAAATTACACTAAGTAAACTATTGAGAGTTGTTCGAATAGATAAAAGGCATTGGGGTAGTCACTTTATCCTAGGTGGCTAATTGACATATTCTTGAGTGCAAAGATAGATTGTCACGTTTGGGGAGTATGATATAACCATTGCACGATTCTACTCACTCTATACCTCTCGGTGGCTCGAGTGATTTTTCCCGAATTGACTTTCTCAATACCAATTGGGTATGCAAATTTGTGCAAGCAATCAAGGTTCAAGTTTGGTATTACAATATCTAGGTTTATCCCTTTAATTGGGGTTATCAATCTCTTGAGTGCGTCCAATTCCTTGTTGGACCAATTTCATAGACTTAGCCTCTCTTTCTCAAGAAGATCCAAACTCTACTAGGCATAAACTAGTGTTTGCAATCACTAATTCAACATTAAAATCCTAAATTAGCCCAAATATCAAACACTCATAAACGATCAAGTATCAAAACACAAGACTCATAAATTACCCACACTAGGGTTGAGCCACAACTATAGCTAATGGGTCTAGCTACTCATAATTATAGATGAAAACAAAGAAATAGATGAAGAAATGCTAATAATAATTAATTGTTAAATAAAACTTGAAGATTCAATATTGAAACTTAGCTTAAATTACTCAA
This sequence comes from Nicotiana benthamiana, assembly GCA_034376525.1. Classification (NCBI taxonomy): domain Eukaryota; kingdom Viridiplantae; phylum Streptophyta; class Magnoliopsida; order Solanales; family Solanaceae; genus Nicotiana; species Nicotiana benthamiana. Next base: position 15,365,864 of record CM067338.1, on the reverse strand, counting down.
AATGTTAAAAGAAACGAATTCACGAGCACAGCTCTACGTCAAAAACTATCTGATGACCTAAAAATAGGAAAAGAAACTATTTATACTACGTTGAAAATTCTGGAAAAAATACCCATGCGGGCTAGTGCAGACCGCGCAAAATCGAGTGTAGTTGCACTAAGGCTCTTGGATTGACTTTTTTCTCTATGAAGTTGTCCACTGTAGAACACACAAAATGCACCGCGACCACGGTGGCTTCTACTGCATCCGCAAAAAATGGATCACGGACCACATTGGGCATAATCCTCCAATTGTAATCTCTATGAACTTCGGCTCTGCGGACTGTATGAAATCGAGCTCGACCGCAATGAACATAATGGGGACTGTATAAAACCCTTTGCGGCCGCATTGCCTGGAGGCCTAAAAAGCATAGTGTCTTAACTTTATCTTTTGAGGACTGCACAAAAATGGTGTCGGTCGCACTGGCCCTGTTTAACCGAGCTTGGTCTTATCTTGGTACTTGTGCAAGTTTCACTCCTTTTGAGCTGGTTTTTGACACCTTGTCATATTGTTGATCAAACACTCAATCAAGCACAACTTGTGATCCTTTGGGACTATTTTGTACACATTTCTAATCAAAACTTAAGCAAGAACGAATGTAAAATGCACTATAATCGCTAGTTATCAACTCCCCCAAACTTAAGCTTTTGTTTGTCCTCAAGCAAACAAACTAAACCCACTCTTTAAGAATCGATCCAGAAAATTCAACCAACCTAAAGTGACCTCATCTAGCATCAATAAGGACTCACAATTGCCCTCAATTCAAATGAATCATTAACAATATTCACTCTTTTAAACACCATGGATTTAATGCGATACAAGAACATCAAGAGTTGACTTAATACATAAAAGAAACTCCTTCTATTACTTTGGTCATTGTGGAACCCAAACTCTCACATCCTCAACTCTCCCTAAGAAAATCTCACCTTTAGGATAGTGGCACTCAAAACAAGGCTAATAGAAATACACTCATCTCTCTCAAAGATAAGTCACAAGTCCGACTCTAAGTAGGATATGCATGCCCCTTATGTGATTCGTCACTAATGTAATATTCATTCAACTAGATATAATATAAGGACTTTTGTGGAGACATAGTAATGGCTTTTGGTTCAGTGTAGGAAATGTTTGGTCTAAGTAGGTTCCATCTTCCCTTAAACACTTCTTTTGATTCATTTTGGCATGCATTCACTTGACGTTTTTAAGTCATTTCACTTCCTTCTAAGGGGTTAGAGAGACAAACTGTCACTCTTTCTTGTTCATTTCAAATCTTTTCTCCTTTCTCAACTTTCCACACCTTTCTTTCTTTTTCTTTTCTTGAATCCCTTTATTCATTTCTACATTGAACATTCTTTTTGACTTTTTGCTTTTCATTCTTCTTCATTGCCTTTCCTTTTCTTCATTTTGTGCCTTTTTACCACTTTGTTGCAATTCTCATCTCTCCACCCAAACTTATATTTTTTTCCATGTGCTAAGGAAAGATCGGGTGCCGAGAGAGGGAATCTTTTAGAATGGGTAAAGGCATGTATCGTGGTTCTTGAAGGAAAAAGGTCTAAAGCACAAACGGGTTGACTAGGGATTTTATCATTAGTAGGCTATGGGAGTGTTCAAGCTATCATTTGGATAAAGGAGAACCTATAATCATGTCTCAAGTCAAATTTCACTTGGGATTTTTCCTCGACAAACATTCAGGGCAAGTTCTAGACCATTGGCTCGGAACTTGGACTTGCAATGCGATTTCTCACCACACGAGCTATGGGATCGCTAAAGACATAGAGTCGATGACCCACAACAACTTAAGATAAGATTTAATCACACAATGGTTCCGAAAAACCACTTGATGATTATCGACCAACACAAGATTCTCAAGATCACAACTTTCACCATCCTATACACAACTATTTGTTTTTGACCATAGAATCAAAGGCAAATGTGCTAGGCCCAATTGAAGCTTAGATTGAGGCACCCTAACAACTAACTACTAAAAAAGATAACATAAAGAAAAGAAAAATAGACTCAAATCCTTAAGAAAGTTGTCATGCCATCCATCATCAGAAGAGCCACCGATTCACACAGACTCCACCTTTAGAAAGAACTGTGGCATTACGAAAATCAAAAGCTTAATGCAAAAATTCAAAACAAGAAGCTACGAACATCAATAAGAAGCTAGGAAAGAAAAACTGCAAAAATAGAGGGGGTTTAATCGAATATACAATGAGAGAGATGAATATATACAATGTAACATAACTTTTATATACATACCCAAGGTAAAAAGTACAAAAAATGTAATGAAATGCTGAAATTATATGTATACCAAAGATAAAAAAGAAAGAAAGAAATCACAAAATCTGTCATATATATATATATAGTCATCCAAGTCAAAGTAGGGGCCTACCCCCTTAAATGAAAGTATATATTGTCCTCAATGCCAACTAAGTAAAATAAGCACCAAAAATAGAGGATAGAGGAGAAAGAAACTCCATATAGGATGTCCGTCTGCATGGGGTCCTCTATATGCTCAGGAACCTAAGACTAGCTCCTTGTGACCTGTAGCTCTACTGCTGGGACCTGGGCCTGAACCTGAACAAGCTCATGGCCTGCATCCTGTGGCTGACTGGAGGAAGTCTCTGATGGGTCCGCCAACTGGATAACTGCATCATCGGACTGGGGAATCAGCCACTTCCTTTTAGGAGGCCTCTCAGACTACTGTGGTTGGGAATGGGCTGCTGGCACAGGGTCTTATAGTAGCAAATCCAAAGGCAGGTGATCCTCCTTCAACATCTCAACCTCGACCTCCAACTCCTTTACGGACTATTTGGAAGCCCAAGTCTTCCTCATCTTCTTTGACTCCTTTACAATTTCCTTTATTTCCCTCCCATGTGAAGCAACAGTTTCCGTAAGCACTTTCTGGTTCTCTAAGATCTTCTTCTGATTGTCCAAAAGATCCTTGAGAGCATCCTCAATGGACTGTTGGACCTGTGGAGGTGGAGGTGCTGATTGAGCTACCATGGTAGTAGATAATGTAGAAAGCTTAGAAGTAGCAGTCTGCATCCAGTTGTTAATACCAGTGAGGGCCTAGCTCATATAGTGGGCAGTCAATGGATAGGCTGTGGTGGAGGGTGTCTGGAGCTGTGGATATGGATGGACCTGGGGACATTTCAGTTGAAGTAGAAGGAGGCTATGGAGTGGTTAGTACCACTACCGGCTCTTCAAACTAGCCAGCTGAAGTAATGGATTTTCCCTTGAAGTGATTGCCCTTAGGGTTGTCATCACCGTGTATTCTATACCATGATAAGGGTGCATTTTCCTTCACCTTCACATCGAATCTGCCCTCAAATACATCGTCAGGAAGTTGGGCAATGGGTAGGACCTATCACTCTCACTCACTACCTGTGCAATGACCGGGGACATCATATTTCTGACATTGATCGGGTACCCCGCATGATGCTACTAGATCGCCCAGTGAAGTGGGAGTGAGTACTCGTAGGTAGTAGGACCTAGTCTGATACACACGAATGTCTCCCACCCCTTCGCCTTAAAGTTCAATGTCCTCCTCAATATCTTCACCCCTGCAGTCAACCACTTGGGGTGGTACCTGGGATTGACAAGTACTCTGCCAACCACGGACTGGCTTCTTCACCCAAGTGCATCTTCTGCAAGTATAGGGACTCATCCTCCTCTGTGAATTCTAAATAGTAATTGATTGTCTTGCTATCAAACATCACTTTCAAATTTTGCACCTTGGTGACTGTGGTACCCTTTTTGATGTTAGCCATATTTGTGTATAATTCCTTCACCAAGTGCTCATTAGTTTCATCCACATGCCCTATCAAGTAGTCCCATCCAACTCTATCTCTGAATTGCTGCAACACATTCGGGTTGTGAGGCAAAAGATCTTGAGTGATAATTTCTCTCTTAGGTATCAACTTCTTTTTTGGCCACCACTCTCTGAATTTATGGTAGGAAATATCACTCATGAACTGGTCCTCCCATGCCTCTGGGTTCCTTGTTCTGTCTACCCCACCTACTTGGGGCTCACCACCTTCTACTTCTTCCCCTTCTTCTCTTACTGCACTCTCTCCGGATTATGAAGCTGTGGGAGATGTGGAGTACTCATCCCCATTGCCTTCAGCTGAGCCCTCATATGATTCAGACGATACATGAACTGAGGCTTGGGCAGTGGGGAATGCTGGATGTGTATCTCTCAACCGGTTCCTCTCAGGCCAGTCAGGATAGTATTCTGGTACTAACTCTGAAGATACCTCCCGGGAGGAATCGTACTCACTCCACGACTAATCAATTGCTCTTTCTGCAGCTTTAATGAGTTTCCTTGTGTTCTTTATGTTTTGTCAGACTTGTGGGGTTAATTTAATCATTCCTTACTTCCCACCCGTGAGGACTCTCCTCTTCCCGGTTGTTTAGCACCTCTTCCTCTCTATTTTACCATTGTTTGCAAATAACATTCATTCAGACTTTGTTAGTATCTAGAAAAATAATGAAGTTCACAATTACAGAAAAAAATATTGCAAACAATATGAAAATTGTAGAGCATGGACCGCAAAAATTGCAGTGCGGCCGGAAAGAGGCCATTACGGACCGTACAAAATCCATTGTGATTCGTACAGAGGTGGGGTTCAGACTACCTACTCTCTAAATCTATGCACTGCGGACCGCATAAAATGCCACTGTGATCCACATTGAGGCACCGCGGACCGCCCGAAATGTAATGCGACCGCGGTCCTCAATCTTCAAGTTCAGAACTTTTTCATTACGGTCCGTGCATGCGGACCGCACAGGGGCATCATGGACCTCACAAATTCCACCGCGATCCTAAGTACCTAGTAGCAGCACCAACCTAGGGTTCAAGTGTTGATCAATTTTAGTCCAATTTTACACCTATTGATGAGCCCCTAAGTGTTGGTTCAGTGTTTTAACTACCTAAACCTACTTTAAACAAGAATTGAATACCTTAAGCTACACTATTGAAAGAAAAACAGGTAGGGAAAGAAGAAGAAACAAAGGAAACAAAAATTTAAAAGAAAATAACAAAATTAAACAAATGAAAAGGGATTAAAGTATCAAAAATGAAATGCTGAGAGGATGAATAAGCTTTAGTAGTCAGTTATGTGCAATAGGCAGTGAGATAAACTGTGATTATTAATGCTATGAGAGTAAAAGGTTCGAAAAATTCAAAAAGGGGGGCCTCTGGTCCTATTTATAGAAAAAAGACTTGGGCCCAGCTTACCTACCTATCGCGGACCGCACAAAATGGCACCGCGGTCCACGATGCTTGAAACCAAAGGGTACTGAAAAATGGACCACTATGGACCGCACCGCAATGGACCATCACGGACCGCACAAAATGCAATACGGTCATGCTGGTAAACTTCAGAGAACCCCAACTTTTGTTAAATCTCTACTGCGGTCCGTATTGATTTCTTTCCCTTACAAAAAGGTCTTTGCGGCCGCACAAAATGAGTGCAGTCTGCATTGAGGACTTCAGAGAGTGGTCATTTCCAACTTTTTATTCATTGCATCAACACAATCCTACAGCATCTCACAACAAGTCAGTCAAAAATAAATCCTACACTACAATGAAATAAAAAAAACAAGAAGAAAAACAACATGGGTTGCCCCCAAGAAGCGCCTGATTTAACATCGTGGCACGATGCAGGTTACCATCAAATCATTTGAGATGAAGAAGTGTCACCACGTGGCTGTCATCAATTTTTCTCAAGTAGTGCTTGACCTTGTGCCCATTTACTGTGAAAACCCGACATAAGATTTCAACCTTGTAAAGCCCGACATAACAAATATCAGGGTCTTAGCATGACAATCAAGAATAACATAGTACAGATATAGCCAACGTATACCTAATATAACATCAAAGTAAAACAGATCTAACAATAGCAAGTTCGCCCTCGTCACAGAACCACATATAGTGACCTCACAAGATTGATAAACTCGATTCACCATAATGGAATCCCCAACCGGTATAGATATATGAACGTGGGTAACAAGTGAATCAAGCATATCCAGATAAGAAGCAAAGTATGATGACACATATGAATAAGTAGAGTCAAGATCAAACAATACCAAACATCTCTATTGCACATTAAAGCAATACATGTATAACTGCATCAGAAGCGACAGCCACATTCCTCGCTGGGAACACAAAGCATCTAGCCAGACCCTTATTAGACTAAGATCGATCTCTCTCGTTCACGTTGATAGCCTCGATTCAGTTCAAGCTATTGCGAAAGAATTTGTCGAAGTGGTGGAACGAGCTTTCCTATTAAAAGATGCTAGGTGAATCCCTAAAGTAGATTAGTTCAATCAGCAAGACCCATCTCCGCAACATTGGAATAAATATTTTGCTTGGCATAGTTACAGTACGACTTTCCTGGTCTATTTAACTAACTGAAGCTATCCGAGATCGATATCTTTCTTATCATGCATCTCCTTGGCCCAATAGAAAAATTGCACGAGAACCAACTCTCATGTGTGATTCCCTTCAAAGGGCACCAAACTAGCTTTCTATATTGTAGAGCTTCCAGAGGATCGTCTTATACCAAAGGGACTATTTCCTCTACTTCTTAAGGTAATCACTAGACTAACCAATAAGGTTATTCATTATCCATGGCAGGCCTTATATCATTGGTTGGGCTGGTTGAAAGGCTGATCTTTAGTTCATTGCACGATGCTCTATCGGGTGAGCGAACAAGCTATAGACTAGAAGACATAGGGAATAGGAAAAGAAGTTTCAGCAACCCTAGAACTAGTTCAACTTGGAGACTGTCTTTTTCTCTATACGGAATTCCTAGTAGTCCACAAAAGAAGACAGTACCAAATAACCTAGAATAAAGAAGTTTTAGACCCACTCAAGGGTTTAGCTAATGGAGATATTAACTCTTTTAGGAACCAGTAACGCATAAACCCTGTCAAACCAAGACCAATCAATATCCGAACTGTCTCCATACGGGAATGGTTTCTCCTTCCATCAAACTCTAAGCGCTAATTTTTCCTAGTAAAGTAAATAGATTCCTTTTTTTGGCGACTAATCCGATCCGGCTAACCGGAACTGAACTTATAGCAAGGGAAGAGGCATCACCCACAGAAAGTAATTGAATCGGGAAAGTTGCGAGTTTTTACTATCCCCAGACAGAACTTTTCCTTCTTCAAGATAGCACTTACTGGGTTAAAGAAAGAATGAATCTGTTCAAGGAGAAGCTTTGAATCACAAAGATCTATTCTAGAGAAAGAGACCCCTAGAAGGGAATTTTCCATGAGGGTCGTTGGATATGCATAAAGAAAGTAGGCTAAATCCAAGGTTGGCCTTTGACCCATCTCTTGTGGATCGGTATATCCCTTAGTCCATTACTGAATAATTAATTAGTCAATTATATCATAAGGCTTAAAGAAAGGGGAGTTTTCATGAAATCGGTTGTGCGAAGTAACATATAAGAAGATGTATCGAGTACAAATTCTAGGATGACCACGACCTGGATGACCTCCACCCTGGGGTGGTTGATTGGGTGGTATAGAAACCGACACAGGATCATAGTTTGACCTCCCTACTACCTTGAACCTCTGTGAAAATAGGGGCAATATTTCCTGACATTCCTCAAGCCTCTATAATCATAGAAACTTCTTATTAGAAATGACTGGGGGGCCTGAGTTGGACCCCGTGTACCATATCCAGAAGAACCTGGTATAGATGAACCTTGAATAGTTAGAGTGCAATGAGAACTCTGCTTTAAGGGTGCTCTGAATGAATACAGCACATGAGCTCCTCGACTGGGTGGTGGTGCATGATAAGCTAGCATTTGAAATAGCTTCTCCAAAATCAACCTCGTCCTCCAGATGAGGCACCAATGAAGCTACCTGAATATCGAGGTCTCTTGTCACTACCATGCATCATCTCTATAGTCTAGCTGTGGATGTGCTTAATATGACACGCTAACTCCACATCCAAGTGAAAGTAAGTCCCAAACTATTCCCCTATCTGTAGGAAGGTGAATACCATGATGAAGATCACCAATAAATTTCCTCACTCTCTCTTCCTTAGAGGGAATCAAAATAGTATCATGACAGGACAACTCGGTAAACGTTATCTCATAATCAGTCTCCCACTGCCTCCTCAGCTCATCTCTCTTGGTGCAGGGCATAAACTTCTCCACAAAGACCCTGGAGAATCGAGCCCAAGTAAGAGGTAGGGAACCAACTGCACTACCTTGCTCATATGACTGCCACCACCTCTTGGTTGGCCCTCTAAACTGAAACACGGTGAAATACATGCCATTAGACTCCAGAAGTTTGAGATTTTGAAGATTTTCATAGCAACCATCAAGGGAATCAAAGTATATTCTATAGGAGAACCATCAAAACATGAACGATCCATCCTTTGAAACCTCCCCAACCTCTTTTGCTCATCCGCAGACAAAGCAAGCTCAACAACTAATCTAACAACTATCGGATGCAATGCAATAACTTAAGCTACTCCCAATGTGTGAAAACTCAAATCAATCTACTCGGGGGTATGGGTAGTTAATGAGTCTATGCTCCACCCATACCTGAGAAGTAGCTGGTGCAATAGAAAAAATCTGACGTGATCCAAACTCTCGAATAAACTACCAATACAAAGAAAAACATCCTAAACAACTGGCATTGAAAATAAACCGTGGGGAATATGAGTTGGTCCCACTAGATCCACATGAAATTGGCCATTCTCATCTAGTGCAGCTAATGATTCCTCCACAGAAGGTGCTCTGACACACCCTTTAGATAGGGCACGTGCTCCACCTCTAGTCGCACCTCTTCCCCTCTCGCACCTTCGGCTTTAGGGACGGGCTATTGATTTCCAGCTGATGCACGAGTCTTTATCATCAATGAGAGAATAAAAATATAAGCACTAGACTTGGATCAATCAAATCGCACCATAAGGAATGAAAGAAAGGGAATTTATTCGTAATGCATGATAGTCTCTTAAAGATAAATACAAACATCTCTATGCCGATCTGCAAGAATCTACTAGGTCTGCTCATGACTCGTGAGACCTAAGCAACTTAGTGCTCGAATACCAACTTGTCATGACCTAAAATTTTACCAGAGTCGTGATGCCATCTAATATCGCTTGCTAGGCAAGCCAACAATAAATAAGCAGAAATAGACTTCAAAAATAGTAATAAATAGTCTCAATATTATAATAACATAAATAATAAAAGTCGAATTGACGATACAACTGAAAACTACCAAATCTGTGGTGTCACTAAGTGCATGAGCTCTTTATTATACTAAATAAAATGTCTGAACAAAATACAATACTGCTTGAAAGACTGGACAGTAATAAATGATAGGAAGAGATGCTGGGTAATACAATCGAGAAGCAGCTTTACCTCATTTTCAATAGCACAACACAACACAGCTCACAGTGCTCGACATGGTCCAACTCCTAAATCTGCACATAAACTATAGAGCGTAGTATGAGTATAACCGACCTCAGATACTCAATAAGTGACAAGCCTAACCTCGACCTGAAAGCAGTGACGAGGTTGGCAAGGTCCAATACTCACTTCAACAGTTAACGATAATAATAACAATATAATAATTGCAAAAGGGAAAAGCAAGTCAACTAATATCTGGTTCAACTCAATCACAAAAGAGGATAAATAAGCATGCTTTTAAAGTATAGTAGTTTAGGCATTCACTTTTTTCATAGAAATCACCTAGACAAGGATTTATAAAAGTAAACTGTGAATTCAAACTTTAAACATCACATAGAAAATCAAATACCAATTAACATTTGGCATGTATACGTATTATCTGTATGACATGTATACATGCCAAAATAAAAAATATCACAGTTTAATCGTTAAGTATACATAATTGCAGCATATTTATATTGCCTGGCACAAGTACCCATCAATCATATTGTCAGCACTTTGATGGTGCCTTGCAAAATTTCCTTAATTATCACAAGTATATACCCAACACTCTACGAGTGCTTGATATAAGTTCCTTACTAAGCACATATCATGTGTCTGCACTCACAAGTCCCAAAAGTTTATGGCTTATTATCTGACTCCTGACGGGCAAATCCTAGACTAAGTGCTAATCGGATCAAAAGTCAAAGATCAATAGCTCAACCTAATATGGGGCCTTGACGCAAGCGTCATCTTACTACCAATATTAACATGAATCTATGGCACAAGATCAGTCGTCAACCTATTCAATATAGCTCTATGTACCAAAATAAATCATCAATCTCCTCAAATTTGAAGCTGCCAACATCTCACAGTACCATAATCAAGATACCACAACAAATAATAACATCGTGCCACATCTCAGCTTAACCTCATGTCACACACAAAAGAACACTAACAATATGTGAGATAACATATCAAGAGTGCATAGAGACAAATATATAATACACGAATATAATATCATGATTGAAAAATATGACTATGACTGAAAAACATGTCAAATATGGATAAGAACCATATTATCCATTTATAAAATGAATAACCAATGAGTCTAATTTTTATATTTGTAAAGTCTCAAATTGGGGGTTCCTTAAGTTAGTGATCATATACAAGAAGTCATGGATAATATGGTTCAGCCGATAAACTCATTTTTATCCTTATTAAATATGGCTCGGATCGGATAATTTATCCAATTTTTCATTACTTGTTTTCGATCCGAATTATATTCTTTTAGCATAATTAATTCAAATATTACTAGTACACCATATTCATCATTATCCTTATACATCTTCCCAAACAACTCCTAAATGCGTCAGAAGTAGTAAAAGTTTATATGTGAGATATATTTTGCATTAAATATGGTGAAAACAACGAATAGGAGATGAGTAATTCTTTATAATTACTTTAACAAACTGGTCAACCGCAAAGCCTAAAAATAATCGAGAGCCGAGCCGAGCCTCTAAGAAAAGGAGAGAAAAAATCCCAGCCGATGACCTAAGCAAATCCGGGAGGCGAGCTGTCGTTATCACCAAAAAGCCATAGCTTTGCCGCTGTTTCACTAAGTAGTAATGAATTGACAATGCTACCCTTTCATTCTGTCGGTGGTGTGTTCAAGTCTGTGTTTTTCTTTTTTTCTTTGGAGGGTTTTATACTCCTATTGAATTAGGAAAATCATTGCTGGCCCCAGTATTTAAGGCCTTCTATCATTCCTTTTAAGTAAGATTTAGATCCTTTTGTGCAATTTTTATTATTGGATAATAATAATAATAATAATAATAATAATAATAATAATAATAATAATAATAATAATAGTAGGAGGAGGAGGAGGAGGAGGTTAGGTAGGAAGGAGTGGAAATTAAAAATTAGGAGAATAAGTTACGTCGTTTAGATTATCCATACCGGTAATGTTAGTACGTACTCTCGTATTTGATTGTTAGTAAGCTTATTTTAATACCTACCGTTTTTTTATATTTCGATCATTTTACTATCTTGTGATGTATGCTGCTTTTACATGATTTTTTCGGTGTTAGTCCCGTTTTATTTTCTTGTTATTATTGTTGTACCTATGCTTGTCTGAGCCGGAAATATATTAAAAATAACCTCTCTATCTCTATAAAGATAGGAATAAAGTATACATTCATAATATTTTAGATCCTACCATGTGGGGTTAAACCGAATACGTTATTATTTTGTTGTAAGTAGTAGTAATAATAATAATAATAATAAAGGTCATACATTATTTTGTTTTACCAATATTAGATCCTTTTGTAGAATCTTCATATGGTTGCATGAATCATCTCAAACTAATAATGGTGATGGTGACGAGATTTCATAATCGATTGGACCTTATAATATTTTATGTTTGGAAATATGGAGTTCAAAGAGAGCATTCTATTAAAGACTCAAGCTTTTAATTTCCTCTCTTTTGAAACTTAAATGCATGCATCTTTATAGAAAGATAAAAAGATTATACCAAATTCGTGGGTCAGGTGAATTTTGTCTTTTATGTTCTTTTTATCTATGACATATTGCGTTGGTTGCTTTGTTGTATTATATGAGGATCAATAAGCTTAGGGATGATAATGGGACGGGACAAGGCGGGTGAGTTTACTTTTATATTGGTGAGGGGTAAGTTAAAATAATTTTTAAACTTTTAAAGCGAGGTGATGTGGGTTGCGGGTTTAATATACGCAATTTTGAATTTTATCTTTTTTAAAACAAAGCAATCACTTCAACTCTAATATTATATATATTCCTTTTTACTAGTACACATACTATTTTGATTTATAATGACCAATTTATATAAGTCTTAAAAAAATGATATTACTTAAATCAAGATATCATATTAGTAATTGAAAATAATAGTAACTCATTTATTTTGGAAGATCGGCGTAATACTTTCTCAGTTTTTATGTTTATATGATTTTATTGAATTATCCATTTCATAAAATAACAAAATATCAAACTAGTTTGTTTTAAAAAAAAATTAAAGAAAAAAACGTAAATGGGGTGGGGCGGGTTGAAAACTGAAAAAATAAAGAAATTTTACCTCATATAGAAAAGTTTTGCACCATACTTATTATAAATAAAAAACCTTTTAAAATATTATTTTTTGTAGCTACTTTTTAGTTTTTAAGGCAAAATATGTATTTATGGTCACTTCCTACCTTTAAGCCATTAAATACGTTGTCTAGTATTTTTCTTTTTCATTCTTTCAGTTTATTCGCTTCCAAGATCACCGCATAGTATCTTATTTCTCTCTGCAGGATCTCTCTCTCACAGCGCTATTGTTTTCCCTATTGTTGAACCATGATTCTGCTTTATTTATTGGTTCTTTCTCTAGATTGTTCTCAAACTCCTAGAGTAAATTTGTTGCATTGCATCTCTATTAACATGATTTTCAAAATATCTTGATTAAAGTTGCTAATATGAGCCTGTATCTTTTCCCAAATTTGAGCGGACATGGTCAGTTCATTACTGAATTGATTTTGAATATTGACATGGAAAAGGAAAGGATAGAGAAGAAGGTGGCAGCAGCTAATAAGATTAGGATTAGTTTTGGGAAAATAGGTTAAACCATTCGCAACAACAATGAAAAAGTATTAACAGGTATATCAGCAATCACTGAAGCCAAAGGGAGAACAAAAATACGCAGTGACCCTAATTGTATATGTATTTATATGTATCCAGGTCTATATACATTGATTTTGAGTTTGTATAGTGATTTTCTCTTCTTGTATTTAGATGTATTTATATGTATTCGATAAGGCATACATTAATATTTATTTTATACAGTGATTTCTTATTGTTGTATTTAGATGTATTTATATGTATTTGAGTTCATACATTAATATCGTTAAATATATTGTTAGTTCTATCATTTTGATGTTATGCATCAATTAGTTATGCATTCAATCTAATTGTATTCATATGTATTTTCAACTTAACTGTATCCATCTGTATTTAAAACAACAATACAATGAGATACAGTAAATACTCTCAATACAAATAGAAAATCAATGAATATAACCAATGAAATATACTCAATAAAGCAGTAATACCATATATTAGGAGTAAATAAAATATTTTGAATATAAAAATTAACTTGAATACATCGAATAATGACAGGAAAAGAAACTTGAACAGTATGAGAAAAAAGAATAGTGACTGAAACTCTAAAGAATGCGCTATTTTTTGGTGTTTAGCGTCTAACAAATCTTCTCATTAATTGGATTGATAATGTTGTCTGTTATAATTGATTTAGGTGAATTATATTAGGAGTGTATCCCATTAAATTAGCAGTTTTCTGTTATTAAACAATTGAAGAGACCTATTATTATGTTATATTCATGAATGCATATTATGAATACATGTTAATACATCGACTAACAGCTAGACTGCCCTGTTTTTAGTCGATTTTTGCTACTGTATTCATGAATATAGTAGATCGAATACATCGAATATATTACCATAACAATGGAAAGGTAGCTACAGAAAATAATTATATATATAGTAGCTATAGGAAATTAATAGCCACTAAACAATAGTAATTTCTGAAAATTCCTCAAAAATAACTACCCGAATTCGGGGCAGGGCAGGTTAAATTTTTTTAGGTTTTTCCAAATCCATCTCGCCCCACTGCCATTCCTAAATAAGCTTTAATTGATATTTCTATTTATTTTTCTATTTTTCATCCAAACGTCTTTAAGTTTTATAGAATATAACTCTTATGATGACCAAAAAAAGAAGATTCTTCATTATCATTATAGGTATATAAATTTTATTAAAATTAAATCCATTAAATAAATTTGGGCTATATTTTAAATTCAAAATATATTGGTTCAAATAAATATTATGGGATAATATATAAATGAATTATTTATATAGATCCAATATATATTAATTAATAAGTCTTAAGTCATTGGGCTAACACATTAATTGTGTTAAAGTTATGAGCCCACTTTATTAAGCCCAAGATATTATCTTCCTAGAGGCCCAGTTTGGTGTCATGTGTCAAATGACGTAGCACGCCAAGTCAAACGGAAGAGCTGGTGATATCATGTCACGTGTCAAAATGACAAGGCATGTCAAGTCACATTAAATGGCCAATAAAATCACGCGACGTGTGCAAGTGACATGTTCTGGCTAATCAAATACGGTCATGTCACATTTCAATTTGATTGGTCGGAAAGAGTTTGTTCTTTTCATGACTCCTCCATTCCACAACTATAATAGGAGTCTTCATAACCCAGAAAAGACACCAAAAGTTATAACAAGAAGCAAGAGAGAGCTCGTGGATCAAACACCACAAATTTCTCTACAAGTTTCAAGCTTCAAGAAATCAAGTTCAATTTCAAGATATCAAGTTCAAGCTCTAGAACAAAGAACAAATCAAGGTCAAGTTCAAGCAATCAAGCTCAAACTCAAGAACAAGATCATCAACAAATATAGATTCTGTTAGGAACCGTGAACAACGCTAGAGGGGGGGTGAATAGCGTTTTACAGGAATTATGCGGAATTAAAAATCCTGTTGCAGGAATATAAAAATACTGCAGGAATTTAACAAGTGCTGGAAATAAATGCGGAAGGTAAAGAAGGCAGAGATGTATACTGGTTTACCACACCTTGTGGCTAGTCCAGTCCCCGAGAGACTCTCTCGAGATTTCCACTATACCCTGTCGAGCTTACGGGTGCTCAACAAACCTTTACACTTGAGACTTGAATCGAACAAGTCTCAAACACCTGCTTGAGGATACCTCACCTCAAGACTTCCCTGTTAAGCTTCCGGGTGCCTAACGAACCTTTACAACTTGAGAACTTGATACAACACAAGCCTCAAACAACCTGCTTAAGAACACCTATCCCTAAGACTTCCCAAGAAGAAATACAACACTCCTTCTTGTTACAAGTGCTCACAAAGAAACACTCACTACTCACTTTACAATAACTCTCTCAATAGAGTGGATTATGAGTACAAATATATCAGCTCAAGAACACAACAACTTAATTGATAAATTTGGCTCTCTCAAAAACAATGTATATGATATGAAATTTGATGCTCAATAATGTAATATGATTTTTCACAAGTTTGGATCAGTTGTGTTACCTCAAAAACGAGTCAGAGATATGTTTTTATAGAAATGAAAGAGTATATGACCGTTGTCTTAGAGTAAAACATAAATCTCTGATTTTATCAAAAGACAATCGATTGTTATAGGAAGACAATCGATTGTGTCAATTATTTCAAAAAGTTTTCTGACACATTTTGAATAAGAAGATTGAGTAATAAATGTATACCAACCAAATCTAGACTTTAAAGATCAGCAATAATTGTAGAAGTCCGTTTGGAGTTTTTCAAACAATGACAATCGATTGTGTCAATAGACAATCGATTGTGGCTCAAATGTCAAGACATTTCTGTCAGGCTACTTTGAAAATTGCAGATTTGGTAAACAAATTTCAACAACACAATCCTTGATTTATGGAGCAATTTTCTGAGCAGGATTTCAGTCTTGACTTTGAAGAAGATTTAATAAATATATTCAACAACCAAATATTTGATTTAAAGACGTTTTGAAAATAAGTTTTTGAAGTCTGATACTATGACAATCGATTGTGAATAGTGACAATCGATTGTTCTTCATTTTTGAAGATTTTGTAAACTCACTGCCTGAAGCCAGTTATTTTAAGGCTAAGTATAAACTGCTTGATAATCGATTGTGGTCATAGAAAATCGATTGTTAAACTCAAATTTCACAAGACGAGTTTAAAAATCATTTTGGCAAATATGCAACTTATTTCTTTAAAATATGATGATGCATGATTTTATAAAAATCATTTTATGTGAGAGCCAATATTAGAAATAAGTCGTTGAGTCAAGATTACAATTTAAAACGACTCAACAGTTGACTGCATTTGCTATTCTTGAACTTGTCCTGTCCTTCTTGTACTTGGACTGTTATTGTTCCATCACCAATGTTTGGCATACCGATGTTTGGCATTTATCAAAACCTACATGAATCAACACACGTTAGTTCGAGAACGTGTTTCCAACAATTTCCCCCTTTTTGATAATGGCAAACCTGTATCGGGATATGCATATTAATAACAGTTCAATATATGACACTATGCATAACAGTTCAAGATATGTTCCCCCTAAATATAAGATTCTCCCTAAGTTTATGCAACAAATATTTAGAGACTTGCAACATCATAAACATGCATATTCTTCCCCCTTTAAAGAATGCATGTAGACATGTAAAGTTGCATATATCCTTATCTTCCCAAAGCATAGAAAATATCCCCTTTATCTTCTAATGCATGAACAAGATAGATATGCATATACCCTTAATCTTCCCCCTTTTGACATTAACAAAAAGGTTAGAAAAAAAAGGTTAGGTCACAAGTTGTACAACTTCCCCCTTTTTGACATAAATGAAAAGGTAATTAAAAAAAATATATAATTCCCCCTTTTGGCAAGTTGCATTACTTCCCCTTTTTGACAAAAATAACAAGATAAATTCACATAAGAGTAATTGGAGAAACATTAAAAACATATTTCATTAGATAAATAAAAAATTACATTAGCCAAAATAGAAATACAACATAACACAATTAATTCATTCCTCATCATTATCATCTTCGGCCATGTTGTCCGGCGGTGCCTCGAATGGGACAAGAGCATTGTATGGATAGTTGATATGATCAAAATAACCATGGACTTGATGAGTCAATGTATCAACTTTTTGCTCAATACGATGTACCGAGGTGGACAAAGAAGTAAGATGATCTATAATAATAGTCATATTCGGATCTTGAGTATGACTCGATTGAGGAGGATTTGGAGGAGGATGAGTGTCATGTTCGCCACCACTGTGAAAGGAAGATTCAGAAATTTCCCAGTGTTTCGTCTGATTTTTAAGAGGACCATTTTCCGTGACAAATCCGGAGGCTTGAAGAAAGTGCATGATAAGGAGAGCATAAGGAAGATGCTTATCGTCTGCAATAGCATCACGCATGTGAAGCTTGATTAATTTGCACCAATTTATTTTTGCTCCAGAAGCAATAGCATGCATGAGCTTAGAATCTTCTTGAGATATGGTGGTGTGGCTGTGCCTACGAGGCTTAAGAACTCGGGTGATGAAATAAAATATCAACCGATAGTTGGGATCCATTCCCGTTATTGTAGGACGACGGGAGGATAATCTTGGATCATAGGACGTAAGTCCGGTTTGATGAAGAAAAGTAGTTTCATCAAAAAGAGCACCAGCCTCTCCAATATATTGGAGAATGTCGTTACCATCATTTGGAAGATTGGCAATGGCATTGAGAGTTTCATCGGAGACAACAATTTTGACACCATTTATAAAGGTGACAAGGTCACCATCGTCATTTTGACGAAGGTTTGAATAAAAAGTGCGAATCAGTGTATTATTAATAAAATCATAAGAGAGAAGTAGGAAGTCAAGAAGTTGACTTTCATGAAGTAGATTGGCAGCAAGACCATAGGCTCCGAGATATCTTTCAGTAGAAAAACGGGGAGGATGAATTTCTCGTTTTTCAAATTTGGTAACAAAACGGTTGAGCTTGTTTTCGCTCTTAAAGAATAAGACAGTACCATCTTGATACGGATAGTACCCATGAGAAGAAGGAGGAGCAGAGGTGGAAGCACGTTGCTTACCGGAACGGGTTCTTCCTGATTTGTTGCTCGACATATTGATAAAAAAGCTTGAATTTGCAAAAAGGCTTTTAAGAGAATTTGAAGCTTTGAACTATGAATTGTGGTGATGAATATGAAGAAACCATCTCCTATTTATAGAGAGGGAGATAGGAGATCAATTAAGGCTGGAATGAAGACTCAAAAACGGTCATATTTTGGAAGTAGCCGTTGAGACAATCGATTGTGTCTTGAGACAATCGATTGTTGAATAGTGTTCTGCCCGTTAATTTGACTGACAGCTGACAATCGATTAAAGATATCTGCAAGATTCAGAACGGTAAGAATTTTTGAAATTTAACCATTGGACAATCGATTGTTAATATGGAACAATCGATTGTGTGTCTGTTTGACACGATTTTAAAAACTGGGCAAGAAACAGAGATCAAACTCAGAAATGCGCGGACAATCGATTGTGGCCTATAACAATCAATTGTGACTGAGGCCAAAAATATTTTAAGTCCTGAAAATCGATTATGGAAGTATGTTAATCGATTTTGAATATATGACAATCAATTATGGAAGTATGACAATTGATTTTAGGAGTATGATAATCGATTTTGGATATATGACGATCGATTATAGATGAGACAATGCCATCAACATATGGTAGAAGATAATGATTTTTCAGAATTATAAAAACGCTTTTAAGAAAACATTTTATGAAGACATATAATCAATACCAATTGTTATAAATACCAATTGTTATAAATACACATAACCAATTGTTATAAAAACAAAACCTAGCACATATAGTCAAATATTTCATTTTATCAAAACATCAACAATTGAATAAATGTTAATCACAACTATATTCCCCCTATCTATGAGGATATCTCTGCAAAAATGCAATATTCAAAATATGAATGCAACATAAATGTATGCATTTGATCAACGTAGAGTCAAGAACTCCGAGTTCACTAAGAATACGGAAGAAACAACTCTTAATCTAAAAGGCTTGGTGAAGATGTCCGTTGATTGAATACTCAATTTTGACATCGCCTTCGAGATCGTGATCTATTTGAACATGGACATGATGAATATCAATACTTACTAAACATTACATCAATTCTACTAGCAGTAGGGTAGAGCAAGGAACGATCATACCCGGTTTATTTTGATGTCATCCTCCATCATTGACATCTCAATTTGCTAGTTATTGAATTAGACTTCTTGCTAGCACATTAGTGGCTCCAAAATAATTTTATCAAATAAAAATATCTTCAATAATATCAACACACAATTTATGCGAAATTCACACCAAAAATATTATCACCCCAAAATTCATCTTTTAAAACAATATATTTCTAATATCATCAATAGAAAATATTTTCGAAAATCGATAGATATAGTTAAGAGAATATCATCAATAAAATTCATGCAATCAATTCTTTCAAAGCACAAATTCCTCTTCAAGTAAGGCAAGATAGAATGTAATGACATTCACTTACTTGTAACAAATTGCCTAAAACATTTCTTCTTTTAGCAAGAAGATTGTATTAAGGCTAATTCCTTTTACCATATTCACAAAAGAATAGGAAGGATATTGAGGAACATACAATATAGAGATTGCTATAAATTTATCAATTTTATCAACAAAACATGTCACAAAAATACCAATTGTTATTTTGGATAGCATTTATCAAAACATGCATTAATAGAAAAATAATATCATTTGCTGTTTTGAAAAGATTACCAAAACATGAATCAACCAAAAATGATTCTAGTAGATACTCAATCAATACAAGAATCAACATTAGTCAAAGCATGGATCAACATTTAATAAATGATACTAGTAATCAGTCAAAAACAGATTTTCAGCATGTCAATCAACAAGGATAGTCAACAATGAAATCTCATATATCAATTATTGCAATTTCAGCACATCAATATTTTTCCAAGTGAGAATCACGTTAACAACCAACATGTTTATATTAACAGCTGCCACATATTATTTACAACAACAAATCTGTCAATAATAATTATTTGCACAATTCGATTTTATCAAAAAAAAAGCTAACCGAATTTCCCCTTGATGCATTTAGGTGTCGTGCTTGGTGAATCTACTACAATTTTGTAGTCTTCAAGCACACCTGCAAAAATAAAATACCTACGGAGAGGTATTTGGTACCCAAACCATTTTGGGTCCTTGAGGGTTAGGCAAATAATGATTATAACTAAAAGATAAATCTCTATGCTTCGCAAAACACACGGGTGCAATGTGACCTACACGATAGCAATAATGACATACAACATTCGGGTTGTGCCTATGCCTAGGTTGTGCCAAATACGTTCTAGGTGATCTATAGTCATTCCTAGATGCGTTGAAAATCCTAGAGTCATTTCTAGGTGATCTAGCATGATTCATCCTAGACTTATCAATAAACGTCCTAGTATTATTTCTAGGCAAATTAAAGCGATTAACTCTAGACTCATTATTCCAATTTCTAGAATTGTATCTAGGTGGTCTAAAGTTATTAATCCTAGATTTGTTGAAGAACCTAGCATCGTTTCTAGGTTGTCTAGTCTCGATCCTAGAATTATTTCTAGGTTGCCTAAAATAACTATTTCTAGGCTTGTTTGCATACATCCTAGCATAGTGTCTAGGTGGTCTAACAACGTTTTTTCTAGACTCATTTAAAACCCTAGATTTATTTCTAGGTGGTGCAGTAGAATTTCTAGCGTGATTCTTGTTTTTACGCCGTCTATTTTTCCTAGATTTCTTCTTTTCTTCCATAACCTTAGGAACATCTACACTACGTGTTTCTAGTGTACTCCTAAGTTCTGCAATTTCAGATTGCAAGGATTCACAAGAAGAACATTCAGAACATTGATCAATAGAAGAAGCTTCATGCATAGCTTTAATCACATTTCTAAGATCAACACTATCATTTTGTAAAAATTGATTTTCTTCTACAAGCTTCTCGTTATCACGAGTCAATTTTTCAAAAATTTTTTCTTTTGAAGAAAGTTGATTTTCAAAATATTTTTCTTTTAACAAAAGGTCTTTCTTCAGTTCTTTCAAGGATTTTGAAACATTTACAAATTCACCAAAAAGTTCTTCATAGGCATCTTGTAATTCTTCAAACGAGTGAGAGCCAGAAGTACTTACCTCTTCTTCTTTGTCGGCCATGAAGCATCGTGTATTTTGTTCATCACACGAATAGCTCGTTTCTTGAGGAATGTTTTCATAAATGTCCTCAAGTTTGTTCCACACTTCTTTGGCAGATTTGCAGTGTGAAACTTTCTGACATTCATCCTGATTTAGAGAGCTATACAACATTTTTATAGCCTTGGTGTTGTATTCTCTTACCATGGCTTTTCCAGCTTGTTTCGTCATTAGTTTACCAAACTTTATGATTTGCCAAAGACGAAAGTCGTTTGCTTGGATGAAGATTTTCATCCGCTCCTTCCAATATGCGTAGTTGTTGCCATCAAATACTGGAGGTTTGAAGATTGAGTGACCTACGCTCATTGTGCCTGCATTCAACATTCTCAACAGAAAATACAGATCTTTCTCTCAACCGGTTAAGGCTTTCAGAGAGTTAAGCTCTGATACCAATTGTTAGGAACCGTGAACAACGCTAGAGGGGGGGTGAATAGCGTTTTACAGGAATTATGCGGAATTAAAAATCCTGTTGCAGGAATATAAAAATACTGCAGGAATTTAACAAGTGCTGGAAATAAATGCGGAAGGTAAAGAAGGCAGAGATGTATACTGGTTTACCACACCTTGTGGCTAGTCCAGTCCCCGAGAGACTCTCTCGAGATTTCCACTATACCCTGTCGAGCTTACGGGTGCTCAACAAACCTTTACACTTGAGACTTGAATCGAACAAGTCTCAAACACCTGCTTGAGGATACCTCACCTCAAGACTTCCCTGTTAAGCTTCCGGGTGCCTAACGAACCTTTACAACTTGAGAACTTGATACAACACAAGCCTCAAACAACCTGCTTAAGAACACCTATCCCTAAGACTTCCCAAGAAGAAATACAACACTCCTTCTTGTTACAAGTGCTCACAAAGAAACACTCACTACTCACTTTACAATAACTCTCTCAATAGAGTGGATTATGAGTACAAATATATCAGCTCAAGAACACAACAACTTAATTGATAAATTTGGCTCTCTCAAAAACAATGTATATGATATGAAATTTGATGCTCAATAATGTAATATGATTTTTCACAAGTTTGGATCAGTTGTGTTACCTCAAAAACGAGTCAGAGATATGTTTTTATAGAAATGAAAGAGTATATGACCGTTGTCTTAGAGTAAAACATAAATCTCTGATTTTATCAAAAGACAATCGATTGTTATAGGAAGACAATCGATTGTGTCAATTATTTCAAAAAGTTTTCTGACACATTTTGAATAAGAAGATTGAGTAATAAATGTATACCAACCAAATCTAGACTTTAAAGATCAACAATAATTGTAGAAGTCCGTTTGGAGTTTTTCAAACAATGACAATCGATTGTGTCAATAGACAATCGATTGTGGCTCAAATGTCAAAAGACATTTCTGTCAGGCTACTTTGAAAATTGCAGATTTGGTAAACAAATTTCAACAACACAATCCTTGATTTATGGAGCAATTTTCTGAGCAGGATTTCAGTCTTGACTTTGAAGAAGATTTAATAAATATATTCAACAACCAAATATTTGATTTAAAGACGTTTTGAAAATAAGTTTTTGAAGTCTGATACTATGACAATCGATTGTGAATAGTGACAATCGATTGTTCTTCATTTTTGAAGATTTTGTAAACTCACTGCCTGAAGCCAGTTATTTTAAGGCTAAGTATAAACTGCTTGATAATCGATTGTGGTCATAGAAAATCGATTGTTAAACTCAAATTTCACAAGACGAGTTTAAAAATCATTTTGGCAAATATGCAACTTATTTCTTTAAAATATGATGATGCATGATTTTATAAAAATCATTTTATGTGAGAGCCAATATTAGAAATAAGTCGTTGAGTCAAGATTACAATTTAAAACGACTCAACAGTTGACTGCATTTGCTATTCTTGAACTTGTCCTGTCCTTCTTGTACTTGGACTGTTATTGTTCCATCACCGATGTTTGGCATACCGATGTTTGGCATTTATCAAAACCTACATGAATCAACACACGTTAGTTCGAGAACGTGTTTCCAACAGATTCAAGATCAAGCTCAAAGACCTATAAATTTATTTACCATTAAAAAGAAGAATCAGAGGATTCATAGAGATTTTAACACTCAAATATTTGAAATAAAATACTACGACTGTTGCAATATTTTTTGTCTTGATTTTATTTTCTCGACGCAAATTTATTGTCTACAAATTATGGCATGTCCCGTGGGACAATCACTGTCTCTCATCTCTACTTTTCAATCATCAAAGTCCGAGAATATTGAAATGAATTCAAAGAAAATCAACTCCGGTTCAACTTCCACCAATACTGTTAACTCCAAGTTCTATGCTGATGGGAAAAGCATCATGGATATTACCTTTGGAAGCTTTGGACTAGTTACGAGGAGCAAATAGAGCTCTTTAGGACAACAAGCACCCCAAGTGTTGTTTGCATCAAAACCTATTTTCGGATCTTCATCCTCAAAAGAAGCAAGATCTTCCACAAACGCACCTGAATGAGGAAGCGATGTTGCTGAAAGGATAAAGAAAACTCTTGCTTTTCTTGACCTCTTCAGATCTAAGCACTCTACTGTGAAAGAAGATGATTATGCTTCAAGTGATAGATCCTCCCCACTCACACCACATAGCGTGATCCAATAAAGGATCAATTTGTGTGAAAATTCATGTTACTCTCCGTTATCCACGACAATCATGCAAGCCATGCCAACAAACACTTCATCCGTGGAGCAGCAGTTGGCAAACTTGATGGAAGCAATCATTGGCTTGACCAAATGCATGCAAAATCAAGAGGCTAGAATTGACAAGCTAACAGACAAGATGGGAATCTTGATGGAAGAAGAATCCATCCATGTACCCGGAAAGCTCCCAAAAGTTCTAGAGAGTGACCCTCCCCCAAGACAAGTAGCATCTACTAAGGCTATCTGTGTCTCATCTGAAAGGATGATTCCAATCGATCAACTGAAGGAGTTCATTGAAGGAATCATTAATAAAAAATATGAAATTGCTGCCAAATCCTCCCTTACATATGCAAAGCCCTACACTATAAGGGTCGATATGTTGAAGATGCATGCTGGCTATCAACCTCCAAAGTTTTAACAGTTTGATAGTAAAGGTAACCTAAAGCAACATATGGCACACTTCGTGGAGACGTGCAACAATGTTGGGACTTATAGATATTATCTCATCAAGCAGTTTTTCCGCTCGCTAAAAGGAAATGTTTTTTACTGGTACACATACCTCAAAGCTGGATCTATCAATAACTGGGATCAACTAGAGCAATATTTCCTTAATCTCTTTTATAGTACGAGAGGTAATATGAGTATGATAGAACTTACAAATACTCGTCAAGAAAAGGGAGAACCAGTTATCAACTTTATCAACCGTTGGAGGAATGCGAGCCTCAACTGCAAAGACAGGCTTAATGAAGCTTCGGGCATAGAGATGTGCATCCAAGGCATGCATTGGGGATTGCGCTACATCTTGCAAGGTATCAAGCTTAGCACATTTGAAGAACTTGCAACTCGTGCCCATGACATGGAGTTGAGCATGGCCTCTACTGGAAATGAAAGGCTACCATCTATGAACCTCGCAAAGAGAATGAAAAGCAAGAAGTCAGAAAGTGGGGCAAGTTTGTACCCAAGTCTAATAGCAAAGAAGCTTTGAATGGAAACATGTCACCTCTGAAGTTCACGATGAAGGTTTGCAAGAAGTAGAGTATGAAATCCAATTCTTTTCAAGATAAGACAAGTGGAATGTTGACTCTAAAAGAAATGCATGAGAAAGAGTATCCATTTCTGGATTCTGATGTGCCATCCATTTTTGAATAACTCCTCGAGTTAAATCTCATTGAGCTTCTGGAGATGAAACAACCAAATGAATCTAATAAAGCGAATGACCCAAATTACTGCAAATATCACCGACTTGTAAGCCACCCTCTAGAGAAGTGCTTTATTTTCAAGGACAAACTTATGGACTTGGCCTGTGAAAAGAAGATCGTGCTTGAAAATGAGAAATCAAGCGCGAACCAAGTCTCTATCACCTTTACCTCATTCAGTCTAGATGAGTTATGTAGTTTAAAAGGAATCAAAAATGAAGAATTACTGGAGAACAACAAAGCTGAAGACGATCAACCTGATGATGATGAAGGTTGGACATTGGTGACTCATCGTAGGTGCCACAAAAGGAGCCCACGAAAAGAAACAATAGAACAACAAACAAGGAAGATGATGGTAAAAAGACCAATTAAAAAGAATCCATTTAGGCATTTGAAGAAAGCAAAAGTGCAGATGTACCACCCTCAAAAGCCACGACATACAATGACCTTGGAGGATTTCTTGCCATCTTGGTTTTGCACAAATATTTCCTGTGATGGTATTGAGGCCTCTTGTTGTAATGCTGATAAAAGGAAAGAAAAGAGTGATGACCTACCATTAGCACTACCTTCGGAAAAGATCATCGAGTCTACTCCTCAAGAAGTTAATGCTTGTGAGGAAAAAGTCACATTCACAAATGACGATATTCTGCTGGGTGACATTCTTCATAACCGCCAATTTACCTGGTACTATATATGCGTGATGAAAGGGTAAATCGAGTTTTGGTTGATAGAGGATCCTTAGTGAACATTTTTCAAATTTGCACTGTGAAAGAACTTGGTATTCCCATGAACAAACTCTCAGAAAGTCGTGTGATGATTCAAAGATTCAACCAACCTCAAAAATTATTAGGTAGTGATTCTTCTATTTTAATACCTCCTTTAAAAGAGTTGTCACACGTTGAAACCCGCTTTTGCCAGAAAAATGGGCGCAACAACGCCAATTCCTCTTTTGTAGCCTCCTTTTCTGAGGCTAGAAGGTCCATCATGTTCCTCAGTGTCTTGGCCAAAATTTTGAGCTTGTTCATCTTGAACCAAAGCTAGTCTATCAGGCCTATCTTCTCTTGGACCTGCGAGGTTACGCGTAACCTCTCATTTTTAATCTCAAATATCCTTACCTTCTCGGCCAATACGGTATGCTCCAGTTTCACGGATGAAGCCTCCCTTTGAGCTTTTTCTAGCTCAGCTCGAATAATAGGGAGATCCTTCAAGGCTTCATCTTTTTGATCTCTAAGAACTCTATACATGTCCTTCTGCCAAACTTTCTCCTTGATCTCAAACTCGAGCAATCTAACTTCCATTCAAGACCGATGGAATCTTTCATGGGCGAGCACCGAAGTTTGAAAACAAATGGATAAGATCATGAGAATATGTTGAAGTTAAATAATATGCACAAAGGGCACATAGAAAAGGAAACTTACCCAATCCAATGCATGTTGTGCCTCGTTGAAGGGGCTCAGTGTGATCACCTCATTCATCTTTATCTAGTTCTCTTCGGTCAGCAGGAAGCAAAGATAGCTAGCCACGCCTACCGGCTCGGACAATACCTGGTTGTCAACCAGGATAGTAAACACGACTGTGTTTTATGGTCGGGAACCACGCTTGTAGCAGGGAATTGCTTTACCAGCTTTGGGCTCGAGCTCGGCTTGCCTACTCCCAATGACACGTCTTTTTTTGGGATCTCTAACTGACCAAACCCAGAGTAGTCCTCCAATGCGCCCAAGTCCACACCATCAAAGATCATGTTGAAGGCCTCGTCTACGGCCCATGCTATCTAATTTGACTTTTCCTTGATGGCCCGAGCCTCGTTGAATAAGGACTTTATATGGGATGATGATTCCGTGATATCAACAACATCGGCTGATTCCCTTGGAACAAGGATAGCTTCTCGAGAGACTATGGCCTCTGATTTTATTTCTGACTCCCCAGCTAAGGAGGGGTCGGCCTCTCAGTTGCTTTGTCTGGTTGCCGCCCCCTCTTATTCATCAATGGTCGGCCCGTGGGCGACAAACTCTAGGTCGTCATATTTAGGCTAATCCCTGAGCTGGTAGAAAGAGTCGCAGTCTAGCACCCTGGCCCGAGTACTTCTCTTATTTCTCTTTTGGGCCGGGAATACTACCTTTTTCTTCTTGGATTCGGCGTCCAAAGATCCTGAAGGATTTGCATTTCTTCTATGTTCTCCTCTTTCTTCATAGTAGCCTTGGGCTGTCTTGAATCCAATGCCCGGAGCCTAGTTTTTTTGGGAAAACCTATGAATGAAAAAGAGGCTTAAAAGAAAAATTGCATATATAAATAAGTTTTGTCGGGAAGAGCACTCACCATGGGAACTGGCCTTCCACTTTCTCTTGGAAAGCCTGCGCCATTCGCATTCAAAATATGACATCTACGTGTATATCCTCTCGAACCACTCTTTGAAGTGGGAAACCGCATTGGGGACTCGGGAAACCGTTGCACGATGATAAAGCCATGTAATGAAGAAGGAAAACAAAAAAATCCAAAAGAAATTCTAAGTACTCAAAAAGAAGAGAGACTTACGGGCTAGGATTCACTTTTTAGGGAATGGTAGGAACTCAGAGGGAATGAGATCCTCGGTTTTCACCGAATGAATCTTCCCTTCAAGCCTCAATATATATCATCGTTGATGCTCGAGAATAGAGTTTTCTTCCCCCGACAAACGAGCTTGATTAATCCCCCTCGAAAGATTCTGGGACTGTAGAGACGAAGTAGATGGTCGAGGGTGAACCAGGGTGCTTCGGTGTTGTTAGCAAAGTGGTGGAGTAGGATCACAATCCTCCAAAAGAATGGATGAATTTGCCCAAGACAGACCTCGTACCTTCTGCAGAAGTCGAGGACCATAGGGTCTATGGGGGCAAGTGTAAAGGGGTATATGTAAACACTTAGATACCCCTACACATGTGTGGTAATATCCTCGTCGGGACTGGATATGACCACCTATTTTCCCTCCCATTTGAAGTCCTTCCAGACAATAGAGATAATGGAGCATATGTACCTCCATACCTCATCGCCTGTTCATGTTGACAGTAGGCTTTTTCGACTTTGAAGTCGTTTTCTATAGAGCGGCCTCTGGGACTAAAGTACTTCTAGGGAGGTTCCGGGTTCACTTCAAGTACGGCCACCTCAGCATCCGTGGACAGGTTAAAAGTTGAAGGACGATCTGTTGAGGCACAGATTTCGAAGTCTTTGAAATCAAGTTGTGGGAAATATGAAGATTTGGAGGAGGGGATAAAGATTGAAGATGAGGATGAAGATTTGAAGGTCAAAGTTGAAGGTTTGAAGATGGAGTATGAAGATTTGAAAAGGGAAAAATGAATATATGAAGGTGTGTAGAACAATGTATGAAAATTTAAAGAGGTTGAGAACAAGTGAAAAGTTCGAGGGTAAATTAAGGAGTTATGGAGTCAAAAAGTAAAATGGTGAAAAAGGACCGAAGCATTTATAGAAAGGGGTAATCAATGTGTCACATTTCCCATTTGAGAACGTTCAACCAGCGGCTGACACATGGCCAAAGACAGAATGACGTGACTGATAGGACGTTCCACTGACTCGTGAACTCAGTTATAGCGTACGAAAGAAGGGATTGGGATCAATTAATCGCTTTCCGTCACTTTGATAAATCTGCTCTCTGAAAAATGAGGGGACTTATTTATGTATAAAATTAGGGGCAAAATTTTCCCCTATTTCCCGATAAGAAAAAAAGAGGGAAGCGGTTTGACACCACTACAAGCAAGGTTGAAGGACCCTCATATCGAAACTCGGGAGGAGTGAACGATGTATTTGGGTTCGGGCGCTGCAAAATAACGGACCCAGGCCAAGTAGAGTTTCGAGACCACAGAAAATGAGGAACGGTTAGGCCTGACAAGAAGGGAGCTATAATAATCGCCCTTAACCGGATATTACAGCGAGAATCTTGTCTGATATCAACTGTAAATTTATTAGGACGAAAATTCCCCTACTATATAAAAAGGAGAGTTTCTTTTATTTTGAGAGATGCTTAACACACAAATCAAAGCAATAAAAGTTTATTTTTTCTTCTAGCTATTATTCAATGTATTTTTCAGTTATTCTCTTCTTTAATCGCAAAATCGAGCTTATATCGAGGGTCCGATCAAGATCGAATTTTAGGGTTCAACTTAAGATCATGCTTGATCATCACATTACAATTGGTTTGATCGTTCATTTTATCTTTAACTTAATTACATGTTATCTTAGATTATTCTTATTGAACTAAATTACATATCCTTTAAACCATGTACAAATTTAATTGTTACTCATTATTTTAGGATAAATAGGTTACTCAACTTATAATAACATTATCTTTGATTACATGTGCTTATTGAGGAGACTGTGGAGTCCACTGATCAATATCTTCTGAGATGGCAATAAAGTAGCACACGTTTGGCTCAAGAAATCAGGAATCCAAAACCTAACCATCAGAGACTGAGTGAGTGAGTGGGTAAAGAAGTAACCAAAATAGCTGCCCATCCAACCGCGTAAATTAAAAATAGCTATTAAATGTATAATATATGTATATTATATATAATTAATATATAATATATGCATATGACTAAAAAATAAATAAGGAATATGGCCGACTATCTATGCAAAAATTCCGTAAATAAAAAACTAACCCAAATAGTCGTGTCGAACATTGTTTCGAAAATCCCGGGCCGACAAAAATGGACTAGTATTAGTTAAGCAAGTTTCCACTTCAGTTTGTAATACTTCGGCAGGGTGTACCAAAAAATTAACAAATCGCACTAAACCGATAATCTGAGTTAAATCGAGAAAAATATTCTATAGTTCAGTTTTATATGGTTTGGTATTTGGAAAGAAACCCAATCATAATTGATTTGGTTTGATTTTAACTAAAAAATGATAAACCGAAACCAAACCGATGACTTTACATTTATGGAGGTTTTAAATATAACTTTTTTACTTACTAAAAATAATATTTATTGTAGTGTATTTTATAACTATTTCTTAAACATTTTTATAGTTTTTCTTTTAAAGTATTATTTCAAACTTGAACTTATAGTTTTTGAATGTTCCATTAAGTTTATTGTCCATAAATACTAGTAAATATTAAATTTCAAGTCAAAACTAAATCAATACTAATGCTAACAAAAGACATTCAATTCAATAGTAGGAAGGATAATGGTGTTGGATATCCACTTTTTAGTTTCTTCCATGATCAAGATAAAATGCATAATCTATTTTTATTTTTTCTTTAGTGTTTAATCATGTAATTAATAGTACTTATTAGTTGTACTAATTTTAGCATGACTTAGTGCTTTTAGATTATAATCTTTTTTTATTACTATTTAGTCATAAGCAGTATTCATTTTATGCGATTTTATTATTTTTATTGATGAATATTTTTATACGATATCATAACTCTTCTCATAATTTATGTTATTTCTTGAAAAACACCTTATGTAATTGTGCCTTACTATGACTAAAAAAAATTTGAAGCATAAATTCTATATTTTATGCTAAGAAAACTTTACTGGAAAAAACGCAAAAAATCTAAGAAAAAATTGAGATTATAAAAACCGATTTTTATTGATTTGGTTTTTTAAAATTAATAACCCAACATTATTGATTTGGTTTGATTTGATAATTGTAAAATCCGAACTATGTCCCTTGAGTTCGGACGAACTTGGTAACCCAAGTGTTATTAGTTGCTCTAGTACCGTTGTAATAGCTCTCTAATATCATCAACAAAATTTCCCTTTAACCATAAAAGATAAACCAATTGCACTTTTTGTTCACGTATTTCCTGTACTATATATTGATCATTTATTAGAATTTTGAGGATTCTGTCTTCGATTTTCTTGTTTTTCTTCTACCTTTTTTTTGGGCCTTCCCTTGGGGATTACCTAACCAGACATGGAGGCCTAAACAAGCAGTTTACATTCTCTATTTTTGAATTTCACCCCAAAGGTTAAAATAGCACGGTATAGTCAGTTTTCGGACTGATCATTAAAAAATAATGCGTTTATCAAGTCATTAAAAAACAGCCACTATTTACTGCAATAGAGACCGGTTCGTCATAATATACTGGAATTTGATGGACCTGTGTATGAACTTCCAATATATTGTGCTGAACCGAAATACTTTGCTAGCTCCAGTATCATATATTGGAGATTGGAGCACCAATACTCCAAACTCTAGAATATTATGCTAGATCAATATAATATACTGGAACTCCAATAAATTATGCTAGAATATTTTTCCGAATTTCGAACAGTATTTTCGTTTAAATTTACCTTTACATAAAAAGTATCAAAATTTTGATTATTTCTAAAACTGATGCTATTTTTGAATAACCACATATAAATCTGACTATTTTTAATTTTCTCCCTAAAAAAAGATATAAACAGTTGGAACATTAGAAAGCTACGGACGCTTATTGCTTAGTGAAGCAATGCACCTTTTATTTTCTTTTTCCCAGATTTCTTTATGTAATTTTAAAAGGTTGACAAAGAGTTGAAACAAAAAAATATAAAGAAAAATAGGACTATATTCCTATTTATCCATAAAAATTATGCGTCTTTTTCTTTGGGAAATAAGGAAAGGAGATTCTATTATCATAGCTATTATATGATTCTTTTGCCTCTTTTCTAATTCATTTATCTAATAAAACTCCTGCAAAAGAAACTTTCACCTGACTTTGTTCTCGAAAACGCAAACCACAATGAGAGACTCACCAGTCATCATTCATCAAAACTATACCACAATGAGAGACTCACCAGTCATCATTCAGCAAAATCTTCTCATATTCTCATGTTGTTAACATTCTTTCCTATTGCTTATCTTTTAAAAAAAGTCAAGCAAAGATAATCTCACATAAGCTACACGAACAGAAGCATACAGAAACAATATAGTCCCCTTTGATCACTGAATACAAGCGTATAAAGTTTTCTATTAGTATCAATAGTCATCGCCTCTCGATACCACCTCCTTGCAAGTCGGACGAAGTAAAATGGTGTGCTCAAACTGAGAAACATAGCTCCCTTTAATATCGCAAAGTGGGGGATACGGCTGCCAAAAGAAAAGCAAAAGAGAGTAAAACAAAAGAGAGATGGAAATTGCGCAATTTTTGGATCATATGGAGACAGATATTGTGCACAAGACAATTGCTAGTAGATTAACTGATATGCATGGCAAGAACTTTGAGCCAACTAAAACTAATAAAGCATCAATATTCCCTGGTGTCCAACTTCCAGTTATTTATGTTGTCTACTATTAACAAGACTTCAAATGTATAAATGACGGACTCTATAAGTATCATAAGTAAAGGGTTTATTAGTTCACAAATATAATAATAACTACGCCTCAGTTTCACACAAGTTGGAGTCGACGATATGACTCCTCACTAGCCATGTTTCTCCATTCAAACTCATTTCAGGCCAACATTATATCAAATAATAATAATAATTAAAAAGCACTAGTCCTCTATTTTTATTACCAGCATAAACATATATGATAGGTCCAAGTGACTCTTAGAAAGCATAGAAATGTAAATATACTAATAACATGACTAAACTATAGGTCTAACTAATTTCTATATCCTATATAGATCTTTTCCTTCCATTGTGTTCTATCTTTCGCTAAGTTTGCATGGATTTCAAGAAATTGTAGGTCTACCGAGAAAATTTCCTTCCATGTAATTTTAGGTCTACCCTGTCTCCCTTTTAACACCTTCATCCATCATCGTTTCACACCTACAGACAGGGTGCATCTAGAGGTCGTCCGAGGACATGATCAAACCATCTTAAGCAACCTTCTTGTGAATGTGGACATTTTTAATCTTGTCTAATTAGTTCAAAAATACAGGAGGATAAATTCAAATCTAAGATTCATATGCTACATCTAAATCCTCCAGTCTTAAAAGTGCTTATCTTACAAATATTGTATTCATTAGAATTTCGATCACCATGGCACAAAAAGCACATAATGCCTCGGGATGTAAATAAAATAGACCTACCAATGCGATCAAAAGAAACAGAAAAGAGACTAGGCTAGGAGAGCAAATTAAACTTCTCTTGCCACCACAGAAGCGTCACTTAAGCTAATGCACATGAATCTTACCCGATGATCGAGTCCCAAAAACATGGGACAGAAACAAAGGCTAGTCAATTTC
Organism: Nicotiana benthamiana; assembly: GCA_034376525.1. Lineage (NCBI taxonomy): Eukaryota > Viridiplantae > Streptophyta > Magnoliopsida > Solanales > Solanaceae > Nicotiana > Nicotiana benthamiana. The sequence continues at coordinate 15,332,451 of CM067338.1, read as the reverse complement.
CCAAATCTATCCCAAAAAATAAAACCACCAGTTCCCACAAGTAATTTAGGTCTTCGAAGAAGAGCGGGGAGGAACTCGCTTAATCAATTGGTTAACATACAAGAAGCTCTATGTATAGGAGTCTTCAGTTACATGAAAAGAGTTTCCTATTTCTTGGCATTCTACATTATGAGGATATTCTTGACAACATTCATAATTAAATTTCCTATAAATTTTACAAGAGGCTCTATATATATATATATATATATATATATATATATACACGAGTTCCGGGAATGCTTTGCTTGACAAGACGCTGGAAGAATGGCCAAAACAGTGATTGGGAGGACTATGTCTATGGAATGATAACTGAAAAGATGTGCTAAACCGTCAAGATAGTAATTGAAGAAGCATGGTGCCAGGTTAAGAGAAATAAGATTAGTGACGCTAGAACAGTCACTTGAAAGAGAGAATAGCAATTTATCAAAGAAGAACTTTGACAGGACAAGCAGGTTAAGACAAACGCTTAAATTACAAAATTCTTTTGATAACCGTAAGTCTATCAAAACTGTACAGGTCTATGTGAAAATATAAGAGAAATACTCTCTTTGAGTTTGACTATTAACGACATAGACAAGACTCTGTTATATACTCCACCGCTTCAATTTATGCCTTGTTTTCCTTTTATCTGTTCCAAAAATCATGCCACCTTTAATAGTAAGTTTTTAGTTCTAACATCTCCATTTTAAAATTAATGACATGTCATTTTTAAGACCACAAGATTCAAAAAATATTTTGGATTTGATATATACACCATTAGTAGTTTTTAGTTCTAACATTTCCATTTACCTTTAATGACATGCCATTTTTAAGACCGTAAGATTCAAAGGATATTTTGATATTGATATACACACCATTAGTTTATGACCACAAGATTCAAAAATCTTTGTTACATTCTTAAACTTCGTGCCAAGTCAAATTAAGACACATATACAAGAAATGACAAAAGTTTACTAATCCTTGAGATTATTAATTATGACATAATTATATGATTTTTATACACAATATAAATCAAAAATCAATGAACTATGCCTCAACTTCGAATTGATTGGTCTCGGCTATATGAATCATCTGTATTCATTCAACACATTCCTGTTGATCCTTTTGAATCTCAGGAGTTCTTTATATTCTTGTTTTGGTTTTTCCATTAGTCTGGATGGAGCTTTTTGAGCTCCAACACCATCCTTTTTACCTGGTCTCAGCTATATGAATCATCTGCATTCATTCAACACATTCCTGTTGATCCTTTTTGAATCTCAGGAGTTCTTTATATTCTTGTTTTGGTTTTTCCATTAGTTTGGATGGAGCTTTTTGAGCTCCAACACCATCCTTTATCTCTTTCTGTTTTTATTTGAGCTCTAAAACCATTCTCTTCTACAGCCCGTGATCTCTCTATTATTGATTCTATCTTGTTTTCCTTTTTACCTGTTCTCACTTGTCCGAAAATTTCCTGTTAACATCTTCCTTCATCATCCTTATTGATTTCATCTTAAGAAAAGCACACCTCCTTCGGCTTAACTACTAATAGAATTTAAAACTGAAATGCCTCACTTGCACAGTTACTGCACACACTACATGGAATTGCTTTGTCCACAGTCGCCCTACCACACTGAGCTGTTTCTTATGAAAAATAGTTACAGTATTTCAAAATAATCGGAAACAACCCGCCCCTCTGCCCTTCCAAGGGTAGGGGTAAGGCCGCGTACATCTTACCTTCCCAAACCCCACTTGTGAGAAACTACTGGGTTTGTTGTATTTCAAAATATTGGGAATCAACCACAGACACTCCCCTTTTCTTAGGAAAGAACTTTATCTAGCACCCAATACCCCTGTCTTAGAAATTTATTCTTAAGTTCTCTGGCCAAGAGTTCCTTGGCAATGATTGTAGAAGCAACTGACTTGCTATTGAATGAGTTCAAGATTTACCAATCTTGCTTAAAAGTTTATTGTGATTCCACAACAATGTCAAACAGTTGAAATATTTACACTAAAACTACTCCATTTATAAATGAACACAGCCAAGCCTGAATGCCACAATTGAGGCGAACTTGTGAATGTAGCTTGAGGTCACTTACCTGAACAATTCCAGCGTCACATAAATTCTTCAATGCCATCAGATATTTTGTCTCACCAAGGCGGTCTAGATAACGTCTGCAGAATGCCAATGTGGAGAAGTTCTTATTTATTGTTGCCAGCAGTTGCTTAGCTCTGGGCAGCCGCAGTGGAATGTGTCCAATATCAAAGTTTTTCATATAATGGCTGCATTCTAGATCTTCCCTCACATAACCCTTCCCTGATACATGGAGATATGAGATGCGAATTAGTTGACTCCCATGTATTCAGGATTTGCCAGTTATATTAATGTTACTCTTTCACACAAACAAAGCAGAAATTACCAGTTGATCCAAAGGTCTCAATTGCATAAAATTCACCCTCTTCCATTTTGGTTTGTTCTCCTCCTTTAACGATCGGAACAGATTTCCCTGCATGGATTTGATACTGGCCAATACTGTGCCCGTTCAGATTCCGGATGCTCTTAACTGCCAATGACAGGATTGGTCATAACGTCGTTTTAGAAATAATCAGATAGTTGGTAAAAGTTAAGTTAAATTTTCATAATTGGGTGTTGGGAAGGAGAATAGATTAGTTCTTCCTGCAGTTTAGCTTTTGGAATCCAATGCAGCGGTCGCAAAACATTTCTGTAAATATTTACCCAGCAAGATTTTAGAATGCCATATTTACTTCAAAGTTGTTGCCATGATGTTTGCAGCATTTATATGGAGGTTGCCATTAGAGCTCAAGTTGATACTTTCATCTATCTAAGGTTAACCGTATATAAAATTAATCAAACCCAAAAAATAACCAACACAGTCCAAAGTCCAGTATAGATATTCATATGTATGAATCATGTTCGATATGTTTATTAATTATCACAGTGTTCCTCACCCAACCCAAAGTATTAAAAAAAAAAAGCAACTTGAGACGCCCAGAAGCCTGGATACTACTGAAGTAACTTAAAGAGGCCAACAAATATAATGTGGACATCATACAATAAAATATAGTTGTCAGCTAATTAAATTACTTTGCTTATTGACATACAAGGTCTTTTTCTTGACGCTCAAATGTCATGACATGGATTTCCATAAAACAAAATAGAAATAAATGCTTTTACTAGTTATCATATTTCGCAGATATCGTACCTTGGAACACCTTTCCGTTGATTTCTACCTCATAGGATTCCATAACCTCTTGGATTGCAGCACCAACATCACAAAGGCGTACGTCAATTCCTGCTTCCTACATAAAACATCATGTCATGAATGGCCGCTAAATCTTATCAATACTTCCAAGAAACTAGTAGCCCTTTTGGATGATGACTACCAGTTTACGTAATTTATCGCCAATTTAAACAATATACCTTAATGCCAGTATTTGTGGCTTCCCGTGATGCTTCAAGCAGTGGATCAAACATAGGATTGAAAGCCACAGTAAATGCACAGTCCACAATTCGCCCTGCAAGAAACAACAGGTTAAAAGTTCACCTTATTCCTAAAATTAACAACAATAAGAGAGTGGGAGCAAATAAAGCTCAAAACAGACTGTTCCAACGAGGGGGGAGGTGGTTTCGCATGCGATAGGACAATGATGAAATACAATACGATGTATTAGAGATAGAACCAAAATATGGTCAGATTGTGAGGGATAAATTAATAAGGATAGATAAGGACAATACAATGATAAGAATGTCTGGATTGTGAATTGTTCACTCTGTATTGATAATGCTGTGAGAAGGCACGGGAGAAGAATATATAATTGATATGTAAACATAATACAATGAGCCCTATATATAATACACATAACCTAGCCTACTCCTAATACAGTTTAGACTAGACTTCTAATACAGTTAGACTTCTAACACTCCCCCTCAAGCTGGTGCATATAAATCATATGTACCGAGCTTGTTACATATGTAGTTAATACGAGGACCAGTGAGGGACTTGGTAAAAATGTCTGCAAGCTGATCATTTGACTTTACAAACTTTGTAGCAATATCTCCCGAGAGTATCTTTTCTCTGATAAAGTGACAGTCAATCTCAATGTGCTTAGTTCTCTCATGGAACACTGGATTTGACGCAATATGAAGAGCTGCTTGATTATCACACACAAGTCCCATCTGACTAACATCACCAAATTTCAGCTCTTTGAGCAACTGTTTGACCCAAACAAGCTCACATGTCGCCATAGCCATTGCTCGATATTCTGCTTCTGCACTAGACCGAGCAACCACATTCTGTTTCTTGCTTTTCCAAGATACCAAATTTCCTCCTACTAAGACACAATATCCAGAAGTAGAACGTCTGTCAGAAGGCGATCCTGCCCAATCAGCATCGGAGTATCCAACAATCTGCTCATGGCCTCGATCCTCAAACAATAAACCTTTACCTGGAGTTGATTTTATATACCGAAGAATGCGAACAACTGCATCCCAATGACTATCACATGGCGAACCCATAAACTGGCTCACAACACTCACAGGAAAGGAAATGTCAGGTCTTGTCACTGTAAGATAATTTAGTTTACCAACTAACCGCCTATATCTTTCAGGATCGTTAAGAGGCTCCCCCTGTCCTGGAAGAAGTTTAGAATTCGGATCCATTGGAGTGTCAACAGGTTTACAACCTGTCATTCCTGTCTCCTCAAGAATATCTAAGGCATACTTCCGTTGTGAGATCACAATACCAGAGCTAGACTGTGCGACCTCAATACCCAGAAAATACTTTAGTGTGCCCAGATCCTTAGTCTGAAAGTGTTGAAAGAGATGTTGCTTCAATTTAGTAATACCATCCTGGTCATTGCCGGTAATAACGATGTCATCAACATAGACCACTAGATAAATACAGAGACGTGAATCAGAATGCCGATAGAATACAGAGTGATCAGCTTCACTCCGAGTCATGCCAAAGTCCTGGATAACAGTGCTAAACTTACCAAACCAGGCTCGAGGAGACTGCTTTAGACCATAAAGTGACCGACGCAAGCGACATACAAGGCCACGAGACTCCCCCTGAGCAACAAACCCAGGTGGTTGCTCCATATAAACTTCATCCTCAAGGTCACCGTGTAAAAATGCATTTTTAATGTCCAGCTGATACAGGGGCCAATGGCGAACAGCAGCCATAGAGAGAAAAAGGCGGACTGATGCTATCTTAGCCACTGGAGAGAAGGTATCACTGTAATCAAGCCCAAATATCTGAGTATACCCCTTGGCCACAAGACGAGCCTTAAGACGATCAACCTTACCATCTGGACCAACCTTGACTGCATACACCCAACGACAACCAACAGTAGATTTATCCGAAGGAAGAGGGACGAGCTCCCAAGTACCACTCGCATGTAAAGCAGACATCTCGTCAGTCATAGCCTGTCGCCACCCTGGATGAGACAATGCTTCACCTGTAGACTTAGGGAGGGCAACAGAGGACAAAGAAGATAGAAAAGCATAATAGGGTGATGACAAACGATGATAACTTAAACCAATATAATGGGGATTAGGATTAAGGGTGGTCCGTATACCTTTCCGAAGTGCAATCGGAAGAGACAAGTCCGCAGTAGGAGCAGGGGCAGGTGCAGGAAGTGAATCAGCCGGGCCGGATGCTGGGCGAGGACGACGATGATATGTCAAGAGTGGAGTGTCTTGTGCATGGAGTCTAGGAGGAGCCACAGTAGGTGGTCCAACGTTCGGAATGGGTAAGACTTCTGTAGCGGAAGGTGAAGGAGGAGAGATAGACTCACTAAAGGCCGGTATAGGTAAAACTTCAGATATAGCCAGATGGTCAGAATGGTCAGAAGAGGTAAAGAAAGGCTTAGACTCAAAAAATGTGACATCGGCTGACATAAGGTACCTGCGAATATCAGGTGAATAACAACGATAGCCCTTCTGAACACGAGAATAACCAAGGAAGACACACTTGAGAGCACGAGGAGCTAACTTATCTTTCCCAGGAGCTAAGTTATGAACGAAACAAGTGCTCCCAAACACACGAGGGGGGACAGAGTATAAGGGTGACTGAGGAAACAATACCTCATGCGGAATCTGATTTTGGATGGGAGATGAAGGCATCCGATTAACCAAATAGCAAGATGTGAGAACTGCATCGCCCCAAAAACGCAGCGGAACATGAGATGCAATGAGAAGTGTGCGAGCAGTCTCAATAATGTGCCTATTCTTTCTTTCTGCAACCCCATTTTGCTGAGGGGTATAAGGACAAGAGGTCTGATGAATAATTCCATGAGAGGACATAAATTGCTGAAATTGAGAGGACAAATATTCTAAGGCATTATCACTGCGAAGGGTGCGAATAGAAACACCAAATTGATTTTTAATTTCAGCACAAAAATTTTGGAATATAGAAAACAACTCAGAACGATCTTTCATTAAGAAAATCCAAGTACATCTTGAATGATCATCAATGAAACTAACAAAATAACGAAATCCTAAGGTTGAACATACTCTACTAGGACCCCATATATCCGAATGAACTAAAGAAAAAACAGACTCTGCACGACTCTCAATACTACGAGGAAAGGAGGTGCGGGTATGTTTCCCGAGCTGACATGACTCACACTCTAATGTGGATAAACTGGACAAACGAGGCACCATCTTCTGAAGTTTGGACAAGCTAGGATGTCCTAAACGACTGTGAAGTAGGTCTGGAGGATCTGCAGCTAGACAGGCCTTAGAGGATGTTAGGGAGTGAAGGTAGTAGAGTCCGTCTGATTCAAGTCCTGTTCCAATCGTCTGTCCCGTACTGCGGTCCTGCATAATAAAAGAGTCATCAATAAAGTATATTCCACAATGGAGGGCACGAGTCAAACGACTCACAGATGCAAGATTAAAAGGACAGCCAGGGACATAAAGGACGGAATCTAGAGTGACAGAGGGTAGAGGAGTTGCTTGTCCAACTCCTTTTGCTTTAGTTTGAGACCCATTAGCTAAGGTAACGTTGGGAAGAAACTGTGAATACGTAATATCTGACAAAAGGGATTTATTACCAGAGATATGATCAGAAGCAGCTGAGTCCACCACCCATTGTTCAAGAGGTCTAGACTGGGAAACACAAGCAAAAGAATTACCAGCAACAGAAGTATCAGGCTGAGCAACAGTGGCTACTTGTGGAGACGTCTGCTTACTTGCTCGATATTTAAGGAACTCATTATACTCCCTTTCAGATACAGAAAATCCCTGGTTACCTGTAGGCTCGGTCTGAGCAACATAAGCATTTTTTGTTGGTCGACCATGTAAAGAATGGCACACATCACGAGTGTGACCAAGTTTATAACAATAAGAACACTTGGGTCTAGATCTTCCAAAACGACCTCCTCCTCGTCTATACTCCATAGTATGAGAAGCCCGATTGTCCACGGATTGGGAGACGAGGATAGATGAATCAAGTGTCTGTGATGAGCTCACTGGGTGACTTGGTGCTGCAGCAAGGCGAAGTAAGCGAGAAAATAATTCATCAACTGTGGGGACAGTCGGACTAGCCAAAATCTGATCGCGTACTGAGTCAAGATCATTAGGAAGCCCAGCAAGAGTAAGAACTAGAAACAGCTTTTGTCGTTGCTCTTGCTGCTTTGCAACGCTAGCAGAAACTGGCATCAACGTCTCAAATTCCTCCATAACTGCCTGCACTTGACCCAAGTAAGTAGACATATCCAATTCCTGTTTCTTCAAATTTGTCATCCGCGATATCACGTCATAGAAACGAGATATGTCATTAGTGTATAAAGTACGAGCCTTTTCCCAAACCAAATAACATTTTTGGAATGGACGAAACAAGGGCATCAACTTGGAATCAATAGATCGCCACAAAATACTGCATAACTGAGCATCAATCTTCTCCCAATGTGCTTTGGCTTTTGCATCTCCGTCACTAGACTCTTGGGTTAGATGATCCTGAACACCTTGGCCTTTACACCACAACTCGACAGACGAAGCCCAAGCTAGGTAGTTTGAACCTCCCATTAAAGGTTCTGAGGTAATCATAATACCGGAACTGCCAGAACCCTGGTTTTTAGGCCCGAAAGCATCTAGTCCCAAAGACATCGTTGGATTATCAACTGAAAACTCGCTGAAACTGAACAGAGGACTGAAAACTGTCGCTGCCGGAAAACAGGATTACTGTAGCTGCCGGAAAAGCACTGTAGCTGCCGGAAAAATACAAAGTTGTCGGAATTGAAAAATAAAAATATGGATAGGCTCGGAATTCAAGGTTGAGCAAACTGTCCTGAAGAAATTCTGGCCGGAAAGTACTGTAGCTGCCGGAAAATTCAATAAAGTCGCCGGAAAAAACTGAAAGTTGTCGGAATCGAACGAAACAAGGATGGGTAGGGTCGGAATTGAAGGCCGACTAAACTGTCCTTCTGGAGCAAACTGAAAAAGTGGCCGGAAAGGCCCTCACGCGCCGGCGCGTGGGCTCACGCGCCGAGGGTATTGCCGGCGCGTGGGGGCGCGTGGCTGGCTGGTTTCCGGTGATTTTTTCTGGGGTTGGTCGGAATTCTCTTCCGAACCTCGTGGTGGTCTCGGATTTTGCACAGAACCAACAAAAAGGGTAGTTTTAGTTACGGACAGCCTTAAGTCGCCGGAAAATTGCACGGCGACGAGGTCTTTCTTCCCGGAAGTAGCTGGAATGACGCACAGCTATAATATTCTCACCAAGGCTCTGATACCATGTGAGAAGGCACGGGAGAAGAATATATAATTGATATGTAAACATAATACAATGAGCCCTATATATAATACACATAACCTAGCCTACTCCTAATACAGTTTAGACTAGACTTCTAATACAGTTAGACTTCTAACAAATGCAAACACATTTACTTATGTTACACCAAGGTGGTGTTATTTTAACAAGATGCATGTATGTGCAACTCTCCCAAACTCTAGCAATTTTTCTATAAAGTAGGTGTTTCCTCTTCACAGCTACAGTTATGATACAGAGAAAAGTGAAATCTTAACCCACGGTATCAAGCTCTTAACAGTTAACCCCTTCGAAATTTTCTTCCTTTTAAGTTTATCCTCTCAATTTTAAGCAAAGCACAAAATTGTGCCAGCTGCCATAACATCATTATCCTTGCTACCAATCTGCGTATCCACTAGCTTGTTATCATTTCTGTCACTGTATTAAGGACAACTCGTTGGATGTTGACTCCCAGACCCCACCTGGTGGGAGTATACTGGGTAGTTGTTGTTGTTGTTGTTGTCGTTGGATGTTGACAGATTCGTAGATCAGCGGGCATAATCGCAACAAAATTAAAATGTCGTAAAAGGTGACAAAACCTCTTTTCTATGTCTTTCAAATAAGAACCAGTGGCTCACGATTAGTCGACCACACCTTCTCATCTCCAGTTATCTGCTGTCAAGATAGCATCCCATGCTGCATACCCGAAAGAGAGGACCTTCTTTGGAACTGCCAAATTCCATTATGATTTCCAAAGGGATCGGATTATTATATGGTCATATTATTACTTCTCCCTGAAGCATTTCGATGATGATACCTTCAAAACTAATCTCTCAGCCTCCAACAATTGTGTGGATTATAACCTTGAAAGGATGTATGACCCTCTTCTCTATTCTTAATCCTACAAGATCTTCCAGAAGATACATTCCAAGACACCCTTAACCCGACCATCTGGAATCTGGTTTTCAACATGCTGGGCACAAATGCTGCATGCCTAGAACGTTTTTGGAACTCCTGATTGCTTGGCGTAGGAAAGGAATTCCAAAACCACTTACTGCTATTTGGAACACTGTTCCTGCCACCATTTGCTGGATTATATGGAAAGAAAGACAGAAACGCTAGAATTTTTAAGACAAGAATGACTTGATTCTTAAGCTTAAACACAAATGAATACTCTCGCTTAGTTTTTGGTGCAGCAGTGGCAAATTTGGTATAGCCAGACGCTATATGCTGGGACTTTTGCTGTTCGTTACAGGCTCTGTGATGCACACAGCCTTTTTTAATGCACTCTGCTTTTGCTGTCTTACATCAATAAATCTTGCATATCAAGAAAGATACATTCCAAGACACCCTTGTATCCTCCATCGACGACAGTAGCATCGATTCATTAGTGATGGAGTGCAAGTCTGGAAAACCATCAGTCAATGTTAAAGCATAAACCATAGTAGGTTTTTTCCAAACTTTTTTTTATAAAGTAATTTATTCTATTAAAAAACATGTCCGTGTACAAGAAGTTACCAAAAAGTAGAAAACCTACAAAACCTACTAGGTTTTTCCAACTGAACCTAATGAATTTTGAAAACACTAATTTTTCACCTTTACAATCAAAACAACTACCCAGTATAGTCTCATAAAGTGGGATCTGGGGAGGGTAATATGTAGACGGGTCTTACCCCTACCCAAAAGGGCAGAGAGGCTGTTTCCGATCGACCCTCGGCTCAGTGAAGGAAAGGAAAAACAAAAACAAAAACAAAAGAGCAGAAGAGCATTAAAAACTCCAACAGAAATAGCTTAAATAGTTATCTAAACATAAGAACCATAAATAAAATAACATGCAATAATATCAGACACTAACTACCATAAATAACTACCATAAGGGAGACACAATCCAATACACAAATCATCTATGGATAGCCCTACCAAGCCTCACCCAACCCCGAGTGAGGAGTATTAGAAACTCTAGGAGCCCCTATCCTCGGAAACCCGCATTCTAGCCATGTCATGCCTAATCACCTCTCCCCAATACCTCTTAGACCTCCCTCTGCCTCGCCGTACGCCGACCATCGCCAGCCGCTCACAACTCCTCACCGGGGCATCAGGACTTCTCCTCCGCACATGCCCGAACCACCTCAGTCTCGCTTCTCGCTTCACCTTTACAATCCCTTTTCATAAATCCCATATGATGTTGTCACCTCCTTCGAGAATCACCCATATGATTATCACAACTCTAGTTAACATTGATCACCTTCCTCCACATGGCACTCCTCATACGAATTCATAATCATTTCCTGTCAGTGCTTAGTCAAAAAAAAATCCAATCTACAAATACCCAAATCTCAAATTTTATAGGTGTGGTATCCCTGTCCCAGTAACCAAATGGTATTCTTTGGTCAGTTTGTTCCATCTCAAAGGAGATCTCTCATTAGCCTCTCCAATCTTTTACTAATTGAAGGCTGGGTTTTAGAACATACACATAAGCATGTAAGGATTATGAATGACATCTATTTATCAAGGTAATTCACCCTCAATAAGAAAGATGTTTTTTCCACCCCTCCAATCTCCTCTCAAACAATGAACTAAGATTAGATGAGTGGCAGTGACCACCGGCAGATGGAGGATGCAGCAATAAGGTAAGGTTGGGGGGAGGGTGGGTCCTGAAGTGAAGGGGAGAGCTAATCCATCCAGATTAATTGTTAAATCGACATAAATGCTCAATACATATACCAAATACTTCGAGAAAAACGTGGTTTTTTGTTTTTTACTCCACTGTCAGTCCCTGATATAATACCACAAGAACTACTGTCTACCTATTTCCAACCAAATGACAAACAATTCGATACATAAGGAGATAAGGAGACAAATACCATAACCCCATAAGAACCCACACCAAACACACCTCAATGCCTAAATAGATGAGGGAGGGGTAATATTACCATCAATATGGGTTCCAAAGTCCAATTTCATCACATCATCATACTGAAGCACAGTTTTATCTCCTGAATTGGGGGTCCAATGGGCTGCAACCCTGCAACAATGGGATAGAGAAAAACTGAAATAAAGAAAAGAAAGCACAGGAAAGGAAATGCAAACATGAAATAGGTTCAATCAATAGATTATGTTCTAAGATACCTAACAATGACAATAATCCAAATTAAGCGAAAATCAATCTCACTTTATTTTATAAATCAAAATCATTCTAACATGAACGGCCAGAAAAGACAAGAAGAAGAAAGTTACATTACCAGTTCAATGAGCACCCTGTAGGGAATGCAATGCCAGCTTGAAGACCATTCTCTGATATCAATTTCCGAACCATATTCTCCAAAGTCTCACACAGGTCAATCATTAACATCCCAGGCTTAGCAATTTGCCTGATGTATTTCCGGACCTGTGGGTTGAAAAATAAAAAATAAAAAATTTACCTTGAATATTGACTCTGCTCTAAAACTATGGCAAGAAAACTGCTAGCAACTGTATGAAAGTAGGTTCTGACCTGACGATGAACTTCTGCAGCTTGACGGACAGAATTATAAGTTGGTTTCTCCAGGCGCTCCAATTCCCTCTTTTCCTCAGACGTAGTCCTCCACAAGTTACTGCATCGGCCATCAAACAAATATCATTCCACAATTCTTGACTTAACAATGATAAAATTAGTTTCCGATTGAACACTGAAGGATAAATGAACATCAGACTTTTTCTTTAATTTGCACAATAGATTTCAAAATAAATCAAAGCTCTAAATCAAAAGCCATTGAATATTCCTCCTAACAATTGATAGTAATTTCAAGTGCACATACTCATCTTTGTATTGTTGAATCTCACCCTCTGGAAATTCTCCAGAAGGAAAAAGCTCGGATATAGGAATAGAAGGTGGATCAGTTTGCTGAGGTGGCTCCTTTTTCTTCCTGCATTTGCAAATAAAGAAATGCAACATGACTCTAAGGAAAAGCACAACAGAGACTATTTTTTCTTTATTTAGCGGAATGGAGCGGGCTCTCACTTGCTCTTGTTTTTCTTCTTCTTCTTCTTTGCAGCTTCTGTAAAATTGCAAATCAAAGGTGCAAGTATTAGTAGCAGAGGCAAGGTTGTGAAAAAAATGTACAAGTGATTTCAGGCACAGGACTGTAGCACAACAAAATAGATGCCCTTTCTTTAGCACTATAAAGTATTATTGAGTTCTTTTTTTCTTATTTACAATTGGGTGGAAAAAGCATTATCTTGCATATCAAATTACCAATCTGCGGAGAACTTAGCTTCCATCAGCCTGCACCTTACTATCCGATTCAACTTCAATATCGGTAAAGAATGCTACGTCTAACAGGTTTGGTTTTATCATCCTAAATGAAAAATGAAAGGAATGGGTAGTGAAAACCAGATCCATTTTCATGAATTGTAGACTGGCGGCAATATAACAGCTCTTGCCACTTAATATATGCATGATCCATTCAGAATACTATCTAATGTAACTTTCTGATGAGGATTTTTCTGAAGCATCGAATACAACTGGTTCAGCACTTTACGAAGTCTGTGCGAGAATTCCTTTCACTCTCTTCTTCTGCAACTTCTACTCAAGAATATAAAATTCAGAAGACATCATCAAACAGCAAAAAGAACACTAAGTTACTCTTTTGCACAGAAAAAAGCTTCTACATACAGAGCAAATAAACACCATCGCAATTTGTACTTTATGAGCTGTCCCAATTAGGAGCCCACAAAATTAACTGCCGGCCATTTTTTTACTGCTCGTGACATACAAAAATCAGATCAAGACAGTGAGGATACTTGCTAAAGATCTTCAGTACTGTACTAATAATTCAGCAGAGCTGCAAGCAGCTTTACAAGCAATACAATGAAGTGTCTGGAACAATTAGAAAGAAATCATGTTGGAGATGGACTTACTATTAGTGATAAACATGTTTAATGGTAAAGTAACATTTCCATGGGAACTTTAGTCAGGTATTCTAGAGATAAGAAGAGGTATACAGCAGATAAAGCTGGTTCCCTGTTATAGAGAAGGTAACTATTGGCTGATGGCTTGGCCAAGTTTGGAAGTACTAACCAAGGGTTACCTATTCCTATAATATTCGACTCTGTCCAAAACATGCCAAAGGAGGCAAGTGTTGCATACAGGATGGATATGGCTCATTTTCCTACATTCAGGATCAGACAAAAAAAGGTTGGAAAGTCTTGACGATTAGCAACAATCAAGTATTTCTTATGTTTGTGTTCTGTATTGGTTGCAGGATCATTAACGCAAAGCTAACAGTAAGGGTGAAGAATCAGTTCAATGGCAACATAAATAGCGAAGGGCGGTAGTGAAGCTCAAATGCAGGAGCAGATTGCAGTTTTCAGAAAAGGTTAGGCTCAACCTTTTGTGGACTAAAACATACAGTTTCTTCAAAGAGGCTATTTCATTGAATATTCAAGTAAATGCTTTATTGAAGAACAAGTTATAATGTTATTATCAGTATGTATAGAAAGTTTTTCTTTTATCATTTTTTTAAAATGAAGTGATCATTAAAAGCATCCAGAAGATGCAAAGATTACCAGAGAGAAAATTTTGACAGCTCAACAGAGACAAAATAACCTCATAAGTCAAGGAGCTGGCAGATTCATGAAAAAAAAACTAATATCAGAGAAGAAAGACTTGTCAGCTCAGAGCTACAAAAAGAACCTTACACTACCAAAGAGCTAACAAAATCCAAAAGGACATCTGAATTATTTACAGGGAGAAGGTTAGCCCAACTATATAAATTAACCAAACTACTAGCCTTGAGGGAGCATACAACAACAACAACAACAACAACTACCCAGTATAGTCCCACCAGGTGGGGTCTGGGGAGGGTAATATGTAGACGAACCTTACCCCTACCCGAACGGGCCCTTGAGGGAGCATATTGGAGTTGAAATTCCTACAAAACATCTCCTGTTCCTTTCCGTCCATATACACCAAAAAATGCATGCAGGTACCATTATCCAGATATTCCTGATGGATTTTTCAAATCTCCTAGAACTCCAGCTTGTGTAGGCATCTATAACAGTGTGTGGCATGGACCATTTCAGATTGAAGATAGCTAAAAAAGATATGCCATAAATCTGCAGCAACTGGGTAGTGGAGGAAAAGATGATTGATACTTTCTGAGGCACTTTGACACATGTAGCACCTGCTAACCAGTGGGAAGATTTTTTCTTTTATCATTTTGATGTACCTTACTGTAGGATTTTTTTTTTTTTTGGTCAAGGGAGAGTGTCTCCCTAGTTTAAGTATTTTGGTCAGATTATTTGTAAATAGAAGGAGTCCTCTATTATAAGTTGTATGGGGTTTACTTCCTACTAAGTACTAACTTTCTCAAATGTACAAGATTGAACTTGTTCAATCTTCTTTAGGGATGGGAGGCAAGGCTCCTCCTCCTATGTAGTATTTTTTTATATTAATATACAAGGTAGGGGTAATTGCCAAGGCCCCCATCAGCACAGTTGGTGCAACCTGTGATGTTTGGCTTTAATTAAAAGGGAAAAAAGACAGTGAGGAAACTTTCTTCTTTGAGAACTTGGCTTCTTCTCAATGTTCTGAGGTTTGAGCCTAAAGTACTCTAAGCAAAAGAAGGAATGCTCTGGCCAATTGGGAACATTCGGACAGGTAAATAAAATATGAAGTTTGACACCACACCAAATCCTCATGGAGCATTTAAAAGGACAACTATAGCGCATTCGCAAATAAAGAGCCAGCAAAACCCACCTGATGATCACTAGCTGCGAAATGGAGCACCAGTTGGTTGTAGACCCAAAAGTTGTCTAAATCACTTTTTTTATTTTCTATGTTTCCGATTCTTAAAACTTCAGCGTCTCAGTTCTCCAGAGTTGTTCAATCCCATCCAAACTTCTGTATTCTCCTTCTGTCCCAATTTATGAGATAAAATTCCTTTTTTAATTTGTATTAAAAAGAGTGATACCATTCTATACGTAGAAACAATTTAATTTTAAACTTTCTATTTTTCCCTTACTAAGATGATTTATATCCACACAAATATCTATGGTTTGTTTTAAGCCACAAGTTTCAAAAAGCTTTCTTTCTTGAACACAGTCAAAGTGCATCACATAAAATGGGACGGAGGGACTATTTTTTTGCTTTGACACGTTATGGCATCAAAATATTCTTCAGCTGTTGGGTGAAAGATATACATACAGACTCTCTTAATTCTTTCACTTTAACATCTCTACAGTGTTTTGAACAAATCTCAAAAGACAATTATTCATCCGTAGCCTATTATAATAATGAGTAACATCTAAAAATGTAAATCTAGCCTTCCACTTCTTTCAATAAAGTGAATGTGCAGCTTCATTCTTCACATCGCGCATCTCGAATGTAAATCAGTTAAACCCCATCAAAATTCAAAAATGAATACCTTTTTTTCTTTAATCAAAAAATAACAATCAAAACCAGATTTTATTGAAATAATAGCATCTTTCCGGTCACAGAAAAAAGGCTTTGAAATATGCAAAAGCCAATTTTGTATCCATGAACTTTCATTTCTTTGTAAGGGTGGTAGCATTAATCTATGTAGGAGCAGTACACGAGCTCCTCTTACACTCTCAAGGGGGAACAGGAAGCATAAAAATCAAAAAGAGAAGTGCATTCATTCAATCTCACGAGCAACTAATCTGGCACTAAATCTTTAGCATTTCTTCAACTTGAAGGATTACCTGTCGGTGGCTCATCCAATGTCAAATCATCAACTTTCTCCTCATCTTCCTTTAGCAGTGAGGAAGCAGACTCATTGACCACTTCATTATCATCACGAACCTCAGATGTTCCTTCTACAACAACAGAACCAGCATTTGGCTCTTCCTTTGCCATTATCAATGTCTACACTGCAGCGGAGAGTGAAGTGTCGGGTGCCTGGGGTGTTAGAACAATTGCACAGCTGAAACTCAAAAAATGGTGAATTACTGAAAGGCACAAAAGAGTCAAGGTAAAGAGTAGCACAACAACCTTGAAACAAAGCGCAGATCAATCAAGAATCGAGAGGCAAATCAACCATATTCAATTTAGAATTAAAGCATAGCATGTGGAATGATTCTAACAGTTAACTGCATTAAAGCATAAAGAATTAACAGCAAAAAAGCATAACATATAAGCAACCATTCCAATTAAGAATTGTGAACGTTCGAGAAAAATGCATTATGAATTCGAAGAATTAAAAATTTAGGGAAGGATAGATCAAAAACTAAAAGCAACAGGATGTAAAACAAAATTTTAAGGGACAAGAAGAAAGCAAACCAACAGTAAGAATAAAAATTGCATGTAGAATGATTCTACCCGTTAACAGCAGGATAGCATATGGTAAAAGCAATTCTTCCAATTTGCAAGAGAAAACACTAACGTGAACAAAGAAATAAAGGACTCAGCAGAACCAGCAGACAAAAAAATTTAACGAGACAACAATAAAGCATATTATAGAAACAATAGCATGTGGGAACACTAACAATTAAACAGCACGAATTCATATTAGTAAAAACAATAATTCCAGTTATCATCGACCAAACTGGGTTCAAGAAAAAGCGCAAACATTATCAAGAAAACGGAAAGAAACGATTATGGGGAACAGAGTGAAGGAAGAATACCCGTGATCGCTGAAGAAGGAAAGTTGCAGGCGCTGTTTTTAGAAATACAAGTGAGAGATATGGAAGACTAATCTATTTGCCCTAGCTCCTTTATTTCACTCGCCAAAACAAAGAGACAGGAAATTATACAAGTTTTGGAAATTTCTGTACCAGTCAAAGAACAGCTAGTATTAAAGTACAGCCCACTATAACCCCAGTGGGGTCTGGGAAGCTAGCTATTTCCAAATAGACCCCCGACATCCTTCCCATAAAAAATTTCCCATCCTCTTGCAAGACTCGAACTCACAACCTCTCGATTGGAACCAGCTAGTATTAAGAGTAAGAAATTACCCTCTGATTTAATTTATGTGAACTTAAGAGTTTTAAAAAAATAAAAATTTCTGAAACCTATGGTCTTTAATCTATAATATTTGTTTGGTTATTGAAATCTCTCATTAACAAGAAATAAAAAGTTTAAATTAAAATATTCTAAATTTAAAAAAAATATTTTTAAATAAACTAAAAAAGAAATTTATCCACATAAATTAAAATATAAAGCGATATAAAAGAATAAAAAAGTTATAATAGGAGGGGAAATTTCCTTGGTGCATTAATTTATCATGAATTGATATTTCAATATAGAACTTTAGGACTTGTTGGAAGTTATTATATAATTATAAATTTGTGAATTACTAGGATAGCAATTAATAGTTCATAATAATTGCACAATATAGTAAATACAAATAACATATTTGTTTGACATCCATAACAGAATTACAATATAATTCTTTGCATTATTTTTATTATACAAGTGTAATCATATAATTGAATATTTTTTCTTTTAAATAAAAGTTAATTAAATATTCATATCAACATGTCAGTAAATTCTTAACGTGTGACAATTATATGTGTATATTAGAAATATTAAAAAATAATTCTTTCTTTTTTTAATTTCGTTTCCGGTCAAATAGCATCACATAAATTATAATTGAAAAAGTAATATTTAATTTACAAAGGACTATGCTCTTTATTAATTATTGATAAAGGATAACGTTTAACGACAACCAGTTGCGTGTACACATCGTATTACTGCTATAACAAATATTTTACCTTATACGAACACAAAATAAACTTTTTTCCAGTTTATATTATTTTTAAAGAACTATCTTGTGCATACATACGGTCCCTTTTATTTAGTGAAACACTATAGAGTTTTTCTCTAATTCCTACTATATTTTTTAAACCTTGTCCTTGGATACTAAGTTTGCTACAACCTAAAGTAGTACGGTCACATGACAAGTATTTTTCATGATCCAAAACTCATCAAATGTCGTGATGATATCTGACCTTCAAAAGTAGATCAACTAATCACACAATAATATAAAACATCAAAACAAGATATAATATATTTGAATTACGTAAATAACATAATAAAGCTGTAACAAAAGGTCAGTATGCACATAAGGCAAACTCTCAAAACCAAATAGTACAAAGTCATGAGTTGTAAAACCGAATACCGAATATGTCTCAATAGTACAATATTGTCTGAATGAAGAATAACATCATAAGATGGGGGGGGGGGGGGGGGGGGGAAGTAATGGGTTTGCAGTGTCTATGCAACACTACCTTGACTACTTTCGATCAGCAAATGTATTCACTCCTTAAGTCCGTCGTGCCAACACTTAGATCTGCACAAAAATATGCAGAAATATAGTATGAGTGCGAAACAAAATATCCAGTAAGCATCAAGACTAGCCTCGGTGAAGTAGTAATGAGGTTCACATCATATGATACTCACTAATCAAGAACATGTGCAATATATAAAATAACTTGCAAACAAGAATATAACTAGATGCAATATCATCAACTCCACAAATCAAGAGTTACAACTCAACATAGGTAAATAAGTCTTTCTAAGGATCACCGGTTAATAACAAAGGTATAGGGTGGCATGTTAAAATTCAACATAAAAGCATATAAAATGCATAAAGGATTCGCTTGCATGGCCAAACTTCCACCCTTGCACGCCACTCAACATCATCCGCCTCAATAAAAAAATCAATCAACATCAGTCACAATACCATAATCCGCATGTACGCCATCAAAAGAGAAACCTGAGAGGGAGATCCTAGGGGGATGGATATATCCACACACTGCACGACAATACCACGTACCATATCAATAACAATATCATCATAACCGCACGATATAGACCTCGTGTCACAACATCAACAATATCATTATAATCGCATGACAAAGACCTCGTGCCACAAAATAATATCATCATAACTGCACGACAAAGATATCATACCACAACATCATTATACCACAATATCCATATAGAAGAGACCCCGGAAAATACCCAATCAATCTGCTTAACATGTCCAAATTATCATCAAGAGATATATTCTCACAATTCATCAATAAGGTGTACAATAATATAATAATAATAATAATGTATGAATATGTGCTTAAGGTGTGAGATGACTACAACTAAATCAATATAGTAATGATTCATAATGCTCATTTTGACTAATTAGGAGAAAATAATCATAAAACATGATCTCCAGTATGAAAAGATAAGCGCATGTCATACAAAGGATTTTACATGTATCATAGAGAGCATATAATAAAATCAAGGAATAATAGAAGTCTAGAGTCTAATTCTTTCGTACTTCATAGACAGCATCGCATATATGCTCGTCACCTTGCATATACACACATATTACAATTAGCCAAATAAATTAATATCCTAAGAGTTATTCCCTCACACAAGGTTAAGCAAAATACTTACCTCAAATGGGCCAAACAAATGCTCCAAAAATGCCTTCTCCTGAGAAACCACCTTGACCGACTCGAATCTATCTAATATTAACTCAATAATGTCAGACAAATCCATGGGAATCAAATTCAAAAGATAAAGCTTCAATCTTTATTCATTTTTCAAAAAGTCAACCAACACCCACATGGTCAAAACCTCGATCAAGGGATAGATCTCGACTACCCATAATCTCATGAGTTCAAATATTTTATTAGATTCAAAAATCAAGTCTAAATCGACCTTCAAATCCCCAAAATCCATTCTCTTAGATTGTAGACTAAAACCCCAAATTTTCCTCCGAAATTACATGATTAAATTGCATAATTTCATAGTAATTTAAGATAAATAGTCAAATCTAAGTGAATTACTTATCCATAAAGTAGTAATGAAAATCTCTCTTAAAATGGCCTCTACACGAGCTTCAAAAATCCAAATAATGAGAAATGAGCTAGACCCTCGAAATATAAATCTATCCAACGATTTTCGCATTTGTGGACCAACGGGTCACCTATGCGATGCTATTTTTACAGAAAAGAATTCGCATATGCAAGACCCACTAAAGCATCCAACCATCCGCTTCTATGGCAAATGCGTCGCATTTGCAACTCTACGGGCATGTCCTCGCAGGTGCACACCAATTCTCCACATGTGCAATTTTTCTTCCCTCTTCGTAGAGGCAAAACCTCCCTAGAGTACCTCAACTCTGTAGATGCGACAGACCAGTCACACCTTGTGATAACCCAAGGGTCATCTTATGTTTTAGAAATCGATTCAGTATTTCAAGGCCTTAAAAACCTCATTTTATCTCTCCTCTATTTTTGTGTACAGTCCAGACATGATTCCGCAAAGCCTTTATGTGGAATATTTATAAAATAATAATTTTTGGCCTAAAAAGTTAATTTAGTTGACTTCGGTCAACATTTTGAGTAAATGAACCCGGAGTTGTATTTTAACAGTCCCAATAGGTCTATAGAAAAATATGGGACCTGGTCGTACGCCTGAAATCAAATTCTGAGGTCCCTATCCCGAGAAATGATTTTTTAATAAAAATAGTAAAACTGGAATTTTAAAGGTTTCAAGATTTGGTTAATAAATAATCTTGTTGATATCGGTTCGTATTGTGGTTCCAGAGTCCGATACAGGTCTGTTATAATATTTATACCTTATTTGTGAAATTTGGTAAAAAAAGAGACTGATTTGATGAGATTCAGACCTTTTGGTTGAGAAAATAGAAGTTTCAAAACTTTCTTGAAAATTTCATGCAATTTGGTGCTAAATTCGTAGTTTTAGGTATTATTTTGGCATTTTATCGAGAAAGAAAGTTCGTATGATGTTTTAAGACTTGTATGCATATTTGGTTAGGAGCCTGAGGGCTCGGGTGAGTTTCAGATAGGTTACAGAATGTTTTAGACTTAGAGAAATCAGGTGTTTTACTGCAGTAGTTGTTCTGATATGCCTTTCTTCGCATTTGTGTAGGTAGTATCCCAAACGCAGAAGGTTAAAGTAGGGCAAGGGGAAATTCTTAATAACACCTTCAATCCACTCGTATCTAGTCATAATTAACTTAATAACATCAATTATCGCTAAAGAAATCAATTCCAGTGCATAATTAAAAGTTTCCCAACATTTTCTCCAAAAAGTCAAAAATTGACCCCGAGCATGCTTGGTCGAAACTCGAGGTTCAGACCAAATCCCATTCACCCATTTACCCCCCGAGCCCAAATATGTAAGAATCTGACCCCAAATTGAGGTCCAAATTTCCAAATTTGCAAAATCCTCAATTATTCCAAAAATCCCTAATTCTACCATGAATAAACAAGATTTAGGGCTAGAAATCTAATGGGTGTTCATGGAAATTGAAGGAAATGAGTTAAAGAACACAAACCTATAATCTGGTGTTGAAATTCCTCTTCAAAAATTTCCCTAGTTCGAGTTCTAGTGAAGAATATATGAATTTTTTAAGAAATCTCGTCTTTGGTTATGTTTTAAAATCACTGGACAAGCCTTATTCGCATTTGCAAGAGGCATGTTGCATTCGTGAAGCTATGGCCCTATTGGCCTACGCGTTTGTGAGTAACCCATCACATTTAAGAAGGCATATCCCTCGAGCCTTCATGTTCGCGAGCTAAGTGTTACATTCGCGATGAGTTATCTCTCCTCCCCTATGTCCCATGCTTTGCATTCTAGGTAAACAGGTAGCGGTCGCGAAGGGTAAAGCCATCGCTGTTCTGCGTTCGCGACCAGTCCTTCATGTTCGCGAAGAAGAATTTCCCCTTGCCCTACTTTAACCTTCTGCGTTTGGGATACTACCTACACAAATGCGAAGAAAGGCATATCAGAACAACTACTGCAGTAAAACACCTGATTTCTCTAAGTCTAAAACATTCTGTAACCTATCTGAAACTCACTCGAGCCCTCATGCTCCTAACCAAATATGCATACAAGTCTTAAAACATCATACAAACTTTCTTTCTCGATAAAATTGCCAAAATAATACCAAAAACTACGAATTTAGCACCAAATTGCATGAAATTTTCAAGAAAGTTTTGAAACTTCTATTTTCTCAACCAGAAGGTCTGAATCTCATCAAATCAGTCTCGTTTCTTACCAAATTTCACAAATAAGGTATAAATATTATAACAGACCTGTACCGGACTTGGTATGCACTGAATTGATTTCTTTAGCGATAATTGATGTTATTAAGTTAATGATGACTAGATACAAGTGGATTGGAGGTGGAATCTTGAGGAAAAGCAGTGATTGAACTTTGAGCTTGGTCGTGGTAGCGAGGTAAGTGTTGTGATTAACCTTAGCTTGAGGGATAATATATTATTTCTCACTTGTCATGTGTTTGGGTGTTGAGTACAACATATAGGTGAGGTGACGAGTATCTGTACGTTGTTCTCGAGTCATATCATGTGAATTAAGTCTTATTCTTGTAAATGTTATATCCATGATCACATCATTCATGTTTAGATTATCTATTCGATGTGTTTAGTCATTTCCTATCACGTTCTACTGAATTCGGTTTTATTGAGTATTGACTCAAGTTAAGTGTTGAAGTAAGCCTTGATATTGTCATTACTATCTCTCTATTACGGTTATCTCTTGTTTGGGTGAGGTTGAGTGATAAAGCAACAAGGGTTATGCCGTGCACGTTCCTATTATTTACATGGTGAGGTTAAGTGATAAAGCACGAAGGGTAATGCCATGCATGATTCCATTATTTATATGGTGAAATTGAGTGATAAAACACGAAGGGTGATGCTGTGCATGTTTCTATTATTGCTTATCTGGTGAGGTTGAGAGTAAAATAACAATGGGTGATGTCGTGCATTTTCTGTTTGGTGTGTTTACTTATTATTAACGGCTCAAGGCTTACTGCTAATTAAATTCCTCTATTGATGTGATTCTTTATCTCGCAACCCCATTAGCATGCTTCCTCTTCTGTTAATATTTGCTTATCTTCTACTACTTGTTATTTTTGTTAGTATATTATTTAACTGCACATCTTTATATATGTGTCTTGTCCTAGCCTCGTTACTACATGAGGTTGGGCTTGGCACTTACCAGTACATGGGGCCGATTATACTGATACTGCACTCTGCACTTTCTATGCAGATTTTAGTATCGGACCATGCTGACCCGAGTGAGCTGCTGCCTTCAGTCCAATAGGAGACCCAAGATAGATTTGCCGGCGTTCGCAGACCCTGGAGTTCCATTCCTGTTATCTGAGTTTCCTATTTTCTTTTAATTCGAGGACAAATGTATTTTTTTTCAACCAGTGTTTGTAGTGACTTTTAGAAGTTTGTGATTGTGATACCAAAATTTAGGAGTCGTGTATTAGTACATTGGATTATTATGAATTTCCGCACTTCTTTACTTTGTTTTGGTTTAATTATTGTTATTTACTGATTTGGATAGTGGTTAGCATATTAAATCTTTATATATTGTCTTGCTCAGCATTTTGAAAAGTAAAGCGCCATCAAGATCTGTCCGTGGGTAATCTGGGTCGTGACAAGTTGGTATTAGAGCACTAGGTTGCCTAAGTCTCACAATTCACGAACAAGCTAGGTAGAGTCTGAGGGATCGGTACTGAGGTGTCCATGCTTATCCCAATAGGCTATAGAATTGAGAACAATTTCACTTCTATTCTTCTCTTTCGTGCGATTTGATCTCTCAATGGTAATTGGACTTTCTACTCTTGTTCTTTCACATATGGCGAGAATACATACCGCTTATTCAGCTGAGTAGTAGCCAAAGCCCCTAATGGTAGCTCCTACGAGAGGCAGAGGACGAGGCTGAGGTCGTGCTAGAGGTGGAGGCAGGGGTAGGGCTCAGCTTAGAGCTCGAGCAACAGCACCAACGGTGGAGCCTCGGGTGGAGTTTAATGAGGAGGCTCTAGCCTAGACCATTCCAGTAGGGCCATCTCAGGTATTAGAGGGGTTCATCACTACACCGGTACTCTAGGAAGCTTTGGTCAGTTTAGTGGGTCTTATGGAGAACGTTTCTTAGGCCGGCATATTTCCTGTAGCACCTGGCATCTCTCAGGATGGGGGAGGAACCTACACTCCCACTACTCACACTCCAGAGCAACTGGCTCTCCAATTTCAGACTCTACCAACTCAGCCAGTTGGGGTAGTTCCGCTGGGTGTTACAAAACAGACCGGCGATGGATCAACTATGTCTTCTGAGGCTTTGTGAAGATTGGATAGGTTTATCAAGCTTTTCACCACTCACTATGGCGGTACATCTTCAGAGGATCCCAAGACTATCTGGACAATTGTCATGAGGTGTTACGTAACATGGGGATAGGGGAGACCAATAGGGCCGACTTTGCTACTTTTCGTCTATCAGGTTCCGCCAAGAAATGGTGGAGGGATTTTTATTTGGCCGGGCCAGTTGGGTCACCTACTTTGACTTGGGACCAATTCTTTCAAATATTTCTCGAGAATTTCCTTCCTGTTACATTGAGAGAGGACTATGACAGGCAGTTCGAGCGTCTCCAGCAGGGCAGCATGTTTGTTACTCAGTACGAGACTCGCTTTATTGAGTTGGCCCGTCATTCTCTTCTTATACTCTCTCGCAATATATAGAGGATAAAGAGCTTTATTGAGGGACTTGCTCACCTATCAGATTGTAGATTGTTAAGGGGACAAGGAATGAGATTTCGTTACAAGATGCGGCCAATGTGGCCAAATGAATTGAGATGGTTTTAGCTTAGGGGAGTGGTCACGGGATTAACAAGAGGCCCCATCACTCTGGTGGATTTAGGGGGGCCTCATCTGGAGGCTGGGTGATTTTGGTAGAGGCTGTTCTCCCAGGACATTTTATTCAGCATCCAGACTTCTCATGGTGTTTAGGTGGTTGTGGCTCTCATATGCAGTATTTCAATCAGCTAGCCCATAGTGCACCACCTGCACCTATTAGTGCACTCCCACTCTAAGGTGGTTATTCAGGCCGATATGGTCAGTTTCAAGGTCAGCAATCTCAGCCACTGAGATCTTGTTATACTTGTGGTGATCCAAGGCACATTGCTAGGTATTGCCCTCGAGCATCGAGCAGTTCTCAGCATCAAAGTTCTCATGTCCCAGTCCTGGTACATGGTGTTCCACCGCCCACTTAGCCATCTAGAGGTAGGTGTCAGACATCTAGAGGTGGAGGTCGTGGTATTAGATATGGAGGTCAGGCCGCTAGAGGTGGATGCCAGCCAGCCAAGGCTCGTTCTTGAGATGTAATTCAGAATGGTGGGCCCCAGCCTCGATGCTATGCTTTTCCAGCTAGGCTTAAGGCTGCGTCATCAGTTTTAGTTTGCAATAGGGATGCCTTAATATTATTTGATTCAGGATCTACTTATTCATATGTGTCATCCTATTTTGCTTCATATTTGGTTGTGCCATATGATTCTTTGAGCGCCCCCGTGTATGTGTCCACACTTGTAGGGGATTCTATTATTGTAGATTGCATCAACCGTTCGTGTTTGGTTATTATTAGGGGTCTTGAGACTTATGTAGATCTCCTAATTATTGATATGGTTGATTTCGATGTCATTTTGTGGATGGATTGGTTGTCACCTTATTATTCTATATTGGTCTGTCATGCCAAAACAGTGACCTTAGCCTTACTGGGGTTGCCTTTATTATAGTGGAGAGGGACTCCTGGTCATTCTACCAGTAGGTTATTTCTTATATGAAGGCTCAGTGTATGATTGAGAAGAGTTGTCTAGATTATTTCGCTTATGTCCGCGATTCTAGTGCGGAGGTTCTTACATAGATTCTATACCAGTTGTTCGTGAGTTTCCTGAGGTATTTCCTGTAGACCTGCCAGGCATGCGGCCCGACAGGGATATTAACTTCTATATCGATTTGGCTCCAGGCACTAAGCCCATTTCTATTCTGCCATATTGTATTGCCCCGCTAGAGTTGAAAGAATGAAGGAGCAGTTGCAAGATTTGCTTGATAAGGGCTTTAGTAGATCCAGTATCTACCCTTGGGGTGAGCCAGTGTTGTTCATAAAGAAGAAGGATACATCGTTGAGGATGTGCATAGTCTATCCGCAGTTGAACAAAGTCACCATAAAAAACAAGTATCCATTACCGATTATTGATGACTTATTTGATCAACTTTAGAGTGCCAAGGTGTTTTCACAAATCGATTTCAGGTTTGGTTACCATCAGTTGAGAATTAGGGCATACGATGTCCCTAAGGCAACTTTTTGGACTTGGTATGGGCATTATGAGTGTCTAGTGATGTCATTTGGGTTGACAAATGTCCCGTCAGCATTTATAGACTTGATGAACTGGGTGTTCAATCCCTACTTGGATTCTTTTGTGCTTGTTTTTATTAATTATATCTTGATCTACTTCCACAACTGAGAAGAGCATGAGCAACAATTTTAGATTGTTCTTCAGACTCTAAGAGACAACAAATTATATGCTAAGTTTCGAAATATGAGTTTGGTTGAGTTCAGTTTCTTTCTTGGGTCACGTTGTATCAGCAAAGGGTATTCAGGTGGATCCTAAGAAGACTGAGGCCGTTCAGAATTGGCCTATGCATACTTCAGCCACAGAGATCCTTAGTTTCTTGGGATTGGCGGGTTATTACCATTGGTTTGTAGAGGGATTTTCATCCATAGCAGCCCCGTTGACCAGGTTGACTCAGAAAGGTGCCCCTTTCAGATTGTCAGACGAGTGTGAGGCAAGCATTTAGAAGCGCTAGTGTTGGTGTTACACACGGGATCATGGCCTTGTACAACATATTGTGACGCACCTCATTTTGGACTTTTTGTGGTATTGATGCAAGGTGTATTCTTCACGGAAGCTGAAGATTCATGAGAAGAACTATCCAGTTCATGACTTGGATCTAGCATCCATTGTTCATGTGCTGAAGATCTGGAGGCACTATCTATATGGCGTGTACCGTGAGATGTTCCTGGATCATATGAGTTTGTAGTGTTTGTTGAAGCATAAGGAGCTCAGTTTGAGGCAGTGAAGGTGGTTGGAGTTATTGAAAGACTATGATATCACCATCTTGTATCATCCCGGGAAATCCAATATGGTGGTCGATGCTTTGAGTAGGAAGTCAACCAGTATGGGCATACTTGCCGACATTCTAGTCGGTGAGAGACCGCTTGCATTATATGTTTAGGCCTTTGCTAATCAGTTCGTGGGTTTGGATGTTTCTATGCCCAGCCATGTTCTAGCTTGTACAGTCACTGGTCTTCCTTATTTGAGCGTATCAGGGATCGACAGTATGATGACCTTTATTTGCTAGTCCTTAGGGACATAGTGCGGCATGGCAATGCCAAGCAGGTTACAATGGGAGATGATGGAGTTTTGAGGAGCAAGGCATGTTTGTGTGCCTAATGTGGATGGGCTTCGTGAGTTGATTCTAGAAGAGACCCACAATTCCCGGTATTATATTCACCGGGGCGCCGCTAAAATGAATTAAAACTTGCGGCAACATTTTTGGTGGAGGAGGATGAAAAAGAATATTATTGCATATGTAGCTCGGTGTTTAAATTGTCAGCAAGTAAAGTACGGGCATCAGAGGTATGATGATTTACTTCAAAAGATGGAGATTCTTGAATGGAAGTGGGAGCGTATCGCTATGCATTTTTTTGTCGGACTCCCACAGACTCAGTGGAAGTTCGATGTAGTTTTGGTTATTGTGGATAGGCTGACTAAGTCAGCACATTTCATTCCTGTGGCAGTTTCCTATTATTTAGAGCGTTTGGAGAGATTTATATCCATGAGATTGTTTGTCTTCATGGTGTGCCCGTGTCTATCATTTTTAATCGAGGGACGTAGTTTACCTCACATTTCGAGAGGGCAATACAATGTGAGTTGGGTACATGGGTCGAGTTGAGCACAACATTTCATCCTCAAACGGGTTCGAGCATACTATTCAGATCTTGAAGGACATGTTTCGCACCTGTGTTATTGACTTTGGAGGTTCTTATGATCTGTTCTTGTCGTTAGCGGAGTTCGTCTACACAAAAATAACTATCAGCCGAGCATCCATATGGCTCCCAATGAGGCGTTGTATGGTAGACGGTGTTGATCGGCGGTTGGATGGTGTGAGCCAGGGGATGCTTGGTTATTAGGTACAAATTTAGTGTAGGATGTCTTGGATAAGGTTAAGATCATTCAGGATAGACTTCGTATAGCTCAGTCCAGGCAAAAGAGTTATGCCGATTGTAAGGTTTGTGACGTGGCATTCATGGTCGAAGAGAGAGTGTTGCTTCGGGTGTCACCCATGAAGGGTGTGACGCAGTTTGGGTGAAGAAGTATGAGCCTAGGACTTATAGGCTTAAGAATTATGGGTTAGATCTGAAAATTGAACCTAACTATGGATCACTGAGCCCAAATTTTATTATTTTTCTGTGGACAAGATTAAAATACTATCTCATTTATTAATTAATCACACTTAAATAAAATAACTAGTAAAATAAGATCGACCGCTAAAATAAAACTATTTTTGGTATTTTTCAAGATTTAAAAATGACTACAATACATTGATGAAACTATTTTTTTTGTAATTCCTATCTTCTTGTAATAAATTAAAGTAAAAGAGCCAATATTAGTTGAAATAACAATGTTAGGTCTACATTAAATATTTACGCGCTAAAATATAAAAATTTTGGGGAATGTCAAAAATCACACGTCTATTTCTCTTTTTTTGCTGAGGTTGAGTGATAAAGCAACAAGAGTGATGTCATGCACGTTCCTATTATTTACATGGTGAGGTTGAGTGATAAAGTACGAATGTGATGCGCACATGGTTTCATTATTTATATAGTGAAATTGAGTAATAAAGCATGAAGGGTGATGTCGTGCACGTTTCTATTGTTGCTTATCTGGTGAGGTTGAGAGTTAAAGCAAGAAGGTTTATGCCGTGTATTTTCTGTTTGTTGTGTTTACTTATTATTATCGGTTCAAGGTGTACTAGCTGATTAAATTCCTCTATTCCTGCGATTCTTTATCTTGAAACCTCCTTAGCATGCTTTTCTTCCCTTAATATCTCCTTAGTTTTTACTATTTGTTATTTCTATTGTATATTGTTTAACTGTACATGTTTATATATGTGTCTTGTCCTAGCCTCGTCATTACTTCGTCGAGGTTAGGCTCGGCACTTACCAGTACATGGGGTTAGTTGTACTGATACTGAACTCCACACTTTTTGTGCAAATTTCGCTACGAACCGTGCCGAACCGAGTGAACTGCTGGCTTCAGTCCAATAAGAGACCCAAGAGATATGCCAGTGTTCGCATATCCTGGAGTCTCCTTCCAGTTATTCGAGTTTCCTATTTTCTTTTAATTCAAGGACAATTGTATTTTTCTTTCAGCTAGTATTTGTAGTGACTCTTAGAAGTTCGTGATTATGACACCATATTTAAGGTAGTCGTGTATTAGTACATTGGATTACTATGAATTTCCGCACTTCTTTACTCTGTTTTTGTTAGTTATTGTTATTTACTGATTTAGATAATGGTTAGCGTATTAAATCTTTATCTGTTGGATTACCTAGAATTCTGAAAAGTTAGGCGCCATCACGATCCCGACGGTGGGTAATCGGGGTGGTGACACACCTATGACCTCGCATCGCGCCAAAACCTCGACAAGTGCGATACACTAGAACCAGAATTTCCCCAATCATTCCCAATGGTCTGAAACCAATCCGGAACACACCCGAGCCCTCTAGTACCCCATTTAATCATATTAATAAGTCCATAAACATTACTTGAACCTATTCAATGGCTCAAAACACATGGAATAACATCGCATCAGTGAATCAAAGATCAAAACACACTTCGAACTTCTCTTAAGTTGAAGAACTTCTAAACTTTAAACCAAGCATCTAATTTGAGTCCAACCAATCAGGATTACATATAAACTTTGCACACAAGTTCTAAATGATAACAAATGAACCTATTCCAAGTTTTGAAATAACAAACCGAGTCTGATATCCTCATAATTAAATCCCAGTCAATCCTGTGAACTCCCCAAGCATTCAACTTGCCAACTTTCGAAAAATATAGCCAAAACATCCTAGCAACCACCAAATCCAAATCCGAATATATGCCTAAGTCTAAAAATTACCATTTTAAATCTATTGGAACCACCAATTACCAAACCGAGTTCGTTTACACAAAAGTCAAACCTTAGCCAACTCTTAAAACTTATGCCTCCAACAAAGGAACTAGGCGTTCCAATTCACTCATAAACCTCTACGGAACCAAACCAACCATCCCTGCAAGTCACAAAATAATGAACAAGAACGTAGGAACATCAAATAGGAAAACGGGGCTCAAATACATGATAGAAATTGGGGATTGGGTAGAATTAGGAATTTATATAAAATTAGAATTTAGACCTCAAATTGGGATCGAATTTTGAAACAAATTACGTAACCGAGCTCGAAGGTGAATGGTAATCGGGGTTTGCTCCGAATTTCGGGTTTGGACCAGCAGGCTTGAGGTCGATTTTTGATTTTTTTTTGGATAAGTGTGGGAATTCTAAATTTATGCATTTTAATTATTTTTTAGCAATATTTGATATTATTAAGTCAATTATGGTTAGATATGAGTTGTTTGAAGGCGGCTTATAGGGTAAAGGCCCCAGTAGAGCTCTGATTTGACTGTGAAGTGAGGTAACTGTTCCGTTTAACCTTGATTTGAGGGAATTAAAAACCCTCGAACTATGTGCTATGTAAATTTCATGTGTTGTGGTGCTGAATTTCTTGTGCCCCTAATTTTCCGTCTTTCCTTAATTATCTCCTTCCATGCCTTAACTAGTATATGCTCTAAATGCCTTTCATGCTTTATTGCTACTTGTTAATCATTGTTTCTTTTGTTAAAAATGTTAGACCTTTTCATGCTTTCATGACTCCTTTCTTATTCATCTTTATATTCATCAATCGTAGAGGTTCCTGTGATTTAAGTTATGGATTTAACTGTACTTATTGAATATTTGTACTGATATGGTGGGATCGGGTTGCACTCCGCAACATGTGAAATGAGGATATATTGATATGGTTGAATAAGGGTGAATTTGTATTGATATGGTGGGATTGGGTTGTATGTCACAACATGTGAAATAAGGGTGGATTGATTCAGTGAGATAAGGGTGAATTATGATACTAGTTTTGTTATATGATGGAATCGGGTTGTAATTTTGGGGTGAGACTATGGTGCTCAAATATGAGTTATTATTTTTCATATAATAGTCGTGTGTTATGTTTTAAAGTCAAGCGAGCTGTGGAAAAAATGTTGGAAAAGATCATCACATGTTACATTCATAAATATGCTGAAAATTAGGTCAAATGTAGCTGAGCTTTTCTCCAAATATAATTGGAATTAGAGGATAATCTACATACCAAATTGAATATCTACGAGTCAATTTTCTAGTGCATTATACCATTCATCGATAAGACATAGGAGTGGAGAGATATTAGCGGTTTCCTGAGACTGCATAGGTGACAAGGTGTGTCACTAATGCTTTTGAGCAATACATTTAATGTGTAATATGAGGTATTTTTGGGAAAAGTTTTATATCAAACTGCCTTGGTATGTAGTTTCTAACTCTGCTAACCATTCTTTCATACGACATCCATTTAAAAAGATATAAGCACTTAAAGAAGAGCCAATAATAGGTTGCCAAGCTAGTACCTCTTGGACTTTTTAAAAATGGATATATATATATATATATATATATATATATATATATATATATATATATATATATATATATATATAGATATATATATATCTTATATTGTCTCTTTCTTCAGTTTTACACATATCACAACCACCCCTAAACTTATCCAGAATCCCTCCAAAAGGGTTTCCAAGAAATTTAACAACCTGGGTAAGAAATCTAGAAGCGATAACACTAAAACGATCCCTACGATGTAAGTATCGCTATATCACCTTTTATTTTTGTAGTTTGAGTTTTGAAAGGTACTACATAGTTAAGAAAATGTCTAGTACATTGAAGTTTTAAATATCAAGTAGGGTTGATAAACTCGTTTCCTAATAGTTAAAACTCACGAGATGGTGATCAAAAGTCGTGGGTTTGAGTTATTCGACTTGTAGTAGACTGTTTTGTAAGCTGTTTTGTGTTGCTTTTGACTGTCTATTTTGGTGGTTTTTATGGATTTTTTGAGGAAACAATGTGTGGATAAATACCGCATAATGACGGAATGGTGGTCTGGTCATTTATCATTATGTTTTTAGGTTGTTTGATACTACTTTAATTGTTGTTTTATGTATAAAGTGATTAGGGTGTGTGGGCTTTTTTATGATATATTGTGATGGAGTTGAGGCTGAAAATGATGCATACATGTTGTTATTATTTTGTTCTTGGTGTTGTTGGTATATGGTATTGGAGGAGGGCCTTGCTATAGGGGAGGTGTTGCCCAAATTTACGTAAACGAGCTCCTAGTTTAAGTTGCAAACTTAGCCTTTATTCATTACTGATTTTCTATCCTCTTATGTTGTGGTAGATTGAGTTGAGTTGGAGGAAGAATTGCTTCAAAAGGTCCAACAATGTATATATATTGGACATTATGAGGCAATTATAGATCCTGGAAGGCAATTCTGATTGGTCAATAAAAATCGATTTCAATGCTATTTTTTTTTTGTTTTTTATGAGTTTAGCCAATTTATCATGAAATGTAAAAGGGGATAAAGGAACCGTGTGTTGATTGTCCTGTAAATATAAGTTGTCTTCCTCCATATGTAAAAAGGAAATAAATAAATCAATTAAATTTTGGGATGCTTCATGAAGTGCTTCTTTCGGAGTTAAACTTCCGTTTGTCTATATTTCGAGAAAAAGTATCTCTTGGGAATGTATTACGGACTCAACAGAGTTAAGGTATATTAAGGCTAAACCTTTTTTTTATTTTAGCATGATCCAGTAACTACATGTGTTTGATAACGAGACATAAAGAGAAGTTCATATTTCTAAGTTTATGTACATCTTCCTAATCACATAAGTTATAGCATTCTCCCTTATCGGGACTTTATATTCAGAAGGGTTTTATCTTATGTTAGCAAAGAAAGTAGAGATTACATATATATATATATATATATATATATATATATATATATATATCTATATATATATATATATATATATATATATTATAATATTTTCACTATGTCGAGCTATAATCGATGGTCAGGGCCCTATTGGGCAACCTCTGATAAGAATGCGTTATATACCGAGCCTACTATGGCCAAGCGCTATAAGCAAGACAAGATTGACCGAGATACAGAGTCTAGTATGGCCGAGATCCTATGAGCGAGCCTACTATGGTAGAGCAGTTACACATACTGAGCTTATAAGGCCGGAGAATTGTTTTATTTACTATATTGAAAAAGTTGAGTCAGTATCAACTGGTAAGCATATTATATTTTGCTCCCAATTACATTCAGTTATTATATTATCAGTTCAGTTTCAATTTTCAGCTATTTTGTTGCCTTACATACTCAGTACATTATTTTGTACTGACGTCCCTTTTGTAGGGGACGATGCATTTTAGCTTGCAGGTTCTGATTGACAGTTGGACAAACCCTCCTGTAGATAGAGTCAAACATTAGCTTGGTCACTCCCTCGGACTTACCAAGTCTAGACCTTGGATTCCATTTTTATATATACATGTTTAATGGGTAGGTTGAGGCCCTATCTCGACCATGGTACATTTCAGCTATCTACAGAGGCATGTAGATGAGTCCTGTATATTTTGTATAGCAATAGATGTTCATGGAGGCTTCATCGCCTGTACAATTATATATATCAGCTTTTGGGTATGTTTACACCCTCAGATGAGAGAGACATATCTTTAGATGTTTCAAAATATGCCCTCATCGGCCTAAGTTGAGGTTTACCCCTTTAGAGTTTACAGTTATAGAGTGATATACTCGGTCCGATTATGTCACGGGTGTCGGCCATGCTCTTCAGGTTTGTGGTGTGATAGTAAGATATAGCTTTTATGACATGAAAAATAGTCTCGAAAAGGGACAAACAAGTTTCCGGAAACCTTTCCATAGAATTGAAGGACATGATCATCTTTAACTTAACAAGAATATATCTTTATTGACGGGACAATTATTTAAGTTTCCTTTCCATTGATTCATCCCAAAAGTAGGAAAGGGAAAGCGATAACATACCTTGTCAACCAGTTAACCACACGACTTCAAACTCAGCCTGTGTAACACTTTGATCAACAGTAAGCGATAAGGAAACTATTATTAAGCTATCAAAACAAGAAATCGATACAAAGCTCGACAAGCTCATGTATAATAATTTGGACAACACCTCCCCTAGTTTTTAACTTCCATCAAATCTAAACAATCTAAATCAAAACATCACAAAACAGTCTAACACACCTCAGTCACTTCATACACAATGACCAAGTGTTATCTTGCACTTTTCCATCCATACAACTTAGCTAGTACTTAAATACACTTCAAATAGAAGTAGGAAGAGAATAATTTTACCTAAAAAATCAAGAACAAAAATGGAACAAAACATTCTTTAACTAGCAATAACACTCAACACAACAACACAATAGGAAGCGTTCTTCTCAAGCTCTACAAGACTTTATGCTTTGAACTTGGGCGGTTTAACCTTCGATTTTCTTAGGAACCATAGGTATATGTTTAGAGAGGGTATTAAGGCTTTGTTGACTTAGATCTAGTATAAAATGGTAAATGAGGACGAAGCCACCGCTTAAATAGGAAGTTAGGGGTTTCCACCACCTCAAGTGGATACCAAACGGGCTGCCTGAGCCATCTCATAAAAACGTTAATATCTCTCTACTCCGATGTAGTATCAACAAATAGTTTAATGAGTTGGAATGTACTCGTATACCTTTTCTTTTAGTGGGTGGATCATCCTGTAACTCCAAGTGTATTGATAGAAAAGTGTGGAGACATTTAACCCAAATTTTAGTGAACTTTTGAACGTAACTTGCGGTGACCTGTAACAACTTTTGCTTTACAACTTGCTTGACTTTAAACATAACATACAACTATTGTATGATTCTATTAACTAATATAATGACCTTATAAGTATATTAAGCATTCCTAGTGTTACCCCAAAAGTACGGACCATTACAATACACTTTCCCTCGTAAACTTTGTCGAAAAGTACTTTGTTTTATTCGTATAAATATTACAAAACTTACTAAATACTAGATCTAAAACCTTCCTTAACCTTTTTGGGGAATCATAAAACTCTCTGATCTTACGTTATTTATCTCATAACAAGTTTATGTACAATATACAGGGTGTAGCATCCTTCCCCCCTTAGGAACATTCGTTCTCAAATGCTAGAATAACGTATTGGAGAAATCCAACTCTTGGAATTCTATAGAATTTGGTAGAGTTTCCTCTATAAATAGGACTATCCCATACTTATCAAAAACCAAAAACATACCATATACCTCACAGGGCCACAAAAAAGTAATAGTATCTTATTGGGCCTCACAAGGCCATCAACATCTTCATATCATTAACTCTAATTTACTTTACGCACAATTAAATCTGCTCCTGAAAATGATATAATGCCTTAACTCGGAGTATCACCTTCTATCTAAAACAAATGAGGATAATTGAATTTTATTTCTTCCTCGACTTCCCACATCATCTCTTTAATGTTTTTTTTCTCTACAATACCTTCACGGAAGCCAAGTTCTTGGTCCTTAACTTGCGGACATGCTGATCTTGTATGGCGATTGGAACCTCTTCATTCGATAGGTTTTCTATAATCTGAATATTAAGTAGGACAACCCAAGTAGGGTCTCTAATACACATTTACAGCATAGACACATTAAATATCGGATGGATAGATTCTAGCTTCGAAGGAACTTCTAGATCGTAGCCCACTTTGCCTATCCTCCGAATGATTCTATAGGGCCTAATGGATCTAAGAATAATCTTACCCTTCCTTATTAATTTCATGACGCCCTTCATAGGAGAAACCTTTAATAATACCCAATAGTCATTCTGGAACTAGAAGTCTTATCGTCACTCATCTGAATATGACTTTTGATAGCTCAAAGCGATCAATAGCCGCTCCTGAATAAGTTTCACCTTTAAATCAGTTATCAATATGGAGCTTCTAAATCTTAGCATTCCACTTTAGCTTATGATTCCTAAGATTTTTGGGTCGTTATCTCACCTGGTTGTAATAACTATGATTTGCTTGCTTTAAATCATCATATATGAGTTTTGTGTTTACGTCTATACAAGGCCTAATAAAGGCCATGGTGATATTGGGATAATAATCGTCATTATAAACGAACTCCTAAGTATTTCTCCCGGCTCTATTTTAAGTCTAAATAACCCTGTCATAACATATCTTTGAAAGTAATATCATTCGCTCCGCCTAGCCTTCTCTCTATAAATGGAAAGTTGTATCAAGATTTTCTTGTGTCATCAAGTCCTTTGCAAAGATTTTTAGAAATATATTATAAAATGTACTCATTCATCTGATATCATAGTCTATGGAATGCCATGAACCGCACTATCTTTGATGTGTGACCTCGCCTACTTTTGTCGAACAAGTAATCTTAACTCAACACAAACTGAGCTGATTCTACAAATCTATTATTGATTATTCGACAAGAACTGAATTTCAGTAAGAAGAGGTTAATACTGAAGTGAAATCCATATTAATCTTCTCCATCCTCGCGTAGAAATCTCAGTAGTTTGAGTTAACTCGCTATATTTTTTATGCTCTCTATTTACCTGCTGGCAATTAGGACACTAAGCCATAACTTTGCAAAAATGTTCTTCTTTATGTCGTTCCATCAATATATCCTTTTAATATCATGGTTCATTTTGGTTGATCCAAGATGAATAGAGCATCGTGAATAGTAGACCTTTGTCAAAATCTTATCATGTAACCTAGCAATGTTTGGAACACACCATCATCCTTGGTGCCTAAAACTAGCTCATTGATGCATCTTTCAGCCAACTTCTTTCGTTTGCCCCCAAATCAATCAGGCCGCTTGTGGATAAATGGTTGATTGCATTAGTTACAATGTTAACCTTATCCAAATGGTATAGGATTATCTATATTGAAATCCTTTAAAATACTTAAGCCATCACATCAATCATTAACTTAGTCTGCTTATCTAAAGGTGTAGAGCCTTAATATGAACACTTTATAGATAACACCGTCGTATCTGAAGCGCGCGTAACACTACGGTTAACTCTAGTTAGTTTTTCCAAAAACTCTTTTCATACTTCCTACTGGTCATAACAATCCCCCTTCCTTGCTCCCTCTAAGATTTGCACCATGCACATACAACAACACAGTATAATGCCACTTAATGAGGTCTGGGGAGGGTAGTGTGTACGCAGACCTTACACCTACCCTTGGGTAGAGAGGTTGTTTCGAAATAGACCCCCGGCATCCTTCCCTCCAAGAACTTCCCACCTTGCTTTTGGGAAGACTCGAACTCACAATCTCTCGGTTGGAAGTGAGGGTTGCACCATGCATATACTAATTTATATTATTTTTTCACCCATTCTGAAACTTATGGTATATACGTAATCTAAAACATTGATGCTCCAGGCACGACCTTACTAAGTGACTCCAAACTATTTCAATTTCATTCTGCCCTAATCTTTCTTACTTTTTCAACTTTAACTGCAAATCTCCGTGCATCGAACCAGGCCTGAGCAGACTTGACTTGTAGATTTAGTTTTTTAGTTCTTTCTAACAAATTAACAATTTGGGGATCAAAATTGACATATATATGAAAAATCCTTCTACTTATCTGTTATTAAGTGAAACACATTTTTACTTCGATACTTGATCATATCATTCATTACATACTTGCTAACTATTTTCATGTTTCGTACAACCATTCTTCAAAGGTCCTAAAAACTCTCGCCGCCACATGTTCCCAAAAAGTTATTCTCATCCAAAAGGTATTTGGAATTATAACCTGTCACGTAATGAGTCTGTAAGTCATATCAAGTGAATACCAATAGCATAATTTATCTTACTAGCACCAATACATGTAGCCTTCAACAAAAAGTAGTAGTACGACTCTTTTACCCATGGATGAAAGGCTATGTCACCTCCTATTACTGCTTGGATGATCAAATCCTTATAAATGACTTGGGATCACCACTTTGGATACGTGACATTACATGATCTACTTAAACGTGTTAATTGTCACCTCGAAAGCCGTCGCAAAATTCTATTATAGTAACCTATCTCCCTTAAACGATATTTTGTGGACCATCTCCAAATTCGTCTTAGGCAAGATGCTTCAATTTGGACTGTGCATACGTAGTGTATTCCGTCAATTTTTCTCTAATTGATGAAGAGCACAAAAAGTGGGTAGATTTTCATGGATTGTTGAATATTCCAATGGTGTATATCTATCCTAACCTAGTAATGATATTGGGGAGCCGACTCCTAAAGTGAGGCGTCAACACTACAGAACACGAAATAGGTCGATAATAGGTTTGCAAAAGTAGATGTCTCAACAAAGAAACTATCAACATACCTGCACCCATTAGATCACCTCAAACAGTACCAGAGCTCGAGGCTCCATATCTACTCCTGTCCTTATTTTTGCAGCCCAACCTGGGACATCTTCGAATCATGTGACCTTTATTGCCACACCAAAAACAACCCCTTGTACTCCTGCTACATGAAGCAGCATGCGCCCAACCACATCGACTAAAAATGGCCTGGGTGGACTCACTCCCCCTGTACCACCATAACTCTAAGATATTGATTCATGCAAATCATATCTCGGCCTTACCCAAGAACTCTGATCATGCGTACTCTACCATGAAGATCTAGTCTACTGGCCATACAACTGCAGCTCCCCACTACTCCCTAATCCTCTATAGTCACCAACTATACTGGCATTCTTGGCTTGCCCATCACCCTCATCTGGGTCGAATCCTTTAAATGTCAATAGTCCTTAACCAAATAACTCCCGAGGTCTTGAGCTCCCTGACCCTTCAAGGAGTCTATCACCATTGGATGATCTAGGGTGATGTCGTGCTTGGGAGGCAACTGGCTGTGTCAATATCTGCACCGCTCTCCTTACCTCCTAATAAGATAGAGCCGGTGGTAGAACTGATGATGCAAGAGCTTCCCTCAGCTCCTCTTGTACTACTGGAGTTGGTGATACCTAGGAAGGTGACCCACTCGGATCCTTTGATGGGTCTATCTCAATGTAGGGCGTACTACTCGCATCCCCTCTCGACCCTACCTCAATCGCCCTGCTAGTCATAGCCCTTCTAGAAGAAGGTGTATCGGTACAACCTAAATAAAAACATACATTACCTCAACTCCTATGACTCAGATCTACAGCACAATTTAAATCTGAAAAAGGATAACCAATTCCTAAATGCTTCGTAGTCTCCTCTTTACAAATGTGGTGCACAACACATTCATAAACAAGACTCTAGTACACATGGCTGGTAAATTCCATAGGACACACCTACTTTGATACCATATTTGTTACACCCCTACCATGGGGGTGTGGTCGGCACGGTGTCTTACTTGTCCGAGCGAACCACATGAAGTCATACTCTGAACGTACAGAACATTGCGACAACAAGGTCACGACATATCTAATCCATAGACAGAATGATAATAACTCATATAAGTCCCACAAAGAACAAAATGACCATATAATACCACTGTTGAGCTGGATATCCTACTAAGGAGGTCCGTCAACCTACCTACCCAACCATGGGGCATGAATCATCGTGCCTGGGCAAAGGGATATTAGTACAAAATAATATATTAGTATATAAGGCAGGTAAAGCATAAACAGAGACATAAATGTATGTAAGAGACAATAAGGGTCAACTTAAAACTTTGAATTTCCAATGAAAAATATATATACATCATTTTACCACCTTATATCCATCACGAAAAACCATAGAACACTCCAACACGCCCCAACAGTGCATGTACAACAACCAAGAGTTATCTTGCACTCTTTCATCCATACAACTTTAGCTTAGCTATGACTTAAATGCACTTTAAATACAAGTGGGGGAGAACAATATTACCCTCAAACAGCATGAACAACCTTGGAACAAAGATTCCTTTAACTTTAAATAACCCTTAACACATCAAAAACACCATAGAAATGTTCTTTTCATGCTCCACAAAACTTTTTGTATTGGACTTGGGTGGTTTGGCCTTAGTATTGCTTAGGAACCAGGGGAATATTTTTAGACAGATTGGAGACTTTTGAACTCAGATCTGGTCGAAAATAGTGAATGGGGATGAAGCCACCGCTTAAATAGGAAGTTGGGGTTTTTTACTGCCTCAAGTGAGTCCCAATGGGTTGATTCCTCAGTCTCACAAAAATGCAAATATCTCTCTCCTCTAAAATCAGATCGACAAATGATTGAATGTGTTGGAAAGTAAACTCATAGTTATTTTATTTGGTATGTGGATCACCATGTAACTCCATGTATATTGAAAGAAAAGTTCGGAGACACCACACCTAAATTTTATCAATCTTTTTATATAACTTGCGGTGACTTTTGCAAACTTTTTTTCTATAGCTTGATTTCAAAACTTAACATACAACTATTAAATGATCAAATACCCCATAACAAGGCCTTCTTATCGTATTAAGAACTCTTATTCTTAACCCAAAAGAACGAGCTATTACAATCCACTTTCCTCTGGTGAATTTCATCGAAAAGTATCTTTTTTTTGTTCAACCTCGAAACCTTGCGACACAGGCTTAATACTTCATTAAAACACTCCTTAACCTTATAGGGAATCATAACGTCTCCGAGCTTATGTTAGTTAACTCATGATGAAATTGATGTATAAAGTACGGGGTGTAACAAGAAATCACTTACCCTCAAAGTGGTAATGTAAATCACCCAGAAATCGCCTCTAGCCGAGATCCAAAACTCAAAATAATGAAAAATGAACTCACCCTTCTAACTAATAAAACTGCCAATAATTTCGCTTATGGGGACAAAATAAGCATTTATGTGCAATCGCTTCTGCGAGAAATAAATTAAATTTGCAAAGGCTCCTCCCCTTAGCCAACCCCACACCTGTGACCAACCAACTGCTTCTCCGGCACAGTAGGTGTGCAAATACATCCGCTTCTGCACATGGACTACTGCATGAGCAAAGTTCTAGGTCTAGATCCTCCTTACATCTTCTTCTCATACATCCGCAGGTGCATCTCGCACCTGCACACCAAATCTCACATATGCGACGCGCCAGCACCAAAACTACCCATCAATATAAAAATGGCCACGGACCCATTCAAAAAATACCCGAGCCTCCTAGGATCCTTTCTAAACATACCAACAAGTCTGGATACCTAATCTAAACTTATTCCAAGGCTAAAAGCATCAGAATTAATGTCAAAACAATGGATCTAAAATTAAAATCTATCACATACCTTCCAAACTTTCAACTTCACAAATATGTCTGAATCATGCCTAAATATTTCAGATTCCAACCAAACTTCGTACACAAATTCCAAATGAATAAATGAACCTATTCCTAATTTTGAAACAACAATTCATGTCCAATCAACTCTCGATCAAATCTATGAACTCTCCAAACTATCAAATTACCAAGTTTCGACAAATAGAACAAAATCCTCAAGAAACCTCAAAAACTAGTCTGAGACCGTTTACTCAAAATCCAAACTTTGGTCAACTTAACAACTTAAGCTTCAAAAATAAGACTGAGTGACCCAATTCACTCCCAAACCTTCCTGAAACCAAATGAACTAATTCTTCGAATTCCAAAAAATCAAACAAACATACGAAAAGCATCAAACAAGGAAATGGAGCTCAAATACACAAAACGACTTCCTGGGTAGTTACATTCTCCCGCTATTATCCAATTGTTCATCCTTGAACGGGTTTAGAATCATACCCGAAATGCCAAAACGATGGGTATATATGCTTTGCATATCATGCTTGTCTTCTAATTTGCCTCCTCAACCAATTCACCTCTCCACTGAACATTTACTGATGCAATATTTTTTTACCTCAGCTTCTAGACATGCCTATCCAAAAAGACCACTAGCTCTTCTTCATAAGCCAAATTCTCATCCAAGTGTACCTAGCTAAAATCTAACACATGTGACTGGCCTTCATGATACTTTCATTGCATGGAAACATGAAACTCTAGATGAACTCCCAATAAGATGGGTGGCAAAGCAAGTCTATAAGCCCCCTCACACACTCTCTCAAAAACCTCAAATTTACCAATGTCGATGACTTACTTTCCCTTCTTCCTAAATCTTATCACGCCTTTCATAGGCAAAACTCTAAGAAGAACCTTCTCATCCTCCATAAAAGACATATCACGAACCTTCATATCATTATCACTCTTATGCCTGGATTGTGACAGTTCGAAGTTGCGCATGAGTCAACTTCATCTTCTCCAAAACATCACGAACCAAATTTGTGCTCAATAAACTAGCTTTACCAAGCTCAAACCAACCAACCATAGAACTACATCGCCTCCTATTATAATGCCTCATACGGATCCATCTCAATACTAGACTAATAGTTGTTGTGATAGGAAAACTCTATTAAAGGTAGAATTTGATCCCGCTATCCTCTAATCAATAACATAGGCCCTTAAATTTCCTTTAGGATCTGAATGGTCTGCTCAAACTGCCCATCCATCTGAGGGTGAAATATAGTACTCAAATCCACATGTGTGCCCAACTCATGCTGAACAACTCTC
Organism: Nicotiana benthamiana; assembly: GCA_034376525.1. NCBI lineage: Eukaryota > Viridiplantae > Streptophyta > Magnoliopsida > Solanales > Solanaceae > Nicotiana > Nicotiana benthamiana. Next base: position 15,289,001 of record CM067338.1, on the reverse strand, counting down.
TAAAAGTGCAATGTAAACTAAGTGCCACGATCTATGATGATAGAAATAGGCACACCATGTAAGAGAATAATCTCTCTAATGTATGTTTAAGCCAACATTTATGAAGTGTAGGAACCCATAACCAGAATGAAATGTGCTAACTTGGTCAACTACTCAATAATGACCCAAATGGAATCAAACTTCCTCGAAGTCCATCGCAACCCTACAACAAATGCCATAGCAATTAGCTCCTACTTCTACTCCAGTATATCACTATTCTAAAGCAAACTACCCAGTCTCTGATGCTCATACTTGACCTATTAACAGTTTAAACATTGTGAAACATCTTCAAAAATGTCCTTCTTCATCCTTCTACGCCAATAATGTTGCTTCAAGTCACGATACATCTTTGTAGCAGCTGATGAATAGAATACCATAAAATGTGAGACTTCTCAAGAATTACCTCCGTCAAATCATCCACATTAGGAACACAAATCTTACCTAAAGTTACAAATAAACAATCATCACCAATAGTTACCTTATTACTACCACCTCGCTACATCGTGTCGTTAAGGACCAGAAAATAGGGATCATGGCAAGCCTTAATGCGCTCAAATAAGGATAACGGCAAAACAACACAAGCAAGGACTCTGCTAGGATCAAAAGTATCCAATCTCACCAATCTATTGGCCAATTCCTGAACATCCAAAGGTAAAGGCCTCTCCACAACTGGAATAAATACCAAACTTCTGATACACTCCGTCCTTTTGATCAAGGCGTCTGCTATCACATTAGCCTTCCCTTGATAATATAAGATAGTTACATCTAGATCCTTTAACAACTTCATTGCCTCAAACTCAAATCCTCTTGCTTCAAAAAATGGTAAAGACTCTGATGATCCATGTAAACCTCACATGACGTTCCATATAAGTAATGCCTCCAAATCTTGAGCGCGTGCACTATAGCTACTAACTCCAAATCTTGTAGGGCATCAACTAGCGCTACACATAGGCAATCACCCTACTATCCTACATCAACACTCACTCAAGACCAATGTGTGAAGCATTACAATGGATAATATATAACCATGATCCTAATGCCAATACCAAAACTAGAGTTGTAGTCAAAGCAGTCTTGCTTCTGAATGTTCTCCTCCCACTCATCTGACCATATGAATGGAGCTCCCTTCTAATTCAACTTGGTCAATAAAGTTGCAATTGATCAGAAACCATCCACAAAACTATGATAGTAACAAGATAAACCTAAGAAACTCCTTATCTCTGTGGCGATAGAAGGTTTGGGACAACTCTGAACCACTTTAATCTTCTTCGGATCCACCTTGATCCCATCACTGGACACCACGTAGAGTAATTCTTTCAATGAATTAAACAAAAAATCACACTTGGAGAACTTAGCATACAACTTATTCTCCCTCAAAAAATAAATTACAATCCTCAAATGCTACTCATGCTCCTCCCTACTACAAAAATATACCAAGATATCATCAATGCACATAATAACAAAAGGATTCAAATAAGGCCTGAACACAAAGTTCATCAAATAAATGAAAGTTGTTGAGGCATTAGTCAAACTAAAAGACATCACCAAGTACTCATAATGCCCATAGAAAGTCTTAAAAGCCATCATAGAAATGCCTGGAACCCTAATATTCAAATGGTGATAACATAGTATGAAGTCAATCATCAAAACAGTGTAGCACCTTGAATCTGATAAAAAAATATCAATGTGAGGCAATGTATCCTTGTTCTTGATGGTAGCCTTGTTCAGCTACTGGTAATCAATACATATCTTTATTGAAACATCCTTTTTCTTCACGAACAACACTGGTGCATCCCAAGAAGAAACACTAGGTCTGATGAATCTCTTATCAAACAACTCCTACAATTGCTCCTTCAACTCAACATATGTTGTATGATATGATTGAATAGATGGTCTAAGTTCCCGGCACCAAATAATTTTCAAAATCAATACCCCTATCGGCCCTATCGGGTGGAATCATTGTAGGTTAGCTAGAAATGCATCTCAAAACTCTATCACCAGCAGGACTGAATCAACAGTAAGAGTATCAACACTAACATCCCTCACAAAATCTAGATACATCGAACACCGATTCTCAATCATTTGTTGAGCCTTCAGAAATAAATTACTCTACTAGGAATGTGACCTAAGGAATGCTTCCATTCTAACCTTGGCAACCCAGACATAGCAAATATTATGGTCTTAGCATGACAATCAAGAATAGCATGCTACAGAGATAATAAATCCATACCTAAAATCACATAAAAATCCATCTTATCAAGCAATAAAAGATCGAGCCTAATCTCATAACCTCCCATGTAACCACACAAGACCAATACACATGATCTACCATAATAAAATCACTAACACGTATATACACATGAATAGGGATATCAAGGAAGTCATGAGGCATATCCAAATAAGGAGAAAAATATGATAATATATAAAAATAAGTAGAATTAGGGTCAAACAATACTGAAGCAGCCATGTAGCACATTGAAACAATACATGTGATCACAATGTCTAAAGGAACTACCTCTGGCCTACTCAGGACTGCATAAGAATAGGCATGTCCTACACATGACTAACCTCCCACTCTAAGACGACCTTGAACAAACTAGGCTCCACCCCTAGATGATTGTTGGTGTAGTTGTTGGTGTCAGAATCATGGAATGGTTGCCTTGATATGGTAAAATGCTCAATAGCTTAGCGCAGTCCTTCTTGAGATGACTCAAATCCCTACACTCAATGTAACCCCTCCTCTGGTGAGGTTGCTGTCTTTGGAAGTTCCTTGAAATATGACTAGCCTGGGCGAGCACTATGTGAACCATGGCTAATTGATGAACCACGATGAACCTAATAAGTTGACTAAATAGGCCTGAAAGCACAGCCTCTGTTGTTATGCCCCTGGCCCCTAGATGAGGCTCTATTGAAACCACCTGAACCATGGTGCCTCGTGGCATCCCCCTCATCTCTCTCCTACTCGCAAATATTCTCTAAGCACCTATCAATATCCATATCATGATAAAGTAGTATCAACCTTGCCCTCTCGGGCCATCCCACATAGGATACCATAGTTGAGGCCCTCAATGAACCTTTTGACCCTCCCCCCCCTCTCTCTCTCTCTCTCTGTTTCAGTAGGGACCAAGAATACAACATATCATTCCAGCTTCGTGAATCTCATCTTAAATTGAGTCACGATGACACCCTTCTAGCATAAATTCTCAAACTCCTTATGCAACTAAACAATACAAATATGTGGAATAAACTTCTCCAAAAAGAGAACAGAGAGTTGAGACTGTGTGAGTATGCTATTCTAGTTGTCCATTTAACTCATTAGTTAGCCAACATATGTATACTGGCCTTGACAACTAGAAGGTAGTACAGGCAACCTCGTTTGATTCCACTAGATCCAAAGTGTGCATAATCCAATGATACTAATCAAGGAAACCCTATGCATTCTCACTAGGCTCTTCATTGAACAAGGGAAGATGAAGTCTCCGAAATCTCCTAATCGTTTTCTGTTCCTCAACAGTCAAAGGTGACTTGCTAGTGCTGAATTTTAGTGATTAGTTGTACTAGTAAAACCCCCAACGATTAATAACCCTGATGTAGTTATTTTAGGGTGCGTGCAACAAGATTGTGGGCTCCTTCCCTAGCCTGTGAGGTAGCTGGTAGAACTGGGATCATACACACATGCATCAATCTATTATAAACACTCAAGATATGGGCCAAAGTCTCATGAAGTTCGGGTGCAGCAATAGGTCCCTCGAGTGCCTGAGCTGGTCCCGCCAGCTCGACATGATTAGGAACTTGCTCCTTAATGGGAGCTACTAGTGGCTCCACAGTGACTGCTTTGGAAAGACCTCTAACTGCAGTGTGTAATCCACCCCCACCTCTACCTCTGCCCCGGCCTCTAGTGGCCCTGGCTTAGGGTATTAGGGACTTCTCAACTGTTCCAGATGAATGTCCTTACCATCTAGAAAAAAATAGAAGAGAATATTTTCAAACTTTGTAATAAATAAATTCTCACGATAGAGAATGAAAGAAAGAGAGGTTTTCCTAACAATCTTTTAGCCTCTCAATGATAAGTGCAGACATCTTTGTACTGATCCACAAGACTCTACTAGAATAGCTCATGACTCGTGACTCCTAAGTAACATACGGCTTTGATACCAAGCTATCACCACCTAAACACCCACTAGCCATGATAGCACTTAGCCTGCTTTCTAGGAAAACCAATCATAAACAAATAGTAAAAGAATAATAATAACAATAATACATAAATAAATGAGTCTAAAGGACAAATGAACATAACTAGAAACCAAGTCAATACATAAATCTCTAGACACTGGTAATACCAAGTTATGGGATTTGTCATATGAATACGAGTCTACTAATATAATACGTGGTCTAGAGAAAAACTAGTAATGAAATGATAAAAGAAGACATTTGTGACTGCAATAAGGATCCAGCTCTACCTCGGGTCTACCTAGCAATTGCTAGGAATCTCAAATGCATAGCTGGGTCCAACTCCTGAATCTGCATAATTAAGTGCTAAGTATGAGTACAACCAACTTCGTATACTTAGTAAAAATCATGACTAACTTCAGTGAGGTAATAGAAAGAGTGCCTAATGATACTCACTAATCAAACCTGTATAGCTCATGAATATATGTATAAAAGCAACAGTACCAAAGTCTAAGCATAGAGTAACCAATGGTTCTTATATAGAACATACGCACAAGTAATGTAACAAACTAATAGTTCTGCATATAGAGGAAATATGCATGTATAATAAGTCAGAATACACGGTTTGACATATAGAGAAGATATGTATCGTGATACAATCCACCAAATAAAGTATCATGTAGAGAAGATATGCATAGAAAGGCATGTAGACATTATGAAAGCAGTATATAGAGAAGATATGTCATAATGTCACGTATATATCGAAGGAGTTGCATACATAGAAGATACCCGAAATCCAAACACTGATCAACTTCTATCTACATGTACATCATCAAGAGAGAAGCATGATAGGACGACCCTAGGGAGATGGATCCCTATCCATATGCTGCATAGGAAACTCATGTGCCATAATCATAATAACCGCACAAACAACTCAAATGCTATGGAAATACATGCTGTCATACCAATCCATACCACTTACATGCGTATACAAAAACTGCATATCAAATCACATACTCATGGACTATGAAAACCATGCTAAAGCGTATGCGTGAAGTGTATCACTATGGATCAGATTAGGGGGTTACCCATACAACAACAAATTACATGCTCAATTAGGGAATCGAAGCCTACACATGGTTTCTAGAAAATTCAAGAAGTCTACATAGTCATATAAATGATGATAGAAAGCATACTGTCTAAATAAGGCATAATAAAAGCTTAAAATCTAGTCCGATCAAATTATATGTAGTACCCACATATATGCTCATCATATCGTATACACGTTGTTTCTCACATAGTACAATTAGACAAATAAGGCCATATCCTAATATTAGACAAGATACTTATGTCAAGCTAGTAAATTCAATACTCCAGGAATACCTTCCCTCGCAAATTGGCCTCTGTACAGCTCAAATCTAGTATAATAACACACCATGGTGTCAAATAATGCTGAATAAAACACTTGCGAAGCATAAAGGCTTGATGTTTAACAGATTACACAAAGTCAACCAAAAACTCAACGTCATATCGCTTCCCAGAACATGATAAAACTCACAAATCTCGACTACCTATTCGAATATGATTCCAATATAAGTTTCTTCCAAATCCGACTCCAAATAGGGGTTGAAATCTCAATTATTAAAATTCCAAAAATCTAACACAAAAATACAAAATTCTCTCTTTCAAATTCATTTTCTAAGTGTAAAAATTCGTGGGGAATACAGATATATAATCAGATTCAAGTGAAAATTACTTACCCACAAAGTGGTTATGAAAATCTCCCAAAAAATTGGCTCTAGCCGAGCTCCATAACTCCAAATAATGAAAAATAAGCTAACACTTCGAAGCAATAAGATCGCTGGTGGTTCCACTTCTATGGACCAAATAGCGCCTATGTGAATTTTTTTTTGCGAGAAATAACTCGCATCTATGAAGTCTCCTCCCTCAATCAACTTCATATCTGCGACAAACCAACAGCTTCTACAGTACCGCAAACGCGCAAGTACGTCTGATTCTATGCTTCTGCATGAACTACAGCAGGAGCAAAGTCCATGCTCCAGCTCCTCTCATGTGTGCCACCTAGATCCTCTTCGCTTCTGCACCCCCTATAGGTGCGATGTCGCACCTGCACATCCAATCTAGCGGGTGTGACACGCCAGCACCAAAACTATGCATCAACACCAAAATTGTTCTGGACCCATATGAAATACACCCAAGAATATCGGGGTCCCGTCCAATTATACCAAAAAAATTGGATACCTAATCGAAACTTAATCAAAGGATCAAAGCATCACAACTAATTTCAAAACAACATATCGAAGATTAAAATCCAATCTTATCTTTCAAACATCCAACTTTGTTGAACATGTTCGAATCATCGCTACAAAAATAAAAAAAAGCTTTTAGTGGAAATTAAATAGCGGTAATAAACTAATTTCCATTAAGTTTATTCACTAATCTAATCTATTACTGATAAATATTGAATATTCGAGAAAAACTACTTTTTAGGTTTAATTAAATAAATTGGGCAGCAAAAAAGTCAACTATACTTTTTACCGTCCCTCCAAAAGTGAATCCTATGTTTTCATTTCCTTCATTCTCTAACTCGTCCCCCTTAGGGCTTCTCTATCGAATACTAGGAATAATCAATATTCTATTGTTGTTCACCGTCATTTATCTAGTCGAGAGAGACCATCTTGCCAATTCAAAAAACTAGTGATTACCCTATTAGTATTCCATGAATTTGAAGATCTATATATTTGGAAGAACTACTATTTGAAGGTAATCGGCTGACTGAGTGTCAATTAAGGAGAAATCTATTTTTATGAAGATCAAACTATGCCTTTTATTCACATACTTTTAATTTCTTTTCACGGATGGATGGGTATCTAACTTCCTCATGCTCCTTATTGCCGATGCTTTCTTCGGCCTGCATCTATCTGTATGTAAAATTGTCGTCCATTGGATTCAGTAAGTTTTCCTCATTCTTTATTTTTAGAATTTACTATGATATATGTTGAACTTTTTTGTTTGGTGTTTACTTTGTATCATGTGACGAACCGATGGGGTCATCACTTATTTATTTTTCGAACTATACCTCTGAGGCCTTAAAACCTCCTCTCGGATTGCCTCGATTTGCATGTGTAGTTTTGGCTCATATCCGGAAAGATTAGATATGGATTTTTGTGAGAAAAATGCTAATTTTAGTATTAAATTGAACAAATTTAACTTCGGTCAATGTTTTGGGTAAATGGACCCGGAGTCGTGATTTGATGGTCCTGGAGCTGTAATATGATGGTCCCGGACCCGTGATTTGACGGACTCGGAGGGTCCGTAGGAAAATATGGGACTTGAGTGTATGCCTCGAATCGGATTCCGAGGCCCCATGTCCGAGAAATGAATTTTTATGTGAAATAGTTTTCTGGTAATAATTAAAGAAAATGGAAACGAAGTTTAATTAGAAGACTGGGTTATCGGGCTCGTATTTTGGTTTTGGTGCCCGGTAAAAATCTTATTTATGATTGGAGCACTTTATGTAAAGTTTGGTTGAAAACAGACGTCGTTTGACGTTTTTGGGACCCGAAAGTGGAATTTTACGCCTTATGAGCAATTTGAAAGAAATATTGAGTTTCGAGGATTGATTCGATATTATTTTGGTGATTTGGTTGCACGGACAATTTCGTAGGATATTTTTGAGGTTGTGTGCATATTTGGGTTGGAGCCCCAAGGGCTAGGATGAGTTTCGAGTAGGTTCCAAGAGGTCTTATACTTAAAACACCAGATATTGCAGGTTGGGTGCAAGCTGCAGGTTCACAATCATGCGGTCCGTGGCGTGAGCCGCGCGGCTTCGGTCATCCTCACACGGTGAGCGCTACCCACTTCAGAGGACCCGCAGCATTCTGTTTCTCTAGCGTGTCCGTGTCCGCTTTTGTGTGGTCCACGGCGTGAGCCGTGCCGCCGCGGTCACCCTTGCGCTGCCCGCGCTACCAACCCCAGAGAACCTGCAACTTTCAGCTCCCCTAGCGCTGTTGCTGTCATCCCCGCGCGGTCCGTGCTAGAGGTTCAGAGAGTATATATACACGAGATTTTTCAGTTATTTCTCACTTTTAAAAAACCCAAAACCTAAGAGGCGATTTTCTAAGCAATATTTCTTCTTTAAAACGATTGGTAAGTGGTTTTTAACTCATTTTCTTCACTCCTTAATACTTTTTACATAATTTCAACATCAATTCAAAGGTTTTAATAGGTAAATTCGGGTATATTGGGTAGGACCTAGGGTTTTGCTAAATTGGGGGTTGAACCATAATTCGAGGTCCGATTTCAAAACTAATCACATAATTAGATTCGTAGGGAAAGATAAACCGGATTTTAGTTAGAACCCTAGGTTTTGACCACGTTGGCGCGAAGGGCGTTTAGGTCATTTTACCTAAGATTTTGTCTTAGCTGTAAATTTAATAGTAGAATTAGTTGCTTGAGGTGTTATTTATGAGTGTAATTGAAGTGAATAGATTCGGGCCATTTGGAGTCGGATACTCGTGCTAAAAGAGTGATTTCAAGTTAATTTTCGGAGTCGATTGAGGCATGTGGTTTGTCTAACCTTGTGTGGGGACCTTTCCCCTAAGATATGTTATTTGATTATTGAGTTCCTTGTATGTGAGGTGACGAGCCCGTGCTTAAGCTAATTGTTGAAAAAACTGATTCTTGTCTTTAGATATTGAGATTGAGTTTCTTTTGTACCTAGTTACCTTACTTGCAATAATAACCTGTGTTAGATGAGAAAGTCATGTTTTGTTGATTTAACTTGCCTACTTCCTTAAATTGCCTTAACTGCACTGCGTGAAAGATGTTGGGATGGAATTATCCATTTCTTGTATTTTTGTACTTCATTATGAATATTCTCTGATTGTGGTTGTGCATATTTACTTTGGGACTACGGGTTTAATTCCGGGGAGATCCCCCTATATATTTACTTTGGGACTGCGGGTTTGATCTTCGGGAGATCCCCCTGTATATTTACTTTGGGACTATGGGTTTGCTTCCTGGGAGATCCCCCTGCATATTTACTTTTGTACTACGGGTTTGATTCCCGGGAGATCACCCTGCATATTTACTTTGAAACTACGGGTTGGCCTCCCGGGAGATCCACCTGCACTTGATATATTTTGTACTGAGGGTGCGGGATACCAAGAGATCCCTGGCAAATGATATTGTAAAATATTGAGGACATGAAGATATCTTCGGGATACCAAGAGATCCCTAGTGAATACAATGAGGATAGAAAGAGATCCTTGGGATACCAAGAGATTCTTAGTGAATATAATGAGGATACCAAGAGATCACTAGTGAATATAATGAGGATACCAAGAGATCCCTAGTGAAATATTGAGGAGACCAAGAGATTCTCGGGATATTAAGAAACCCTTAACGGATAATGAGGGGTAATCAAGAGATCCCCGGTTATTATTTCCTATTGTGAGTAGTGTTCCTTGTATTGCTTAACACCATTTTTCCTATTGTTGTTTCCCTTATTTATCCTGTTTAGATTCTCGATGTAGATTTTACTTATACTGTTTTTTCTTCATCTCCTCATATATTATAGTTATCTCAGTAGGGCCTTGACCTTCCTCGTCACTACCCAATCGAGGTTAGGCTTGGTACTTATTGAGTACCTGTGTGGTGTACTCACGCCTCTTCTGCGCATGTTTTCATGTGCATATCCAGGTACCTGCGCTCAGGAGCACTACCCGTGATTCAGGAGAGAGAGTATCAGAGACTTGAGGTATATCTGCCTCGTTTGCAGACCGAAGAGTCTCCTTCCTATTCTATCCTGTAGTTAACTAGTTTGTTCTTGTTTTTCATTGATGTAGACATTTTTCGGAGCTAGAGCCTATATACTTTCTATAGCCTATGTTGCTCGTGAGATTCCAGGTTCTGGGATTCTGTTTCATAATTGTGGCGTGAAGTGTAAGTTCCAAGCGGCAAATTATATACATTTCTCTAAGTTACTTGATACTTAAGCTATTATTATCATGAATGTTGTTATTTTTGCACTGTTAGGCTTACCTAGTCCTTGTGACTGGGTGCCGTCATGACGTGTTCACGGATGGTGAACTAGGGTCATGACATATCATTTTTAATCATTTAATATTGTGAGCTGTTCCTGTTAGATCTAATTTTAATGATGAAAAAATAATATGTTTTCTCTTTGTATAGGAACTCTTGGATTGGAAAAATCAATTAGCAATGATCAAGGAATGTATAAATTGATTTACAAGATTGACAAAATATAGGCACGGTTAAAGGAAGAAGAAATCAATCGTGATGATACAAACGGAATCAAGGGACAAAATTAAAGGAAGAAGAAATCAATCAAAAGATACTGATGGGTTCAATCATAGCTAAACTCAAGGAATCAAATAAATCAAGATCTCACTGAATATTCAATCAAGTGTGTAAATGAGGAGGATCGAGATTCTTGGTTCAAATGAGCCGTTGTAGAACAACTTTATTCTTGGAAAAAATCAATCTCTTTCCAATGATCAAATATCTTCGGTTGGCATATCTTTCCAAAATTCAAGCCTTTCTCAAATTTTTTAAACATGTAATCACACCTTAACTAGACATACTTTGATTGAACCAAACACCCTATATTTGTTCTTCTGCAAACAAACATTGTAGCTCTTTTAGTCTTGTTGTGTAACAAGTTAGAGAAGAAAGAGAGAACAACGCTGGTGAGGCATTGATCAAAAGAGATGAGTGATATAGGAACTAAACTATCACATAATTTCTGTTGTAGCCAAAGAAACTCATTCACTAAAGAGACTCCTTTTGCAACCCAAGGACACTGGACTACGATTCACATTGAATCCAAACCAGTATAAAATTCTAGTGTCTTTAACTCCTACATTTACTTTCAGCATCTTATATTCTTTTACTACACTATTTTTTAGTACATCTAGTCGACTAATTGAAAAACTAGTCAACTAACAGAGATTAAGTTAAAAATAAACAACGAACAGGGCAAGAAAGATAGAAAATGCGCTGACAGTGGAAGATTTGGACACATTCAAGTTGAGTGCCCAGATCTAAAAAGAAAAATTTCCAAAGGTTTTAACAAGGAAAAATCTTTTAGAAGTTGGAGCGATGAAGACAGTTCAGAACATAAAGAGATAGAAAATCTTTGTTTCATGAAGATTCTGGAAAAGGAGATGAACAAATCCTCAAGATGTAGGACGGATGAGGACACTTCAGATGACGAATGCAAAATTGACAATGAGAAATGTTTCACGGCACGAGGTGAAACAAGTGAAGTAAGATCTTATAACTGTGAAAGATGCAATGAATTGCAGGATATTCTTGATTTAACTTTGAAAGAGTCTCGAAAAATGATGAATGTGCTTAAGAGACTTAACAAAGAAGTTAAATAATGGAAGCTCAAAAGTGGACATAAATATTCTTTTTATCACTTTCGTAAAGCAAATGTTTCAGGATGGGTTTGGAATGATAACCCTCCAGGACCCAAGCATGCTTAGGTACCTAAAAGAAATTAATCACTATGTTTTGCAGGAAAACCACATATTAAGCCACAAAAGAAAATGGTACTTAGACAGTGTGTGTTCCAGTCACATGACTGTAAAACCTGTTCAAAGAAATTACAAAAATTGATAGAGGAAGCATTAAGTTTGGAGATGACTTGAAAGGAAAGATAATTGGTGCTGGAATAATTCCCTTCAATAACAATAGTGACATCACTGAAGTTTATCTCGTTGATGGATAACTACAATCTCCTGAGCATAAGTCAACTATGCGACTCAGGATATAAGGTAAAGTTTAAGAAAACAGGTTGTGCTATTGAAGATGAGGCAGGTAAAATAGTTCTCCCAAGTAAAAGGTATGGAAATTTTTATATTATTAATGGTTTTGAAAAGATAGATGGCCATTTTTGCTTAACATCCGTGTCTGATGATCCATGATTATGGCATAGGAAACTTGGTCATGTACGCATGCATTTGATAGAAAATTTGTCTAAACATGAGTTAGTTATTGGGCTACCCAAACTGAATTTTTCTAGAACTTATATATGTGATGCATGTCAAATAGGTAAATAAACCAGAAACTCTTTCAAAAAATAAAGATATTGTATCTACTTCTAAACCTTTGCAATTTCTTCATATGGACTTATTTGGGCCTACTAGAACTTCTTGTATAGGAGGAAAAAGATATGCTTTTGTTATTGTTGATGATTATTAACGTTTTACTTGAGTACTTTTTTATCTCATAAAGATGAAGCATTGAGAAATTTTGAGATTTTCTGCAAAAAGGCTGAAAGAGAAAAGGGATATCTGATTTCAACAACCTAGAGTGATCATGGAGGAAAATTTGAAAGTAGAGCAGTTGAAGACTTTCGTAATGATCAGGGATACACTCATAATTTCTCTACACCACAATCACATAACAAAATAGGTTGTTGAGAGGAAAAACGGAATCCTCCAAGACATGGCAAGAACCATGTTACTATACCATTCACTGTCAAATCACTTCCGGGCAGAAGGTGTAAGTACAACATGTCACATTCTCAACTAATGTCTCATAAGACCCATTCTGACGAAAACTCCTTATGATCTATAGAAAAGTAAATGTCCTAATATCAGTTACTTTCATCCCTTCGGATGTAAGTATTTTATTCTCAATAACAGTAAGGACAACCTTGGAACATTCAATCCAAGAAGTGATGAAGGTATTTTTCTAGGCTACTCACTAAATAGTAGATCTTTTAGAGTCTATAATAAATGCACATTATGTGTGGAAAAATCCGTACATGTTATATTCAATGAAAATAACCCCTTGGTTGAGAAAGGAATTACTGCAGGTGATGAAGATCAAGCTCAAGAAATTCACGAGACAAGCAAATCTCAAGAGTCAACTGATAAATCGGATACTACGATAGAGTCAACTAATAAAATCAGCAGTAGTGTACCAGATCATCCGAATGAGTCAACGACTAATACAGTGCGTCCAAATGAATGGAGAAGCGAACCTGAATATCCTCAAAAGTTCATCATAGGGGATCCAAATGAAGGAATGAAAACCACGGAAGCTCTCAAAAAGAAAGAAACATAGCATTAATCTCTCAGGTTGAACCAAAGAAGATAGAGGAAGCTCTAAAATATTTAAGTTGGGTACAAGCAATGCGAGAAAAGTTAGATCAATTTGGCAAATCAAGTGTCAAAGTGGGTCTTCAGAAATAAATTGAAAGAGGATGGAAAGGTCGTAAGGAACAAAGCTAGATTAGTTGCTCAAGGATATTCACAACAGGAAGGAGTTGACTATAATGAAATTTTGGCTCCAATAGCTTGTTTGGAATCTATATGAATCCTTCTAGCATATGCATTATCTAAAGGATTCAGGCTGTTTCAATTAGACATCAAAAGTGCTTTCTTGAATGGATTATTGAGGAAGAATTATACGTGAAACAACCGCCTGGGTTTGTAGACTCGAAGTTTCCCTACCATGTACATAATATACCCAAAGAACTATATGTACTAAAGCAGGCTCCAGGAGTATAGTATGATAGATTTAGTTCATTTCTTATTTATCGTGGCTTTACAAGAGGTAAAGTAGCCACTACCTTGTTTATTAAAAGATAGTAGAAGGTAATCTCATTATTCAGATGTATGTTGATGATATTATATTTAATAGTTCTCACCCTCTTATGTGAAAGAAATTATCAAATCTTATGCAAAGTGAATCCGAAATGAACATGATGGGAGAGCCAACATTCTTCTTTGGACTTCAAATTCAACAGTTTAAAGAAGGAACCTTTATATGTCAGACCAAATACACAAAGGAACATATTCAAAAATTTGATATGACCAATGCTAATTCCATTGGCACACCAATGAGTCTTTCAACGAGTCTAGACAAAGATGAACAGGGAATTCCTGCTGATGAAACTAAGTATCATGGATTGATTGGCTCATTGTGTCATCTGACTGCAAGTCGACCGGATATTATGTTTAGTGTATGTAAATGTTCCAGGTTTTAGTCAGCTCCTAAGGAATCTCATCTGACTGCAGTAAAGAGAATCATTCGATATCTCATTAGAACTATCTCTCATGGATTATGGTATCCTAGCTCTCACTCTTTTAAATTAGAAGGGTTTTCAGATGCTGACCTTACAGGTGATAAGGAAAATAAAAAGAGCACAAGTGGTACATATCAATTACTTGGGAAGGTATTGATATCCTGGAACAGTAAAAAACAAGCATCAGTTGCATTATCAACGACTGAAGTTGAAGACATTGCTATTGGAAAATGTTGTACAATATTATTGTAGATGTCCCATCAACCGGGTGACTATGAACTTTCCTTTAAACCTATACAAGTTTTCTATGATAATTCAAGTGCTATTTGTCTTTCTAAAAATCTTGTTCATCATTCTAGGGAAAAATATATAGATATCAAGCATCACTTTATTAGAGATTATATTCTTAAAGGAAATATAGAAATATCCTTTATAAAGATTAATCAACTAGCGAATATCTTTACCAAGCATTTATTAGAAGAAAGATTTTGTTCACTTACAAAACTTCTTAGCATTATATGCATTAATAGCTAATACTAGGACCTTTGTGTCATTATATGATCTTATATAGAATAGTCCATATTTTTTCACTCATTAATTACACCTCCGATTTCCCTCCTTATTCTTCTCTTTTCACATCAGTCACAGAACTCAAAAAATAAAAACCAATCATTGCGTCTGATCAACTAATGCCTTTTCCTTTTCTGTACTCAATCGTCAGAAAACCCTTTTTATATGTTGTCTTATCTTATCAATCTTCGTCGTCTCTATTGCCCTTATACCCCTTCTATGGAATCTTGCTCCACCACCAACCTCCTACAATGGCTAAACAATCCAACTCCTACTGCCACCTCTAGAAAGAGCACCTGCTCCAAGGGAAACCCCCCTTTCTCAACCCCCTAAAGCGGTCGACCTAGGGTCCGATCACTCAGAGGGGTTTGCTTCTTTACATTTGGATTTCTCTTATCATTCTCAACCCTTAGTAGAAAAAGCCCGGGGTAAAATACCCATGGAAGAACCCCATGTCTCCTCCACTCCAGAGAAATCAAAAGTTGGCTTTTCGAGTTCCCTTGAGTCGGAACTTAATTTCTGGGATTCTCCTAACAGGGACCCCTTTGTTGCCCTAACAAACAAGCCTATTTCTCATGAGAGGGTAGTCGACCTTGATGACATAGAAGCCCTGAATTATAAGGTAAATGACCTTTTTGTTTATCAAGGGTGGTCAAAGTTGTTTTTCGTTCCTACTCCTAAAATCTATGAACCTCTAGTGAGAATGTTCTATGCGAATCTTCGTTCCAGTAGATCTGATAAGTTGGAATCCTTCGCACTAGGAAAGCATATTGTTCTTGACTGTTCAATTTTGATTCGATTTTTCAGTGAAAGTGTTATGGTTTCCCTATGCTCTTTAAAAATTTCTTGCCCAATGATTTTAAAATTTTTTTTCGATCAAGCGAAAAGATGTATTGCTGAGTGTGCATCCGAATCACTTCCCAACCAACTAGGTCCTGGTGATGTTAGTTTTGAAACTCGTGTTCTAGCCACATTGTGGTAACTTTTCTACTTCCCCCTTCTGGCTCTTTCAACCTTATCTCTACGAGACACTTTTCTGGTCTACTGTCTTGTGACCAAACTCAAAATCAAGTTTTCTTCCTAGGTTATCAATTTTATAATTGAAAGTGCCGAAGATCCCACTAGTCTACTCGATGAAATTGCATCACCCACATTCTAGAACCCCATAATATTTCCCTCTTCACATACTCCTTTACCACTGTTTCCAAATCATACAACTCCATAGTCTTTGCAAGTATGGGGTATGTGTGTGTGATGGTTCATGGGTCAAGAAACGGGAGAGTGATATCAAGACTGCATATACAGACTACAAGCCCAAACCTTCTTCTTCCCATCCTAGCCTTAGCGGATTTGACCTGTCTGAGAAAATTAACACCATTAGGAATGAGCTTTCTGCAATCAAGGATCTTCTCATTGCCGCCCAGTTCACTGTTGGTATCATTCATGCTATCTCCAAGGAAACAAGGTCTAATGTCTTCAAAATACGTGTTTTAGTTCTCAAAGTAAGGGAAAACACTATCAAGGCTTTTAAGGAGGTTCATGATAGGCATAATGGAATGAGTGTATCAGCCAATGCCAGCTTTGATCCACTAAAGGAAGCCATCTGCAACACTCTAGTGCTATAACGACTAGTGGTGTTACGGAAAAACTACCCGATGAGTGGTAATAATAACATCGTAAGCAGGTTTGACAATAGCGTTAGGACGGATGGTTCTCGAAAATGTAGTGCCCTAACGCAACGACTCAAACAACTACGAGTTCTCCCAAGACGATGAGACGCATATGCTATACCATCAAGTATTGCTGGCGAAGCAATCGCAACTCGTTGTAGGTCCTCTCCAACCATTACAGTCGAGTAACTTTCACTCCTTCTCTTGAAACGTGCGGTTGGTTTACCTAACACATGGCTTCCCCAATGCCAATAACCTATTTTCTGCGTCATTACTGTGGAAGTTTAAGATAAAAAATTTTCGCTGTGCTATTTTTGGATTGTGATATCAGTCATGCGATATTTTTCTTTATTTTTTATTATGATCTAACTCTACCAAAACATTCTGCTATAGATTTTGTTTATGCATGTTGTCGTATTATTCCCTCTTTGTTGATGTCTAAAAGAGGGAAAAAGGATATATGTATTTTATGTAGGTACATAACAAGTCAACTATAGCAGTCATTGGTGGAGTCATAGATCCTGATGAAGTTGACTACATGTGCATCAAGCTACTCACTGCTCCTATCGAGGGGGAGCAAACTACAGGGAAGTCAACTGATGAAGTCGAGTACATGCATCTCAAGTTACTTACTGCTCCTACTGAGGGGGAGCAAACTACAGGAAAGTCAACTGGTATTTATACGTATATTATTTTGTCATCATCAAAAATGGGGAGATTGTTAGATCTAATTTTAATGATGAAAATAATATATTTTCTTTTTGTATAGAAACTGTTGAATTTGCGAAATTAATTAGCAATGATCAAGGAACGTATGGATTAATTTATAAGATTTATGGAATTTAGGCGGTAAAAGGAAGAAGAAATCAATCGTGAAGATACTGACGGAATCAAGGGATACAATTAATGGAAGAAGAAATCAATCAGAAGATACTGATGGGCTCAATCATAGCTAAACTCAAGGAATCAGATAAATTAAGATCTTGTTGAATATTCAATCAAGTGTTTAAATATGATGGATCAAGATTTCGGGTTCAAAAGAGCCGTTGCAGAACAACTTTATTCTTGGAAATAATCAATCTCTTTCCAAGGATCAAATCTCTTGGGTTGGTAAATCTTTCAAGAATTCAAGCCTCTCTTAAAGTATTTACAACTGTAATCACACCTTAGCTAGACATACTTTGATCGAACCAAATACCCTCTATTTGTTCTATTGCAAACAAATATTGTAGCTCTCTAAGATCTGTTGTGTAACAAGTTAGAGAAGAAAGAGAAAACAATAATGGTGAGGCATTGTATAAAAAGAGACAAGTGATATAGGAGTTAACCTATCATGTCATTTCCATTGTAATCGAAGAAACTCATTCACTGAAGAGAACTCCCTTGCAACCCAAGGGGACTGGACTAGGATTCACATTGAATCCGAATCAGCATAAAAATTCTGGTGTCTTTAATTCCTACATTTAATTTCAGCATCTTATATTTTGTTATTACAACTGTTATTTAGTATATCTAGTCGACTAATTAAAAACCAGTCAATTAAAAGAGATTAAGTTTGAAAATAAACAATTCACCCCCTCTTATACTTTCATTTGCTTATACTAATTTTACATGTGGTAGTGTTCAATAAAATGTCATAATAACAATATGTCACTTAAGCAATAATAATTAGTGGATGTGCGATTTTACAAGTAATTATTTAAATTTTTGAATCTTTTTGCTTATGAGTAGTTTTGATTCTTTTGTTTATGAGTTAAATTAGAGTCATTTCACAAGTTAAATTACGAAGAACAATAGAAGTACTTTGAGGCTAAATCAGGTTGTTAAATTCTGTATTGTTATTCATCATTACTATTTTTTGTTTGAATATGAAAATATCATTTTAAAGAAATAAAGGTTAAATGAAAAATTGAAATGATAAAGTTATATCAGCAAGTTATCATCAAACTAAGATAGGCTGAGTTTATGAGAAATGATGGAGATGAAAAAATGAAGAATATGAGGAGGAATATAGGAAAATTATTGAAGCGTTGAAGATATTGAGAGTTTTTTATATTTTCATTTAGAAGAAAAATACTTTTCGTTATATTTTTTATTTTAGCTTACATGTAATTGTGATATTTTCTTGGTTTTTGTATGTTTGGCTAAGGTGGTAAATCAAGAACTCCTAGAGTAAGTGGATACATTTTTAAAATCACTAGAGTCAAGCTGTTGTAAAGGTAGTATACTCGAGTGTAAAGCTATTGAGTATGTTGAATAGAAGATTCCATATTGATATCTTAATGAGTATTTAAGATGTGCATTTTAGTTTTACATACTTGTACCTATGTTTCTAAATTTCTATAAAGAAAAATTAGTTCTTTTAGCTCACCAACAATCTTTCTATTTTTATCTTATGGACGCCAGACTATAATTTGACATATTATTCTTAATGAGTATGATAACTATGTCTACAGAGCAATAGAGTAAGTTTATTTATTAAGAGCTCTTAGACAAGAGGGGTTGCTATGATAGTAAGCAACCCCCACTTCTAACTGAGAGGTTGTGAGTTCGAGTCTCCCCAAGAGCAAGGTCGGAAGTTCTTGGAGAGAAGGATGCCGGGGGTCTATTTGGAAACAACCTCGCTATCCCAGGGTAGGGATAAGGTCTGCGTACACACTACCCTCCCCAGACCCCACTAAGTGAGATTATACTGGGTTGTTGTTGTTGTTATTTATTAAGAGCTCTGTTTGGTCGTAGCTCCTTTCTTTATTGATCACACTATCTAATGGTACGCCAATAGATTTTGAATTCATTTTCCTCAAGGTTATGTAGGTATAGAGAGCTTTTTGATCGCATTTTATCAAAGTAGCATGAACCAAATTTAATATATTCCTGTATTGCAGTACCTACTGTTATATTATTTCTTGTTAAGAATAATGTTTGTAAGTATTATTGATTAGTTTCTTTTGACAACCATTATATCAAGAAAATGCAGCAATAGTTATATGTCAGATGCTAAAATATGCTGCTCGATATCGTTTACATGGTTTGGTGGAGTATGATATGACAATCGGGGGTTTGAAAGATAGTATGTACTTACTTTAGTTAGTTCTTAATATTTTATATTACTTTTAATACACATGTTTTTTCTTGTGAATTTTTCTTTTTAAATCTTCAAAGGGTGATAGACCATCAAAGACTACATATTATGGTCATTCAGACTTCATAAGACCAAGTGTTTCGATAAATCTACATAATGACATATTTTAATCTAAACTCATTTTGCTATGGTGTATGATCTTTAGTTCTTTATAAAATTTGTTAAAGTCATCAATAATGTAGTTTATTTCTAGTTTTTCATCAGATAACAGAAATGTACAACTGAAAATCAATTGATTTAGGGAATAAATTCTAATATATTAATGGTAATGCATATTACGTAGCCGCAGATATAGTAAAAAATAGATTAGGACTCGAATCAAATGTGTGAATATATTTGATCGTTTTCCATTCTTGGTTGACATAGTTTAGCATGTGTTTTCTCATATGAAATCAAACTGCATGATGAATAAACTTGATATGATGGAGTAATGTTTGAGTTTTTATTTATTTTATAATACTTAATCATTTGCTTCATTCTAAATGTTCTCCCAAAAACAGTTGTTGCTAGATCCTTGGCTTTTATTTATAAATATCAAGGCTCAAATTTATTATTGGGATTAATCACTTCTCTATAGGGATAAACTAATCATGATCGCATGCTTGATTGATTATTTAGTTAATGATACTTTGTTCTTAGATTTTAATGTGTCGATGTCCTTGTATTAATCCATTTGCTAAATTTTTGGAACTTTCTTCTTCATATGCAAGGGTGGAAACAAGCAAGAGATTTCATATATTATTAGGAGTTTTTAAATGTTATTTATTTACTTGTTGTAAAACCAAAACTCCACTGTTTTTGCCTACGATTTTTGTTTATTTGCTTTAACTTTGATGAACGTGATTTGACTCACTTTATTTTATTATTTCTTATGCTATGATGTTTAGAGATTTAACATGTGGAAGACTTCATTGTGATTAAGAGTTAAAGAAATATAAAAACTCACTACTATTTTGTATTATGAATATTTAATGACATTAGTTACTAGTCTCGAATGTCAATATCTTTTTGATTTTAAATATGTAATTTTTCTTATATATTGACACTAAAATTGCAGATTAGTAGTATTTGTTAATCTTGTTTCAGTTAAACATATTGTGCTTTTTAGAATGGATATGAGCATATTTTATTAAATATTTATGTTATTATTTAGGTGCAGATATTATTATAACTAAAAAGTTGATCGATGATGTCTATATCACCTTAAGTGATAAATAGGCACATTGTTTCTTGACGTATTTAAATGCCAATGGCCATAGTTTTAGTTTCCAATATAATAGTTGTTAAACAGTTTTACTTTAGCGGCAAAAAAAAAATGATATTTTTTGGCCATACCAAAAGCTATTAAAACAATATAAAAAGGCTGACTTAGAGTAGTATTTTTTGAAAATATTTATATTTTATAGCATCTCAAATCATTTACATGCTTCCTCCATTAATCAACAGTTTGGACAAGGAGCTCTCAAACTTGCTGTATGCTTTCTATATTAACTTTGTTTACATGTTTCTAACTTCTAAGGATAAAAATTCAAATCATTCATGTGTCTATCTAATCTGCCATTTCTGTGAGCTCTCACATGGATTTCTCTTATCACTTGTTTCACTATTTGGTCTGCCGATCTGCTACATTCTCTGAATATCCTTTCACTCCTTTCCTGCCACACATGATATAATCCACAAGCTAATGTCATTCTGTATATCTTATGGTAAGCGGTCTTCCTTGTGGTGTTTTCTACGGCCCATTGTGCTTCATTCTTCCAGTTCCATACATCTCTTTTTATGCTTTGCCAACTTAGGAGTTTGGACCATACCTGTTTAGCATACATGCATTTGAATAGTAGGTGGTCTATATCTTCATTTTCTTGATTGCATAACACACATTCCATATCCTCTAGATAAGCCCATCATGATATCCTCTCCTTAGTTTGTAACCTTCAATGTAGAGCCAAGAATAAGATGAACTTCCATTTAGGATGACCATTGTTATTACAGACCAGTATTCTCCAAGGGACTTTTGGGAAATCCCCTCAATAGGCTTCATATACATCATTTATTGAGTACTTTGTCATATCAACTACATCATCTTCCTGGAGGCCTATTTTTTCAAATATGATCTATGCTTTGAAGATCTACTGTACCACCCATGAAGCTTGGGTGGTCTTAGCCTCCCATATATCCCATTCTTGGTATAATAAGCATGGATCCATTTCACCCATAGACGGTCCTTCTTCTTGCATATATTCCTTAACAGTTTACCAATAGCAGCCTAGTTCCATGTATATATGTCTAAGATATTAAGACCCCCTGCTGCTTTAAGGAGGCATAGTCTATTCCAGGAAATCAGTGCCTTCCTTGCTAAGGTCATTGCCTCATGTCCATAAGAAGTTCCTACAAGTGGTTTCAATCATCTGAACAACATTTCTTAGTAGCACAAAGACTTGTGACGAATATACTTGAATTGAGTACAACACAGATTTCACTAGTTGTATCCTTCCAGCATATGATAGGTATCTTGTGGTCCATAATTTTATTCTATCCAAAATCTTGTCTATCAGGGGTTTACATTGAATAATAGACAACCTTTTTGTACTTAAAGGGATGCTTAAGTACCTAAAAGGTAGATCATCCTTGCCAAATTGTGTTGCTTGAAGGATCGGCTGTTGGATCTCCTGAGGGAAACCACCAAAGTACACTGAGCATTTTTCAATGTTGGCACATAGTCCAGACGCTTGTGAGAACTTTGGAAGCATTGGACTAGCATAGTGATAGATTCAAGCTCTCCTTTGCAGAATAGTAAGAGATCATCTGCAAATCCAAGTTGAATAATCTATAGCTTTTTGCACCTAGGATGGAATTTGAACTTCTTATCTTCACTGATTCTCCTTAAGCTTCCGCTAAAATACTCCATGGCAAGTACAAAAAGGAAAGGTGACAGGGGGTCTCCTCGCCTTAAGCCTTTCTTAGCTGGAAAGAGTGGTAGTGGATATCTATTGAGTAGTACTGAATAGGAGACTGTATAGATGCAACACATTACCCATCAGATAAACTTTGTCGGGAACTGGAGGTATTGTAGGACTTGCTCTACATATGGTCATTCTATTGAGTCATAAGCCTTTCTCATGTCTATTTTAACCATGCATCTAGGAGTAATGCCTTTCCTGTCATAGCCCTTCACTAATTCATGGCTCAATATGATATTGTCTGTGATTAGTCTTCCTGGTACAAATGCTAATTGACTTTTGTCCACCAGGCTGTCCATTATCCCTTGCATCTTAGAGGTAAGTATTTTAGAGATCAATTTATATAGCATAGTGCAGCATGCTGTTGGCCTGAATTCGGAAATTTTTATGGGGTTTTTAATCTTTAGGATAAGAGTAATAGTTGTACAGTTTATAGCTTTATATAGGTCTCCATCAGTGAAGAATAGGAGGATTGCTTCAGTGACCTTGCTTCCTATCACATTCCAAGATTTCTTGAAAAAATATGCATTGAACCCATCACATCCTGGAGCGTTTTGGTCATCATGTTCATAAGAGCTTGATAGACTTCTTCTTTAGTAAATGTGATACAAGTTGCAGTTGTTGATGTCTCTTAAGAGCCTTTCCATGCATCATTACCTCAGGGTCAATTGCTGGAAGTTGACTAACAGCACTTCCAAGAAGTGTTTGATAGAAGCTAGTTACTTCTGTGGAAATGTCTGTAGGTTTGTGGATTATGTTACCGGTAGAATCACACAGGCTTTTAATTCTATTATGACTCTCTCTGCTTCTTAAGCTAGCAAAACAATAGGCATTGTTCTCATCACCAAGCTCTAGGCATTTTTTCTTGATCTTTGTTTAAGTATACTTTCCTCCACTAGACTCCATTTCTCTAGTTTAACTTCACTTCTTTCTCTTCTTCAAATAAGTAGTCTTGTTGCATGTGTTGACCCTTTTGTGTTAGAATATCTTGTAATTCCTTTCGATATAGCTCCAGCATCTGCACTATGTTCCTGAATTCTGCATGATTCAGTTTTTTGAACTCTTTCTTCATTTCTTTGAGTTTCCACCATATGTTCTGCATGTGCTGCTTTGTTGTAGGTTTATGCCAGATATTAGTCACCACTTTCAGGAAGTCTTTATGATCAGAAAGGCAGTTTAGGAATCTAAAAGGCTTTGAACTTCTTTGCACCTCATTTTGTAATTGAATACAAAAAGGAGTATGGTCTGAAACCCCAGGATTTAGGATCCTTACTTCAATGGTAGTATTTATCATCAGCCATTCAGTATTTACAAAAGCTCTGTCTATCGTGCTCCATATATGACCACTTGACCAAGTATATTTCCTTCCAATTGCTCTTAGTTCTGTTATGCCACTAGTTTGCAGGAACTCATTTAAAGTCCCTTACTTTATTAACTTGGATTGGGCTGCCAAATTGCCTGAACACTATATCAGTTATTGCATTGAAGTCCCTAAAGACTAACCATGGACTTTGAATATACCTACTTGTCCCTTGCAAGTCTTCCCGCAGTTCCTTCCTTGTTTCAACTGTATGTAAACCATAGACAACTGTCAGGTGTAGTTTTATTTGTAGGTGAGGTATGCTAAGGACTCCATGAATAGCTTGGGTATTCATATTAGTAGCTTCAAATTTAAGCCTATTAGGGTCCCACAGAATCCATATTCTCCCTTTTGAGCTATATGCATAGTTTGCACACCATTCCCATCTTGCTGCAACTCTGTGAGTAACTCTTCCTGCATTATTTTCATTTACTCTATTTTCTAGGATAGCTATCAATGCTATATCATTATTTACAATCAAATTTTTTACGTCTTTCTGCTTATAGACTTTATTTACACCCCTCACATTCCAAGCTACTATCTTCATTTACTTTGTTGTTTAGATTTAGGATCCCCTGTATCCCCTTGGTAACTACATTGCCCTTGGTCCTTAAATGATTCCCCTGCCTCAAAGCTAAGTGGACTGAAGCCATTTATCATGTTAATACTAGTGTCACCCCTCATGTTTGCTACATCACTTTTTGCTGCAGATTTTCTTTTAGCTAATTCCCAGTTTGGGAGTTTTTCATTTTCATTCTCAATATCCCCTTTTTCGCTTACCTGTATTCCATTTTTAGTTGGAACACTTTCAACTTCTTCTGCACTGGTTGGTTCTGCTCTTTTCCTCCATTCCATGTTAGGCTTCTGTTGTTTTGTTTATGTTCTACAGTTTTGTGATTAGTCCTGCAATTATGTCCAGTCTGAAGACAAATGTGACAATACTCAGGAATCCACTCATAATCAATAGCTTGTTCAATGACATTACCCTTGGGATCCATAACCTTTAGCATTGTAGGCATATCTTTTGTCACATCCATTTCAACTAGTAACCTTACATAGGAGATTCTCTAAATTTTTGAAGTGCACTCATCTGCATATAGTGGTATTCCCAGCCCACCTCCTATTCTGCTAAGTGAGTCCATACTCCAGCAATTCAGTGGCAAATTGGATAGTTTCACCCAAATAGGTATGGTTTGTAGCACTTCCTTACTGAAATCAAAGTTAAGCGACCAGGATTTGACAATTATAGGCTTGTTTCTTATCATATATGGTCCAGACGCAAGCGCATCATCCCTATCTTCCATGCTACTTATATTGACAACAAAATAACCGTCATTATGGAAGTATATTTTTGGTGTACTGATAAAGTTCCAATGTGTAGCAATGAATGGATCCAGGATACCATTTGAAGGGGATTCACCCACAACATACAACACAATTGCACCTTGCCATTTCATTGTTTCACGCTCGATCTCATTTGTGTCTAATTCTACAATTTTTTCACTATTTTTACCTATCGGAGCAATGAATTAGAAGCTCATACCTCTATATGCCAAATTGTTCGCGACAAATAGGTTCACCCACCCCTTCTTCTGCTCCTCTGTTGGTATAGCAGAATTTTGAGCTTCCGCTGCCATGACTTGCACTTCATTCCTCTATATCACCTTTTCGACCTTAATTTTCTCCATGATTGGGGTTTCCTCACTAGTTTCACATTTTGAATCTAATCACTTTTGTTATTTGGAGTGGATCTAGCTGAATTCACTCCATGAAAAGATGGCCACATTTCAGTACTACTTTTCAACTGTTCTATTGGATTTAGCATCTTTTGGATGTCGTCATTCTTCTTCGTTTGCTCGATTGTAACTTCCTTGCTCGTACTTGTGAACTGAATCACTCTCATAGGTCTCCCCCTACCCATGCGGGTAGAGGCGCACGTTAGGCCACTGGCAATGCGCGATCGTCATTGCTATTTTAGAGAGAGAAAGTAGAGATGTTGGGGACTTGGGGTTAACCCTTCGAGATTCCGGAATTGACTTAGAGTAGTATTAATGGCTATAGTTATTGTCGCTAAATAATTGCCTCTATAATTTAGATATTTTAGGCGGCAATAGTTTGGATCTTTACTAGAACTTTACATAATTGTTTCTAATGTCTTTAGCAATGCTAGATACATCAGCAAATAATTAATTGCTGGTAAAAGCTTTTGCGGAAATTATTATTGCCACTAAAGTGCATATCCATTGCCGCTAAAAGCCTTGTATTAGTGCAATCAAGATCACTAAATATTCCGTATTCCAACCAAACCTCGCTCACAAGTTCCAAGCTATTAAATGAACCTATTCTAAGTTCTAAAATAATAATTCGAGTCCGATATCATCAATGTCAACTCTTCATTAAATATATGAGCTCTCTAAACAAATTGCCAACTTTTCATATATAGAGCCAAAATTCTCTAGGATCCTCTTAATTCAAACATACACCTAAGTCCAAAAGCACCATATGAATATATTGAAACTATCAAATCACAAAACCGGACCATCTACTCAAAATTCAAACCTTGATTAACTCTTAACAACTTAAGCTTACAAAATAAGACCAAGTGACCTAAGTCACTCAGAAACCTTCCGGAGACCAAATCAATTAACTCCGCAA
Source organism: Nicotiana benthamiana (assembly GCA_034376525.1). NCBI lineage: Eukaryota > Viridiplantae > Streptophyta > Magnoliopsida > Solanales > Solanaceae > Nicotiana > Nicotiana benthamiana. The sequence continues at coordinate 15,262,348 of CM067338.1, read as the reverse complement.
GTTATAATACATCACAACAGACCTAAAAAAAGCATCAAATGAGGAATGAGGATTAAATATACAAAATAATCGACTGGGCTATTACAGCATACTACACTTATACATTGATCACGCCCAACTCTAGTCCTAAAAAGCATAAGCGGACGTTGAAAATATAATCTGATTTCTGTAAGGAAGTGCTACAAATTATGGGCTTGTTTATTATCATATATGGTCCAGACGCAAGCACATCATCCCTATCTTCCATGCTACTTAGATTGACAACAAAATAACCGTCATTATGGAAATATATTTTTGGTTTACTGATGAAGTTCCAATGTGTAACAACGAATCGATCCAGGATACCAATTGAAGGGGATTCACCCACAACATACAACACGATTGCACGTTGCCATTTTATTATTTCACGCTCGATCTCATTTTTGTCTAATTCTATAATTTTTTCACTATTTTTGACTATCGGAGCAATGAATTTTTGAAGCGCATACATCTAGATGCCAAATTTTTCCCGACAAATAGAATCACCCACTTCTTCTTCTGCTCCTCTATTGGTATTACAAAATTTTGAGCTTCCGCTGCCATGACTTGCACTTCATTCCTCTATATCACCTTTTCGACCTTAATTTTCTCCACGATTAGGGCTTCCTCCACTAGTTTTACATTTTGAATTGAATCATCTTTGTTAATTGGAGTGGATCTAACTGAATTCACTCCATGCAAAGATGGCAAAATTTCAGTACTACTTTTCAACTGTTCTGTTGGATTTAGCATCTTTTGGATGTCGTCATTCTTCTTCGTTTGCTCGATTGTAACTTCTTTGCTCGTACTTGTGAACTGAATCACTCTCTTAGGTCTCCCCCTACCCATGTCGGCAGAGACGCATGTTAGGCCACTGTCAATGCGCAATCGTCATTGCTATTTTAGAGAGAGAAAGTAGAGATGTTGGGGACTCGGGGTTAACCCTTCGAGATTCCAGAATTGACTTAGAGTAGTATTAGTGGCTATTGTTGTAGTCGCTAAATTATTGCCTCAATAATGTAGATATTTTAGGCGGCAATAGTTTGGATCTTTACTAGAACTTTACATAATTGTTGCTAAAGTCATTAGCAATGCTAGATACATCAGCAAATAATTAATTGCTGGCAAAAGCTTTTGCGGAAATTATTATTGCCACTAATGTGCATATCCATCGCCGGTAAAAGCCTTGTATTAGTGCAATCTAGATCACTAAATATTCCGTATTCCAACCAAACCATGCTCACAAGTTCCAAACTATTAAATGAACCTATTCCAAGTTCTAAAATAATAATTTGAGTCAGATATCATCAATGTCAACTCTCGATCAAATATATGAGCTCTCTAAATAAATTGCCAACTTTTCATATATAAAGCCAAAATTCTCTAGGAACCTCTTAATTCACACATACACCTAAGTCCAAAAGCACCATATGAATCTATTGAAATTATCAAATCACAAAACCCAGACCATGTACTCAAAAGTCAGAACTTGATTAACTCCTAACAACATAAGCTTACAAAATAAGACTAAGTGACCTAAGTCACTCTGAAACCTTCCCAAGACCAAATCAATTAACTCCGCAAGTTATAAAACATCACACAGACTTACAGAAAGCATCAAATGAGGAATGAGGATCAAATATACAAAATAATCGACTGGGCCATTACAGCATACTATATACATTGATCACGCCGAACTCTAGTCCTAAAAAGTATAAGCGGACGTTGAAAATATAATCTGATTTCAGTAAGGAAGTGCTACAAATTATGGGCTTGTTTATTATCATATATGGTCTAGACGCAAGCGCATCATCCCTATCTTCCATGCTACTTAGATTTACAACAAAATAACCGTCATTATGGAAATATATTTTTGGTTTACTGATGAAGTTCCAATGTGTAGCAACGAATCGATCCAGGATACCAATTGAAGGGGATTCACCCACAACATACAACACGATTGCACGTTGCCATTTCATTGTTTCACGCTCGATCTTATTTTTGTCTAATTCTATAATTTTTTCACTACTTTTGACTATCGGAGCATTGAATTTTGAAGCTCATACATCTAGATGCCAAATTTTTCCCGACAAATAGGTTCACCCACTCCTTCTTCTGCTCCTCTATTGGTATTACAGAATTTTGAGCTTCCGCTGCCATGACTTGCACTTCATTCCTCTATATCACCTTTTCGACCTTAGTTTTCTCCACGTTTAGGGCTTCCTCCACTATTTTTACATTTTGAATCTAATCACCTTTGTTAATTGGAGTGGATCTAGCTGAATTCAATCTATGCAAAGATGGCCACATTTCAGTAACACTTTTCAACTGTTCTATTGGATTTAGCATCTTTTGGATGCTGTCATTCTTCTTCGTTTGCTCGATTATAACTTCCTTGCTTGTACTTGTGAACTGAATCACTCTCTTAGGTCTCCCCCTACCTATGCCGGCAGAGGCGCATGTTAGGCCACTGTCAATGCGCAATCGTCATTGCTATTTTAGAGAGAGAAAGTAGAGATGTTGGGGACTCGGGGTGAACACTTCGAGATTCCGGAATTGACTTAGAGTAGTATTGGTGGCTATAGTTATTGTCGCTAAATAATTTCCTCTATAATTTAGATATTTTAGGCAACAATAGTTTGGATCTTTAGTAGAACTTTTAATAATTGTTGCTAAAGTCTTGAGCAATGCTAGATACATCAGCAAATAATTAATTGCTGGTAAAAGCTTTTGCGGAAATTATTTATGCCACTAAAGTGCATATCCATTGCCGCTAAGAGCCTTGTATTAGTGCAATCTAGATCACTAGATATTCCGTATTCCAACCAAACCTCGCTCACAAGTTCCAAACTATTAAATGAACCTATTCCAAGTTCGAAAATAATAATTCGAGTCCGATATCATCAATTTCAACTCTCGATCAAATATATGAGCTCTCTAAATAAATTTCCAACTTTTCATAAATAGAGCGAAAATTCTCTAGGAACCTCTTAATTCAAACATACACCTAAGTCCAAAAGCAGCATATGAATCTATTGAAATTATCAAATCACAAACCCAGACCATCTACTCAAAAGTCGGACCTTGATTAACTCTTAACAACTTAAGCTTACAAAATAAGATTAAGTGTCCTAAGCCACTCCCAAACCTTCCCGAGACAAAATCAATTAACTCCGCAAGTCATAAAACATCACACAGACCTACAGAAAGCATCAAATGAGGAATGAGGATCAAATATACAAAATAATCGACTGCGCCATTACAGCATACTACACTTATACATTGATTACGCCCAACTCTAGTCCTAAAAAGGATAAGCGGACGTTGAAAATATAATCTGATTTCAGTAAGGAAGTGCTACAAATTATGGGCTTGTTTCTTGTCATATATGGTCCAGACGCAAGCGCATCATCCCTATCTTCCATGCTACTTAGATTGAAAACAAAATAACCGTCATTATGGAAGTATATTTTTGGTTTACTGATGAAGTTCCAATGCATAGCAATGAATCTGTGAGAAAGCACGGGAGAAAAATATAACTGATATGTAAACATGATACAATGAGCCCTATATATAATACACATAACCTAGCCTACTCCTAATACAGTTTAGACTAGACTTCTAATACAGTTAGACTTCTAACACTCCCCCTCAAGCTGGTGCATATAAATCATATGTACCGAGCTTGTTACATATGTAGTTAATACGAGGACCAGTGAGGGACTTGGTGAAAATGTCTGTAAGCTGATCATTTGACTTTACAAACTTTGTAGCAATATCTCCCGAGAGTATCTTTTCTCTGATAAATTGACAGTCAATCTCAATGTGCTTAGTTCTCTCATGGAACACTGGATTTGACGCAATATGAAGAGCTGCTTGATGATCACACACAAGTCCCATCTGACTAACAACAAATTTCAGCTCTTTGAGCAACTGTTTGACCCAAACTAGCTCACATGTCGCCATAGCCATTGCTCGATATTCTGCTTCTGCACTAGACCGAGCAACCACATTCTGTTTCTTGCTTTTCCAAGATACCAATTTTCCTCCTACTAAGACACAATATCCAGAAGTAGAACGTCTGTCAGAAGGCGATCCTGCCCAGTGAGCATCGGAGTATCCAACAATCTGCTCATGGCCTCGATCCTCAAACAATAAACCTTTACCTGGAGTTGATTTTATATACCGAAGAATGCGAACAACTGCATCCCAATGACTATCACATGGCGAACCCATAAACTGGCTCACAACACTCACAGGAAAGGAAATGTCAGGTCTTGTCACTGTAAGATAATTTAGTTTACCAACTAACCGCCTATATCTTTTAGGATCGTTAAGAGGCTCCCCCTGTCCTGGAAGAAGTTTAGAATTCGGATCCATTGTAGTGTCAACAGGTTTACAACTTGTCATTCCTGTCTCCTCAAGAATATCTAAGGCATACTTCCGTTGTGAGATCACAATACCTGAGCTAGACTGTGCGACCTCAATACCCAGAAAATACTTTAGTGTGCCCAGATCCTTAGTCTGAAAGTGTTGAAAGAGATGTTGCTTCAATTTAGTAATACCATCCTGGTCATTGCCGGTAATAACGATGTCGTCAACATAGACCACTAGATAAATACAGAGACGTGAATCAGAATGCCGATAGAATACAGAGTGATCAGCTTCACTCCGAGTCATGCCAAAGTCCTGGATAACAGTGCTAAACTTACCAAACCAGGCTTGAGGAGACTGCTTTAGACCATAAAGTGACCGGCGCAAGCGACATACAAGGCCACGAGACTCCCCCTGAGCAACAAACCCAGGTGGTTGCTCCATATAAAACTTCATCCTCAAGGTCACCGTGTAAAAATGCATTTTTAATGTCCAGCTGATACAGGGGCCAATGAACAGCAGCCATAGAGAGAAAAAGGCGGACTGATGCTATCTTAGCCACTGGAGAGAAGGTATCACTGTAATCAAGCCCAAATATCTGAGTATACCCCTTGGCCACAAGACGAGCCTTAAGACGATCAACCTTACCATCTGGACCAACCTTGACTGCATACACCCAACGACAACCAACAGTAGATTTATCCGAAGGAAGAGGGACGAGCTCCCAAATACCACTCGCATGTAAAGCAGACATCTCGTCAGTCATAGCCTGTCGCCACCCTGGATGAGACAATGCTTCACCTGTAGACTTAGGGAGCGCAACAGAGGACAAAGAAGATAGAAAAGCATAATAGGGTGATGACAAACGTTGATAACTTAAACCAATATAATGGGGATTAGGATTAAGGGTGGTCCGTATACCTTTCCGAAGTGCAATCGGAAGAGACAAGTCCGCAGTAGGAGCAGGGTCAGGTGCAGGAAGTGAATCAGCCGGGCCGGATGCTGGGCGAGGACGACGATGATATGTCAAGAGTGGAGTGTCTTGTGCATGGAGTCTAGGAGGAGCCACAGTAGGTGGTCCAACGTTTGGAATGGGTAAGACTTCTGTAGCGGAAGGTGAAGGAGGAGATATAGACTCCCTAAAGGCCGGTATAGGTAAAACTTCAGATATAGCCAGATGGTCAGAATGGTCAGAAGAGGTAAAGAAAGGCTTAGACTCAAAAAATGTGACATCGGCTGACATAAGGTACCTACGAATATCAGGTGAATAACAACGATAGCCCTTCTGAACACGAGAATAACCAAGGAAGACACACTTGAGAGCACGAGGAGCTAAATTATCTTTCCCAGGAGCTAAGTTATGAACGAAACAAGTGCTCCCAAACACACGAGGGGGGACAGAGTATAAGGGTGACTGAGGAAACAATACCTCATGCGGAATCTGATTTTGGATGGGAGATGAAGGCATCCGATTAACCAAATAACAAGATGTGAGAACTGCATCGCCCCAAAAATGCAGCGGAACATGAGATGCAATGAGAAGTGTGCGAGCAGTCTCAATAATGTGCCTATTCTTTCTTTCTGCAACCCCATTTTGCTGAGGGGTATAAGGACAAGAGGTCTGATAAATAATTCCATGAGAGGACATAAATTGCTGAAATTGAGAGGACAAATATTCTAAGGCATTATCACTGCGAAGGGTGCGAATAGAAACACCAAATTGATTTTTAATTTCAGCACAAAAATTTTGGAATATAGAAAACAACTCAGAACGATCTTCATTACGAAAATCCAAGTACATCTTGAATGATCAACAATGAAACTAACAAAATAACGAAATCCTAAGGTTGAACATACTCTACTAGGACCCCATTTATCCGAATGAACTAAAGAAAAAACAGACTCTGCACGACTCTCAATACTATGAGGAAAGGAGGCGCGGGTATGTTTCCCGAGATGACATGACTCACACTCTAATGTGGATAAACTGGACAAACGAGGCACCATCTTCTGAAGTTTGGACAAGCTAGGATGTCCTAAACGACTGTGAAGTAGGTCTGGAGGATCTGCAGCTAGACATGCCTTAGAGGATGTTAGGGAGTTAAGGTAGTAGAGTCCGTCTGATTCAAGTCCTGTTCCAATCGTCTGTCCCGTACTGTGGTCCTGCATAATAAAAGAGTCATCAATAAAGTATATTCCACAATGGAGGGCACGAGTCAAACGACTCACAGATGCAAGATTAAAAGGATAGCCAGGGACATAAAGGACGGAATCTAGAGTGACAGAGGGTAGAGGAGTTGCTTGTCCAACTCCTTTTGCTTTAGTTTGAGACCCATTAGCTAAAGTAACGTTGGGAAGAAACTGTGAATACGTAATATCTGACAAAAGGGATTTATTACCAAAGATATGATCAGAAGCAGCTGAGTCCACCACCCATTGTTCAAGAGGACTAGACTGGGAAACACAAGCAAAAGAATTACCAACAACAGAAGTATCAGGCTGAGCAACAGTGGCTACTTGTGGAGACGTCTGCTTACTTGCTCGATATTTAAGGAACTCATTATACTCCCTTTCAGATACAGAAAATCCCTGGTTACCTGTAGGCTCAGTCTGAGCAACATAAGCATTTTTTGTTGGTCGACCATGTAAAGAATGGCACACATCACGAGTGTGACCAAGTTTATAACAATAAGAACACTTGGGTCTAGATCTTCCAAAACGACCTCCTCCTCATCTATACTCCATAGTATGAGAAGCCCGATTGTCCACGGATTGGAAGACGAGGATAGATGAATCAAGTGTCTGTGATGAGCTCACTGGGTGACTTGGTGCTGCAGCAAGGCGAAGTAAGCGAGAAAATAATTCATCAACTGTGGGGACAGTCGGACTAGCCAAAATCTGATCGCGTACTGAGTCAAGATCATTAGGAAGCCCAGCAAGAGTAAGAACTAGAAACAGATTTTGTCGTTGCTCTTGCTGCTTTGCAACGCTAGCAGAAACTGGCATCAACGTCTCAAATTCCTCCATAACTGCCTGCACTTGACCCAAGTAAGTAGACATATCCAATTCCTGTTTCTTTAAATTTGTCATCCGCAATATCACATCATAGAAACGAGATATGTCATTAGTGTATAAAGTACGAACCTTTTCCCAAACCAAATATCATTTTTGGAATGGACGAAACAAGGGCATCAACTTGGAATCAATAGATCGCCACAAAATACTGCATAACTGAGCATCAATCTTCTCCCAATGTGCTTTGGCTTTTTCATCTCCGTCACTAGACTCTTTGGTTAGATGATCCTGAACACCTTAGCCTTTACACCACAACTCGACAGCCGAAGCCCAAGCTAGGTAGTTTGAACCTCCCATTAAAGGTTCTGAGGTAATCATAATACCGGAACTGCCAGAACCCTGGTTTTTAGGCCCGAAAGCATCTAGTCTCAAAGACATCGTTGGATTATCAACTGAAAACTCGCTGAAACTGAACAGAGGACTGAAAACTGGTGCTGCCGGAAAACAGGAACACTGTAGCTGCCGGAAAAGCACTGTAGCTGCCGGAAAAGCACTGTAGCTGCCGGAAAAAATTCAAAGTTGTCGGAATTGAAAAGTGAAAATATGGATAGGCTCGGAATTCAAGTAGGAGCAAACTGTCCTGAAGAAATTTTGGCCGGAAAGTACTGTAGCTGCCGGAAAAATCACTGTAGGTCGCCGGAAAAAATCAAAGTTGTCGGAATCGAACAAAAAGTGGATGTGTGGGGTCGGAATTGTATTCCGAGCAATCTGTTCTGAAGGAGCGAAGCCAAAAAATGGCCGGAAACAGCCCCACGCACCGGCGCGTGGTCTGACGCGCCGACAACTGTGGTGGCGCGTGGGAGCGCGTGACGGGGATTCTGCCGGAGAAATTTCTGGGGTTTGGTCGGAATTGTGAGCCGAACCTCGTGGTGATCTCGGATTTTGCACAACACCACCAAAAAAGGTAGCTTAGATATACTGACAGATTGTTTAGTCGCCGGAAAATTGCACGGCGACGAGGTCTTCTTCCCGGAAGTAGCTGGAATGATGCACAGCTATACTATTCTCACCAAAGCTCTGATACCATGTGAGAAAGCACGGGAGAAAAATATAACTGATATGTAAACATGATACAATGAGCCCTATATATAATACACATAACCTAGCCTACTCCTAATACAGTTTAGACTAGACTTCTAATACAGTTAGACTTCTAACAGAATCGATCCAGGATACCAATTGAAGGGGATTCACCCACAACATACAACACGATTGCACGTTGCCATTTCATTGTTTCACGCTCGATCTCATTTTTGTCTAATTCTATAATTTTTTCACTATTTTTGACTATCGGAGCAATGAATTTTGAAGCTCATACATCTAGATGCCAAATTTTTCCCGACAAATAGGTTCACCCACTCCTTCTTCTGCTCCTCTATTGGTATTGCAGAATTTTGAGCTTTCGCTGCCATGACTTGCACTTCATTCCTCTATATCACCTTTTCGACCTTAATTTCCTCTACTAGTTTCACATTTTTAATCTAATCACCTTTGTTAATTGGAGTGGATCTAACTGAATTCACTCCATGTAAAGATGGTCACATTTCAGTACTAGTTTTCAACTGTTCTGTTGGATTTAGCATCTTTTGGATGTCCTCATTCTTCTTCGTTTGCTCGATTGTAACTTCCTTGCTCGTACTTGTGAACTGAATCACTCTCATAGGTCTCCCCTACCCATGCCGGCAGAGGCGCACGTTAGGCCACTGTCAATGTGCAATCGTCATTGCTATTTTAGAGAGAGAAAGTAGAGATGTTGGGGACTCGGGTTAACCCTTCGAGATTCCGGAATTGACTTAGAGTTGTATTAGTGCTTATTGTTATTGTTGCTAAATAATTTCCTCTATAATTTAGATATTTTAGGCGGCAATAGTTAGGATCTTTACTAGAACTTTACATAATTGGTGGTAAAGTCTTTAGCAATGCTAGATACATCAGCAAATAATTAATTGCTGGTAAAAGCTTTTGCGGAAATTATTATTGCCACTAAAGTGCATATCCATTGCCGCTAAAAGCCTTGTATTAGTGCAATCTAGATCACTAAATATTCTGTATTCCAACCAAACCTCGCTCACAAGTTCCTAACTATTAAATGAACCTATTGCAAGTTCGAAAATAATAATTCGAGTCCGATATCATCAATTTCAACTCTCGATCAAATATATGAGCTCTCTAAATAAATTTCCAACTATTCATATATAGAGCAAAAATTCTCTAGGAACCTCTTATTTCAAACATACACTTAAGTCCAAAAGCAGCATATGGATCTATTGAAATTATAAAATCACAAACCCAGACCATCTACTCAAAAGTCGGACCTTGATTAACTCTTAACAACTTAAGCTTACAAAATAAGACTAAGTGTCCTAAGTCACTCCCAAACCTTCCCGAGACAAAATCAATTAACTCCGCAAGTTATAAAACATCACACAGACATACAGAAAGCATCAAATTAGGAATGAGGATCAAATATAAAAAATAATCGAATGGGCCATTACAGCATACGACACTTCTACATTGATCATGCCCAACTCTAGTCCTAAAAAGGATAAGCGGACGTTGCAAATATAATCTGAGTATTTATGCCCAGAGTCGAACACATAGAGAACTAAGTCTTAGTTGTATCTGTTTAATATCACTAAGAATACAAGATTGAACAATTTCCTAACTTATAAAAATTGAGATTTAGTAATTAACAATTTATGGTTTTTCTAACAACTAAAAGTGAAAATAAATAAACAGCTGAAAACTAAATATGCACTCTCTCTCAGGCAGATACATAATAAATAGGAACGACTAATTGAGGATCCTTTCAGTTAAAAAACGTAGTTGAACACATAGAGATTTACAACCAACTCAAAACTATATTAATATAACACCAAATTCATCCCCAACGGGTTTCACCAAAACTTTAGATAGCAAATTAGCTATTCATAATAGTATGTAAAACTACACAATCAAAAGTTATAACCGATAAAGAAAATAAGAAGAGAAAGGAAAAACTTGTTGAAGAACTCCCCACCTTGCTCTTATTGTGTCTCGACCTCCTTATGTCAAATATGTGTCAAAAATATGTCCAACCCCCCCCCCCCCAATATCATTTTTCCATGTATATATACCAAGTCGGGTTAGGGCCCAAATAATTATACCTTCTCTTATATGAAAAAGGACAATATTTCACGTCTAGACTATCGCGGCCATGCCGTGGACCACGATGATGACTGCAGAAGGCACTTCCTCAAACCGCGGTGCGGATCACGGTGACGACCGCAGTGAACTTTCTACCGCATTATGCACCCTGTTCCGTTTAGAATTTAGAAAATTTTAAAACATAAAAGTTGTATCCATTTGAGTTAGCTTTCCAACCATATATTGTAGAGCTAAAATGAAGTTTTGAGAAAATAGTTATATCTATTTTACTAGATAGTGCACAATACGCCTCCTCGGGTCTTCGTTCGGACTTAATTATCAAATTTGACCCTCGACACGATTCTGGCTTAATTTCTTCAGCTCTTACTCAGACTTCAAAGCTCCAAATCACTTAATTTTATTCTATAACATCGATATAGCTTGGAATCACTCCTACGAAGCATAAAATACACTGCTAGTGCAAAAACACTAGCGATTAAAGCATGTGCAGTAAATTAGAGTGTAATAATTGACCAAAATACGTAATTATAGCCTATCATCAACACCCCACACTTAAAGCATTGCTCGTCCTCGAGCAATCAAACTTTACTTTATATACATGGCATTTTTAAGCAATTCTCCTAACTCATCACACGAAGAATATTTCAAATAGACTAAGTACAAAAGCATAACATCTTCACCTCAAGATTTGACTCACAAGTACCGTGCATTATTCACAACTCACCTACTTACTCTAACATAGAGGTCACTGACATTACCTTTCCTCCATGAATCAAGTGCCCTCACACAATACAAGAGAGTGGTTCCACACAATAAAATTTAAGAACACTTAGGAACTCAAGATAGAAGGAATTCACTCACTCTCAGAAATAACATTCATGTACCACAAAAGATACACTATAAGCTTGCCCATAGTGTATTACTCCACTAATCGAGCTTATTCAATCTTGGATCAATTAGGACTTTATTTGGTTGTAATGTAGGCTACGGGACGGGTAGGATACATTTATATATAAGAGTGACTACACATCCCTAAGAACTTTAAAATGTACATTTTAGCATTTAAACCCCACACTTATGTCAAACCAAAATTCCACCTTAACATCAATGTAAATTACCCCATTCTTCTTTAAGCACACTTACATCAAGACCCATCACTTATCAAGGAATCTCTTTTTTTTTCACGACAATCCAACTATTTATTTTTTACAATTCAAGTGGCTCTTACTTTTTCAAAACAGTGCACCTTTCTCCTTATTTCATTAGTTCCACTCAAACGCCAACCCAACTACCCCACACTTTAACTTTTACAAAGTTCATAACAATTTAAGTGCTCATGATAGGTGAAAAGGTTCAAATAAATGGTTAATTCAAACAAATGGGTAAGACTTGTAATGTGGTTGCCAGAGAAATAGGATTATAGGCTCAAAGAGGTTAACTATGATATATAACAATTAGGTGGGTAAACTATACATATCTGGCTCAACAAGAAAATGCCTATATCACTTCCAAGACTGAACAACACTACTATTTCGCTTTGCAAACACACATGGCAAGTTCTAGGCATCAAATGCAATGCACTAAATAACAAATCCTTACACACACATGACACATGACTCAATCAAGATTGGATTCATAAACACTCTAGTCAAAGCAGTTAAGCAAAGTTAAGATTATACAATTTAAGGTACTTATACAAGAGTCTAAAATTGAGCCTAAGCGTAACAACCAAAGTACTAAGTATTCTCAAGGTATATCAAAATCAAGAAATATTGCTTCAATTCAAAACACAACACAATGCCTCATACTCCAAAAAAAAACTAACTACACCCGGTTCAAATAAAACTCTTGGAAAAGAACCGCGTTACAAAGAAAAAGCAAGGGGGAATTATTACACTACCTACAAAGAAAATCTTTTTTAGACTTAAATTCCTCAATAAAATTATCTAATAGATCCATCGTCGGGAAAATTCTGATCTATTCTATTAAAAAAAATTCATTTAAACTAACACAACTAAAATAACATAGAAAGTCACCCAGACAATCTCCTCACCCTACACTTAAAATTGTGCATTGTCCCCAATGCATATTTATAACTAATAAAAGAATAAAAGAGACTCCATGGTAGGCCAAAGTGCGAAGCACTAACAGCTTATGGGGTACTCAGTCTTCTCCCAAATTTGGTCCTTCATGCGGATACCTACCACTTAGTTCCAGCCATTTGGTTTGTTGTTGCATCCTTCAAATACCTTCTCTTTCCATAATCCTAGAAAATAAAAAAGTTGACACTACAAAAATAATACACTTAAAAAACAAAAATAAAATAGAGCAATAAAGTTGGGTTTCCTCCCAGCAAGCACTTGATTTAACGTCGCGGCACGATGCGAATAACCTTTTTCCTCCACCTCGAGCTTATCAATAGAACCCCAAGTTCTGATTCAAGCTTATGATTATGGTCATGGGGCAGTGGAATGAATCTAACTAGCCTAAGAAAATAGTGTAGTATTCTGCACTCTTTGGCCTTTGTATTAGGTATGTAATCCTGACTTTCCGGCAAGAAGAATTTTAGAATATATGCACATTGTTCCTCATTCCTAGACTCTTCGATTGGTTCGGATGACTCTATTTCCATATCATCATCCAAACATAATGTGGAAAAATGTTTTGAGTGTGGACCAATGCACTCAAACACATGAACTTTAGGACTTTCAACATCCTCAACATCAATGATACTAGAGTCAACAAAATTTATATCCTCAAAGTCCTTAGCTGGCTCTAGTCTCATTTCTTCAACATTGACATCCTCAAATTGTGGTTGGCTAGGTTGTTGATGTTCTACTCTGACCTCTCCAATAACACCTCAAACTCATGCTCTTCTTGGCTACTATCCTAAATATTGGCTAGTTGAGCATTAAAAGCTCCAACCACTTGACTTAATTGAGCCTCCAACTTGCGAATAGTTGCCTCTTGACTTTCTATATGCAATTATTTTTCATTATTTTGTTTCAAAAAGCACTTTAACATATCCTTGATCTCCTTAAGGTCTGCATTCCCAGAATCTTTGTTCCATTTAACTTTACAAGAAAAGGTAGAACCATCATAGTAAGGGGTTGGGAGAAAATAAGAAATATAAGAATAACCATAAAGGTGATCATTTTTACCACCACACACATCACACACATTTCACAAATAAGATTGAGTTGGTGTACATAACTCACTCTTAGGAACGTTTTGAAAATTTTGCCACGGGTTATTTTCTTCACAATATGTATGGAGATCATAGAAGAATTATCTACACCTAAATTCCCATAATTCCAAGATGTCATGTTTCTCAAATCAACAATTATACAAAAATATAAAAAAATAAAACAAAATAAAAGTTTAAACTTGAACCCTAGCAATATATACAGCTACAACTACACTGTTAGTTCCCCGACAACGGCGCCAAAATTTGATCACGCCCAACTCTAGTCCTAAAAAGGATAAGCGGTCGTTGCAAATATAATCTGAGTATGTATGCCCAGAGTCGAACCCAAAGAGAACTAAGGCTTAGTTGTATCTGTTTAATATCACTAAGAATACATGATTGAAAATTTTTCTAAATTATAAAGATTGAGATTTAGTAATTAATAATTTATGGTATTTCTAACAACTAAAACTGAAAATAATAAACAGCTGAAAACTAACTATGCTTGAATTGTAAACAATTGGAATAAAGGTCTAAGGTAATGTTTTGCCCCGTTGTTGATTTCATTAGTTGCATGTTTCTTATAACTTTGACTTAGTTGCCTCTATCAATCATGAACTCTCCAGCTATCATAAATCTATCTCAAGCAATTATGATAATTTACTAGACGTACTCTCTCAAGCTACGCTAGCTAGATTCACATTACAGTTGACTTAGATCTCACCCGAGTTATCGTTATCTCTAATCCAACCTCTAAACCCTCGGTTATGACTCTCGCATATACTCCTGGAATGATGTTGTTCAAACAACTACCTAAATATGCACTCTCTCTCTGGCAGATACATAATAAATAGGAACAACTAATTGAGGATCCTTTCAATTAACCAAAATCAAAACGTAGTTAAACAAATAGAGATTAACAACCAACTAAAAACTATATTAATATAACATCCAATTCATCCCCAACGGTTTTCACCAAAACCTTAGATAACAAATTAGCTATTTATAATAGTATGTAAAACTACAGTATCAAAATCTAAAACCGACAATGAAAAATAAGAAGAGGAAGGAAAAACTTGTTGAAAGATTCCCCGCCTTGGTTTTATTGTGTATCTGCCTCCTTCAGTCAAATATGTGTCAAAAATATGTCCAACCCCCTGCCCCCCAAATATCGTTTTTTCATGTATATATACCAAGTAGGGTCGGGCCCAAATAATTATACCTTTTCCTATATAAAAAAGGATAATATTTCACGTCTGGACTGCCGCGGCCGCGGCGTGGACCGCGGAAGGCACTGCCTCAAACCGCGGCACGGACCGCGGTGGCGACCGTGGTGAACTTTCTACCACATTGTTCACCCTGTTTCATTTAGAATTTGGAAAAACGTAAAACATGAAAGTTATAGTGCCTTGAGTTAGCGTTTCAACCATATATTGTGCAACCCAAATGAAGTTCTGAGAAAAACGTTATGTCTATTTTACTAGACAGTGCACGATATGTCTCCTCGAGCCTTCGTTCGTACTTAATTATCAAATTTGACCTTCGAACCCGATTCCGGCTTAATTTCTTGAGCTTTTATTTAGATTTCAAAGCTCCAAATAACTTAATTTCATTCTATAACATCTATATAGTTCAGAATCACTCCTACTAAGCATAAAATACACTGTTAGTGTCAAACACTAGCGATTAAAGCGGAAACTCAACTAAAGTGCTGTAAATTAGAGTGTAATAATCGACTAAAATACGCAATTATAGCCTATTATCATGCACCTTACGTGCAGATTCGGGAGCTGAGTTGTTGTGGGAGACGAAGCATAGCATTGAAGACGTACTAGCATTACACACACAAGTTACCACTTATTTATGGTAGTTAGGACTTATTTTTTTGTTTATGTAAATTCAAACAAGTGATGTATCTTTACTCAAACCAGAATTGTATTCTTATTTTTAATCGCTCATGACTTGTACCACTAATTCTTGAGATAGCTGTATTAACTTTCATAGTCTTATTTATTATTTATTGATGTTTTTCCATTATATCTTATATTATTTGGCTTAGCTAACGGGTTAGGTTAGGTGACATCACAACTCGATAAAAATATATTATACATCTAAGGGCAGCAACTAAGTTTGAGTTGTGACACTAACTTTTTGTTAAAAAAAAGTATACTAAGTCAAATGTGAAATCAACCAAGTTCAAGATATGAGACAAATAAGAAAACTAAAATTATATGTTAACTGAAGACTCTTGAAAAATTGGTACAGAAATTTGTAAGATAAAATAGCACATATATTCAATTGCTTATCTTTTAAACTAAAATCATTATAAATATATAAAAAAAACTCCTAGATTATGGGTTTTAATACACTAAACTTTAAAAAAATTACACTAAACTTGCAACAGATGCGTTTTTTTAGTCGAAAAGATGTAGTTATATTATAGGAAATTAAACTGATACATGAAAACAGTTTACAAAATGCATAAAAGACATCGTAGGTACTAAGTGTTTACTACAAAGACCCCTGTATGAAACTAACATCGTATAAAAATTGAAGTTGGGTGTATAACAAATTGCTTTCATATTAAATTCAAGTTATTATTAAATAGGTGAATATAAAATTCAATTATAAATACCAAGTTTACAAATAAATATAAATTTCAACTACTAATGAAAATATGTGCATGAAAAGTTTAATTACTAATACAAACTTTTTGGATTACAGCTTGTTTGGATGGTTGTTACATATCGTTTCATAATGTATCGTATTATACTGTATTGTATTATACTGTATCATTTGATAAATACAATATTTGGATAGATTGTATCGTTTGTCATCATTTCATGATATCATACACCAACAGTATGAATAATAAACTTACAATATTATTTAAAAAAATTATGATACAGTAAAAAATTATTATATAAAAAGGTAGGACAATGATAAACTAAAATTATTTAATTATAATGAAGCGATATTGAGAGAAAAAGATAAGGTAATGATGTGACCACACCAAATCAGTCGTTACATAAAATGACATATTTTACCGTTATATAATGACAGATTTAACGATATGATACAATAAAATTTAAATATCAATCAAAAACAAATATTATATTTAATGTAACAATTCGATGCAATACAATGAAAAGGTGAAATTTTGTAGATGTTGCTAGAATATGATAAAGTTCTGACAATCAAAAAGGTGAAATTGTAACTTCTTTTATAGAAGTATGTGGGTTTATATAATCAAAAAAAAGGTAACATAAAATTATGTAAAGTTCAAATAGCCCAAAAAATGTTTATTAGAAAAATAAAAGCTCCTAAAATAAAATAAAATAAAATAAAGTTAAACGAGCTTGTTTTCGCATATGTTTTATAGAAAATTAGAGGGTGTTTGGTGCTTATAAGCTAGTCAAAGCAGCTTATAAATACTTCTTAGCTTTGGAGGCAGATTTAAATTTTTGGAACATCGGTGCGCTACTAAAAAAAAGAAAAAAAAAACATATTTAGTGGGATTGATCTTTATACCTGTTGGTAAATAATTTAACCTCCAATCAAGTGCACAATTCAACATTTTAGGAGCATATGTTCCAACTGTTCATCTTATACCAATTGTAGAAAATATATTCATATAATATCTAATGTTACGGAAAGACCATAAATTCACGTGTCACATAACTAAACTTATATCCGCCCATGCTTGGCTTATAATTAGTCATCCCAAACTTATAATTTTTTAAGCTTATAAGCACTTTTAGGTGATCAAAGATTTTGTCATTCGAGATAGCAAGGGAGTGAAAAATAGGGTACCACACGAAAACACATGGAGTGGCTCCAACTCAAGTAAAACTACAACCATTGCAGCAAGCACTTCAACTCATTGTCAAGGAAAAAATAACCTCAATTGAAGTGGACACGGACGCCACTGAAATTATAAGATTTATACATGGAGATTGTCTCACTAACAATGATTTAATCTGTGAATACATGTGATTAATGGAGAAGGCGGTGGAGATAGGAGAGATCGTGGTGAAGCATGAATTTCGTGAAAGAAACAGTGTCCCACATCTTTTGGCAAAAGAAGATTTTAGCAACCTAGTTTTAATAAATTGTGTAGTTTTGTTTTACCTCCTAAACATGTGATAGATGGCTACCACAAAGATCAGGAAGGTCATGTTCGTCTTGGGAAGGTATCTACTTTTGTGTGTTGTGATTTGGCTGCCTTAGGTAACAATAATTGTCACACCTTCTTTTTACATGGTTACCCTGAAGGATGACACGTATGATGGAGTTTTTCCAATTAAAGTGACATTATTCGAAATGGTATTATTTTATTTATTTAGAGCCGCCACTTGGAATAGATTTGGCTTTTGGTGTCCCAAGTTACCGATTTATTTAGAATCCCAAATCGAGGAAATCTTTCGACTGCCCAAATAGAGTCTGCAAACCAGACATTCTAAGTAAGGAATTCTGTTGACCTAAGGGAAGGCTTTAGGCACCCTCGGATCTCTCGGTCGCTTAAACTGTTATAATTGGCCATAATTCTAATTTTTATACATGTTCATCCTATAGTGCAATTTTAAATTATTAACCGCTTTAGGTCATTTTAGGAATATTTGCAACTTTATTAAAACACATCATGAACCACGTCACATAAATGCACCAGGGTTCTTGACACATTTAATATCGTTGGGACTTGAATTTGGGTCACATAAATGCGCACCCGAATTTAGGAAGATATCTTATTAAAATATCGTACCTATAGCAACTACGCATTTGAAAATTCATGGAAGGCAATGAAATTCGCTAACCAACACCTCCAAATTTCTATACTTTTTGCTATAGTTAAGGAGCCCACGTAGTGCATGATTTTGTTAATGCGGCTCACTTTATTTTTTAGAAAAGAAACCTAAAGCGACTATAGTTTTCTATTATATGCGTCTCTAAAATAACGGAGAACTCCTAACTATTTCATATCAACAAATAATTTAACTAACACGACCAATAGGCACACTTTCAGTATTGGTATAATATTTTTTGCGACTAGGCCTCATCCATGAAATTAAACAGCCCATCAGTGTGTTTCCTCATGTTTCACAATATGTAATGATCTGGGCCTTCAATTGAGCCCAGAAACATTGGACTACAAGTCAATCATAGAGCATAATAACAACCTTTCGAATTGCTACACTACAATTGTTGACATTGTGTAATTGATCATTTAAAAAATATTGGAGATATTTTGACAAAGAAACTTCTGATAATGATTTTTATATTAGTAAATTAATAAATTGTGACTTAGGTTTCGAATCTGGCATTTGAAGAAAGAGGCTGGTGTACTCATCTATCATAGTACATATGCAAATATCGAGTCCCTACTTACTGTCCCTAATTTACCTGACCTATTCTAAAACTACTGAAATCTAAACAAATGAAAGTTATAGTCTAAGTACAGTCCAGCATTGTTACAGGTTTATGCGTATTACAATACCAGAAATGCTACTGAAATTAATAACGTTTATAATAAGACATTTGTATATATAAAAACGATCATCTTCATTATCAATTAATGATCTCGAACATGTACAACTATGCCTTCCCAGATTTTGAGTGAGAATGGTACCTGGAATTACTGCAGAAGAAGTCTTTTGAGTAAGGCAAACGTAAGGCAAACAACCAACATCAGCCAAAATAACCAGTAAACCCAAGAACTCATAAAGTTTTGAGAAGCAAAATAACGAAAACAGATCTCTCTAACAGCTCAAAATGCACATGCAATCAATCCATCATCAGCCAATAATGAATAGAACTTCGATTATTAAAAAAGGCTTAACCAGAAAAACAAACTTGAAATGAATTTTTAGCTGAGTAATATATGAAAATGTATCTGTCAATGTATATCTCTCTCTCTCTATATCTGAAAATTATCCTTTAACTCCAGAAAAAATCCCCTTTTAAAGTAATCATGCCTCTCTTTTTATAACCAACACCATAGGGCAACAAAATCTTTTTGTTTTTCCTTTTAGTCCTTTACCCATTTTCAGATTTACCTAAATGATTCTTGATTTTCTAACTTGTGCCTCAAGTTTTGAGGCAGAAATTGTACTTGGACACCTCACTAGAATGTTCCAGGAGTTTGTTATAAGATTCCCATGTTGAAATACCATTAATACCCCTATTCTTTTTCTTAATTACTGGCCTAAGTGTTTCAAACCCTGGTTCCTATCTATTTGGTCAGAAACTGACCCTAATTAACTATTTCTGATCATAAACCAAGGTTATGATTAGCAGCTATGATCAAATTCTGAAAAGCTAGTCATGGCCAATTGTTTAATTGCAGATTTACACTCAAAAGCAAACGACCATAGGTCAAAATTTGAGCAATGCAACATGTATATTCAGGCAAATATCACACTATAAAGAAAAATTACTCAGAAACATATATAAAACTGAACAATACAAAATTCAGAAATATAGGACATTGATCAATTTCAAACCAGAGATGACCAATTATGAGCTTAGCATGATAATTCAAATAAGTCAACAAGAACAAACTGTGACCTCAAATGTTAAATGGACTATTCAGAAGTAAGTTACAAAGACAAGCAAGGAAGCAAATACTCAGAATATTTCAAAGATGAGCAGATGAAAACTTAAAATAACATGAAAATAAAGAAGATCAAAAGAAACTTAGAAAAGAACGAGCATATGACTCTAAATGGAAACACCTACTCAGAATATTTCAAAGATGAACAGATAGAAAACAAATGTACTAAAACAAATGAGAAATTAGGAAGATAAAAAGCAATTATAAAAGAAAACAAGGACGAGTATGTAACCCTAGATGGAAAGCAACTAACTCAAAATATTTCGAAGAGGAACATATAGAAAGCTTAATATACTCAAACAAATGAGAACAAGGAAGAATTAGAAAAGAAATCAAACAAGATCAAAAGCAATAAAGAAATCAAACGAAGAGAACTTAGCTTTTCTCAGCGTTGTAACCCTAAAATAGGACTCTTCAAATCTCAAGGCTCTTCTACCCTTTCTGAGAGAGTTTTTGGTCTCTTGAGGCCTTTGTTTCATTGTTAGAGAAGAAGAGAGAGTATCAAGCTACGGCTGATTGATTTTGAGATGGGGTAGGGTTTTAGAATCGATTTTTTGCCAAACCTAGTTGTATTCTAGGGTCGTTGGTCATGGGGTTGTGGATGGGAAGGTGAGACGGTTACCAGGGACCATTTTTGAGGGATTCCTGTGAGTTAATGGTTTGGGTCAAAACTACGATTTGATATTTGAAGAGGTCTGTGAGGATTCGAGGGACGATACCTAGATAGTTGAGAAGAGGGGAACAAGGCAGTTTAGGGGTATTATTTTTGGCGGGTTTGCGGTTGGTGCCACCGTAGGCGGTGGAGACGGTGACTACTCTTTTGAATATTCAAAGGGTTGGGGAGGTATTTGAGGGGATCTAATGGTGGGAGGGTAAAGGGGAGGTTGAGGGGGTTCGGTGGTGTAAATTTGGGTCCATTTGGTGGCCAGCCGCTGTCTTGAGGCGATTTACGGCGATGGCAATATGGTGGTTGAGGGAGGATCTACGGTAGTTGAGGGGTGGTGTTTCATCGATGTAGGTAGGTACGAAAAAGGTGAGTTTGGTCTCCTGCATATACATAGGCATTTGGACATATATATTGGGTTTGGGGAAGGGGTTTCAGGGCCGTTGGATTGATGCAGATGAACGACTGAGATTGACCGCCATAAAATGACGTCGTTTTAGGGTGTTTCCTACATGGACCTGGGTCAGAGATGGGTTATTGGGCTGTATGGGTAATTTGACCAGGTTCAGGGGTTTGGGCCACCCAGGCTTGGCCCAATTGTGGCCAGCCTGGGTTAAATATATAAATCCTATTTTTTTTCATTTCCTAATTTTATTTTAAAATTTTTAATTAGGATAAATTAAACTAATAACCACTTAAACATAAACAAATATAAAAATTAAGAACGAACATTAACAAAAAAATTCCAAAATAACCTACTTGTTTTTTTTTTATTTTATATTTCGCAAAATAAACCTTAACTACCAATTGATTTAACAAAAATATGTGAAATTAAATCTTAAATGCTTAAGTAATTTTTTGTATTTTTTATGACTTGTCATGCATGCATCAATGAAAATACACACTGATATGCGCAATTAAATCCTAAACAAAATAAATAATAAAAAAGGAAAAATCCTAAGTTTGAGAACTCTTTAGGAGTAATTCAACGAGGCAAAAATCACATGCTCACAACTGCCCCTCTTTTCTCTGAAACACGAAGGGTTTTCGTGCAAAGATAAGCGAGCAAACACGAGCTATTTTTGTCCGATCGAATACTCTGTGTGAAGCACTTCGAAAAATTTCTGACCGAACCTTGCTTCAAAGGTTGCCTACATATCCTCGGCGATAGAGGAATCAGGTCAGTGTAGTTCTTGAAGTTTTGGTAGCTAGGACTACCGTGGGTTGTGATTTCACTGATGTTGCTGCTGCTAGCACATACAGACTCTTTGTTACATAAAATAAAATCAACAGCCAAGCTAGCTAGGCCTATCAACTACGAGTTACAAGATTCCTATCTATGAGTCTCTTGAAACTTGATCTTGAGTCCTGGCTAGCTCTTGTAGCAGACTTTGATCTAAATCCTGATGCTCGTTAGCTGCAGGTGCTGGTTTATTCTTCAATTTTGAAACAAAGCAGGACGGACGAGTCTTGAGATTTCAATCAAAGCTGAACAGCCCATGTCTCTGTCCGCTTCATCATTTGAATTCATTTCTCTTTTTTTTTTCTTTTCCTTATTTTTGATTGAGACTCCCTCTTCCAGTTATCTCAAATTTTGTGCCTTGGGATACAACCTACTCGGACACCAAAATAAACAAATGAAGGAAATTTACAGTCCCCAGTTTGCACAGGGAAAATTCCATGAGTTATCTGCAACAAAAATCTAAGCTATTTTTACTGAAGACAATAAAAGTTAGGATTGTGTATCCTTTGGACTTATTGCCAGGTTATGCTGGGAAGGAAAAAAGGTTCCTACGAGGGATAGGAAGGGGATCCATGGGTTATGCCGGGATAAGAATGAAGAGTCCATGCTAGGGATAAAAGGAAGGCCATGAGTTATACATGGATGAATGAGAAAAATCCTGGATTATGCCAGGGGAATCCGCGAGTTATGCTGGGATTGAAAGAAGACTCCTAGGTTATGTTAGGCAGATCCACGGGTTATGCCGGGATTGAAAAAGAGACTCCTAGGTGATTCTACGGGAATCCGCGGGTTATACCGGGATTGAAAAAAATACTCCTAGGTTATGCTAGGGAGATCCACGGGTTATGCCGGGATGAATGGAATAATTCCTGGGTTATGCTAGGAGAATCCGCGAGTTATGCCGGGATTGAAAGAAGACTTCTAGGTTATGCTAAGGAGATCCACGGGTTATGCCGGGATTGAAAAAGAGACTCTTGGGTTATGCAAGGGGAATCCGCGGGTTATGCCGAGATTGAAAAAAGACTCCTAGGTTATGCTAGGGGAATCCGCGGGTTATGCTGGGATTATAAAAAAGAGACTCCTAGGTTATGCTAGGGAGATCCACAGGTTATGCCGAGATGAATACAAGAATTCCTGGGTTCTGCCAGGCCAAAACCGCGGGATATGCCAAGGTTGAGAGAAAACTCATAGGTTATGCTAGGGAGATCCACGGGTTATGCCGGGATGAATGAAAAATTCCAGGGTTATGCCAGGAGGAATCCACGGGTTATGCCGGAATTGAAAGAAAACTCCTAGGTTATGCTAGGGAGATCCACAAGTTATGCTGGGATAAATGGAAAATTCCTGGGTTATGCCAGGGGGTTACAAGGAAGTGAAGGGCCACAGAGATCCTTTTGACTATGATGGGGATAAAGAAGGGAAGGAAAAACCCTTAGGTTATGCTAAGGATAGAGGAGCTTTAACTCTCAGACTATACTGGGGAGTAAAAAGTGGGAGAAAATGGGGCCTCAGGTTATGCTGGGGATGTAAAGAGAAACCTCTCGGGTTATGCCGTGGAGCGAAGGAAGGAAATTTCTCGGTCTATGCTGAAGGGAGTGGAATGCAATCCTTGGGTTATGCCATGGAAACCCACCAGTTGCACAAGAGGAATCTAGGGATATGGTCCTAATTCTGGGGAAGGAGTCAGGGATTGGAGTCCCACGCTATCATGTTTTTTTTTGGCAACCGCTAGGCGAAACCTAGGGTTAAGGTTTTATTAATATCAGAAAATTAAAATTACAATATGAAAAACATGATCGTGCCAGATGAAATATGATCGTCCCAGAGTTTATAACTTACTCTGTGATGATGATACATTTGAGGAAATTAAGAAAGTTGAATAAACTTATGATGAAGCGACGGATGTCTTCGTAATTCATGCTTTGTTATTTGTTATTTGTGTCAACTGTTTTTGTTTTGCGATTCTCATTGGGGGTCGTCTTACGTTTG
This sequence comes from Nicotiana benthamiana, assembly GCA_034376525.1. NCBI lineage: Eukaryota > Viridiplantae > Streptophyta > Magnoliopsida > Solanales > Solanaceae > Nicotiana > Nicotiana benthamiana. Next base: position 15,238,041 of record CM067338.1, on the reverse strand, counting down.
CTTCTTCTATCACCCTGCCTTCCCAGCTTCTATCTCTTTGACGACACTTCTTATTTGTTTTACTGTGCATTGGTGATAAATCGCCTTTTCTTGCAGCATTTTTACGACATTGCATTAACATCTCTTCTTCCTCCCCTTCTTCATATGTATGCATTGCTTCCATATCATTCTGGAGCTATCTTTGGTCTGAAGAGATTTGCATAGCAGATGATTCATACTGATCTTGTCACTGTCCAGTGTGTATAGGTGTAACCTGCTTTTGTCCACTATTTTGCAGTACTGTTTTGTTTCCAGCAGTTGAAGATTTACCCAAGAATTAGATCACCTTTTGTGCGGTTTCTTTTTTGTCGTTCTTTGTAATTGCTATCCTTGAATCACCTGTTGTTATATTAAATTTTGGGATGTAAGCTGGAGCATTATGATTTAACAAGCTGTTTGGGTTTGCCGCAGATGGAGTTTTTGCATTCCAGAGTACAATTGCAGCTTTTCCTTGAGAATCCAATTCTTCTCTTGAGCTATCGTAATCATCTTCTTGATCTGCCTCTACTGATGAAAAACTAGAAGAGCCTTCTTCCCAACTCTCTTCATCATCGAATTGTCGTTGGTCCCAAAGTTTCGATTTAATTACCAACTCCCTCATGTTAGCTAAAACTAGCTTTTTGTTCTCTCCATTGAATATTGGAAAATATTCATGATCCTTGTTCTCTATATATGTATAAGGAATGGGAGGATAACTTTTGACAACCTGTATCTTCCCTCCAGCAACCATTCCCGATGAATTGGAGCTTGATATTAGAGCTGTATTTTCCTCTGCGATCTGCTTGCTTTGTTTGAAACAAGAAACTGGAGTTTTTTCTCTTTGTTGCAGAGATACCTCAGTGTGATCTTTGTCCAGCAATCATGTTTATTTATGAATTTGCAGGAAAAAATGTAAAGAGAACTTCCCTTTTTGTTATTGATGCAACACCATTCTTAGCCCTTGTTTCATTCCTTCGATTGCATTAGTCACGCGTTCCCACTGTCTTTAAGTTATACCTATGTCAAATTTCAATTTAGAAATAGAGCAATTTGTTAGCTTGAATAGTAATTGTTTTGTGGCCTTGTTCTGCTTGATTCCAGCCTTATTTATGTTGGACGAAAAACCCTTGACTTCCGATCTTTGCCTCGTAGGTTGGCCAGGGGTTCTCATCTTTCGGGTTGGTTTTTGTTTTCTAGGCATTTGGTTATGATTTCTTTTGTCCCGATTTGCATTTCAAGTATTGTTTTTGGGATCTCTGGTAGGAACCATTGTCATGCTTAGGCTTAATCTTTCCGTTCTTGTTTTGCCTTCGTGGGATCTTAACTTTGAATTTCTTTTCTTTCTATTTTCATGCTTTTGAAGCGTTAGTCGTTGTGATCAACTGGGGTTGGCTAAATGGGCTTGCTGATATCGGATATTCCTTTTAGTTCTTGTCAAGAGAAAGCCCATAAGACCGGTCCTGCTACCTTTTCTTGTGGAATGGTCAGGGCATCAAAGTTAAAAGGAAAAGAAGTTGGGAAAAACAATAACACAAAACATGAATTTAGAGAGGTATGTCTCTTTTGGAGAAAAAGGGAGGACTTATCTGGGAGTGCGCGCTGACTTTAAATGGAAAAAACATGCTTCTTGGACTGAATACCCGACCCAGATCCATTTCTGCTTTCTGATTTCAATCTTTGAAAATCAAGGAAACTTGTTCAGGCTTGGCGTGGTGAAATTTCCTCTTTTCGGTCGACGACGCCCTTTTGCAGGTAACCAATCGGACTCTCTCATTTCTCTTCTCCCGTCGTCCGATAGCGCTCTTTGCGAGTATTCACTAAACGGACTCTCTCATTGTGTTTTTCTCTACTCAGTGTCTCCTTATGGTGCCCAGAGGTTTTCACCGATAAGACTCTCTCATTTTATTTCTCTCAACATTGAGTTGTGCCGAATTCCAACAATGGTGTTTGTCACGTCCCTGTTTTGGCCGATGGATCGGAAAGACTTGGACCAAGCTCTTGAGTAAAGGAAGTTGGATGGAAATCTACAACTTTGGAACCATTCAGGCGGGTTTGTAACCGAACCAATAAACTTCTGCCCCAGTTTTATCTCTTGGGGAATTAGGGTTTTATTTTGATATGACTGAACCTCAGGGAGAAGCTACCTATGTATCCTTTTGGAATCAATTCAGTCGTAGTTCAGGAAGTTTTTCCTAAACTAATTTTTTTGTTTTTCTTTTATATTTATATTTTTTTTCTTCTTCTTTTTTCATTTTTTATTCATTTCTTTTTGTTTTTCTTTTAAATAGCACTTCCAGATTCCAAAGATAGAGATCAAAGAAACGTAACCAGCTCAAAGGGTTTGCGAAGGATTGATAGTGTTTATGGTAGCGGGAAAGAAAAACCTTCGTCATTTCAATAAATCTGAGTCATTGCTGCAGGGAGTTTAAATGTAATACCTTTTTACTGCATTACATTCTCTGCTGTTTCGGGCTTGTCTCCTTCGACATCACCCAGGTACAATGCTTCTTTGGGCAGTATCTTTCTGATAATGTATGGAGCTTTCCAATTTGGAGCAAACTTTCCTTTAGCTTCCTGATAGTGAGGAAGAATACGCCTCAATACCAGCTGTCCGACTTCGAAATTACTAGGGCACACTTTCTTGTTGTAAGTGCGCGCCATTCTTTGTTTGTATAACTGCCCGTGATAAACCACAGCCATTCATTTTTCATCAATTAATGGCAACTGCTCCGAAAGAGTTTTAACCCACTCACTATCCTCAATCTTCTTCGACAATTACTAGGAGCGAAGGGATTTCTACCTCTGCGGGTATGACAGCTTCAGTCCCATAGACCAGTAAATATGGAGTTGCTCCTACCGATATGCGCACTGTGGTGCGATATCCCTTCAATGAAAATGCAACTTTTCATGCCATTATCTTGAGCTTTGAATCATTTTTCTCAAGATCTTCTGATGTTCTTGTTAGCTGCTTCGACGGCACCATTAGCTTTGGGCCAGTAAGGGGTGGAGTTTCTATGCGTTATCTTGAATTATTCACATATTTCTCCAATAAGACGACTGTTCAGATTGGCTGCGTTGACTGTAATAATGGTTGCGGGAATCCCAAAGCGACAAATGACGTTGGAATGCACAAAATGCACCACAACTTTCTTGGTAACAGACTTAAGAGTGATAGCTTTGACCCATTTTCTGAAGTAGTCAATAGCAACCAATATGAATCTATGTCGATTTGAGGCTTTTGGCTCAATCGGCCCAATGACATCCATGCCCCAGGCAGCGAATGGTCAGGGTGCTGACATAGGATGCAATTCGGTTGGAGGTGCATGAATCAAATCACCGTGCACCTGACATTGATGACATTTCCGAACGAAGCTGAAGAAATCTTTCTCCATGGTCATCTAATAATACCCAGCTCGGAGTATTTTCTTTGCTAGTACGTACCCGTTCATATGAGGTCCACACACTCCTGAGTGTACTTTATGCATAATTCTCCCAACTTCCTTGGTGTCAGCACTTCTCAGCAAATTGAGATCTGGAGTCTTTTGGTACAAGGTATCACCACTCAAGAAGAAGCTACTTGCGTGTCGTCGGATGGTTTTCTTTTTCTCCCAGGTGGCTTGCTCGGGATACTCCTGTGTTTTCAGGAATCTCTTGATGTCATAATACCAGGGCTATGTGTTGGACTCTACTTCGGCCACATTACAATACACATGCCTTTCTTTGATTCGGATTTTCAAAGAATCAACGTAAGCGTTCTCGGGGTAAGGCAACATGGAAGCTAGGGTTGTGAGTGCGTCTGCTAGCTCATTGTGACGGCGAGGAATGTACCTAAAGTATACCAACTTGAATCGTTTGTTGAGGTCCTCCACATGCTTTCTATCGATTTGATGAGTTTAACGTCTTTTGTTTCCCACTCTCCTTGAGCCTATCGTATGATCAAATCTGTATCCACCATGATTAGCAATTCCTCAACATCTTGGTCAATGGCAATGTTCACGCCCGTGATGCAGGCCTCGTATTCAGCTGTATTATTGGTGCAAGAAAAACTGGAGCCAAGCTGCAGCCGGATAATGCTAACCCGTGGGTGAGATTAAAATTTCCCCAATTCCTACGCCTTTTGCGTTTACTGCCTTGTCGAAGAACATTTTCCAAGCGTGGGTGTCTTCAGATGTCACTTCCACAAAATTCACTTCTTTATCAGGGAAATAGGTATTCAAAGGCTGATATTCATCATCAATGGGATTTTCGGCCAGATGATCTGTCAATGCTTGAGCTTTCATTGCAGTACGAGTGACATAAACTATGTCGATTTTGGTGAGCAGGATTTTCCATTTTGCCAATCGCCCAGTGGGCGTGGTTTTATGGAATATATATCTCAGTGTATCCAGCCTAGTCATGAGGTAGGTGGTATGAGCTTGCAGGTAATGTCTCAACTTCTGAGCCACCCACGTAAGGCACAACAGGTTCTTTCTAGAAACGTGTACTTGGCCTCGTAACTGGTAAACTTCTTGCTCAAATAATATATGGCTTGCTCTTCTTTTTCTTGGCGTCATTCTGTTCGAGAATGCAACCAAAAGAGTTTTCCAGGACTGTTAGATAGAAAACTTGTGGCCTTCCCGTTTCCGGCGGGACCAAAACTGGTGGGTTGGACAAGTATTGCTTGATTCTGTCAAAAGCTTCTTGACACTCAACAGTCCATTTAACTTCCGCATCTATTTTCAGTAGCTTGAACATGGGCTCACATGTGGAAGTCAACTAGGCGATGAATCAGCTGATGTAATTTAGTTTTCCCAATAAGCTCATTACATCCTTCTTGGTCCTTGGAGAAGGTAGCTCTCGAATGGATTTTATCGTAGTCGGATCCAACTCGACACCTCTCAGGCTGACAATGAATCCTAGAACTTTTCCTGACCCGACCCCAAATGCACACTTGGCTGGATTCAATTTCAAATCGTACTTGCGAAGCCTTTCGAAGAACTTTCTTAAGTTCTTACATGATCACTCTGAGTCTTGGACTTGATAATCACATCGTCAACATATACTTCTATTTCTTGATGCATCATGTCATGGAAAATGGTAGTCATGGCCCTCATGTATGTTGCCCCGGCGTTCATTAAATCTAAAGGCATAACTCTGTAACAATAAGTTCCCAGGGTGAGGTGAAGGCGGTTTTCTCAGCATCTTCCTCATCCATCAACACTTGGTGGTATCCTGCGTAGCAGTCTACAAAAAACTGTATTTTTTGTTTGGCACAGTTGTCAACAAGAATGTGGATGTTAGGTAGAGGTAAATTTTCCTTGGAACTCTTCTTGTTTAAAAATCTGTAATGTACACACACTCGAGTTTTTCAATCTTTCTTCGGTACCAGGACCACATTGGCCAACCATGTGGTGTATCAAACCACTCGGAGTACCCCCACCTCTAGCTGTTTTGTGATATCTTCTTTGATCTTATCGTTGACATCATGTTTGAACTTTCTTTGTTTTTGTTGAGCCGGAGAGCATACGGGGTATGTGGGCAACTTATGAACTACCAGATCAACACTCAACCCAAACATATCATCGTAAGACCAAGCAAATACATCTTTGAATTCCAAAAGAAGTTGAACCAATGAATCCCGTATTTCTTTATTCACATGGATGCTTATTTTTGTTTCCTTGATTTTGCCGAAATCGCCCAAGTTAATCGGTTCGGTATCGTTTAAGTTCGCCTTAGGTTTATTTTCAAAATATTCCAACTCTCGGTTGATTTCCCTAAAAGACTATTCTTCCTTATATTCTGGTTCTTGGTTCATTGTTTCACGGATGGGCAGCATGTTCGGGTCGGAGCATGAAGTCCGTGAGCATATCAATTTATTTAAAGCCGCATTATTGGGACTGAAAAAAAAAATGAAATAGAAGAAAAAAAGAAACAAAATTAGAAAAAGATAGAGAAGTGCAAACGATGAAATTGATTTCATTTCTTTGAAATTGTAAGATAACAGGGTTTAGATATGGAATTTAAAGGACAAAATGCTAAATAAAAACACCCGAGTTACGTCCTGAAATAACTCGTGATGCAAGAAAAGGTAGCAAGGCAGGACTACCGGGCCTCCCGCCTGACTGAGAAAGGCATGGCTTTCCAGTTTTGCAACTTGGCATCCGGTCCCATGTAAAGCACTTCAGCAGTGCTTGAGCCTTTTCCAAACTGGACCATGTTGGCTTCATACAATAATTTCCTCATGGCTCCATATATCTCCTCAATTTCTTTTGCTGTGAAGATCTCGTCTTCTTCTTCCTCACTGTACTTTTGTTTTACAAATGTTTTGTACAAGTGGGATAGGGGTTGTGATATAGCCCATCCATGACGTTTCCTACGGTTGGCCCAGGTGATATCCTCCGGTGTTGGATGGAAGCCTAACCCAAAGAACTTTTCTGCGGCAGGAAAAGTGATCAGCTCAGTTATGCCTTGTAGAGAACTTCCAAGTCCCTTGCCTTGCCTAAACTTTGGCGTGTCATCTCCCTTTCCACCATAATTGAGGCATTAGAGAGGAAAGGCTGGGAGAATGGTTCGCCTTCCTCGTATTGATCGGCTACCACAATTTCAAAATCCTTGTAAACTATATGCTCACTTTCCTCTTTGGCTTCGAGGCAGGGGACAGAGGGATCGCGGTAAATTGACTGTTCATCTTCTCTGTGGACCATGATCTCCTGGTTCTCATGTTCGAACTTCAACATTTGGTGCAGAGTGGAAGGCGCCGCTCCTGCCATGTGAATCCATGGTCCTCCCAAGAGATAGTTGTAAGATGTGTCCATGTCTAATACTTGAAATGTCACTTCAAAATCAACCGGGCCGATGTACAATACAAATTCAATTTCCCCTATGGTGTCTCTTTATATCCCATCAAAGGCTCGGACACATACATTGTTGGGACGGATCCTCTCCGTTCCAATCACTGTTCTTTTCAATGTTGATAGTGGGTATATATCCACCCCAGAACCTCCATCTATCATTACTCTTTTGACATAATAGCCCTCGTATTTGACGATAAGGTTCAAGGTTGTATTGTGGGCAGCTCCTTCTAGAGGTAAATCATTCTTGCTGAATGTAACCTGATTAATAGCAAAGAACTTTTCCTCCATTTTATCCAGTTGTTCCACGGAGGTTCCAACCGGTACGAAAGCTTCATTCAAGGTTTTGACCAACACTTTCTGGTGCTCTGGAGATTTAATCAGTATTGACAATAAAGAGACCTTCTCAAGAGACTTTCCGAGCTGGTCCACCACCTCATATTCTAGCATTTTCATTTTTTGAAAGAAGGCTTCTGCCTCGTCAGCAATTACGGGTTTTTTGGGTGGAAACCGTTGTTTGGTGGCAGTATTCACTTTTTCCATATCCGAATATTTATTTGTGGGATATCCCTTTTGAGTTTCCCCGATGATCTCTTTGCCCTTGTATGTGACTACGGTTTCTTGGTAATTTAATGGGACTGTAGAAGGGTTTGTCATTGGCTTCTGAGGCGGGCGACCAATTACCACGGGCTAATTCAGCCTTGGTAGTTTAATCGGTCCCCATACCACATAAGCTCCCTTGGGTACATACATCATTTTGTTCAACTCAAACATTCTTGGAGGACTCAAAGTAGGTTGTTTTTCTTGACGCCCCGCGTGGGATGTAAAGTGTGGTTTCCTTGGTAGGTTTCGTCTCAGTTTTAATTTCAGACTTCTTCTCTGCTTCTCGGTGCTTGGGTTCATTCATTTTCTTTTCTTCAACCTTCATGGGGGTAACCTTCGGTTTTCTGTCTGCATCAGCAATGGCTATTATGGCTTTTAGGGCAAGGTCAAATTCTTTGTCCTCACAACATTCCGATGACTGGCCCATTATTGTGAGCCGGCAACGGGTTATTGGTTACGTTCGGGACCTCTTCATCTCTCAACACTATTTTCTTTTGTTCTATTAAATCCTCTACCGATCATTTTAGAGTCCAGCAATTTTTGGTGTCGTGTCCTTCGTCCTCAGAATGATAAGCACAGCGTTCACCTCATTGATAAGATGATGACTCAGGGTTCTGCCTGTTATGGGGCACAGGCTGCAGAAGACCCATCTGGACCAATTTCGGGAATAAGGTGGCATAAGATTCCCCTATCAGTGTAAAGTTTTGTCTCCTATGTGGTGCTGTTGGACGGTAATTATTTTGTGGAGGGCGGGGATAATAGTGGTTTTGGGGACCCTGATTCGTCAGGTCCTGGTTTCTGTTGCCTTGTTGTTGTGGTAAAACAAACGGCTGGGCATTCATGACTGCATAAGGTTGAGGAACATAATGCATGTCTTGATGGGGATAGTAATGTTGAGAGGCCCTTTATGAGAATACATGTCCGTGAGCATGATGTCTCCTCATTCCGGAGGCTGCCATTGACGCTTCCTCTTTCTTTTTGTTTCTTGCGAACCCTCATGCCCCGCCTTGGATGGCCTAGGAGATTGCTGTTATGGCGGACTGGCTCAGAATTGTTCCTGTTTTTAGGCCATTTTCTACCATCTCACCGATCTTAATTGTTGCCACAAAAGGTTTTCCCATTGCTGACATCATATTTTGAAAATAATCTGCCTCTTGCGCTTATGGGAAAACATTGGCCATCTCTGTCTCGTCCATGGGTGGTTTTACTCTTGACGCTTGTTCGCACCACTTGACAGTATATTATCTAAAACTTTCTGAATGTTTGTTTTTCAAGTTGGCCACATAATTCCTATCCGGGCGATGTCAATGTTATACTGGAACTGCCTTACGAAATCTCGGGCGAGATCATCCCAAGTATGCCCTCTAGTGATATCCTAGTCCATGTACCATTCAGAAGTGATGCCTACTAGACTTTTCCCGAAATATGCCATCAGTAGTTCTTCTTTTCCACCTGCCGCATGCAGCTGGTTGCAATATTTTTTCAAGTGAGCAATGGGATTGCCGTGACCATCATACTTTCAAACTTCGGCATTTTAACCCCAGGGGATGATGTATGTGTGGCCAAAGAACGAACATGCTTACTAAGGAATGAGATAGGGGTTGCTCAGATTCGGATGAACAGTGATTCTCTGTTTACTGTTCATCGTAATAGTATTTCCGACACTTTTTTCACCGGAATCTGCGTGGATTGTCGTAATTTTGGAGTCACATAATCCCGTTCTTCTTGCGAACAATCCTATATTGGTTTTTTCCTCATATCTATAACCAATTTTTCTAAATCTTGGATCTCATTTCTGAGCTACAGTAATTATTTTCCAGTCTCATTTCCTTCAGTTTGCATGGAGGGAATTATGTTTGAATTCTGATCGATCTTATGGAAGCATCGATCTCTCCCCAGCCTTGTGCTGTGGGAGAGGCTTCTAAAATATACTCAGAAAAACAATCTGGAAATCGATCCAAACATTCATATGCCTCTATGATTACTGGACAGTAAACTGTCGAGAACAAGTCACAATTGGAGCTGTGTCTAATTTCCTTCGATCAAGGTTTGCCAACTGTGGAGTTTACAGTGGATGAAGTTAATTCATTCACAAAGGAGGAAGGTCTTCAACAAGCTGTGATAATAAAATTTTCATATGGAAGGCCACATCTTCAAGAGTTGAGACAGATTCTTCCGAATCAACTTGGTGTCAAAGGAAGTAGTAACATCGGACAGTTAGAATATCGTTACATTCTTGTAATATTTGATTTATTTGGCTCAGGTGGTGTCAACAACAAATGGCTATATACGAGCTAAAGGAAGCGAGTTCTTCATTAGGACGTTCCCATGGACAATGGAATTTAATCCGCGAGATGAAACGCCGAAAGCTGTGGTATGGATTTCTTTACCAGATCTGCCTGCTAATCTGTTTGTCAAAAAATCACTTCTGTCCATCGCATCATCAGTAGGTAAACCTATTGCAATCGACAAAGCAACTAAAGATCGAAGGCGACCAAGTAGGACAAGAGTTAAAGTATTGATCAATCTTCTGGACAATCATCCAACGAATATAAAGATCAAGATTGTTGACCCAAAATCTGGAAAGGCAGTAGATTTCGATAAGAAAATAGTGCTTGATAATGTTCCTGCATTCTGCACGCATTGTAATCACCAAGGACATAATGTTAAATCGTGTCAACGGATTTCAGCAAATGGAATAGTAGCTAATGCTACTGCTTCTATTGGTAGCAGCAGTCTGTCTAAATTAGAAGGCGATGCAAGAGACTATTTGAATGCAAAACAGGCAGGTCGTCGAACTGTTTTTCATGATGTACGATAGCGGAAGGTTTCGACCTCTGATGTCCAAACTGATCAAGTTATTTCTCCTTCAAATGATCAAGGATTGCATGTTAATGAAAGGCAAAACACAGCAGCGTTACACAACCCTCTAAATGGTGTAACTCAAAACCAATCTGGAAATGGAATGTTACCTGTGAAACCTTCTGTGTCTTTTTCAGTAGGTGACACTGATAATACTTCCAACCTGAATTTGGTAGAGGTTTGCAAGCAAGGTAAAAATAACGAGCAGCAGTTAACCACTGATGCTGATAAGGAAAATGGTAATGTCATAACAGATAGTATGGTTTTGAATGGTAGTACTAATCCCTCTAACATTGGAGAGTCAGTCCTTTTGGATACTACTTATAATACAACTGATGTTTTATCGGAGTCAGTCGAGAATTTAGCAACTCCAAGGATCTGTATTGATTCCCAATGTACTAAACCACAACAATGTAGTCATTGGTCCAATCCAGCAACTATGATTTCTGTCAAAATGGCTAGTGTAAGTGATTCCAATATGCCAAGTATTGGACATCTCGATACATCTGTAGACCATAAGGCAGGAATGAAGGATGCTGCTGGCCATTATGATACTACAGAAAAACCTGGGGCAATGAAGTTAACATCAGACCAAAATATTATTTCTGCACAGGCTGATCAATTGGTTGCCTTCGAATGACAAGTTGCCAAATGCAAGAGGTAGATGGTAGGAGGCCAAACAAACGAGTCTACTGATGCTCAAACTCTTCCAAATCTAGAAAGGGAACATGAGCAGTGTAACAATGACAATGCAAATTCCGGTAAAATGGTTAAAGCTACTGAAGGGATGCTTGTGACGGCTGATGTAATTGTTTCTGGTCAAATGATTCCAGCTGCAGAAGCTACATCAACACTGAAAAATGATATTGCACAGAATTGTAAAAATGTTTCTACTGTTGCATCCAAATTGAGCATTCCCAGTGAACAAGTGGTGTCAAATTTGGCTGGGATTAGTCCTAATGTGACTGAGGCTGCTGCATCTGCTGAGGCTGCACATCACAATGCAGATAGGAGTCAACATTTTCTGTCTGAACAGCAACTTTTGATACACTATAATGTCACTAAACCTGCTACAAATCACACTGATCTTCTAGTTCATAATCAGAATGCACAGGATGGGCAGATGAATGGTCTTGAAGGAAAGCAGCACAGGAGCAACATGCAGAACCAAGGATCTATTGATGTAGAATCTGGAAATCTTGGAAATCTGCAGAACTGACTGAACAGCAGCTGTCTAAACAGATGGTTGAAAAGGATGTTATGTCAGCTCAAACAACTGGAAACAACAGGGATGCACTGGACAAAGATCACACTGAGGTATCTCTGCAACAAAGAGAAAAAACTCCACTTTCTTGTTTGAAACAAAGCAAGCAGATCGCAGAGGAAAATACAACTGTAATATCAAGCTCCAATTCATCGGGAATGGTTGCTGGAGGGAAGATACAGGTTGTCAAAAGTTATCCTCTCATTCCCTACACATATATAGAGAACAAGGATCATGAAGATTTTTCAATATTCAATGGAGAGAACAAAAAGCTAGTTTTAGCTAACATGAGGGAGTTGGTAATTAAATCGAAACTTTGGGACCAACGACAATTCGATGATGAAGAGAGTTGGGAAGAAGGCTCTTCTGGTTTTTCATCAGCAGAGGAAGATCAAGAAGATGATTACGATAGCTCAAGAGAAGAATTGGATTCTCAAGGAAAAGCTGCAATTTTACTCTAGAATGCAAAAACTCCAACTACGGCAAACTCAAACAGCTTGTTAAATCATAAGCTCCAGCTTACATCCCAAAATTTAATACAACAACAGGTGATTCAAGGTTAGCAACTACAAAGAACGACCAAAAAGAAACAGCACAAAAGGTGATCCATTCTTGGGTGAATCTTCAACTGCTGGAAACAAAACAGTACTGCAAAATAGTGGACAAAAGCAGGTTACACCTATACACACTGGACAACGACAAGATCAGTATGAATCATCTGTTATGCAAATCTCTTCAGACCAAAGACAGCTCCAGCATGATATGGAAGCAACGCATACATATGAAGAAGGGGAGGAAGAAGAGATGTTAATGCAATGTTGTAAAGAAAGGCGATTTATCACCAATGCACAGTAAAACAAATAAGAAGTGTCATCAAAGAGATAGAAGCTGGGACAGCAGGGTGATAGAAGAAGCAAACATAAGACGACCAGAATCGCAAAACAAAAACAGTTGACACAAAGAACAAATAACAAAGCATGAATTACGAAGACATTCGTTGCTTCATCATAATTTTATTCAACTGTCTTATTTTCCTCAAATGTCACAGAGTAAGTTATGAACTCTGGGACGGTCATATTTCATCTGGCACGATCATGTTTTTCATATTGTAATTTTTATTTTCTGTTATTAATAAAATCTTAACCCTAGGCTTCCCTAGCGGTTGCCAAAAAAAAAGATGATGTACGTGTGGGAACATGCACATGGCCAAGTAAGACACGCTCTTCTGCCCACTCAATCCTTGTATGTTTTTCAAACTCTGTTCAAAGCTTTTCATCCTTCTTGTTATTCATCTTGTTTGGGTGTCTTAGGGGTTTTTTCCTACACCAGTGTGAGTTCGAATGCCGATTGAGGACAGTTGTGTGTGGGGTATGGGGAGATTCAGTTTGGTAGTTAGGAGTTTGAAATGTGAAAGCTGTAGGATCAAACATAGGCCTCGGCACAGTAGGCTGCATGGTGGCTACGTACGGAGGGGCCGTAAAACTATTAGGAACTTGGCCAGATGAGAACGCCGAAGGATGGGCTTCTGAAGGGGCTCCGACAAAGTTGGCTGATATGGTAGGCTACCCCAAGAGGGTATTTGGGTGGCTGATGGGGATAGTGGAGTTACCCCCCGACCTTGGGAAAAGCTCAAGAAATTCGGGGATAGCACTTGGAGGTTCTTTTCCATTTGTCCAAGCGTCCCATATCTCCATAACTCTAAGTCGAAGAATCCTATTTTCTTCCGCTACCGCAGATTCTGATTCTGAGGCTGGGATCCCCGCAATCGGGTAGTCCTCTGGATGGAACTGCTGGTAGAGTCATTTAGGATGACATCTCTGCACTTCTTTTTGATCTAGTAAAGTATCTGTGCGATTCCAGCTTACCACAAACCAATCACTGTTCTCTAAAAATCTGGACTAGAAACTGGAATCACAAACGGTTAGGCTGGGATAAATTGCAAACAGGGAATCCCATGTTGGGTATGATGCACCTACGCAGTTAACGGGTTTCTATATGTTTGCAAGGTTGCATGCGCCATCCCGACATTTATTCCAAACTACCTTTTGTTTTCTACTTCTTATTTCCTATCAGCTTTCCTCTTTTAAATAATACGGTCGAATCCTATGAAGATTGTCTACGTATCATGACACCGCATGAATTAGACCGACGTAGTTCATTTAAAAATGCGATGGAAACAACATGATATTTTGGGATTTTCAATTTTCATAAAGACGAAAACTTTGATTACAATGATAGCAAAACTAAAGGCAACTACCAAACTGGGACACAATAAACTTACATACTCGATTGGTCCGTAAAAGAACATACAGACAAACAGACTCTTTTAAAATTTCCAGAAACTATGAATACATCAAGACTTCAACTGCTTTTGGAACTTGCGGAGCATCGTTTGGCCTTGCCGCAGGCTTGCGTGCTAAACTTCCTTGGAGGTAGTGGATATCTTCCATCACTTGACGAACAAATATCATGGTAGTAGCAAAGAACATAGATTTCGTCATGTCCTCACAATGGTTGCACTTTGCGGTAATATACTATGCGATTTCCCGTACCCTCTCCCTAATTACACCATTTTCTTGTAATAGACGCCCAATTTGCTCGGACCTTGCCTCTAGAGTTTGTTCTGCTACTTGATTCATCTTTTGGAATTGACGCAAATCCTGTTCTAATCCTGCTATTACTGCATAGCAATGCTCTCTTTCGGCTTTGAAGTCCCCGACTTGCTTGGCCATTTTGTTTTCAGTCATGATGACCCTTCGCTTTAAACCAACGATCTCATTGCTATTCCCTTCTTTTCATTGCTCCAGTATGCGGGCTCGTTCCTTTGTACTTTTAGTCAATTGCTTCTGAACCCTAGATAATTCGCCTTCCGCCTTATTCAGGTCAAACCCATACTCAGTTACTTTCCGCCGCAAGTTTTCTATGAGTTTTTCATCTTTTGTTCTTCTGGGGGGATTTTCTGTGGTTGCCTTCATTTTCTAGATTTGGGCTCGCAAGGCTTCGTTTTCTTTGGTTAATATTTTCTTTTCTCCCTTACTGGATGCAGGTTGCAAACTATTTTCAAATTACCGCTCTTGGATTTGCTTTTCCGATCTTCCTATAGTAGCACTATATTCATTTTCCTTGGCTAACCAACCCCATTGCTCTTCTGACGTCTCAGCAAATTCTTGGAGATGCGGTCTCTTAGCCGGCCTTCCAGGCTCTATGTCTCTCTTTTACCAAGCAACATACCCCGATTCAACCTTACCTTTAGACGTGTCGCGTACTCGAGTATCGGTTGTCAAGTATTGATATTCACTCCAGATTTGGCGTACAACAACTTCAGGGAATTGACCATTTGGGCTTATCTCAACCGCATGACGACTAATATCCTCGTCCCTAGGATCATTTTGCATCTACCCAATTGTCTTAGTACTCTATATGGCGCATAGGGCTGGATACTTCGGAGACCCATTAGAAGGAAATGAGGTCTGGTGGCTGGCATATGTACAACTTCATCCACAGGGAGCCACCCAAATGTCCACTCTATCTGATTTGCAGTCATGACCCAAAGATGCGACACCCAGTCTGTGACACTCTCAGGTACTCTGAACCCATTAACCCTGTTGTAGAATTCTTCTATGCAGCCCTTCCTTGGCGACCTATAATTCATGAATTGAGGCCGCTGGCATATATGCTCAATCATCCATATTTGCAGCAGTAAGATCCCTTGACGAAGTCTCCTCCTGCTTTACAGGCGGTGAGAGCATGGAAGATTTCAGAAAAGATCATTGGAGCGAGGGTACTTTTAGCCTGGGTCATTAAAGTTATAATGACCCCTGCTATCCGTATGTCAATATTCCCATCCTCTCGAGGGAACACCAGAAGACCCAAGAAAAATACCATGAATACAAAACATCGATGCTCCTCCCATTTGAGCTGATTTCCTTTGCTACAAATAAGATTTTCAAATTTATTGAATCCTCCGATATGGCCATACCTCTGATATAAAACTTGCTGGATGCAAAAGCCAGCTGATAAGTCGGGATTATGAACTTTTCTACTGATTTTCAAGGAGTACAGGAATTTATGCACGGCAAGGGCTCTTGGTGCAATCAGATATTCATGTCTCAGAGGAATTGTAGGGGTCCCGATATATCCGATCATTTTCTCTAATGTCGAGGTGAGTTCAAAGCCTGAGAAATGGAAGACGTTGTGGACCGGGTCCCAAAATGTGGCCAATGCTTTTATGATGTCTCCCCTTTGGCTAATTTTCAACAAACCAATGACGCCTCCCAGAAGTGTATTGACCTTTTTCTGCCTTGCTTCCCCTAGATCATTCCACCACAGTCGCAACTCCAAGGGAATTTTGTTCATGAACATTATCGTGCTAATTCTGCACATTTATTAAGGCGAATTTGTATTCTCAAAATATTAAGACCAGCATTTTTATAAAATTCATTTCTTAAAATCAAGGACCGGCTTTGCAAATACGGCCTTGCAACACTTTCGAAGGAAGGTTTTTAGGCTGTGATTGCTTGCCGTTCAAAATAAGACTCAGAGGTGGCCATTTGTGCAAGATTAGCCTTCCAGCGTCCCTTGCGGTAACATTCAGCTATTTCTGGTAGTACTGGCATCACCAGATTTATTTTAATACAAGTGGATAAAATTTTTTTTCTTGTTTTGGTATTTTTTCAAAAGAAATGTTGGACCTGGCAAAACAATTTATCAAAACCCAAAAATATTATTGAAAAAATTTCCCAATTTCTTTTGCCTTTTGCTTTGTATTTTTATTTTGAAACATCCATCAGTATTTCGGCGCTATTTTAAGCATTGGTGTTTTTTCTGAAAATGATTTATCTCTGCAACCCTCAAATTTCCTTTTATTCACAAGCTGGTCAACATGTGAATCCAAAGCAAATGAATGAACAAGTAGCACATAATATGCATCATAATGGTCTTTTCATTTCGGGTCACCTGTCCTAGACGGACCCAAGCCCTGTGTTGAGTCCCCTAAGTCGAATGCATGATGCAAATAAACGTTCCTACTAGGGATCCGGCATGAGGTCAAGTTACTCTAAGTTGAAAACCTTGGTACGGGGTCTAGACTGTGCACCCGAGCGGACAACTCGAGTCGAGGAGGGGGCTACGTGTCTGGAACCAAAAGGCCATCCGACTTAGTAATTTATCCGGCCTCTTTCTTATTTTAGGGTATGACACTAACAGAATAGGGAGTCTTAACCAGTAAGAACATCCCAGAGGTGAGAAGTGAAGGGTCTCGTAGCAGTTTATATGCACAGTTCAGGTAATATCAAAATAGTAAAGCATTTAGCACTTAGCAAAAAACATGTAATGAAATCGGATAAAGCCAAATATAACATTTATTCTTAGCTCGAATTCTTGAACCCTGAACCAGATATTTTGGGTTCGATCCCCAGCGGAGTCGCCAGAGCTGTCACACCTCCTTTTTACATGGTTACCGCGAAAGATGACACGTATGATAGAGTTTTTCCAATTAAAGTGACATTATTTGAAATGGGATTATTTTATTTATTTAGAGTCGCCACTTGGGATAGGTTTGGCTTTTGGTGTCCCAAGTCACCCATTTATTTAGAATCCCAAATCGATAAAATCTTTCGACAGCCCAAATGGAGTCTGCAAATCATAAATTCTAAGTAAAGAATTCTGTTGACCCGAGGGAAGGTGTTAGGCACCCTCAGATCCAGTGGTTCTAGCATGGTCGCTTAAACTGTTATAATTGGCCATAGTTATAATTTTTATACATGTTCATCCTATAGTGCAATTTTAAATTATTAATCGTTTTAGTTCATTTTAGGAATATTTGCAACGTTTTTTAAACACAGCTCGAACCACATCACATTAATGCACTCGGGTTCTCGACACATTTTAACATCGTTGGGACTTGAATTTGGGCCACATAAATGAGCACCCGAATTTAGGAAGATATCTTATTAAAATGTCGCGCCTATAGCAACAACGCATTTAAAAATTCATGGAAGGCCGGGAAATTTGCTAAACAACACCTCCAATTTTTTGTACTTTTTGCTACAGTTAAGGAGCCCACGTAGTGCATGATTTTGTTAACGGAGCTCACTTACTTTTTAGAAAGGCAAACTAAAGCGACTATAGTTTTCTATTATACGCCTCTCTAAAATAACGAGGAACTCCTAACTATTTCATATCAACAAATGGTTTAAATAAAATGACCAATAGGCACACTTTCAGTATTTGTATAATATTTTCTGCGACTGGGCCTCATCCATGAAATTAAACAGCCCATCAGTATGTTTCCTCATGTTTCAAAATATACAATGATCTGGGCCTTTAATTGAGCCCAAAAACGTTGGACTACAAGTCAATCATAGAGCATGATAACAACCTTTCGAATTTTACACTACAATTGTTGACATTGTGTAATTGATCATTTTAAAAAAAAATATTGGAGATATTTTGACAAAGAAACTTCTGATAATGATTTTTATATTATCAAATTAATAAATTATGACTTAGGTTTCGAATCTGGCATCTGAAGAAATAGGCTGGTGTACTCATCTATCAAAGTACATATGCAAATATCGAGTCCCTACTTACTGTCCCTAATTTACCTGACCTATTTTAAAACTACTGAAATCTAATCAAATGAAAGTTATAGTCTAAGTACAGTCCAACATTATTACACATTTATGCCTATTACAATACCAGAAATGCTACTGAAATTAATAACGTTTATAATAAGACATTCGTATATATAAAAAAATGATCATCTTCAATATCAATTAATGATCTCGAACATGTACAGCTATGCCTTCCCAGATTTTGAGTGAGAATGGTACTTGGAATTACAGCAGAAGAACTCTAATGAGTAAGGCAAACGTAAGGCAAACAAGCAACAGCAGCCAAAATAACCAGTAAACCCAGGAACTCAGGAAGTTTTGAGAAGCAAAATAACAAAAATAGATCTCTCTGACAGCTCAAAATGCACATGCAATGAAGCCATCTTCAACTTATAATGAATAGGACTTCAGTTATTAAAGAAGGCGTAACCAGAAAAACAAACTTGAAATGGATTTTCAGTTGAGTAATATATGAAAATGTATCTCTCAATGTATATCTTTCTCTATATCTGAAAATTGTCCTTTAACTCCAGGAAAAATTCCCTTTTAAAATAATCAGACCTCTCTTTTTATTACCAAAACCTTAGGGCAACAAAATCTTTACGTTTTTCCTTTTAGTCCTTTACCCATTTTAGATTTGCCTAAATGATCCTTGATTTTCTAACTTGTGCCTCAAGTTTTGAGGCAGAAATTGTACTTGGACCCCTCACTAGAATGTTTCAGGAGTTTGTTACAAGATTCCCATGTTCAAATAGCCTTAATACCCCTGTCCTTTTTCTTAATTACTGGCCTAAGTGTTTTAAACCTTGGTTCCTATCTATTTTGTCAGAAACTGACCCTAATTAACTATTTCAGGTCATAAACAATGGTTATTATTAGCAGCTAGGATCAAATTCTGAAAAAGCTAGTCATGGCCAATTGTTTAATTGCAAATTTATATTTTATTATGCAAAAGCATACGACCAAGGGTTAAAATTTGAGCAATGCAACATGTATATTCAGGCAAATACCACACTATGAAGCCAAATTACTAAGAAACATATATAAAACTAAACAACAAAAAATTCAGAAATACAGGACACTGATCAATTTCAAACCAGAGATGAACAATTCTGAGCTTAGCATGATAATTCAAATAAGTCAACAAGAACAAACTGTAACCTCAAATGTTAAATGAACTATTCAGAAGTAAGTTACAAAGACAAGCAAGGAAGAAAATACTCAGAATATTTCAAAGATGAGCAGATGAAAACTTAAAATAACATGAAAATAAAGAAGATCAAAAGCAACTTAGAAAAGGACGAGCATGTGACTCTAAATGGAAACACCTACTCAGAATATTTCAAAGATGAACATATAGAAAACAAATGAAAAATCAGGAAGATAAAAAGCAATTAGAAAAGAAAACAAGGACGAGCATGTAACCCTAGATGGAAGCAACTAACTCAGAATATTTCAAAGAGGAATAGATAGAAAGCTTAATATACTCAAACAAATAAGAACAAGGAAGAAATTAGAAAAGAGATCAAACAAGATCAAAAGCAACAAAGCAATCAAACAAAGAGAACTTAGCTTTTTTCAGCGTTGTAACCCTAAAATAGGACTCTTCAAATCTCAAGGCTCTTCGACCCTTTCTAAGAGAGTTTTCGGTCTCTTAGGACCTTTTTTCATTGTTAGAGAAGAAGAGAGAGTATCAGGCTAGGGCTGATTGATTTTGAGACAGGGTGGGGTTTCAGATTCGATTTTTGCCCAAACCTAGTTTTATTCGAGGGTCGTTGGTCAGTGGGTTGTGGATGGGAAGGTGAGACGGTTACCAGGGACCATTTTTTAGGGATTCCTATGAGTTTAGGGTTTGCGTCAAAACTTCGATTTGATATTCGAAGAGTTCTGTGAGGGTTCGAGGGACGAGACCTAGATGGTTGAGAAGAGGGGAACGAGGCGGTTCAAGGGTGTTATTTTGGGCAGGTTTGGGGTTGGTGCCGCTGTAGGCGTCGGAGACGATGACTACTCTTTTGAATATTCGAAAGTATGGGGAGGTATTTGAGGGGATCTAATGGTGGGATAGGAAAGGGGAGGTTGAGGGGGTTCGATGGTGTAAATTTGGGGCCATTTGGTGGCCGCCCGCCACCGTGAAGCAATTTCCGACGGTGGCGTTACGGCGGTTGAGGGCGGATCTATGGTGGTTGAGGGGTGGTGTTACACCATTGTAGGTAGGTACGAGGAAGGTGAGTTTTGTCTCCTGCATATACACAGGCATTTGGACATATATACTGGGCTCGGGAAGGGGTTTTAGGGCCACTGGATTGATGCAGATGAACGGCTGAGATTGACCGCCCCAAAATGACGTCGTTTTCGGGTGTCTCTTACACGGACCTTAGGGGTGTTCATTAGGCGGATTGGGCGGCTTTTTACTCTTAACGATTTGGCATAACGGTTATCGGCTTTTAAATGTATTCATCTGTTAGCCACCCGATAAGATATCGGGCGGATTGGTATCGGGTTAGCTCTTATCGGGCGGTTATCGGGCGGTTTATCAGTTTAATACCTATGGGGGTTATCGAAAAGCTTATACCGAATTACAATACTTGTACAATATACTTAAAAGTCTAAAACGCAGAAGAAAATTGCAAATTGTACACATTTTCTGTCCGCACACTACATTGTCCAATGTCCAGTTCCATTTCTACTTCTTTTCCTATTTCAATTACATGAAAAACACTGAAAGAAATACAGTCCCATACTGTGAGAAAGAGTAGAGATGATTTATTTCAGATTACCTTGTAAAGGTTAAGAAATCACTATTTGTTGTCGACCATGTCGACATAAAATTAACTGAATAGCTCTAACAATCAGATGCTCATTATGCTACTACTAACAGTTTGGATGTGGAAAAAAATCCTAACGGTCTGAAAGAATATTTTTGAGTAAGAGCATGACTACCTAGCTAATTTCTTCTACAACATGGATAGAAAAGAAAGCTATAACTAAGACAGTGTACTTTAAAAAAAATATATAGAATCACACTCAAATTTAACCTTGTGAAGATGGTCATTAGGCATCAAATTTTCAACTTAATTCAGTTACTAGAACGAGGCATCAAGTCATACAGCTCTACTCATTGTCTATCTCAGTCAGAACACAAAGGTGGGGGGTGATTTGTTTTTGTAATTTATTTTTGTTATACAATAATACTTATTCATTTTTAAGGTTTTTAGTTTTTATATTTAATATACATAATTACGTAAGTAAAAATAAATTATACATATATATAAATATTTATATTCTTAACGGGTTAACGGATTATCCGTTAAGAAAATTGAATAATCCGCCCCCAAATCGATAAGCCGTTAATAAAAAAAATTCAATCCGTTAAGCCGTTAAGCCATTAAGCTTCGATTCGATTCGGTTTTCGGTTTCGGATCGATTTTGAACACCCCTAACGGACCTGGGTCAGAGACGGTTATTGGGCTGTTTGGGTAATTTGACCGGGTTCAGGAGTTTGGGCCACCCAGGCTTGGCTCTATTGTGGCCAGCCTGGGTTAAATATTTAAATCCTATGTTTTTTCATTTTCTAATTTTATTTTAAAATTCTTAATTAGGCAAAATTGAACTAATAAACACTTAAACATAAACAAACATGAAAATTAAAAATGAAAATTAACAAAATAAGCTACTTGCTTTTTTGTGATTTTATATTTTGCAAAGTAAACCTTAACTACCAATTGATTTAACAAAAATATGTGAAATTAAATCCTAAATACTTATGTAATATTATGTATTTTTTATGACCGGTCATGCATGCATCAATGAAAACACACACTGATATGCAATTAAATCCTAAAAAAATAAATAATAGAAAAGAAAAAATCCTAAGTTTGAGAATTTTATAGGAGCAATTCAACGAGATAAAAATCACATGCTCACAATAATGCCGTAAGAGGCATATCTATGGCCCATCAGGGCACTTGTAATGATGGTAGTTTGCTACCACTCGTACTCTAGTTTACTATAAATAAATATCTTTCTATTCAAAAAAAATAGATGACCGAAGGTTTTAGGCAAAATATTTTAAATTATCCCTATACTTGTCTCTGATTATTAGTATACTTTCTGAACTATGCCCAGTGTTAATTACCCCCCTCAACTTGGTCTTTTAAAAGCCATTACCCCTAAAATACTGATGTGATAAAAAGTGTGGGTACACTCACCTGCCACATAGTTTTTTCTGTCAAACAATTCCTATTCCTCTCACTATCTAGTTTCCAAACAAAAGCTAAGCTTTAATTCAGCTTTATATACTTTTTCTCGGACACAAGGAGTAATGATCTGACCTCCACAAATATTTTCCCTTGTCCACTATATAGTCATTTCAATGTCCTTTTCCATGTGACTGGTGAATTGAGTAAAATACAGATGGATTACTGTCATTTGCTTGAAGACAAATATTGGGTCCTTTACTATCAATTAATCTAAGGGGCTTGGGGAAAAGTAGAACAGAATGGGGACCATGGATATAATATCGACAAATTTCAGTAAAATGTTGTGGTTCTGAAACCACCTGGACTAACTACATGTGCAAGTTTGGATGGTGACAAGCCAATGCAAAGTACTACTCCAACTTAACACCACTTTCACTACCCTAAAGTGAATAAAACTTCAAATTTTTACTTTAGTCTTTTTGGAAATTGTAAGATTTTACTTCCAATGCTAGCTTAAGCATATCTATTTAACAATAAAAACAATTTGGCAGGGTACATTTTATTTATTTTAGTGGATTTGCCTAACGTGAATCTAAATTAGTACGGTCAGTGGCTTTGAAAACGGAACGGTTACATGGAAAAAATATTTATCAACAATGGCAAGGAAAATTAATTTTAGGAGTGTAAACAATAAATTAAATTTATATTTTATAAAGTCTTGCCACCTTTTACAGATTTAGTTCTTTTCAGATACTTTACTATCATAGCTTTCGTATATGTAAGAGTAATATGTTTGTTAGGTGGTTGGAGGCTAGCGGCGTTCCGATAGTATATACTTGGGTGATTAACAATATGTAAGATGGTGCTAAGACTCGAATGAGGATTGTGGGAGGTGACTCGGAGCATTTTTTTGTTCTGATGGCTGCACCAGGGATCGGCTCTTAGCCCGTTTTCATTTGTCTTGGTGATGGATGTGATGTTGTGACACATTCAAGGAAGGTGCCTTGGTGCATGCTATTTGCCAAATATATAGTATTGATTGACGAGACGCGAGTTGGAGTTCATGCAAGGTTAGAGGTTTGGACACAGATGTTGAAGTCTAAAGGTTTCAAGTTTAGCAGAACCAAAACAGAATACTTTATGTGCAAATTCAGTGATGGGACCAATGAAACATAGGTAGATATAAAGCTTGATGCTCGTGTTTTCCCCAAGAGAACTAGTTTCAAGTATCTCAAGTCTATTATCCAAGGTAACAGGGAGATTGATGAAAATGTCGCACATAGCATCAGAGCATGATTGATTAAATGGAGGTTCACTTCTGATGTTTTATGTGATAAGAATGTGTCACCAAGACTTAGGGGTGAGTTTTATAGAGTGGCGGTTCGACAGACTAGTTGTATGGGGCTGAGTGTTGGCTATTTAAGAACTCGCATATTTAGAAGATGAAAATAGAAAAATAAGGATGTTGAGATGAATGTGTGGGTGTACCAGGAGAGATAAGATTAGGAATGAAGCTATCCGGGACAAAGGGGAGTAGCCTCCGTGGAGGACAAGATGCGATAGTCGAGGTTGAGATGGTTCAGACATGTTAAGAGGAGAAGCATTGATGTTCTCGTTAGGAGGTGTGAGAGGTTGGCCATGGAGAGTTTGAGAAAAGGTCTAGATAGGCCTAATAAATACTAGAGAGAGGTGATTAGGTAGGACATGCGCTGCTTCAACTCACTGAAAACATGATAGGAGAGTGTGGAGATCGAGGATTAGGGTAGAAGGTTAGTGGGTTAGTAGGTGATTGGAAGTTTCTTAGGTTCTCAACGATAGTCTTAGTGGCACGCATGTCCCTTCATATTCTTGATCTTTATTGTGTTATCTGGTTTTGTTCGCCTCAAGTATTGTATTCTCTATTATCATTATTATTTGGTACTATGTATTCTTTATCTTGCTCTTTTTCTTCTCTCTTTCTTGCTTTTCTCCTCCTCCTCCTACTTCTTCTCACCCTTTTCGAGCCGAGGATTGATCTATTGGAAACAACTTCTTTACCTTTATTAGGTCGGGGCGAGATTTGCGTACAAACTATCTTCCTTAAACCCTACATGTTGAGAATATAATGAGTTTGTTGTTATTGTCCACGTGTTATTGTAAGAGTAATATGTTGGATATTTGTAAGTTATATAGAAATTTGAAGAAAATGGTAATTGAATTAATCTTGCAATATATCAGTAAATATCATGACAATGAGGTTCATCCAACTTGCTTATTCTATAAAAACGCCACATCTAATTCCCCCTCTAGGCAATAAACAACCAACCAAAGCTCTAGTCTTAACTCTGTTAATTATTAGAAGTCCATTGAGAAAAAACAAGAGAGACTTCATTTGCTGTGTTATTATTTTAATTTAAGGGCGTTTTTCTGTATCGCCTACATGTATTAGTTAAATTGATTTGTCCCAAAAAGTTACTAGTATATTACCTGGGATGCTTTGAAAGAACAAAAACGGATCCAGCCCCAAAATTGTTCTCAAACGAATAAAGGTGGAATGGATTTACTATAAATGGATATTGAATGCGTACGTTATTATATTTAATTATGTAATGTCGTTAGCACCTTAAAGTACGTTTTACTTATCAGGACTATTTGCCAACAAGTTCATAAGATGTTGATGATATATAGTTTAATACAGATTTGAGTGGAGATTTTTAAAATTTTCTTGCATGATAACATTAAAATAATCAACTCAAACGTGTTATTTCCTTCACTGAGCGGAGGGTCGATTGGAAACACTCTCTGTCTTTTCGAGTAGGGGTAAGACCCGTCTACATATTACCCTATTTTGTGGAACTATACTGGGTAGTTGTTGTTGTTGTAAGAAATGTATATTAAAACACAAACGGTTACTAGTACAAGTTGACATAAATGAAATTCTTGTCGACAGTCCAAACATCTTAATCAGACTTAATCATCATTTACAATATTTTATTACTACCATAAAAGGTATCTTGTCTCTGGAATTTTCTTCAGTATTTCTCTACGGGAAATGCATCCATTCTTTTTTGGGGAAAGAAAAATTCAAATGTATTTAATAGCGGTAGCTCCCGCAGAAAATGGTTGAGTCATACATATTACACCAGAAAAAAACCTCTTTCGAGTTATATAAAATAATTGACTTATGAAAATTATTACTATTAATTATTTGTATTACATACAGATAGGGAGGGAGGATGAGAAAAAGATAGTATTAAGAAATGAACTCACACATCATATGAAACTCTCACATAAAATATGTAGAACATTTTATTAAACTTGCATTTTTATTATTTGAATTTCTTTTGAAACTTTTTATGGAATAGTTTACTTTTATTGATAACTATCTATAATTTTAACAACATATCTATATTATATTAAAAGAAAAATAATATATACTGTGATTAAATTAAGTGGCAAGCTAAAATAAAGTCACGAAATTAATATTTTGAGTTAATATGGGTAGAGAAAAAGGTATGAAATATTCTGGTGACATAACATTGGAAAGAAAAAATTCTATCCAAAAATATGTTACGGACCAAAGTCCAAAAATAAGTAGAAGAAAAAAATCATTATGACATGACAATATATGATTACTCACATTTGCCAAATTACATGATCATCAATTTGTAATATTATTAAGAATTTTTTTTATGGTAAATATTCTTTTTCAAGAAAGAATCAATTAAAATTTTATTTTGTATCTTATATATTAATTTTTAATCTATATTATATTAAAAAGAGAGTAGTATACATTGTGGTTAAGCTAAGTGGCAAGCTAAAATAAAGCCACTTGGCAATTTTAAGACAACATAAAAAATTTGGATTATAAATGGAAATATAATTAATGGAAGTAGTTTATACATAATCTAAAAAGATCTTAGACAAATCTAATCTATATATCTTTATTTATATGTATATTTGTATCTATGTGTATATCTATACATTGATCCACTCATAAATTTTCTTCTATATTAATTAGAAATATAGAAGTGAAAAATTAATTAAACATTAAAAACAATAATGAAAAAAATAAAAAATACAGAATTACGTAAATTGAGATAATCTATGACTATTTATACTTTGGAGTATGTTAAAATATAAAATAAAATTAAAATTTCTTTATGATATTAAAAATTTATTGAGTATAAAATTAAATAAATTCAAGCAGTAAAATAAGATCTTACTCAATTTATTTATATTATATTAAAAAGAGAGTAATGAAGATGAGGTTAAGCTAGAAAAAGTCACTTGGTACCTTTATGATTGAATTCTATTACTATAACATTGGGAAAAAAATTATTTGATATTCTTTTGTATCTAACTATTAATTGAATAAAAAATCTATTGAGAAAGAAAGATGAAATCGAGCTATCCATGAACATATATTACCATATCAATATTATATTATATATAAGTTCATGGTTTCCGTTAAAAATTTATTATTTGATGTTCTTTTGTATCTAATTAATAATTAAATTATTTGGTGGGAATAAAATATGAAAATAATGTTTTGAGTTAATATGGGTAAGAAAAAATGTTGGAGTTATTGACCGGAGCTCAACAACCCAAGTTCAAAAGCATTGTCACTCCTAATTGTTTGTACAATAATCCGGAATTGAGTTTTGATCATGGCAATGAAAGCTTTGATAAGGGGAAAGACATTGCTCTTGGACCCCATAAGGTGAGTCCAAGTAGCTCTAGTAAAGTCATCAACTATTGTTAGTAAATATTTACATCCCATTATGAATGAAAGTGGCATAAGGACCCCAGGTATCTACATGAATGAGTTGAAAAGCATGTGTTGTCTTAATGGAACTGTCATGAAAAGGCAGTCTAGATTGCCTGGCTAATGGGCAAACAGTACATATGAAAGGTTGTTTATTTGCAAATTTGCATGGAATGTGAGGAATGTCTTTCATTCTAACAAAAGGTATGTGTCCTAGTCTATTATGCCATAACATCTCCATTTTATTCAATTCAGAATGGTATGTACAATGAGAGGAAGAAACAGAATCAACAACTAATGGAGAATGGTATTTACAAGGAGTATGAGATTGAAGAGAAGAAGAAGAAGATTGCACAAGCCTGTAAAGTCCATCGTCCGATTTACCAAATTCCAGTGGCCTCTTCAGAGAAGGGGCCTGTATCAAGCAAGAGCACTTAGTAAATAGGACAATAAAATTCACCTGTTGCACAAGCTTGGGCACACAGATAAGATTGTAATAAAAGCTGGGAATATAAAGGACATGATGTAGAGTGAAACAAAGGAATTGTATGGATCCAGTACATGTTACCTTTACCTTATAACCATTAGGCAAGGTAACTAAGTATGGTATAACTAATGGCTTCATATCAAACAGAAGATCTTTGCTAGAGGTCATGTGATCAGTGACACCAAAGTCTATACTCCAAATGCATTCACTAATTTTGGTTAACATGCAAGCTCCATAAGATACATTATTTAAACGATTATGCGGAGAAAGAGTACCAGCAAACTTGGCAGATGCCATAAGACTGGATTGCTGTTGAGACTCTGAAATTTGTGTCTGTTGAAGCAGCAACATGAGTTGTGAATATTGATCTTTGGTTAAACCAGGAATCAAAGATTCTGATTTAGAGGACCCCTAAGTACCATCAGCATTGTTTGGAGACCCAACAGAGTTCGGACATCCCTGCACCTCAACATTTGCTGCAGTCCTCTTGCTCCTTGTAAATGTGAAGTCTGGTGGGAATCCATGGAGTTTGTAGCACTTGTCAATCATATGACCAGGTTTCTTGCAATATCTACACACTAAGTTTGTCTTGTTGAGATCAAAGTTGACTCCTTGATTGAACTGTTTAGAATGGGCAGGTGTGCCAGGAATTTTGTTGGTGAAATAATTGTTGAAAGCACTGGAGTCACTACGGAACTGAGAGGGTGATGATGTAACTTGTCTTTGACTCTCATCCTGAAGCAGAATGTTGTACGCATTGTCTAGAGATGGGGGAGGCTGCAGCATGAGGATGTTTCCCCTAACTCCAACATATGTATCGTTAAGTCCCATGAGAAACTGATGCAGCTTATTTTCATCATCCTCCTTTTGAAGCTCGAGTCTACCACGAGATGCACGCATAAAACTTAACTCATCCCACAATCTCTTCAGCTTGTTGAAGTAAGATGCTATATCTAAAGATCCCTGACTAGTACATGCTAATTCTTGTTTAATCTCAAATATTTTGGTACCATTCAGAGTCCCATACCTACTGTTAAGCTGGATCCAAATACTTTGAGCAGTGTCAGAATACTGAACACTCTCAGCTATCTCTGGCGTAAGAGAATTAGCGAGCCAAGAGATAACCATATTATTACACCTATCCCACTGCCTAAAATGAAGAGAATTTCCGGAGGTTTGGGAACTGTTCCATCAACAAAACCTATCTTATTTCTAGCAGACAGTGAAACAATTATAATTCTCCTCCATCCCCCAAAACTAGTCCCTGAAAAGGGATTACTAACCAAAGAGACTCCGGGTACATCAGAAGATACTAAAAATAAAGGGCTCGAAGGGTCAAGTGTGAAATTAGTGGGACCAGAATCAGAATTATCACCAACATTAACCATTTTTGTGAGCGAGAATCCTTACCAAACATGAAACTTCACGAATCCAAACCCTGACAGTTCGTGGATATCCAAATCCTTAGGAATCGACTTATTCCTATGTCGGACCGATGAAAAACGACGAAGCAGAAACCTAAAAAATCAAACGATTGCAGCGGAAAAACCCAGCAAAATGAGAGAACCCTAGATTTTCAGATAACAGCGAAACTCGGATGAAAATTGATGAGGGTAACATCGCGAAAAAGCCAGTGACGAGCAGAATCGGAATCGCTGCTCTGATACCATGTTAACATACCGAATATCATAGATTGATTGAGATAAAATTGAAGAGATGAACGGAAAGAGAGAGAGAGAGAGAGAGAGAGAGAGAGAGAGAGAGAGAGAGAGAGAGAGAGAGAGAGAGAGAGAGAGAGAGAGAGAGAGAGAGAGAGAGAGAGAGAGAACTGAGTGTCTCTATTTCTGTGTGTCCATATTTACAAATAGAAAATGAATGAATAATGATAAAACATAGAATCCTCTAGAATATATACACTTTGGGCCAAAAAATAAGTGTAAATGTATTGTGTATAACTTGGGCTGCTTAGTTGGGCTGTCTGCTGGGCTGCTTAATTGGGTCCAGAACTTGGGCTGTTGGGCTGCAGTCAATAACTCCAATAGAAAAAGGTATGAAATATTCTGGTGACATAACATTAGAATGAAAAAATTCTTTTCAAAAATGTATTACGGACCTAAGTAGAAGAAAAAGATCGTCGTGACATGACAATATATGATTACTCACATTTGCCAATTTACATGATCATCAATTTGTAATATTATTAAGGATTTTTTATGGTAGATATTCTTTTTCAAGAAAGAATCAATTAAAATTTTATTTTGTATCTTACATATTAATTTTAAATTAAAATAATATATTTAGTATAAGATTTGTATCTGATCTTATTTGCGATTAATATACATTACTATAAGTATCTTTAATTACATTTTGTGTATAGTTTAATTATGGTACTATTTCTTTTTAAGAAAAAATTAATTAAATAAATATTTTGTCTTACATCTATATTATACTAAAGAAAATAGACTTAAAATTTAATAAAGAATTAATTAAACAAAATGTTCTCTTTTTAATGACCAAAGTTGAATCTTTTGGTCGTACACAAAAAAAAAGGACTGCAATTTTCATTAAGCAGACCAATATACTATAATTATAGTTATCTATATTATATTAAAAGAAGAGTAGTATACATTATCGTTAAGCCAAGTGGCAAGCTAAAATAAAGTCACTTAGCAATTTTAAGACAATATCTATAATTATAAAGCATAAATGGAAACATATTAATGAAAATAGTTAAATGAATCTTATATATAATTTAGATAGATCTTATATAAATTTAATCTATTATTTATATTTATATGTATATTTATATCCATATCTACTATATTTAGATCATATAATGATCTACTCATAAATATGGAGGTAAAAAGTTAATTTAAAAACTATAGTAGAAAAAAATAAAAAATATAGAAAGACGTAAACTGAGATAACATAGGACTATCTATACTTTGAATTAATTTAAAATATAAAATAAAATAAAAATTTACTGAAGATATTAAAGAATTATTAACTTTAAAAATTAAAAAAAATTCAAGCAACAAAATAAGATCTTACATAAAATATACAAATTTATACACTATAAAAATTTAAATAATCTGTAAAATATATTTTAATAACAAGAATAATAAAGTCATATTAATATTGACAAATCAAGCAAATGGATATTTTATAATAAATAAATATTTCTTATATGATTAATAAATTTAACTTGAAAAGAACAAATTTTTCGGAAAAAATTTAAAAATATTTACAAAATTTAATAAGAATTAAGGCAAGTTAAATTTAATCAAATTTAACTTAAAGGTATGAATTAACTAATATTGACTTCTATTTTCATTGCAAATAGATTCCAAAACTTTCTAAAAATAAGAATTTTTATTTTATAATTACTAACACATGATCCCTTTTCGTCCATTCAGTATATATTTTTTAGAATATTATGTATTGAATAATATAATAGAAAATTAAGGAACAAATAGAGAAAAAATCAAAATTTCATCATACAAAAAAAGGATAAAACTTATTTAAATTTGAGATGATAAAATGTTGTATAAGTATAATAAGAAATAGTATACATGTGCATAAAGCCACATAACTAAAGTCTATTGATAAAAAAAAATTTAAATTATAAATAATATAAATAAATTAGAGATCATGTGAGGATATTTATACTAAGAAATACTTTAAAAAAATAAAATAATTGCAAATATAAAAACTCAAAAATAGTATTAATAAATTTAAATAAGTTAAAAATTTCAAACAATAGTTTAAAAATAAAATAAATATTAATTTAATATAAAAATATATATATATATCTATTTATATTATATTAAAAAATAGTAGTGGATAAGAATATTAAATAAAGTATAAAGTTAATAAAAAAAATTACATGAAAATGTGACAATATTACATATTAGCTGACATTATAGCAGAAATAAGAATAATAATTAAAATTTAAACAAATTATATTAAAAAAATAAAAAAACTATTTAAACTTGAGATTAGAAAATTCTTAAAATTATGATAACAACACTTAAAATATGGATATGACAACAAAAATTGGAATCTTTTTTTTTATATAAACAGTTTCTTTCCATTTCATCAAAAAACCCAATTACAAACCAGTAGCTGCTGACAAACTACTAACCTCTGATTTTGTATTCTAAGAGTCGCTATTTAGACTATGCATATACATCAATATATCAAAACTATACAAGCTCATAGAACAAAATTGAAATCGACTCCATAACTATTCATCCTTCGCAAAGCGTCCTTCCAGTTATGAGTTGAGGACTCCTTTACGTGTATGTGGACTGCTATTTCCTTGCATATGTTACTGATAATTATTCTACCTCCTTGGAATCTAAGCTTGTTCCTTTCTCTCCATATAACATATACTAGCATCCCAAAAACACAAGTAGTTATTGAAGTTTGACCATTTCTTCTTTTTGCATTCTTGCTAACCATTCAACCTCCATATTCCAATCGAAAATGGTTCTCTGGTATCCCATCAATCTTAACAATCTGTTCCATAGTTCCAAAGATGTCGGGCAAGCAAAAAATAGGTGATCAAATGATTCATCTGCTTGCCTGCAAAAAACACACTGTTGTGGAGTCTGTATACCAAACTTCTGTAATCTCTCTACTGTTGCCAGTCTTTTATGCAATGCAAGCCATTGAGTGAATTTGAACCTTGGATGCAACTGTGCCCGCAAAATGATGCTTTTCCAGTGGACTTTCTGGAATTGGGGAAATTGCAACCTATAGAGCTTTTTGATACTAAATAGATCTCCTTGATACTAAATAGATCTCCTCTCTGTAGTTGTTTTAGTTTGCATTCCAGAC
This sequence comes from Nicotiana benthamiana, assembly GCA_034376525.1. Lineage (NCBI taxonomy): Eukaryota > Viridiplantae > Streptophyta > Magnoliopsida > Solanales > Solanaceae > Nicotiana > Nicotiana benthamiana. The sequence continues at coordinate 15,205,575 of CM067338.1, read as the reverse complement.
TACCCTGGATACCCTGAAGCTCTGTATCAGTGTCCTTGTCTCAAAAAATTTTCTCACAGCCCAGGCAGCATTCCTAGAAGTAGGCACATCTTCAATAGCCTTGCTCTTTATGTAATAAGTGTGTAACCATTTGATCCATAAGCTGACTTTATTCATTGTCACTGCCCATAAGTGCTTTGCAACAATAGCTTTGTTCCAATATAGCAGACTCATTGCATTAAGACCCCCAGCACTATATGGTAAACATATAGTTTCCCAAGCAACTAATGTTTTATTTGACACTGTAGTTGTACCAGTCCACAAGAATGATTTGCATATTGCCTCAATCATTTTCATTACTTTCTTAGGCAGTAAGAAAATCTGAGACCAATAAGATTGCACCCCAAACAAAACAGACTTTATCAACTGAAGTCTGCCTGCATATAATAGTAGTCTCGATGTCCAGCAGTTAATTTTATGAGTTACCTTCTCCACTAGTGGCCAGCCTAGTGTAATAGATATCTTGTTGGAATCCAAAGGTACACCGAGATATTTGAATGGAAGGGTACCTTCAGGGAATCCCAACTCTTGCTTGATTTCCTCCTTGAGCCAATTAGGAACCCCAGCTATGTAGACTGTGCTCTAATCTGCATTTGCCTGAAGGCCTGATGTTGCAGCAAACTTGTGGAGAGTCTGTTTTAATAGTCTAACAGACTGAACATCAGCTTTACAGAATGTTAGCAGGTCATCAGCAAAGCAAATATGAACCACTCCCAACTTCTTGCATCTAGGATGAAGCTTGAAGTCCTTCCTTTTCATCATCTGCATAAATTCCCTGTAGAAATATTCCATAGCTATGACAAAGAGGTATGAGAACATTGGGTCTCCTTGCCTTATGCCTTTTTTTCCTTAAAATCGTATTATGAGACCACCATTTAAACTTAAAGAATATGTAACAGATGATATGCATTCCATTATCCAGCTTGTGAATTTGTAAGGAAATCCATGTCCAGCAGAAGTCTTTCTATAAAACACCACTCTACTATATCATAGGCCTTCCTCAGGTCAACTTTTAGCACACATCTTGGGAAACGCCTTTCCTATTATACCCTTTGATTAGCTCATGGGTAAATAGGATGTTATCTAATATGCTCATGTCTTCAATAAAAGCTGACTGTGAACCTCCTATCAAATCACCAATGACTGTTTTGATCCTTGTTGTGAGGACTTTTGTGATTATTTTATATAGAGTTGTGCAGCAAGCTATGGGCCTATAATCCTTTACTTGACTAGGATTTTGCACTTTTGGTATCAATGTTACTGCTGTACTACTCACTCCTCTGTGCAGTTTGTCAGTCTCAATAAAATTCCTTCACAGCCTCAAATATGTCATCACCAACAGCTTCCCAGTGCCTTGTGAAAAATTCAATTGGGAATCCATCTACTCCCGGTGCCTTATCATGGGGCATATCTTTGATTTCCTGATGAATTTCCTCCCTTGTGACTGGCTTGATTAATGATTGTTCTTGCTGCATACTAAGACAAGGTCCCTTTTGAATAATTTCAGTATTTGGACATTGACATATAGAGTTACTTTCCCCCAGAATCTAGCTGAAAGCCTTTATAAACTCTTCCTCCACTAGTTTAGGATCAAACAATCTATCCCTTAGGTCAGTGTAGATAGAGTTGATAGTGTTCATGTTTGTCCTCATCTTCAATTGTGCATGGAAATACTTGGAATTTGAATCTCCATAAGAGATCCACTGAGCCCTGGATTTCTGATGAAGAATCTGTTCCTCTATGTTGCTCTATTTCTCAACTTCTATTAAAGTCATCTTTTCTTGATCTATCAGCTCCTGATCCATATTGTTGCTCCTTAGTTCAATCTGAATGGCTTCAAATTTCTGTCTAGCTTTATTTAGATGAATTCAATAGGATTCCATATAAGTGTTCAACTCCTTTAATTCCCATTTCAAAGCTTTGAGTTTATTCCATACCCTATGTATATTACCACCATTTCCACCATTTACTTCTTGTTTCCAAATCCTTTCCACTATACTAGCAAAGTGTACATGCTCCATCACAGAATTGTACAATTTAAAAGGTTTGGGGTGCAAATTCCTTCTCTGATCCACAGCTTTGCATTGCATTAGAATAGGGGAATGATATGATACCTCAGGATTTAGAAAATCAGCTTCAATGTGGCTATAATTCTGCATCCATACCACATTTCCAAATGCCCAGTCTATCCTGCTATACACTCTTCTTCCAGGTTGTTGTTTCTTACACCAAGAGTAATACCATCCCAAGCTCTTCAGCTGAGTAAGTTGAAGTGAGTTTATTGCTTTATGGAAACCTTTAATCTCACTCTGTGTAACTGCTGATCCAATCTTGTCATCTGTGTGAAGGACATTATTGAAATCCCCACTAAGCAGCCAGCTTTCCTAAATAGATGCTCATATATGCACCAGCCTATCCCATAATTGCTGTCACTTATTTGCCTCATTGCTTGCATATACCACTCTAATTAGAGTCTTGAACGTGGTACCTCTTTCATGAATTTCACAGTGAATAAATTGTTCATCAGTCATCAATATTTTCACCTCAATATTTGGTTTCCACATTATCCAAATTCTCCCATTTGAGTGTTCATTATAATTGCAGCAGTTTCTCCAATCACACCAGACTTTACTTAGTATCCTTCTAGCCTTCCTTTCCTTTACTCTAGTTTCTAAGCAACCCATAAAATCCACTTTTTTTTTTCTCAGAAAGATTTTTAACTCTTTCTGCTTTTGAGCCTTATTCAGGCCCGTAATATTCCAGGTGCATAGATTCATTTGGGGGTAAAGCTGGATGGGCCAGCGTCCCCAGAATTAACATCCATCAGTAATATAGAGAATCTGTTGTTTGAGTTCAGGATACCAGCTACATTTTGCTGTACACTTTTGCCTTTCAGTTTCCTATTATTCACAGGTTTAGCAATGTCATTTTCATCTGGCTTTGTTGTATCCCCTGCCTTCTTTTCCACTTGAACTGCCTCATCATTACTCTTTGTTTTTGGAATCCATTTCATGGTTCCCCTGTGCAGCTGTTTCATCTTTTCTGTTTCTTTTTGTTGATGTCTGTCTTCCCTCGGTTTAACTTGCATTTCCTTATGCCAACACTCATCAGAATTGTGCCCAAGTCTAATGCAATTACCACAATATTTTGGTTTCCAGTCATAGTCTTTTGTTGGACTATGATCCCCCTCTTTGTTTGAAGCTCAAAACTGTCTCGTAATGGCTTAGATATATCAGTCTCAACCATCACTCTAGCATAGGACACATTTTCTAATTCTGCTGTAAACTTATCAGTATACAAAGGTTTTTCAACTATACTAGCTAACTTGCTTACAGCTTCAGTAGACCAAAAACCCAGAGATAAGCCTAGGAATGTGATCCACAATGGAATCACACTTATGCTCCCCGGATCAAACTTGAAGTCCATTCTCTATTGTTGCAACACAAACGGCTTATTTTGAAATGTGTAAGGACCTGCTTGTAATACAAGGTCTTTATCCTCAGCATTCTCGAATATTTTCCATTGTTTTCTCATATGGATCCTTCCCCAACACAAACCCAATCAGAGCATTGCTCCAATAAGCCTCCAGTTCCTTTGTATCCTCATCATCAACTTGCACTACGAAAGTTCAATCTCCCATAGCAGGTGGAATGTAGCTTAGTGTGTTGCCTTTTTGAGAGCTCTTATTCTTCTGCATGGAAACCTTTTTCCTTTCTTCTCCCCCTGGATCTGCTACATCTTGCTTGATATGAGCTAAATTTTCATGTGCTGAGAATTGCAATCGCCTGTGGACTAGTGGTTGCTCCATTGTTCCCTTCACTTGTGTTTGTTTTTCGCATTCTTCAATTTCTTCCCTAATTGGCTGAAATTTCTTAGGTAAAAAACTTCCAAAAGTTACCGGAATTAACCTTCATTTAATGCCCGTGTCCGGCGTCACTGTCGTACCATTTCTTCCTTCGTCTTCAACTAGGTTATGAAACACTGTGGGTGCAGAGCCCATACCCGTTAACGAGCGAGTAGGCTGGTTGATTACTGGTGTTTCCTTCTTACTATCATCTACCTTGTCCTCCATTAACGATTGTTGCCTCTTCCTTTGTCTAGCAATGGCAGAAGCGCAGATTAGCTAGCCTTGCTAACATGCGCCTGCAGAGCTTCTCTCTGCTAGAAAAACAAAAACAAAAATTTGATACCAAATTAAATAGTTAAACATATTAAAAAAATATCTCATGTAGGTAATTTTATTAATAAAAATTAAAAGCTAAATTTGTATCTTGAGCTAAAAGAGAAAGAAAATTTAATTGCACACAATAAAAAAAAAATTATATGAAATTCAAATAGGTTTGAAACATGATAAAGGAACTTATTTATTAAGTTTTAGACTGATTTAAAGTAATATTTTAAAATAAGACGTGATATTATTTTGAAATATTATTTTGAATTTGGGTCAAATATTTCTGTAAAAGCTAATTAAAAATTTTTAGTAGGGAAGAGAATGTATAAAGAGGAAAATAGAGATTGTGTAATGATACTTATACTGTAAATTTAATTAAAAAATTTATATAAATTAAATTAATAAATAACAGTACAAAAATATTATTGATAGATTTAAATGATGAAAGAGTTCTGATTAAGAGGACAATAGTATAAATACATTACATTTTAAGAATAAAATTTATATTTATTGATGATTATTAATAGGGTAATAAGTAGTAATACATTAGGTTAATTTATAAGCTAATAAATGTTCACATTACAGTATAACAATATTAAGTATTAAATATTGCAATAATTATAAGCACAGAACAAAAAGAGAGAAAATTATGTCAAAAATATAGAAGGATAAGACTTATTTCAATTTGAGATGAAAAATAAAGTGGTAGTAAGAATTTTTCCAAAATAATACTATTTAATATACTCAAACAAGACATATCACAATATTATATGTTAAATATTCTTTAATATTGACTGTAAAATAAAATAGAAGTGCCAACATCACAGGGTAGGGTTATCACAGTATAAAAAAAAAAGCAAATTATCCACTATGAGATTTGACAAATATTCATGTCATGCTTCTTAATTAAATCTAATAATTATTTATAATTTTCATATAAAAGATTTAATTTTGAGATTATTTGCAGATAATTCAAATAATCTAAATCAAAATTTAATATGATTTACTAAAACTAACATAATTTATGACAAGACAAGCGGCATACGTTAGTTAGCATCGTCCGTCAGCAACTAAAACTACTTAATTTTCTCCAAGGTCATTGAATTCGTTTTTCAATACTTTTGACGTAATTGATAATGTAAAGATTCGTAAAACTACTGCATATCATTTATGCAAAGATAAAACAGTACATAATATACATATTTTTCAGCGCAAGTATTCTCGTGACTAAATTCTGTAGCTCGTAACAGAAGAAGCTCATCAAGCATACAAATCTTCATTTCCCATTACACCAACCTGTGCCAAAAAGAAGGGGAAAAAACAGCATAACGATCAAAATGGACTAGTAGTTAGCACATATATTTTCTCTCCCCATACACATTCTTCCCAATGGTATCTCCCTTTTAATATTAAGTTGAGGATCTGATAAAGAACCATATCATGAGACATCATAAAAGTTTATTGTAGACGATCTTACAATAACTGACTAAACCGTGTCATAAGGGGTCATTCTGCAACCCTTTAGGTTGTTTAAGTAGGTTGGGTGACAAATCGGCCATAGAAGTACTCCGGGATATAAACCAAATAGAAAACTAGAAAAACAAGCTAAGGAGTAATCACAAGTGCAAATAACGTTACATATAAAAGTTCTAAAATAGGACATTAACCATTAAACTTTCCACATTCCACTTACCTTAGGAACAAAACAAACTCCGAATTAATGAAACCTGTTGTTCCATATTCAGCAGAGACTCAGATAAGGAAATTAAATCAGGACAAAAGAGAAGCAAGAAGAACATTTCCATTTCACTGGCTTAATAGTGTCTTCAAGAAAACGAAAAGATTCACCAGCAGAAAATAGGCCGAATATACATTGAATTCGTTATCTTTTTTTTTGGTCTTCCTTTTTTAATTTTTTCTTTTTACATTTTATTTACCATGGTTTCCATGTTTTCACTCCGTTGAGAGGGACTTCTCCAAAACCCAGCACCACAAAACTTGTTCCACATTTCCTTCTCCAGCGCCACCACATCCTTATCCGATCCCAAGGTGTTTCCACCATCATCCACCGCGAGCGGGGTGGTGCCGATGGGGTGTATCGAAAGCTCCGTGTCTTCAGAGCGGACCAAAAGCCCTTTCTTCATCAGCCGACGTCGGCGTTTCTTCCTCAGTGCGTTCCGGCAAAGTCCCGCCGGCAACTTACACACAGCTAGCACGAGGAGATTCACCAGCCCGCAAGGGCAGCAGCAACAAACCGCTGCACATTCAGCCGTCGTTCCGCCGGCGACCTCCGCGAACCGCGCCGCCTTCCGAACCCCACCTCGTGACGATGAATCTTGGCCCGCTAACAGTGGCTGCCGCCGCCGGTCCACCGAAAGTGATGAAAGTGCACGGAGGACTATCTGTTTTGTCATAATCCGAAAAAGAGGATTTTTCTCCGCAAAACTATTCAAAAATCAAAGAACCCCACCAGAGATTTTGGTGGGTGGTGGAGGAAATGGCAGTCGTCGGCCTTGGTGAGAGGAGAGAGGCATCAAAGATTTTGGTGGGGTTGGGGTTGGGGTTGGCGGTGGGGTTGGAGGGGAAATATAAGCTGTGGAAATAATGTAACCCCTCCGAAATTGAAGGCAGAAGTTTTAAAACGACCTGTGTAGGCAAAATATAAATACTATGAGAATTAATGAAGTTTTAGTTAGTTAAATGTATGTGAGCATATGCTTCTCCTTCTCCTACTCTTGCTTTTCTTCTTCTAATATCTTTCTTCCAAGAATATACTAATCTGGTTTAGAGCAAAGGTTGAAGATTAATTGATTGTGATGTGACGATAATATGTGGAGAGAAAAATAAGGGGTTTTTGGTGGAGCACGGTATTGGCATTGAAGGGTGGGAAGAGGGGGATGTGGCCTGAATGAATGAGGTGTAAGGATATGGATGGATGAAGTCTTTTTTATTACAAATTTTTATAAAGAATGATAAATAATAGACTAGTCTTTTATGTAGTATTTTTTTTTTAATTTATTTCAAAAAGGGTGACACACACACCCAACACACACACATATATATATATATATATATATATATATAGTGTTTTTTATTTTATCGTTAATAATATTATTTATTAATTATATATATGTTATTCATTTCAATTTATGTGAACTCATTTGACTGGGCACATAGTTTAAAAAAAGATAGAAGACTTTTGAACTTCTGGTGTAAAATGACGTACATATAGTTTGTATAAAGGTAAATTGTTTTCAAGTAAGAAAAAAGATTTTTTTTTTACGAAATAAAAAGGAAATAAGTTCACGTAAATTAAAACAGAAAAAGTACATATTTAATACAATAAGTTTCAATAATATTTTTAAATTCCATATTAAGTCAAGCAAATTTATGTAAATTAAAGTGAAGGGAGTAATAGTTTTTGTTGAATTGCATTCTAATAGCCTCTTTGGACATAACGAAAATTTTCTTCTTTTTTTCAACTTTTGTTTTTTGAATAAGTGCTGGTTATCAAAATCTTATAATTTTTCCAATCTCACTTGAAAATGCATTATTTGAAAAATTGGTGAGACCGGTTTTCAATTGAAAATGGGAAGGTTGCTAGTTTTTTGTTGTAAAATATATTTAAAAAAGATATATAAATATATTGAAAAAATTATAAGCAAACACAATTGTATCTTTAATTCGAATTTTAGTGAAATTTTAAATTTAAAAAAGATAAATATTAAAATTCATGTCCAAACGCCTACTAAAATATGGTGAGATGCTTGGGATCCCTCCACCTTTCATGGGATCCCTCCACCTTTCACGGAACATTTTTTATTTGTATTATAAATACGAAAAACTTCTCGATAGAAATTATTTTACTATTCATAATGTGCTTACCTGAATCAAAAATAGTTGGTCCAATAATTTAAGAATATAGAGGGTTAAAATATCTACCAAAAGAACAATGGAGTATTGTATTGTTAGAAAGGGTGGGGTGGGACGACGGTATGTCGGGTAGGGGGACAAGAATACATGCGTGAGTTCAAGGTGTTCTTAGTGGAAGACAAGACACTTGGAGATGATAAAATAGAGGATGTACGAGGAAGAGGATGAACTAATTTAGAATTTACGGCTAGTCTCACAATGGCTATTTATTTCTTGTCCCTAGCTCCAACTTGTTTTTAGGATTACACATGAATTACAAAGAAGAATTGAAAAACCTATAAAATAAAATTATCTTTACCCAATCTAAATTGTCTTATTTCCACCCAAAAATTTATATATCATGGTGGCAATACAAAAATTTGTTTCCTTTTCTTCCTTGCCTTCTTTGCCAAGTGATATTGTCACGATCCAAATCTGAGGGCCATGGCATGTGCCCTGGTACTTTACTTAACTGAGTACCAACGTAAGGTATCTTATTTCTTATCATACCATTATGGGTAAATGGGCTAGAAGGACCGTCATGAATAACCAGAATAAAACATAAGGAAAATATTGACATAAGACGACCCAACATATAATATAAACTTATACATGTGACATACTGTCCTATAAGACCAAAATGAACACTCGTATACTAAACATAGACTGACAAGGCCATACAATCTTTCATATACATGGCATATGTCAACAAGCGTGTAAGAGTACATACACATTATAAAAGTCAGGACATGGCTCCGCTATACTAAATAAATATATGTCCAAATCATACTGACCAAATAGGCAACTCCGAAGCAAGTGGAGTGCAGCAACACTTTCCGCTGAGCTGATATCCAACTAGGAGGAATATAAACCTGTTTATCGGGACCCTGCAGGCATGAAACGCAGGGTCCCTACGCAAAAGAGACGTCAATACGAATAAAGTACCGGGTATGTAAGGCAGGAAAGCATAAACAAGAACAATAATGTAAAGAGAGATGGAGTAGATACAACCTATAATATTTGGGTACCTCTGGGTGATACTGATATGAAATGCATAATACATATATATATTCATAAACTTTTAAAAATATTTGCCTCTGTGGGCGTCATCATCATTACAGCATACATAGCCTCAAATAGGACTCAGTAAAAACGTACTCGGTCATCATAAGGCTCGGTAGAATCGTACCTGGACACGTGAAGCTCGGTAAACCCAACTGATCTGTGGTTGTACAATAGGTTCCCTATCCGGCGACTAAAGTGCGGCTCGATAGAGTAAAATAAATACATATATGTATATATATATATACATACATATATGTATATATATATACATACATATATGTATATATATATACATACATATATGTATATATATATACATACATATATACATATATATATATATATATGTATATATTATATATACATACATATATACATATATATACATACATATATACATATATATACATACATATATACATAGATACATACATATATGTACATACATATATACATATATACATACATATATATACATATATACATACATATATATACATATATGTACATACATACATACATACATATATACATACATATATATATATACATATATGTACATACATACATATATATATACATACACATATATATATATATATATATATATATATATATATATATATATATATATATATATATATATATATATATATATATATATATATATATATATATATAATAATGCATGCTTGACTTATAGAATCACATTCTAGACCTTTTGGAGTGATGTAAGATCGCTGCACCTTCGATTAACATTATGGACATCATACCATTAATATGAACTTCAGTAGGACTCAAGGATCATACGTACTTTCTTAGAATAACTTTTTACGGAAAGAACAACATGGACAACCTTAGTTTCTAGGAGTAGATTCATTATGAAATAGCGTATTCATTTCACATTAGATCATGCCAAAAGAAAGAAGGAAATACCTTAACATACCTTATCACAGTATTTCCAATCACCAAGTTGAATTCGCCTCTTCGCTTAATCTTTAACAATAATAATAATACTATCATCAAGTTATGAAAGGTATAACTATCGCACAACGGACGACAAACTTATTTTGTATAAAAACGAGCAGCATCTCCCCTATAGTTCTTACTTCCTCCAAATTCAAGATAAATCCAACAACACAATAACAACATATATACATTATTTTCTAACCTTATATTACACCATCAAATACTACAAAATAGCTCAACATACTCTAATTTTTTCATACACAAAACAATTATTTTCTAACCTTATATTACACCATCAAATACTACAAAATGGCTTAACATACTCTAATTTTTTCATACACAAAACAATCATTGTACTAGTGTCAAACGACCCGAAAAAATTATGATAAATGACAAGCCCAACAACCTTCATCTATACGGTGTTTCTCCATACTCTTCCTCCTTCAAAACTCCAAAAAATAATAGTAAAACACGCAGCCTAACAGTAATACAAAACAGTCCACAAAACAATATGCTACAAGTGAATAACTTGATTCATAACTTCCGATCACCTTCTCGTGAGTTATCACAAGTATAGAAAGACTTACCATGTATTTACAGCAAAAAAAATGGATGAAAGAGAGCAGTAAATTTACCTTATTTTTTGGATAACTCAGCCTTATCATGGTTCTTCAAACTCTAGGTTTTACTCCCAATTAAAATTTAAAAGGGAGAGAAAATCAATTAGGGTTTGTGGGTAATTTAGGGAGGAAGTTTGCAGGGATTTAGGTTTAGGTATTTTTAATATATAATAAGGTTTATATTGCAGAAGATAAGAAATTAAATGGGCTCTTTGGCTGATCCGAAATTGCCTCTTTTTGGGCTCTCATTCAACCAAGTAGGTGACACACCTACTTGTCACCTACCAGCCTGTGCAGTCTCGCAAAACACTATATATTTCTCTACTCTGATGTTGTTATGATAAATGATTTAATGAGTTAGAAATAGACTCATAGAGCTTCAATTTGATGGGTGGAACACCTCGTAAATTTAAGTATATTGGGAGAAATTCGCAATTACATTTGACCTAAGTTTCAGCATATTATGAATGCAATTTGTATTGACCTTTGGCAAAGTTTTTTTTCACAACTTGCTTGACTTAAACATATCACATGACTCTCATACGACTAAAATAAATCATAACTTAACCAACTCATCATGTTAATCACCTTATTATCACCTAAAAGTATATGTTATAACATTCCTAGCTTGTCAACTTTCAACGAAACTTATTTTCTTCAACTCATTTAGCTTCTAAGATTTTAAATATTTTTAACCTCCATTATAACATGATTAACTTACTTTGTGTACTTTAAAATTTGGTCTCATTTTTGAGCTTACATCAATTGACTTATGAATACTCTCATGTACGAAAATATGGGATGTAACAGATGTACAATCCTATTCCCTTGCCTGAAGGTGTGTTGGAGGATCACCTTCTGTTGGTGCATTAACAACCTAAATTTATCAACAATGTTGTTATATAATTTGTTCCCTTGTTGTATTGAATGGATTACCCCCGTGAAGTCCATCTCTATCTCTGGTGGAAATATTCTCCATTCTTGTACTATTTTAAGACCCTCAATTAGTGCCTTCATTTATGCTTGTATTGAGCCATTAGCTTAGGTGGATTTAGCAAATCCAACTATCCAATTCCTATAGGTATCTCTGATTACACCTCCAAGGTCAATTTTTTGGTTATAATTTTTAAAACTAGAATCTATGTTGAGTTTAAACCACCCTCTACGCGATTTGTTTCATTTGATATGTATGGGAATTTCGGTAGATGTATTGGGGACTTTTTCAGCGAATAGAAAAAATTCAATTTCTTTTTGGATGATATGATTATTAATAGGATAGTCCATATTATTTTGATTGTTATTGTTCCTATTAAACCAAATATGCCAAATGGCGAATGGCAAGAAAGAAATACAGTTAAGGATGTTATTTGCAAGGCGGAATTTTAAGTCTTTTACTTGAAGGAGCCAATGCTTGTTGTTATTTTATAAGACTTATCCCACCCAAGGTATTCCCAAAAAACTTTTATGGCTTGACATCGTAGGAAAATATGAATTTTAGATTCTTTTTCTTGGAAATTACATATAGGACACAAGGGGCCATTATTCATTCCAATTTGTGAGAGATATTTCCAGCAAAGTATTCTATTATGAAGACACTGCTACAAGAAGAATTTAATTTTTAGGACAATTTAGATTCAAATCCAAGAGAAGTCTAATTGATTGATTAAAGGAGGTTCTATTAGGGTGTAACAATATTTTTGTTGTGAAAAAACTTTTTTTGTACCATATAGGAATGTCATTGGTAGGGCCTTTGTTGCGAATTATTATTTTTGTGAAATTTTTCTTGATATTATTATGAAGATTGAGTGACAGATTATCAAAGCACCAAGTTTCCTTGTCAAAAATATCTCTTATTTTTACCGAGATGTCACTTGTAGTTAGAGGGCATGTAACTTCTTTTTCTAAGGTTTCACATATCAGATATCAAGTTGGTTTACCATATGTTCATGTTGGAAAGGTAGTGGAGTGACCAAGTGACCTTTAAAGTAAATATCCCAATCTCTTTAAATACTTTTTTAGATGAAGGAATTTCTATTTTTACCTCTATTTGTACTATAAGAGCTGATGATTAAACGAGCCTAAAGGGTTGTAGAATTTACAAGAATTCTCCATGTAAGACTTGATAATGTAAATAAGTTCTTTGGAATAGCACTATGAATGCCTAAGCCACCATTATTTTTTGGTTGACATAAAGTAGTCCAATTAACAAGGTGTATTTTCTTTTTTTCAATGGTGCTACCCCATATAAAATTTCTTTGAGTTTTATCAATATTGTTTAGGATATTTTTAGGAAGTAGGGTATATTGCATATAGTGATTGGGAATTGAGTTGAGGCACGAGTGAGCTAGGATAGTCCTACCTGCTATGTTAATGAATTTTAATTTTCAGGATGCTAGCTTAGCTTTTATATTGTCCACAATAAACTAGAAGTCTCTAGGTCTTGGACGATTTAATATTGGAAAACCTAGGTAGATACCAAATTTATCACATTTTTTATACCTAGTTTATTAGAAGTATGATTGATAAGGGAATGGGTGTAGTTATTATAGAAAAGAGTTTTTGATTTTGTGCTATTGAAACACTAACCTGATAGGTTGCAAAAAAGATCTAGGACATTCTTAATAACATGGCATGACTTATTATTTACCTTTTCCATTAGGGTGAGATCGTCGGCAAAAAAAATGTGAAAGAACTTAGGAAAATTTTTTCCTAAGGTTATTGGACCCAAGTTCCTAGTATCAACTTGGTGATTTATATACCTAGTTAACATTTCTAGGCAAAGGATGAAGATACAGGGTGAAATGGGATCTCTCTGTCTGATGTCGCGACTAGGCTCAAAGAAATTTGTGATAGATCCATTCACTAGGACATCAATACTACTTGTTGAGATGCAATTTAGTTAAAGCTTACAGAACTAAGGGGAAAATTGAAGTATTCCCGAATGTGGTAAACAAAAGATCATTCCTAATGGTCAAAAGAATTTTCTAGGTTAATTTTCGAAATCATTTGGCCTTGATTTCCTTTTAACTTTTGTAATTTGGAAACTATTTCTTGGATGATGATTGCATTATCGGCAACTCTTCTATTTTTCATAAAGCTTGCTTGGCAAGGGCTTATTAAATGTTCTAGGAAAGGTTTCAGTCTATTTGCAATTTTTTTTTGATAATTTTGTAGATAGTATTACAGAGACCAATTGGTCTAAAATTCCTAATGTTATTAGCATTGAACATTTTTGGTATAAGGCGCTGGTAGATCTTGTTGATATCTTTAGAAACTTCTTGTGTGTTGAATATGTCATGACAAAGTTTAGTTGCCGACTGCCCTATTATTTTTTAATATTTCTGAAAAAGAATGGATGGAGACCATCCGGTCTTGGGGCCTTAAAGGGTTTGAAAGATTATATACATTTTTTAATTTTAATATCTAGTAGGGGTGTGTCTAGAGATTTTAGGTCTAGCTTAGGATATGAAAAAGGCCTTCCTAGTGGATTAGTCGACTTAGTTGAGGAGTGTGAGGTTATGAATGTATTTGTAAAGTACTTAAGAACATGTGACATAATTTGGTAGTGTTCGTTGATCTAGTTTCCTTTATCATCTTTGAAGAAATTAATTTTGCTTCTTCTTTTTCTATTGGTAGCAGAAATATAAAAAAAATTTGTGTTTGCTTCGCCGTCACTTAGCCAAAGAATTTTAGATCTTAACTTCCAATAATCCTCTTCGATTTTTAGGATATCCTTGCATTCACTTTTAAAATCTTGTTCTAATTGTTGAAGAAAAATACTAGTAGTATAACTTGGAATTTTGAATCCCTTGAAGCCTATCCAGTAGCTATTTTTTTTCCATGATGTTTCCAAATGTATTATTCTTCCAAGGCTTAACTTTTTGTATAAAGTTTTGGCTACCTTTCAAGTAATCATTCTTTAGCCAATTATTTCGACTGTTATTTAAAATTCTAAATGCTTGCACTAGAATATTTCTAGTGTGAAGGGTGCATTATGGTACAATCTATTTTTAGGAAATAATTTAATTAGTTAAGGACTATGGTCCGAGTAGGTTTTGGGTAAGTGAATTATAGAACTTTTTGAGAATAATTCAATCAAATTTCTCATTTCCTAAGATTTTATCTAGTCATTCCATAATGAGACCCTCGAGTCAATGTCTATTATTGCACCAAGTATACTTACACCCTTTGAACCCTAAATCAATTAACTTGCAACTGTTTAGCTTAGACCATATAAAACTAGCTCTACCATCTTTGATAGTTTTTCCCCCAAATTTTTCATTTGAAGCTAAGATATCATTGAAGTCCTTTGTAGGTCTTACTTATCTTTTCTAGGTTATCCCACATTATGTTTCTGTTGTAGACATTAGTACTAGCATAAATTGAAGAAAAAATCCAGTTTTTACGAATAGGTAATACCTCTATTGTAGCAAGAATGTCCTGGTTTCTACGGACTGCATTACAGACACTGACTACTTCATGGTTCCACACCATTACCATGCCTCCTGATTCACCCTCCAGTGGAACTTCAATAATCTCCATAAATCCAAAATTATTAAAAAATTCAACATGATTCCCCATTCTTGTTTCTAGAAGAGTTACCATACAAGGTCTATGCGTATCAGCCATTTCTCTGAAGTTCCTTTTGAAGTTGTCATTGCTTTCTCCCCTTGTGTTCCATATAATAATGTTGGTTGGAAGATTCATATCTAGATTAATGGTTGAGTTTGTTGGTTCCCTGTTCTCCCTTCCTTCCTGGAAACACAGGATTCCTACTCAAGGATGGCACTAGGATCATGGATCTGTTGTCCATTGTTGGATCCTAGGGTGGTCAGATGCCCATCGAGCACTTGAAGAGTCCTAGTGGGAATCTGAACACATTCCTCTTCTCTTGCATATCCCTGAAGAGAAATACCTTTATCTCGTCTAGACTTGAGAACTTTAGGACTTTCTTGAAGCATAGGTTGATCGGTTCTTCCTCCTCCTCCATTGCTGCTTCTACTGGCCCTGGTATTTGATTTTCCAGATCCTCTGGAGGTGGTACTTGTTGCTGCATAGAGGGTTGTTCTTGGGGTATTGGGTTGATCTTCCATGGTAGGAATATGGGGTTCAGATGGATGTACATTATTGTTGGGAAGAAGGGCATGTCTAGTGGAGCATTTTGTGGGTGAATTGGGTTGAACTGGGGTGGCATGTTCCATTGAATCATCAGTGCATGCACCAATTGAGGGTTCAAAGAAGGTATTAGTGGTTGTAGAATGTTGTTTAGTTATATTTGACTTAGCTAGTTATTCATGGCAAGTCTCATGCCCTCCGTTACTAGCTGAGCTAGGTACTGAGTATTGTGTAGTATCACAATCGCCTCTTGCCCATAGATTTGGACATTGAAGGAGATTGTATGACTTGTTAGACCTAGTTCTATCCATGAGGAAAGTTGGTAATCCTATGCCAATGGTGGTTGGGAATACACAATTTGTGGGGTCTCTAGTGGGGGAAAGAGTGGAAGGTTCTCCATGGTTTGTGTTCTGTGATAGCATAGGATTTGGATAAGTTTGATCCTTCTTCTTAGGGTTGAAGACAGTCTTGGAATCTTTAAAACTAGTGGTTTGAAAACCAGTGTATCTATTTTTTCGAACTAGTTCGGTGCCATGATAGAGCGTTCGGCTATGGAACCCATTCACATATGAGGGGATTCGTGGAACGATATAGGGAGATGACGAAGGACTTGCACATGTTGTTCATTGAACTAAAGAAAGCATATGAAAAAGTCCAGAGAGAGTTGCTCTGGCGATGCTTGGAGGCTAAAGGGGTCCCAGTAGCCTATATTAGGGTGATTAAGGACATGTTGATGAAGCTAAGACTCGGGTTAGGGAATCGAGAGGATGCTGATGAATTAGTTTTAATTAACGAGACATGAGGGTGGTGTTAAATAGAAGCGAGATGTTTGGAGGTAGACCCTAGAGTCTAAAGGTTTCAAGTTGGGCAGGACCAAGACGAAGTACTTGGAGTGCAAGTTCAGTAACGGTACTTGAGAAGGGATATGGAGGTGAGGCTTGATACACAAGTCATCCCTAAGAGAGGTAGTTTCAAGTATCTTGGATCTATAATACAAGGTAATGGGGAGATTGATGAAAATGTTGTCACACCTCCTTTTTCCGCTTACACGTGGTTACCCCGAAAGGTGACACGTGTATATTAATTTTTCCAATTAAAGTGACAATATTCGGTATGGATTAATTATTCAGTTCAAGAGTCGCCACTTGGGATAAATTTGGCTTTTGGTGTCCCAAGTCATATGTTTATTTGATATCTCAAATCGAGGAAATTTTGACTGCCCCATTGGAGTCTGCGAACCAGAAATTCTTGAGTAAGGAATTCTGTATACCCGAGGGAGGTGTTAGGAACCCCCGGATCCCGTGGTTCTAGCACGGTCGCATAAGCACATTATAAGTGGCTAAAATATGATTTGCTATTCCTGTTAACCCGCAATTTTAGATTATTGACCGCTTTTAACATC
This sequence comes from Nicotiana benthamiana, assembly GCA_034376525.1. Classification (NCBI taxonomy): domain Eukaryota; kingdom Viridiplantae; phylum Streptophyta; class Magnoliopsida; order Solanales; family Solanaceae; genus Nicotiana; species Nicotiana benthamiana. Next base: position 15,188,282 of record CM067338.1, on the reverse strand, counting down.
TTTAGGAAAATTTGCAATGTTATTAAAATACGTCGCAAATCGCGTCACATAAATGCAACCGCAATTTTAGACATATTTTAATTCCATTGAGAATAAGATTTGGGTCACATAAATGCGCACCTGAATTTAGGAAGGTATTTTTATTAAGCACAAACGGCTATAGAAACTACGTCTTCGAGATTTGTTGGAAGGCCGTGAAATTCACTAAACGACACTTCCTGTTTTCTATGTGTTTTGATGAACTAAGGAGCCATCACATGATATTTGATGGGATTAACGCGGCTCCCCTTATTTTAAGACGTTCTAAGGTATACTAAATTCTCTACTATAGCTAGTGTTTAAATGCAGTAATTATTTATGTATGGCCTTCGTATTAGAGGAAACAATACATGTCTCTTAGCCTCATTCATGGCTAGTTGCACATATTGGACTCAAATTTGAGCTGGCCTAGAACACATAATGTGTCTAGCTACTGCTGGGCCTCCAACTGGGCCTAGAGTTAACTTGGACAGGGAGTCCATATGAACAAGTTTTGATAACACCTTTTCAGTTCAAATTTATACACAAGACTGATTATTTGAACATTTATGAAGAGGATGCTGGTGATCATTTTATATCAGTGTTCATTTTATTCACAAGATTTTAAACATCAAATATATCTACTAGGTTCAACATGGGAACTACGAGTGATTATGTTATATCATTTTTAATCTTAAATCTGAATTGCATACCTCACATACTCATCAATTAGAACACACGGATCTATCTTCCAAAATACAATTATGCTTCAAGTTACGCTATATTGGATAGATCTGAAAACTAATTATTACTAAACGTATACAGATTTAAATGTACTGAAATGTTACACATCATTTTGATCTTTACATGATTATCAAAACTAACATTTCCTAAACCCAGTAGCTCTAAGTGCAAAGGAACAACACTTGAGCCAGCCAGGCCAATAATCAAAACTTACTATTAATTATACACATAAAAGAAGAAATTCAGTCGAATGTCCAGTTATTACACATTGAAACAGTTCCAAATGTCCAATTATTACAATTAAAATGGATCAATCTAATATTGACCTATAACATGATGATCATCTTATTAATATACCTATATTCAAATTAAATAGGGGAAAATGAGGGTATAATTCAAAAATATAAATAACAGATGGAGATTTCACATTTGAGAATATATTTCACTTGAACTTCATATATACATGAACATCGAGTGTACCTGTAATGCAGCAGAAGAAACAAGAGCCTATGAGTAAATGCAAGGAACCAGCTAAGCAATCAACAGCCAAACGCACAGTGCATCCAGGACTTCAGCAGAGTTTATAGAGAATTAAGTCTTCAGAAAAATGATTCAAACAACACTAACGGTATTTTTTGTAAACATAGGAGAAAACTAGTATGTATTTTTAGCTCTAGGATTCAAAGAGAAGGTTCTGGATCCCTTTAAAAATGCCCAGATGGTTTATTTTATAGTAGAGCCTTAGGGCATAAGATTTTCTCTTGTTTTTCTTTTAGTCCTTGCTTCAAATTTGCACTTTGCCTAAATGGTCCTTCATTTCCTGACTTGTGCCTCAAATTTGCGGTAGGAATTGCATTAGTCCCTTGCTAGAAGGTTTTAGAGCTTACTATCAGATTTTCAAAGTACCCCTTATACCCCTATTTCCTTTCCTAAATTACCCACATGAAGTTTTAACCTTACTCAGTTCTTTGGTTAATTTAATTATGGTCATATTGGGACAAATTTGGTCTTGGAAAAACAGGTTTGTCTTAAAATTCAAGATTAGCCACAACTAGTCAGGTTTTAAAATGGGTGCCTAATGTGATTTTCCATAACCAAACATTATATAGGATAACTTATTTAGAATCAAAAGCTATAAATAAAAATGCCTAGAATAGGGAAGCCATCCTCAACACTCAACTTGTAGGAATAAACCAATTAAACACCGAAAGATCTTGAAGATGAGAAGCATACAGCAGAAAATGAACATTCAACTCATGAATCAAATTGGAAGAGTAAAGGCTAACCCTTGCAATTGAAGGTCAATCCCACCAATCAGCCTAAACTGGACATTAAATACTTAGGAGCATGAAAGAAACCATAAATCAAAAGATCAGAAGATGGAGGTCAATTGAGCCCTAAAAATCTCATTATTGAAGAATAAAAAAAACTAGGCTTTCCAAAATTAGGAGACTAATGCTACCAAGATATCAATACTACTCAAGAGTTGAAAGGATTTCAAATTATTGACAAACAATAACATATGACCATTTAGACCTACTTCAGGCGAGATTATGGACAAACAATCATTCAAAGAAAACATCCAAGAGCTAATAGATAAAAGCTAATAGAAATATAGAAAAAGATAAACTATTTAGGCGAATATACACAGAAGAGACCAAATAAACAGGAAAATATATACAGAAGAGGCAAAGTACTTAGCTTTTTATGCATGTCCAATTTAAACCCTTTCAATAAGCACTTGACCCCTTCCACAGTGGTTTCAGACGATGTATAACCGGTTTAGGAGTTCAGGAGGGGGGATTTTATGGTTCTGAGACCTCAGTGTGGTCTCAGATTTGGATTTATTCAAAGGCTGAAGTTTTTTGGGGGTCGTGGGTGGTATGGTTGGGGAAAGGAAGGGTCAGGGATTGCATTAGGAGGAATTCGAGCCATTTTTTGCCGGGTTTTGAGTTTTAGGATTAGGCTTTGAATTGATATTCGAAGGGTTCCATGCAGATTCGAAAGGGGTGACATACATGGTTGGAAAGAGGTGATTAAGGTGATTTAGGGGTGTAAGTTTGGAGAGTTTTGGAACAGGGTCGCTGGAGATAGGGTTTTCGACAACCTTTCTGCGAACATTTGAGATGATGGGGAAGGATTCGAAGGGAGTAGGATGCAGGACGGGGAAGGGAAGGTCCTAATGGCTCTATGGTGTAAATTTGAAAGAGTTTGGAACAAGGTCGCCGGAGACGATGGTTCCGACGACCCTGTTTTTGAAGATTTGAGACGGAGGGGACTTGTTCGATGGGAAATAATTACAGGGTGGGAAATAAGAGGTTGTGATGGTTTAGTGGTGTAAATCTAGGGAGGTTTGGTTGCCGGCCGCCGCTGTGAGGCGATTTCCGGCAGCAGCGTTAGGGGGGTAGGCTGGTGGTCAAGGGGTGGTCAATGGAGGTGTTACAAATGGAGAAGACGCTACGAGGAAGGGGGAGGTTTGGTCTCTTTGTGTATTAGAGACGTTTGGACATATACATATGGTTTGGATGGGGTTTGATGGCCGTTGGATTGAAGTGAGATTGACAGCTGTGATGACCTGGTCCGCAAACGGTGTCGTTTGTTTGGTGCTGTGTGGATTGGATCAGGGCTAGTCATTAGGTTGGGTAGTGTGTTGTTTGAAAGGGAGAAGCAGGTTGACTCAGGTCTGGCCCAATTGTGGCCAGCCTGAGTGGCTGTATAGATATATACGCATATTTTTTTTGTCTTTTTCTTTTGATTTAAGCTAATTTCTAAATTTATTTAAAAACCACAAATTCCTAATTAACAGAAATAAAACTACACCAAGTTGAAATTAAACAAAAATAATTTCAAATGCCGGAAATACATCTATATTGTTTTTGCATTTTAATTTGTAAAACAAATTTATTAAATCCTAATCAATCTCAACGCAGTAATGAACATGCGCATGCAATTAAATCCAAATAAATCAAAATTCTAATATTTTAAAAGAAAATCCTAAACTTTTAGAGTCCTGTAGGAGCTTGTTTTGACCGGGTAAAAATCATATGCTCACAGCTGCCCCTCTTTGCGCGGGAACACGAAGAATTTTCGTGCAAAGACAAATGAGCAAATATGAGCGATTTCCATCCGATTGAATACTCCATTTGAAGCATTTGGAAATTTTTTTGACCGAACCTTGCTTCAAAGGTTGCCTACATATCCTTGGCAATAAAGGAATCAGGTGAGTGTAGTTCTGGAAAGTTTGGTAGCTGGGACTACCGGGAGACTGTGATTGGCTGCTGTTGCTGCTGTCTCTGCTTACTAAACTCCTTATTACACCAAAAGAAAATTAAAAATTAAGCTATCTAAGCCTATCAACTACAAGTTACAAGATTCCTATCTATGGGTCTCTTGAAGCTTGATCTTGAGTATCGGCTATCTTTCGCGGTAGACTCTGATCTGAATCTTGATGCTCGTTAGTTGCAGTTGCTGTCTTAGTCTTCTATCTTGAAATAAAGCGGGATATGCTGAGCTTGTGACTTCAATCATATTTCGAGCAGTCCGCGTCTTTGTCCGCCTCATCACTTTGAGTTCACCTTTTGTCTCTTTTGTTTTCTTTTGTTCTGAATTGACACTGATGCTTTCAACTATGCCGAGTCTTGTGCCATAAGGTGACACCTGCTCAGACAGCAAAACCAGCAAATGAACGAAATTTTTTGCCCTAGTTTTCACTAGAAAATTTCGTGAGTTATTTAGTAACACACATCTATGCTACTCTTTATTAATAACAATAAAGATCAGAATTGTGTATCCCTTGGAAAGATCTCTAGGTTATGCTGGGGAGGAGAAATGGTTCTTGCTGGGGGATAGTATGAGAATTCTCGGGTTATGCCGGGATAAGAATGAAAAGGTCTCTGTGTGGAGGGAAAGAAAATATCCGCGGGTTATGACGGGATAGGAAAGTTCCTGCTGAGGATGGGTTATGAAGAAATTCCTGGGTTATGCCAGGGGAATATGCGAGTTATACCGGGATGAACGACAAATCCTAGGTTATGTTAGGGGAATCCACGAGTTATGCCGGGATGAATGAAAAATCCTAGGTTATGCTACGGGAATCCACGTGTTATGCTGGGATGAATAGAGATCCTGAGTTATGTCAGGGGAATCCACGGGTTATGCCGGGATGAGAGAACAATCCTAGGTTATGCTAGGGGGATCCACGGGTTATTCCGGGATGAAGGGAGATCCTGAGTTATGTTAGGGGAATCTACGAGTTATGCCGTGATGAAAGAAAATTCCTAGGTTATGCTAGGGGGATCCGCAGGTTATGCCGGGATGAAAAGAGGTCGTGAGTTATGACAGGGGAATCTACAGGTTATGCCGAGATGAAAGAAAAATCCTAGGTTATTCTAGGGGGATCCGCGGGAGGTCCTGAGTTATGTCAGGGGAATCCACGGGTTATGCCGGGATGAAACGAGATCCTGAGTTATGTTAGAGGAATCCATGGGTTATGCCGGGATGAAGGGAGGTCCTGAGTTATGTCAGGGAAATCTACCGGCTATGCCGAGATGAAGGAAAAATCCTAGGTTATGCTAGGGGGGTCCACGGGTTATGCGGGGATGAAAGAAGATCCTGACTTTTGTTAGGGGAATCCACGGGTTATGCCAGGATGAAGGGAGGTCCTGAGTTATGTTAGGGGAATCCACGGGCTATGCCGGGATGAAGGAAAAATTCTAGGTTATGCTAGGGGGATCCACGGGTTATGCCGGGATGAAAGAAGATCCTGAGTTATGTCAGGATAATCCACGGGTTATGCCGGGATGAAGGGAGGTCCTGAGTTATGTTAGGGGATAATATGCAAGGCAGTGGATGACCTCAGAGATCATTTTGACTGTGCTGGGGGTAGAGGAGGAAAGGAACAACCTTTAGATTATGCTAAGGGTGGGGGAGTGTTAGTTCCTAGACTATGCTGGGGAGTGGGGAAGTGTAGGGAGAAAATCCTCAGGTTATGCTTGGGATGTGGATGGAAACTTCCTCGTTTTATGATGGAGGGGTGGGGGGGGGGAGGTAGAAGGCAATCCTTCGGTAATACCTAGCAAACCCACAAGCTGCACAAAGCGAAAGTAGGGATTGTGATCTAGTGCTATCATGCTCATTTACGAGGTTGCAGAAAAATGAAAAGAAAACTTCCCTTTTGTCATTGACGCACCACCACCTTTGACCCTTGTGCCTATCCTTTGTTGTTTTTACCCTATGTTCCTTTTTGCTTTTTTAAGTTGCACCTGCATCTATTTTAGTTCAGAAATAAAACAAATTTTTTGTTTGAACAATGATTGGTTCTGCGGCCTTGTGACGCTTGATTTAGGCTTCCTTTGTATTCAAAAGAGAACCCTCGGCTTTCCGTCCTTGCTTAATTTGCCAAGGGGTCCTCATTTCGGATCGGTCTTTGTTTCTCGGGCCTTGGGTTGTGAGTTTTGTCCCACTTTTGCATTTGCTTTTGGGACTTTTGATAAGAATCGACACCCTGTTTAACTTAAAACCCCTCAATTTTTCTTCAACTTCATGCCTTTTGACTTTGAATTTCCTTTCTTTTATTTCTTTATTTTATGACATTAACTGTCATGATCAAACAGGATTGGCCAAGCGTACTTTACGATATCGGTCATTCCCCTAATTCTTGCCAAGAGAAAACCGCGAAGCCGGCCCTGCTACCTTTTTTTAAAAAAATGGTGAGGAAGTTAAAGTGGAAAGGAGTGAAGTATGAATTTAGAGAGGTATGCACTTTGAAGGAAAAGAGGGAACTTATTTGGAAATACGAGCCGGCTTCAAATGGCGACGACATGCTTCTTGGACTGGATACCCGGCCCAAATCCATTTCTGCTTTCTGATTTCCACTTTCCGAACACAAAAGAAACTTACTCAGACCTGGGTAAAAATATTTCCTCTTTTCGGCCGACGTCGCCCTTTGTGGGTTTTCGCCAGTTGACCTCTCTCATTTCTCTTCTCCCGTTGTCCGATAGCGCTCTTTGCGAGTTTTCGCTAAACATACTCTCTCATTTTATTTTTTTTCTGCTCACCGTAGCCTTATGGTGCCCGGAGGTTTTCATCGATAAGACTCTCTTATTTATTTTCTCACAAATTTGATTGGTGCCGAACCCCAAGAAATGGTATTTTTTTCCCCGGGGATCCATCACTTTTAATCATTCAGACGGAACCGAACCGATACATTTCTGCCCCAGTTTTAATCTTCATGGGTAAATAGGGTTTTTATTTTGATGTGACTGAACCTCAGGGGGAGGCTGCTTACATATCCTTTCGGAATCAAGTCAGATGTAGTTCAGGAAGTGTTTCCTAAACTAATTTTGTTTTGTATTCTCTTTTCTCTTCTTTTTTTTTTTTTGAAATCTTCTTTCTCTTTTTTTCTTAAATTTTTTTTTGTACAACATTTCTGGGTTACAAGAGGGAAGGGATAGTGGGGGAGTGAAACCTTCGTCATTTCAATGCACCGGGATAAATGCTTCAGGGAATTGAAACATAATACCCTTTTATGGCATCGACGTTTACCGCTGCCTCGGGCTCATTCCTTCAACGTCGCCCAAGTACAATGCTCCCCTAGGCACTATCTTTTTGATGATGTGTGGGCCTTTCCAATTTGGAGCAAATTTTCCTTTATCTTCTTGATGATGGGGAAGTATCCGTCTCAAAACCAACTGCCCGACTTCGAAATTCCTAGGGTACACTTTCTTTTTGTAGGCACGAGCTATTCTTTGTTGGTACAATTTCTCATGGCATACCACATCCATTCGTTTCTCATCGACCAATGCCAATTGTTCTAACCGGGTTTTGACCCATTCACTATCTTCGATTTTTGCTTCGAGAATAACTCAGAATGAAGGGATTTCCACCTCGATAGGTATAACAGCCTCAGTTCCATAGACCAGTAAATAGGGGGTCACTCGTACAGATGTACGTACCGTGGTACGATATCCCATCAATGCGAAAGGCAGCTTTTCATGCAATTGCCTCGAGTTTTGAATCATTTTCCTCAAAATCTTCTTGATGTTCTTGTTGGCTGCTTCGACCGCACCATTAGCCTTAGGTCGGTTGGGAGTGGAGTTTCTATGTGTTATCTTAACATATCTCTCCCATCAACCGACTACTTAGATTAGTTGCATTGTCAGTAATGATGACAGAAGGAATCCCAAAGAGTCAAATGATGTTGGAATGCACGAAATCCACTACCACTTTCTTGGTGACAGACTTGAGGGTGATGGCCTTAGCCCATTTTGTGAAATAATCAATGGCGACCAATATAAATCTGTGCCCATTTGAGGCCTTTGGCTCGATCAGCCGAATGACGTCCATACCCTAGGCACCAAATGGCTGGGGTGCCGACATAGGATGCAACGCATTTGGTGGTGCATGAATCAGATCACCGTGCACCTGGTATTGATGACATTTTCGCACAAAGCTGAAGAAGTCTTTTTCCATGGTCATCCAATAATAACCAGCTTGGAGTATCTTTTTTGCCAGCACATAGCCATTCATATGGGGCCCACAGATGCCTGCGTGTACTTCGTGCATAATTCTCCTGGCTTCTTCGGCGTTCACACATCTCAACAAATTAAGATCTGAAGTCCTTTGATACAAAGTTTCACCATTTAAGAAGAAATTGCTCGTATGCTGTCATATGGTTTTCTTTTGTTGCCAATTGGCTTGCTCAGGGTACTCTTTTGTTTTTTGGAATCTCAAGATGTCGTTATACCAAGGCTGCGGGCTAAGATCTACTTCGGTTGCATTACAATACCCATGTTTTTCTTTGATTTGGATTTGTAAAGGATCAACATAGGCATTCCCAGGGTATGGCAACATGGAGGCTAAGGTATCAAGTGCATGTGCTAACTCATTGTGACTACGGGGAATGTACCTGGACTGTACCGACCTGAACCATTTGCTGAGGTCTTCGACATGCTATCTATACGGGAGGAGCTTAATGTCCATTGTCGCCCATTCTCCTTGAGCTTGTCGGATGATTAGATCGAAATTTCCCATGATTAGCAACTCTTCTACATCTTGGTTAATAGCCATGTTCATGCCCATAATGCAAGCCTCATATTCAGCTGTATTATAAGTGCAAAAGAACTGATGTCTGGCTGTAGCTAGATAATGCTCGCCTATAGGTGAGATTAAGATTGCCCCGATCCCTACGCCCTTTTTTGCTTTTGCCGCTCCGTCGAAGAACATTTTCTCGAGGGGAGTGTCCTCAGCTACTATTTCCAATGAGGTCACTTCTTCGCCAAGGAAATAAGTGTTTAATGGCTTATACTCGTCATCAATGGGGTTTTCTGCCAGATCATCTACCAATGACTGAGCTTTCATCATCATACGAGTGACATAAACGATGTCGAACTCGCTAAGCAGGATCTGCCATTTAGCTAGTCGCCCTGTGGGCATTGGTTTTTGGAATATGTACCTTAGTGGATCCAGCCTGGTTATGAGGTACGTGGTATGAGCTTGAAAATAATGCCTCAGCTTCTGAGCTACCCATGTCAATGCGCAACACGGTATCTCTAACAATATGTACTTGGCTTTGTAGCCGGTAACTTTTTTCTCAGATAATAAATGGCCTGCTATTTCTTTCCTGTGGCGTCATGCTGCCCGAGAATACAACCGAAAGAGCCTTCAAAGGCCGTCAGATAGAGAATCAACGGCCTTCTTGGTTCTGGCGGAACTAAAACTGGTGGATTGGACAAGTATTATTTGATTTTATCAAAAGCTTCCTGACACTCGACTGCCCACTTAACTGTCAGATCCTTCTTCAGCAGTTTGAATATAGGCTCACATGTTGAAGTTAATTGGGCGATGAACCTGCTGATGTAATTTAATCTCCCCAATAGACTCATCACATCCTTTTTGGTCCTTGGCGGGGGCAGCTCCCGAATATATTTGATCTTGGTTGGATCTAATTCAATGCCTCTCCGACTGACGATGAACCCCAAAAGTTTATCCAAAGGAACTCCAAATGCGCATTTTGCCGGATTCAATTTCGAGTTATATTTGCGGAGCCTTTCAAAGAATTTCCTCAAATCCTTTACATGATCTCCCTGAGTTTTAGATTTGATAATCACGTCATCCACGTACACCTCTATTTCTCTATGCATCATGTCGTGGAAGATGGTGTTCATAGCCCTCATGTATGTTGCCCCGACGTTTTTCAATCCAAAAGGCATAACTCTATAACAATATGTTCCCCAAGGTGTGGTGAAGGCGGTTTTCTCAGCATCTTCCTCATCCATCAGCACTTGGTGATACCCTGCGTATCAGTCTACAAAGGATTGAATCTAATGCTTGGCACAATTAACGACAAGGATGTGGATGTTGGTCAGAGGGAAATTATCATTAGGAATCGCCTTGTTCAGATCTCTATAATCGAAACACACTCAGGTTTTCCCGTCCTTCTTCGGCACCGGGATCACATTAGCCAGCCATGTGGTGTACCGCACTACCCGGATTACCCCTGCTTCAAGCTGTTTTGTAATTTCCTCTTTGATTTTATCACTAACATCAGGCTTGAACTTTCTTTGCTTTTGTTGCACTTGAGGGAATCCGGGGTATGTAGGCAACTTATAAACCACCAAATCCATATTCAGACCAGGCATGTCGTCATAGGACCACACAAATACGTCTTTGAATTCCAACAGGAGTTGAACCAATAAATCCCGTATCTCTTCATTTACATGGATGCTTATTCTAGTTTCTTTGATTTCATCAAGATCGCCCGGGTTAACCGGTTCAGTATCATTTAAGTTAGGCTTAGGTTTGTTGTCAAAGTGTTCCAATTCTCAAGTGATTTCCCTAAAAGCCTCTTCTTCATTGTATTCCGGTTCCTTGTTCGTTATTTCACTGACATGCAACAGGTTTGGGTCGTGACAAGAAGTTCGCGAGCATGTCGTTTTATTTAAATCCACATTATTGGGACTGGAAGAAAAGGTGAAAAATAAAAGAAAGACAAAAATCAGGGAAAGGCAAAGAAATGAAAAATATTGATTTAATTTCTTTGAACTTGAAAGATAAACAGGGTTTAAAATTGAGATTTAAAGTGCTAAAAGGAAAACAAACAGCCGAGCTACACCCTGAAGTAGCTCGTGATGTGCGAAGAGGTAGCAAGGAGAGACTACCCGGTCCCCGCCTGACCAGAAAGGATGTGTCCTTCCTATTTTGAAGTTTAGCATCTGGGCCATATACATCACTTCAGCGGCGCTTGACCCCTCTCCCGGTTGGACCATGTTTACATCATAGAGCAACTCTCTCATAGACCCGCAGATCTCATCGATTTCTTCTGGCGTAAAGGTTTTTGCTTCCTCCTTTTCCCTGTACTTTGGTTTTATAAAGGTTTTGTACAAGTGAGGCAGGGGTCATAGTAAGGTCCATCCTTGGTGTTTTTTGCGATTCGCCCAGGTGATATCTTCTGAGGTTGGATGAAATCCTAGTCCAAAGAACTTTTTTGTGGCAGGAAAGGCGACCGACTCAGTTATGCCTTGTAAGGAGCTTCCGAGTCCCTTGCCTGGCTTGAAGCCTTGGCGCGTCATTTCGTTTGCTACCATTATTGAAGCATTTGACAGGAAAGTCTGAGGAAGTGGCTTACCCTCTTCATGCTGATCAAGTACTACGACTTCAAAAGCCTGATAGACTATGTGTTCACTCCCCTCCTTGGCTTCTAGGCAGGGAACAGAGGGGTCCCGGTAAATTGATTTTTCGTCCTCTCCATGAACTACAATCTCCTGATTTTCATACTCAAATTTTAGCATTTGGTGCAGGGTTGAAGGGAGTACCCATGCTACATGAATCCACGGCCTTCCCAGGAGGTAGTTTTAGGAGGTGTCCATATCCAACACCTGGAATGTTAATTCGAAGTCGACTAGACCATAATGAGCACCAAATTGATTTCACCTATGGTATCCCTTTTTATTCCATCAAAGGATCGGACCCAGATGTTGTTAGGACGGATCCTCCCTGTCCCGATCTCCATTCTCTGAAAGGTAGATAGTGGACATATATCTACTCTGGAACCTCCGTCGACCATCACTTTATTGACATAATATCCCTCATATTTGGCAGTAAGTTGCAAAGCCTTGTTGTGAGCAGCTCCATCCGGGGGTAGGTAATTCTTACTGAACGATATCTGAGTGATAGAGAAGAATCTCTCTGCCATTTTGTCTAGTTGTTCTACAAAGGTCTCAGCTGGCACATTAGCTTCGTTTAATGTCTTGGCCAACACCTGTTGATGCTCGGGAGATTTCATCAAGAGTGACAGTAGAGAAATCTGCTCAGGGGATTTTCAGAGTTGATCTACCACTTCGTACTCCGACATTTTCATTTTCTGGAAAAAAGCTTCTGCTTCTCCAGCATTCATTGGCTTCTTTGGCGGGAATCGCCGTTTGGTAGCGGCGTTCACCTCTTCCACGTTTAAGTATTTCTTCGTGGGACATCGCTTTTGGGTTTTTTCGAGGAATTCTTTGCCCTGGTATGTAACAATGGTTTCTTGATAATTTTAGGGACAACTGAAGGGTTGGTTATGGGCTTCTGTGGCACACGACCAATAACCACGGGCTCATTCAGCACTAGTGGCCTAATCGATCCCCGTACCACATAGGCCTTCTTGGGCATATTCAGGGCTTTGTTCAGCTCAAACCTTTTTGGAGGGCTTTAATGGGCCGCTTTTCTTTGCTTCCGCGGGGGATATAGAGTATTGTTTCTTTGGCGGGGGTTGTCTCAGGTTTGACCTCAACCCTCTTCCTTGCTTCAGGGCATTTGGCTTCATTTGTTTTCTTTTCATTCATCTTCTTTGGAGTGACTTTTGGCTTCCTATCGGCCTCGGCGATGGCTATGATGGCTTTCAGAGTGGGATCAAATTCTTTGTCCTCATAGATCCTTCTGATGACCGACCCGTTGTTGTGAGCCGATAACGGGTTATCAGTTGCATTTGGGACCTCGTCTTCTCTTAGAACTATCGTCTTTTGATCAATCAAGTCCTCTACTGCTTTTTTTGAGGTCAAGCAATTTTCTGTATCATGTCCCTCTGCCCCAGAGTGGTAGGCACAACGCATGCCCCTTTGGTAAGACGGTGATTCAGGATTTTGTCTATTTGGGGGTACAGGCTGGAGGAGACCCAAATGGACTAACTTTGGGAACAGGATGGTGTAAGACTCTCCTATTGAGCTGAAGTTCTACCGCTTATTTTGCTGAGGGCGGGGATTGTAATGATTTTCAGGAAGTAGATTCCTTGGCGCTTGATTTTTGTTATTCTACTGTTGAGGTCGGGGAAAAGGCTGAGCGTTCATAACTGCGTATTGTTGAAGGATATAGTGCATGTCTCGGTGAGGGTAATAGTGTTGAGGCACTCTTTCGGAGAATGCATGCCTATGGGTATGTTGTTTCCTCATCTCGAAGACTGCCAAGTTTGCTTCCTATTTTTTCTTGTTCCTTGGGATTCCTACCGCCCCTCCTTGTATGGCTAAGTAGGTTGCTCTTATGGCAGATTGACTTAGAATCCTCCCTGTTTTGATGCCATTCTCCACCATCTCCCAATTTTTATTGGCACGGCGAATGGTTTTTCCATTGCGAACATCATGTTCTTGAAATAGTCTGCCTCATGTGCTTGCAGAAAAACGGTGACCATTTCTGTTTTGTCCATAGGAGGCTTCACCCTCGATGCGTGCTCTCGCCACTTAATAGCATACTCTCCAAAGCTTTCAGCAGGTTTCTTCTTCTGGTTGGCTAGGGAATTCCTATCCGGGGTGATGTTGATATTGTAGTGGAATTGTCTCACAAAGTCCCGGGCAAGGTCATCCCATATGTGCCATCGGGTGATGTCTTGGTCTATGTACATTCATATGCAATACCTACTAAGCTCTCCCGAAAGTACGCCATCAGGAGTTCTTCCTTGCCGCCAGCTCCACGTAATTGATTATAATACTTTTTCAGATGGGCGATGAGGTCGCCATGGCCATCATATTTATCAAATTTCGGTATTTTAGACCCCAAAGGAAGATGTACATGGGGGAACATTCACATATCTGAATAGGCTACACTTTTCTGTCCGCTCAGTCATTGCATATTCTTTAGGCTTTGATCAAGACTCTTCATTCTCTTTGTTATTTCATCCTGCTCGGATGATTTGGAGGTTTTGTCTGGAACAGGGGTAAGTTCATACATGGGCTGAGGGTAGTTGCATGTAGGGTCCGGGGGAGGGTCATTTTGGTAGTTAGGAGTTTGGAATGTAAAGACTACAGGGTCGAATACGGGCCTTGGTACTGCAGGCTGTGTAGTAGCTGCACACAGAGGGGGTGTAAAGATGTTGGGAGCTGGACCGGATGCAACATTGGAGGATGGGTTTCAGAGGGCGCCCTAACAAAATTGGTGGAAATGGTGGGCTGCCCCAGAAGAATGCTCGAGTGACAGATAGGAATAGGAGAGGTACCCCATGACCGTGGAAATACCTCGGGAAATCCAGGGATGGCACTAAGAGGTTCCTTTCCATTGGTCCATGCGTCCCACATTTCCATGACCCGAAGCCGCAGGATCCTATTCGCTTCCGTCGCTGCAGATTCAGAGGCCGGTACTCCTGTGATTGGACTGTCTTTTGGAATAGGGACAATGGGTAGAGCCATTTCAGTTGACATCTATGTATTTCCCTTTGACCGAGTGAAGTATCCATGTGAAGCCAATTTACCACAAAACCAACCACTGTTCTAAACACCTGAACTGTAATTCTAGAAAACGTAGATAGTTCAGGGTAGATGACAAACAAGAAATCACATGTTGCGAATGATGCACCTATGCAAATAATGGGTTTCTATATGCTTGCCACAGTCGCATGTGTCATTCCGATGCTTATTTAAATTTCTTTTGTTTCTTCCATTTTATTTCTCTCTCTTTTTTGTTGTTTTTATTCTATATATTTTTTTTATAGTTTTTTTTTGAAAATACGGTCGAATCCTATAGAGATTGCCTACGTATCATGACTTTGAATGAATCAGACCGAACGTAGTTCATGAAAATAAACGGTGAAGTACATAGTAAAATATGTTTGGGATTTTCAATTTTGATAAAGATATAAACCTTGATTACAATAGCAACTGCCAAATTGGGGACTCAATACCCTTATAGACTCAAAAGGACAACAGATAGACTCTCTTTTCAGAAAAATATAAGTCTGTGAATATATTAACACTTCCAGTGCTTTTGGAGCTTGCGGGGCATCATTCGGCCTTGCCGCAGGTTTTCGCGCTAGACTTTCTTTGAGATATTGGAGATCTTCCATTACTTGTCGGACGAATGTCATAGGAGCGGAGAAAAAGATGGATTTTGTCATGTCCTCATAGTGATTGCATTTCGTGGTAATATAGTCTGCAATTGCCCGGACTTTCTCCCTGATAATCCCTTTTTCTTGTAGCAGACGCCCTATTTGTTTGGCCTGTGCTTCTAAAGTTTGTTCAGCCGCCTGATTTAGCTATTGAAACTGCCGCATATCTCTTTCCAACCCTGCTATTACCGCATAGCAATTCTTTCTCTCGGCTTTGAAATCCTTGGCCTGCTTGGCCATTTTGCTTTCAGCTATGATAACTCTCTATTTTAGACCAGTGCTTTTATTGCCGCTTCCTTCTTTTAACTGCTACAGTATGCGGGCTCTTTCTTCAGTACTTCTAATTAATTGCTTCCGAGCTCTAGACAATTCACCCTATGCCTTATTCAGGTCAAAACCATATTCGGTTACTTTTCGTCGCAGGTTCTCTATGAGCTTTTCATCCTTTATACTCCTCAGAGGGTTTTCTGTGGCTGTTTTCATTTTTTGAATCTAGGCTCGCAGGGCTTCATTTACTTTAACCAATACCTTCTTTTCTCCCTCTCTAGCAACGGTTTGCAGGCTGCTTTCGAATTGCAATTCTTGAATTTTCTTTTCCAACATTCCTATGGTAGCACAGTATTCATTTTCTTTTGCGAACCAATGCCACTGCTCTTGTGATATTTTGACGAACTCTTGGAGGTGATGCCTTTTGGATGGTCTTTCGTGCTTTATTTCTCTCTTATGCCAAGCAAGGTACCCTGGAGACACTTCAGCTCTGGCAGGATCTTGTACACAAGTGTCAGCGATTAGGTACTGGCATTCATTCCAGATTTTGCGAACCATGGCTTCGGGGAACTGACTACCAGGCCCAATTTCGACTACCCAGATGCTGAGATCTTCGTTTTTTGGCACTATCTGGCATCTTTTGAGTTGTCTCAAGACCCGATGTGGGGCGTAAGGCTGTATGCTTCTAAGTCCATCAATAGAAATGCGGTTCTATTGCGGGCATATACACAACTTCGTCCACAGAGAGCCAACTGAGTGTCCATTGTATTTGATTTGCAGAAGTAAATCGGAGATGTGGCACCCACTCTGCGACACCCTCTGATAATTTAAACCCATTTACCCTGATGTCAACTTCTTCTATGCAACCTTTTGTTGGCATCCCACCATTCATGAACCGAGGCCTGTGACATAGATGCTTAATCATCCATATTTGTAATAGCAAGTTACAACCTTCAATGATATCCCCTCCTTCTTTACAAATGGTAAGGGCTTGGAAGATATCAGATAGGATCATCGGAGCAAGAGTTCTCTTTTCCTGAGTATCAAAGTGCTAACGACCCCTGCAATCCGTATGTCGATGTTTTCGTCCATTCGTGGGAATACTAAAAGACCCAAAAAAGACACCATAAACGCGAAGCATCGATGCTCCTCCCATTTGATTCGATTGCCCTTGCTACAGATAAGGTTTTCAGGGTTGTTGAATCCTCCGATGTGGCCATATATTTGGCATATAAACTGGAGGGTGCAAAATCCAGCCGACATGTCAGGGTTGTGAATCTTTCTACTAATTTTCAAAACATCCAGAAATTTGTGCACAGCGAGGGCTCTGGGTGCGATAAAGCATTGGTGTCTCAAAGGGATTGTATGGGTCCCGATGTATCCGGTCATTTCCTCCAAAGTTGGGGTTCGCTCAAAATCTGAGAAGTGGAAGACGTTATGGGCCGGGTCCCATAAGGTGATTAAGGCCTTTAGGATGGCCCACCCAGGGTTAATTTTCAGAAAACTAGTGAGGCCTCCCAGCGCGTTGACCTTTTTCTGTCCTGTTTCCCCGAGGTCATTCCACCGTAGCCGCAGCTCCAAAGGAATTCTGTTCATTATCGTGCTCATTTTGCACATTTATTAGAGCGAATTAGTATTCTTAAACATTAAATCTGACATTTATGAAATTTATTTTAAAACAGGGACCGACTTTGTAAATACGGCCTTTTGACACTTCTGTGAGAAAGTTTTTCGGACTGTGCTTGCTTACTCACCCGAATAAAATTCAGAGGTAGCCATTTGCGTAAGATCAAGCTTCTGGCGTCTCTTGTAGCGACATTCAGCTATTATCGCAATAATGGCACCATCCGACTCATTTTGAAGTTAGAAAATAAACTTGGGCATTTCTTGACATTTTGAAAAAGGGATTGGACCTAGCCAAAATAATTTATCAAAACATGCAGACATTATTGAAAAACTCCAAAATTTGGTGCCTTTGTTTTGTTTTTTGGTTTTTGTTATTTTTTTGAAAAAAAAAATTCGGCAGCATTTAGACGCTAGCACTGCTATTTTCTCAAATTCTTCCCTTTGTTTACAGGCCGGTCAACATGCGAATTCAAGGCAAATAAATGCGCAAGTAGCACGTTAAAATGCATCGGGGTAGTCATTTATTTCAGGGCACCTGTCCTAGATGGACCCAACCCTGGTGTTGAGTCCCCTAAGTCAAAATGCATGATGCAAATAAACGTTCCTACTAGGGACACGGCATGAAGTTTTGTTATACTAAGTTGAGAACCTCGCTATAGGGTCTAGACTGTGTACCTGAGTGGACAACTCGAGTCGAGGAGGGGGCTACGTACCGGGGACCTGCGAGATCGTCCGGCTTTGTAACTTGTCCGGCCTCTTTCTTTTTTCAGGGTAATACACTAAGAGAATAGGGAGTCTCAACCAGTAAGCACATCCCCGGAGGTGAGAGTGAAGGGTTTCGTAACAGTTTATATATACAGTTCACATAATATCAAAGCGGTAAAACATGTGGCATTTAGCACAGAACATGTAAGCAAATCAGAAGAAACCAAATATAACAGTTATTGTAAGCTCGAATTCTTGAACCCCGAACAAGAGATTCTGGGTTCGTTCCCCAGCAGAGTCGCCAGAGCTGTCATACCTCCTTTTTCCGCTTACACGTGGTTACCTCGAAAGGTGACACGTGAATAGGAGTTTTTCCAATTAAAGTGACATTATTCGGTATGGGATTAATTATTCATTTCAAGAGTCGCCACTTGGGATAGATTTGGCTTTGGGTGTCCCAAGTCACCGGTTTATTTGAAATCCCAAATCGAGGAAATTTTGACTACCCAATTGGAGTCTGCGAACCAGAAATTCTTGAGTACGGAATTCTACTGACCCGACGGAAGGTGTTAGGCACCCTCAGATCCCGTGGTTCTAGCACGGTCGCTTAAACTCATTATATGTGGCTAAAATATGATTTTATATACCTATTAACCCTCAATTTTAGATTATTAACCGCTTTTAACATCTTTTAGGAAAATTTGCATTGCTATTAAAACACGTCGCGAATCGCGTCACATAAATGCACCCGGAATTTCAGACATTTTTAATTCCATTGAGAATATGATTTGGGTCACATAAATGCACACCTGAATTTAGGAAGGTATTTTTATTAAACACGCGCGCCAATTGCAACTACGTCTTTGAGATTTGTGGGAAGGCTGTGAAATTCACCAAACGACACTTCCTATTTTTTATGTGTTTTGATGAACTAAGGAGCCATGACATGATATTTGATGGGATTAACGCGGCTCCCCTTATTTCAAGACGTTCTAATGTATACTAAATTCTCTACTATAGATAGTGTTTAAATGCAGTAATTATTTATGAACAACCTGCGTATTTGAGGAAACAATACATGCCTCTGAGCCTCATTCATGGCTAGTTGCACATATTGGACTCAAATTTGAGCTGGCCCAGAACACACATTGTGTCTAGTCACTGCTGGGCCTCTCAACTAGGCCTAAAGTTAACTTGGACAGAGAGTCCATATGAACAAGTTTTGGTAACGCCTTTTCAGTTCAAATTTATACACAAGACTGATTATCTGAACATTTATGAAGAAGATGCTGGAGATCATTTTATATCAGCTTTCAGTTTATACACAAGATTTTAAACATCAAATATATCTACCAGGTTCAACATGGGAACTACGAGTGATTATATTATATCATTTTTAATCTTAAATCTAAATTGCACACCTCACATACTCATCAATCAGAGCAAGCAGATCTATCTTCAAAAATACAATTATGCTTCAAGTTACCCTACATTGGATAGATCTGAAAACTAGTGATTACTAAACGTATAGATATTTAAATGTACTGAAATGTTACACAACATTTTGATCTTCACACGATTATAAAAACTAATATTTCCTAAACCCAGTAGCTCTAAGTGAAAAGGAACAACACTTGAACCAGCCAGGCCAATAATCAAAACTTACTATTAATTATACACATAAAAGAAGAAATTCAGTTGAATGTCCAGTTATTACACATCGAAACAGTCCCAAATGTCCAATTATTACAAAAAAATGAATCAGTCTAATATTGAACTATAACATGATGATCATCTTATTAGTATACTTATATTTAAATTAAATAGGGGAAAATGGGGGTATAATTGAAAAATATAAATAGCAGATGGATATCTTCACATTTGGGAATATATTTCACTTGAACTTCATATATACGTGAACATCAAGTGTAACTGTAATGCAGAAGAAGAAACAAGAGCCTATGAGTAAATGTAAGGAACCAACTAAGCAATCAACAACCAAACATACAGTGCATCCAGGACTTCTGCAGAGTTTATAAGGAATTAAGTCTTCAGAAAAATGATTCAAACAACACTAAAGGTATTCTTTGCAGATATAGGAGAAAACTACTATGTAATTTTGGCTCTAAGATTCAAAGAGAAGGTTCCGGGTCCCTTTAAAAATTCCCAGATGGTTTATTTTATTGTAGTGCCTTAGGGCATCAGATTTTCTCTTGTTTCTTTTAGTCCTTGCTTCAAATTTGCACTTTGCCTAAATGGTCCTTCATTTCCTAACTTGTGCCTCAAGTTTGAAGCAGGAATTATCCATCCCTAGAAAGTTCTAAGGGATTACTATCAGATTTTCAAAGTATAAGTACCCCTTATACCCACATGTCCTTTCCTAATTTACTCACCTGAAGTTTTAACCTTAGTCAGTTCTTTGGTTAAGTTAATTATGGTCAAATTGGGTCAAATTTGGTCTTGGACCAACATATTTGTCTTAAAGTTCAAGATTAGCCACAACTAGTCAGGTTTTAAAATGGGTGCCTTAATGTGATTTTCCATAACCAAACATTATACATGATAACTTATTTAGAATCAAAAGTAATAAATCAAAATGCCTAGAATAGGGAAACCATCCCTCAACACTCAACTTGTAGGAATAAACCAATTAAACACTCAAAGATCTTGAAGATAAGAAGGATACAACAGAAAATGAACATTAAGCTCATGAATCAAATTGGAAGAGTAAAGGCTAACCCTTGCAATTAAAGGTCGATCCCACCAGTTAGCCTAAGCTGGGCATCAAATACTTAGGAGCATGAAACAAACCTGAAATCAAAAGATTAGAAGATGGAGGTCAATCGAGCCCTAAAAATCACATTACTGAAGAATATACAAAACTAGGCTTTCCAGAATCAGGAGACATGCAAGCAAGATATCAATACTACTCAAGAGATGAAAGGATTTCAAATTATTGACAAAGAATAGCATATGAACATTTAGACATACTTCAAGCGAGATTGTGGACAAACAATCATTTAAAAAAAACATCCAAGAGCTATAGCTAAAAGCTAATAGAAATACAGAAAAAGATAAACTATTTAGGCGAATATATACAGAAGAGACCAAATAAACAGGCAAGTACTTAGCTTTTTATGCATGTCCAATTTAAATCCTTTCAATCAGCTCTTGAACCCTTTCACAGGGGTTTCAGACGATGTATAACCGGTTAGGAGTTCAGGAGGAGGGCTTTTATGGTTCTGAGACCTCAGTGTGGTCTCAGAATTGGATTTATTCAAAGGCTGAAGTTGTTTGGGGTCGTGGGTGGTATGGTTGGGGAAAGGAAGGGTCAGGGATTTCCTAGGAGGAATTCGAGCCATTTACGACGGGTTTTGAGTTTTAGGGTTAGGCTTTGAATTGATATTTGAAGGGTTCCAGACAGATTCGAAAGGGGTGACATACATGGTTGGAAAGAGGAGACTGAGGTGCTTTAGGGGTGTAAGTTTGGAGAGTTTTGGAACAAGGTCGCCGGAGATAGTGTTTCCGACGACCTTTCTACGAACATTTGAGATGACGGAAAAGGATTCGAAGGGAGTAGGATGCAGGAGGGGGAAGGGAAGGTCCTAATGGCTCTATAGTGTAAAGCTGGAAGAGTTTGGAACAAGGTCGCCAGAGACGGTGGTTTTGACGACCCTGTTTTTGAAGATTCTAGAGGGAGGGGACTTGTTCGATGGGAAATAATTACAGGGTGGGAAAGAGGAGGTTGTGATGATTTTGTGGTGTAAATATGGGAAGGTTTGGTTGCCGGTCGCTGCCGTGAGGCGATATTCGGCGGCGGAATTAGGAGGGTAGGCTGGTGGTTAAGGGGTGGTCAATGGAGGTGTTACAAATGGAGAACACGGTACGAGGAAGGGGAAGGTTTGGTCTCTATGTGTATTAGAGTCGTGTATATATATATATATATATATATATATATATATATATATATATATATATATATATATGGTTTGGGATGGGGTTTGATGGTCGTTGGATTGAAGTGAGATTGACGTCTGTGACGGTCTGGTTCGCAAACAGTGTCGTTTGGTTTGGTGCTGTGTGGACTCGATCAGGGCTGGTCATTTGGGCTGGGTAGTGTATTGTTTGAAAGGGAGAAGCAGGTTGGGCCACTCAGGTGTGGCCCAATTGTGGCCAGCCTGAGTGGCTGTATATATATATATACATATATTTTTCTTGTCTTTTTCTTTTAATTTAAGCTAATTTCTAAATTTATTTAAAAACCACAAATTCCTAATTAACACAAATAAAACTACACCAAGTTGAAATTAA
Source organism: Nicotiana benthamiana (assembly GCA_034376525.1). NCBI lineage: Eukaryota > Viridiplantae > Streptophyta > Magnoliopsida > Solanales > Solanaceae > Nicotiana > Nicotiana benthamiana. Next base: position 15,166,267 of record CM067338.1, on the reverse strand, counting down.
ACAAAAATAATTTCAAATGCCGGAAATACATCTATATTATTCTTGTATTTTAATTTATAAAACAAATTTATTAATTCCTAATCAATCTTAAACACGTAGTAATGAACATACGCATGAAATTAAATCCTAAAAAATAAAACTCCTAATATTTTCAAGAATATCCTATTCTTTAAGAGTCCTGTAGGAGTTTGTTTCGCTGGGTAAAAATCATATGCTCACAAATGTCACGCATCGTATCAGAGCAGGATGGATCGAGTGGCGGCTCGCTTTCAGTGTCTTGTATAATAATGTAATGAAACGACTGGTCATTTTGAGATTTTGCACATTGCTCGCCAGTTCTAGGCGTGACTAGCCCCGTAAGATATATTATGACTTATATAAATTGTCGGTTTGGTTTTCAAGATAATCAGAATTGGTTTGGAAAAATAATTCTCAGCTTGAAGCTTTAAATTTGAGTGGTTTGACCATGTTTTGATCTTTTGTATTCGACCTCGGATTTGGATTTTTATGATCTAATTAGCCCCGTTATATGATTTTGGACTTGGGGACACATCCAAAATGTGTTTTGGAGGTCTATGTTACCATTAAGCCTGACTTGGAGAAATTGGAAAATTTTACATTATCAGTCGCCATTGGAAATTTTGATATCGTAGTAGGTCCGTTGTGTCATTTGGACATGTACGCAAAATTTTACGCCATTCAGACGAGGTTTGATAGTCTTTTTGCCCGAATTCGAAATTCGGAAGTTTTGGAATCCTTAGGCTTGAATCCGAGGGTAATTTGATGTTTTGAATTTTTTTTTGCGTTCCGAAGGTTGGAACAAGTTTGATGATGTTATGGGATGTGTTGGCATATTTTGTTGAGGTCCCGAAGGCCTCGAGTGAGTTTTTGGAGGTTAACAGACCAAATCCTTGTTTTGGAAAGTAGTAGATTTCTGGTATTTTGTTGGAGAAAAAGTTTTCTTCGCGTTCGCGATGAGGGTTCGCATTCGTGAAGCTATGGCCTGTAAAAGGTACGTGAACACGAGAAGTTGGACGCGTTCGTGAAGAGTAAAGTGGAGCAGTTGGGTCCCTTGGTAGTTGTTCATTGCATTCGCGTAGGTGATGTAGCGTTTGTGAAAGCTTGGATGACGGAGGCATCACATTTATGTAGGTGAAGTCGCATTCACTAAAGAGGATTTTTGGTCATTGGAATTTTTGTGCTTCACAAATGTGAGGCTTTGACTGCATTCGTGAAGAAGAAATTTTTGGCTGGGCAGAACGTTTAAATACCCATCTTCGTAATGTTTGCTCTATTTCCTCTATTGATGGGCGATTTTGAAGCTTTTGAGAGGGATTGAAGAGGGAATCGAAAGAAAACACTTGAAGTAATATTTTTGAACTCAATACTCAATTTTATGATGAATTATACCTAATTAAACATGAAACTAGTGGGATTTAATGCATAATATTGGGGAGTTAGGGCATGAAATTGGAGACTTTGATTTGAGGATTTGAGGAGTTGTTTATGGTCATATTATTATGTAATTGGTATGTATGAACTCGTTAGAATGTAAGGATTCTAGTTTTGTATTTTTTATCGGAATCTGAGACGTGGACCCGGGAGTCAGGTTTGACCAATTCTAGAAATTTTGATGTAATTTGATTACTATTGCATGGGCTTCGTTCCCTTTGCATATATTGATGTTATGATTCTAATTTTGGATAGATTCGAAGCATTTGGAGATTGATTCGAGAGGCAAAGGTATAGCAGCTTAGAATTTGGACTGATTTGGCGTAAGTAATGATTGTAAATATTGTCCTAAGGGTATGAAACCACGAATTTTACTCGTTGTGCTTCTTTGAGGTGACACACATGCTTAATGACGAGCGTTGGATCGTTCATTATTGGGTATTATAACTTGGTCCATCCCATGCGACTGTTAAGTCATGTATTTGATTGAAAGTTGTTTGATATCATTGTATTTAGGAAAAATATTACTATGTCTGGGGCTGAATGCCATATTTGGGCCTTGTGCTAATTGTTTGGACCATTAGGAGATTTTTACTATTATTTACTCACTGTTTTGGTTAATATCTACACCCACTCATGCTATGTTTTACTTATTTAATAAATCACTCTCTATTTCTCTATTTTTATGCATAAAATAATATTTTGGGATGAGCACCCTATTTTACTGATAGCCTGAGTGGTTGATGACTAAAAGGGACTGAGGGTCTGATTGTGAGGTTGATGACTCAGGGAGGCCGAGGTCCTGGTTGTGAGGATTATATATATGTATGGATTGAATTGCACGCCATAGAGATATTATATATATATATTTATAGATCGGGCTACACACCGCAGTAATATATATATATATATATATATATATATATATATATATATATATATATATATATATATATATATATATATATATATATATATATATATATATATATATATATATATATATATATATATTATGAATTAGACCACAAGCCACAGTGATATTTTGCATTTTTATGGATTGGGCTGCATGCCGCAGTGATATTATATATATTTATGGATTGGGCTGCACATCACAGAATATTTTGTAAATATTGGACCCGGCTGCATGCCACAGCGATATAGTGCATGGGCTGTAGGAGCCCCTGTGGAATCTGCACACCCCCAGTGAGCGCAGCCGACTATATATGGATCGGGATGCACGCCGCAACGATATATGGATCGGAGTTCATGCCGCAGCGGCTACTATAGGGTACATATTAAGCATGAGTGTTCAGTGTGAGCGTTGATTGATGAGAGTTGAGTCTCGAGTGACTGAGAGGCTTGTCCGAGGGGCTATATATATTGCCCTAGGGGTTTGTTTTTATGAAACTGCTATTTTCACCCCTCCTTAAAGTGAGTCTCTATTAAAGATGTTGATTAAATTACTGATTACACTCATCTTTATACTGAGCCTCTATTGAAAATATTGAACAAACACTTTGAATAATTTTCATTCAAACTGAAGTTTTTACGAGATGTTCGGAATTTAATCACTAATTTGCCTTTGTTATTTCCTCTGGACCTATTCTGTTATGAGATGTATATGAATTATGTTTGCCCGAGGGACTGTATATGAATTAAATTTTGCTCGAGGGCTGATTATGAATTTTATCACTTTCATTATGAACTACATTGAACCTCTACTGAAACTGTTAGAAAGACATTTTTCAAAGAATTTTACTGAAATCAGAGTTTTATGAGATGATTGGATTTGTATCATGTTTTGGAAATATATTGTACCTACTGTGGTGTTATGACATGGTTTACGTGATTTATTACTGCCCAGTCTTTATTAATTTTATTACTTACTGAGTTGGCGTATGCATATTACTCCCTACACCTTGTGTGCAAATTCAGGTATTTCTGAGCTCAGTGGAAGGTTCATTGGGTTTACCAAGGTAGATGTTTGGTGATCGCAGCCCTGCTTTTCTCCCGTTTTATTCTCCCTTAGTGTATTTTGTGATTTTTCGTGACCGTGTTGGTCTTGAGGTTGTCATACCATTGAAGTAGATCCTGATGACTAGTGACACCTCGATGTCGGACTTTCTTTCCACATTGTTGTTTTGTTTTAAATACTATGTAAAGATTTATTATAAAATAGATTTTATTTTATCCTAAGAATGGAAAATACTGATTGGTTTGGGGTTTGTGTCGGTTGGACTAGTTCCATGATAGACGCCATCATGACCGCGTTGGTTTTTGGATCATGACAAATAAGAATATGCCGCTGATACTTAAAGGTAAGTTCAACAAGGTTGTAGTTTGACCGACAATGTTGTAAGGAGCAGAGTGTTGGCCGATCAAGAACTCATATACCCAGAAGCTAAAAGTAGCTGAGATAAGGAGGTTGAGGTGGAACTGCGGGCACACCCGGTTGGATAAGATTAGGAATAAAGTTATTCGGAAAGAGGTAGGAATAGCCCCTATAGAGGATAAGATGTTGGAGGCGAGGTTGATATGGTTCGGATATGTTAAGAGGAGAAGTATAGAATCCCCAATTAGAAGGTGCGAGCGGTTAGCCTCGGTGGATAGCAGCAGGGATATAGGTTGACTAAGAAATCTTGGAGAGAGGTTATTAGGCGAGACATGGTGGAGCTGGAGCTGGCTAACGACATGGCCCTAGACAGAAGGATGTCGAGGTCAAAGATTAGTGTAGAAGGTTCGTAGGTAGTCGAGTATCTCTCTTTCTCTTACTCAATTAATCCGCTAGCATTAATATTAGTATATATCTTTTATCCATTGACGTCTATCACTACCTAGAGCTTGACTACATTATTGGATTTAATTTTATTTCATTTTGTTATTATTTCTACTTGTCGAAATTATCTTTTCCTTTTTAGTCGTTCTTTAGCCGAGGGTCTATCGAAAATAACTTTTCTTCCCTTCTAGGAATATGGCTAAGCCTGCGTACATTCTACCTTCCCCAGACCCCCACTTATGAAAAACTACTGAATTTGTTATTGCTTTTGTTGTTAGATTTCAATCATTGAACTTTGTTAGTTCAAGCCAAAGTGGAGGGATTAATGTGTAAAGGAGGAATGCCAAAAGAAAAGGGCAAAAAAAGAAAAACCACCTCCTATTTTCTCATTAAGTAAAATAAAAAAGATTGTTTCGTTTATATACGAAATTTTAAACTTATTTATCCAATTTATCTAAATTTTCATATTTATATAAAATAACTAAAGTTTTACTTATAAAATATATGCAAAATTCGGTCAAAATCTACAGTTTATCAACAACTTGCACATATATTTTTTTATATAGAATCTGATAAAAAATTCCAATTTTCATACAAATTTTATATTGCTTGTATACAATTTTATTAATTGTACATTTTTGAATTCGATATGAAATTCTAACCAAAACGAACTAAAAACTTCATCAAGTTCTCTCAAAATTAAAATATAAACACCAAAGGATATTCCCAGTCATTTATACAACACCTAATCCGAATAAATTATAATTTCACAAATTTTAATTTTTCGAATTTATAGATTCGAAACTTTTTAATGCCTATCTATGGAGGTTTTAGTTATTTACAGGGTCTTCAATTCAATCTTCTCGCTTCTGAGTAATTAGTTTATCAATTTCAAAAAGCTAAAAGAAACCTACTTAGAGAGATTAAGCTAGTATCATAGAATTAAACCAGCAAATATATATAATATATATACGTAGAGTACAATAAACAGTGTTACAATTTAAAAACAGAAAGTCAGATCCACTGAATTGCGAATTGCAATACTCTAACTTCTCTGTTTATATAGTACAATTAATTTTGTAATTTAGCATTTGGATTAAAAAGGGTTTGATCTTTGTTTTACTTCGAGGATGGTTGCTTTCATTTGAGTTGGAATAATAAGTGTACTGTACTTTTTAATGGAAAGAGAATTCCATTGTACGCATGGAAAAATTGGAGATGCCTTTTCAATGGTAATTTGCAAAATTTTGTTATAAATGTTCTATTTCTGTAAATATATAAAATAATAATTTTTGTATAAAAAAAAAATAGAAAGTTAATAAAATTAAATTCCGAAAACAATAAACTTCTTTAAAATAAATTCTAAAAAAACGTTGTACGAACAAATCGAGCCCAACGAATACACAATGTGTCCTTAAGGAAATTATTCCCCTCAAATCCCGAGGTTTTGGAATATATCCTCCCAGGATATAACGATTTAACTCACCAGTGTATCGGTACCTAAAACTCTGGTGATCGGCGAACCACTCGATGATCGTAAAACACACAGAAATATTTTGTGCAGAAGAAGAAGATTTAGAAAATCTCGTAAGTAAATATTCTGGGATTTGAATGACTATTTATAGCCAACTTGGTGATGTTAGAGGTTTGTACCATTTCAGAACAGTCATGGCTATTGGAACATGTGTGATACTCTAAAAAGTTTGCAACCTTTCAAAACAGTCATGGCTGTTGGAATAGGTGTGACGCTGTTTCAGAATAGCCATGGCTGTTGGAATTTTTTTTTTCCCACCATTTTCCATTCACCCTTCTTTTGTTATTAAATAAAAATCCAACAATCTCCCACATGAATGGGAAATGACTATAAACTTAAAGGAACGCACGGACATATGTGTGTTTTACAAGCAAGAATTGATTGCCTATGGATAAGTAGGTTTTCCTTTAAGCTTTCCATAGTAAACTTAGATCGGATATACTCGGTCAATCGGTAGATTAGATATCTTTGAACCGTCGAGCTTTGTTGTATACCTAGACAACATAAGTCACACAATTAATACTTAACAATCTATGGTTCTCATGGTTGTGTTCGTTTTAGCCATAAACACCGCCTGGTTTCATGAGTGCTTAGAGAATGGGCCTTTGCTTTCATTCTCCTTGAAGTGGCTTACACTTCACACTCACATAGGTGATTCCTGAACGTGTAATCTTAAAGACATACTAGCTGGTCATATCCTGCCAGACTTAGCAAATCATTAAAAAACTTTAAGCTTTATCGACTCATCAAAAATCCTTAATGCTTTACCTCGTTTTTGAACATTGTATTCATCACGAGAACGGGTTGAGTTAGTTGACAATGTTGAACTGTCATTCATAACTTTGTTTAATCTCTTTAAACCTAGCTCTTGGGATCTGCAGTCTGCTAGGTAGAGTTACCGCCATGATGACTTGTTCCAGGCCTTTAACCCCATTCCCTTTGATGATCTTTCAACTGCCTCTCTAGATAGGCCTTTTATAAATGGATCCGACATGTTATCTATTGACTTTACGTAGTCAATTGTGATAACACCACTAGAGAGTAGTTGTCTAACGGTATTGTGTCTCCATCGAATATGACGAGATTTTCCATAATACATAATGCTCCCTGTCATAGCTATTGCTGCTTGACTATCACAATGTATACATATAGGTGCCAAAGGTTTGGGCTAAAATAAAATATCTTCCAAGAAATTTCGAAGCCATTTAGCTTCTTCACCGGCCTTATCAAAAGCTATGAATTCAGATTTCATTATAGAACGGGCGATGCACATTTGTTTGGATGATTTCAAAGATACTGCTCCATCCCCAATTGTGAAAATATATCCACTCGTGGATTTAACTTAAATGATCCGGTGATCTAATTTGCATCACTATATTCCTCGATCACAGAAGGATATTTGTTGTAATGCTAAGCATAATTTTGGGTATGTTTTAGTTATCCCAAATCTCGTTTCATTGCAATCCAATGTTTGATTGGAATTACTTGTAAACCGACTCAGTTTTCTAATAGCACATGCTATATCTAGTCGCGTACAATTCATGATATACATCAAACTTGCCAATACTCTTGCATAGTCAGGTTGTGAGTCACTTTCACCTTCATTATTTTAAAGTGCATAACTCACATCGTTGGAGTCTTGGCAATTTTGATATTCAAATACTTGAACTTGTCAATTACCTTTTCAATGTAGTGAGACTGTGATAATGCTAGACCTTGTGAAGTCTTGCGAATACTGATTCCTAAAATCACGTCAGCAACTCTTAAATCTTTCATGTCGAATTTGATAGCCAACATGCGTATTGTATCATTTATATCTGTCATACTTTTTCTCATTATGAACATGTCATCAACATATAAACAAACAATGACTTCATGACCTGGAGTGTTTTTAATGTAAACACTTTTGTCACACTCGTTGATTTTAAATCCATTTGCCAACATTGTTTGGTCAAATTTTCCATGCCATTGTTTGGGTACTTGTTTAAGTCCATACAGTGACTTAACAAGTTTGCAAACTTTCTTTTCTTTACCAGGAACAACAAAACCCTCAAGTTGTTCCATATAAATCTCTTCCTCCAATTCTCTATTTAAGAAAGTTGTTTTAATATCCATTTGATGGATTTTAAGACCATACACGGCCGCTAGTGCCACTAACACCCTAACAGATGTTATCCTTATTACTAGTGAGTAAGTGTCAAAGTAATCAAGTCCTTCCTTTTGTCTATAACCTTTGATAACAAGTCTTGTCTTATATTTGTCAATAGTGCCACCAGCTTTAATTTTTCATTTAAAGATCCATTTCAAACCTAAATGCTTATTTCCACGAGGAAGATCAACCAATTCCCATGTATGATTATCCAAAATTGGTTGAATCTCACTATTGACTGCCTCTATCCAAAATGCTGAATCAGAAGACGACATAGCTACTCTAAAAGTTTGAGGCTCATTTTCAAGCAAGAATGTCACAAAATCTGGTCCAAAGGAAGTAGATGTTCGTTCACGTTTGCTACACCTTGGATCTTATATACTTGGAGTATTTTCCTTTGGTTCTTCCCGAGTTTGTTTAGGTCTTTCACTTAACGACTCGCTTTTAGTTTTATACAGATAGATGCTTTTAAAGAATTCATCATTATTTGATTCCATTATCGTATTAACATGAATCTCAGGATTATCATATTTATGAACCAAAAACTGACATGCTTTACTATTTATAGCATATCCAATGAAAACGCAATCTACTATTTTTGGTCCAATTTTAACCATATTAGGTAAAGAAACCTATATTTTTGCTAGACACCCCCACACTTTGAAATATTTCAAGTTGGGTTTTCTTCCTTTCCATTTTACATATGGAATAGATTGCGTTTTATTGTGGGGTACTCTGTTGAGTATTCGGTTTAGCTGTAAGGATAGCTTCCCCCCACAAATTATGCGGAACTTATTAATAAAGAATTCATTATTTCTTTTAATGTACGATTTTTCCTTTCCGCAATTCCATTGGATTGAGATGTGTAAGGTGCAGTAGTTTAATGGATAATTCCATATTCCGAACATATTTCTGCAAACGGAGAATCATATTCTCCACCTCTACCACTTCTAATCATTTTCATCTTTTATTCAATTGATTTTCTACTTCATTCTTGTATTGCTTAAATACTTCAATTGCTTCATCCTCACTATTAAGCAAATAAACATAACAATATCTAGTGCAATCATCAATAAAAGTAATAAAATATTTTTTCCACCTCGAGATGATGTCGACTTCATATCGCAAATATTATTATGAATTAAGTCTAAAGGATTTGAGTTCCTTTCAACAGACTTATAAGAATGTTTTACAAACTCAGATTCAACACATATTTGACATTTCGATTTATTACACTCGAATTTAGGCAATACTTATAAATTAATTAACTTCTGCAAGGTTTTATAATTGAGATGTCCTAAACGATTATGCCATAAATCATTTGACTCCAATAAATAAGAAGAAGCTGAAATTTTATTCATACTGTCAACAACCATTATATTGAGTTTGAAAAGGCCCTCCATGAGGTAGCCTTTTCCAACATAAATTTCATTCTTTCTTACAACAACTTTATCAGAAAAAATACAAATTTGAATCCATTCTTTACAAGTAAAGAAGTAGAAACTAAATTCTTCCTAATAGTAGGAACATGAAGAACGTTGTTGAGCATTAACACCTTGCCGGAAGTCATCTTCAGGAATATCTTCCCGTATCCTTCAATCTTGGCTGTTGCATTATTATCCATAGAAATTTCTTCTTTGGTACCAGTAATAGAGTAAGTCGCAAATACTTCTTTGATAGCACAAACATGTCGGGTGGCTCCAGATTTAATCCACCATTCTTTCGAATTTCCAACAAGGTTGCATTCCGAAAGCATTGCACAAAGATCATCAATGTCATCATGCTTCTCCACTATGTTGGCTTGTCCCTTCTTATTATCCTTTTTCGGGATATGACAATCAGGGCTTTTGCGACCAACTTTTCCACAATTGTAGCAGTTGCCCTTGATTTTTTTTTGTTCTGTTCTTTAGTTTGTCCAGAAGGCATCTTCATCATCTTACTTTTTGGAGCAGTCTTCTCAGTGATATTAGCTCCCATAATCGTTGAATTTCCACGAGACTTCTTCTCGGCTGTTTTGTTGCCTTCCTCGATCTTTAGACGTATCACAAGATCTTCCAACTTATTTTTTTGCGCTTGCTCTTCAGATAGTTCTTGAAATCCCTCCACAAAGGAGGCAATTTTTCAATCATAGTAGCTACTTGAAATGCTTCATTCACGACCATACCTTCAGCAATAAGGTAATAAAAATAAGTTGAAGCTCCTGAACTTGGGTTCCCACAATTTTGCTGTCTATCATTTTTTTATCTAGAAACTTGGTAACCATGAACTTCTTCAAGCATGCATCTTCTGTCTTGTACTTCTTCTCAAGTGCGTCCCATAATTCTTTTGAAGTATTCATCGCACTATACACATTGTACAGGTCATCCTCTAAAGTACTTAAGATGTAGCCTTTGTAAAAAAATCTGCATGCTTCCATGCCTCAAGAACCATGAACTTTTCATTATCTGGCATGTCTGCAGCAGGAACTGGAGGCTCTTCACTAGTGAATTTCTACATACCAAGAGTGGTAAGCCAGAAGAATACCCTTTGCTGCCATCTTTTGAAGTTGGTTCCAGAAAATTTCTCCGATTTCTCGGCCGAAGGAACAACACTGTGGCTTGACGAGGCTATCGTCGTTGCACCAACAATCGCAGAAGGAATTCCATTCTCATTTGCAATTTCTTACAGTGTCAACAATAGAAGAGGTCAATTAATGGAAAAACCAAAATAGTAAATAATATTGTAATTAATAAACAGTACGTAATAAAAACAACTGAAGTTTTTATACACTGTTTTACAAAAAAAAAACGCTGAATTTTTTATGTTCTTCAAATCGTTTTCTGAATTTCAATACTCTGATGAAGTTTTTATTTCTTCAAATCAATAATAAAATTCTGATAGAATACAAAATATAATTAATAATTTCCTTAAGATTGTTATTAATCTGTATTTCTGCAAATATATAAAATAATAATCTTTCTAAAAAAACAAAACAGAAAGTTAGTAAAATTAAATTTCGTAAACAATAAACTTCTTCAAAATAAATTCTGAAAAAACGTTATAGGAACAAATTTAGCCCACTGAATACACAGTGTTTCCTTAAAGAAATTATTCCCCTCAAGTACCCGAGGTTTTCGAATATATCCTCCCAGGATAGAACGATTTAACTCACCGGTGTATCAGTACCTAAAACTCTGGTGATCGGCAAACCACTCGATGGTCGTAAAACACACTGGAATATTTTGTGCAGAAGAAGAAGATTCAGAAAATCTCGTAAGTAAATTCTGAGATTTGAATGACTGTTTATAGCCAACTTGGTGATGTTTCTGAAGAGGTTTGCAACCTTTCAGAACAATCATGGCTATTAGAACAGGTGTGACACTCTAAAGAGGTTTGCAACCTTTCAAAACAGTCATGGCTGTTGGAACATGTGTGACACTGTTTCAGAACCGCCATGGCTGTTGGAATTTTTTTTTCCATCACTTTTCATTCGCCCTTCTTTTGATATTAAATAAAAATCCAACAATAAATACTAAATTATATATACTAATGTAATTAAGTGATAACTTCTCTAAGGAATAATAAATTTATAACGTGGTGTAGATAATTAAAAATTCCTTAAAAGAAGGACTTGCGTAAGTTTTTCAAATAAAATCTACATACCTTTTACTTTTTGTTAATCTTGGTTGACCTTTGAAATTGAAATAGATTATGGAGTCCAGAAGCTAAGTAACTTCTTTTTAGACTCAAGAGGCCAAAATAGGTGCATAAAAGAACTGGATACTATTTTATATGTAGTGCATATTTAACATGCGTCATACGCTAACGGTCAATTATCCGTTAATGTTAACACATGTTTATATTTGATACCGTGACTACGGTGATAAGTAATAGTATAATGCATGTAATACATGCGCTATATGTATAGCTCATGCAATACATTGCGCTATAATATTATTTCATGTACCTAAGAAATTTATAGTTGCTTACTTAAGGCCGAGTGTTCATTCTTAAAAAAGTCATTATTGAGTGACTTTGAACCTATTTTCTTTTGTTCTTCAGCATCCTTTATACATCCCTTCATCTTCATCAATGTATACAAAACTCTTTTTGAATTTCTCTACGATGCCTGATGAGCAAAAAATTAGGATTGTGTTATATTAAGGCTTTGATGGAGAATAATTCAGTATACTACATAAGGGTGGGCATCGGTCGGTTCGGTTTTAAAAATTATTGATTTTTCCTATCGGTTATCGGTTTATAAATATCATCACCCGATAACTAAAGCGATAAGATATTGGATATCGGTTATCGATTTATCAGTTATTGATCATTATCTATTCGGTTATCGGATTACCCGATAAGGTAAAACTAAAATTAAAATGTTGAACGCTAAATATTTAGCGTTCAACACTTTTAATATTTAGCGTCCAAATTTGCATCTGTATCCGAAATTGCTCAATTCTCTCCATTAACCTTTGGTTCATTCATAGCTTTGCGTTATCAAAGCATTTAAATTCCAGTGTTGAACACTGTCTGTGTATCGTTTCTGCAGTAGCATTTCCATAAGGTAAAACTAAAATTAAAATTAAAATGTTGAACGCTAAATATTTACCCGATAAGGTAAAACTAAAATTAAAATGTTGAACGCTAAATATTAAAAGTGTTGAACACTGAAAATTAAAAGTGCGATGATGCTGCAGAAAGCAAAAATATGAACACTGGAAATGCTACTGCAGAAACGATACACAGACAGTGTTCAACACTGGAATTTAAATGCTTTGATAACGCAAAGCTATGAATGAACCAAAGGTTAATGGAGAGAATTGAGCAATTTCGGATACAGATGCAAATTTGGACCTTTTCCTAATTAGAAATTTGGGTTAGACATGATCAAGGTTCACACTTTATGAATCATTCTCCAAGTCGACAATCTTATTAACAATAAAAACAACTTTAAATTTGTGAATATTCATGAAGGCAATTGCACGACGGACGAATTTCATTTCGATACCATACAGACCAAAGCTTCCTGGTGTTTAACAAATCAGGCGCGCCCAGTTTAGGCCAAAAATTTACTATACAAATGTCAGTCCTATCTTAGAAATGGCTATAAGTAGCTTTACCCAAAATTCTATGCGCTTTAAGCAGTGATATTTTTCAGTTGTGCTGAAACATCAATCAACTGATAATAGTTGCAGAAAGCACAAATACAGCTGCTAGCTATAACGACACAGTCCAAAGTCCAAACATAATACTAATATTTCAAATTCAAGTAAACAATACAACAACTACTCAATCCTTATAGGCTTCACCAAATTGCGCTCCAAACAACGCTCAACATGCCTCATTAAGGACTTAGTACCAGTTTGTTGTGCATTGTCACATAAAATAAGATGACAATGACTACATCTTAATTTCCACCATCCGTCATCACCTTCTTTAATCCTTTCATAGTGACTCCAAACATGTGAGATAGCAGATGCAGGAAAAATCTTGAGCAAGTAGAAGCAAACAGAACAATAAACAACACTTGAGCAAACAAGACGTAGAAAAAATATTGAGCAAACATATGCTATTGAGCAAACAGAAGAAAACATCTTGAGCAAACAGAACAATTAACATCCAAAACTTACACGATGAGGGAGTGAGTCGTGACTGGCGGAGAACTTGTAAACTGATGTATGAAGGAGCAACAGAAGTGTTAAAATGTTCTTGGTAGCAATAATTGGAATTCACCATATTATTCTAGAGAAGCCATTAGGCTTCCCAATATTGTAGACTGGAAATGCTGCTGTGGAAAGCACAAATACTGAGATAATTGAGGCACTGCTATAACGAAAAGAGAAACAGAAGAGAGAAACTTCAGAGTGCTTTCAACAGAAAACTTCTATAAGATATTTTTCCAATTCTGATTTAGAATCTGAACTTCCAATCCCATCTTTATGTCTTTTTAATTCTTCAAAGAAAGAACCAAAAGATCCATTTGAAGCTTCCATTGTGTCGAATGAAGAGTTAGATAAACATGAAGAAGGACGACAATCGTTATCTTCTTAATGAGACTTTACATACTCTTCAAACAATGAAGTCATGTATGTATGCACTCCCTTCATGATAATTGGACCTTTCTCTTCGAACATCTTCGCAAGTGCAAAACTAACAGAATCAAACTTGTACCGAGGATCCAAAACACATGAAATAAAAATCATTTTGTTCATTTTTCAAGATCACCCCAATACTTATCAAATTTCTCCTTCATCTTCTTTTCCATTGAACCCAAAAGAACATCTTTATTTAATATCAATTATTTTAAGTAAACAGCAGCTTCACAAATTTCAAGAAAATGATGATTTGATGTAACATAAAGTGAGCCAGATACCCTTACAGTAATCTTATAAAAGATTTCAAGAAATTTTGTCAATTTCTTTACATCTTCCCAATCACTACTCAAAAGTGTACCTGCAGACTTCCATCCACAATATCAACAAACTCAAGATGATGACAAGCTAATATCATGATCAACATATTCTAAATTTGCAGTCTCATATTCAATAGCCCTATTCAACATCAAGTATGTAGAATTCTACCTTGTAGGAACATCCAAACATTAAGATTTCCTAACTAGATTTCCTTCATCACAACATTACTGAAACTTTTTCCACCTAGCATGAGACTGCCTGATATATCTCACTGCTTGCCTAATACGTTGAATAGACACAATTGGTTCTTTTATACCATCATGAACAACACGATTCATAATATGAGCAATACACCTCACGTAAAGGTGCTTACCATTCATGAAAGTGGTCCACAATTTAGTTAACTTCTTAGAAAGCTCCTTCACCGTCACATCAATTGAACTAGCATTATCAACAGTGATAGTGAAAATCTTTTGTAACCCCCACTCTTTCAAACAATTAACAATACTATTTGCCAGAAATGGGACGAAAGTTGATAATTATTTTATGCATTTTCCATTCACTATCAATCCAATGAACAGTAATACACATATAATTTATTCGTTGCAAGGAAGTCCAAGTATCAGTGGTGAGGCAAACTCTCTGATCTTTAAAAGGCTTCACGAACTTACGTTTTTCCTCATTGAAAAGATCAAACAGTCCCAAGTTACAGTTCTACGTGAAGGAATTCGAAAAAAATGGTTGAGCAACTTTCATAAAATTCACAAAACCTTCCTTTTCAACAAAGCTGAAAGGAAGTTCATCAACAATCACCATACGACACAAAGTCTTCCTACATTGTTCTTGATCAAATTTCCATGGACCAACAACTACATTACCCTTGTTACCCCCCCCCCCCCCCCCACCGGAATAGGTTTAATGCCTATTTTAGATTGATTTTTAGCAACTCTTAAAGGCATTTTTGGACAATTGGACATATGTGTAAGGAGTGATTTCGTACCATTATCTTTCGAATCAGCAAAATATTCTTTTTTGCAATATTTATAGACAGCCTTTTGATTTCCTTCTGGATCAATAATTTGGTCAAAATGTTCCCATACAATAGACCTCTTTTTTCTTTGTCTCTTTGTTGTCGATTGAACTGATTGAGATTGTGATGTCGCATTTGAATTAGAAGCTCCACTTTCACCAATCACCTTATCAATCATCATATTTTCAGCCATGTTTTTGTGTCACTGTGAGTTTGAATTAAAAGAAAACAGAGGCAAAAATCAGAAGCAAACAGAGGCAAAAATCAGAAGCAAATAGATGCAAACAGAAGCAAACAGAGGCAAAATTCTTGAGCAAACAGAATAATTAACAAGGCGCAAAAAGAAAAATCTTGAGACAAAACTTACACGATGCTATTGACGAGTGAGGGAGTGAATCGTCGTGACTGGAGGAGAACTGGTGAGGCCCAGGCACTGGCGTGGCATCTGGCGGAGAACTGGTTGTGAGCTTGAGAATTGAGGCTCAGGCACTGGCGTGAACTGAAGAGGGAAGAGAATTAGTAAAATAAAACCCTAGTATATACTTAAGGGTAGATTAGTAAATTACTTCATTCTTATTGGGTTATCGGTTTTCACCCAATAACAAAAATACAAACAGAGACGGAACCGATAACCCAATAAAAAAAATTGTTTACCCCGTTTCCAAACGTTAACCCAATAACCCAATACCGATAACCCAATAAAGAATTAACGGTTCAGGTTATCGGTTTTACCCGATATATGCTCACCCCTATCTTCAACCACATGCTCTCACTCTTTTTCATTATAATTTTTTAGAGAAAAATATTTGACACTAAACTTAATAAAGTATTCGATAAAATTAACAAAATCAGGAAACATAAACCACATAACTGGCAAATTAGATATATTTTCTAACTGTGTGATTCACTTTACAAAATAATTGTATAAATTTTGAAGTGTTTGGAGATAGATATACCAATTTAAACTATATAAAGAAGTTTGTCTTATTTTTTCGTTTAATATTGAAAATAAGCAAAGAATTTTTTTTGGTAATAAATAAGCGAAGAATTAACTATTGTAAACAAGTAACTAAATGTATTCTATACCGTAAATTATTTGCATAAGACCAATCCTTAAATATTACAATGCCTTAGAAAATGGAACGGACAAGAATACAATGGTACATCAGATGGGAGATTGGAATTTTTAATTGTGCGTGTCACATGGGAAAGGAAATGGGCAAAGGAGTGCGTGCGGGATAAAAATAAACACACACAATAGAGCGACGAAAAATGACACTTTGATGGCGCACGATAGCAGATCCTAATTCCTTCCAGCGCACAATAGCAAGGTTGTCATTGTGCCCGGAAATGACTCGCTGACGACGAACTACACTAGCCGATACCTCCAAATTAGTTACCCCTGATCATGGGGTTTCTAAGAAGCTTGAACCTCTGACATTGGGGAACTTCTCCCCCAGAAATTTCAGACTATTGTTGATGATCGCAAAGCTGTATGTGCCGAAGAAGGAATGCATAATCAGTCAAACAAAGTGGATGAGAATACTTGTCAACCTATGCGGCGACTTTAGTTCTCAGAAAGCAATGAATCTAAGGATGCATCCCCAACAGTAGCTGAGATAGTGCAAGGAAATCGAAGTGCTCAGATGGGAAAACCTCTAACGTTTGTTCCTCCTACTGACCGTGAAGGTAAGAAAGTTGTTAAACTCAGTGAGGATGACCTCAAACCTCAAATTGATTACTGGATAACTTCCTTAATTGGATATGTTATTGGTGACAAACCTCTTGAGACAGCTATTGTTAAATTTATGATGCATGTATGGAATTTTGTTTCTAAACCGCAAATTTTGATGCATTATGAGGGCTACTGTATTTTTCAATTCAATTCAATTGCAGATAGAGATCGAGTCATAAAGTCTGGTCCTTATTCCTTTATAAACAAACCTCTGGTGTTGAGAACTTGGGAATTAGATTTCTCCTTCCACAACGACATCTTAAGCACAATTCCAGTCTGAATCAGATTCCCTGGCCTTCCTGTGGGGTACTGGTCAACTGAGGCATTAAGTAAGATGGCAAGTGCAGTTGGAAATCCTCTATATGCTGAAAAGTACACAGCTCATTAAGAGAAGATTTCGTATGCCAGAATCCTTGTAGAAGTGGATGCTGCACAGGCCCTTCCTGAGCAGATAGAAATTGAAACCCCATTTGGGCCAAAGATACAAACAATTGAATATGACTGGAAACCTCTATTTTGTAACCATTGTCTGAAGTTTGGGCACGGCTCTATTGATTGTTGGTATAACACCAACACTGATGAACAGGAGGAAGATGATAAGCCTAAAAGACAGAGTTTCAGAGGAAACAAGAGGTAAAAAACAGTCAAAAAGACATGGAAGGTCAAACAGCATCAAGAACCAACTAAAGTGCAGGAGCAGTTGCCAGAAGTTGTTGATTCCTTTAAGAAGAAATCCAATAACAGTGAACTACTGCCTATAGTCCAAAGGCTGACCCCTCAGAATGAAGAACAATTTGAACCTTGTACTCTGCAGAGTCATCCTGAAAACAACAGTGTGCCTACTTGCAAATTAGTACATGAATGCTCTAAGGGGAAAACAATTATTGATGCATTAGATGATGGCAGGAAAGGACAACAGAGTGATCCTGGTCCTTCTCACCCATGCCCCAAGTTACTATGATCATAGTAACTTGGAATATCAGGGGGCTCAACCAACCCCATAAGTAGAAAGAATTGAAGACCTTCCTTGCTGTTAACAAAGTTGATTTTTTGGGTTGTCTGGAAACTAGAGTTAAGGAACACAAAGCAAAATGAATCCAAGATAAAATTGCTAAAGGCTGGAAAATCCAATGCAACTACTCTAAAGCTGTGAATGGGAGAATCTGGCTGTTCTGGAGACCTCATATCCAGGTTACCATCTCCCAAATGACTGACCAATTCATGCACTGCCTCATTGAAGATTCAACTAGTAAAATTAGATTTCATTTTAGTGTCATCTATGCCCTGAATAATGTGAACCAAAGAAACCAATTCTGGACTGATCTGATGAACATTCCTATTCCAAGTCAAGACCCTTGGTTACTAGTGGTGACTTCAATAATGTCCTAAGCTCTAAAGATAGAATTGGTTCCGCTGTAACTGAAGCTAAAACTAAAGGGTTTAGAGATGCCATAAATGTTTTGCAACTCACTCCTCTCACAGAAAAGGGTTGGCACTACACTTGGACAAATAAGAAGGGTTCTACTACTAGAGTCTATAGTCACTCTCCAATTCTTATCAAAATTGGTGGCCATAAACTGTTACATCCCAAGCCATTCAGAATGTATACAAATATTGTGGAACTGCCTCAATTCCAACACAGCATCCAGAATGTTTGGCAACCAGAATACAGGGGCTCCCCTCTGCAGAAGGTTTGGCACAAACTAAAGATTATGAAGCAGCAATTAAGGGACCTGAATGCACACATGGCTACATACAAGCAAAAACTTGTGCAGGCTAGAGAGGAACCGGATATTACCCAGCACCAACTACAGAAATGTTTACTGTCGCAAGATCTGTTTGATAAAGAGAAAGCACTGCTGGAAGAAACTGAGAAGTGGAGTGCTGTGGAGGAACAGGTTATGAGACAGAAATCCAAAGTTGTTTGGATTGATTGTGGAGATGCAATCACCAAATACTTCCATGCTCAATGGAAAATCAGAACATCTCAAAATAACATCACATCAGTATACAGTGAATCTGGAATCAAACTCACTGACCCTAAAGAAGGGGAGCAGGAATTTCTCACAGTATTCCAATCACTGATGGGGGAATCTATAGAGGAATTAACCTGTGTGAACACTAATATCATCAAAGAAGGACCATGCCTTTCTAGAGCACAACAGTCAGTGCTGATTCAAGAGGTTACCATGGAGGAAATCACTGCCACTATTATGGAGATGCCAAAAGACAAGCACCTGGGGTGGATGGGTTCCCAGTGGAATTCTTCACTAGGAACTGGGACTTAGTAAGAGCGGACATTTTTGCTGCTGCTAAAGAATTCTTCACCACTTGCAGCATGCCTCAAATGATCAACACTACTGCCATTGCCCTTATTCCTAAGGATAAAACCCCTGCAACTGTGAAAGACTACAGGCCTATAGCATGATGCACCACACTGTATAAAATAATTTCCAAAATAATAACCAGAGGACTGAAACTGTGCTTGCTGAACTGGTTGGACAGGCCCAGTCAGCATTCATTGAAGGGAGAAGCATTGTTGATAACATTATCCTCAGTCATGAAATATTCAAAGGCTATTCTAGGAAAGCTATATCACCTAGGTGTGTCCTAAAGGTGGACCTGAGGAAGGCTTATGATACATTGGAATGGAGATTCCTTGAACAAATCTTATGGGGCATAGGATTCCCTGCTAAGTTCACTCAATGGATAATGGCTTGTGTGACTACTGTATCTTACTCCCTGATTCTGAATGGAGGCCTCACTAAACCATTCAAAGCTAGAAGAGGCATTAGACAAGGTGACCCTATGTCTCCCTATCTGTTTGTATTGGCTATGGAATATCTAAACAGGATGCTGGGACAGTTACATAGAAATGGAAACTTCAACTTTCATCCTAAGTGCAGGAAATTGAATTGTACTCATGTTTGCTTTGCTGATGATTTACTATTGTTTTGTAGAGTTGACCCAATCTCGGTTACGATATTAAAGGATGCGTTTACTACTTTCTCTGAAGCCTCTGGCCTTCAAGCTAACATTTCAAAGAGTGAAGTCTACATTGCAGGAGTTCAACATTCTATCAAGGAGCAGATACTGGAGGAATTGGGATTCGCTGAGGGCAAGCTCCCTTTCAGATATCTTGGAGTTCCTCTTGACTGCAAGAAACTAGCTGCCTGCCATTACATGCCTATAATTGAAAAGATCACAGCTAAAGTCACCTGCTGGTCTGCTAAACTCCTTTCTTATGCAGGAAGATGTCAATTGATTAAAGCAGTTATTTTTGGTATACAATCTTACTGGGCTCAGATCTTCATTCTACCTAAGAAAATTCTAAAAGCTGTTGATAACATATGCAGAACCTTCTTATGGACTGGCAATGTTAACCTGTCCAGGAAAGCTCCAGTGGCATGGGAGAAAGTATGCAGACCTATATCTGCTGGAGGCCTAAACATTATTGACATGACGCTGTGGAATAGGGCTGCTATAAGCAAACATCTTTGGAATCTTGCCAATTAGAAAGACTCCTTATGGATAAAATGGGTGCACTGCTACTATATAAAACAAAATGAATTGGAAACTATGATCACTCCTAAGGCAGCCTCTTGGGTAGTGAGGAAAATAATGGATAGTAGAACTATTGTCATGGAAAATCAACAAGGCAGCCTTCTGGACAGTTTACACAGGTACTGTACAATGGAGCATTTCCATATTCAGAAACTGTACCACTCCCTGCTGCCAAATTTCAGCAAAGTTCCATGGAAAGGTCTGATGCTTCTAACGAATGCCCACCCTAGATACAAATTTATTATGTGGTTAGCAGTACAGAAAAGGCTGCCTACTGTAGACAGATTGCAAAAGATAGACATCCAAGTTCCTGCAAACTGTGTATTCTGCCATTACCAGATAGAAACATTTGATCACCTATTCTGTGAATGTTCAGTTACAAAGAGGTTGTGGACTAGACTTTGCACCTGGCTGGGACATCATAGGGTAGTAGGTACCTGGGAAACTGAACTGCCATGGATATGTTCTAAGGCAAAAAGTAGAGTGGCCTTAAATGCTATACCAACTTGTGTGTTCATCAATACAATTGCATTTATGTGGAAGGAAAGGAACAGAAGCATATTTGAATAGAATAAGTATGAAGAGACTCATGTCTGTAGAGAGATTGCCTTGATTATCCATACCAGAGGCAGAAAATGTACTCGATGGAAGACTGGCCTGAGAAAATAGATAGATTTCCTTAGCTATGTTTGTATGATTTACATACTGAGTTTAAGTAGTACTTCGTAAAAAAGAAAACTCAGTCTCGAGTTGATGTAAACTAGGTGGAGCAAGTCAAAAGTTCTGGAATTACCTTGTACATCTTTGAAATAAATGAAATACACTGTTTTATAAAAAAAAAATGCGGGCGGGACTGTCTGATTTTTTAAATAAAATGCATGATTTTACAAGGAAGAGGGCACATGAAGGAGACGCAATGGACAAAGGTTATTGAAAACAAATGCAATTTTTAACTGAAAGCACACCTGGTCTTTGTGTTTTCGAAGCAGTATTCAAGCTGGGAAATTTTAAAATAGGAACATGGGGCAAGGACATAAGTGCACATGCGAGCATGTTCTTTTTAAGCTTTTCGATATTAAGATGCAAGCATGCCGTTGGAGCATCATGATGGGATTCTGCAATGGAATCGACATGCTGGGGAATTACGAGGTCAATTGACAGAAGAAAAATTCGATTTTCATTTGGTGCCTAATAGATGCTACTGCTGATAGCAACGACAAAGGGATATTGTATGCATTTGTGATACCAAGGTAGAGTATAACACTTAACTTTGGTAATAGGATGAATGTAACTATTAAATTTTATTTTTGCATTTCGTAAAATATTCGGACAATGTAATTTCTTTTTCTGTTTAATTAATAATATAAAAACTATCCCTAGCCGCTTGCCTAGGGGATTGCCAAAAAACAAATATTACTATGCCATTTAAATTTGTATGCCAAATTTTTAAGTGTATGGATTTCTAACCAGTTGAATCTTCCAAATAATTTTGAATATTAGCTAAGAACTTCTAGGTGCATTTATTAATATATAGATTTACGTTTGGCACTTAATATGAAAATTCTATTAAAAGAACGCGTGGAACTAGCACTTCTTTAGAAAAACTATTTTCTGTATTTTCATTTTGGTTTAATCTGCTTCTTTCTAAGTATTTCTTCATAGCAATTTATGAGTGCAATAATATATATATTTATATATATATATATATATATATATATATATATATATATATATATATATATATATATATATATATAAAATTATTATGAAGAGGAAATGAAGCAAAACTCTTATCACATTTTTATTTCTTTTTTAGCTTTCATATGGGTTCAGCATTTGAATTTAACTTTTATGCTAATATGACATTATGTTATACTATAATTTAATATGTTAGAATTATATTTTGTGATTTTAGAACATTTGAAAATGAAGCATAAAATTCGACTTTTATTATAATAAAAAGCACATGATAAAGATAAAGGATAACATTTAGGCTGAGCTACGTTCATGGAATAAAACTGTAAATTTGTAAAATTTAATTGTGGCAAATAGTGATCTTATCGGTTGTTTGGTCTCAAAACAAAACAAGGAAAGGAGGTTGTCGTTAGGCTGCTTACCGGTTGATTGAGCGGTTATTTACTCTTAACAGTTTGGCTTATCGGTTATCGATTTTTAAATATATTAATCCGTTAGCCATCCGATAACATATTGGGTGAGTTGGTATAGGTTTAGCTCTTATTAGACGATTATCGGACGAGTTATCGGCCTAATTCAAATGAGGTTATCAACTCCCACCATAACTAGTTTTCCCAGAAGTTGGTGGATACCCAAACATATCTACAACAAATTTAAGTTGTCTCCGAAAAAATGTTTCTCAAACATAAAATTCAATGGACATAAAAATTAAAAGGTTAAGGCTAAGCGATTTCTAAGTATGAATATTTTATTTTTGCTAGAGAAGATTAACAAGAAAAAAGTATCATATAAGATAATGGAATTAACATTAAAACTAATAAATATGTGTTTATGTTTATGTATGCACATAGATCCATTTTATTACAGCTATATTACTCATTAGAAGGGGTACAAAAACCCTTTCACGAGGTTTCAAAATCAATAATTTGTTGATAGGAAACGAACGGTGGAAGGGATATATATATATTCTTAATGGTTTAACGGATTATCCGTAAAGAAAATTGAATAATCCGCCCCAAACCGATAAGCCATTAATGAAAAATTTTAATCAGTTCCCCGTCCGTTAAACCGTTAACCCGATACCAATTAGCCATTAAGATTCGGTTTCGGCTCGTTTTTCGGTTTTGTTTAGGTTTTGAACACCCCTAGTTGTCGTAGACACACCTAAATTAACGATAACGAAATAAGATATCTAGAGAGATGAGGGAGTCCGAGGCCTGCGGATGCCAGCATGTATATTTTGAAGTCTCCGCAGTAAAATCTCGACTAATGCCTGGTAAGAAGTATCTGGATCTGCACAAAAAAAATATACATAAGAGTAGTATGAGTACACTACAATTGTATCCAGTAAGTACCAAGTCTTAGCTCATTGAAATAGTGACGAGCTCAGGTCAGGGCCCTACTGAAAATAAATAAAAGACTGTACAGTTGTAGAGAGTGTGACAGTAATGAAATTGAGACAACGAATAACATATCAAGATTAGCTACACAGAACTAAGAAAATAGTGTAACACAGAGAAAGACAATTAATAATATGCTAAGGAAACAACAACGAAAGACAAGTACAAAAGAATGTGAGAAAAAATCACTACTGAGGTACCGCCTCGTAGTCTCAAATCACAAAAATAAATCACAATCTTTCTTTATATCACCGCGGGATCCTTTACATTTAGTTTTGAAATTTGTTTTGTTTTTGAAATAGCATCCCGCGTTTTAGCCCACCTTATCACATCGATAACTTCTAGTAGTTCCCCTACTAGCCAGGCATATCAAGCCCACCTTATCTCACCGTATGCGTTTCAACACCCAAACTTTATACCACGACATGTGTATCAATATCACAAAGTATCACAAACCGCACCTCAAGTACCCAATATCACAATTTGCCATAGAAACCAAATAATAAAATAATTTCACAATAAGGAGCTGTGATAACCCAACCGGTCGTCTTAAGATTTAATGCCCCGAAACCTGATTAAATTATTTTTCAAGTTTATTTCTGCTATTTTGATTTACCGAAATGTTCGATTTTGAGTTTCGGAGAGTCTTGAGACACTTAGCCCCTAAATGATAGTTTAAGTGTTGGAAAGTTAACCGTAGTCAAAAAAGTGTGAAGACAGCCTCAGAATAAAAATTTGATGGTTTTGTTAGCTTCATTTGGTGATTTCAGAACTAGGAGCGTGTATGGACTGTATTTTGGAGGTCTGTGGATAATTTAGGCTTGAAATGCCGAAAGTTAAATTTTTGAAGTTTGCGGTTCGATAGTGAAATTTTGATCCGAGGGTCGAAATAGAATTCCAAAAGTTGGAATAGTTCTATAGTGTTGAATGTGACGTGTGTGTAAAATTTTAGGTCATTCAGACGAGGTTTGATACACTTTTTGAACGAAAGCGTGTTTTTAAATTTTTTAGAATTCTTAAGCTTGAATCCCATATAAAGTAGGTATTTTGATATTTTTTTGAGTCTTCGGAGGGTTGAAACAAGTTTAAATGATGTTTTCAAATTAGTTCGCAGGATTAGTTGACATCCCGGGGGCCTCGAGTGTGTTTTGGGTGCTCAAACAGGCACTTTTTGCCTTAAACTCATTGCTGATTTTTCTGGTTTTACAGCAATAATTTTTGTTCATTGTGATAGCGTGAGTAAGTCCGCTTAAGTTGAGGCTGGCATAAAATTTGCTTCGGATCGCACAAGCCCTTTCGTGATCGCAGTGGTTGGGCCACTTGGCCTCAGCGATCGCATAAACATCCTAGGCTTGTGGGAGACGAACTATTTACTCTACGCGGTCGTATGAAGCCAACCACGTTCGCGTAAACCTTGAGGAGAGAAGGTCCACGATTGCAAACCCTTCATTGCATTCGTGTTGAAGGATTTTTAGCGTGTGGTAGAATTCACTTCGTGATCGCGACAATATGTCTGCGATCGCATATAACAATGCCTGGGCAGATTCTTAAAAACCCCAATTCAAGGGTTTAAGTCTATTTTCACATTTTCAAATTTGAGAGCTCGGGAGGGGCGATGTTTGAAGACTTTTGCACCTGGGTAACTTGGGTAAGTGATCTCTACACAACTTAGATCAATTTTCTTGATTCCTAACTTAAATCTAGTCTTTAAATTTTAAATTTTGGTGGAAAATTTTAAAAGAAATTGGATAAACTTCATAGGCTGAATTATTTAGCTTTGATTGGGTTTTTGAAACCTAATTTGAGAGGTTCTTATATGATTAGACTCATGAGAGTGCAAGGATTATGAAAATATAAAATTCACCCGATTCCGAGACGTAGGCCCGATGGGCATTTTGGTCATTTTACGTAGTTTCGCGTAATAGCTTAGAGTTTAATTATAGAATCAGTTACTTGAAGTGTTATTTGGTTCCCTACTTCCTCATGGTATTTATGCACGTCCTTGGCATCAACGCCGTCCCAACTAAGGCCGACCTTGAGTAGGGTCGACCCCAGTAAGTGGACGGCCCGGTTAACGACCCAATACGGCATCGTTTGAAGCTCTAACTCTTCCGTACACTGAATCCACCAACTTCTGTACTTTTCTTTGCTTATGTCGGGAAGGTCCCATAATATATAAAGGAAACCTTCACTTTGTAAACTCTCTCATGTATATTTTGCTACTCAGAATATACAACACATTCTCTTTCTCTCTCTCTCTCTCTCTCTCTCTCTCTCTCTTGTGTAAAGATTACTACTTTTCCATTATCTTACATCTTAAGATATCTACATCTCATTATTATCACCGATCTTAGCGCAATAATACTTTCTAGTTCTTATTACGCTTGATTTCCATGTACCCTTTTTATATTCTCGATTGTTCTTGAGCTTAACAAGTATTCATATAACTTTTTAGTCAAACATTTTCCTTCTTAACAAAGGGACATTGTCCCATATTGGAGGAGGAAAAGAATTTTGATGGGTATATATATAATTGCTCTTCTTCTAGTTCTTAAAGAGTTATAAAAAGAATATAAGCCTCGCGCCATCGTTGTCACTCAGCTCGGATTGATTGATTGATTTTTTGAAATAATTTTTTTGTTAATATTAAAGATTAACGTAATATAATTAATCCAAATTATCCGATTTGTAACGGAAAACTAATTTCCTCTGCATTTTGAATTCCCGTTTTACTTTGTGTAAATAACCATTCACATTATGGCCGTTTTACGAGAACAATCATGACAAACCTTCTGAAGAGTTGCACCTCTTCGTTTAAACTCACCATGTTGGCTATATCACACTATTTTCTCAGATTTTCCATACGAAATTTCTGAGTTCCTCTTTTCCTGTCTGCATTGTTTTCTTACAAAACAAACAACGTAAGTGTGATTCGCTGCCGCCATTTATGTTCGTTGAAACACTGGGGTTTGAAGTACCGCTGCACCAGTGTATAATCTATTGTATCCCAGGAGGAAATAATCCACAAGCTCGGGTACTAGGAGAAGATTAAGTTCCTTAAGGAAACACTGTGAATTCAATGGGCTCGGATAGAATTTTATTTCTTCTACATTTCTGTTTGTACGTTATTTTTTTTCTCCTTAATTATTTTACAAATACAACACACTAACACATCTAAAATATATAGTAGTAATTTTTTTTTAATAATTATTTATGGATAACTTAGTAAACTTAGACCTTTTGTTTATTATTATTTTAATCTACATGAAAAGAGTTAAAAACGACAGTTAAAATGGAACGAAGGGGTACAAGAGAAGAGAATACTAATAATGCTCAAACGTTTATTCATCATACCATGCAAAAAAAAAAAAAAGCACTAGCAGTAGTAAGATTTAACGTAATAAATTACGTACGATTTTTAGCCAAGACTGCTTCAGGCTAAGGATAGATTTCAATGAGAGACCTTAACCCAAGAGAGGGAGTTATTTTACATTCAGTGAAACCAGCTTCAGTGAAGAGCTTCTGCCATTCCTTCTTAGTTCTCTCTTTGGCACCATAAAGAACCATCATCAGCAAGTCCATAGAATGTTGTGCTCGAACAAACTCCTCGCTTTGCGTCGGATCCTCCATCACAATGTCTATGATTATCACTTTCCCTCCTTTATCCCTACTTGGAATTGACTCTTTGCATTTCTTCAGTATCTTCACAATCTTCGTCGCTCCAGTTATGCAAAATCCACTGTCCAACCATGAATAATTAAACTTGATCAGTAGATCCAGCGGATTCCAGGGGAGAAGGGAAGGAAACAACGTAATGAATGTACAAGATTTAGTTTCTACAAATTTTCAAAAAGTTTTACAAGCCATAAATATTTATAATATACTCCCTCCCATTCACAAAAACTTTACGTAGCAAAGTTTGAATTGGCACAGTCTAAAACAAGCCATAAATATTTATTAGACTTTAAAAGCTTCTCATTAAGATAAAATGAGAATTTTAAGTTAAATTATTTCCCAAATCTAAAAATTAAAGCTGCTATTTTGTTGGAATGGAAAAAATGGAAATTGTTACCACATAAATTGGATGGAAGGGAAATTTTATAGGTGACCAACGGGTGGGCCGGGCCGGGTCCGGGTCCAATTTTTCTGACCCGTCCGGGTCCGGGCCGGTCCGGTCCGGGTTCAATTAGAGATGGGTTGTTAACGGGCTGGGTTGATCCGGGTCGGGCCGGGCCGGGCCGAGTTTTTTTTTTTTTTTTTTTTTGGAATTACGTATAGTATAAATATTAAGTTATATTAATACTTTGTAATAATTGAATGAACACAACAAAAGATGGGGAAAAAATTGCACTTATTGCAAGTGCTACTTTATTTCTTAAATTCAAAATTTCAAAACTAAAATGTATCATAATTAGTTTACAATTTACATCAAATGGTTTGCATTGCAATAGAAAGTTCTTCAAAATTAATATGAACCGAATGACCTTCTTCTGGAGAGTTAAATTCGGATGGGTTTCCGTGCGTTAATATATCTCCAAGTTCTTCGTCTTCCGGGCTATCAAGATCTTCCTTTCCTTGATTTCTTCGTTCAGATCTTATCCAATCTCTTAGACACACTAAGACTTCCAAAGCATTGCTTCCCAATGAGTGCCGTGTGTCTCCAAGTTGTTGTCTTGCTTGGCTAAATGCACTCTCGGATGCAACAGTGGAAATTGGGACATTCAGGACATCCCGCGCCATAGCGAAAAGAACGGGAAATTGCTTTGAATTTTCATGCCACCAGCCTAACGGTGAAAATTCCTTGGTGCGAGGCTCCTTTTTTCTTCTGCAAGTAAAATTGAAGTTCATCTATATTCCTGCTACTACTTTGAGTGTTAGAAAAAGTTGAAAAAATATTAAAACTATCAATGCCTTCATCATCATCTTCGACTACATTAGAAGTGCTACATTGCATAGTGGGATTTGCAGCAGTTGAAGCACGAGCATTATCACATTGAGTTGCATAATAAGTATATAGATATTGTAAATGTTCATTTAGTTGGTTCATAGATTCATACAAATTTGGGCTTTCAGTGGGCCCAATCTCCATATAAGTGTATAAAGCATTCATTAATTGTTGACAATCAGACATTTTAATTGAAGGATTTAAAACTGCACCAATTAAGTAAACAGGAGGAATTGGAAAGAAATATTTTTTGAATTTTGCTTGCATACTTGCAACAGCATCCGTATATCTATCTTTCTTCTTAAATTCATATAGTAGCAAAGAAATTTCAGCTATATGTACTAAAGCCAAAGTAATAGTTGGGTAATATGCCCCAGAAAACACAACAGTAGCAGTATAAAATTTATGTAAAAATTTAATCACATCACTAATGACCTCCCAGGTATCAGTTGTTAACATACGCCTAGGATCAGTACAATGTGCATTAGCAACTTCTGTTATTGGAAATCTATATTTGTAGCAACATTTTAAAAATATATACGTATAATTCCATCTAGTAACTACTTCGTCGGGCATGAATCTAGGTGTAAGGTTATATTGCATACACTTGTTCTTAAATTCTCTTATTCTAGATTGTCTATTATTTCCCTGAATTACTCCAACTGCTCTTCTAACTAGAGTAATCTCATGTAAAAATAAATCGAGCCCACTTTTAACAATTAAATTGTAAACATGACATGCACATCTAACATGAAAAATATCATCAAGAGGTGGATGTAAATTTAATTTTAAAATTGAAACTGCAGCATTGTTGTTTGAAGCATTATCAAAAGACATACACAAAACTTTTTGGTTTAGATTATAAAATTCGACAACTTCAACAATTGTACTACTAATAAATGCAGCAGTATGACTCTGATCTTCATCATATTTAAAAGCAATAATACGTTTTTGCATACAAGTATTGTCATCTATCCAATGACATGTAATTGTTAAATAATCATTTCTATTTACAGCATGGCCAATATCAGAAGTTAGACATACTCTAGAAGGAAGGTGACTAAACAAATAACGTATGTATGTTTGATATTGGCTGTGAAGTCTAAAGATGTCTGATCTACAGGTACTTCTAGGGATACCTTTAAACATAGGATTGTATATCCTTTGAATATACGTAACAAGATAAGAGGAAGAAGCAAATGAAAAAGGTAGACAACCCAAAGCAATCATTTTCGCTAATTCCTCTCGATCCCTCATTTTATCATATTTTAGGAGACCTGCAGTAGTAGGGTTAAGTGTTGTTGCACTTCCATCCCCATTATTTCCCCATTCTATAGGATGATACTTTTGCATATGTCTAATAAGTGTGCCAGTCCCCCCTAAATTACCTCCGGTCAAATGTTTAAACGTTTCATTACAAAGTCTACACTTAACTCTATCACTATCTTCTATCTCATCAAAAAATTGCCAAACAGGACTTCTTTTTCTACGATTAGATTTAGAAGTTGGAGTGACTGGTGGTCTTCTACCCCTTGTTGCACTAGCAACTCCAACTCCAATACTACCAATATTTCCACTAGTAGGTGTAGGTGGTATCTCATCTTCTATTCCAATTTCGTTATCTTCTATTCCGAAATCTTGGTGTAATTGTTCATAATCAATATTTACATCTTGCAAATTAGGCGATGATTCAGAAACATGTGTTATTGGTTCATTATTACTATTACTACCAGAAGCTATAGGACTTTTTTTACTACTTCCACTTCCACTTCCACTCCTACCAGTAACTTTTCTACACGCTCTTTTAGCAGCATTCAACATATTGGAAAAATTAATATATAAGCTAAAATCAAATATGCAATTAAAATATTAAATAAGAGAAAGAGTTGGAGAGAGTGCACCGAATTCGACAATAAATTGAGCACTTGATTACGCAAATCTGGTGTTACCACGAACAAACGTCAAGCAAGTATTTCAATGTTGAACACTTGAACTTCAAGAATCAAGCTTCGAATGCCGATTTCCAAATAAGAAATTACGATAAATTAAATTCGGGAAAATAAAGACAATAAAATTATGAAAGTAGAATATGAATTCTTGAAAATTGAAGAGAAGAGAGTGATTGATATTTGCTAATTTGAGAATTGAGAGAGAGATAGATAATTTTGAGTGAGGAAATGAAGAAGAGGGGAGGGTATTTATAGATTTTAAGAAGGGTTAATAATGTAATTTAAAAAAAACAAAAAAAACTCAAAATTGGCCAAAAATGCAAAAAGTCCCGTTGGGCAACGGTGCTGGACCGTTGCCAACGGTCAAGTGGGCCCCATGTTTTCAGAAAATTTTTTTTTAAAAAAAAATAAAAAAATTTTACCGTTGGGGACCGGTCCGGGCCGGTCCGGGTTGACCGGTTCGCCCGGAATTTTCCTTCCCGGGCCGGTCCGGGTCAATTGGACGGAATCGCCTAACGTCCTAACCCCTTTCCTCCCCCTAACCCAGCCCCCCCCCCCCCCCGCTATAAACCGGTCCGGTCTGGGCCGGGTTTGACCGGGCCGGTCCGTGCCGGTCCCGGGTCAACCCGGCCCGGTTGACACCTCTAAAGGGAATACATATTTTTGTTCTAGATCTTATTAGACAAGGAAATAAGCTTCTGAAGTCATATATTGTGACGAGATTCATCTAACGCAAACCTTACCCCTATCCTGGGGTAGAGAGGCTGTTTCAAAATAGAAACTTGATATCCTTCCCTCCAAGAACTCCCCACTATGCTCCTGAGGTGATACTAATTAATTGAGAGTAAGAGTTGCTTACCATCAAATCAACCTCTCTTGTCTAAAGATATAAGAAACATCAAATAACAAAAGGAAGCTACAAATTTTTACCTTGAGTAAGATTGCATTAGCATGAGGAATCTCATCAAACATACTTCCTCCTACAAACTCCAAGTTCCAACTTCCCTTGAGATCGGCTACAACACGAGGGAGATCAAATACAATGCATTTTATGGTAGGGTTAGCTTTGGCTATGACTGTTGCTACAGTGCCCGTTCCACCTCCTACGTCCACCAACGACTCCAACCCCTCAAATACATGTTTACACTCCTTAACAAAAACATCAGATATCAATCTTGAATCACTAGCCATTGCATCATTGAAGTCACTTCCTTGTCTTGGTTTTTCCGCCATATAATCCCAGAAGGATTTGCCATGAGCAGTATGAAAAGCAGTAGGGAAATCATTTTGGAACCAACTACTTAACTCAAACCATGCTTTCTGAATGAATGGTTCATGGTTGATAAGCAAGAGTGACCTCATATTCAAGGGCTCATTCCTTACAAGAAGGCGACTAGCTGGGGTAAGAGAATAATAGTAATGATCATTTTCATGTTGATTCAGGAAACCAGAATGAACTAAAAACCGCAATAAAATTGGCATGGAGGAAACTTTACAAGGATGCAGGGGAAGTTGAGATAAAAGGTCAGAAAGACACATTGGCTTACCATGTTTGTAGAGGACATCAGGGATGCCCAGTTGAACTGCACATCTTACTGCTGAAGAATTTGTGAAGTTGAAAATATGGTTCCAGGTTTGAGCTTGAGCTTGGAAAAGCTCGCTGGAACTCATGACTGACATTTCTAATGAAACATGTATTACTTATAGCAGCATGTATTACTTATAGCAGCATGTATATTTGAATACAAGTACTCTCTCCTCAAATGGACTATACTGGTT
The DNA here is from genome assembly GCA_034376525.1 of Nicotiana benthamiana. Classification (NCBI taxonomy): domain Eukaryota; kingdom Viridiplantae; phylum Streptophyta; class Magnoliopsida; order Solanales; family Solanaceae; genus Nicotiana; species Nicotiana benthamiana. The sequence goes on along the minus strand of CM067338.1, from coordinate 15,133,858 downwards.
GTTGTTTAAAAAACAAAGATATTGTGTTAAAAAATGTTTTTTTAGGTTTCAGCCGGCCATTCATTTCTTCAGCCCCCATTCATTTCCAAGCCACCTAATTTGACAATTATTTTCAACTGCCCAACATGTGTTATAAAATAAAAACAATTTAGTAGAATATGAACAAGAAATATAAGCAACTTAGTGAAACATAAACAAGAAATGTTGATAGAGAGAAGGAAGAGATTTTCTTCTTCAATTGTGTGTATTCTCCTATCTATTACAAAACCTTTATATAGGCATAAAAAGTGAAAAAAATATGCCATGGAATATGTCGTTGAACATATAAAATATGTCATTGAATATGTCATAAACCATTTGGGATGAAGATCATGGAAGAAGAGTAGACATCCACCATAATTTATTATTTATCATAACACTCCCCCTTATTTTATGGCACATGACATGTGCCAGTTCTACAAATAACATAGCTTGCTTTTACACAGGAGTCTTCAACTAGGGGTGGGCATCGGTCGGTTCGGTTTTAAAAATTATCGGTTATCGGTTTATAAATATCATCACCCGATAACTAAACAGATAAGATATTGGTTATCGGTGATAGATTTATCGGTTATTGATCATTATCGGTTTACCCGATAAGGTAAAACTAAAATTAAAAGTGTTGAACGCTAAATATTAAAAGTGTTGAACACTGAAAATTAAAAGTGCTATGATGCTGCAGAAAGCACAAATATGAACACTGGAAATGCTACTGCAGAACGATACACAGGCAGTGTTCAACATTGGAATTTAAATGCATTGATAACGCAAAGCTATGAATGGACCGAAGGTTAATGGAGAGAATTGAGCAATTTCGAATACAGATGCAAATTTGGACCTTTTCCTAATTAGAAATTTGGGTTAGACATGATCAAAGTTCACACTTTATGAGTCATTCTCCAAGTCGGCAATCTTATTAACAATAAAAACAACTTTAAATTTGTGAATATTCAAGAAGGCAATTGCACGACGGACAAATTTCATTTCGATACTATACAGACCAAAGCTTCCAGGTGTTTAACGAATCAGGTGCGCCCAGTTTAGGCCAAAAATTTACTATTCAAATTTGAGTCCTAACTTCGAAATGGCTATAAGTAACTTTACCCAAAATTCTATGCCCTTTAAGCAGTGATATATTTCAGTTGTGCTGAAACATCAATCAACTCATAATAGTTGCAGAAAGCACAAATACAACATCTAGCTATAACGACACAGTCCAAAGTCCAAACATAATACTAATATTTCAAATTTAAGTAAACAACACAACAACTACTCAATCCTTATAGGCTTCACCAAATTGTGCTCCAAACAACGCTCAACATGCCTCATTAAGGACTTAGTACCAGTTTGTTGTGAATTGTCACATAAAACAAGATGACAATGACTACATCTTAATTTCCATCATCCATCATCACCTTCTTCAATCCTTTCATAGTGACTCCAAACATGTGAGATAGCAGATGCAGAAAAAATCTTGAGCAAGTAGAAGCAAACAGAACAATAAACAACACTTGAGCAAACAAGACGCAAAAAAAATATTGAGCAAACAGAAGCTATTGAACAAACAGAAGCAAACATCTTGAGAAAATAGAACAATTAACATCCAAAAATTACACGATGAGGGAGTGAGTCGTGACTGGCGGAGAACTGGTAAACTGATGTATGGAGGAGCAACAGAAGTGTTAAAATATTCTTGGTAGCAATAATTGGAATTCACCATATTATTCTAGAGAAGCCATTAGGCTTCCCAATATTGTAGACTGGAAATGCTACTATAGAAAGCACAAATACTGAGATAATATATTGTAGAAATAGAAAGTTCATTAAGTTCTGCAATGCAAAACCAATGGAAATAATAGGCATTAACAACCATAGTTGATAGTACCAAAGCAACTGAAGTACTGCTAACGATTTTGTATAGCACTGCCTATCACTTATCAGCAGCTATTTTGTTACTTAGATATTTTCAATACAAACTCGGTTAGCAAACAGAAAACAAGTGAGGTACTATAGGCACTGCTATAACGAAGAGAGAAACAGAAGAGAGAAACTTCAGAGTGCTTTCAACAGAAAACTTCTGTAAGATACTTTTCCAATTCTGATTTAGAATCTGAACTTCCAATTCCATCTTTATGTCTTTTTAATTATTCAAAGAAAGAACCAAGAGATCCAGTTGAAGCTTCTATTGTGTCCAATGAAGAGTTAGATAAACATGACGAATGACGACAATCGTTATCTTTTGAATGAGACTTTACATACTCTTCAAACAATGAAGTCATTTATGTATGCACTCCCTTCGTGATAATTGGACCTTTCTCTTCGAACATCTTCGCAAGTGCAAAACTAACAGAATAAAACTTGTACCAAGGATCCAAAACACATGAAATGAAAATAATTTTGTTCATTTTTTCTGGATCACCCCAATACTTATCAAATTTCTCCTTCACCTTCTTTGCCATTGAACCCAAAGGAACATCTTTATTTAATATCAATTGTTTTAAGTAAACAACAGCTTCACAAATTTCAATAAAATGTTAATTTGATGTAACATAAAGTGAGCCAGATACCCTTACAGTAATCTTATAAAAGATTTCAAGAAATTTTTTCAATTTCTTTACATCTTCCCAATCACTACTCAAAAGTGTACCTGCAGGACTTCCATCCACAATATCAACAAACTCAAGATGATGTGACAAGCCAATATCATGATCAACATATTCTAAAAATGCAGTCTCATATTTAATAGCCCTATTCAACATCAAGTATGTAGAATTCTACCTTGTAGGAACATCCAAACATAAAGATTTTCTAACTAGATTTCCTACATAACAACATTCCTGAAACTTTTTCCACCTAGCATGAGACTGCCTGATATATCTCACTGCTTGCCTAATACGTTCAATAGATACAAATGATTCTTTTATACCATCCTGAACAACAAGATTCATAATATGAGCCATACACCTCACGGGAAGGTGCTTACCATTCATGAAATTGGCCCCCCATTTAGTTAATTTCTTAGAAAGCTCCTTCAACGTCACATCATTTGAACTAGCATTATCAACAGTGATAGTGAAAATCTTTTGTAACCCCCACTCTTTCACACAATTAACAATACTATTTGCCAGAAATTGGATGAAAGTTGATAATTATTATATGCATTTCCATTCACTATCAATCCAATGAACAGTAATACACATATAATTTATTCGTTGCAAGGAAGTCAAAGTATCAGTGGTAAGGCGAACTCTCTGATCTTTAAGAAGCTTCACGAACTTACGTTTTTCCTCATTGAAAAGATCAAACAGTCCCAAGTCACAGTTCTACGTGAAGGAATTCCAAAAACAGGTTGAGTAACTTTCATAAAATTCACAAAACCTTCCTTTTCAACAAAGCTGAAAGGAAGTTCATCAACAATCACCATACGAAACAAAGCCTTCCTACATTGTTCTTGATCAAATTTCCATGGAACAATAACTACATCACCCTTGTTAGCCCCCCCCCCCCCCCAGGAATAGGTTTAATGCCTATTTTAGATTGATTTTTAGCAACACTTAAAGGCATTTTTCGACAATTGGACATATGTGTAAGGAGTGATTTCGTACCAGTATCTTTCGAATCAGCAAAATTTTCTTTTTTGCAATATTTACAGACACCCTTTTGATTTTCTTCCGGATCAATAATTTGGTCAAAATGTTCCTATGCAATAGACCTCTTTTTTCTTTGTCTCTTTGTTGTCAATTGAAATGATTGAGATTGTGATGTCGCATTTGAATTAGAAGCTCCACTTTCACCAATCACCATATCAATCATCATATTTTCAGCATGTTTTTGTGTCACTGTGACTTTGATTTAAATGAAAACAGAGGCAAAAATCAGAAGCAAACAGAGGCAAAAATCTTGAGCAAATAGAACAATTAACAAGGCGCAAAAAGAAAAATCTTGAGATAAAACTTACACGATGCGATTGACGAGTGAGGGAGTGAATCGTCGTGACTGGAGGAGAACTGGTGAGGCCTAGGCACTGGTGTGGCGTCTGGCACAGAAATGGTTTTGAGCTTGAGAGTTGAGTCTCAGGCACTGTTGTGAACTGAAGAGGGAAGAGAATTAGTAAAATTGAACCCTAGTATATACTTAAGGGTAGACTAGTAAATTATTTCATTCTTATTGGGTTATCAGTTTTTACACAATAACAAAAATGCAAACCGAGACCGAACCGTTAACCCAATAACCCAATACCGATAACCCAATAAAGAATTAACGGTTCGGGTTATTGGTTTTACCCGATATATGCCCACCCCGAACACTACAATTGTTTCCATAGTATATTATTAAGTTGCCCCTCACATTCGAGTACCACGCGTTAATATCCCTGGTTTGTAATAGGATGAGTGTGTTTAAACGTTCAGTTAGTCTTAAGGTAGCCGGAATTTATCCGTATTCGCTTACTCCACAAGGAGTGGCTTGTTATGCAAGTTTAACATCAATAAAGATGAAACTCAACAAGATTTTTTGGAGAACTCCAGATGAACACATGAATGTTCTTGTGTTAAGCATGCTAAAAATGTACGTGAAGTCCAAAGACGTCAATAGGACTAATGTTCCACAAAATAAGTCTAACACTCAACCATCTAGTGCTACTTTTAGAGTTGTTTTATCTGAACAAGTTCCTTATGAAAGAGTCTGGCATGATCTAAAATTATCTCCAAGGGTTAACAAGAAGAAAGGATACAACTTCTCACCAATGCAGCAACACGGAGGGGCGTCAAATTTACAGAATTCACAGGCTGAGTGGCAAATTACAACTTATGCTAATGTAATATAACTATTTATTTTAAGTATAAGAATAGTAATAAGTCTTATTTCTTTCATAGTGATTACCGGTCATATATAAATTTTACAAGTTATGAACGAATTGTTAGAATATATGCTCAACGCTGGGGGGGGGTGAATAGCGTTTAATTGAAAATCGCAGGAATAAAAATCCAAGTAAATGCGGAAATAAAAGAGTAAGGAGGGAGCACACCAAATTTATACTGGTTCGCCAGAACGTGTGGTTACGTCCAGTCTCTCGAGAGACTCTCTCGAATTTCAATTAAGCTTACAGGTGCTCAACAGGCCAATACAACCTTAGAACTTGAGTCACACAAGCCTCAACAACGTTTGCTCGAAGATACCGCACTCCAAGACTTCAATCGAAGGAATGAAACTTTCCATCTTACAACAACAAGGAATTAAAACTTCCCTTCAAGTGTATGCAAACACTTAGCACTCAAAAACAAGACTCTCTTACAGAGTAGATATGAGTAAACTTAATACGCTCAAGAACACAACAACTTCTTCAAGATTTTGGCTCTCAAAAGCTATGAATCATGAATGAATTTTATGCAATGTAAGTATATCAGTTGTTGAAAAAATAATAATCAGTTGTTGTGAGAAATGAGAGGTTTTGAGGTGTATTTATAGCCCTCAAAGATTAAGTGACCGTTGCCCAATAGTTAAACAATAATTCTGATTTTAAGGCAGCATAATCGATTATTTAAGTGCATAATCGATTATCTTAACGTTCAAAAAAACTAGTTGTTGGATGGCAACGGTAACTAGAATAATCGATTATTTTTAGGATAATCGATTATTCCTCAGAGAATAATCGATTATTCAACCTCTCTGTAATTTCCAGTTCTAGCTGGAAAATAAGGATAATCGATTATCTTATAGTGATAATCGATTATCGTGCCATTCTGCGATTTCCAGTTTTAGCTGGAAACACAGGATAATCGATTATCTTAAATGGATAATCGATTATCTGCAGTATAATCAATTATAAAAAACGTTTTCCAAGTGTTTAGTTGATGACCATAAATCAAGTGTGATTTTTATGAAAATAATGATTTGGAATATGTTTAAATTATGTCCAAAAGTGGAAACCAATGTCAAAAACCATCTTGGCTAAAATGAAAACGTTAAGAATCATTTTGTTTTAAGTATCACAAAAATATTTATGATATGCATGATTTTATAAAATGATATTAGAGAGAAGCCAAGACTTGAATCTATTGTCGGATCAAGATCACAATGCAAAATGACTCATATATGTCTTCAGTACATCTCTTGATCTTGTTCTTGTCTCTTCTGTTCTTGGACTCTACTTTGGTCCGTTAGCCATTCTTGCCTTTCTTGTTCAATTATGACTTGGAAATTTATTAACTTTGCTTTCATGTTCGATTTGTCATTCATCAAAACCTACTAGAACGAACACGACTTTTAACGATAATGAAAGTGTGTTTCAATAATAACTTACGACGATTTGGCATTTGTCAACTTTGCATCCACGTCGGTTTGTCATTTATCAAAACCTACAAAAATGAACACAACTTTAGTTTAATGTCTTTGAGAGTGTGTTCCAACAATTTCCCCCTTTTTGAAAATGGCAAACCGAGATGGGAATATGCATAGGTGATTATAAATGAGTGATAATGGCAAACCAAGATGTATAGGTGATTGTGCCAATACATAATGAGTGATAATGAGTTCCCCCTCAATTTATGCCAAATATGTTAATGTTTGTGCATAGCCCTTTTCTTAAAGTATGTCATAGCCCCTTTTCTTAAAAAAATGTTAATTTTTCATAGCCCCTTTTCTTCTCCCTTTTGACATTGGCGAAAAGAAGATCTTATTGATTAAGGGAAAGAACATAAAATACATAATGGAAGCATAAAAGAAAAAAAAACATAGACTAAAAATTATTCAAAATTAGGAACTGTCATCATCTTCGTCATCATCATCCTTCTCGGTTTTCGGCACTTCACTTGACTCTCCCGGAAAGTCGTCGGTGGCGTGAGCATAGGGGTAGTGAACGTGATCAAAGTACCCATGAAGCTCACGACCCAATTTCTGCACATTCCTTTTCGTGCGGGCGACGTTCATGTCAATCCGAGTGATAGGGGTAGATAAGGCTGCAATTTGCTCCGAAGTTGATTGGAGAGTGGTAGCCGAAGGGGCACGGGAGCTACGTCTTTGTGGAGGAGGCGCAGCCGGTTGATCACCGCTAGCATGGAAGGAAGTCTCTTGGATTTCCCAATGCTTAGTACGGTTTTTCTTTGGCCCGACGTCCGGGCGGATTTCTAAGATCTCGAAGAGAGACATCACGGTAAGGGCATAGGGGAACGACTTATCATCCCCGATTGCATCATGCATATGTGTCATCACAAGTTTGCACCAATTGATGCGCGCGTTGTTAATGATGTCGTGCATGAGTTTAGCATCCTCGTGTGAGAGGGTGGTGTGGTTGAATTTTCGAGGCTTGAGAATTCGTGTGATGATATAGAAAATAAGGCGGTACTCTGGGAGCATCCGAGTTATAGTTGGACGACGATGCTCCGCAGTTGGAGTGAATGCCCCAATTCCAATTTGTTGAAAAAGGTTTTGCTCATCAAAAAGCACTCCTTCTTCCCCGGCGTAGTGCACGATATCATCACCGGTTCGAGGCAACTTTGTGAGGATGCTTATGTTTTCCTCACTTAAAGAAATGTGAGCTCCATTGACATAAGAGAAGAGTTCACCATCGTCATCCTTCTTTAAATTAGAATAGAATGCGCGGATAAGATGCGGGTGAATATAGGAGGTTTGGAGGTAAATAAATTCAAGAAGTTGGTTTTGAATCAATATATTCCTCGTTGATAAAGGAACAAAATTGCCGAAGTAACGAGCGGTTGAGAATCGGGGAGGAAGAATTTCACGATTCTCACACTTTTCTAAATACCTAGCGAGGTCGGTCTCATTTTCGAACCATTTGAATGATCCGTCCTTGTAGTTATGGACAGACGGAGGAGGAGGAACGGAAGATGAGGCAACGTTCTTTCCGGAGCGTGCTCTTTTTGAGCTTTTACCAGCCATTTTATGAAGAGCAACAGAAAATTTGTAACGGTTTATGAATTTTTGAAGTGAATTTTGGGAGGAAATTGCTTGTGATGTGAGGATTGTGAAAGGATTTCACCTATTTATAGTGAAGATGTCTTGAAGACCCTTGAGCAATTAAAAGAGCTGAATTTTTGGCTTTCAAACGCTAAAAAATGGTCACAAATTTTAAATTTTACCGTTGATAATCGATTATCTTTAAGGGATAATCGATTATCTGCCTTCAGTTGAAATTCCAGAGGCCTCAGGCAATCGATTATCTGATCTGAATAATCGATTATCCTGTTTTTGATCCAAAATTCTGAAAAGACAGAAACATTGGATAATCGATTTTGTTAGTATCAATAATCGATTATGTGCTACTAAAGTTCTAGGAAATGTCCAATGTGACTTAAAAAGATTCGAATTTGTTCCCCCTGACTTTGAGGCCATTTTGATACCTGCAAAAAAGAGTTAGACGTCTCCGACGCTCAAGTTAGTAATGGTTTAAGTAAATATTTCACAAATGCACATATTATATCATCGTGGAATCAAGTATTCCGAGTTCGCTACGAATGCGGAAAAATGACTCTTTCTCTAAAGGTTTTGTGAAAATGTCGGCTAATTGATATTTTGTTTCCACAAACTCAATCTCGACATCACCTTTGAGAACATGATCTCTAATGAAATGATGCCTAATTTCAATGTGTTTCGTCCTTGAATGAAGAACGGGGTTCTTCGTCAAGCTTATGGCGTTAGTATTATCACACCGAAGAGGTATATTATCAATACTAAGACCATAATCCAAGAGTTGTTGCTTCATCCAAAGGATTTGAGCACAACAACTCCCCGCGGCCACATATTCGGCCTCTGTGGTGGATAGCGCAACACTTACTTGTTTCTTACTAAACCATGATACTAAGGAACTACCAAGTAAGTGGCATGTTCCACTCGTGCTTTTCCGGTCCAATTTGCAACCCGCAAAATCAGAGTCGCAATGGCCAATGAGTTGGCATGAAGAACCTTTGGGATACCTAAGTCCTACATTCATAGTGCCAACAAGGTATTTCATTATCCGTTTTACCTCAGTTAAGTGCGATTCCTTCGAACAAGATTGATACCGAGCGCATAAACAAACGCTAAACATAATGTCCGGCCTACTTGCGGTAAGATAAAGAAGGGATCCGATCATACCTCGATACTTCTTTACATCTACTTCCTTACCTTTTTCGTCTTTGTTAAGGTGATCGGATGTGCTCATGGGAGTAGCCATTGCTTTGGCGTTGTTCATCTCAAAACGTTTGAGCAACTCCTTGAAATACTTAGATTGACAAATGAAAGTCCCTTCTTTCATTTGTTTCACTTGCAATCCCAAGAAGAAATTGAGCTCACCCATCATTGACATCTCGAACTCACTTGTCATCATTTTCGGAAATTCCTTGTACAAAAATTCGTTAGTAGCACCGAAAATAATGTCATCTACGTAAACTTGAACCAAGAGGATGTCTTTTTTTTTTTACTCTTGATAAAAAGTGTTGTATCAACTTTCCCCCTTTTGAACTCATTGTCCAAAAGATATTTACTTAAACGTTCGTACCAAGCTCGGTGAGCTTGTTTAAGACCGTAGAGTGCTTTCTTGAGTTTGAAGACATGATCGGGTGACTTAAAGTCTTCGAAACCCGGGGTTTGTTCAACATACACTTCCTCTTGAATAAAACCATTGAGGAAGGCACTCTTGACATCCATTTGGTATAATTTAAAATCCATAGATGAAGCAAAAGCATGTAATAAACGAATAGCTTCTAAACGTGCTACTGGTGCATAAGTTTCTTCACAATCAATGCCTTCTTCTTGATTGTAGCCTTTAGCTACGAGCCTAGCTTTGTTTCTAGATATAATACCGTTTTCATCAAGTTTGTTACGGAACACCCATTTCGTACCAATTACGGTGTGATCATTAGGTCTTGGCACCAATTCCCAAACGTCATTACGTTTGAATTGGTTAAGTTCCTCTTGCATTGCCGAGGTCCAATGTTCATCCTCAATTGCTTCGGAAATGGTTGTAGGTTCAATTTGTGATACAAAGCCATGTGACCTACGGTGTCCTTAAGAGAGTTTTGAGTACATACCCCTTTGTCGATGTCGCCAATTACCTTATCGAGAGGATGATTTCTAGACGTCCTCCAAGCTTTCGGTATCGTCTCTTCCTCTTGTGGTTGTTTCTCTTCCAAGGGTTGTTCCATGACTTCGTCTTGGAATTCCTTTGGGCTCTCCTTTGCCTCATCATCTTGAAGATTAATCTTCTGCAATGAATCTGCAAGATCATTACAAATATTCTTTCTTGCCAAGCGAGCATCAATTTTGGAAAATACAACATGAGGGGACTCCTCAATAGTTAAGGTGTGTTTATTAAGGACTCTATAGGCCTTGCTACGCAATGAATAACCGAGAAAAATACCTTCATCGGATTTTGCATCAAATTTCCCCAAGTTGTCCTTTCCGTTATTATGAACAAAACATTTACAACCAAAAACTCGAAGATGGGAGAGGTTTGGATTTCTTCCCTTGTAAAGTTCATATGGCGTTTTCATGAGTATCGGTCTTATGACAGCTCGGTTTAACACATAGCTTGCGGTACTCACGGCATCCGCCCAAAAATACTTAGGAATTTTTGACTCATCGAGCATGGTTCTAGCCATCTCTTCGAGACACCGATTTTTACATTCCACCACTCCATTTTGTTGTGGTGTACATGGAGCAGAAAAGTTGTGCTCAATGCCAAGTTCGTCACAAAAATCCGCAAAGAGATTTCATTCGAACTCTCCACCGTGATCACTTCTAATGGAGGTAATTGTTGTGCTCTTTTCATGTTGAACACGTTTAAGGAAACTTTTGTAAACTTCAATTGCCTCACTTTTGTGAGTTAGAAATAATGTCCATGTGTATCTAGAGTAGTCATCAACAATAACAAAAGCAAAGTTGTTTCCACCAAAACTTTTTATTCTTGATGGTCCAAAGAGATCCATGTGCAAGAGTTGTAAAGGTCTTGTTGTTGATACAACATTTTTTGATTTAAAATATGCTTTTACTTTCTTCCCTTTTTGACATGAATCGCAAATGGTGTTTTTCTCAAACTTGATTTTTGGGAGTCCAACTACTAAGTCTTGTGAAACTAATTTATTCAAAAGATTCATGTTAACATGAGCTACTCTTCGATGCCATAGCCTCATATCATCCTCTTTACTCATGAGGCATTTAGCAAATTTTGATGAAGAATTTTCAAGATTAACCATATAAATATTATCAATTCTATCACCATGTAAAATAACCTTATTATCACTAAGACGTTCAACCATACATGATTTAGAATTGAAAATCACACGATTTCCCTTGTCACACAATTGACTTATGCTCAAGAGATTGTGCTTAAGACCCTTAACTAATAAAACATTATCAATAGAGGAGGTTTCATCCTTACCAACCGAACCAATGCCGATTATTTTTCCTTTGCTATTGTCTCCAAAGACTACGTTTCCTCCTTTGGCGGGTCTTATTTGTAAAAATTTGGATGCATCTCCGGTCATGTGCTTGGAGCATCCGCTATCAAGGTACCAAAGTACACTTGATGCCTTCAAGCATACCTACATACAAAATCAATGAGATTTTGGTACCCAAGCCATTTTGGGTCCTTGGGTGTTAGGTGAAAAGTGGGAGTGTGTGAGATGTCTATGTCTAGTGAAGCAGACCGGAGCTATATGTCCTATCTTATTACAATAATGACAAATGACATTTGGATTATGCATTCTCATAGGATGATAATAGCTTCTAGGTGGTCTAAATTCATTTACTCTATTTTGAGGAATGTAGTTTCCATGCACTTTTTGAAAACCATTTCTAGATGTTCTAAGGTGCTCAATATTTCTCCTAGTGTTTATTCTAGGATGTCTAGTGTTCCTAGAATTATTATTTCTAGGTTATCTATTAACATTGACTTTGTCTTTCCTAGGTTGAGCCTTGGGTTGCTTAGGATTTTCTTCAACTTTTTCATTCATATTAATGTTATTTTCGAAACCTATACCATGTTTAGTGGATTTCAAATTGTCAAGAACTTTATTGAGGTTTTTATGAGAGGAATTGAATTTGTTCAAAGTACCCTTAAGATTTTCTACTTGATCTTTGAGGGATTTACAAGACGTGCAACCTTTGTTTGAGCCTTCGGGTTTGTCGGCGCTTCTTTTGCCAAAAAATTTATTTTCTTCTTTTAATTTTATATTATCTAGGCTCAATTTTTCCAAATCCTTTTCCTTTAGAGAAAGTTGTTTCTTCAAATCCTTAATAGTTTTAGAAGCGCAAATAAATTCGCCGTATAATTCATCAAAAGCATCTTGCATATCTTCATAAGTATAAGAATTTTTAGAAGAAGTTTCGCATACCTCTTCTTGTGTTTCCTCATGTGCCATGAGACATAAGTTGGCAGTCTCATCTTCTTCTCCGTCACTTGAATCATCCCCGGAGTCGCCTCCCCAAGAGATGTAGGCTCTTTGTTTCTTGACGAACTTTTTTTCCGTCTTGCTGTTTGGACATTTGGGTTTAATATGCCCAACTTCTCCACATCCATAGAATTTGAGTTGTCCTCCTTGCCTCTTTCCCTTCCGTTCATACTCTTTACGCATAAACTTGTGGAACTTTTTAATAACGAGTCCAAACTCGTTATCCTCATCGCTTGAATCCTCAATGACTTGAGGTTGTGATGTGGAGGCTTTGAGTGCGATCCTTCTTTTCCTTTGATCTTCCAAAGGAGGGTTAAGAATAGTAGATTTGTATGTCTTAAGATTACCTCGAAGCCCGTCTATAGTGACGTTGGTGATGCCGATTGATTCTTGAATAGCATCGGCTTTGGAACGCCACTCCGGAGTGAGGCTCCGCAGAATTTTTCGTACCAGCTCCTTGTCTGTGTACGTCTTTTTGAGTGCATGGAGGTTGTTGACGATTTTTGAAAATCGTTCAAACATATCGTCTATTTTCTCATTTTCCTTCATACGAAACAATTCATATTCATGGGTTAGAAAATCAATTTTAGCTTCTCGGACTTGGTCCGTACCTTCGTAGGTGACCTCTAGCTTCTCCCACATTTGTTTAGCCGTGGTGCAACATGAAATCTTTCTATAATCATCGGGATTTACTGCACAGTACATCATGTTGATGGCCTTGGCATTGTTTTCCACCTTTTTGATGTCCTCCGCATCATATTCGTCTTTTGTCTTTAGGACGACTTTATCCTCGACTTTCTTAGTGGGCAATTGTTCTCCATTTTTGATAATTTTCCATAATAGAAAGTTGTTTGATTGGATGAAGATTCCCATCCGCTCCTTCCAATAAGTGTAACTAGTGCCATCAATGAGTGGTGGCCTTGTGGTGCATTGTCCCTCACCTATTCCTGCATAAAGATTGCGAGTAGAAGCCATAGATTGTTTCTCTCAAACTGTTAAGTCTTTCAAAGAGTTAAGCTCTGATACCAATTGTTAGAATATATGCTCAACGCTAGAGGGGGGGTGAATAGCGTTTAATAGAAAATCGCAGGAATAAAAATCAAAATAAATGCGGAAATAAAAGAGTAAGAAGGGAGCACACCAAATTTATACTGCTTCGCCACAACGTGTGGTTACGTCCAGTCTCTCGAGAGACTCTCTCGAGTTTCAACTAACTCCGTTAAGCTTACAGGTGCTCAACAAACCAATACAACCTCAGAAGTTGAGTCACACAAGCCTCAACAACGTTTGCTCGAAGATACCGCACTTCAAGACTTCAATCGAAGGAATGAAACTTTCCTTCTTACAATAACAAGGGATTAAAACTTCCCTTCAAGTGTATGCAAACACTTAGCACTCAAAAACAAGACTCTCTTACAGAGTAGATATGAGTAAACTTAATATGCTCAAGAACACAACAACTTCTTCAAGATTTTGGCTCTCAAAAGCTATGAAACATGAATGAATTTTATGCAATGTAAGTATATCAGCTTGTTGAAAAAATAATAATCAATTGTTGTGAGAAATGAGAGGTTTTGAGGTGTATTTATAGCCCTCAAAGATTAAGTGACCGTTGCTCAATAGTTAAACAATAATTCTGATTTTAAGGCAGCATAATCGATTATTTAAGTGCATAATCGATTATCTTACTTAAACGTTCAAAAAAACTAGTCGTTGGATGGCAACGGTAACTAGAATAATCGATTATTTTTAGGATAATCGATTATTCCTCAGAGAATAATCGATTATTCAACCTCTCTGTAATTTCCAGTTCTAGCTGGAAAATAAGGATAATCGATTATCTTATAGTGATAATCGATTATCGTGCCATTCTGTGATTTCCAGTTTTAGCTGGAAACACAGGATAATCGATTATCTTAAAAGGATAATCGATTATCTGCAGTATAATCAATTATAAAAGACGTTTTCAAAGTGTTTAGTTGATGACCATAAATCAAGTGTGATTTTTATGAAAATAATGATTTGGAATATGTTTAAATTATGTCCAGAAGTGGAAAGCAATGTCAAAAACCATTTTGGCTAAAATAAAAACGTTAAGAATCATTTTGGTTTAAGTATCACAAAAATATTTATGATATGCATGATTTAATAAAATGATTTTAGAGAGAAGCCAAGACTTGAATCTGTTGTCGGATCAAGATCACAATGCAAAACGACTCATTTATGTCTTCAGTACATCTCTTGATCTTGTTCTTGTCTCTTCTGTACTTGGACTCTACTTTTGTCCGTTAGCCATTCTTGCCTTGCTTGTTCAATGATATGACTTGGCAATTTGTTTACTTTGCTTTCATGTTCGATTTGTCATTCATCAAAACCTACAAGAACGAACACGACTTTTAACGATAATGAAAGTGCGTTTCAATAATAACTTACGACGATTTGGCATTTGTCAACTTTGCATCCATGTCGGTTTGTCATTTATCAAAACCTACAAAAATAAATACAACTTTAGTATAATGTCTTGGAGAGTGTGTTCCAACACGAACAAACAGTGGGAGTCTACCTTCTTTTAGAGGGATGGATCATGATGGTCAATCCTCGAGTCATTAATAATTTGGTAATATGAATCATGACTATCTACAAATTATGAATGGTATATTTAAGAATTAAAGTTAATAAACTATATTATGATATACAAAAATATTAGTTATTCGATTGGGTGTGCAGGGAAATAAGCAATATGACAGCCTTGTCCTGACTTAGTTGGGCGATGACATGCATAGAGTGGGGAAGATGATATTGATTATGACAACAATGCTGACGAGTCAAGCGAAGAAGCGTCCTTCTCTAATGAAAGCGATAATGAGGAACTATACATCACAGATGAGAGTGACAATGAGCAACTAGATTTGCTCAGTATATGCAAAATCCACCTACTGTTGGACCTTCATCTTGAGTTGAGTAATACATTGGCGGTATCTAGTGAAAACTAATATATAGGTAGTGGGGAAATACATTGGCAAGCATACTTATAATATGGACACATTCAATGGGACCATTTTAACTTGAACGTTAATTTGATTTTTCGTGTCTTGATTCCACACAATGAATCGTTAATAAGGTACAAGATGAAGGAGTACATAACATCAGTTGTACAGGTATGTAGGTAAACCATTATAAAAAGAAAGGTATTTCTTAGGCGTAAACGTGTGGTTGAGATTGTTTATGGAAACTGAGATAAGTCATTTGCGGCTCTAGCGAGCTATATGGCTGCTTTGCAACTCTTTAATCCCTAGAAAGTTGTTGAATGGAAGCACAACCACCGTCCTGACATTCTAGAAAACATATTCAGATATATGTATTGGGCATTTAAACCATCAATTGATGGTTTTGTTTATTGTAGCCGGTAATCTCCATAGACGACACACATGTGTATGAAAAGTACGATATAAAGATGTTGATTGTCGTTGTGGTAGTTGCTAATGGCCAAATATTTCCCCTAGCCTTTGCTATTTATGGAAATGACAGGCAAGAGACTTGGAAATGATTTTTAAACCACTCGAAGGAGCACGTTGTGCGACAACATTAAAGTATTTTATATAATTTCTAATCGGAACCTGAGATTTTAAGCTTTTTGTGTGCTTTGGATGAATGAAAGGATTTGTACTGCTACCACCATTAGTATGTTAGGATTTTGAAGGCCAACTTCTAGAGGGCTAATTTGAACAATATGTTGCATGATCTAATGTGGATGATTGTAACAGATTATCAAAAGAGAAAAGGAAAACGAATGAGCTTATGTTTTGTTGAGGAAAATTAATATTGGGAAATGGACTTTGCATAATGATGGTGGTAGAAGATGAGAATTTTAACTACTACTGTCTCAGAGTCTTTTAATGAGTTGTTGAAGTTAGCATGTGGACTGTCAGTCACATCCATGGTGCAAATATCATTCAAGCAGATGATAGAGAAGTTCATTGATAGATTCCATAGTGCACCCTCCTTGGTTGAGAGTGATGCTCAAAATATGCAAAAACTGATGCAATAGTTTGAGCGTTATAGGAAGCGGTCACAGTGACATAAAGATTTTCAATACTGTAGTGACCAAAATTATTTTGATGTTCGAACTAGTTTGCATCAAGGCCACTATACTAATACCCATAATGTCAATAAGAGCATGTAGTTATGTTCATGTTATAAATGGAGGATTTACCGCATGCCATGCTGTTATACGATGACCTGCTAGGTTTGCGGTGACGAAATAAGTTAAAGAGAAATTTTAGTGCGGCTACATACACAAGCACTTATAGCGGACACTTTCAACCAGTGGGTTTGAGTTTTACTGGCCGTCAAAACCATTTGCTATAGTTTGTAACAAGATATTTTTGCATCGAAAGGGAGTGCAAATAAGAAAGTGGATACGAAATCAAAGATATTGGGAATACCGTATATGTAAATATGATCTATATTCCCAAATAGGAGATAAACACCATAAATGTCCTACAGTTAATTTGGGATGCGTGGCAACCATCTAAAATTAGGCATGTCATCACCACCATCATATGCCTCATCCTAGTCACCCGGCATACCTTCTGAAATATCCTCCACGGGTGCCTCAACACCCCCTTAGTCGCCACCCCATTTGCACCAACTACCCCGACAATGCTGGCCAGCCTGACACATCTACCATGTGCTAGGGGAACGTTTGGGCCATGATGTTAATCCTCTAGTGGAACATACATTCTATCAAAACATAATAGCACATCCGCTCGTGCATCTACCAATGTGGCAATAGCAAGTGCAGAAACCCGACGACCCCAATGGTGCAGTAGTATCCCTTTATTGCCTAATTGCTATAGCATCTCTAGACCTGTTTAGCAAATATGGTGTTAATAGCTTTTATAGAATGGAACATATTAACTAAACACATTAAGTAAACCTAATTTTATACGAAAGTATATCATGTAGAGAGTTTTGGGAGAATTGATTTTCTCGTATTGCTCACAAAAGAATATATAGAGTACAGAGAAGTATCAAATCCTACCAACTATAGGACTGTACAATAATGAAAGAAATCAAATCCTACCAACTATAGGACTGTACAATAATGAAAGAATATTCTACCAATAATAAAAAGATACACACAATATATTCTAATACGCCCCCTCAAGATGGAGAGCCGGAGGACACGCCAATCTTGGACATCAGCAGAATAAGCCGAGGACGAGATAAGTACTTGGTGAGAGCATCAGCAAGCTGATTAGCAGAGGATATGTGAGCAACACAAAGAGACCCATTCTGAACTAATTGACGAACAAAGTGATAACCAATGGAGATGTGTTTTATGCGCGAATGAAACACAGGGTTGGCACAGAGGTAAGTGGCACCAATGTTGTCGCTGTAAATGACAGGAGCAGCCGAAAGAGGGACATGAAGCTCGCGCAGCAGAGAATGAAGCCAACGGACTTCAGCGGCAGCAGAAGCAATGGCACGATATTCAGCCTCAGTAGAAGATCGTGCAACGAAACGCTGCTTTTTGGAGCTCCAGGAAATAGGATTAGGCCCCAGAAAGACAACATAGGCACCAGTTGAGGAGCGGTCATCACAGTTTCCACCCCAATCAGCATCAGAGAAATAATGCAGAGGAATAGCAGATGAAGGACGTAGCCAGACTCCGAAGTCACGCGTCCCATTCAGATACCGGAAGAGGCGCTTAACTGCACCCCAATGAGTGACAGTACGAGCGTGCATGAACTGTGAGAGTTTATTCACAGCAACAGAGATATCAGGACGAGTGAAGGAGAGATACTGGAGGCCCCTAAGGGCCTATCGATAGGCGCATGCGTCGGCAAGAGCCGAGCCATCGGCCAGATGAAGGCGGGTGGAAGCCGCTGTTGGTGTATGAACAGGGTTGGATTCCAGCATATTATGACGAGTCAAAAGATCAACAAAATACATACGCTGAGAAAGAAAACACCCCTTGGAGTTGCGCAGAACCTCAACACCAAGAAAGTAGCTTAGATCACCCATGTCTTTAAGAGAAAATTTAGTCCCAAGAGAGTCAATCACACGGTTCAAGAAAGCAGAGTCATTACCAGTCAATATGAGATCATCAACATATACCAAAAAATAGGCTGTAATACCAGAATGCTGAAAGACGAAGAGCGAAGTGTCAGAGGTAGTGTTGACGAAACCCATGGGCAAAAGGCATTGGCGGAGCTCACTGTACCATGCCCGGGGTGCCTGTTTGAGACCATAAATAGCTTTCTGTAACTTACAGACATAAGATGGATAGGCTTTATCAACAAAACCCGGTGGTTGTGCCATATAGACATCCTCTGTAAGCCTCCCGTGGAGGAAGGTATTGTTAACATCTATTTGACGAAGAGGCCAGCCCTTGGATACAGCTAGACTGAGAACCAAACGCACAGTTGCCGGTTTAATAACGGGATTGAAAGTCTCCTGGAAGTCGACACCTGGTCGATGATGAAAGCCTTTCGCAACAAGTCGGGCTTTGAACTTATCGACAGTACCGTCAGGCTTTCGTTTGATACGATAAACCCACTTGCAGCCCACAACATTCTGTGAAGAATCAGGTGGAACAAGATCCCTGGTGCCATTCCTTAGCAGAGCATCAAACTCCAATGACATAGCAGCGCGCCAGCGCTCATCAGACATAGCACTAGACAAAGTCTGAGGTTCTGTAACAGCTGGAGAGGTTACAACAGACATACCAAATTTCTTGTTGGACGTAAAGATGTTATTTTTGCTGCGAGTTTGCATATGATGACCACCCTGAGAGGATGAAGGTGGCGGCATAGTGGGTGTAGCGGCAGCGGGGGCCGCTGGCGGTGCCGTAAGAGGCGCTGGTGGCTCAGGCGTTGGTGCCGGCGGTGCGTCCGGTGAAGGATCGCTAGTGGGAGCGGCGGCATGTAGTGGAGGAGGCAGGGGAAGGACTTCTAGGGTGACCGTAATGGGTACGGATGGAGACTCGGGGTTAGATAATTTGGAGAATGGGAAGATATCTTCATGGAAGGTGATATGATGCGAGACGAAGATATTAGACGTTGAGGGATCAAATCATAGATATGCGCTTTGAGTAGATGAGTAGCCGAAGAGGACACAGGCACGAGATCTAGGTTCCATTTTGTGTGAGGTGTAGGGCCGAAGCCAAGGGAAGCATTGACAGCCGAAGACATGCAGTTTGGGAAGGTTGGGGCGCCTATGGAAGAGAGACTCAAAGGAGGAGAGCATCGAGAGATTCGTCTTGGGAAGACAATTAATGAGATAGACTGCTGTGGCAAAGGCATAAGGCCAGTAAATGAGAGGGACAGAGGCATAATGAAGGAGAGTGAGACCAGTATCGACAATATGACGGTGACGCCGTTCAGCATAGCCATTGTGTTGAGGTGTATGAGGAGGTGAAGTGAGATATGAGATGCCATGGGAGGCAATAAATGAGCGTAAAGCTAGGAATTCACCCCCATTATCAGTATACAGAGTAATGATTTTAGCAGAGAAATATTTTTCTACAATGGACTTAAAAGTGGGGAAGGTTTGTAAGACATCAACTTTACAGCGTAAAGGAATAGAAAAATGATCAACAAAAATGACATAATATTTAAATCCTTCATTAGAAATAATTGGAGAGGTCCATACACCAAAATAAATAAGCTCCAGCGGAGCAGTAGAAGATAAACATGACTCAGAAAAAGGTAACTTATGACACTTATGAAGCTTGCAAGAGACACAAGCAAAATCAGACACACTACTAGACGCTATACTGCTAGAAGACACTAAATGACGCAGGATTTTAGCTGACGGATGACCAAACCGAGAATGCCACAATGAACCAGGGAGTATTTGTGCCGTGAGGGCGGACGGTAGACGGGAAGCCGCCGGCCAGTAGTAGGCGTCGTCCCTACGTGGGCCGCTGATGAGAGTTGCCCACGTGCGACGATCCTTAACCTGAAAATCAGTATCAGAAAAAACAACATTAACATTATTGTGACGACATAATTGAGCAACAGAGATTAGATTTTTACGAATATGTGGAACACAGAGGGCCCCCAGGCAATAAAAGAGAGGGATAACTGAAAAGTTGTCCAGTATGTGTAATTTTTAAACCTTCACCGTTACCAATAACCACATCATCGAAACCAGTGTAAGGACTTTGAAGAGACATGTTGGCAAGATCATTGGTTATGTGATGAGAGGCACCAAAGTCCAGGATCCAATTAGATGTAGAGGGAATTGTCGGAGAGGGATGGGCTGTGTGAGAAGTCGGATAAGATGACACAGCGTATGCTGGCCGCGGCAGTGGTCCACCGTAAGGCGGATGATTGGCGCCGGAAATAGGATAGGACGGACAGCGGCACGCGGAGTGGCCAAATTCACTGCAGAGCTGGCACTTCCCATTGTACCCCGCGAGATTGGCCATTGTGGGAGTAACCACCGCGACCGGAGGACGAATAACGGCTGCCACGGCCGCGCCCGCGGCCACTGAAGCGGTTACGGCCGAACTGCTGTCCGGCGACGAAGGAAGCCGACGAAGCCAAATCAGATGCGACGGAGGTGGCCTGTGCACGAGCAGTAATCTGAGCCTCCATGCTTAACAGCTTTTCATGTAATTCAGTAAAAGAGATTGGAGATTCACGGGCTTGGATAGCATGAGAGAGCTCCATATACGGATCATCAAGACCATTGAGAACCTCAATGACAAGATCCTCAGAATCAACAGTAACACCCATGAGAGATAATTCATCCACAATCACGCGAATACCGTGCATAAAATCAGTAACAGATTTAGAACCTTTTACCGGATTATGGAGCTGATGTTTGAGAGCCATGATACGACCACGAGAAGCAGTACCGTATGTGCGCGTGAGAATGTCTCATGCCTCTTTAGAGGTTTCCGCAGCGGCAATAAAGAAGATGATCGTCGGTGTGATAGACGAGATGATGGCACTGATAATAAGATTGTCCTGGCGAATGCAGTAAGGATATGCTGGATTGGGGGAAGTTACCTCCTTGTCAATGATAGTGGCTGGTGGGCACGGCTTCGATCCGTCCAAGAAGCCGAGGAGGTCGTAACCCGTAAGAAGGGTTCGAAATTGGAATTTTCTCGCCAGGTAATTAGTGGAATCCAATTTGAGTGGGATCTGAGCTGATGCATTGATGGCAATCGGCTGGAGAAGATCGTTTGAAGTCGTAGCGGCCATGAAGCGCAAGGAAAAGGAGAGGAGGCATTGAACGACGTCGAGAGAGAGAGAGGGCTGCCGATTAGTGCAGAGGCGGCGCGACAAGATGCCGGAGAGAGGCGGTGGACCGAGAAGGTCGGCGGCGCTCGAGGGAAGATTTAGGTTTTCTTTGGCGATAAGCCACTGACGTATGATACCATGTAGAGAGTTTTGGGAGAATTGATTTTCTCGTATTGCTCACAAAAGTATATATAGAGTTTAGAGAAGTATCAAATCCTACCAACTATAGGACTGTACAATAATGAAAGAAATCAAATCCTACCAACTATGGGACTGTACAATAATGAAAGAATATTCTACCAATAATAAAAAGATACACACAATATATTCTAATATATCAAATAATGTTCCAGTGTCTGATGCTTCTCAGAGTATGGAATGTACCGATGACACTCTCGACGATCAGGATTACATATCAAAGTGCGACTAACACCACGATACCACGCCGTGTACTTGTGATCACCCTCAATACCATCACATGGAGGAACGTGAAAAAACCTTCGTTCCTAGTTTATCCGGGCCTTGAGCCAGAATAACTACGCGCGACCAACTCAATTGTGATCATCCCTCTAGTAATGAGTGGCATACCAACTGGGATGAGCATATATATATGTGGCGGATCAAATTATTGCAGGACTCTCCCCGTCAGATTATGCTCAACTGTATCGAGACATATCAATGGGAACTCATAAATCCACATATAGCTCGATCTCGTCAGCAATAGTATGGCAAAGTAGTGATGAGCTCGCTATGTGGCAGCCATACGAACTATTTATTAAACGCAAGAACAATAAGTAAATGCAAGACAAATTAGGTATTAATAAGCATACTAGTCGAATATTTACCTGATCACCATATAGTAGATCCACATATCCCTGTGGAGCGGGAGATGATGTTGAGACTTGAAGTCGCAGTGCGGCCTCTGCTATCTACCCACCTCCTAGCACGAGATAGCAATGGCAGTGGTGGTGCATCTGGAACTAGTGGTCGAGGAGGGGCTGCATCTTCAAGAATATCTGTCAAGCCCAAACCTAATATTGATTATGAACGTAAAATTAAGTACTTATACATATACTATATTCATGAAAAGAATTGATAAAGTTATTACCTGTAGAAGCAGAATAAATCTAGCGGCGCCCCTCACGCTACTCGCCGATGCCTGCATAGCTACCTATACAGGTACGCTAGAATGGCACCGCCATAATTGTACATGGGTAAATCATCTAACCGCCCAGATGAGCCAAGAAACGTAGGATTACAAGGTTCCCTGAGGTGTTTGGAAAAAGAAAGTCGCCAAGTAGCATCAATAGCAATAGCCTAGACTGTCGCTCAATACCCTCATCTAGTGTCTGATCCGTGATCTGCTCATGTAGCACCTCAAGGTGCTGCCTCACAGGCAATAACTATAATCGGCTAGCTCAGTTAATCATAGACTCCTCAACCAAACAAAATTCAGTGAGCCTCTTCGGCATCCTAAGATAGTCAAGCCTCCTATACTCCCTAGTCACATGGTAGTCGCATTGTCGGTACGAAAATGAAATGTATGTGTCTCCGGCCTTTAGTGTCGATCAGAGTTGTGATCAATGGCTAGTCGAACTGTAACCGGCCTACGTCAACGACTGATTAAAAACCAGTCCGAGTGAGGCACACGACAGTATACTGATATAATTGTGATCCCAAATAAACTCCCAAAAAATCATCAATGCATCATGGGTGGAAGTTCTAGCTGAAAAACCCTCCATCTCATATACGTGATGACCTATGTCCAAAAATAGAATGTTCTTGTTGAACATTCAAAATGATGTTGCAAAGTGTCTTAAAGCTTGCTACAAAGATGTATCTTGGCTTTGGCATCTTCGATTTGGGCACTTGAATTTTGGAGTCTTGGAGCTACTATCGAAGAAGGACATGGTGCGAGGACTACCATCCATTAGACACCCCGATCAATTATGCGAAGGATGCCTACTCGGAAAGCAATTTCGGAAGAGTTTTCCAAAGGAGTCAAGCTCGAGAGCCCAAAAGCCATTGGAGCTCATACATACCGACATATGTGGTCCGATCAAGCCAAGCTCCCTCGGTAAAAGCAACTATTTCCTTCTATTTATTGATGATTTTTCTAGAAAGACATGGGTGTATTTCTTGAAGCAAAAATTGGAGGCATTTGAAGTATTCAAGAAATTCAAAGCGGCAGTGGAAAAAGAAAGTGGACTACACATAAAGGCCATGAGATCCGATCGTGGAGGCGAGTTCATTTCTAGAGAGTTCCAGAATTTTTGCGAGGAGCATGGAATAAGGCGTCCACTAACGGTACCAAGGTCCCCCCAACAAAATGGAGTGGCGGAAAGGAAGAACCGGACAATTCTAGACATGGCGCGGAGTATGCTAAAGAGCAAGAAGCTACCAAAGGAATTCTGGGCCGAAGCAGTAGCGTGTGCAGTCTACCTACTCAACCGATCACCAACAAGGAGCGTGTGGGGAAAGACACCACAAGAAGCTTGGAGTGGAAGGAAGCTAGGAATCTCCCATCTAAGAGTCTTTGGAAGCAAAGCATACGCACATGTACCTAACGAGACACGGAGCAAGCTCGATGACAAAAGTAAGGCGTTCATCTTTATCGGGTATGATTCCAACTCCAAAGGCTACAAATTATATAATCCAGATACTAACAAGCTTGTGATAAGTCGGGACGTGGAGTTTGATGAAGAAGGAGAATGGAATTTTTGTTCTCTCGAGGACTTTAGTTCCATTATTCCAACCGAAGAAGAAGAACAAAGATCTACAGCAGAGGATGCCCATCGAGAGCTAACTACTCCACCTACCTCGCCAACAGCAGTTCAAGATGACTCGCCAATATCGTTTCTGAATGAAAGGAGCGAGGAACGAGCAAGGAGTTTGGAAGACATTTATGAAGACACTGAAAGGTTAGAGGACCTAACTCTTCTTTGTCTATTTGCTGATTGTGAACCAGTTACCTTTGAAGAAGCCGTACAAAGTAAGAAATGGTGAGATGCAATGGATGAGGAGATCCAGTCCATCGAAAAGAACGACACCTGGGAGCTGACTTCACTTCCAAAAGGGCAAAAGGCGATCGACGTCAAGTGGGTGTACAAGGCAAAGAAAAACTGCAAGGGAGAAATCGAAAGATACAAGGCGAGGCTTGTTGCAAAAGGATACAGTCAAAGAGCCGGCATCGACTATGACGAGGTATTTGCCCCTGTAGCCCGTTTAGAAACTGTAAGACTAATCATTTCTATGGCAGCTAAAAATAAATGGAAGATACACCAAATGGATGTAAAGTCGGCGTTCTTGAATGGAGTCCTTGAGGAAGAAGTTTACATCCGACAACCTATAGGCTATGAGGTGAAGACGCAGGAAGACAAAGTCATAAGATTGAAGAAGGCGTTATATGGACAAAAGCAAGCACCAAGGGCGTGGAACAGTAGGATCGACAAGTACTTGCAAGAAAATGACTTCGCCAAATGCCCACATGAGCATGCGCTCTATGCCAAGATGAAAGATGGAGATATCTTGATCGTTTGCTTGTACGTGGATGATTTAATCTTTGCAGGAAATAACCAAAGGATGATCGATGAGTTCAAACAAGCGATGGCTAAAGAGTTCGAGATGACCGACATTGGGCTTATGGCGTACTATCTTGGCATTGAAGTCAAACAACCTGAGGATGGAATTTTCATCTCACAGGAGGGCTATGCGAAGGAGATCCTAAAGAAGTTCAAGATGGATGATTGCAACCCAGTCAATACACCGGTGGAGTGCGGGATCAAGTTGTCGAAGCATGATGAAGCTGAGAAAGTGGACACGACGATGTTCAAGAGCTTAGTTGGGAGCTTACGATATTTGACTTGCACGAGACCCAATATTCTCTACGCCACCGGCCTCATAAGTCGCTACATGGAGAATCCAACTACTACACACTTGAAGGCTGCAAGAAGAATTCTCCGCTACCTCAAAGGTACAATCAACTTTGGCTTGTTCTATTCAACTTCTAATGATTATAAGCTTGTTGGTTATAGCGATAGCGATTGGGCCGGAGACATTGATGATAGAAAAAGTACCACGGGCTTCGTGTTCTTCATGGGAGACACCGCCTTCACTTGGATGTCCAAGAAACAACCAATTGTCACTCTATCCACATGTGAAGCTGAGTACGTTGCCGCTACCTCCTGTGTATGTCATGCAATCTGGATGCGAAGTTTGCTAAAGGAGCTGGGATGGCCATCCAACTACAATATGCGTGGATAATAAGTCGACGTTGGTGTTGGCGAAAAATCCGGTGTTCCATGATCGAAGCAAGCATATTGACACACGCTATCACTACATAAGAGAGTGCATCACAAGAAAGGATGTACAAGTAGAGTACGTGAAGTCCAAAGACCAAGTTGCGGATATCTTCAGCAAGCCACTCAAGCAAGAGGACTTCATCAAGTTAAGAAGTCTGCTTGGAATGACAAATCAAGTTTAAGGGGGGTGTTGAAAATAAAATAAACTTGATTTTGTTATAATTATTTGGGCTTAAGAAATTATGAAAAATAAATAGCCCAATTCCGGAACATTCTAGGCAACTCTAGATTCCGGAACGTTCTAGAGAACTCTAGTCCATTTGAGCTTGGAAATACTCTAGAATTCTCCATAGAATTCTAGCACATGTACCTAGCTAGAAAGTAATAGAACTCTCTAGACTCTCTAGAATTCTCCAGACTCTCTAGAATTCTCCATAGAATTCTAGCACATGTACATAGCTAGGAAATGGTAGAACTCTCTAGACACTCTAGAGCTTGGCAAGCCTCCCCTATAAATATGGGATGGCATTTGGCATTTGTATAACATACAACACACAACATATCAAGCCAAAAGAATCAAAAACAAGTTTGAGTAATAAAGTTTCTCTTCTCCAAAATCTTTCTACTCTTCCAAAATTTCCTTAGTCTAAAAGCCTCCCTCCAAATATTAATAGCAATCCTCTTCCAACAGTCTGAAGCGTAAGTAGCTCACGTGACAGGGGTATAGGATGAACACTAGGGCGATCTATAATGATTTTCTTTCATTATTCAGTGTTAATTAAATGTATGTTATCTTACATTTTCATAATGAAAGATTTATTTATTATTGCTGTATGAGATTTATTTATACGTTTATTTTTGGATTTCACGATAAAATTCCGACAGAGTATCTCTGATTGCCAGCTATCCAATTTTTATTCAATAATGAAAGAATTCTAAAGTATGTTATTGGTTTAACTTAATAGCAATTTAACAACCGAAGTAGGAATCAAACTATTACTTTTATGGCTGGCAAACAAATAAATAATCATCATTTATAAACATTTTAATATTATATACTATTATACAAATACATTCAATACTATTACTAAGCTATAAAATTCACAAAATTCCCCAATTAAAAGATATTCAACAAAATAAATAAATAAATAAATAAATAACTAAATTTCAAATAATTGACAAAGACTACATACACCAACAATATTGCAAATTGTACAAGAATGTCACTATTCCTAATTTTTTATGGAATTTTTAAAAATAAACCGGAAATTATTTTACAATTACTTCAACTTACAAAAAGAAAAAAAAACAAGCTACACAAAAAGATATGAAATAAAGAGCCAAATAGTTAATACACATAATGTAAATAATTAATAAGGAGAAAAGCGTTAAGAAATACCTAAATTTTAGATTTTTGGAAAGTTTGAATGTATTTTAGGAGCATCGTTTCTCAAAATTCGACCACTTACTTTATTCTACGCCATGGATAGACCTTCAATCTTCGAAAAAATATAAATTCGTGATTTTTGGTGGGACCCGTGTGGGCTCTAATGAAGCAAAAATAACTTAAAAAAAGATATTTTTAAAAAATCTTTTTCAACCTTTCTTATTTTATGCTACCCCCACCCTTGCCACGTCTACCCTTACCCCTACTAATGCCATCTCGCCCTTAGACCATGACCTACTACATCCCCTTGCTTTTATCAATTTCGTCTCCCGTAATAATTGTTTAAATTATATATTTTTCAAAAAATTATTTTTTGTTATCTAATTAAATACAAGAAAAAAAAATCACTTATTTGTCAAAAAAATATTTTCCTGGAACACAACCTATAAGTAAAAGGCCATATTGCAAATTGTACCGAAACTAGCAAAGACAAAAAAGAAAACATATTCCTTAATCCTTGTGATAATGATAATGCTAGTTTATGGACATGAAAAGTACATCTTAACAAAATTTGACCTTCTATCAAAATAATTGCAGCTTAACCCTTAATTCCGACTTTTCCCACACCTTTCTTACGAAGTGTATGAATCAGAATCTCGAGAAACTAATGGTTGTGTGAATGAAAATACTAATGTCGAAGAATGGTGATAAAAGGATTAAAATATTTTTCATCATATATCAAAAAAAAAAAAAGGAACACATAAAGTTCATAGAAAGCAATTATTTCGTACAATACTA
Source organism: Nicotiana benthamiana (assembly GCA_034376525.1). Lineage (NCBI taxonomy): Eukaryota > Viridiplantae > Streptophyta > Magnoliopsida > Solanales > Solanaceae > Nicotiana > Nicotiana benthamiana. Next base: position 15,105,687 of record CM067338.1, on the reverse strand, counting down.
TTGCTCAGATTCTTAATTACTAAAAAAAGTACTTTATTCGTTTCACTTTGTGTGACAAAATTTAAACATACACGAAGTTAAAGATTTTTTCTTAAAGCTTGTAATTTACAATAATTCATAAATATTTGTGTGACTATAAACTATCTAACTAAAGAGAAAATGTAAAATTTAAAATTAAATTATTTTTAAAATTAGAAGATTATCATTTTTTTTAAATAGACTAAAAGTAAAATATAAAATGAGGGAAAAGTTGTTAAATTCATAGTACAACTTAAAAATTATTTATAACTTTCAAAAATACATGTAATGACACTCATTTTTTGCCGTCGATTTTAAGATAAAGGGTTCATTGTCTCATTTAAAAAGTGAAGGGAGTAGTATTTTATAAATTTAAAAGTTGAGGGGTTGAGTAGAATTTATTCGTAAAATAATTAAAAATGAAAGTTGACTAAAGTTAAATTTAGTTTTGAAGGCCAACCACTTCTATCTTAATAAACGGAAAACCTTTGCTGAGCCCTTATGACCCGAATTCAAAAAGAGGAATAAAATTAAAGAATTTATTAATAATAATTTAGGGAACTAAAATCTTTTTTTGGTCGATCTAATAATTTTTCCGTAACAGTAATCTTTATTTTGTCAATGTGGAATTATCCAACATTGAAAATCTTATTAATAAAGAAGGACCTTCGCCAGTTCTTTTAGCAAAACTAATGTGAATTAAAAGCAAAGAAAGAATGAGAAATTGGAAAGAGAGTAAATCCATTGTTGGAGCAGATATTAAGATTCCGGTTCTGAGTTAAGCGCTAGCTTTTTAACTTCATTTTCACTCACAATTTTTTTTTTCTTTTCTTGAGAATTTAGTTGTTTGACTTACTTCTTGACACGTGTTCTTTCAGTCACTGCACTCTAGATAATTGCCAAAAATGCTATCTGCACCAGTTTCTAACTTCAGCTTCTTCCACTGTGTATAAATACTTGGTAGGTGTATTTATCTTAAAACTGGTAATAACAATTAGGAGATCTGAAAAATACTAAGTGTAAGACTAGAAAATAAGATAAGAACTCGAAACTAGTATATTTAAACAAATCGAGCGGCTGAAAATCGGGGCCTCGAGGTCGGGCTCGATACTAAGCTATGGATAGTCGATGAGAGGCTAACAGTTTTGAGAGTTTTGATGAAGACTCTTTATAAGAACAATTAATAGAACACAATAAATATAAGCAATAAATGAAAGTAAGTAATAGAACAGAAGGAGAATGTGTTTATGTTTAGAGATCAGAGAACATTCTTGTATTCAATATTGTGTGCTGTGAATAATGTTGTATCCCTCACAAAATGACAAGAGTCCTGTTTATATATTAGTGGGAATCCCAACAGAATACAGATGCATTTATTATAAAGATACATGACTGGTACAACCATTTAATGCCATGGTACGAGCTTGAAATAGCCTAATAGACTCGGTTAGCTTTAGTCACGTCTCTTGGGAACTTTCCGTAAGGCCATTATAGCCGCTGATTGGTAGTGCCTCGAGGTCGATCATTGAGAACCCTCGGGGTCGAGCCTCGAGCTGAGCTTCGAGCATTTTGGGGGCGGTTTTTGCAAGATGCCTCAATGGTCACAAATAGTCCCTGCGTTTTTGCCATATACAGAGAGTACCTGCATTTCCTAAAATAAAGATGATAGGAAACAATTTCGAAGTCTTGCTTCTTTGATACTACTTTCATGACGTTAGTCTATCAATTAAATGCCATGACTCAAAAGTAGCGCAAGGATCACTGCCAACACGACTATCAAGAAGCCCATATGGCTTCTATAAATAACATCTTGTGATTCACACTTTTACAATATCTTCAAACTTTTATAACTAAGTTTACCCTCTTTCACATTCTTCTCTCTTCTGTTCTTGGTTCCTTACTTCCTTTCTCAGAAAGCCTTTCTATTATCATGGCCAGAATCTTTAATACAGTGACTCAAAAAGAGAATGATGCCTCTTCGTCTCGATCATCCAAGGGTAAACCTAAAGTGGCCCCAACTGTTGAACAAGGTATCCCTACTGAGTTCAATACTGTGTCTGATTTTCCTATTGAGAATCCCTCGTCTAAACCGGGCCGATGCGAGCACGTGTACCGGTATATTAGCGTCGCGACTAATATAAGTAGAGTGAAGGAAGACTGTCAATGGCAAAAGAGGTGCTAGTTGAGATTCACAAATCTAACGAAAGCATAATAGACCACAAGGTTGGCTTTCTTCATGTATACACATACCCATTCACTTTGGGTCCTGCCGACTCTTCAGACTCTTCTTCCCTGGCGATAGATCCGGTTATTCTCGACTTCTGTCGTGAATACCCGGTGATGCTTTGCCAAATCTATCCATCTTTCTGGAGGATACTCTGTATGCTCTGTCATTTCGAACAAGGCCGAGGGTATGACCATTACCCTTGACCACTTGATTAGACTATATAGCCATCGTCTCTTTTGATGTTTGATCAAGCTTCACCCTCAATCTGCAAAGATGTTCTTCTCGAGCATCGATGAGGACAAGGATCAGGGGTGGATGAGCTAGTTGTCCTAGTGAAGACCTCGGACATCATCCCATCCGAAAGGATGCCATTACCAGAGAAGTGGAATATGGAGCATAAGTGCCTCTCCCTTGAGCATGTTTTATTGCTTTCTTACACCTTTTCTAAAATATTCCTTTTAATTATGCATCTGCGGGCTGGTACTCGAACACAGTTCAGGATTTGTCCGGGTGGATTAGGTGGTTGAATTCTTTGTTTCCCTATTTTGAGCGTTCCTAGCGCGACTTGGCCATACGCGGTGGTCGCCCAAGAATCAATGTAAGCTTTTTATTGCTATCTTTACTATGTTTCCACATCCCTTTTGCATATCTTCCATGTTGGTGAACTTTGAGCATTATGCTTATGCATGCCTTGGCGATAGAGTGTTAATGAGTCCATCTCCCAACAATGAGGAAGGGACCTCAAAGCCCCATAAAGGCAAGAAGAGGAAGAAAGAGGTGGTTGCTGAGTCTCCCAAGTCAAAGAAACCTAAACCTTGTAGGCCTCAGGCTGATGCAAAGGTTTCGACTTCGGCCGCCGCAGCATGTCCTGGTAATGAGGATGAAGATGATGACGATGATGAATATCCTTTGATACAAAGGATTAGATCGGGTAGGGATGCTCCTCAGGTTGCTGGCCAAGGGCCGCTGAATCGGGGGTGGTCGATTTGGGCCAGACCCACGCTGAGAAGACCCTCGAGGAGGGCTTGGGAATAGTCTCCGAGTCGTAAGTCGGACATGGAAAAATCTATGGTGATGAACCCGCTACTGGTGACTCCGAAGGGCTTGAACCGGAAGCTTCTCACAGGCAAGATAAGACCCTTAGAGAACTTAATGCCCTGGGTGGCTTTACCTTTGGCCATTTGTACTTACCGGGGGAATTCAATGATGCACATGACCAAAATATCGCCAATGTGGGGCCTCTTATGGATGAAAAAATGTACTTGAAGACCTCCTCACCAATGTACACAAGAATATTGACCTTGATGCTCCCATTGCTCTCTAGGAGGCCGAGAGGCTTCGTCAGCAGGTGATATTTTTGACATAGCATTCGCGTTTTGAATCTTTATGCTCGACTTTCTGAATTTTCTATGTTGTTGGAGGCTAAAATGATGTATGGTCATGCCTTCCATAGACTCCAAGATGAGCTTTCGTGCTGCGGGAAGGAGGTCGAGGTGCTCACCTCAGACTTAAAAGAATTAAGGACCTCCTCTGGCCGAAAAGGGGAAGAGTTGAGCAAGTTTCAAGCCAGTTTGGAGGGAGTGTGCCAGGAAATGGCTGGCTTTGCTGAGTAGGTAACATGGCATCCATGAGTTTCATTTTTTATTCTTGTAGATGGATGCTTACAAACTCTAATTTATCTTTGCAAATAGGACAAAAGGATGCCATTTTGGGGCGACATAAGGAAGAGGGTATAGCTAAGGATATGGATATCCTCGAGCTGAAGGGGCAAAATGAGGTTGTAGCCTCGGAGAGAGACATTTTGCGGTCGGAGTTGGTATCGACTCGGGATCTTCTTCAAAATGTCCAAAAGGAGGTTGTTGCACTATTTGCGGCCAAGTCTGAGCCCGAGGAGGATGGGTCGTCATACAAGAAAGATGTAACTGATATGGTTAGAATTATTTGTCCTTAAAAATACGCAAACAGTCGTTGCTTACTCTCTATATATGCATTTGCTTGTCTATTTTATGAGGACTCCGCTACTTTGAGTAACTATCTCTTTTATAGAGCTCTTTTTTGTGCTAGTTGTCTTACCATTTAAAAATCTTTCGCCCAAGACTTTACCTTCCTTTTCCTTATTTTACTGCAGCCATGGCCGCTACGACCAAACCAGTTCACCACAGAGAAGAGAGCTCCGCCTCTACTTCATTCTCAGTCGGTGGTACACCGTTAGTTACCCAAAACTCAAAAACCCACGAGAGAAACCAGAAATGAAAATTATAAACTAAAGTATCAAGTGAGCCCACAATTCCAATCAAACAATGACTTTTTTTTTTGTTGTTTTCTATTTTTCTATATGTATATTTTTGGGTTTTATGTATTTGAATGCAAAATCTAAAATGAAATTGAAAATGGAATCAATAGTCAGATTTGTTGTTGGTGAGCTTTTTGGGCTAAAAAATTCAAGACCTCTCTCTCAAGCAATTGATGCCTTTTTATAGGATAGAAATGAGGGCAGCCCTCCAAAATTCTGCTTTCACTATAGTCCCTCACTTATTTCAGATTAGTCCTCAGATTTCTAACTTGCTCCCCAAGAAAATACTACCCCAAAAGCTGAAAGCTACAGTTTCACCCTAATCTAGAAGCATCTAGGATGCTCTTTTGGTTATACAATTCCTAAGTTACCCTTTCCCTGTTTCAAAATTACTATTCCTAAAGATCTTATCCTTTTCTATCCCTAATATGCCCTTGACCAGCCACTAAAACTACTGCCATACTTATCTACACCAAACCCTTACCCCTGTTAAAACTAACTAAAGTTATCTATCAGTATATTAATCAGCTATAACCAACTCTAGTTAATTATAACAGTTAACTTGACCAGGCAATGAATTAAAGCAGTACTAATACCAATTAATAATGAAACGAAACTAGCTAAACTGAACTAGCCATTTAATAATAACCATGAAAAGGTACTAATAGCTAAACGAAACTCAAACCATATCGATTAAAACCCTATCCAAACAGATTAACCAACAAGGATTAAACTAATACTCAGACTAACCAACTCCAGACTAATAACGGTAATTATCTATGAACGACCAGAATAGAATTAAAATGAAAGAAATCTAACCTTGATAAAAGATAGAACTAGGCAGAAACAGAAACATAATCGCCTCATTAAACTAAACGAATTAGATTAAACAATTGAACGGACAACAAATTAAAACCTAAAATCTATATCGACCAAAAAAACCTACAAGAACGACGAACAATTCTCAATAAATGATCCAGGATCCTAACCAACGCAAGAAGGAGAAGAACAAAATGGACAGAAGGAGAAGAACTCACCAATTAAATCGACTCCATACTTTTGAACTCGAACTTGATATCTGCTCGATTGACTTTAAATACGGCTTCTAAATAATATAATATGTCTATTTTTAACAAAACAAACATGTAAGATTATTTGGAACCGCATGAAAACAGATGCAATTGAAACCCTGGATCTAAGATATGAAGAGTTACAAGCGGATTCAAAAGGTTTTAGTTCGGGCTTTGAGGTGAGGGGGTCAAGGAGGTTATAGAGGATGATTTTGTGGTGGTTTAGTGGTGGCGCCAGCATTGGAGAACTTGTGGCGGCGCTAGGGTTCAAGACTGCAAATCAATATTCGAGGGATTTGAGTTAGATTCGAAGGAAATCAAGGCCACGGCTGGAAAGAGGAAGGAAAGGAGAACAAGGGGTGTAAGTTTTCTGGTGTTTGGCATGGACGCCACCACGGGCGGCCTGGGGGTTTGATGGCGGCGCAGCTAGGGTTTGTGAGGGGTGAGGAAGACGATGATAAATGGGGTGGGGGTGGACTGTTCGGACACTTATATATGGAACATCCTAGGATAGTCCCCCCCCCCCCCCCCCGTTGGATCAAGAATTAACGACCATGATCAACGACTAGAAACGACGTCGTTTGGCATTTGGACTGGACAGGGTCATTCGCAATTTGGGCCTGGACCGGGTGTATTTGAGGGTAATTCAAGTGGGCTGGGACACAATTATTTAATAAGGCCCAAATTTGAGCAGCCTTCTTCTTTTATGTATTTGCTTTATCTATTTTGGTATTTCGTTTTTATATTTTTTTTAGTAATTTTGATTTTATAAAAAGGCAACAATTAAAGTAAAGTCCTAATATATTTAAAAATTAAACTAATTAATTCCTGAAATTGTTTAAAAATCTAATTCGCGACAAACTCAACAATTAATCATTAAAAATGCAAAAAATAAACTTATTTTGTGATTTTCATGTTTTGTTCTAAAACAAATTAATCCCTAAAAAATATAAATTTATATCCTACATGCAAATGCATATTTTTGTATATTTATATGAATTAACATGCAAACAATCAACACAAAATTCACAAAAAATTATAAGAATAAAGAAAAATCATTCTTGTTTGAATTGTATAGGAGTAATCCATGTATAAGGAAAAAATCACGTGCTCACAGCTGCCCCTCTTTGATTGGAAACATGAAATATTTTCGGGCAAAGATAAGTGAGCAAATACGAGCGATTTTTGCCCGTTTGAAAATCCCGTTTTGAAGCATTTTGAAAAATTTTGATCGCACCCTGCTTCAGAGGTTGCCTACATATCATGGGCTAAACAGGAATCAGGTCAGTGTAGTTCGGGAGTGTCTGGTAGCTGGGACTACCAGGAGCTGTGATTTCACTGTGATTGTTGCTGCTGCTACCGCTCGCTGACCTTCCTTATTACACCAATAAAGAATAAAAGAAGCCAGCCTAAGCTATGAACTACGAATTACAAAAAAATCCTATATAAATTCTTGAACTTGTTCTTGTACTTTATTGCTGTCTTGTGTCTTGTATTTTCTCTTGTTGCCTTGTAGTCTTGTGTTTTCTTTGGTGAAACCCATTGTTGTTACTTCAAATCGTGCACCGAGATGTTGTTCTTTTCCTCCAAATTGTTGAACTTGTATAAACTTGAACTTGAATGTATTCCTCTATGTTCTTCAGGCAGGCCCCTGACTTCAAAACTTGAATGCATTCCTTTGTCTCCAGGCGAGCTTCTGACTACTGAACTTGAATTTTTGAAAATATTCCTCTGTTATCCAGGCACGCTCCTGACTACTGAACTTGAATTTTTGAAAGTATTCCTCTGTTATCCAGGCGGGCTTCTGACTACCAAACTTGAATTTTTGAAAGAATTTCTGTGTTATCCAGGCGGGCTCCTGACAACTGAACTTGAATTTGTATGTCTCCGTTCTCCAGGCGAATTCCTGACTACTGAATTTGTACTTGATTGTATACCTCTGTTATCCAGGCGAGCTCCTGACTTCATAAAAATAGACAAAACAAAGAAAACTTTGTGCCCATGTTTGGAAACTGGGCACCGTTACCGGATATTAATAAGAAATTTGACTAAAACTTGACTCAAAGTACCTGTATTATACAAGCGGGCTCCTGATTTCCGAAACTTGAATTGTATACCTCTATTCTTCAGGCGTGCTCCTGACTTCAAAAAGACAAAAAAATCGACTAAAATTTGAATTGTATCACCTCTGTTCTTCAGGCGGACTCCTGATTGCTGAAACTTCAATTATATATCTCTATTATCCAAGCGGACTCCTGACTACTAAAATTCAAAATGTATGTCTCTGTTCTCTAGACGGACTCCTGACATCAAGATAAACAAATAAATTAATTGAAAACTAAAATTTGAATTGTATCACCTCCGTTCTTCAAGAGGGCTCCTGACTTCAAAAGTTCTAAATGTATGTCTCTGTTCTCCAGGCGGACTCCTGACTACTAAAATTTTTTGTGTTGTCTTTTTTTCCATGTGGGATCCTGCAAACAAACAAAAAAAAACAAACGAAATTTTCTGCCCCAGTTTGCACTGGGAAGATTTGTGAGTTGTTAGCAAAATTGTAAACTGCTTATACTATTGATGCAATGATGAGAGTAAACTAAAGAGTAGACTATGATGTGCGTCTCCTATGAGTAAAACCAAAAAATTTGACTAGCAAATGTGTCTGCTAAAATAAAACCTGAATGAACCAAACTAGGAAGTGCGTCTCCTAGGGGTGAATACTTCAGTGACTAAAACAGGGAAGTGCGTCTCCTATGGATGTACTCTCAATTCAGGAAGTGCGTCTCCTATAAGAATAACTTATAAGACTTTTATTAGGAAATGTGTCTCCTATGGGTGAATTTAAAATTTAGGAAGTGCGTCTCCTAAAATAAAATATAGCTAACATTTATCAAACCTTTGTACTTCACACGAATCCCAAAGCAGGTTGTTGCTACCAACTCAGTGCGCTTGTTGCTCTTTCTTGACTTATGACACTTCCATGTACTAGCCAGATCTTGTCTTGTGCAATTAGAAAGCTGGTGGCAAATTTTGAAGGCATTTCTCACTTGTTTTGACCAAACACACTCAGAAAGAGGAAATAACCAAGACCGAAGGAACATAGTAAAGGATAATAGAAAGAGATGATTCGTAACAAGAAAGCTACAAAGTAGAAACATATCAAATGTGGACACCGACTCTAATGACCTTGACATGCACCTGCGACCTATTCTGTTATACAAATCTGATTTTCAGCTTTTGTTTCACCTTTTTTCCGTGAAACTAGGCTTCAATGCTCCCACTTACCCAATCTGATTCGCAATCCTTATTCGACTTGTAGTGCCCGAAGGCTATTCACCATCAAGTCTCTCTCATTTTTTTACTCTCAACTAATTGTTGCCTCAAGGTGCCCGTGAAGGTTTTCACCAATAAGACTCTCTCATTTTTCATTTCTCTCAGCTTTCATCGCCTTGAGGAACCCGTGGGTATTTTCATCAGTAAGCCTCTCTCATTTTCATTTATCTTTCCTGCTTGGACCGGAGTGTTGCCCCTGACATGAATCACCTCTACATACTTGACTTGGCATCTCTTAAAGACTGATCAAAAGGTCTTTCTTTGGACCGTAATGTAGGTTTTTGGATGGGTTAGAAAGAAAGGGTATAAAAAGGCTCAAAACAATTTCAAAATGGGTTAAAATTACAACTTTCGAAATCCGATTTCTCAAAACAACCACAACTTCTGCCCCAGTTTCTTGCTTGGGGCCTTTTGGATTTTATTTTGGTATGACTGAACCTCAGAGAGGCTGCCTACGTACCCTTTCGGGTTCAAGTCAAACGTAGTTCACGTCATAGAAACTACGTTGTTGTGATTTTCTTTCTCTTCTTTTCTTTATGTTTTTTCTTGCTTTTTCCTTTCTTTTCTTCATCGTTTTTTTCTTTCTATTTCATTTTCTTTTCTTTTTCTTCTTTTTCTTTTGCTTTTCTTCCTTTCTTTTTTTCATTTCCTTCCTTTTCTTCTCATTATTTTTCCATTTGCTTATCTCTGGCACTTGCGTTTCTTTGATTTTGCCGTTGATTCCGAAAGAGGGGTATGAAAGAAAAATAAAAACGGCTCAAAAGGGGTGACGATGGAAATAAGTGTTTGGATAGCCGAACAAAACACCTTCGTCATTTCAAACCTCAAAATATGCCAAGCGCAAACAGGTACAATCAAAATACATAACCATACACAGTATCTCTTGACTGCATCGGATTTGACGGTTGTTTCCAACATTTCTTTCTATATCTGTCAGATGTAATGTATCATTGGGCAACACTCTTACTCTTATTAACACGACCGACCCCTTGTGAATTTGGCCAACTTGTTTTTGCGGGGATTTTAATGTTTTATTTGCCCCAGTATCTCATGGTTCGGGCATGAAACAATCCGACAACGTCCAAATCTATTCTTCTTTCCTCAAGTGCCCTCATCATTTTCAAAATTTCTTCCCGACTAACATAGCTTTAAAGGTCCGACTAAGAATTATGCGTGCATGTCATGTCACTAGAACCAGCAGGAAAAGAATTGTAGAAAGAAAAGATAACTAAACAAAAAATTACTAGAAATGGCAAAACACAGAGGATTGTATTAAACAGACGGTGGAAGGGTTTAACAACTAAACAAGCAACACAACTGGGGTAGAGTACTAAAACAAACCTAGATAACACTAATAAGATATGACGACTAAAGGAACTAACCAAATAAAAAGATAGAAGGGTTTGATTCACAAGACAATATCCGGATTACAGCCCTGAAAATAAACCAGACAACAGAAATGACAACAAAATAGACCACAAAAACTTCTCTCCAGCCGGCCAAGAGATGAAGCGTCTTTCCAATTACCAAGCTCGACATCTTAGCCACTGAGTTCTGCATTAACAGCATTAGGAACTTTACAAACATTCATAACATCATCCTCAACAAGTTGTTTTTGGGTCTTCAAGGTTCTCAAAGAATTGTCATATTTCTTTTCACAACAAATCATACCCACCATGTCTACCTCATTGTGCACAAGCGATGGATTTTGGCTGGTGTTCGGTGCATCCGGATTTTGTACGATGATGTTACTTGAATCAATAAGCTCTTGAATTGCATTCATTAGCTTTCAGCATTTTTCCGTGTCATGCCCCGAAGCATCTGAGCAATATGCACACTTTAGAGAAAAATCACATTTCAGAGGGTTTGGCATTTTTATATGAATCGGCTTCAGCATTCCCAATTGTTCAATTTTTGGAACAAACTGGCATATGATTCTCCAATAGGGGTGAAAGCCTTTTCTCGTTTCAGTAACCTCTCATTCCTAAACACCTTATTTGGCCTAAAACATGACCGAGTGATTTTCTGGTATGCTCGTGGGGGTGGATAGGCATTTTGTGGAGCTGGGTACTTGGAGAGTGAGGTATGTCTTTGGGAATTCTGTGAAGAAAAGTAACGTTGGGGAGGGTCATCCAGTGCACGACGATATTAACGGGTACGATAATGAGGTTGGAAATGTTGTTCAGGAGAGTCATTTGGATCATTCTTTTTGTTTATGTTTCTCCCTTCCGAGCTTAACGAGATGTCTTGAATGTCTTTCGAGCAACTCATATTTTGTCTTACTTGATTCCCTGTTCTACAAACACCCCCATTCTTAACACATCATCGAAAGGTCTGCCCACAGCCGGGATCAAATTATTGAAGTAAGTGGGCCCCTGGGCCTGTATGAAAATTTCAACCATCTCTTATTCACCAATAGGGGTATTTACTCGAGCAGCTTGCTCTTTCCATCTGAGCCCAAACTCTCTAAAGCTCTCCCCTGGTTTCCTTTCCAACCTAGATATGGAAGAGCGGTTTGGGACAATGTTTTTATCGTATTAAAAATGTCCTACAAAATCTCGAGCCATGTCTCCCTACGTGTTCCACTTCCCGACATCTTGACGATCATGCCATTCCAAGGCTGCCCCAGTCAGGCTCTCACTCAAATGCGACATAAACAACTTATCTTCCCTGCCGACATTGCTCGTTTTGTTGCAATAATCCCTTATGTGGGCCAGTGGATCTCATCGCCCATCATACAAATTAGACTTGGGCATCTCAAACCCTTCCTGCTTTCTGGATATCTCATCCCGCCCCGTTGTTTTAGCATGCTTCGTAGTCTCACTGGGAGACTCAAAATGAAGAGCATGGTGGTATGGACTCGAGGCCTTGACAATTGATTTTGGAGCATAATATTGGGCATCGGGAACTAATGGTGGAGGATACCTACTGGCCCAAGCTCTTTGCATTCCGACTATCTGTCTTTTCAACCTCAAAACCTCTTCTTTCAATTCAGATTCAGATTCAACAACTCCCCTAGACGGATCAATAATACCTGTGTTCAACCCTTTGACAGCCATGACTGCCTTGCTTTTCGTCCTTGTGTTGTATGGATGAGTTACCACAAACCAACCACCTCAAATCTATTCAGAATTCAAAACAAGACATGTTAGAATGGATTGAGTCGGTGCTCATTATTCACAACATCCTTTTCCATTTTTTAAATTTTTGTTTATCGTTCTTTCTTTTTTTTGGTTTTGGTTGTGGTCGAATCCTATGTGGATTGCCTATGTATCGTGACCCCGCACGAATCAGACCAAGCGAAGTTCGTGACAATAAAAGGTACATGATAATAAAATATTTTTTGGAATTTTCTATTTTCATGATAAAAACAGAACTGACAAATTCCTTCCCCTACTTGCCAATTTCAACCAAGTGGTTTTTTTGCAAACATGGCCCTTTCCCAATTTTACATGAATTTTGAGGCTGGGCCGAGTTATTTTGACAAAAAATCGAACGGTATTCACTTGAGCACTGACTCTTTCTCTTGTTTTCCAAATTAAAACAAAAGACTTAGTTTTGCAAACACGGCCTTTCATCACCTCGGGGGAGAAGATTTTAGGGTTGCGTTAGTTAACCGGCTAAAAATCAAAATTGACCAAAATGGCCATTTCTGCAAAGTCTCTTTTGGGAACATTCAGCTATTTATGACAAAACGGCATTACTCGACTTATTTACGACTCTCTTTTTTTGCTTTTCAAAATAAAATACCCCGGATTGTAAACACGGCCTTTTAACGCCTCGAGGACGAAAATTTAAGGCTGTGAGGGTCAAAAATATGACCAAAGGTGGCTGTTTATGCAAGGTTAGCCTTCCGGCGTTCCGTTTGGGAACATTTGGCTACTTTTGCAAAAACGGCGTCACCCGACTTATTTATAATTCTTTCTTTCTTTTTTTTTATTCTTTTTGTTTTTTTTTCAAATTAAAATAAATGACCCGATATTGCATACATAGCCTTTTGGCGCCTCGAGGGCGAAGACTTTAAGGCTGTGAGGGTTAAAAAATCAAAATCTGACCAAAGGTGGCTATTTATGCAAGGTTAGCCATCCGGCGTTCCTTTCGGGAATATTTGGCTACTTTCGACAAAAATAGTGTCATCTGATTTATTTATGACAACAATTAAAATTTTGACATTTTTTTGGGCTATTTTTGTAATTTGGAGGTTGGACCGGATGAGAGTTGCCTACGTTCTCACGCCCTGTGAGAATCAAACCATGCGTAGTTCGGGCAAATTAACTAACTAATTTTTATAACGAGACTCTTTTCCTTTTCATTTTTTGACATTTCATAAACAAATAATAAAATAAAAAGAAACTACGTTTAAAACAAGACTCTTTTTTTTTCTTCTTTTTCAACAATAAAACAGCCTATTTTTCCAACAACCTATTTTACAAATTAAAATAAAAGACTCTTTTTTTCTTTTTTTTTCAATAAGACAACCTATTTTTCCGAACTAAAAATAAAAAGCTCTTCTTTTCCTTCTTTTCCATCAAATAATAAACTATTTTAAAATAAAAATCAAGACTCTTTTTTTTTCTTTTTACTTTTCATGGTAAAACAAACTATTTCTCCTTTTCTATTTTGAAAACAAGACAAAGTAACGATTTTTTCATTTTCAACAAACAATCTATTTTCCCAATTAAAAACTAAAACTCCCTTTTTTCATTTTTTTAGTAACGGAACCTATTTTTCGAAAAATAAAGACTCTTTTTCTTTTTTAATAAAATGCCATATTTTTCCAGTGGCAAATAAAATATTTTGAAACAATAAGAACAAAAATCAAGATTTTTTTTCTTTTCTCATTACAAACTACTTTTTAGAAAACAAGACACAATAACGACTCTTTTTTTCTTTTTCTTTTTTCATTTTCAGCAAACAATAAAACATTTTTTTAACCTAAAATAAAGACTCTTTTTCATTTTCTTTTTCAGCAAACACCTTCCCAAAAATAAAAAGACTCTTTTTTTCTGTTTTTCCTTTACTTTTTAGTAAAACAAATAAAACATTTTCCTTTTTTTTGTTTCATTTTTTAAAAATTTTGGCAAAGTTTCGGCAGTACTGAGGTGTTGGTTTTTCTAAAGTAATCAATTAATTCCCTAACTGCTATTTCTCTCTCTTCCTCTTTTCTCTTTTTCTCAATTTTCCGACATTCCCGAGATTCAGAAACCGGTCAACATGCATGTTTGAAACAACGGAAAAGGGTCAGAACTTTCCCTAACGAATTGACGCCAGTTTAAAAATGCCCTCCGTTAACCTATTTTGGAAAAAAATGCCCCTACTGTTAAAATTTTGGCATATTTGTGCCCTTAACGTATTGAGTTTAGTTTAAAAATGCCCCTACCGTTAACCTATTTTGAAAAAAATGCCCCTACCATTTTAAATATAAGTACAGTCAGTTGTTAGACTTAGGGGCACAAATATGCCACATTTTTAACGGTATGGGCATTTTCTTCAAAATAGGTTAACGGAGGGCATTTTTAACCCGGAGTCAATACGTGTGGTGCAGTTCTGACCCTTTTCCCTTGAAACAAATATATGTACATAGCATGTAGGATGCATCAGTATGGTCTTTTTCATTTCAGGTTGCTAGCCCTAGACGGACCCAATCCCTGTGTTGAGTCCCCTATGTCAAATGCAGCATGATGCAACTAAGCGCTCCTACTAGGGATCCGGCATGAAGTCAAGTTATTCTATGTTCAAAACCGGGGTCGGTGTTCTAGACAGTGTACCTGAGCGGACAACTCGAATCGAGAAGGGGGCAACTTACCGGTGACCCGCGGAGTCAGGCGACTTAGTAACTTATACGACCTCTTTCTTATTTCAGGGTATGACACTAACAGAATAGGGAGTCTCAACCAGTAAGAACATCCTCGGAGGTAAAGAGAGAAGGGTATCGGCATAGTTTATATACAGTTGAGATAATATCAAAGCGGTAACAATTAGCACATTAAGCACAAAACATGTAGAAAAATCAGATACAACAAAATACAAGAATTTATCAAAGCTCGAATTCTGAACCCAGAACAAAACGTTCTGGGTTCTTGTCCCCAACAGAGTCACCAGAGCTGTCACACCTCCTTTTATTTGGAAACACATTCTCATGGCATTATACTAAACGTGTGTTCATATTTGTAGGTTTTGATGAATGACAAACTATGCGCAAATTGACATATGACGAGGTCCAAGCACAAGCGCAAAATTGATATATAACGAGATTCAAGCACAAGACAAAGATCGAGATTAAGTTTTATATGAGTCGGTACTTAATTGTGATCTTGATCCGACAACTTAAACTCAAGACTTGGCTTCTCTCGTAAAAATATTTTTAACAAATCATGCATATTTAATTTAGAGCAAAATGATTTTAAATAATGCATATTTACTTTAGTCAAAATGATTTTTAAACATGCCTTTAAAATCTGGACTAAGATAATCGATTATGTACTTATGATAATCGATTATGTTTAAGTCAGCTGCTTGACAATCGATTGTGAACTTATGACAATCGATTGTGTTAAGGCAGTGAGCATCAGATTTTTCAAATCTGCATGACAATCAATTATGAACCTTATGACAATCGATTGTGATGAGGCAGTGTCCATCAAAGTTTTTCAAAGCTCAAAATAATCGATTGTGAAGCTAATGACAATCGATTGTGAAGAGACAGTGTCCATTAGATTTTTCAAAGTCACAAAATAATCGATTGTGAACTTATGACAATCGATTGTGTTGAGGCAGTGTCTTCCAGACTTTTTCAAAGTTATTAAATAATCGATTGTGAACCTATAACAATCGATTGTCAAGAGGCAGTGTCTAAATTGATTTTTCAAGACTGATATATAATCGATTGTTAACTTAGTATAATCGATTGTATAACTGACCGTTGCCAAAATGTTTTCAAATACCGTCAGGTAATCGATTATTGATTTCCTATAATCGATTATTTTAAGTAAAATCCGGAAATGATTTTTTGAACGTTGCTGAGTAATCGATTGTAGATTTCTGACAATCGATTGTTTTACGTAAAATCTGGAAATGGTTTTTTGAACGTTGCCAGTAATCGATTATTGATCTTAGATAATCGATTGTTAAGCGTAAAATCTGGGATTGATTTTTGGAAGAATTGGCAAACAATCGATTGTGGTAATTTGACAATCAATTGTCACAGAGTAAAATCAGCAATTCTTAATTGGCAATTAGGCAACGGTAATACAAAGTTTTTCAACTATAAATACAGCTTCAATTCAGTCTTATAATAATAATAACACACAACAACTGATCATACAATTGCTAAAGCTTGCATACTTTATTGCTTATCATTTTATATTCACTACATAAGCTTTTGAGAGCCAAATTCTTGTCGAAAGTTGTTGCGATCTTGAGCGTATTCTTTTTACTCATATCTACTCTTAAAGGAGTGTCTTGTTTGAGTGCTAAGTGTTTTTGTACACTTGAAGGGAAGTGTTAGTCCCTTGTGTTGTAGGAAGGAACTTGTGTTTCCTTGGTTGAAGTCTTGGAGTATTGTATCTCCGAGCAAAGGTTGTTGAGGCTTGTGTCCTCAAGTTGTAACGGTTTGTTGAGCACCCGTAAGCTTAACAAGTTAGTGGAAATCTCGAGAGAGTCTCTCGGGGACTGGACTAGCCACGAGTTGTGGTGAACCAGGATATATCGGTGCGTTTGTTCTAATTTATTTACTTATCGCACTTATTTATTTCCTTCAATTTTTAAATTTCGCAAGTTTACGCTAATTTTTATTATAACGCTATTCACCCCCCCCCCCCCCTCTAGCGTTAAGCGTATTATCTAACACTTTTTTCTCTATACACCCCCGCAAAAGGGGCGTAAAGGGGTTTTTTCACTTAAAAGACAATCGGAACGGGATTTGGTTATTAATTATGCCAAGTCACCGATTTGAATACCGAACCGAGGAAAAGAATGACTCTGTTACAGTCTGCAAACCAGAAATCCGAGTAAGAAATTCTGTTAACCCGGGAGAAGGTGTTAATCATTCCCGGATTCCGTGGTTCTAGCACGGTCGCTTAACTGTTGTATTTGATTTTATCTGATTTCAATACATGCTAACTTATGTGCCCTTTATTTATATACCGCTTTTACCATTATTTATTTTAAAAAGACATTCGACGTCGTTAAAATGTATTTCTAATCACGTCACCACCAGTGTACACGTGATCGTCAAAACGTTTCGACTTCATCGAGATTTGGATTTGGGTAGCATCGATGCACACCCAAATTTAGGAAAGTAATTTAATTAGACCGCGCTTAAAGATTCTAGTGTACTATTATTTTGGAAAGACCGTGAAATTCACTAAGCGGTCTTCCCGAATTCTATGTCATTTTTATATAACTAGTATCGAGGGCCCCACAATTGTTTTGTTTGGCGAGCCTCGCCTCAACATTTTATTTAAGGTCAATCCTAATGTGACTAATTAACTTTCCCCCAAATAATAAAGCCCTAAACAATCATATTATTTGCAACAACCAGACTTTATGTCCAATAGCCAAACTGAGGGCTTCAACAACAAATGGCGTTAGCAATATTGGGTTTGCATCTGGCCCAAAGTGATAAGTGGAGGCGGCCCATTTGGGGCTGATATGAGGAATGTGCCTCCATGCAGGCAGCATAGCCTCAGGCCAAGTCCGGGTCGAGTACCAATAACGGCATTTGAGATCCCTTCAACTACTCATAAAACAGAAACTATCCCAAGACCTATTGGCGAGTTCAACACTTAGATAATTGACTGAAATTTATTGTTTTTTAAAAACCAAGGATTCAAATAGAGTGAAACATGAACTGCTACTTATTGTTCGAACCTGTTTTTGTTTTTAAACATATAAAACTACTTGGAATAATAATACCTATTCTACACTACATTATACTAACACTAACATAGGCGGGATTATTAAGCTATACTAGTGATACTAGATTGACTGGTAAAATAAGTAAACATGTGCTCATGACCAACAATTACCAAATTTTAAAGAAAACTCCAGAATAGTCCAAGCTTAATTACAACACTTAACCTCCAAACATAAACTCAGACTAAGAATTGATTGTATAGCCTAGTTCAAGGAAAACTAAAATAAGGAGAACAATGATAACAACAAAGTCAGGCTTCCATTTCATATGGATTCATTTCTGCACACGTTAAATTTACAGTCAATCAAAGATAGTGTACCTGGGAGTGCAAATCAACAGAAAAATTGAAGGTCAGCAACAGTGAATGTAGCCGTAAGAGCCAAATCAACAGCAAACTTGATTTTAATCCAGAAATCCGCTCGAACCAAGATCCAAAACAGAGTTGAAAAGCTCAGCAACAAAATAAACAACCCAAACAAACTTGAATGCACCCAAAAATTTGCTTAAAATCCACTATGAGTTACCTTAACCTCAAAACCCCACGAGAGAAACCAGAAATGCAAATTATAAAATAAAGTATCAAGTGAGCCTACAATTCCAATCAAACAGTGACTTTCTTTTGTTGTTTTTTTTTTCTATATGTATATTTTTGGGTTTTCAGTATTTGAATGCTAAATCTGAAAAGAAATTGAAAATGGAATCAAAAGTCAGATTTGTTCTTGGTGAGTTTTTGGGCTGAAAAATCCAAGACCCCCTCTCAAGCAATTGATGCCTTTTTATAAGATAGAAATGAGGGCAGTCCTCCACAATTCTGTTTTCACTATAGTCCCTCACTTATTTCAAATTAGTCCTTATATTTCTGAATTGCTCCCCAAGAAAATACTACCCCAAAAGCTGAAAGCTACAGTCACCCTAATCTAGAAGCATCTAGGATGCTCTTTTGGTTATACAATTCCTAAGTTACCCTTTCCCTGTTTCAAAATTACTATTCCTAAAGATCTTACCCTTTTCTATCCCTAAAATTCCCTTGACCAGCCCCTAGTACTACTGCCTTAGTTAACTACACCAAACCCTTACCCCTGTTAAAACTAACTAAAGTTATCTACCAGTATATTAATCAGCTCTAACCACTCTAGTTAATTATAACAGTTAACTAGGCCATGCAGTGAATTAAAGCAGTACTAAAACCAATTAATAATTAAACTGAACTAGCTAAACTGAACTAGCCAATTAATAGTAACCATGAAAAGGGTATTGATAAGTAAACGAAACTAAAACCATATCGATTAAAACCCTATCCAAAGAGATTAACCAACAAGGATTAAACCAATACTCAGACTAACCAATTCCAGACTAATAATTATAATTATCTATGAACAACCAGAAAAGAACTAAAATGAAAAAAATCTAACCTTTATAAAAGATAGAGTTAGGCAGAAACAGAAACATAATCACCTCATTAAATTAAACGAATCAGATTAAAGAATTGAACGGACAACAAATTAAAAACTAAAATCTATATCAACCAAAAAACCCTACAAGAATGACGAACAATTCTCAATAAGTGATCCTGGAATTAGTCCGGGAACCTAACTAACACAAGAAGGAGAAGAAGAAAATGGACAGAAGACGAAGAACTCACCAATTAACTTCGACTCCATACTTTTGAACTCGGACTTGATATCCGCTCGATTGACTTCAAATACAGTTTCTAAATAATATTATATGTCTAATTTTTACAAAACAAACAAGTAACATCGTTTGGAACCGCATGAAAACAGATAGAATTTGAAACCCTGGATCTAAGATACGAAGAGATACAAGCGGATTCGAAAGGTTTTAGTTCAGGCTTTGAGGTGAGGGGGTCAAGGGGGTTATAGAGGATGATTTTGTGATGGTTTGGTGGTGGAGCCACCACTGGAGAACTTGTGGTGGTGCTAGGGTTCGAGACTGCAAATCAATATTCGAGGGATTCGAGTTAAATTCGAAGGAAATCAAGGCCATGGATGGAAAGAGGAAGGTAAGGAGAACAATGGGTGTAAGTTTGGTGGTGTTTGGCATTGGCGCCGCAACCGGCGGCCTCGGGATTTCATGGCGGCACGACTAGGGTTTGTGAGGGGTGAGGAAGACAATGAGAAATAGGGTGGGGTGGGGGAACTGTTCGGACACTTATATATGGAACATCCTAGGATAGTCCCGTCCGTCGGATCAAGAATTAACGGCCATGATCAACGACTAGAAACGACGTCGTTTGGCATTTGGACCAGACTGGGTCATACGCGATTTGGGCCTGGACTAGGTGCATTTGAGGGTAATTCAAGTGGGCGGTGACACAATTATTTAATAAGGCCCAAATTTGAGCATCCTTCTTCTTTTATGTATTTCCCTTATCTATTTTGGTATTTCGTTTTTATATATTTTTTCGCAATTTTGATTTTATAAAAAGGTAACAGTTAAAGTAAAGTCCTAATATATTTCAAAATTAAACTACTTAATTCCTAAACTTGTTTAAAAATCTATTTTTGCGACAAACTCAACAGTTAATCAATAAAATGCAAAAAATGAACTATTTTTCTGATTTTCACGTTTTGTTCTAAAAGAAATTAATCCTTAAGAAAATATAAAACTATATCCTACATTAAAATGCATATTTTTTGTATTTTATTTGAATTAACATGCAAACAATCAAAACAAAATTCACAAAATAGTATAAGAATAAAGAAAAATCATTCTTGTTTGAATTTTATGGGAATAATCCATATATATGGCAAAAATCACGTGCTCACAGCAAATTCATCAGACTAGGTCTCTATCTTAGGAGAAAGATTCATCAGACTAAGATTTTATCCTAGAAGAAAATTCATCAAACTAGGTTTTTTATATTAGGAGAAAGATTCATCAGACTTAGGTTTTATCCTAGGAGAAAATTCATCATACTAGGTTTCTTATCTTAGGAGAAGGATTTATCAGACTACGATTTTGATCCTTGGAGAAAATTCATTAGACTAGGACTTTTTGTTATCGTAGGAGAAAAATTCATCAGACTAAGATTCCTATCCTAGTAGAAAATTCATCAGACTAGGTGTTTTTGTTATCTTAGGAGAAAAATTTATCAGACTAAGATTCCTATCTTAGGAGAAAAAATTCATCAAACTAAGATTTCGATCCTAGTAGAAAATTCATTAGACTAGGTCTTTTTGATATCTAAGGAGAAAATTTCATCGGACAAAGATTCCTATATTTGGAGAAAAAATGCATCAGACTAAGATTTCGATCCTAGGAGAAAATTCATCATACTAGGTTTCTTATCTTAGGAGAAAGATTCTCAAACTAAGATTTTATCCTAGAAGAAAATTTATCAGACTAGGTTTCTTATTTTAGGAGAAAGATTCATCAGACTAACATTTCGATCATAGGAGAAAATTAATCAGATTAGGTTTCTTATCTTAGGAGAAGGATTTATTATACTAAGATTTTATCCTAGGAGAAAATTCATCAGACTAGGCTTATCTTAGGAGAAACATTCACCAGTCTAAGATTTCAATCCTAGAAGAAAATTTATCAGACTAGGTTTCTTATCTTTGGAGAAAGATTCATCAGACTAAGATTTGATCCGGCGAGAAATTTATTAGACTAGGTTTCTTATTTTAGGAGAAAGATTCTTCAAACTAAAATTTTATCCTAGGAGAAAATTTATCAGACTAGGTTTCTTATCTTAGGAGAAAGATTTATAAGACTAAGATTTTATCCTAGGAGAAAATTCATTAGACTAGGTTTCTTATCTTAAGAGAAAGATTCATCACACTAAGATTTCAATCTTCGGAGAAAATTCATCAGACTAGGTTTTTTTGTTAACTTAGGAGAAAAATTCATCAAACTAAGATTTCTATCCTAGAAGAAAATACATAAGAATATGTCTTTTTGTTATCTTAGGAGAAAAATTCATCAGACTAAGATTCCTATCTTAGGAGAAAAAATTCATGAAACTAAGATTTCGATCGTAGGAAAAAATTCATCAGAGTAGGTCTTTTTGTTATCTTAGGAGAAAAATTAATCAGACTAAGATTCCTATCTTAGGAGAAAAAATTCATCAGACTAAGATTTCGATCACAGGAGAAAGTTCATCGGGCTAGGTTTCTTATCTTAGGAGAAAGATTCATCAAACTAAGATTTTGTCCTAGCAGAAAATTCATCAGACTAGGTTTCTTATCTTAAGAGAAGGATTCATCAGACTAAGATTTTGATCCTAGGAGAAAATTCATCAGACTAGGTTTCTTATCTTAGGCGAAGGATTCATCAGACTAAGATTTTATCCTAGGAGAAAATTCATCAGACTAGGTTTCTTATCTTAGGAGAAAGATTAATCAGACTAAGATTTCAATCGTAAGAGAAAATTCATCAGACTAGGTTTCTTTTCTTAGGAGAACGATTCATCAGACAAAAATTTTATCCTAGGAGAAAATTCATTAGACTAGGTTTCTTATATTAGAAGAGAGATTCATCGGACTAAGATTTCAATCCTAGAAAAAAATTATTCAGACTAGGTTTCTTATCTTAGGAGAAGGATTCATCAGACTAATATTTTATCCTAGAAGGAAAATTGTGCAAAGCCATAGCAACATTTATACACACTAGCAAGACAGGTAAAGGAAAATATATGAGAAACTTAACTTTGTCGAGTCTTCTCTTCTTTTTTTTTTCTTTGTTGTTTTGGAACTAACTTGCTTGCACTGCTCTATTCCTATTTTTAACAAAGAAAACTTGTAGGTTTAAAAGATGGTGGTTAGTTTGTGGCCTTGACCTTGAAGGCGACTGCTTTTGCACTTGCCAAGATAACTTTGATTTCAACTTGGAAGACTATGCCTGTTATCGACTAGCTATTTTCTTTCAACCCTTATCACAGAAAATACCTCTACTCATTTTGATCCCAATATCTTTTATCTGTTGCATTTTGCTCATGAACAGACATTTACTGAACCCTTGCATTTCACATGAATCCCAAAGTATGTTGATTGTCACCAACTTAGTACGCACATAACTTTTCCATGACTTATGTCACTTTAATGTGCTAGATAAATTTATTTTGTGCAATTAGAAAGCTGGTAGAAGATTTTGAAGTCATTTCTTTACTTGTTCTGATAAAACAGACTCCAGAGGACTTAAACAAAGAAAGAAGAACAGAGTTGAGGGGACAAGAGATGGCATCTAACAAGAAAATCATCGAGTAGAAACTTGTCAGATATAGATACCAACTCTAATGATCGTGACATGCGTTTTGGATTAAACTTGCCTAATATGTTAAGCAAGTCTAACTTTCAACTCTTATTATGCCTATACGATGTGAAGCTAAGCTCCAGCACTCCAATTGTTCCATTTGATCCACACTATTCAATCGGCTTACAGTGCCCTAAAGAGTTTTCACCATCAAGCCTCTCTCATTTTCTCTTTATCTCGACTCACCGTTACCTTACGGTGTCCGTGAGGGTTTTCACCGATAAGACTCTCTCATTTTATTATTTTTTCTCTTTGTGCTGAGAACAAAGGCACTACACTTGATTTGGAATACTCAAAGATTGGTCAGAGGATCTTTCTTTGGACCGTAATATAGGCTTTTGGACAAGATTGGAAAGAAGTGGTGGCATGAAGGCTCAAAATAATTTACTATGAAAGAGTTCAAAATTACAACTTTTGGAATCAGATCTTTCGAAAAAATTAAAAGTTCTGCCCTAGTTTCTTGGAGTGTGGGGTATTTTGTTTTTGGATTTTTTTGTTGGATTTCTGAAAAAAATTGCACCACTCTTGACTTCGCGGATTATGAAATATTTTATTTGGTGTGACCGATTCGTAAGGCTGCCTAAGTATGTTTAGGTGACAAGAATCAAGTCGAACGTAGTTCAAAAGACAAAGTTTTTTTTCTTTTTTTCCTTTTCTTCCCCTTTTTTCCTTCTCTTTTTTCTTTTCTCTCTTTTTTTTATTTTTCTCTTTTCCCTTTTTTTTACTTCTTTTCTCTTTTTCTTTTAGTTTTCTAGTTCCTAACTCTATTTTTGATTTCAAAAGAAGGGTATGAAACAAAAAATTAGGGTTCAAAATGGGTAGCAAAGAAGAAAAATGTTTGGATAGCAGAATAAAATGCCTTCATCATACCAAACTTACAAATGGCAAGTACAAACATGCAATTGAAGATAAGTAAACAAATCACACATAGTATCTATTGATGGCATAAACACAAACAAAAAGCGCCAATGGGCAATACCTTTGTCCTATTGAATGACCCTTGCCAGTTCGAAATAGACTTAACTCAACCCTATCTTGACGTGGAAGCATGCATTTCAGCACTTATGATTTACCTCAAACTGCCTGAGAGACATTTCCTTGTTATATTCTCCTATCAACCTCTTGATTTCCCAGATCTTCTGCCTCGTTTTCAGTTGATTAAAACTTCAGGCTATCTCAGAATGCGTGAATCTTTACTTGTTTCCTCAAACACATCCTTTTATCATATTCCAAATTGTTCCATTACTTCATGATTAGACTAACTTTAAATATCAAGCTGAGAATTATTCATGCATGTCATGTTACTAGAGTCAGCGTGCAAAGAACTATTAAAGGAAAACCGACCTAAACAAAACTGGCTAGAAGTACCAGAAACTAGGAGATTGCATTAGATAGATGGTGAATAGGGTTTGAACAAAACAAGAAAAATAAACATGGGTTAAAACCCTGGAACAATCCTAGAAAACACTAGACGAGTTACTACAATAAAACAAACTAGGCAAAAAGAAGAAGAAGAGTTTGATCCACAAGACAATATCCGGATTACAACCTTGAAATAACCTGGAAAACAAAAATGACAACAAAATAAACCACCAAAACTCCTCCTTGGCTAGCCAAGAAAGGATTGTCTTTTCAATCACAAAGCTCAACATCTTAGCCACTAGACCGCACATCAAAATTACTGGGACCTTCACCAGCTTCAATATCATTAACTTCAATCAGCCAGTTCCCAAGAGGATTCTCATACTCCGTATTACTATGCATCATCCCTACAAAGTGTGCATCATCATGTACAGGTAAAGGATTTTGTGCAATATTCTAGGTGTCACTGTCCTGGAGCACAATTATCCCTTCCTGAATCATTCTTTCTATCTCTCTTTTCAAATACGGACAACTTTCGACATTGTGCCCCTGGGCATTGGAATGGTATTTATACCTTTTAGAAGGGTCAAATAATCTTGCATGCTTGTCCATATGATTCGGAAGAATAGGTGCAATCAGGTCATACTGCTTTAGTTTCTCAAACAAGTTTTCATATGACTCTCCTATTGGTGTAAAATTATCTTTCAACCTTTGTTTACCTGTGTTCCCTTGGCTTGAATGTGGGTTATGGGACACTTGAAATTTTTTTAGAGGCTGGAGGAGATTTTGTGGTGATGGCGCTCGCCTTCTGGAGTGACCTAGTGGTTGGAAAGAGGATCGGGCATTGTCAAGAGGATAATGCTAAGGTGGATTATGTGGAACTCGGGGATAGGTTTGGGGTTGGGGTCAAGGCTCAGTATATTGGTGAGGTGGACCCGTTGGGACATGTCCCAATCTTGAGACAACCATGCAAATATTATTATGTTTCTTGTGACCCGGCAAGCTTCCTGTATTGTTATGAATTGCCTGTGATATGGCTTTTAAGGCAGAATAGCTCATGATCTTGCTTGACTTCAATCCCTCTTCCACCATTTCTCCCATTTTTACCATATTATTGAAAGGCTTACCAATGGGTGAGATCAAATGGCCAAAATAAGGCTCTAGGGATTGAAGAAAGTATTCAACCATCTCATCTTCTTCCATAGGAGGATTGACCCGTGCAGCTTGCTCCCACCATCGGAATCCATATTTTCTAAAGCTTTCACTAGGCTTTTTTTTTTACCTTGGTCAGGGACAGGTGATCTAGGACAATATCTATGTTGTACTATAAATGCCGAGCAAAGGCCTGATCCAAATCGTCCCATGTGTACCACCTGCTGACGTCCTAACGGATGTACCATTCTAGAGCTACCCTACTCAGACTCTGGCTGAAATACACCATCAATAATTCGTCTTTCCCCCCGTCGCCTCTCATTTTACTACAATAACCTCTCAGATGAGCTATAGGATCCCAATGTCCGTCAGACA
Organism: Nicotiana benthamiana; assembly: GCA_034376525.1. Lineage (NCBI taxonomy): Eukaryota > Viridiplantae > Streptophyta > Magnoliopsida > Solanales > Solanaceae > Nicotiana > Nicotiana benthamiana. The sequence goes on along the minus strand of CM067338.1, from coordinate 15,079,669 downwards.
AGTCAAACTTGGGCATCTTGAATCCCGCAGGTAGTTGAACATTAGGGAACAAACACAAATATCTACAAGCTACACTCACCTGGCTTCCTAACCCTTGCATATTTCCTAACTATTGCTCCAAACTCTTTACCCTCCTAAATATCTCCTCTTGCTCCCCATTCTTGTGTAGTTTCTAAGATTTAACATGAGGCTCAAAGTGAAGTGGGTAGGAATAAGGATCTATAACTTTGAAACTGGGTTTCGGGGCATAGTATTAGGTATCTGGAGCTGCGAATACAGTTGTTTTAGCTTCTAGAACATGTAAAGTTTGGGAGGAACTGCCAGGGTGATTGTGGTAAGGGGTAAAGCCCAGTGCATGTTGAGGGAAAAGCTCAACGGTGGTAGGAACCTGGGCTTATGATAGTAGTGGAATAGTTGCAGGGTTTATAATATAGTTAGTGGGGAATGAAGGTGAAGGATACCCCTTAATCTAGGCCGGATACATTTCCGCCATCTGATGCTTCAACCTCCGGACCTCCTCTTGAGTTCAGGTTCCGACTTCTCAATCTCCCTCGACGGGTCCACAACTCTTGTGTCCAAGTCTTTGCTAGCTATGGGTACCTTGCTCTTTTGACCTTCTGTTGTATGGACAAATCACAAAAGTTCCACAAACTAACCATCCTTTGTTAAGCTGTGAGCATATGATTTTTGCCCGGTTAAGACGACTCCTACAGGACTCTCGGCTTTAGGATTTTTCCTTTTTAATATTTATTTTTAGGATTTATTGCGCGCGTTAGTGTGTTTTCATTAACACATGCATAAATTCATAAGATATACAAATTGCATAAACATTTAGGATTTAATATTTTGCTAGTTTAATAGGTGATTAGGGTTATTTTTGCAAATAAAAAAATCAAAAATTTTAGTTAGTAGTTCTGGCATTTTAATTGTGTTGTAGTTTTGTGTGTATTTAATTTGTTGCATTGTATTAAGTTGATTAGGAGTTTTAAATACAATTAGAGATTATATTAAATAAAAAAAGAAAAGAAAACAACAAAAACAATACATGTATAATAATGGACCACCCAGGATGGCCACAATTGGGCCAGACCTGGGTAGCCCAAATCCTTTTATCCTATAAAAATATAAAATACCCAGCCCAAATATTAGTCTCCGGCCCAGTCCATCAGGGGTGCCCAAAACGACACCATTTTTGGAGCCACTCATCTCGACCGTTGATCAACAGGCCATCCAACTGCCCTAGATCATTCCCAAAACCCCCAAAAATATGTACCAAACGTCTCTATAGATTCAAAGACATACCTTCCTTCTTCCTCGTACAAATATCACCACTGTAACACCACCCTACCTTCGCCTTGAGACCACCATTGACCACCCAGCAACCGCCCTAATGCCACCGCATGAAATCACCTAACGGTGGCGGCTGGTCACCAAATCACCCCGAATTTACACCACCGGACCACCTTGACCCCCTCTTTCCCGTCATGTGATTGGCTTCCTTCGAACAACTCTCCGTCTTCTCGAATATTCAAAATAAGATTTGCTGAAACCACCATCTCCTGCGACCCAACCCCAAACCAATCCAAAGTTACACCCCTGAACCAATTCCCCTTCCCGTTTCCAATCATCCAAGCCATGTCTTTTAAATCCAAATAAATCGCTCAAATATTGAATCGAAATTAGCCCTAATTGCTAAAACTCACCGAAATCCTGCCAAATTGACCTCAGATAATCCTCTCCCATCCCTCACTCCAACCATACCACCCACAACCCTCAAACCCAACTGATTACAAAGAAAAATCAAATCTGAGACCTCACGTGGTCTCAGAATCAACAAACCCCCATTCTAAACCCTTGGCCCACTGCGATACTCAAGGAAAAATGCCTTAAAGGTTTAAAACCTCCCAAAAAGAGGTCAGAAACTCATTGGAATTGGAAATTTTGAGTTAGAACCGCATCCACAAAAGCTAAGTGTTCGATGCCTTAATTAATTGTCAATGTTTGTATGTATTTAATTTCTTTGTTTCTTTAATATTTTATTTCTTTCCTATGATCTCATCCTAAAGTATGTTAAGGAGTCATCTTTTCTTTTTATGTTCTGTGGTTCCTTTGGTTGTTACTGGTGAATTCATTAATCTTCCATAATCTTCTGAGTTGTTTCACTCTGAAATGTTACATGGCTCGTTGATCTTTGCCTTTTAACTCTTCAGCAGTTTCACCTCTGAAATTTTCACATGGTTTGTTGATCTTCGTCTATTGATTCTGCATTTGTTTCACCTCTGAGGTTCTGAATGGTCTTGTTAGATGCTTATCTTTGTGGATCCTACATGTGTTATATCATGATTCTGAGTAGGTGTTTTCTTTTAAGAGTTTCATATTTTCTCATGTTAGGATAAATTGCTTTTTTGAATATTTAGACTATTGATATTAGCTTTGTTTTAATTTCCTGGTTTTTACTTCTAAGATTTTTACTTAGTGTTATAGTTTGGCCATTGTTCCTGCATAGTCAATTGGGTTTCTTTTTTGTTTGTTTTGGTTCATCTTGACGTGTTCATAGTCCTAATGTTATGATAATTTTTACTGAATAGTCCACATTAAGATTGATTCTTAAACTCTTCAATTAAGCCTGTAATCCAGACCATGAATTTGGCACATAACTTGAATGCAATTGACTAGAGTCAGATTTGACCAAACGCTTGAAAACCAAGGTTAAAATTCTTAGGTTAGTAATTAGGAAAAGGGATAGTGGTATAAAGCGTATTCAAGTACAAGGAATCATGTAACCACTCCTAGAACATTCTAGTGAGGAGTTTAGGCATAATATCTGCCTCAAACTTGAGGCACAATTCAGAAAACTAAGGACTATTTGGGTAAAATTGAAAATTGGGTAAGGGACTAAAAGGAAAACACGGAAATGGGTGTTGCCCTAAGGCTTCAGCTATAAAAAAGGGCCATCTGACTATTTAAGAAAAACAATTTTTCGAACAGATTTTCCTTTAAAGCATTTTAGTGAAGTAGGATATATAAAATAGATATTAGCCTCTCATACACTCTTCAGAAAACCTTTGGTTGTTCTCTGCTGATTGATATTAAGCTGTTTTAGAGATTTATGGTTGTTATTTGCTCTCAAACTTCCTGAGTTTTTTTGGGTTTCATTGGCCGATTGACTGTTGTTCTGGACTGATATTTGCTTCACTTTGCTCATAGGCTTTTTTTCTTGTTGACACTCCAGGTATCAATTATTACCCAAAACCCTGAGAAGCTGTAATGCCTATGTGCATTCGAGATTATGCTTGATAATGAAGATAGTGCTTTATTTTGTTTGTTTCAATTCCTATTGTAACTATATTTATTCTCTTAGAATTTTCTTGTATTTGTAATAACTATAAACATGTATTAATCATGGACTGTAATGGGACTGTACTTTTAATTTTCTTAAGTCAAGTAGATTTTACAATAGATAGATAAAAAATGAGCCTAATGTTTACAATTTGAGTTGTATTAGGAATTCGGCAACTGAACATGTGTAATACTCTGAATGATGAGTATTCCAGATTATTTCTTCAAACGTTCAGATCTGATACAAAATTATTTTCAGTGTCTTCTTTATGAAATATTGTTGGTATATTTTATAATGCTCGTGTGTATGATTTTAATGATTACGGTATAATTAAAACAAAAGGTTGTTGTTATTTTCCTGCAAGGGACTCATTAGTCCAATGTCTCTGGGCCCATTTAAAGAATAATAAATTACTTAGAAAAATTGGAAGTGTCGTTTTGCAAACTTCACGATCTTCCATGAATTTTAAAGGCGTAGTTGTTATAGGCGCGAATTTTCTAATAAAATATCTTCCGAAATCTGGGTGCGCATTGATGTGACCCAAATCCAAATATCAATGGAGTTGAAATATGTCTAAAATTGCATGCGCATTTATGTGATGTGATTGGTGATGTATTTTAATGACATTGCAATTCTCCTAAAAATATCTATTAAAGCGGTTAATAAGTTAGAATTGTATCATAGGTTTGAACATTTTTAACAAATTAGATTTTTAGCCACTTATAATAGTTTAAGCGACCGTGCTAGAACCATGGGATTCGAGGGTGCCTAACACCTTCCCTCAGGTCAACAGAATTTCTTACTCAAGAATTTCTGGTTCGCAGACTCCAATTGGGCATTCAAAATTTCCTTGATTTGGGATTTTAAATAAACCGGTGACTTGGGACACCAAAATCCAAACCTATCCCAAGTGGCGAATCTTAAATAAATAAATAATGTCATTTCAAATAATGTCCTTTTAATTGGAAAAACTTCATTATACGTTTTATCCTTCGGGGTAGCCGTGTTAGTAAAAAGTAGGTGTGACAGCTCTTGGGACTCTGCTAGGGACCAAACCCAAAATCTCTGGTTGAAGGTTCAAGAATACGAGCATAAAATAACTGTTATATTTAGCTTCTTCTGATTTTCTTACATGTTCTGTGCAAAATGCCACATGTTTTACTGCTTTGATATTACCTGAACTGTATATATAAACTGCTACAAAAACCATTCACTTCTCACCTCCGGGGATGTATTTACTGGTTAAGACTCCCTATTCTGTTAGTGTCTTACCCTGAAAATAGGAAAGATGCCGGACAAGTTACGAAGCCGGATGGCCTTTTGGTTCCCGGTACGTTGCCCCCTCCTCGACTCGAGTTGTCCGCTCAAGTGCACAGTCTAGACCCTGTATCGAGGTTCTAAGCTTAGTATAATGAAGCATCATGCCGGATCCCTAGTAGGAATGTTTATTTGCAACATGCATTTGACTTAGGGGACTCAACATAGGGGTTGGGTCCGTCTAGGACAGGTGCCCCAAAATAAAAGACCATCCTGATGCATTTTACGTGCTACTTGTGCATTTATTTGCATTTGATTTGCATGTTTTGACCGGCTTGCAAACAAAGAGAATAAATTGAGAAAAATAGCAGTGCTAGGGCGATCACTTTTAAAACCCATGCTTAAAATAGCGCCAAAGTGCTTTTCAAAAAATCAAAAAAACAAAACATAAAAAGAAAAAAAGTTGGGAGTTTTTCAATAATATTTGTCCAACCCCTTTTGCAAAAATGCCAAAACAAGAAAAACAAATGTCCGAGTTTATGCACTTGTTTTCAAATAAGTTTGGTGGCGCCATTACTGCCGGCAATAGCCGAATATTACCACAAGGGATGCTGAAAGGCTGATCTTGCACAAATGGCCACCTCTGAATTTCATTCTGACTGGTAAGCAAGCACAACCTGAAAAACCTTCTCTCCGAAGTGTTGAAGGGCTGTATTCGCAGAGCCGGTCCTTGTTTTAAAATAAATTGCCATAAAATGTCAGTCTTAATGTTTTGAGAATACTAATTCGCCTAATAAATGTGCAGAATGAGCACGATAATGAAAAAAATTACCTTGGAGTTATGACTATGGTGGAATGATCTCGGGTAAGTCGGGAAGAAAAGGGTCAACGCACACCTGGGAGGCCTCACTGATTTATTGAAAATTAACCCAGGGGAGACATCATAAAGGCTCTAATTACTTTTGGGACCCGACCCACAACGTCTTCCACTTCTTAATCTTTGAGCTAACCCCGACTTTAGAAAAAATGGTCGGATATATCGGGACCCATACAATCCCTTTGAGAGGTAAATACTTGATCACACCCCGAGCCCTCGCTGTGTACAAATTTCTGGATTATTTCGCAATCAGCAAAGAAGTTCACAATCCCGACTTATCGGCTGGTTTTTGCACTTTGCAATTTATATACCAAAGATATGGCCATATTGGAGGATTCTACAACCCTGAAAATCTTATTTGTAGCAAGGGTAATCGGCTCAAGTGGGAGGAGCATCGATGTTTCGCATTCATGGTGTCTTTCCCGGGTATTTTAGTATTCTCGCGAAAGGACGGGAACATCGACATACATATAACAGTGGTTGTTAGCACTTTGATGACCCAAGCCAAGAGTACTCTTGCTCCAATGATCTTGTTTGACATCTTCCGTGCTCTTACAATCTGTAAAGCGGGAGGAAATTTCTTCGAGGGTTGTAACTTGCTGCTACAAGTATGGATGATTGAGCATATATGTCACCGGCGTCGTTTCATGAATTACGGGTTGCCAACAAAAGGCTGTATAGAAGAATTTGAAGACAGTGTTTATGAGTTTAATTTACCAGAGGGAGTCGCAGAATGGGCGTCGCATCTCCGGGTCATCACCAAAAATCAAATAGAATGGACATTCGGTTGGCTCTTTGTGGACGAAATTATGTATATGCCCGCCAATGGACCTCATTTCCTTTTGATGGGCATCCGAAGCTTCCATCCCAATGCGCCGTATAGAGTTATCAGACAATTGGGTAGATGCCAAATGTCATAAGCTCGAATGGTCAATTCCCCGAAGCTGTTGTACGCAAAATTTGGAGTGAGTGCCAATACTTGACAGCCGATACTCGAGTACGCGACGTATCTAAGGGTGACGTTGCACCGGGGTATGTTGCTTGGTATAAGAGGGATATAGAGCCTGGGAGACCGGCGAAGAGACCCCATCTCAAGGAATTGGAGACATCATAAGAGCAGTGGGATTGGTTAGCAAAAGAAAATGAATACCGGGCTACTATAGGAAGGTTGGAAAAGAAAATTCAAGAATTGCAATTTGAAAACAGTTTGCAAGCTGCAGCCAGCGAGGGGGAAAAGAAGGTATTGACCAAAGAAAACGAGGCCATACGAGCCCAAATCCAGAAAATAAAGGCCGTCGCATAAAATTCTCTGAGGAGTATAAAAGATGAAAAGATTATAGAAAACTTGCGATGGAAAGTAACCGAATACGGGTTCGACCTCAATAAGGCGGAGGGTGAACTGTCTAGGGCTCGGAAGAAATTATCTAAAAGTGCAGAGGAAAGGGCCAGTATATTTGACAAACTAAAAGAAGGAAGTGGCAATGAAATTATTGGTTTAAAATAGAGGGTTGTCATAGCTGAAAACAAAATGGCCAAACAAGCCAGCGATTTCAAAGCCGAAAGAGAGCATTGCTACGCAGTAATAGCGAGACTAGAAAGGGAATTGCGACAATTCCAAAAGCTGAATCAAGTAGCTGAACGAACTTTAGAAGCACGGGCTGAGTAAATTGGGCATCTACTACAAGAAAAAGGGGTTATCAGGGAAAGGGTGCGAGAAATTGCAGAATATATTACCACGAAGTGCAACCACTGTAAGGACATGAAAAAATCAATGTTTTTTGCCGCTGCCATGACATTTGTCTATCAAGTGACTGATGATCTCCACTACCTCCAGGGGAGTTTAGCGCGCAAACTTGCGGCAAGGCCGGACGATGCCCCGCAAGCTCCAAAAACACTTGAAGTTTTAATGTACTCTTAAATTTGTATTAAGAAAGTCTGTCTGTATGTTCTTTTACTTACCTTTCGAGTCTGTAAGATTATTATGTCCCAATTTTGTGTTTGCCTTTCATTTAGTTTGCCTTTGTAATCAAAGTTTATGTCTTTATAAAAATAAAAAATCCCAAAAATATTCTGGTGTGTACATATCATTTTTTTCATGAACTACTCTCGGTCTGATTCATGCAATGTCATGTTACGTAGGCAATCTTTATAGGATTCGACCGTATTCTTAATGGGGAAATCTAATAAGGAATAATAAGTAGGAAACAAAAGGAAATTTTAGAATAAATGCCGGGATGACACATGCGACCATTGCAAGCATATAGGAACCCGTTAACTGCATAGGTGCATCATATCTAACCTGTGATTCCTGATTGTTATCTATCTTGACCTAATCGTTTGAACTCCAGTGTCCAGTCCAAGTGTTTTAAGAACAGTGATTTGTTTGTGGTGAGCTGTCTTTAGGATGCTTTATGAGATAAAAAGGAAGCACAAAGATGTCGACCGAAATGACTCTACCAGCAGTCCCTATCCCATAAGACAACCCAATTACAGGAATCCCATCCTCTGAATCTGCAGGGCCTGAAGAGATTAGGATCCTGTGGCTCCGAGTTATGGAGATGTGGGACGCATGGAAAAATGGGAAGGAACCTCTAAGTGCTATCCCCGGGTTTCCCGAGCTTTTTCCAAGGTCAGGGGGTACCTCCAGAATCCCTACCAGTCACCGAAATATCCTCCTGTGACAGCCCACCATATCAACCAATTTTTTTGGAGCGCCCTCTGAAACCTGCCCTCCGATGTTTACATCCAGTCCAGCTCCCAACATTATCACAGCCCCTTTGTGCGCAGCCACCACACAGCCTGCGGTACCGAGGACCATGTTTGACCTCACAACATTTACATTCCAAACTCCTAACTACCAAACTGAGCCTCCCCCGTACCCCACATACAAGTACCCTCAGCCAACATACGAACTTACACATGTGCAAAACAAAACCCCTAAAACACCCAAACAAGACGAAATAACAAGGAGAATTAAAAGTCTTGAACAAAGTCTGAAAAGCATGCAAGGATTAAGTGGGCAAGAAGAGTGTATCTGCTCAGACTTATGCATGTTCCCACACGTACATCTTCCTTTGGGGATTAAAACACCGAAGTTTGAAAAATATGATGGCCACGGCGACCCCATCGCTCATTTGAAAAAGTACTGCAACCAACTACGTGGCACCGGTGGAAAGGAAGAACTCTTGATGGCGTATTTTGGGGAGAGCTTAGTGGGTATTGCATCTGAATGGTACATAGACCAGGATATTACCCGATGGCACATCTGGGATGTCCTCGCCTGGGACTTTGTAAGGCAAATCCAGTACAACAGTGATGTTGCCTCGGATAGGAACTCCTTATCCAACTTGAAGAAGAAACCTTAGAAAGCTTGAGAGAATATGCCGCTAAATGGCGCGACCAATGGACGAGACGGAGATGGTCACCATCTTCTTACAAGCGCAAGAGGCAGATTATTTTCAAAATATGATGTCCGCAACGGGCAAACCTTTCGCAGAGGCGATTAAGAGAATGGCCTCAAGACAGGGAGAATTCTGTGTCAATCCTCCATTAGAGCAACCTCCCAGGCCATACAAGGCGGGGCAGAAGGGATCCCAAGGAACAAGAAGAAGAGGAAGTGTCAATGGCAGCTTCTGAAATGAGAAAGCATCATGCTCACAGATCTGCATTCTCATAAAGGGCATCTCAACATTAATATCCCCGCCAAGACATGCACTATGTCCATCAATCCTATGCAGTTATGAACGCCCAGCCTTTTGCTCGACCACAACAGCAGAACAGCATAAGCCAAGCCTAAAGAAATTAGCCCACTTAGAATCACATAATTTCCCCCCCTCCATAAAATAACTACCGTCCCAGGGAACCACCCAGGAGACAGACTTCACTCCAATAGGGGAATATTATGCCAGCCTATTAACGAAGTTGGTCCACATGGGTCTCTTACAGCCCGTGCCCCCGAACAGACAAAACCCCGAATCACTTTCCTATCAAAGGGGCGTACATTTTTCTTACCACTCCGGGGCAGAAGGACATGACACTGAAAATTTCTGGACCCTAATATGAGTAGTGGAGGATTTGATAGACCAAAAGAAGATAGTATTGAGAAATGAAGAGGTCCCAAATGTAACAAATAACGTGTTGCCGACTCACAACAACGAGTCGGTCATCGGAATGATCTGCAAGGAAAAAGAATTTGATTCCCGGAAAACATAAATCCATTGCACAGGAACACAGAAAACCAAAAGTTACCCCCAAAAAGATTAATGAAAATAAAATGAGTGAAGCCAAGTGCCCAGAAGCAGAGAAGAAGTCTAAAATGAAAACTAAGACGACCCCTACCAAGGAAACAATACTCTACATCCCACGAGGACATCAAGAAAAACAACCCACTTTGAGCCCCCCAAGAAGGTTCGAGCTGAACAAAACCATGTATGTACCCAAGAAAGCCTATGTGGTACGTGGATCGATTAAACCACTAGTGTTGAATGAGCCCGTGGTAATTGGTCGCGCACCGCAGAAGCCCATGACAAACCCTCTGGCAGTCCCTTGGAATTACCAAGAAACCATAGTTACATACAAGGGAAAAGAAATCATCAGGGAAGCTCAAAAAGGCTATCCCACAAAGAAATACTCAGATATGGAAGAGGTGAACGCTGCTACCAAATAGAGATTCACACCGAAGAGGCCAGTGAATGCTAAAGAGGCAGAAGCCTTCTTTCAAAAAATGAAAATGCCGGAGTACGAAGTGGTGGACCAGCTCCGAAAATCTCCTGAGCAGGTTTCTTCATTGTCACACTTGATGAACTCCCCCGAGCACCAGCAAGTGTTGGCCAAAACTCTGAACGGAGCGTATGTACCAGCTAGGACTTATGTGGAGAAACTAGAGAAAATGGCGGAGAGATTCTTTGCCGTTAACCAGGTCACGTTAAGCAAGAATGACTTACCTCTAAAGGGAGCCGCCTATAACAAAGCCTTGCACTTTACTGTCAAATGCAAGTGATATTATGTCAAAAGAGTGATGATAGGCAAAGGCTCTGGAGTAGATATATGCCCACTGTCTACATTGTAGAGAATGGAGATTGGGACAGAGAGGATCTGTCCTAACAACGTGTGTGTCCAAGCCTTATATGGAATCAAGAGAGACACCATAAGCGAAATTGACTTGGTGCTAACCAATGGACCGGTCGACTTCGAAGAAAAATTTCAGGTGTTGGACATGGACACATCCTATAACTACCTCCTAGGAAGACCGTGGATTCGTGCAGCAGGAACGGTGCTTTCCACCCTGCACCAAATGTTGAAGTTCGAACATGAAAACCAGGAGATTATAGTTCATGGAGAGGACGAACAGTCAATTTACCAGGACTCCTCTGTCCCCTGCCTCGAAGCCGAGGAAGGGAGTGAGCACATAGTCTATCAAGATTTTGAAGTCGTAGTATCCTATCAACATGAAGATATCAAGCCACTCCCCTAGCCTTTCCTGTCAAATACTTCAATCATGGTGGCAAAAGAAATGATGCACCAAGGTTTTAAGCCAGGCAAGGGACGCGGAAGCTCCCTATAAGGCATAACTGAGCCGGTCGCTTTGCCTGTCGTAGAAAAGTTCGTTGGACTGGGCTTTCATCCAACATTAGAAGATATCACCTAGGCCAATCGCAGAAAGCGTCAAGGATGGGCTTTTCCACAACCGCTACCCACTTGTACAAAACATTTGTAAAACCAAAGTATAGTGAGGAGGAGGAAGAAAAGACCTTCACGGCATAAGAGATTGATGAGATATGCGGAGCCATGAGGGAGTTTTTATACGAAACCCACATGGTCCAGCTGGGAGAAGGTTCAAGCACCGATGAAATGCTCTATATGGGGCCAGATGTCAAGCTTCAAAACTGGATGGCCACGTCTTTCCTAGTAAGGCAGGAGGCCCGATAGTCCCCCCTTGCTATCTTACAAGATATCTTGTAAACATTTAAATTTTTGGGCTAGCTGAAACCTGAAGCCCTATGCATAATTAGCTACGAATGAGGCTAAAAATGCAAATATTGAATTCTTCCAAAATTTATTACCCATGTATAAATGATTAGGATATTTTAGATAGAAGAAATAGTAGAAAATTTAATACGCTTTAAGACTGCCTTTGTAAAAATAGAGTGAGCCGCGTTAATTTAATTAAACGCCACACGAGGCTCCTTAATTTAATAAAATATTTAGAAAAATTGGAAGTGTCGTTTAGCAAACTTCACGGCCTTCCATGAATTTTAAAGGCGTAGTTGATATAGGCGCGAATTTTCTAATAAAATATCTTCCTAAATTCGGGTGCGCATTTTGTGACCCAAAACGAAATCTCAATGGAGTTGAAATATGTCTAAAATTGCGTGCGCATTTATGTGACGTGATTGGCGATGTATTTTAATGACATTGCAAATCTCCTAAAAATATTTATTAAAGCGGTTAATAAGTTAAAATTGTATCATAGGTTTGAACATGTTTAACATACCAGATTTTTAGCCACTTATAATAGTTTAAGAGATCGTGCTAGAACCACGAGATTCGAGGGTTCCTAACACCTTCCCTCAAGTCAACAGAATTCCTTACTCAAGATTTTCTGGTTCTCAGACTCCAATTGGGCAGTCAAAATTTCCTCGATTTGGGATTTTAAATAAACCGGTGACTTGGGATACCAGAAGCCAAACCTATCCCAAGCGGCGACTCTTAAATAAATAAATAATATCATTTCAAATAATGTCACTTTAATTAGAAAAACTCCATTATACGTTTTATCCTTCGGGGTAGCCGTGTAAGTAAAAAGGATGTGTGACATATGATAATAATGAATGTAACAAAAAGGAACAAATCAAACCCAACATATTAGCATTCCAAATCAGGTTTTAGCCCATTATTTTCAATCTCATCAATCAAAGCAGCTGCTTTATCCAATGCCCTTTATCACACAACCCCATAATCACATTATTATACGTGACCACATCGGGCTTTACCTTATTAGGGCATTTATTGGATAGAAATATCACATTGTGTGCGATGGCCCTAGTAACAGTTAGCGGTTCTAGAATGGCTTCGAGGGTCACAAGGTCACTTGGCATCATCCCAATTTTGTTAACTTTAACTTACTATTTTCTTTCTTTTCTAGCACTTCTTAGCTTTTCATTTCTTTTTCCTTATTTTCTTTCTGATTATCGCTCTTTTCTTTCCTCTTATTTCTCATGTCCCGCAATTTCACCTATTTTTTATCTTTTTCTGTTGTTCTTTTCAAAAGATGATTTGATTGAACTCTATATAGGTTGCCTACGTATCATGCCCCTCATGAATCAGATCAAGTGTAGTTCTAAAAAAAGTAATGGAGAAATAAACTAAAAATTAAAATCTTTTGGATTTTTCGAATACAAAACAGGAAGTGTTATAACAAAAGACTCGATAATCTTAACTAGACTAGCATACTCGATACTACTGTACAAGACTAATAATTAAAAGACAACATAAAATAGATTAAAAAATAAAAAGTTTCCTCAAGTAGCTCGTGTATGTAATGGTCTTGACTAGAATGATCTTGTGTATTTGTCATTCTCAAACTCTAGCAAATTGCTCCATACCAGAATGGAAAAAATAATTTCAAATAGAGCTAGTAACTTGAGACACATGTGACGTTACCACATTTTTTATTGGATACATACAAGGCATGATTAAGGCTATTTTGCAAAATGACCTACGTAGCCAAGGATGACTATTAGTGCAAATTAAACAAAGGTGACCTCAAAGACATGAAAATACCTCACTAAGGATTATATTGATTTAACTCCAATAATCATGGCCCAAAATTGATTTGTAGAAATGACTCATTTTGCAAAAGACGACTGATATGGCCAGAAGTGGCTAAAGATGCAAACTCAATAAGGACGTGCCGTAAAGTAATATGACTCCTAGTTGTGGACTCAAGATCCTAAGACATGGGTAATTGAACCACTTTTACCAAAATAACCCTATCTTGCAAGAATAGCGATGTGGCCAAAGGTGGCTAGACATGTCAGACTTGGCTAAGATCTGCAAAGCCAAGAATCTAAGACACTAGGAAGACCGGACCCAATGTGGGTTGTCTACGTATCCCGTCATTGATGACAAGACTCAGGTTCGCATAGTTCGGGAAGATTGGACATGGGAGAAAGCATTCAAAAAGAGCAACTAGTTTGAAAAAACTATATTTTAATTTTAATTTTTGAAAGATGATGGAGAAAGCAAAACCTTTTTGTATTTTAGTTTTCTCTTTTTTTTAAAAATTTTCGGAAAATGATGAAAGATATAAAATATTTTTAAATTTTCTTTTTCTTCTTTTTTTGAATTTTTGGAAAGTAAGGAAAAATTGAAATCTTTTTTTTGGAATTTTCATTTTCAATTTTTTTTGAATTTTTGGAAAATAATGGGAAAGTTAATTTTTTTTTGGAATTTTCATTCTTTTTATTTTTGAAAAAATAGTGAAAGAAAAATATGAGTGGGCCCTACTTGCTATATTTTTCATCCTTCTTTCCCAAACAACGGTCTGCTAAATAGCATTTTTACCCTAAAAAGATACAACATGTATCACATACGGATAATTAAATGTATTTTTGGGCAACAGGCCTATTTTTGGCATAACTTGGATATACCTCCTACAACGAGACACGATGCTTGGGATCGAGCCTTGCTACGTTTAAATGATGCAATGCACATATGTATAACCTAAGGGCTGACCAACGGTTGGGGTTCACCAAAAAGGCAATTTAAGGAAGCGTATAGTCGATTGTAAATAAATAATAAAAGACATAAAGAAAATAAAAATTAAATAAAGCAAACAAAATACATAAATACCTCAATCTAAAGGCCACCAAGATCAAGTACTAGCTCGAACTTTCAAATCCTCAGAGTCGCCACCTGACATTTATTTTCTGTATGCCAGGTCACCGTTTTTTAAAAATAATTTTTCCTTTAGAACTCTTTAGACACTAAAACCAAGTCCGCACTGGAGATTCGAATAAAGGGTTCATTTGACTCTGGGAGAAGGTGTTAGACACTTCCGAGTCCCATGAAGGTCACGGTTGCGTACTCGATCTAGTTGGCTTTTAAAATATTCAATTGAGGTAAAAACACAAAAACAAAATAAACACAATAGGCTAGAGGTTGTCCCACCTCAAAATATAAAAATAAATAAAAAAATATTAAATTTTTATTATACGCTTCCTCACGTCATCCAATCTCTAGCCTTCATTTATATGTACTTCGAGACATACCTCGGATAAAATATATACAAATCTTTCGGGCATTTTCCGATTAAATTTAGCTAAGGGAACGACTTCTCGCCTTAAAAACTAAAAAATATCCTAAGTCTTGTCTACCCAAATGTGATCGGCCTAAGCATGCTCCGAGCGATTTAGTGATAAAATAAAACTAAAAAGAACAATTCAGCAGATGCTTCTTCGTTTAATTTCTAAATATGAAGAACGACATGAATTATACCAACAATTCATGTTAATCCATGCATTCAATCAATTTCAATGTCCAACCGGAAATATTAAACCATATCATGTAATTAAATCATAACGCATGAAAATTAGCAACACACATAACAAATAGGAGGGGACGAGATGGACCTGCAAATTGGAGTTTATATCGATTAGAAATTTAAGCAGTTACACGAGCAAATGAACCCAACTGCTATGACCAAACTGGAGATGGTAGATAGACTTGATTTGAAACTACAAACTGTAATTCGAAACCTCGACGGACAATGACGGCCTCGAACCGACCTCTGATTAAACTTGATTTTAAACCCAAAAGAAACTTGAAAAACCATAATTAAGTTCAAACTATTTTCACTTTTCATTCCCAAATTCTATCCGCTTTTTTATTTTCTCATATTGAAACATGATTAATAGTAAACAAAATCAAAGAGCTATTTTGTATAATCTGAACAATGAACCAAATCCTTCCTCTCTTGGCTGATCGTTCTGGATTGGAGAGGAGGGGTTTTCCGGCGAGTTAATGACGAGGAGGGCAGACTGACAGCTAGTTGTTCTCTGCAGTCGAGGGTGTTTTGTGGCAGTAGGTTTTGGTGGTGAGAAAGTGAGGCTGGCGAGCAGCGTCGGGTTGCTGGGATAGTGGAACAGAGGCGAGGGTGGTACTGGGTGGTGTCGTCACGACTATCTCTATGTGCAACAGCGATGAACGGTTGGTTGATTCCGGCTAGTTTGGTGTTATCCAGGTGGGGAGGCGACGCTGGTCTTCTAGGGTTCAGGGATGTTCTTGTGTGAGCTGATGAAGAAGAAGGGTAGCCTAGGGTTTTTCATATTTCCTTTGAAGAAGAAGAAGCAGCAACCATGGTCTCCATTTTTGTCTTGCTAGGGTTTTTTCTTTTGTTTTGTGTGTATGAAAAAGAAGATCTCCTGGGGTTTTCAATTTTGTTCCCTTTCTAGCATTGGGTCCTGGTGAAGAAGAAGACCTGATGGGTTTGATGGGGTATTGGGTTGGGTTGCTGAACTTTTGGGCTAATATTTGATTAGGTTCCGAAATTTATAAAAGTGGGCTAAAAGCCGGCTAAAAATCCAATTTAAATGCCTACAAAATATAAAAACTCTTAGCTGAAATTGATAAACTATTAATATTAAAAATAAAAACAAAAGATAAAAGTTGAAACTATTTTTGTTTTTGTATTTTTCAAGGATTATTTTTACCTATACATCCCATATACCAAACCTTACTACCATTATTGTGCATTGTTTGTTAATTACCCTCATATCTCATGGTTTTGTTACATAATATGTACCAAACAAGATATTTGCTGATTTTCCATCCTAAATTAACACTAGACAATTAAGGCTAAAACAGAATCTTAATAAATTGACACCCTCTGGAACCGCCAATCAGCATTAAACTACATTTAATGTTTGATTTACTACCAAATAAATGTCAAATCATGTAAGGTAACATATTAAATGCCAAAGAAAAGCTCTTTGATTAATTATGATTCAGTTAAGCACATTCTCGGCTCTGTTCCATTCCACTCCTCTATCTATCTTATTTGTAACCCAACCAAATATAGCCTAAGAATCTTTTATTGAAAATATAATTAAATATTATTTAAAATGTGATTTTCTTGTTAATTTAAAAGTTTGCGTTACATGATTATACATTCATCTTGATATCAGAAAAATCGTGTCTTATTTTTTATATTATAATTCTACCTTTTTTTATGGTGGACAATTACTGTAGTTATCATTTCGGCGATTTTTTGGCGGAATTAACGTGAAAGAAATAAATTTGTGCAAACTTTTGTTCTTGAGAACTCTTTTAACTATTAATTGAATGCATGGAATTTAATACTCCGCACTATCATCAGAGATTCCCCTGCATAGATTTTCTTGAAGTCCAAACATTCCGATTTCTGCCTCAAGAATTGAGCTATATTAATTGTATTTAGCTTATATTCTCTGAATAAAATTTTAAAAGACAAAAGTTAAAGACTAATGACCCGGGTTTGGGACCCAAATTTCAGGAGTACATTCCAGTGAGTTTTTAAAATGTAGTCAAATGTATGTAAATGTAGTTAAGGTTATATGCAGTGTATCCAGTGTGTTTTTAAAATGTAGTCAAATGTAGGTAAATGTAGTTAAGGTTATATGAAGTGTTTCCAGTGAGTTTTTAAAATGTAGTCAAATGTAGGTAAATGTAGTAGTCAAATGTAGGTAAATGTAGTTAAGGTTATATGAAGTGTTTCCAGTGAATTTTTAAAATGTAGTCAAATGTAGGTAAATATAGTTAAGGTTATATGCAGTGTTTCCAGTGTGTCTTTAAAATGTAGTTAAATTTTTGTAGTTATATGGACTTTGTATTTAATTGTAGTTACTTGTAGTTAATCGTAGTCAGTTGAAAAATATGTTTGAATAACGTATTTTTTTGTATCTACTGGATGGTATGAGTTGCTGAAAACTACAAATGACATTTCTATGCAACGTCAATTCATTATTCTTCATTGTTCTAGACAAGAAGCTACAAAAAACTACAATTAACTACAAATTTGATTCAATATTATAATTTGCCAATCAAATTTGAGTCAACAGTGATAGTTCCAAATAAACATTATATTAAACTACATTAAACTATAAAAAACTACAATTAACTACAAATTTAATTCAACAGTATAATTTGTTCTAAATTTGTGATCTAAATTTGTTCTAAATTTTGTTCTTACAAAAATATGTACAACAACACAAATAACACCGCTGACCACCATAAGTTATTTTCTTCAATGAATAGTCCTAGAATCTCTTTCTCTAATGACTTCATCGATTCATGTCAACAGCAACAACATCAACATATGATGAAGAATGATTACAGAGATGCTCCTGTTTCTTCTGACTTCGAATTCTCCGTCGCTAACCATTCTATGATTACTGGTGCTGACGAGCTTTTCTCTGAAGGTAGGCTTATGCCTTTCAAAGAGAAGAAGACTACAACTACTACTACTCTAAGAGATGAACTCCGTAATAATGACGAAGATGATTTTACTTTGAGGATACCCAAAAGTAGTAGTAGTAGTTCTACTAGGTGGAAAGGTTTACTTGGCCTTAAAAAATCTCATATTGGGTCCAAGAAAATCGACAAGAAAAATGAAGGAAAGAGGTCTGAGAAGAAGAAGAAGAAGCAATGTAGTCAAATGTGAATGTGTAAGAAAAGATTTTATTCCACAAATCAACTCTCTAATTAATAGTTTGAAAAAATTTTGTTCCACAAATCAAGCAAATAATTAATGAGTTGATCATTAACCTTAAATATAATTTTGGTACATAAATTGAAATGTGGTATACTTAAACGTAATAAACACAAACCTTAAACATGGGTGGTTATAAGGTTTGCTATATGGGATGTATATGTAAAAATCCCTTTATAAAAGTGGGCTAAAAGCCGGCTAAAAATCCAATTTAAATGCCTACAAAATATAAAAACTCTTAGCTGAAATTGATAAACTATTAATATTAAAAATAAAAACAAAAGATAAAAGTTGAAACTATTTTTGTTTTTGTATTTTTCAAGGATTATATAAAAATTAAATGGGTAGAAAAATAATATTATTCTGAAAATACATAATACATTAATTAAATAGAGAAAAACAAATTTATTTTTCTATTTTTTAATTTTATGATAAAAATAATGTCAAAGAATCAAAATTAGCTGAAATAACTATATTAAGCCAAAATTAAATATTTTACGCTAAAATGGGTGAATTTTCGGAGAGGGTCAAACATCACATGTCTACAATGGGTTCAACAACCATCTTTGGAAGAATTTGAGAACTTGCTATCGTCACAAGAGCTACTAGCCAAATAGATGGTTGGTGTATCTATCAAAGAAGGGGAAGGAAATGCTCTTGTCACCGATGAGAAGAATTTTAAAGGGAAATTAAGATATAGCATGCACTTTCAATCCTCAAGTTGTTCAAGCTCGCGAGAAAAGAAGAGGGAGTCTTCCAGTAACGGTAAAAGGCTTTTAAAATGTTACCGTTATAGCAAAGTTGAGATAAATAGAGCAATATGGCTCAAACCAAGAAAGTTGCTGAAGAAGAAGAAAAAGAAAAGGACCGGGGAAAGTGCTTCATTGCAGAGACTCGTGCAATAAATACCATGGCTTCCATAAATTTTGAAAGATACTGGATCGTGGATTCAGGATGTGGGCACCATCTCATTGGAGATCAATCCAAACTCTCCACCTTTCGCGAATACAACGGACATGATGTCATTGTTACAACATATAATACAATCCACAATACAGAGAAGGAAGGCACTGTTCTGATCAACGAGAATAAAACGACACTATCACCCTCAACAGTGTCTTTCATGTTCCAAGAATGAAGAAAAATCTATCTTCAATTGCAAATGCTGTAGATGCTGGAAACTTTTTGCTATTTAGCTCCCGTGATGTGAAGTTCCTCCAAAATATCAAGGTTCTCAAGGTAGATATAGTTCACTCAGGCAAGAGAGTTAACGATTTATATGTTTATTTGCCTCTAATTCATATATTGAGAAGATGAGTAGCAATAATAATATACATATTTGGCATGCTAGACTTGGACATGTAAGCATGGATAAATTAAAAGTCACGGTACAGTTGAATCTACTAAAAAGTTTGCCTAACATAAGAAATTTTGATGGAGGAGAGGTTTGTGAAGGATGTTAATATGGAAAGGCACATCGTCTTCAATTTGACAGATCCTTGTCAAGGTACAATGCCCCACTGGAACTTATTCACAGTGACTTGATGGGGCCAACGAGAATTCCTTCATTCTCTAGCTATTATTATATGCTAATTTTTATTGACGATGTTACTAGATTCACTCGAGTTTATTATGCGAAGCACAAGTCAGAACTTTTCAGTAAGTTTGTTGAGTTCAAAGAAACAGTTGAAGGTGAACTCGATTCCAGAATAAGGCGGTTGCGAACTGATAATGGCCATGAGTTCACATCGGATGAGTTTCTTTCCTTTTGTTATCAACATGGCATTAAAAGAGAGCTGACATACGCTGATACAATACAACAAAATGGAGTGGCTGAAAGGAAGATCTGACATTTAACCGAGACATGTAAGAGTTGGCTGCATGCCAAGAATTTACCTAGAGCCTTGTGGGCTGTAGGTATGAAATTTGCAGCGTATGTGGTTAATTGGATGCTACTTTCTCCAAACAATATGAAGTCTCTATATGAATTAATATTTGGAGAAAATCCTAGAGTGAAACACCTTAGAATTTTTAGATCTATTTGTTATATTCACATTCCGGATTCTCATCTTAGTAAGTTAGATGTCAAGGAAAGAAAATGCATCTTTGTCGGATGTGATAAAAGAAAAAGGGATGCAGGTGCATGGATCCTAAAACTCATCTCTTTTTTATCTCAAGTGATGTTATATTTGACGAAGTGTCTTTCTATTATGGAGCTGCAGTTGATGGAGCAAGTTCAAAAACCTTAAATAAAGGTGATTAAAGCTTGCCAATTGCAGGCGCTTCTCTAGATGATATAGTTTCCGAGAAGTTAAGATAAAGGGGGAGTCCTAGACCTCAACAACATGAAACACAACAAGAAGATGATTCAAGTGGTTCAGGAAGGCCAAAAAGAAGTATTATCAAACCAGCTCACTTCAGAGATAAATATTTTGTCAGTATGTATTCATGTTTCTTTGCATGATGAATTAAAGAACCTTCAGTCTTTGGGGAAGCAAGATGAGCCAGAAAAATAGAATTGAGATCTTCGCCAAGACACGTCCT
This sequence comes from Nicotiana benthamiana, assembly GCA_034376525.1. Classification (NCBI taxonomy): domain Eukaryota; kingdom Viridiplantae; phylum Streptophyta; class Magnoliopsida; order Solanales; family Solanaceae; genus Nicotiana; species Nicotiana benthamiana. Next base: position 15,058,903 of record CM067338.1, on the reverse strand, counting down.
AAAGGATCGGTTGAGTTCTTCCGCGACAAGCTTGAGATAACTTCCAAAAAATCACTTTAAGAGGGAGTATGAAAAATAAAGTTGTTTTTTTGGAAGAGTAAAATTATAGTTAGAAGGCTAGAAAGTTATAGAGTAGTATCTTGGATATTTGCTGTACTTACGAAATATCTCGATATTCTAGAGTTTTGGATATTGAAGGAAGATATTAATAGAATGTGATGGAATTGTCTGGATTATTTTTGTATCTAGAATCCTCTTTAGACAAGTATAAATAAGACTAGCCTTAGGCATTTGTATTGAAGCCAAAATAATTAAGAAAATATTTTCATAAATAATGTTCTCCTCTCTAAAACATTTCTTCTCTTTTGAAAGCTTCCTCTTCCTCAATTGAATCTTCATATTTTAATTAACGATCTTGGACTAGCAGAAGGTTCTTCAAATAATACTCTTCTCTACTATTTTTTACAAGTTCCTCCGCATATAGTGTGTCAAATTTACTAATCAGCACCATTGACCTTCAATTTATTTTTAACAAATAAATGAAGAAAGTTCTATTTATCTATGAAAATAGGAAGATTTTAAAGTAATTCAATATAAAGAGTGATAGTTTTGTATATTTACTACTATTGAGAAGTTCGTGATTATGAATATTTTTATAGAAAATAGATCTTCAAAATTAGTATTTTTACTTGCTATATATCTCATGTCTTGATTCTATGTCTATCAAAATTATGAGACTTTTATTTATTTGCTATTTGGAAAGAAATTATTTATTTATTTATGAAAGAGTAATATTTTTAAATTAGTGTACTACTTATGTTTAGTTATTATTTACTTTTATGGTGTTTTGTGTAGTTTGATAAGTAATATTTCTTATGAAATTGTAAAAAATTGACTGAACATTAAAATGTCATAATTGATTTATATCTCATATAATAACTCTAACAATATTATTGCATTGTTTATACTTAAGAAAATATGCTATAAAATTCGTTTATGATTTTCTAATTCCTTTTTAATTTTCTTAAACATTTAATGAACTTTCTGTTTCTTGTATATTATACTCTTTTATTAATTTTTAAATTAAACTTTTATGGATTCATTGACGTACGCCCATATCTTCTGGGCTTATACCTCGCTTCATACTAAATAGGAGTAACTAAAATGTACACTTAAAACACTGCATACAACCCATGAGTTTCGTTAAAATCCACCATCTAACTCATCAATTAGAAGAAATGAGTACCTACTCAATCACATAAGACAAAAGATGGCGGCTAAAGTTTATTAATACAACCAGATCGTATTTATTCATGAATGTTTCACTGCCTTAGATCTCAAAGTGTTATTTATATTGGTCAAAATCTAATCACCTCGATCAGGTTAAATATAATCCTACTTTTACAACCGCGTGGTAGGAGTCAAAAGGCTCAACCTTATTCCTCTTTCAAGATAGCAGACATATCGAAGACAACAATACCTGGCCACGACTAAAAAGCTCCACTAATGCAAACACACTAAGTCATAGCAGGGGCAAAAAGTCTCAACCATATATATATAATCCTAGAGAAGTTCACATAGAAGCGAGAGAAAAAAATACTTTCTAAGAGAAGAAAAAAAAGAAAAAGCTTGATTCTCGTATCCCCTAAGGGAAAAACAACTGTAGCCATCTTTTTCATCTACATATGAACAAGGTAACGTGTAACCTGAATAAGATCTTTGATATTCCCTTCGTCTTATATTTAATCCTTACTATCTAAATCTTCGATATGGTATCAATTATGTTTGTCTACGATTTACCCCTTCATCGTTAATTGATTTATCCAAAAATATTTCATATTTTTTGAGTCAAACAATTTAGCGCCGTCTTTGAGTATTTCCTAGTGAAAACTCCTTTTTTTTCCGATCGAAGAAAAGGACCACGGGAAAAGAACCCAACTCACGCGAGACATGGAGACAACGCGTTGAGGGAAGGGAAACAAAAAGGATTCACGAGGTCTGGAACTCCCCTGCCTCATCGGTTTCAAATATCCCGAATAAGGCGAAAAGTGGTACAAGCCAGCTTCCCCCCTCCCCTCAAAACTGCCGGACAGAAGCAAGGAACATCTCATCCTTATCTCCCAAACTTCGTCAAAAAAGGTACATAAAATCCACGCAAACTAACGTACGCAGGGATATCTACATCGAGGAACAAAAGACTATTTTGGCAGGACAAAAACCCACCCAGCCGATGGTATATCTAAGCCGAACGGCCGATGTCAGATGGGAAACTATAACATGCGTGCAACGCGAGCCTGTGCAAAATACTGACACATCGTGCACACGGTGCTGAAGCATCTGATGTGAGCAACGCTGACCAAACTGAGACTACCGCAAAGAGTACCCGATTCCAAAAAAGGTATAAAGGTTCGACTTTGCTCGAACCACAACGAGCTATAATTTCTACAAGTTCAAAATAACGCCTTTAAGGCCAAGAGCCTTCGCCATCAAAAAAGAAGAAAGGTTCAACCTCGCTCGAACCATGACGGGCTAGTTTTTTGATAAGTTCAAAATAACACCATTAATGCCAAGAGCCTTCTCCACCAAAGAAAAAGAAAGGTTCGACCTTGCTCGAACCACGACGGGCTGTTATTTTGATAAGTTTAAAATAATGCTTTTAAGGCCAAGAGCTTTCGCCATAAAAAAAGAAGAAAGATTCGACCTCGCTCAAACTACGACGAGCTGTTATTTCAATAAGATCGAAATAACACTGTTAAGGCCAAGAGCCTTCGCCATCAAAGGAGAAAGGTTCGACCTCGCTCAAACCACGATAGGCTGTTATTTCGATAAGTTCGAATAATGCCTTTAAGGCCAAGAGCCTTCACCATCAAAAATGAAGAAAGGTTCGACCTCCCTCGAACCACGATGGGCTGTTATTTTGATAAGTTTGAAATAACACCTTTAAGGCCAAGAGCCTTCGCCATCAAAAAAGAAGAAAGGTTCGATCTCACTCGAACCACAACATGCTATTATTTTGATAAGTTCGAATTAACGCCTTTAAGGCCAAGAGCCTTCTCCATCAAAAAAGAAGAAAGGTTCAACCTCGCTCGAACCATGAAAGGTTGTTATTTCGATATCTTCGAAATAACGCCTTTAAGGCCAAGAGCCGTAACCACCAGAAAAGAAAAAAGGTTCGGCCTCGCTAGAAATACGACTCGCTATTATTTCGATAAATTCCAAATAACACCTTTAATACCAAGAGACTCCGCCATCAAAAAAGAAGAAAGGTTCGACCTCGCTCGAACCAAGACGGGTTGTTATTTCGATAAGTTCGAAATAACTCCTTTAAGGCCAAAAACCTTCACCATCAAAGAAAAAGAAAGGTTCGACCTCGCTCGAACCACGATGGGTTGTTATTTCGATAAGTTCAAAATAATGCTTTTAAGGCCAAGAGCCTTCGACATTAAAGAAAAAGAAAGGTTCGACCTCGCTCGAACTACGATGGGCTGTTATTTCGATAAGTTAGAAATTATGCTATTAAGACCAAGAGTCTTCGCCATCAGAAAAGAAGAAAGGTTCGACCTCATTCAAACCACGACGGGTTGTTATTTTGATAAGTTCGAAATAAAGCCTTTAAGGGAAAGAGCCTTCGCTATCAAAGGGAATGTTCGAGCTCGCTCAAACCACGACGGGCTATTATCTCGATATTTTTTAAATAACGCCTTTAAGGCCAAAGGCCTTTGCTATCAAAGGAAAATGAAAAATCGGGGCTCGTCATGTGAGCCACCATTCCGCAACAAGGTCATAAATAGTTAGAACAAAAATCGAAGTACAAGGCATACAACTAAGAGAAAAACTCTCTATTTATGTAAAGTCATAAGTGCGGGAAAAGTCCGCTTACACATGGCCCAGACCAAGAAATAAACAAACAATGAACATACGCTGTCTAACAAATGAAATGAAAATAAAAATGAAGGAAAAACGTTTTTCATTCGGCTTCACTACCGCCATCGTCATCACCATCTCCCTTAGGTTCTTCATCATCGCATCCGTGCCCCGTTAGCCTCGGGAGTCATCGTGTCATATCCACAGCTGATGCGAGCCTCCCAAGTTTTCGCTCGTGCTTCTCCATAAGCCGACTCAGACACGGTGCCTGCTTCCCACAAACTCTTATATATGTCCCGCTGAGCTTGGGCATAAACCTAGAGTTCATACGCTTGATGGGGGCAAGCGGCGGAAGACGATTCGATCTAGGCCTTTAGTCGCTCATTCTCCACCTCCAAGGCCATGACTCGATCTCCTCCAGATCAAAATCTCCTGACCAATCGTGCTGATATGTTCCTCGAGCCTCCCCTCCATAAGAGAAGATGTCGCCCTCTCCGATTCTTGCTCAGACTGGAGCACGCAGATGGTATTTTCTAGGGTCACCACTCTTACCAAAGCTTCAGACTAGGCCCCCTCAACACACTTTAAGCCAATAACCTTATTTTCCATCGCGGTCAGCTTCCCTCTCCACTCTGCACTCATCGCCTTGACCTGGGCCGAGTTTTGGTCCATCTCCAACTGCATTGATCTCAACTTACACAGCAAACACTTACACTACGTAGCAACCCTTTTACCAAATTCGAGCTACTCGTCCCTAATGCGAAGTTGTTCCTCGAGCTAACTCTTGCTACGGGTTGTCTGCAATAATTCCTAATCCTTTTTCTCCAACTCCCCGCCCAAGGCCCATTACGGGGATCCGTCCTCAGTCGCTCGTGCAACTCACAATTTCTATTGCGGTAGCAACAGTACTTCTCCAGCATCTACAAGAAAATCCTCGACTATATATTGGCCCTACGAATGCTTTCCATCTCCACCATATACGTCTGAAAAATAGAAAGACGGTTAAACCAATGATTTGGATAAAACGAGAGTTTAAAACAAGATCCAAATATATCATACCCTCAAGCCCATGACGACCACCTCGTCCCTCAGCTCGGAATCAGGAATATTCCATAGGGACTCATTCTCTCTTCCAAACATATCAAGTTAAATTGCGGCACTAAGTTATCCCCCTACGCCAAAAGGTTAACGTCAGAAGGTATAAGGAGAACCCGAGTTGATCCCCCTTTTTGAACTACCGAATGAGTAAGGCCCTCCTCGAATATCCTGACATCATCAAGATCCAGGTCCGACTCGGATTCATATTCATCAATCATCACGTCTTTTCCCTTTGATGCTTCCAAGGGAGGAATGAAATCAGGTGCGGTCAATGTGGGCACATCTAAGGTCACGATAGCGGCACTCGAGGTCTGGTTCTCTGCTCTTACAGAGCATTGATTATCACTGACAATGGGGACTTCTGGCTGAACAGCTACGACAATCGAAATTTTCGAGCATTGACCACCGGGCCAAATTCAACAACTTGCTCCGTCTCTATGGGGAATGCTGCAGTAATTCTTTCCTCTGCGCCCGTTGGGGGAGAATCATCCAAGATAATCACTATTGGAGGCGCCATCTCTAATTCTACCCTCCTTCTCTTCAACGACCCCTCCTCCTCGCCCACCGATGGAGACTCATTTGTGGGGCGGATGGCACTCGACGGGACCTCGGCCTAAGAGGCAGCCCTTGCCGGAGTAACCAAGACTGCAAATTTGACCGAAGCAGCCCTCGATAAAAGACATGGAAAGAGCACCGCATCGAGACGAGCGGACGGGGCTGGCTGGCAAAAAGCTAGTTGAGGAGCCCTGGTTTTCCGTACCCTCCCTGGAAATGATAGACACCGTATAAGAGGTGAAACAAAAGACGATTGAAAAAGATGGCAGTAAATGAGGACGACATCTCACCTGTAAGAAGCCTACATCCAAACCTCTCGTGAAAAGTCGATCAGGTACGAACTTCCACCGTGTGGGGAAGAACGGCCTCCACCCATTCATGAATCCCCTTAACAGGCAGCGGGGGTAATTTCTTAGCTATAGAATAATGAAAGAGGTTAGTCTCCATGTAAAATAATCGAACATGCCATTGATCAAATACGTAAACTTACGGGAAAAATTCCATTTCACGATGAAGCCCATCGAGTTCGTCACGATATGCTCGGTCCGTATGTAGAAGAAATTTTCGTAGAAACGACGATTGGTTCTATCATCATCTTCACCACCATACCTTTTGATGCCCGAGGACACGCGTGAGTCATTGTACTTTGAATTAATTGAGGAGCGAAAAAGCTAAGAACATGGTTCAGAGTGACAGCCGACAAGCTCCTCATATTTGAGTAGCATGAGAAACAACTTATATAAATAAGGAGAAAGCTAAGTACGACACACCTCATAGTAACGAAAAAAGTACACCACCAATATGGGAAATGGGAGCATGTATCCTATAAAGAAGGGGTAGGTGTAGAACATACAAAATCCGGGACGATCGAACTAAACTCTGTTGTTCCTCTCTACCAGCCGTAACCCAAGGAAACTAGGGATTTCCCACCGTTCCTCAATTCCAAATTCCCCCTACCTCATAATAGAAGCAATGTCTTCTGGCTCTATTCTACCACCGATACTGAAGTCAGTCGCATCCTTCCCTGGACGAGGCAAAATCTTTTCTACCGAGGGAATTTCCTTGTCATCTGCCGCATTCACTTCTTCGATGGCCTAAGCAAGGGATCTCAGTGACTGAATCGGCGGTAGGAAGAATATCACAGGAAGAATCGCCGGCCATTTTTAGCAAATATCTTCCGAAAGAAGTAATATGAAGGGAAGACTGAGGGTTGCAGTAAGTAAGAAAGTTAGCAAGAACTCGAGTTATCAGAAAAAGCTATATCTAGAGAACCCTCTCAAATGAACGATAAAGTGTGTGAAGTAAATGAAAAGTTCCCCTTTTTATAAGACATACAAAATTCTTCAAACACGAAACCCAAGAGTCTCCATTTGAACCCGATGGGGCGCGAAACGTTTCAATTCTTCATATACGTGAGCTATAATGATGGCACGCACGAAATAACGCTTTATTTGCCAATCAACGTTTCAATTCTGAAGCCATCGTAATGGTACATATGTATCAGGTACGCCACCGAGAAGGTGCAGAGCGCCGCTATGGAATGGAATAAGGGGTCAGGTTTCTCTCGATTGCATGGAAAATGTGTTCCGTACGTCAAGCCCTGACGAAGGACGACCTCGACGAACGGAGGGACTAATTATATTGGTCAAAATCTGACCTCCTCGACCAGACTGAGTACGATCCCATTTTTTGCAACCTCGTAGTAGGAGTCAAAAGGGTTAACCCCAATCCTCTTCCGAGATAGCCGACATATCGAAGACAACAATGCCTAGCATGACTAAAAAGCTCCACTAACCCAGACACGTCAAGTCATAACAAGGGCAAGAAAGTCTCAACTATATATATAATCCTAAAGAAGTTCACATAGAAGAGAGAGAAAAAAATACTTTCTAAGAGAAAAAAGAAAAGAAAAAGCTTGATTCTCGTATCCCTAAAGGGAAAAACAACCGTAAGCCATCTTCTTCATATGCGGATGAACAAGGTAGCTTGTAACCTGAATAAGATCTTTCATATTCCCTTCGTTTTATATGTAATTCTTACTATCTAAATTTTTGATCTGGTATCAATTATGTTTGAATACAATTTATTATTTCATCTTTGATTGATTTGTCTAAAAAGATTTTATATTTTTTGAGTCAACACTATTTAAAGTTGGGTATGCAACCAATATCTTTGTATGTTATTTGAAGTTTGAAATATAAAAATATAGAATTTAGATAAAACGCGATAAAGAACAAGTGGTGTTTGAATACCCAAGAACTAATACAATATAGGTCCGCCATTGACAATGCCACTAGAAGTGACAAACCGAGAACAATTACCGCATGATTGATACAAGTGTATGTATACATGAAGTTTTTACACGATCCAAAATTAGAAAATGGTGATCAACTCCCATTGTTTTAACGGAAAAGGGTCAGAACTGCCCTTAACGTATTGACGTCAGTTTAAAAATGCCCTCCGTTAACTTATTTTTTTAAAAATACCCCTACCGTTAAAGTTCTGGCATATTTGTGCCCTTAATGTATTGACTTCAGTTTAAAAATGCCTCTACCTTTAACCTATTTTGAAAAAAATGCCCCTATCGTTTTAAATATAAGTACAGTTAGTTGTTAGACTTAGGAGCACAAATATGCCACATTTTTAATGGTAGGAGCATTTTCTTCAAAATAAGTTAACAGAAGACATTTTTAACCTGAAGTCAATACGTTAGGGACAGTTCTGACTCTTTCCCCTTATTTTATAGATTCTTACTAAATTAAAGGACGAATTAAACAAGCAGTAACATTGGGTTATGTGGTTATCGTTTTTTATGCTTTTAGCTGACGTGTATCAACGTAAGTTTGTGCTAGAATATTCCTTTCAGTTAGAAAAGAATATATTAAATTATCAATTTTGTCAAGAATAGCATCACCTTTTTACTTCTTTAGTGCTGAAAAGACGATTTTTTATGATCTTCTTTAATTTTTCTTAATTTACGGGAAATGCATAAAAGGCTAACTGCCAAAACTCTGACGCTAACTTAAAGTTTGACCTACTACTACAGATGTTGGTGTTGAATCATCATTAGTATTGTTATTATTTCAGCACTCTGGCTTATCGTTTATGTCAATGGTTACATGTAAGATGCCATTGTTTTTTTTGGTGTTTTCGTCTTAAAATTAAAAGCATATTCTATTTGTTACGTGACATAAGACTTTAGGGAACTGACTATATTAATTAAACTAAGAAAAACGCACCTTTCAGAACTTCTAATTAAAAGGTTTTATTCTATTGTTAAATGGGATGTTTACGGACAGTGGCGGATCTAAGAATTCAAGTTTGTGGGTGCTGACTTGTTTTTTACATAAAATTAATTGGTGCTTTTATAAATTTTTATACGTTTTCTTAAATTTTCTATATAACTATACATACTCCGCGTCGAGGTTAATGGGTGCTCGAGCACTCAAATTATATATGTACATCCGCCATTGTTTACAGACGACGTGCATTGATGTGTTATTTTATACCAATTGATTTTTTTTTGATAATTAAGGATTTCCATTAATCATCAATGAAAGAGCTTTACAAAACCACAATCAAGCTTCAACATAGCTGACTGTCTAGGGGTTAACATACATACTAGTTCTACTTTCCTAACTATCTAGCACTACTATATGTGAAGATGTTGTAATATTTGTCTAATTTTTGGGGTACCTCTAACGTTACAATTATACACTATGTCTCTTAGTAAGGCAGTGTTACATCGGAATATTTTGTTGAAGACTCTAGCATTCCTTTCCAGCCAGATAGCATATGCAAACTCAGCTGTGACCAATTTGAAGATGGCAGCGCGAGGTGTTCGACCTTTGGCTTTGCTAATCAACCATTGTATTTTTTGGTTCCAGTCATATTTTGGTGTGTAGGTTTCCTGCAGCCAGTTCATTGTTCTTTCCCATAAATCCACAGTGACAGATATACCAATTGATTTGACACGCATACACTTTTTAATTTTAAGGGAAATAATTTGTCTGACAAATAATATTATTACTCAGTGAGTACGACACAAAATAAACACTAATATTGAGGGGAAAAGAAAAGAGTAACCGAAAGGTTGATCATATTTGCCTTTTAAAATTAAAGGGAGGAGTGACTAAGGAGGCATTTTCGCTTGTTATCTTTCATAGTTTATTGAACCGGAAGTTTCGTCTCAACAACAGTAATATATTAGTATTGACATCGACAGGGAGAAAAGAATGACAAAAAATGTTTCTCATCTTTTGGTACTATTTAAATAATCCCTTAAATATACTCCAAACAATTTTAACTCTTTCATTGAAAAAAGGTAAAAATACTCCTAATCTATTGGATTTGGTATAAGCACGGCAACAATCTTTGTGTATTTCACTCGTTCTCATCGAGTAATTACATACAACACATTACCAAAAAAAGTAGGAAGCAAATTCAATATCAACAATAGTATTTGAAAATAATTCCACGAACTATATCAACCCCCAAATATACTTATTACTATGAAATAGCACTTCACAATTAATTCAATCAAACGCTCTATCTTTGGGCTATGATCTATATCAGCAATTAAATATAAACACGCAAATTTTATATTTTTATCATTTTCAAATTAGTCCAAGTATATATAATGCTATTCAACCAATTCAAGCAACCTCTCCACAATTACCTTATCTCAGGAAATGATTCGTTACACTAAGTATTCTCAACTTACACACTCACCCAACAAAAGAAAGTGTACAACATCACCAATCCATCATGAGACCAAGTGCCCTCACCACAAACCAAAGAGTGATTATCAAAGTCTACATTTAAATATATCATTGAACATATTCAAGGACATTACACAATTGAACAAAATTCACCCACTCTCACAAAGAATTCATTTGAATCCCGTAGTCGTACCATAAGCTTGCCCGTAATGTATATCTCTACTAATCTAAGCCAGCCAAATCTAGGATCTATTAGGACTTTAAGGTTGTAATGTAAACTAAGGAACGGGTGGGATATATTTAGGAATAGTGACTAACCCTCCTAATCACTTTAATACACTACATCGAAAATCAAGCTCAATTTATTCTCAACCCATTCACTTGTCATATAACAGACTCTTTTTTTTGTCAATTAAGCACCTCCACAGAATCAGTAGCATGAATGAAAAAAATATTAAGAGATGTGTATCTTTTCACATTATTTAACTTTTATTTGCTTTTTTTTGCACATTTTTTACACACACTTCATGCATTGAAGTTCTTAAGCTAGTGACTTTTATTCACAATCTTAGTGCACCTTAAGGGCCCTTCGATGGTTCTACTCGAAAGTAACTCCCAAATTTCTCCCCTTACTTCTTTTAGAGACTAAGTGCCTTAGGAGGTAAATGTTCAACATTCTCAAATCAAGAACAAAGTAGGAGTATGGCTTGTAATGTGTTTGCAAAAAAAAATGGTCTATAGGCTCAAAGGGCTAGCAATGAAAAATTTTTATTTATAAGTGAAAAGCACCTTCAAGGTCAAGCAAGAAACGCCTACATCATTTTCTCGACTAGCATAACTTAATGATTTCGTATTGATTAACACATGGGACAAGTTTTAAACTATACAGGACAACACCGAATATCAATAATCCTTACACACACATGCCACTTGACTCATTCAAGACGGTTCTGTGCAACTCTCAAGTCAAGCATGCTAGCAAGTTGAGAATTTTAAAGCAATAATGCACTAGGTAGCATACAATTCAATCAACTGAAAAGTCAAAATCGACGAATAGGCTACTTACTTTATTTGAACATTAAATTTAAATCATGTTTGCAAAAAGACAGAGCGCATGTCATAACTTAAATTGCCAACACCAATAATGTCAATAGGTATCTCAAAGCACCTCACTTTCCCTTTTCCTACTCCTAATAAAGAAAAAATGATTTAAAAAAACTAAACTAGAATACCTGGTTCGAGCTATTCCCTTGGAAAAGAACCGGTGTCGAAAGAAAAACCAAGGGATACTACCTAAAAAATAACAAGAAAATCTTTTTTGTATTTTTAATCGGACTTTAATCCCTCGAGAAAATTATCCAACAGATCCATCGTCGGGAAAAGTCCAAACTTGTTTGATTATTTTTCACATTTTTTTTCTTTACATAAGATATACTACACTAAGAAAGAATACTACAATATAACATAGGATAGAATAGAATATTATCCAAATAATATCCTCGCCCCACACTTAAAATTGTGCAATCTCCTAATGCATACTGTAAATTACAAGAGGGTAAAAGAGACTCCCTGGTAGGCGAAAGGCCTAAGCATTAGCAGCACACGAAATACTCAGACTTCTCTCAGCTATGATCTTTTGTGCGGGCATCCTACACTTAGTTCCAACCACATGCCTCACTTTTGCACACTTTCTATGGCTTTGCTCCCTATAATCAAAATCCTAAAAAATAAAACAATACTACAAAAATAATACAATAAGAAAAAATCAAAAATAAAATAAACAGTAGAGCTGGGTTCCTCCCAACAAGCACCTAATTTAATGTGGCGGCACGACGTGAACCGCTTTTTCCTCCAACCCAAGCTTATGAATTGTACCCCTAATATAGCATCCAGTCTTCGGCTATGCTCGAGTGGTGGGGCTACAATAATAACCAGGCCAAGTAATAAGGTTTTCACTCTGCACTTCTTGAACTTTAGATGAAGAATATAATTTTTGCTTTTTAGCACAATAAATTCAAGAATATAGGCACTCTCATACTCACCCTTTGACTCCCTCATAGCCTCAGATAGCTCGATTACTATCTTACTATCTAAACATAATGTGAAAAAATAATTGGACTGAGGTCTAATGCACCCCAATTCATGAACCTTACTACTACTTGCATCCCTATATTTACATGCACTCAAGTCTCCCAAGATAATGTTATATACTTCCTCATATGACTCTACATCACACTTCTCAACATTGCCTTCCTCAAGAATGGTCTAATGATTGGTATTCTTGTTTTAGCTCCTTAATTTGGTCTAGAAGATTTTTTTTAGCTTCACACAATTTATTGTTAAATTGTTGGGCATTACAGACACCAAACTTTGCGATCAAATCTGCATTTAAGTTAAGTACAAGCAAGCCAAAATTATCAATTTTATGTAAAAGTTCAACTCTCTCCTTAGACCAATCATTCACCAACGTTGGTAAAAGATAACGTCGTTCCGCATATTCCCTTAATCGTGAATATTCTTTCCAATATCAATCCTTACTCCCATATTCAAATTCAGACCTCCCGGAGTTCAAGTCATGACTAGCCTAAAACGACATGCTATAAAAGTCTTCTGTCAACCAAACATCTTCATCAATAACCTTACCTCCGGAGATATTATGCTGAGAAAACTACAAACACACTAAGAGAAAAATCAAATAGTTATAAAAATAAAATATTTACAAAAACAGAAGGAAAAAAACTTGTAAAGATACAAGTAAAAGTCTAATCTAGAAAAATAGTTAATTTCTAAGTCCCTGGCAACGATCCTAAAAACTTGATGCGGCCTAACGCACACGTAAATATACGCGGTCGTCAAGTAATAAAGTGGCTAAAGGTTGGATGTCCAATCCACGAGGACTTGTGATTAACCATTAACTAAATTAGACGATCCTAATAATGTAGACAAGAATTAAACCTAGGAATATTCGATTCTAGACTAATTAAAATAAAGAAAACAACTAGTGAACTCTGAACAAGGGAATAGTAAATTCTTATGATATCAATGTAATGAAAACGATCTAGGGCATGAGCTATCTAACATTCCTATTGTATTCTTCAATTGAATTGACTAACTAATTTATCTTGTTTATTGGTTAACATAGTTAATATTGCTCATAAGAATTTGTCGAGTCCTTAATCGCCTATTCATGCTAACATAACTCCTATATGCATATAAAATTAAAACTAACAAGAACACATTTGTAATTCATGTAAATTAATCAAGCAACGCAATTAGGTATATGTCTATCCTAACTACGAATCCGTTCCTCGACGCCCAGGTTCAATAACATGCTCTACTCAATCCTATATGCAATCTAGGAATCAAAAGCAATATTCGAATAACAATAGTCACGAAAGAACCAAAACCCTAGAAAGTGAAGTTTAGCTCCACATAGACATAGTAGAAAAACAACAAATCATACAAAGAAACATAAAAATTACTAAGTTAGATGGAAGTACATATGGAACTTGATGAATTCCGACCTCCACGGTGGCTCTATGCTTGTGTTTTCCTTTACAAAACATCCTCCTCCCTCAAATATTTTTTAGGATGGTTTTTAAATCAATTGGAGCTTCTTGGGGTGAAAAAATAACCGAGTCCAAGTCGGAATAGGATACTCTAGCGACCCGAGACTCCAGTGCAATGCGGGGTGCTGGCCCTGGTGCTCAAATTATTTGAGTACTGGAAACTGGGCCACAACGAGCGCCCCAAGCTGATTTAGCCCTCGGAATTGACTTTTTGCCTTTTCGCTTCGATTTCGCTCCAATTCGCGCCCTTTCGTCTCAAATTGCATCCGAATGATTCCTACACGTAGAAACACCATAATTTAGCACAAATAATCATATTAAACATCTCAAATCATCGAAATAAGAGAAAAATACGATGGGATATATATCAAAAAATACATACTTTATGCCGATTATCACTCGACATATGAAAATCTTCAAAAAATTAGCACGAAGTGCCAATCAAAAATTCAACGATTTCAACACCTAATATCTTAATAATCTAAACATATGAAATAACATTAATAAGAAATAAAAGAATTATATGATCTACCTAAAGCATGGAAGATATGATACATAAATAACATGGCACAAATAAGGCTAGTTCTACCCGAATGCTTATCTCATGGCAAACCCATATACACCTTTCACCTTGCATATATATCGCCCCCAACACATAGATCACATAACAAATAAACTTGATTCTATCATATTTTCCTCAAATTAATGTTAACCAAGACACTTACCTCTTTTCAGAATAAAATCAACAATCCAACATGAGTTTTACTTTTGAACAAGCCTCTAAACTACCCATGTCTTGTCAATTATTGTTCAAATAAGTCAAAACAAGCTTTAAAAATGACCCTCGAATGAAAAAGATTCAATCTTTGACATAATTGAAAAAGTCAACAAAAAGTCAGTGTCACGACCCGGAATTCCAACGTTTAGAATCTTGATGGCGCCTAACATTTAACTTGCTCGGCAAGCCAATGCTAGAGTAATTCTTTGCCAATTCTATTCACTTCAAACAATTTAACCACTTAAACAAAAATAAAAATAAAGTATGCAATAGTATAATAATTCAATATCTAGTACAACCCGGATCTGGAGTCACAAGTACATGAGCTTCTAGAGTTTCTGCAAAGAGGGTTTGAAATAAGTACAACTGTCTCGAGTGAAGAAAATACATGACCAAGGTCCATTTTGGTCTTAATCGTCACCAAATCTGTCGATTTTAGAGTTTGACATTTTAGGTCGCATCTTCGACTTAAGATACGACGAGCCCGGGGCATGTTCGAGAGAAAAGAGCTACAAATTTGGAACGAGGGGCGCTTGGTAGTCATATGGTGTTATTTTGGTGGTGGTTGGTGATGGCGCCGCCACTGGAGAAAACTAGGGCGGCGCTAGGGTTTCATCCTTTGATCTGAGATTCGAAGGATTTTAGGGGATTTGAGAAGAGTTATTTGGATATTTGGGATGAGGAAGTGGAGAGGAGTCACTGGTATAAGTTTGCAGGTGATTGGCCGCCGGCCGCCGCCGTGGGCGATTTCTGGCGAACAGCAGACAGTGGTTTAAGGCGGCGATTTGGTTAGTCTCTGAAGAGAGATGAGAGAGGATGGGGGAGGGGGTAGGGGAGAATTTGGAAATATAAGTACTAAAATGACTATCAGTTCCGGACTATTGGATTGATGAGATCCAGCGGTTGAGATCAAAAGGGTAAAAAAGTGGTCGTTTGGATGGTAAGGGGGGCGGACCGGGTATAAACGTGGGTCTAGGCCGAGTTTGGACGGGTACAGGGGTATTAAATTGGGCTGAAGGCAATCTCAATTGTTTTTCTTTTGGGCCATAAAAAAAAGCTAATTTCTTTTTCAATTTCAGTTTTTCATTCTCTTTTCCAAAATACAAAAATGAAAATCCTAAAATAACTCTTTAAAAATAAATTACCTTAACAAAATTCTAATCAATTATAATTATCACAAATAATTAAAATCAAATTTAAAGAAAAACTACCAAAGTTTATAAATAAAATTAAATGTGCAAAATAAACTATTTTTGTAATTTTCTTCCATTTTTGTAATATTAATTAACTAAGTAGTCTAAATATATAAAATTGGACCCTAAGTGCAAGCGCAACATATTTTTATATTTTTTATGAATAAAATAAAATTAGACATGCACACAAAATGCAAACAATCAGAAAAATTCTACAATATTCCTAAAATAATAAATAATTAAAGGAAAAATCTAGTTTTTGGAATTCTGTAGGAGTAATTCATGCGAGGCAAAAATCATGTACTCATAGTTATCAAGCAGATATATCGGGATATAGGCTCACATCGGCCTGGTATCAATACATGTTTATCAATTTTGAAATCGGAGGCTAGTTCGCACAGCGGAGGGAATACACTCCTCGATACAAGGTGGCACCACCGATTTACCCCTAGCCGGCCGCGATGATGAAGAAGCTTTTTCTTTCTCAGGTATAGTTTTAGATGTTTTAGCCTTCTAGCTTATAAATTAAAGAGAAGAGAAGAAGCAGATGTGTAGTAAGAAGCAAATTGAGAGAAGGATGAACACAAAGAAGTTGAAGGGATTTTAAGAATGATTTGAGAAGTAAAGCTTGCAAAATTGCGAAGTTGGCCTATTTATAGAGGTCGCTTAAGCATTTTGGGGGAGCCAAATAGCCGACCATTATTCGCCTCTAATTAATGGCCTTGGGAACTATGCGGAAACAATTTTTCAATCACTTTAGCCACTGACATCACGAGATTGACATCATGATCAAGGCATCAGAGCATCGAAGATCAAACCGTTTCTTATCGTATTTCTCTAAAAAATGTGGGGACTATCTATATAAGGTCGAAAACAGGTATGCCTGATTGTTAAGCTTGAAAAGATGGCCTTAAGCCCGAATTTAGGGCGGGTCGAGTCCGAACTCAATGAACCAGACTCAAGCTCGATGACAGAGTACAAGGTTCAAAGAATTATGTGCTCGAGGAATGTCAGGGCTCAACTATGGTTAGGTCTCGAGATAATACCGCCACGGATTTGTAACAAAAAGAGAAAGATTCGTGCCACGTCTCCAAAATTATGACGTAAATCCCCGAATAGATTTGTACGAATCAATACTAGGTGATTAGAGTAGCTATCTCAATAAGATTCTTTACTATAAATAGAATTGTATCTTATTTAGGGTTCTTCTATTATATAAAGGAGACCCCAATCATTTGTAAAGAGGATCTAATTATTGGAAAAGAATATACTCTCTTACTTTTTTCATTCATTGTTCGTCAGCATTGTCCATTAGTTTTATTATTCTTGATTTATTGTTCTTAACCAATCTCAAGATCACTTGGGCTCGAGGTTGATATTGTCTTATCTACTGGTTTGATCTTACTTATTTCTTTCATTTATAGACTATTCTTTTTTATTATTAATTAGTATTGAACTAAATCACATATCTTTAAAACCATAAATCAAATTTAATCGTTACTCATATTTTTGAGGTAAACGATAATAAATCAAATTTAGGTGTTTAAAATTGATATTCAAACGATGTTTTGGTCGAAAGATAGAAATTTCTTTACATTCCTTATTCTAAATTTTAAAACATTGCGCCAAATACAGTATAATAGAAAGAACCTCTTATAGTTGTATTAAATAACTCAAATTCAAGGGCACTTTAAATATTTTATTTTATTTGCATTATCATTGTTTTTTACTAACTTAATATATCTTAATCATTTTATTTTTATTTTATTATGCATCATAACTTGTAGTTACCTCCACTTTTGTTCAAATAAAGAAAGTATGATTTTCTCAAAGGCATTCCTATATTTCACAAAACTCAAACAAAATTGCATGTTAAAAGACCAATCAATTTCTAGGATATAGCTAACTTTTAGTTATAAACAGATTCAGTATCCACAACAGAATACAAGGGTAGTTGTCATTTGAGGTCATCAAACAGAGTCAATGTCTTAAAATTTTGCTAATGGCATTGGACAAAACAAAAGAAAAGAAACAACAAAAGGAACAAAGAGTAGTTTGAAAGATTCATAATTTCATTTCCATTGAATACCTCCTTCTTCCTTCCCTCCAAACTTTTCCTTCAAATGAATATTTTCTGCCCCTTGAATTTTTCCCATAATCTCATCTTTAAGTCAAGAAAATGTTTTTTCTTGTAATTATCCGAGAAAATTTTCTTTGAGGTTTTGCCCCCCAAAAACATATCCAGAAAAAGAATTCTGAAAGAGATTTGGAAATATCAAAAGGGAGAAAATCAATGGAGAATTCGTTGGGAGCTGGAGTTGTGGCTGTTTTTGCAGTCTCGGGAAGTATTGTTCTTTTTGATGGATTACAATAAGCAGCGGAAGCAATTTCAGTATCAAAATCACATCTAATTTAGACAATTAGCATAAACGAAATTTCACGAGTTACCTCTTCAAGCGTGAACATATCTCTTCTACCACGTGAACCTTCTGTTCCATAACTTCTCGATGGAATCTTCATCATCCGCATAATCGTAATCCTCGAACGTTCCATGCTCTTCTACCGTGTTACCCAAATAATAACCAGAAATAGCAATTTCGTGTGGGCGAAATTTATAGGAAAACTTGGCTAAAAATTTCAGCCACCATCTTCTTCTTTCCCTAAATGGAAAACTTTATGTATTTATAGCACAAGTTTTAAGGGTTAAGACCCTTTTCCAAAACCTGTTGGGTTTTCTCTTCCACTAGAAAAAGGATTCCTTTATTTCCTATTATTTAGGCACAACAGGGACCATAAAATTTAGTTAACAAGGCTCCAATTATGAAATTAATTTTTAATTTTTGAAATTAATATCTACCATAATTAATTACGAATTATTCCACTAAAAATCCGTAACTGCACTCTTTATCCAATTTCGAAATTCATCCATTAAATCTTATTTAACTCCCCATGTTAAGAATCAGATACTAATCAAATAAATTAAATTACTGACGATTTAATTTATTAATTATTTCCTTTAGACTTTCGCTTAACTTATTTCATGTGTCGGATACAAAATCCACCGGCCTGGTTTACACATGAAACTTATAAGCTTTCATAAAGGTGTATCATCAATCTCTAAACCGAGACATGGATTCTATCAACTAACTATTACTTCGCCAATTGTACATTATTATTATCCAATTTACAAGGCATATTGACCCACGAAAGAATCTTTCCTTTTAATAAATCAAAACAATAATACTATACACCGCTAATAATAATTATATCAAGATTAAGAGTATAAGTACATTTAATGGCTAGAGAGTTTATTTTATTAAGTCAGTATAAAATACTTATCTCTACCTGGTCCGTTCAATACATACAAAATGTACTAGTACAAGAAGTTGGAATTAAACCATTCCCATAATCAAGATAAATTATATTTAATCTTGTGCTACAACCATTCCTGATGGTTTGTTCAATTCCATCATTAGATTGTGAACTCAAACTTTATACTTATAAGAACCGGTGATTTAATCTTCCGTGTATAAGCTAAACTCCATATACTAAATCATCTACTACATAAGCAAAGGACACAGACTATTATATGATCTATTTATACTTTATTAAAACTGAATAAATATTTATTTCATAATAAATACTATATCTAAACCAAACTCATGGTTAATAGTATATATCCCAACAATCTCCCACTTAGACTTTTAACCATAATAATTATTATAATATACTATATCCAAATGCATGGTTAATAGTATATGCCCCAACAATTATCTCCCACTTAGACTCATAACCATGCATCTACAACTTTCTCAGACATCTTTTACATGACTATTAAAAGTCTTCTCCAAATAAGGTTTTGTTAATGAATCTTGCCAAGTTATATCTGATGCAATATTTGTCCAGTTGTGCTTTGTTATAACTATCTAGTTTGGTATTAAACTCTTCAAGGATCCTGTTACCGAAACTATCCCAAGAATGTACACTGAACTATGATTTTATTTAGCTTTCTTCCACTACGACGAAGTACTACTAATATTACCTTCATTACCTCACGACAGTCAAATATTAGTAACTTATTACTGTAGTGTTCAATGTTGAAATATCACTCCCACTCGATAAAGGCATATCATGTCTATAAACGTTCTCCCACTATTTAAATGCAATGGAACGTCAATTCTGACGTGTGGGTTTTGATGTTCTTGAACATCTAGTTATTTCTTTACCCAGTTTCTGGAAAAATAGTTTACTTCTAGGAACATATTTTATTAAATAGTCCTTATCTAGAAATATGAAATTATTTTAATAATTGCCTTATTTTCTTTAGGACAATAAAATAAAGCTCCATTTGTTTTCTTGGATATTCGATAAACATGCACCAATCCATTCTTAGTTCCAACTTACATATCTGCTTTCCCTTTCAGCACATATGTGAAATAATCCTATATCTGAACATGCCACAGACCGAGCTTACATTGAGTCCACAGTTCTATAGATGTCCCAGGTACTAACTTAGAAGAAACAAAATTCAGAATGTAATTTGCAGTTTCCAGGAAATATTCCAAAAACAAATAACGCAAATTTGAATAACACGCCATTAGTCTATCCATATCCAAAAGAGACTTATTTCATCTTTCTACTATAACACTTTATTATGGAGTTTATAATGTAGTCAATCGAGATGTATTCCCTTATTCCGATATGTAACAAAAGAACTTTTTAGAGATGTGCTCGCCACTACAATCAAATTGTAGTAACTTAATATATTTCTTTGATGCTTCTCCGTTTCAAGTCTTAAAAATCTTGAATCACTTAATTCATTAAGACTTACAGTGCATTAAATAAATATATTAATATTTTGTGTAATCATTTATGAACATCACAAAGTACTCAAAATCTATCTCTTACGAGTATGTTCATTTAATCATTCAAATCAGAAAGTATGCATTCTAACTTATCACTAGTTTTATTTCTTTTTAAAAGGAAACATCTTTTAGTCAAATTTCCTTCCAAATAGGATCTACAAGTTAGTAGTGCCTCTACTTTCAATGAACCTTAAGGCTCATCCTTGACCAACATGAAATCCTATCCAGATTAATATGACTTAGACAAAAGTGCACAGATAAGTTTTACTCAATTTTGAAGAACATATTCTCTTATGATGTAGACTAATATTGTTCTGTTTAGGAGAGACATCTATATACAACAACAAGGTCAAGCATTCATGTACCACAAGAGATAAAATGTTTATTAAGCTTAATAACTCAAGAGTTATTCGAAAAAAACAAATATTCATCTCTTATTTTGCCCAGAAACCGGAATTAAATTCCTTCTAACCAAAATTACATATATTGCGTCCTTAATTAATGCCTTATCACTAAAAAAACTTTTAACAAGTAATACTATCAGTTGCATAAAATCATTGTGGAGTTGAGATAAAAATATTAAATAGATCATAATAAGTCAAAACACTGAATAATAATACATGCATTTGGAATAATAAACTTCGATGGGAAAAGAATCATTCATGCAAAGTATTCAATTCTATATAACTTTCTAATACACAAATTTTAAACACACTACACATGTATGTCATGCATCTTGAATAGCAATTTCGATGGGAAAAGAACTACTCATGCAACATACATATGCAAAGATTATTCACTCTAGTAATTAAAATAGACCCAACTCAGATGGAGAGTATACTGTTAATTTAAGTCAAGTGAACATTATTTTTAATAGCTCTAGTTCCATTGATCCAACATGTATACTCATATGGAGAGTAAGTACACGATATCAATTACTAGTATTTCACCTAGTGAGCTTATAATAAATTTATCCGATATGGAGGAAGACCTAAAGTCAACGCGTAAATTTATTACTCACTTGAAATTAATAGTGAAAGACCATAGAAATATAATTCTATCACAATATAATCATGATTGTACTTTAGTTACAAAATTGATTTAACCCTTAAACTCAGATGGAGAGCTAACATAGGTTATCAATAACTAGTAACTATATTCAGTGAGTTCATAATAAATTTATTCGATATGGAGGAAGACCTAATGTCAACGCGTAAATTTACTATCTCACTATAAATAAAAATATGGAGACCATATGGGTTAATTCCTATCACCACATTATCACAACCACAAACTTTTCTCTCAGTATTAAGTTCCACAATTTTTAAAAAAAAAGATCAATACCTCATTTAAACAGTGTTAATATACTAAAATTAATATTTTACACTGCATAGCAGTGATTATTGTTCAATGAACTATTTCTAATAAATCTACTAAATTTCATATGAATCGGAGATCGTTAAAGTCACGATCTCCAAAAGTTGTGGCCAAATTTGGAAAATTATCATTTTAAGCATTTTTTAAGAATTTAAAATATGACCTGAATTTTTTTATCATATATCAATTCATGTCAAATCAACACGTGTTATCATGTTGCAGATTAGACATAAATAAAATGATAGAAAGAATGACTTTTTGTATGTAAATCACATTTTAATCCGTCAAACCTCCAAAAAAATCATCTAAACGATCCCAAATCGTCAAAATACGATGTTATTCATTGCATAGCACTGAGTTCTTCTTAAATGACCGTTTCCAATGATCCTACCGAATTTCAGGTCATTTGGAGATCGTAAAATGCATGATCGCCAAAACTGGACCAAATTCGAATAAATTATTTTTGGCGTAGTTAGGATTAAACTCATGTGATTTGCATTCTTCATATATATCATATCAAGTTAAATCACATGTTTTAGATTTAACACAAATATAACCTATACATAAAGAATAATTTTTCATATTTATAACAAATTCAATTTAATAAATTGTTTGAAAACCCATCTAAACAACTAAAAATGCCAAAACTTAATATGATTCACTGCATAGCAGTGAGTGTTTCTCATTAGATCGTTTTCGATGAACGCACCAAGTTTCAGGTCAATCGGAGTCCATCAAATTCATGACCACCAGCCTGTAACCAAACTCGGAGAATAACCGTTTTAAATAGTCTCATGAATTAAAATAAATATGATATTGATTTTAATTCTCCTTATAGTTACATTATGAGCTCAAGGCAGATATTATGTTCTTCCTATTTTTAGGATATATAATATCTTCTTTTGCAATAAATTATCCTTTTATTAAACACATAAGAACCTGAGATATAATATTTTCTCTCGTTCGGTGAAAACCCCATGGGTGGAGTTAGTTTCACTAGTGTCCAAAGATAAAACTCTTTTTCTAGTTAAGAACCTCCACCGTTAATGTAGATTTCTCAAGGATAATTTTCACATGGTATATTAAACATATTTCAGTGACTCAAATAAATAGACCATTTTGTGGATCCTACTTATTAATCATAATGCTCAATCCATGAATAGATATAATTTCACATGTACAATTTACTAAGAATTTTTCATGAGTTTAAATAAACAAACTACTTCGGCGGCAACTATTTATTACTCATAAAATTCTCAATTTACAGGTGAATATATATTTAGTTCATAAAATTATTTTATGGTAGACCATAGCTTAAAAAGCCATACCAACAATATAAAATTTATACAAAATACCATCATATTTCAGTTAATTAGAACCTCCAATCAGAGAATGAAATTCTTCATCGAAAATTCAAACTAGTAATCACGTAGGGCATGAAAACATAAACTTAAAATTGAGATTTTTTTTATGCACAAATGCGCCAAACGCTCAATTCATTAGTCATCCAGCATATCAAATAGAGAATTTTACTTTCTTACTAATATAGTTATATCATCATAGAATTATACCTTGTAAGACCCAGTCAATTAAAATCCTACACGTTTATTATTGAATTTAATACAACAACACGTCTATTTACTAATAGCCCATGTGTAAACCTATGACTAGTATTTAATCATGGGGCCCACTGGGAGTCACCCCACCACCATTGAATTAAAAAAAATTAAACTTATTAAGAAATAATTTTCAGAAAATAGAAAAACGTCCAAAACACAGTCCAAACGACCTCAAAACGACGAAAAACACCATGGATTTGCAGTGAGTTATTCTCACCACATTTTTTTCGATGGACCACCGAATTTCAGCTCAATCGGAGTCTGTCAAGTTCGCTGACCTCCGAAAATACCGACTATTCGGTCAAAAACAGGTTTTGCGTTTTTCTAGGGTTTACCCTAATAAATCAGATATCTCATGATTACAAGAATAATCCAAAAATTTTGCATAGTTAATTCACAAAACAGCAGTGCAGTTTTTCAGATAATCACATATATATGTAATTAAAAAATGCACATAAACACCATATTCTTGTTTCATGAAAAACTTAGTTATCTAATTTGATGTGAGTGGGATATGATACCAATTGATGGATTATAATAACCAACGGAAGCAATCCCAGTATCAAAATTACATGTAATTTAGACAACTAGCATAAACGAAATTTCACGGGGTTACCTCTTGAAGCGTGAACATATATCTTCTACCATGTGAGCCTTATGTTCCATAACTTCTCAATGGAATCTCCATCATCCGCACAATCATGATCCTCGAACATTCCACGGTCTTCTACTTTGTTACCTAAATAATAACCGGAAATAGCAATTTTGTATGGGCGAAATTTCTAGGAAAACATGGCTCAAACTTTCAGTCACCATCTTCTTCTCTCCCTAAATGGAAAACCTAATGTATTTATAGCACAAGTGTTAAGGGTTAAGACCCTTTTCCAAAACCTGTTGGGTTTTCTCTTCCACTAGAAAAAGGATTCCTTTATTTCCTATTATTTAGGCACGCTAGGGACTACAGAATTTAATTAACAAGGCTCCAATTATGGAATTAATTTTTAATTTTCGAAATTTATATATATCTTACGAATTATTCCACTAAAAATTCGTAACTGCACTCTTTATCCAATTTCGAAATTCACCCATGAAATCTTATTTAACTCACCATGTTAAGACTCAGATACTAATCAAATAAATTAAATTACTGATGATTTAATTTATTGATTATTTCCTTTAGACTTTCGCTTAACTTATTTCATGTGTCGGATACAAAATCCACCGGCCGGGTTTACACATGAAAACTAATAAGCTTTCATAAAGGTGTATCATTAATCTCTAAACCGAGACATGGATTCTATCAACTAACTATTACTTCACCAATGTACATTATTATTTTCCAATTTACAAGGCATATTGACCCATGAAAGAATCTTTCCTTTTAATAAATCAAAACAATAATACTATTTACAACTAATATAATTATATCAAGATTAAGAATATAAGTATATTTAATGGCTAGAGAGTTTATTTTATTAAGTCAGTATAAAATACTTATCTCTACCTGGTCCGTTCAATACATACAAAATGTACTAGCACAAGAAGTTGGAATTAAACCATTCTCATAATCAAGATAAATTATATTTAATCTTGTGCTACAATCATTCCTGATGGTTTCTCCAATTCCATCATTAGATTGTGAACTCAAACTTTATACCTATATGAATCGATGATTTAAACTTCCGTGTATAAGCTAAACTCTATACACTAAATCATCTCTTATATAAGAAAAGGACACAGACTATTATATGATCTATTTAAAACTTTATTAAAACAGAATAAATAATTATTTCATAATAAATACTATATCTAAGCCAAACTCATGATTAATAGTATATATCCCAACACTTCTTGCCTTGAAAGTCCATAACCACCTTCTTTCTGATTTTTGAAGAAGATAGAGTTTGAAATACCTATACATCTTGTCCTTATTTATTTATTTGCAGCAGAATGACCCTACTCCATCTGTTTTAATTATGTGATTCGTTTTCTTTTTTGTTTGTCCAAAATAAGGACACGATTCTACAATGAGAAATAATTTAATTTTAAAATTCATGTTTTACCTTTAATTAGCTAATTTATATCATTTTTTTTATATTTTAAATTTTATGTCCAATCAAACAAGCTCATATAAAATAGAAGGGGGAGTAATAAATTTATGCCTATCTTAATGTCTTATAATAGATCATATATACCTTGAGATTAAGAACAATAAAATCTTAGAAACAAGGATTTGCAAATCAGATATGATAAGTCCTTTACTATTCAGTTTACCTTTACTTGTTAGTTAGTTTTGTTGTAATATTGATATTTCTTTTATTACGTGTATTATTTTTTCTGTTTTGTCTATTTTCTTTTGTTTTTTCTTGTGATAAAAGTGGATTATGTGCTTTCTAATGCTACAGAATACAGTGACGTTGACTACTTTTATGGGTAAATAAATTTGTGGTAAATTTTATTCGTCTCTCCTTATACCAAGTAAGAATGTACGGCAAGAAAGTATTAGTTTGATAAGAGCTAGAAGTGATATTTCATTTTGCTCCCAATCTGGTAAGAATTTTGATTACTCTCATAGTATTTAATCTCTAGTTCAAATTTATGTTAAAGAACATAGAACTCCATTCCCTCCTATCTCCCCAATATGTCATTTAGAATTTTATACAAACATTTTCCATCTATTATCGTAACCCAACTTTTTAATGGGATTCTGTTTGGAACTATAGAAATTTTAAGACTATATTTTCTCCAAAATGACAAGAGGGGTTGCTCTGATGGTAAGCAACTCCCACTTCCAATTGAGAGTTTGTGAGTTCGAGTCTCCCCAAGAGCAAGGTGGGAAGTTCTTCGAGGGAAGGATGCCGAGGGTCTATTTGGAAACAGCCGCTCTACCCAAGGGTAGGGGTAAGGTCTGCGTATATAATATTCTCCCCAGACCCCACTAAGTGAGATTATACTGGGTTGTTGTTGTATTTTCTCCTGGATGGGCGTTTACTTTGCCCTATTTACAAGCAAAATGGGTATAATATATATGCATTATTTTTTTGGTGAAGAAATATCAGATAGCGAGAGCATGGAATCCATGCCCTTAAATAGGCAAGCGCTTTACAAAGGGATCCTCCAATATAAAGCCCTCAAAGGCTACACCTAAATTCAATTTCCCCTCTCTTCCTTCGTGGTGGCGACTTTCTACTCTATTTTATTCTTTTCAAAATGTGTGTTTTGTTGTTTCGATAAAAGTTGTATTTTATTTGTAATAACATGTTGACAAAATCCATTTTTCATACGTTGACCTCTGGCTACTTCTCTCTCTCCATCCATATATTTGCATCTTTAACCTTATTCTACACCAAAGAAGTCTGTAGGCACCTAGATATTCGTAATTTTAAACTTTTCATATTTTTGTGTATAATAAATTGCACCGGAACACAAAGTTTCTCAAATCTTCATTTCCACACGCTCTCCAAGTTTTTGCTAAAAAGGTTTGGGGAGGAGAGGGTGGAATTCAAAAATAGCTAGATTTGCAATAGGTAATTGAATATTAGTTACAGTTTCAAAAATAATTAAAATTTAATTATTTTTTATGTAAAGATAAAATCTCAAACAAAAATAGCCTTAAATTAAAATCTAAAAAAAATTCAGAATAATATGCGAGAGTAAGCATTTTTACAAATGTGATGTGCTGGAATTTAATAGTATGATGTTCCAACATAATATACTAGAAGTTTATGTGTGAAGTTTATACGTAGGAGCTCCTTAATTGTCACGACCTGAAATCCCAACATTGGATTCTAGGCAAACTAACGCCACGAGAATAATACGGAAGGAAAAGCAGTAAATATCAAATAACTGAACAATAACCAAACATAAAATACCCTGAGATCTAGTGGTACTTACCATTACCTCCTAGATCGCTAAGTATATAAGCAATTATTCGTCTTCCTCCGGTTTTGATAGTAACGGAGGGCTCGATAGATACCATTTTAGCTCTTTTAAGGCATGTTGGCATTCTGAAGTCCATTGAAGTTGTTCTTCTTCTTCTTCTTCGGAAGTGAAAAAAGTGATGGACATTTTTTCGAAGATCGAGAAATGAACCTACTTAGAGCGGCTAGCCCTTAGACTTCTTTCATGCTTGCCAGCTGGTCTTGGATGTCCTCGGTGTCCACGATCATATCGTTATTGACCTCGATCCCTCTTTATGACACCAGAAAACCCAAGAAATTATCGGAGCTAACTCTAAACGAGCATTTTTCAAGGTTGAGCTTCGAGTTGTGCTTCCTTAGAATTTCGAAGGTTTCTTTGAGGTGTTGTAAATGGTCACGTGCATTCAAATACTTGATTAGTATATCATCTATGTATACTTTCATTTTTTTACCTATTAGTTTTTCGAACATCTTGTTCACGAGCCTCTGATAAGTGGCTCTAGTGTTTTTGAGCTCGAAAGGCATCATATTATAACAATATGTGCCAAAGTTCATTATGAATGAAGTTTTTTTCCTGATCCTCTAGGTTCATCTTAATTTGATTGTACCCGAAATAGGCATCACGGAAACTCATTAACTCTTGCTCGGTCATGGCATCGATTATTTGATCGATATTTGGCAGTAGGAACGAGTCTTTCGGGCGTGTCTTATTCAAGTCCTTATAATCAATGCACATTCGAAATTTATTATTCTTTTTTGGAACTACAACTATAGTAACTAGCTAGTCGGGATACTTTACCTCCCGGATTGAGCCAATGTCAAGTAATCGAGTTACCTATTCTTTGACAAACTTGTTTCTAATCTCAGCTATTAGGTGTTTCTTCTGCCTTACCGGTGAGATGCCTGGGCCTAGTATTAGCTTGTGCACAACCACCTTTAGTGGAATACATATCATATCCACGTGCGATCATCACTACTAAAAAATCTAGTTCTAGCGACAGACAAATTTTGTAGCTAAATAGAAAAATTCGTTGCTAATTTTATTTAGTGATAGATTAACGATAGATTATCAAGAAATTTTGCTATCTATGGGTAATTTAGGGACGATGTTCATAGCTAATTCTAGATTTTTCCTAGTAGTGCATGTGAAACAATTAACATTAGTTTTATGAAATCAATAAATTATGATTTGAGCTTAGGGTTTAGTCATGTCGCCAAGTGAAATTTCCTCTCTAGAAATTTTTTGAACAAAGCCAATTATTTGAGTTCCTCTGCCATGGACCTGGTCGCGTCTGTTTCCTCCACTGCCTGAAAATATCTTGATTCTTGGTAGGATTACGACTCCTCCTCCTCTTTGACATATTCATTCGGTTCGAGGGCAGGCATAGGTTCCTTATAATTCCTATGCATCGGGTTCCTTCCATTTACTTCTAGAAACCAATATTGAGTTCATTTTCCTTGCTACTAGTTAATCCCCTTTTATTTGTTTGATTTCCCTTGGAGTCTGGAATTTTAGCATTTGGTGATATGTTGATGGCCCAACTTTCATATCATGTAACCATGGTCTGCCGAGAATTATGTTGTAGCACATGTCGCTGTCAACCACTCCAAATAAGGTGATCTTCGTGACCCCTTTGGCGTTTGTAGGCAGCAAGATCTTCCCTCTAGTTGTCACACTTGCTAAGTTGAACCCTGCGAGGAGCTTTGCTGCTGAAATGATGCTTTCGGATAGCTTGCATTATTCCATAACTCTCTATTGAATGATGGTTGTTGAGCTTCCTTGGTCAACCAAAACAAGCTTAATCTTGAAATCTAAGATGTTAAGAGAAATTACTAGGGTATCATTGTGCGGCGGAAGAAGTCCAACATCATTTTCTTTCGTTAAGGTGATGTCGTTCTCGGTGACTTCCCATAGCCTCTTGATATGAGTCATTGATACCTTTATCTTCTTAATTGTCGGGAAAGTTACAGTGCTAATCTCGTTCCTCAAAAAATCATGTTGATACTTAATCGAGGAGGGTCTTCCCCCTATCTTCGAGGATTTTGTGATCTCTTGGCTGTGGTCGTAATTGTTCTTAGCGTGATCACTTAAGAATTCCTTGAGATGGTCATTCTTCAATAGCATTGCCACCTCCTCTCGCAGATGATAAAAGTTTAATGGCCTAGCTGTTCATTATAAGCATTTACATTTTGTTCAGCTATTTGATGTCTTGAGCAATATTGTATGATGCATTATGACTTGTGTGAATTGCATGTCTCGCTTTTTAGTTTATTCGAAATTAATTAGGAAGAATGATTCTCAACTAGGAAGCTTTAAGTTGGAAGAGTTGACCAAGTTTGACTTTTTAGTACTTGACCTCGTATTGGAGTTTTGATGGTTCCATTAGGCCCGATGGTGATTTTGGACTTGGGCGAATGACCAGATTTGCATTTAGACATTTCTAGAAGGTATCCGCATATTTGGCGAAAGTTAAAAATTTAAAGGTTTGGCATGTTTATAAGATTGATAATAACGGGTTCGGATTGCAGTTTCAGGAATCGGAATAGATTTTTGATGTCATTTTGTGACTTGTGTGAAAAAATTGAGTTCATTACGAGTTGATTTGATAAGGTTTGGTACGAGTTTTAGAAGTTGAAGATTCAAAGTTCATTAACTTTGATTTGAGGTACGATTAGTGGTTTTGATGTTGTTATGCGTGATTTGAGGCCTCGAGTAAGTCCGTTTTATGTTATGGTACTTGTTGATATATTCGAACGCTGTCTCGAGGGACTCGGAAGAGTTTCAGATGGGTTTAGGTTTTGTTGCGCTAGTTTATATATTTCGGCGTCGTTTCAAGCATAAGTGGTACCAAATTAAGCAAATGAGCTCATATTTTTATTTTGAATGAAGCATTAGATCTATATAGAAATTTTGGAACCATAGCAATTGAATCATCAAGTTTTGACATTGTATGAGAAATTTATGGTTACTTTACTAAGTAATGGGTTGCTAGACTTTTTCACATTAATTACAAAATTGTCACTAAATTCGTATTTAAAAATATGCGATGTTTCTAAATATTGAAACTAACATATCTCCTTCAATATAAGGTCGAACGGAGTGATTCAAAAGCCTACACGATTGGAACTTTACAAGGAATCAATTGGAGAGATCATAACTGAGTTTTAGGATCATTTGGCATAAGAAACGAGGCAAAACAACTAGGCAGAAACATTTAATATCAAGGGTTGGTTCATTTGGTCATATTTTGAGTTGGGAGCTCGAATTTGGATAATTTTGGAGGGATATTCACCACATGGATTGAGGTAAGTTTTCTATACTCATTTTTGGTTATATTTTATGAATCCATATTTATTTTTTGCATTTGATTGATGATTTAAAGTGAATTTTAAAGGGTTTGTCTAAAATTTCATAAAGCAAATTTTTGAATTTTTAACATTGATTCAATGATGGATTTGAGTGAAACTAATATGATTGGACTCGCAACTAAACGGGTTGTTGGATTTATTGAGTTTCGTCGGGTTCCGAGGTGCAGGAACGAGTTTGACGTTTTTAATTGACTTTGGACTGTTGATTAAAGATTCAACCTTCATCGATTCGGTTTGTTTCCTTTGGAATTATTTGATGTTCTTGAGTTTCTTTTGGATAGTATTGAGCCGTTCAAAGGTCAGTACGTGTGAAATAGCATTTTTATAGTATTATTTGGCTTGCTCGGTATTAGATTTGGCTTGTTTGAGGTAAGTAACACTTCCAAACTTGGTAATAAGGGATGAACTCCTGAATATACATGTTATGTGTTTAGTGTTGAGGTGACACACATGATAGGTTCCGGGCGGGTGGACATGCACTGTGTGAATTATGACTCGGTTGGTCCTGTGGTATCGTATAATCACCTAATTTTGTTTATATCCATAAAAATTCTATGTGCAAGAATAATTGAGTTGTGATCCATGTCAGAAACTATGTTTAGGCTATATGCTTATTCTTTTTGGACCTACTAAGGTTATTTCTATTATTGAGTTATTTGCTTAAACATTTACATACTCAGTCATATTCATTCATTTGCATATCATATCTTAGTCTTTGTTATTATTAGTTGTCACATCATGTTGTTATCGTTGTTGGGTTAATTGACATGAGATTTGTGAGCCCGAGAGACTAGAGATGTTGATGATCGAGGTAAGGCCTGAGGGACAGATTTTGAGTGTTATTTATGGCATCGAGTTGCACGCCAAAATAAGTTTTATTGATATATGGTGTGATCGGGATGCATGCCGCAACGGGACTTATTGATTCATGATGGGATCGGGTTGTATGTCGCAATATGTATTATTAATTAATGATAGTATCAGGATGCACACTGCAACAGGTTTTATTAGCACTTGGATAGGATCCGTCTCTTCAGATTTTGACGTACCAGAATTAACCACAGGTTTTATTGACTCATAATAGGATCAGGCTGTGCCACAACATGTACTGTACAGTGCTACGTGACTGAGTGTGCTGAGTTATTGAGCGTGAAGAGTGGGAGTGCGAGACAGTGAGATTGAGTACTCCGAGAGTATGAGTATGTAAGTTTATCGCTGTTATGCATTGCATTTGACATGCACACTTGACATACATGCATAGTAAAGCATTTCCTCATGCTACACGATTGTGTGACATTCAGGATTTCATGTGCACATCGACATGTAGGAATAGAGAGGTACTTTCCTCATACTATCTGATAGTGAAATACCTAATCTATTATTGAAAGTTCTCGGGGGGGGGGGGGGATCACTGTTTTCGTATTTACTCATATTTTGGTAATTTCGATGAAAGATTTGGTTTTGCTGTTACACCTAAAAAAAATGTCTATTTTCCGTAGCTGTGAACGAGCTCAGCATCATATCATTGAGTTATTTCTTATAATGCTTTTATTATATTGTTATGCGTTATTCTTGGTTATTAGTGTTGGACTCAGATAGTTGTCCAAGTTCAAAATTACTTTCAACCTAAGGTTAGGTTTGTTACTTATGAGTACATGTGGTCGGTTGTACTCATATTACACTTCTGCACCTTGCAAGCATATTTTGGAGTTGATGTTGCTGTGTATGGTGGGAGCTGGCACTGAAGATTAACCTGCATTTCGGTAATAGCTGCGTCTTGTTCATGGTAGCTTTAAATTTATAAATTTGTTTATGTACATTTTGAATAGATGATGTACTTATTTCATACCAGTTTTATAAATTTTAAGTTTTAGAAGCTCACAATTTGTACAACAAGTCCTTGGTGAGTTGTATATAACTTATTTATTTCCTTTTTGACTCTTAAAATTTTTATTGTATCATGGTTTATTGTTAATTGGCTTATCTAGCGGATTAGGTTAGGTGTCACCACGACTAGTTGAAATTTCGGGTCGTGACAAGCAGCTCCAGTTTGGTATCTATTATTCCCATGATATTCTCACCATAAATTAGTTTCCCTATGGCTGGGATTAGATCCCATTAGCCTCGTGAATCTTGCCTCCTTAATGTTGCTCATTAGAGATACTAGCTCCACTATGCTAACATTGAAATTATATTATGACAACTTGGGATAAGTGGAATCCCGGGAACCCGATAACTCATTGTCCTGCAATCGCCTATTGTTCTGGCCCCGATCAATTCTTCTATCTTGAGAGAACCTATCCGGTGATCGGAACCCTTTGTTACCACATCCTTCGGCCCTTTCAGGCAAAATACTGGCCCTTAGAAGATTGTTGATCCATATCAAAATCAGCTTTTGATTTATCCTTGTTCCTTTCTCGATCCCGGCCCTTAGTTCTTGTCGGGAACCCAAGCTGGTCATCTTCTATCCATATATTTGATTCATAATGGTTATGGGCATTCACCTATGTGGTTGCTTATAACTCGAGCAAGCTTTCTTTCCGCTTTGGGGAGGTGTCAAAGCTTCTTGTTTTCAATCTCTGTAGATATCTTAATTTCCCATTTTTATGGCACAAGCGATAACATTATCCTTTCTATCTAAAACCTTATCACAAACCCACGCAGCAATTCATACTCTTCCTGCATAATTCTAAATATATTTGCATTTCAGGCCTGGACCTTCCTGGCCCCGGCATGGGCCTTGATGAAAGAATCTGCGAGCATCTCAAAGGAATCTATTGAGTGTTCATGTAAGAGTGAATGCCATGTTAAGTCCCCCTACGTGAGGGTTTCTCTAGATTTTTTCAGCAGGACCGACTCAATTTCATGATGTGCCAATTTGTTTCTTTTCACCACTATTGTATAGGTAGTGATGTTCTCTTGAGGGTCTGAAGTCCCATCATTCTATGGTATGTCTAGCATTTTGAACCATTTCAGAATCAATTCTGGTGTTGTGCTCGGTTTGAATGGCAATCGGGTGTGTACTTCTTCGAGTCCGGGCCCTTCAGTACTGGTGGTGCGCTCAAAATTTAGCCTATTCGAGCGTGGAACTCTTTCACGCTCTGATCCAGCCCCTCTTTCATTTTCTCCATGAACCTCATAAGTTCGATTTTAAAATGATCTTTGTTGTAGGAGTTACTAGATCCGTTGCTAATCCCCCCCCCCCTCCCCGCTCCATCAAAGCCTACCTCACCCCCTCGGAGAGTTGTTATCAAATCTTTAAGTTATTTGATTTACGGGAGCGCTTGGAGGAACATGGCCTCTTCCATTCACTTTTTGGAAGCATTTGACAATGTCTACTTTAGCTCCATCATGGCCTGGTCTTGCCTTGAGAGATGGCCCCTAATGGCCTTTTGCTGTTTTCTCAAGATCCTTACTATTTTCTCAATGTCCTCATCATCAGCGTCATCAGGAGTTGTCTCCCGCACATGTAGGGGACACCGTCCACCATGTACCAGAGTTGTTACACCCTCCTCGCTGTGGGTTTCACTGATTGAATCCGCATGTTGAGGAAAATTTTCTTGTTCCTCAATATTGTGAGTGATGTTGACGTCATTAGCTGCAATTTTTTTAATCTATGAAACAAAGAATCAGACAAGCTAATAATAGATGCAATGACTGATGATAGACTGAAATTAATTATTTTAGTCGATTATTACACTCTAATTTACTTCACTTTAGTTGAGTTTGCACTTTAATCGCTAGTATTTTGCACTAAATGTGTGTTTTATGTCTTGTAGGAGTGATTCTGAGCATTGTAGATGTTATGGAATGAATTGAAGTGATATGGAGATTTGAAGTCTGAGTGAAAGCCCAAGGAATTAAGTCGTGATCGTATTCAGGTATTAATGATGACAGAGCAACAAAACAAAAAATTTAGTATGTATATTATGCACTGTGTAGTAAAATGCACAATAAATTTTGCTCAGAACTCTATTTGGGCTCCACAATTTGTGGTTGAAAAGCTAGCACGAAGGACTACAACTTGCATGGTTTACATTTTTCCAAATTATAAATAGAACAGAGTGAAAAATACGGTAGAAACTACAACTGCGAACCTAGATGCGAACTGAGGCAGTGCACTAGGAATACCACGCCTGAACCGCTAACACGGGCGTCCAACCTGAAAAATTGTCCTTTTTCGCGTAGGACAAGGTATAATTATTTTGGCCCGACCCTAATTGGTATATATACATGGAAAATGATATTTTTAAGGGGTTGAATATACTTTTGACACAGATTCGACCTAAGGAGACAGAGACACTACACGAGCAAGGCAGAAAATTCTTCTACGAGTTTTTCCTTCCTCTTCCTATTTTTTTCATTGTTGGTTATGGCTTTTAGTGTTGTAGTTTTACATACTATTATGAATAGCTAATTTGTTATCTAGGGTTTTGATGGAACCTTTTGTAGGATAAATTCTTGTTATGGTTTTATATAATTGAGCCGTAGGATTTCTCCACTTGTTCAACTACGTGTTTATTGTTGTTGATTGAATGAACATCGATTGATTGTGCCTATTTATTATGTGTTTCTCGAGAAATGATAGATATTTAGGTGGTTTTTGAATAACGTCACTTCTAACGTATGTGAGAAATTAATATAGTGGGTTTAAAGGTAGGTTTAGAAATAACAAATCCTTGACATGGTCATAATGAGCGGTTAGATAAAGCCAACTAGCGTAGTTCGAGAGAATATGTCTAGTATTGTAGTTACCCGAGAGAGAATTACGACACCTAACGTGTCCACGATCAGTAGAGAATACATTGGCAAAATTGTAGGGAACATAGCTAGAAGGATTCCGACAATTGGAAAAATCAGTTATACCTTCTCAATTTAGCCTCCAACCCTTTGTCTCGTTAGTTCATAATTTTACCGCATTCTAGTATTTTCTAGTTAATTAGTTAGAAATATAAATCTCAATCTTTTATAATTTAGAAAATTATTCAAACTTGTCTTTTTAGTGATATTAAACAGATATAGCTAACCCTTAGTTCTCTATGGGATTCGACTCCGTACTTTTAGACCAGATTATATTTGCAGCAACCGCTTATCTTTTTTAGGAGTAGAGTTGGGCGTAATCAAGGATTAACTCAATTTTGCAGCTGTCTAAGTTCCACGGTGTGCACAAGCTGTTTACCAGTAAATGGTTCAGTTAAATTTGTTGCATGATTTATAGACAAGCGAACTGATTTTATTCAAAAATAATAAATAAATTAAATAAAAAATATAATATTTAGCGTTGAAATCAAAATAAATAGCAGGTAATCTGGTTCCAGAAGCAAGGCTTCCGAAGGCGGTGATAAGCATAATATTAGACAGAAAATAAAGTATTATTTAGCTTGAGAATAATGTGTAGTATAAGTTTAGCCAAGAATTTCGCGTCCTATAATAGTTGTTGAATTCCCTATTTATAGTTATACCTAGGGAACAAGGTTCTAGAATCAAGCCTCTACTAAATGACAATAATAAGAGTCATTGATGAATGTGTAACAGTAGGTCACGAATGCCAAAATTCTCTGCAATGACTGCATAATTAATACTCAAAAATATTCTTCATTAAATGTCATCGGGTGACAAATATTCGTTTTCCTCCATTGACTATGTTCCCTTGGGGAGCTACTCGATGCCACCTGAAGCCATTGTCCTCGATCTCAGTTTTCATTCGCTTCATCTTTCGTCTGCCTCTGCTTCTATATGTCATGTAATCATTGAAGCATTTACTATAAATAAATTTTACCCTATACATAATATTAGTTCAAAAGTTTAACACTGGACAAATTTTTTAGAGTAAATTTCTTAGGGCCACTCAGACGTGCAAAAGCTACAATTGCTTCAGTGTAGAGCTTTGCCACTATGGGGTCGTTTGGTTGTTTGTTATAAAGGGAATTACCACGTATAAAAATTAGTATCGCAAATAATATTTTTGCTAGCTTTTTAGTTGAATAAAATTGACTACACCAAGTGTATTTGGTTATTGTTTTACAATTTCAAAATAAATAGGTGTAAGTTATGAACTAATTTATGTGTTATTTATACAGAGTAAAAGAAGAAATAACTAATCAATGTATAAGCAATTATTGCATTATTTATTCCTACATATTGGTCTTAGAATTTGATCCTTGCTCCTCTAAGTAAATAATTGCGCATTCAGTCAAGTGCACTATTCGGTCATTTTAGGTCATGTTATGAAATAATATAAAGGACAAGAATAATAATGCAAGAACAAGAGCAATAGAGAGAAGAGTAGAGAGAGTTCTTCTTATTGATACTTAGAGAATGTTAGGAGTGTTTACAATGGTAGAAGACCCCTTTATTTATAGGGAGGGGGATGATTTATCTACCAAGAATAGAACTCTAGAATCTCTCTAATTATAGACATTCACCTTAAATAGGAGATTTCATAACACTCCCCCTTGAATGTCTATTCAACAATGTGCCTCGTTAAAACCTTAAAACCAAAACCCAATGGGAAAAATTAAAGAAAGGAAAAAGAGTACACATGTTTGAATATGCGCCTATTGGTTGCCTCGTTAACCTTGCAAGGAAAACCCGGTGGGACAAAACCTTGTAAGGGAAAAAGAGTGCAACGCGCATTAACTCCCCCTAATGAGTACATCAATTTATATCCTTGAACATTTGTATTCCAATCTTGTGCATCATCTTCAAAACGATCTTTGGTAGACGTTTGACAAATCAACCATATTGACTTGAATAAATATTCCGCACCTTGAAATCATCATTCATGATAGATATGAACATCTTCATATAATGTCGTGGAATAACTCTTCAATATCTCCATAGATGCATTCTCAATGCCATCATGCTTATAGTTATAGCAAGATACATATGTACACAAATTGTACTAAGGATGTGGTACTTCACGACCAAGAATTGCATATGCTTCAAGCAACTTAAATCTTTCAAGTTAAGTCATATAAGCCATATAATAGACTTTAGATGCATATCAAGTTTTCCATGTCATGCTAGACAAATAAGATATCGAAAACTGATTATACATACCTTTGACTTTATACTTTCAAGCATTTGAGCTATAGGTTCAAAACTACATGTCTTTCATATGGAATCAATTCTTCTTGAATTGTATCTCTTCCATTTAGTTACTTTCTTTGGGTCAGCAAATGCGTATAGCATGCTTTGCAATATGTTGCAATTGAATTATCCCTTTTATGAACTTCAGGTTCATATCATGATATTCGGGGATATACATATACAAATGATAATTCATCCCATGTAACCTTTTCTCAAGTGTTTATCATGTCTTCCCCTCATGTTAGAAAAGCTAACTTGTTTCCTCAACTTTGGGAAATCATCTTTGTGCATTATCATGTCAATATACACGGCACATTAATAATAAGATGAAATTATTTGGTTCCTGACCCTGAACCACTTGTGAGGGGAGAATATAATATACTCTCGTATACAACGTATATCAAACTGATATATATAACTTTGTTCTCATAAGAAACAGTTTAGCTATTAAGTGGAAGCACTCAATAATTATCTTGCTAAACCAACTTTGATATAAACCAACTTATCAAGATGAACTGTCTTGAGTAGAGAATCTGGAAATTATGCTCGAAGTTAGATTACTGAGCGATTTACCTCGCAAGCACCGGCCAGGCTGCGGGTTAATAACAATTGCGCATGTAACCATATCATAGATGCATCATATGTGGTATACATGGCAGGTGAATGGGCCCATATTCACCTTTGATATTTCCAGAATTTATGGGCTTCAACCCGAACTCTTTAGTTGGTCAGTTCATTAATGAGAACAAGTGATACAAGAGAATTCGTAAAGAACTTTCTAGTTCTTTGATATTCACCTGTGTGAATTTGCACATCATACTTAAAATGAGATGGCTAATACGAATGCTAACTGAACAAATTATCAATATTGGTAAACTTCAAATTTACACCATGACATGTGCACTTATCAGTAAACTTCAGGTTTATTATGACATGAGTTTTATACCAATAGATATCCACTTTATTGTGGCATTCTTTCGTTTGTGTAGCACAAACTGGAGAACAAAGCGGGTAGCTTTTCATATGCAAATTACCCCGCTACAAGTTGTAGTAATAGGAGATATCAAAGCCTTCCTTTATTTATAGTCTCAATACAATCAATCGCTTTCGCGTGTACTTTGGAAACCGAATAAGTTTCTTTGAGACTTACTACAGCACAATACTCAATTGTGTTTCTCCAACATAGTAATAATTGGCTCTTCGAGATGCTTGATAAAGGTCAACCAAATGTCATGGTATACGGCAAGCCTTTGACCAGTGCCCGTTTCCACCGCAACGATAATATTAGTTTATAAACTATTTGCTTTTGGATTCTTATCGTATCGTGCTTGTGGCAGAGTGACCAACTTCAGGTTGTCATATCTCTTATTTAAGCCATTCCACAAGATAGGTGGATCTTTGACTGTGATATATTCAATTTTCAAACCTTCATCAAGGTGATGGCGCAAGTAAATCAAGGCCTTAGCACAGTTTCAAACCTTCATCAAGGTGATGGCCCAAGAAAATCAAGGCCTTAGCATAGTTTTGGGTGGATGCATTATTTCTGTCTTTAATGGCGTCTCCAAGACCCATAGCATCTAAGTGGATTTCAGCATCCAACACCCATGTCATATAGTTCTTGCCCGAAATTTCAAGGGCAACGAACTTTCTTTTCATAATGTCAGACATAAAACAAATTTACATCAAGAGCGTGTTCATACTTACGGGCTCTATTACAATTATCACATTCACTTCAGGAAATGGATCATAATCATGTGCTTTACACAATCTCATGTCAAATATTACTTTCATAAAGTGAAAGATTATTTTGAGAATCTTTATTAGTCTCATTATCACAATAATGACGATTATAATTTCGTCTATTGCCACGTCCACATCCATTGATACCTTTACGGTAATAATTTTGTCATCTTTCAGACTTATCCCATACTGCTACCACATTCTCTAAAGGGAATGGAGCAAATTCAATTGGACGAAATTCTTTGGCACGTCCACATTCATTGATCTTCATGGTAATAATTTTTGTCTTCTTTCAGACTTATCATATACTGCTTCCACATTCTCTAAAGGGAATGGAGCAAATTCAATGGGACAGATTTTCAATTCTTTGCCCACAATCATACATGAATTTAATCATGGCAGGACATAGAGATTTTACCACTTCATGTGGTTACAATTTCTTACAAACTCCATTAGAGTTATAATCAAACTTTGTTGTCTATGTTTGTAGATAAAATCAAATTATAGAATTCCAAGAATTTGAAAGAGAAAAGTAAAATACTTACCTTAATTTTCTCAAGAAGATTCTTGAGACGGTAGAGTCTCGTGCCTTTTAGAATCACGAACACGGAACCGAGGTCGAAATCTCGAATTTCTGTTTCCAATCTTTCTTTCACGTTTTCTATTTCTGTTTTCTGTTTCTTTCTTCTCCTTTGTTTTCAATTCCTCTTCAACGTTTTCTTTTCCTTTTTGCTTCTTCGTTCTTTTCTCTTTTCGTTCCTTTGTTTTCTTTTGTTTTTCGTTTCTTTCTTCTTTTCCGTTTCCCCTTTTTTTTTTCTCTTTTTCTTTTCCTTCTTTCTTCATTCTTTCTTTGAAGCAAAACCTTAGACAAACAAAAGTTAAGACAATCGAAAATTTCAATTGGTTAGAGACTCGTGCTGATAACGTGTTATGAAATAATATAAAGGACAAGAATAATAATGCAAGAACAAGAGCAATAGAGAGAAGAGTAGAGAGAGCTCTTCTTATTGATACTTAGAGAATGTTATGAGTGTTTACAATGGTAGAAGACCCCTTTATTTATAGGGAGGGGGATGATTTATCTACCAAGAATAGAACTCTAGAATCTCTCTAATTATAGACATTCACCTTAAATAGGAGATTTCATAACAGGTCATGTGTTATTAGGTAATATTAAACCAATTTTTAAAAATATATATTTAAAAGTACCTAGTTTATAAAGAGAGTATGAGTTTAGGTGCTTCATATATTTATGTATAAATCCGACCATGTTTACATTACTAATCCCAGTATACTCTAGCCAACAACCAAATGAGCCCCATCTGTGTTCCCGTTTTTGCACAACGGGTGAGTCTACTTTACAGAACAGTCTTGGGTCAATTAACAAATAAATACAGAGAGAGAAAAAGAAGAAAAAAATCGGAAAAGGGAAAGGAATAAGAAAAAGAAAAGTAGAATATCTATAAATAATAGGTTGACATACCCCAGCAAGTTGGGTCCATAGCTCAGTGGTAGAGCATTTGACTGCAGATCAAGAGGTCACCGGTTCGAACCCGGTTGGGCCCTTAAAAGTATTTTTTCCCATTTTTGGTTTTATTAGCTGAGAAACCCATCTCCTCGCAAATCATATAGTAGTGATTTTAAACCGTCGGTAGTAGCTGAAGCCTTGAATAATTATTGTCGTGTGCCTGTAAAATCTAGATTCAAACGTACAATTATCTCGTTCCATCCAACCCAATTCACATGCTTCATGAAAACAGATAAAAGGAGAGCTCATATCATGAATTTGCTGCAAAAACCATTGCATATTAGATATATTGATTTTCTTCTCATTCCAAGGGCATTTAGTATTTGATTCATCTGTCCTTGTTTTCATCTTTTAGATAAGAGTTTTTACACTTGATTGGCACCAAGCAATATTTTATTAATTTGGTTTTATATAGATTTATTTGATTGGACACGAAAACTAAAAGAAAGAAATAAATGCTTTTGAATATGTGGCCTTTATTGTGTGGCTATACAATTGTGTCATTAAGAGTAAAATATAAATAAAAAATTTTAAATTAATTTATTTTTTGCTTATAAAAAAAGAATCATTCTTTTTAAGGAATAAAGAGGCACATTAAACGGAACAAATGGACTATGGAGTACAATTATGAGCAACTATTAATTTAAATTTTATATTTCCTATTCTTGAATATTATTGTAGGCATATAAATTTTATTAAAATTAAATCCATGAAATAATTTAAACTATATTTTAAATCTAAGATATATTGGTAAATATATGGGCTAATATAATTGAATTAATTATATAAGTCCAATATATTTGGATTAAATAAATAAGTCTTAATCCATTGGGCTAGTCCATTTAAGTGAGCTAAAGTGATGAGCCCATTTCATTAAGCCCAAGATGACATCTTCCTAGAGACCCAGTTTGATGCCACGTGTCAAATGACATGGCGCACCAAATCAAACGAAAGAGCCAATAGGATCATACCGCGTGGAAAAATGACAAGGCATGCCAAGTCACATTAAAGGGCAATGAGACCGTGCCACATGTGCAAGTAACAAGTTCTGGCCAATAAAAAACGGTCATGTCACACTTCAATTTGATTGGTCGGAAAGAGTTTATTCTTATTACAATTCCTCCCTTCCACAACTATAAATATGGGTCTTCATAACTCAGGAAAGACACCAGAAATTAAAACAAGAAGCAAGAGAGAGCTAGTGGATCAAATACCACAAACTTCTCTACA
Source organism: Nicotiana benthamiana (assembly GCA_034376525.1). NCBI lineage: Eukaryota > Viridiplantae > Streptophyta > Magnoliopsida > Solanales > Solanaceae > Nicotiana > Nicotiana benthamiana. The sequence goes on along the minus strand of CM067338.1, from coordinate 15,016,385 downwards.
GGTTTCAAGCTTCAAGAAATCAAGTTCAAGTTCAAGAAATCAAGGTCAAGCTCCAGAATGAAGAACAAGCCAAATTCAAGACAAAAAACGAAGCACAAATCAAGGTTCAAGGAGTGCGAGTTCAAATAAAAGTTCGTACTAGCTGAATTCAAGATCATCATTCGTGGCAACAATTATAGATTCAAGATCAAGCTCAAAGGCCATTGAATTTATTTAGAATTAAAAAGAAGAATAAGAGGATTCATAGAGATTGTACACTCAAATATTCGAAATAAAATACTACAATTATTGCGATATTTTTCGGTTTTGATTTTATTTCTCGACGCAATTTATTATTTACAGTTACTAACAAATTGTATTTTTTAAAATTTAATTGTCAACAATAAAAAATTGGGTGGATGGATTAATTAAAAAATGGTCTAGAAATAACATTTGATTTTTTGTAGGGATATTGTACAGGAAACTGATAAACAGCACCAAAATCGATAATCCGAGTCAGACTGAAAAAATAAATACGACTATGGTTTGTTTGATTTGGTTTGGTGTTAGACCATAATTGATTTTGATTTTTTAAAACTAAAAAAGGTCAAAAAAAAATCAAACCAACCCGACAATATATATATAGAAGTATTAAAAATACTTTATACATACAAATAATTATTGCAATATAATTTATAAATACTTTTTAAATATTTTCATAGTTCTCTCTTTTAATGTATTGTTTCAAGTTTGGACTTAGAAATTTTGATTGGTTAAATATTTTAGAACCCTTAAGAGTTAGTGACTCAAATAAATTTCAAAGCAAAATAAAATTAATAAAGATGCTAATAGAAATTTTAATTCACTAGAAATGACAATAATATTGGATATTTGTTTGTTAGTTTTTCATTACTTTAGATAGTGAAAATGTATAAATTACTTTTAAAATTATTTACTCATGTAATTAATATTTCGTACTTATTAGTCGTACTTATTTAACATAATTTAGTTTTTACATTATGTTTATTTGTATTATGGCTTATTAATTAGCAATATATATTTTATGCAATTTGTTGAGTAGTTTAGTATAATTACGACTCATCTCATACTATTTTATATGGTTTTATTAGGTAACATCTTATATAGTTTTATCTTACTAGGACCTAAGAAATATTAGAGCATAAATTATAAATTTTATGCTATGAAGATATTATCGAAAAAACCCAAGAAAATAAAAATTCGAGAAAATCGAGCTCGAAAATCCGGCTTTTATTGGTTTGGTTTATAGATTTAATCATCCGAGACAATTGGTTTTGTTCGGTAATTGGAAAAATCGAACCAACCCGGTCTATTTATATCCCTAATTAGTTGAATAGGCGTGTCAAATACGTTAAATATAAAAAAAGTTTATCAATAAAAATAGTCAAAGAGGAGGAGGTTGATAATAATACTATTAAGATATAACGACCCGGCCGGTCGTTTAAGTATTTTAATGTTGATCCCCTAATTTATGCTTCCTCTATATTTTATTGTGGTTACTTTTCGTGTTGTTCGATTTTGGTTTAGGTGAGTTTTGGAGTGAAATGGGACACATATTCCCGAAGTTGTAAGTGTTGACCTTAAATTGACTTGTGTGAATATAACTACGGAATGGACTTTTGATGACTCCAACAGTTCCCTATGGTGATTTTGATCTTAGGAGCATGTTCGAATGTTAATTTGGATGTCTGTAGGTCATTTCAACGTGAATTGGAAAAAATTGGAAGATCAGAAAGTTTGACCCAAAGTTGACTTATTGATATCGAGGTCAAATTTTGATTCCAAAATTGGAATGAGTCTAATATCATTTTATGACTTGTGTGCGAAAGTTCATAGTTCATAGGCTTGGTTCGGTATGAATCGACATTGGTTTTGAAATTTGAAAGTTCATAGTTCATAAGCTTGAATTTGGACTGCAATTTGTAGAATCGATATTGTTTAATGTGATTTGTGCCCACGATTAGGTCCGTTATATGTTTTGAAACATGTTGGTCTATTCGGACAGGGTTCGGGGGGCCCTCAGGTGTGAAGCGTATTGAATCTGGATCAAAATTGGACGTGTCAATTGCTAAAATTACTAGCTTTCTAGTGTCATTGCACATGCGGAAGGATTGACCGCAGGTGCAGACTCAAAAAAGCGAGCCGTGGATTACATAAGGGAAGCTAGGCATGTCCACCTGGGGTCACAGAAGCGAGATGTTCTTTGTAGAAGTGAAGTCGCCTCTGCCATGGAAGGAGGTACATGCGTTGGTTGCATATGCGGTTTACTTGGGCAGTAAAAGGGAAAGTTTGAGGGTTTGATTCATAATTTATTTTTGCACTTAGAGGGCTCGTGGGAGGCGATTTTTCGAGGGTTCTTCAAGGAAAACTATGGGGTTAAGGATTTCTAACTCGTATTTGGTTGACTTACATGAATCTATTGGTACTTTCTTCATTTAATTACTGTTTTGGAGTTGAAACTGGGGGGGGAATGGTAGACACTTATTAGACTAAACTTTTGAGTTTTGAAAGGCGAATTGAAATTGGGTTTCAGTAATTCTTATATGGTTTGACTAGATATCGAATGGGTATTCGGATTTTATAATTTTAGTCGGGTTTCGAAACGCGGGCCTGTGTTGGCCTTTTAATTTTTCACAAAAAACGTAATTTCATTGTTTAGTTAGTTTCCTATATTTATATATATAGTATGAAACTGTATTGGCTAGATTCGAGCCATTCGGAGTTGGATAATCGAGGGAAATTCCTTCTAGTTTATTGAGTTAGGACGATTTGAGGTAACTAACTTACCTAACCTTTTGTGTTTATGTGTGTGTGGGGGGTGTGGAATAACCAATTTGGATTTATGCTGTTTGTGATAATTGTGATATGTGAAAGCCGTATGCGCAAAGTGACGAGTGTATACGCGAGTTAAATGTGGAAATTTTTGGTTCTAGTTAGGTAGATCCCTTCCATGTGTTAAATGAGTTTCCTTAACATGTAATATTCATCATTTTCAGCCAAATTTCACATGTCCATTTGTCTTATCTCTTACTTTCTAATTTCTCTACATATTTAGTTGAAGTTCTTGTGTCCTTATTCTGTATTCGTTATTTAACCATTGAATTCATTACTTGAAATTGTTATTCTTGGAATATGTTATTGATTGAAATTGGTATTGAGTTGCAAAGTCTTATATTCCTATAAGGCAAACTGTTAAATTATGAACATCATTCTACGGAGTTATTCACTTTCAGTTGTCATTGTTGAGACATTTTTTACATTATGGTTGAGTCTTGGGCTCCTTATTATGAAATTATATTATTATTTGGTTTTTCAAGCAAGTTGTGATATTGGAAACTTGAGATGCGAATTGTGATACATTGTGATATTGATATGCATGCGGTGAAAATAAGGTTTAGGGGTTGAAACACATGCACTAAGATAAGGTGGGTTTGTTACGTGTGGCTAGTAGGAAAACTACTAGAAGCAATGAGGTGTAATCAGGTGGGTCAAAATGCGGGATGCTATTTTAGAAAAAATAATTTCAAAACTAAATGTAAAGGCTCTCGCAGTGATATAAAAAAATATTGTCAGTCATTCTTTTGATTTGGGAGTACAAGGCGGTACTTCGATAGTGAACCTTGTTGATCTTTTCTCTATTTTTTGTATTGACTTTAAATGTTTGTTTCCTTTGCATATTATTGTAGATTTCTTCGTGCTGCTCTTCCTGCTTTAATTTCATGTAAGGGTGGCAAAAGGGTCGGGCTCGGGCTTAAACGGGCCTCGTGGGCCGGATCTATGTGGTCCCGGGCTTCCTGAGTTGGGGGTAAACGGTCCCGGGATTCATGGACTTTTAGAGGTAACCGGATCGGGACCACGAACTAATGGTTCCGAGCTAAGAGGGTCGGGCCCGGGCCTAAGTGCGCCTCGCCTATTTGTTTTTATATTTTTGTTGTCTAAGGTAATTTCTTGTGAATATTATATATATATATATATATATATATATATATATATATATATATATATATATATATATATATAATATGGAAAATTTATATAATATGGAAAATTACAGTCTTTAAACTATTGTATATATAATATGGAAAATTACAATCTTTAAACTATTGTCTATAATAATAGTGTGAAAGGCTAGATAAATGTATATCCAATAAATATATATATATATATATATATATATATATATATATATATATATATATATATATATATATATATATATATATATAATTTACAGTCTTTAAACTATTGTCTATAATAATAGTGTGAAAGGCTAGATAAATGTATATCTAATATTCTGATTATAAGATATAACTGCTTATTAAATAAATCTACACAAAATCTATGATTTTCTGTAATATATATAAAATGTATAGCGTGGTCTACAATAGAATAAAATCCTGTGTCTACGTCCCAAATGAATTCTCCTAAGCTTAAATTAAGACTTTCTGCAAAGCTTTCTGGATATGTATAGTTATTACGATTATCAGACATTAACAGCGTAGTAGAATTGTTTTAAAATTTTATGTTGTAAAAAATCCTACTCGGTACTCTCCCTCTCTTATATGTAAACTTATAATGTTACAGTGTAAACATAATTATGTCTAAGATTACCCCTTTTATACTTTTTTTTACTCTGTTCATCTCTTCTTTCCAATTCTTCATAGATTTGAATCTATTCTTAACTCTTTTTTCTTTAACCTCACCCCGGCCATGGTTAAGTGTACATACCACTTGGTTTATCTTAACCAGCTTTTTCCTAGGAATTTACAGGTTAATCCATCAAAATTGTTAAGAAATTGGAAAGATAACCATATACTAAGAGTAGTTTAATAATTTACAGAATAACAAAACTATACATAATAAAAACATAAGCAATAGAGGAAATCATAACAAGACATAGGGGTAATATCTTAGAACATAACTTAGATAAACATAGTAACTTACATGTTTACAAGAGATGGGATTTCCCTTTCGGGAAACCCGGAAAGGTTTTGCTGGACTTCTGGATTAAAAATACAATCAACACCTAAGCATACAAACTTTATTTATTTACTAGCTTAGAGGAATAACTACTAGGATATTCATAAAGGGAATATTTTACAAAGTGATTTTGAAAAGTGTTTGGGATTTTTTAGAAGGTTGGTTGAGGTTTTTTTTTCAGAAAGTTTTCTACTCTTTTCTCGATGATCTTTCTTTCTCCTTAGTCTGGCTTTTATAGCTGATTTTTTGAGCGGATCTGAAATGCGAACTTCAAATTTTTTTGAAATCTTTGTCTTCTAGCCTTGTAGGGTACTTCATTGGGCCCCATCTTCACATGGCTGGTGCAGAGATTCCATTTTATGTCGTCCACATTTTTCTCATTCATCCGTCACATCTGGTCCTACTTATTGTCTCCTCCATTATTGATTGTCTCCTCCATTATTGTTCTTTGTCTCCTTCTTGATTTATTAATTCCGAATTATTTTTACGTGTCTAAATTATGGAGTGCTATTGAATCAAAACTCATTCCCGAATCATAGTCTTCATATGGATCTTGAGAATCTTGATAATTCAGGTTGTCTTCATTATCATCTCTTCCTGAGCTTTGAGACCTTTCTGGACTAGATCTTGACCTCTCTGGACTGGGACTTGGACTAGGATTTTTTATCATATGTTTGTCTTGTTTTTCTTTTTGCTGGAAGAAATTTTCTAATGTTTGTTTAATTACATCTTCTATTTTCTCATTTTTTTTCTTTTTAGCAATTATACTCTTTTTCTTTAATATGTCTCCATGTGTTAATGTTCTGGGCAGTCTTCGTCTTGATGAGCCTTCGTCTTCACTTTTTGGCAAAGTGACAGCCATAAACGGATTTGATTTGTCTTTACCGGTCACTGTTTGAACCAGACTAGCTGTATCATCATCCGATACAGTGGATTTTTCTGCATTCATTGGGGAACGCACACCCTTCTCATCCATTTTTTCTTGAGATGGAAAACTCGTATCTTGTTGCAAAACAACTTGAGTCTGAGACTGCATTAACGCCTGTACCTTTTTTTCTAAAACTTTTACATGCTCCATAAGTCTGATTTTTTCTTTCTCTAAGCTTTCATTCTTCAGGTTCAATCTACTGAAAGCTTCGGTCATAGATGAGCAGTGGTCACAAAATATTATTTTGTCTGTGTCTTTTTGGATTTTATATTGGATCTTTTCTGGGTTTTGTCTAAGAGCTGGGGAAATATAGTAATTTGGTCCTAGTATTCCTCTTGCATAGTCTAGAGTTTCAGTAAAATCATTAAAACATTTAAAAAGTTTTTTTGTATGTCTTTAATAGAGTCTAATACTTCTATCCATGTTTGAAAAATACCATTTGTCTTACCGTGTATGACTACACAGTATTTAAACTTCTTCTCTTGGTTTTTGTCTGTAAAATATTGCCCTAAGGCATTAAGAGCTGCTATAATATATTTAGTATCTTTCTTATTATATGCTATCCATAAATTATCAATCAAGCATCTCTGGGGTCTATCTATAACACATTCTGGCAAAACTCTAAATGAAATATTTGATGGTGGGAAAAATATTAAATTATGCTTCCCAAAATTTATTCTTTCTAAATTATTTTGTTCAGTAATGGTCTGTGGCTTAAAATGAAGATTACCTAATACTGTCTGTGAATATCTGTCTGAGGGTGAGGCTTGAACGCCTTTTCCCTTGTCTTCAGTCTTTGGAACTGTTGGTCTCATTCTGTACATATAAATATTCTTATTAATTGACAATAATTTTTAGCCTACTTAAAGTGTCTGTTAAATTATTATCTTTTCCTTTAATATGTTCAAAGACTAAATTATATATTGGTATTGTATCAGTAAAATTCAACCATCTTCTTCTACTACTATTTTTTGAATTTATCTTTTGGTGGAATTTTACAATAGCTTCACAATCAGTTCTAATTGTTACTTCTTGTTTGTTTAATATGTATAATTTAAAACTATTTAATCCGTATATTACAGCTAGGATTTCTGCGTCTATACTACTCATATTTCCTTTCTCTTTATATTTTCCACTTTGGTATGCACATATTTTTTCTGTATTCTTATCACTATATTTATTAGGTTTTGCTTTTAAAACTGCTCCCCATCCTTCAAAACTTCCATCTGTTTCTATAATTAAATAGTCAGTTTCTAATGGCATAGTTAAATCAGGAATATTTTTTATTTTTTCTTTAATCTTTTGTACTAATTTAATATCTTCTGTATTAAAATGTTTTTGCCCCGTAGATCCTGTCTTAGCATATAAAGGTCCTGCTATTTTTCCTAGGTCTTTTATAAAGCTTCTTGCATAATTTACTATTCCTAGAAACTTTTGTAGTTCTTTAATATTCTCTAGTTTATCTGGCATTTCTAGGGCTTTTTTAGCTATATGCGGTTGCAGCTTAATCCTTCCATCTCCTAGAACTACTCCTAAAAAGTTTATATAACTTTTACATAATTCCATTTTCTTTTTACTAATAATTATTACATTATCTATAAATAATCTAAATACTGTTTGTAAATGTCCTAAATGTTCTTTAATATCTTTACTAAATACTAGTATATCATCTACATATACTAAGACAAACCTTTTATATTCTCCAAATATATTATCCATTTTTCTCTGGAAAATTGGTGGAGCTGTTTTTAATCCGAACGGCATGACTAACCATTCAAAATGTCCTTCTGGACAAGTAAATGCTGTCCACTCGATACTGTCTTCGTGCATTTTTACTTGCCAATATCCTGATTTACAATCAAATTTACTAAATATCTTTTTACCTTGTATCCTATTTATTAATTCTGTTTTATCAGGTAGCTTATATCCATCTGTTTTAGTGTTATCATTAAGTCTTTTATAATTTATTACCATTCTCGCTTTTCCCCTTACTATTTCACTATGATTTCTAACCATAAAAGCTGCTGATCTATGTTTAGAAGTAGATCTCCTTATTACACCTAAATCTATAAGTTCTTTAATTTGAATTTTAAAGTCGTTAAGGTCTTCATTTGTAGCTTCTATTGAGGCTGTTTTAATTATATATTCCGGGTTTATTATGTCTAATTTACACATTACTTTATTATTTCCCTGTGTTTTAAAGGTTTTTCTCCTATTATTTCTATCTCATCTAAAAATTTTATTATATTTTCTAGATCTTTTTCATTCTTTATTATTCCTATTCTTTGTAGTCCTGTTTTAAAATTGTAGAATTCTGTTTCAATGTCTATTAATGTATAATCTTTTTCTATTATATCTCTATCTTCATTTTCTTCTAATATTAAATTTTTTATTTCTTCTTTAGCCCTACAACATGTTTTATTATCTTTACATTTTTTACAACATTCTTTCTCATTTTCTTGCAGGTCTATCTGATTTTCCTTTAATCTTGTCCTTATCCTAGTTGCGGCTTCTATTGTTTGTACTGGTGTTTGTATAATATTTTTAAAAAATATTACTCCATCTCTACTAAGCAAACAACTACCATTATTATGTAATATAAAACTTAAACCTAACACAAAATCTACATTTATATTTAGATCTCTTACCCAAATTTTATCTACCTTATAACTAGGTTTATAAAAATCTAAACATGTACTTACAAAACTAATCTGTGATTTATCTATATAACGTTTATAGATATAATGGGTTCCATCCATTTGCATGGCTGCTACCGGTTTGTCTAATGTTTTTATTAAATTAGGTGAAACTATCTTCTTGTTTATTATACATCTTGTGCATCCTGAGTCTACTAGAGCTAATGTTTCTATTTCATAATCTTCTATTTTAATTCTTGCTAGAATTTTTATCGTAGATAATTTTTTATCTTCGTCACATATTAAGGCATCATAATTTTCTATACTCATCAGTTCTCTTTCTTCTTCATTTCTTATATCTTCTAATTTCTCTTTTCCTTTTTCCATTTTTTGTATTCTTTTTTCTAATTTATTTATTCTATTCTCTAATGTAATTATTCTTAAATTTATAACAGAATTATTTGTCTCTTGATAAATTTCTTCTTTATTTATTTTTATTTCAAAATCTTTTTGTATACATAAAATACATCCTTCTAAATAGCATAATTTACATTTAGCTCTTTTATTTCTACTAGGATACCATTTACATTTAAAACATTGATTGCTATCTAATCCTTTATTTATTTCAAACTCATGGGTACAGTTTTCTAATATATTTACAAAGTTATTTTCTTCTAGGTCTAATTTTTCTAATCCTATTTCATTTATTAATTCCTCTTCTTTTGATTCTGAGGTTTCTATTTGAGTTTCGTCTACTCCTACACTTACTATAGAATATATACTTTCGTTGTCTGATATTTATTCATCTACATTTATTAGAGTTTTTTGAAAATCTTCTATTAACTGTGAATTTCTTGTTTTGCTAGTGATTCTTTTTGGACAAGTGTTGGCTAAATGTTCTACACTACCACAAGTAAAATATTCTAATTTGTTTTTATAATTTCTATCTGTTCTATATTTTCTAACATGCCTATTTCTATTTAAATAGGGCTTTCTAGCTGAAGACTTTCTAAGATAATAATTTTTTCTATTGTATTCCTTATTGTATTGGGGTTTATATCTTTTGTATTTCTTTCTTTTGTATTCATTTTTGTCATAACTTTGGGTTGTATATACTGTTGATTTACAGAAACTCATATTGTTCTGTTTTAACTGTTTTTGTATTTGTAAGTTTGTACATTTTTCCTGTAATATTTCCATGATATGCTGTACTTTATGTCCTATAGACCATTTTGTATTTGGGTTTTGTATTACTCCTTCTCTTTTATACCATCTTTCTTCTATTTCTCTTCCTAAGACTCCTGGTAATTTATTGAATAATTTTTTACCTAATTCTTGATCAAAAGCATTTCCACTAATAGTACAATAATAAAAGTAATCATTTAAAAACTTCTTTATATGGATACTTATACTTAACTGTTCAATTTTATTAAAGCTTTCTTTTATATATATATATATATATATATATATATATATATATATATATATATATATATATATATATATATATATATATATATATATATATATAAAGATGAACTTGGTATCAAAGTTGCAAATTAAAGATTACATTTTGTACTTCAAATTAAAGTTCAATGCCTTCACCATAATATTTTAATTTATCTAACAAACTAACATATTATGCATAATACGTCTAATAATTTTAAAATAACACAAACTGTCTCAAATAAACTTAAAATCTATAATACGAATGCCTGGAGAATGCGCAAGATAATTCTTTTATATGCCTACTTAAACATCTTATGCTCTAAAACTTTGGATGATGAGTGTAGGCCCGACAATAGTTCTCGCACTTTATTATGTAAACTTCTTCATTTTCTTCTACCAATTAAAGTGTTCCAAAATAAATGGGCGCACTCTAGAATCACGGAGCATGATTTAACTTGAATTAAGAATTTGAGTTTGAGAAATGAGAGATGAGTAAAGACATGAAAACTTTAATACTTTAATTTGAGTTTGAGATTGAGAGAAACTGATGATTTTTTGAGAAAATAAAAGAATTAGAGGGTATTTATAATTGAAAAAAGGAAAAATGTATAATTATAAGAAGTCTGGGGTTAAAACAAAGTTTGGGAGGGGGGTTAAATGGCTATTTCACAGAGCCCAAACAGCTATATTTGCAGGCCAAACAACCATATTTTAAATGACCCAATGGTCAGATTTTTTTGTGGATTGTTTTAAAATATAGCCGTTGGGCCCGTTTAGGACCGGTTGAACCAGCCAATTAGGACTCGGTCCCAGGCCCAAATGGTCCCGTTCCTAACGGGTTTCTTAAATAAATCGATCCACTTGGGCCTGCACCTCCCTTAGTCCCGGGCTTAAATAGTTAGGTCTGTTTAGGCCCACCACCCATATGGGAGCGTGGTCCCGGGCCGGGCCCGAGCCTATCCAACCCACTTGCCACTATTAATTCCAATGTAGCTAGCTTTTACTTGCTATCTTCTGTTTAAATTTTACTATTATCATTGCTACACTACCATACTCTTGTATAGTCTGCTTATTTATTCCAGTAGCGCATTGACCCGACCTCGGCACTACTCTATTGAGGTTAGGCTTGGTATTTATTGGATATCACTGTGGTGTACTCTCGCTACGCTTTTGAAAATATTTTTGTATAGATCCAAGTACTTCTTACTAGTCCAGGAATCAATGAGTAAAGTCCGTGCATGGAGACTTCAAGGTAAACCTGCCAGCGTCTGTAGGCCTCGGAGTCCCCGTCTATCTGGATTATTTGTTTTCCTTACCTTTATTAGACACTATTGTATAGGGATATTATGTATCACTTCATAGAGCTTGTGACTTATATTTCACTAGTTTTTTGGAGTTGTATATGTTGAGTTGCAAACTTTATTTTTTATTCTTGTTGATATTTTTGAGACTTTAAATTATTATTTTAGTTATTCCTCATATTTTTTAGGATTACCTAGCCTTAGAGACTAAGTACTGCCACGCCATCTTACAAAGGAAAATTGAGATCGTGACAAGTTGGTATCGGAGTTTAGGTTCATAGGCTTTATGAGTTACAAGAAAGTTTAGTAAAGTTGAGCAGATCGGTACGAAAATATCTGTATTTATCTTCTAAAGGTTGAGGAATTATTAGGAAAGCTTCACTTTTTTGATTCCTTATCACGCAAAATTTTTGACTTCTGGATTCTAAATTTCTATCTTTCTATTCTCTCACATATGTTAAGAACACGCACAACCAGATATGATGACTAGACACCCACGCCCCCTCCTAGAGCCATGAGAAGCCGGGGCCCGGGTCGGGGTATAGGCCAAGGACGTCCACATGGTGCAACCAGAGCACCTGCACTAGCTTCTACATATGTGAGAGCAGGCACCTGAGACACCTGTTACTACCCCTGCAATTCAGGAGACTCTTGCCCAGTTTCTCAGCATGTTTGTCACTTTAGCTTAAGCAAGGTTGATTCCACTAGCTTCTTCCATATCTCAAGTTGGGAGAGGATCACAGAGTCCTGCTGCCCTCACCCGGAGTAATGGGTCCAGGTAACCAAGTCCCAAAGGTCATAGTAGTACAGTCGGTCTCTCCAGTTCAGCCCGAGGTTAGGGCAGCAACTTCTGAGGCGGAGCAGCTGAGGCTTGAGAGGACAAGAAACACTACCCTCCAACTTTTATTGATCTGGAATTAGAGGATGACCAGGGTTTCTTGAGGAGTGCCATGATATCCTCCGTAATTTGGGTATTGTGAAGTCTATTGGGGTTGCTTTCACTTTATTCCAGCTTAAGAAAGCGGCTTATCAGTGGTGACGAGCATATGATTTGGGTAGTCCGGCCGAGACAAGTTCACTCACCTAGGCTCAGTTCTCACATATGTTCTTGAGGGAGTTTGTTCCCAGAGTCTCAGGGATGCATGTCACGTAGAGTTTTTGCAGTTGCGCCAGGGTTCTATGACTGTATCTGAGTATGCAGTCCGGTTCAATGATTTGTCTAGGCATGCACTAGACTTAGTTGCTACTGTTAGGGAGCGATTTTTTTGATTTATCGAGGGGCTCAACCTTGGTATCAGATTTAGCATGGCTTAGAGATGGAGATTGACATTATATATTAGCAGGTGATAGAGGTCACCAGGATATTGGCAGGTGTATGGACCCGAGAGAGGGAGAGGGAGAGAGAGAAGAGGGAGGCAAAGAGGCCTCAAGATTCTAGCACAGGTAGTGGTGCTCGTGCCCCAATTGCAGCCAGTCATGGTAGGGGCTACGTGAGCCTCCATGTTCATTCAACTTTTCTAGCTTCTAGCGATGTTTCGCCTTCTCCCAGGCCACAAGTTTTCCATTATGCACTACCATTGTCTAGTACACATTCTAAACAAAGTGCTTTTAACGATAGTCTAGCCGATCAGGCCCAATCCAGTCACAACAGCCACATCCTCTGAGAGCTTGTTTTGAGTAAGCTGACACTTATCATATGGTGAGGGATTTCCCCATACTTAGGAGGGGTTCATCTCCATAGACTACTCAGGCTCCACACATTCCACCGAGTCCTTAGGCTTCTCAGGCCATGGTTACGCACCAGTTGCGACTCAACCTGCACAGCTTGCTAGGGATGGAGGTCAAACAGGTCGGGGTTTTCCTAGAGGAGAAGGCCAGGCCAAATATTATGCTCTTCTTACTAGGATGGAGGCATCTGCATCCCAATCAGTTATTGTAGGTAGTGTTCCGATTTGTAATGGAGATGCATTAATTTTGTTTGATCCAAGCTCCACTTAAGCCTATGTATCATCTTACTTTGCTCCATATTTGGCTATGTCTCGTAAATCTTTGAATCTCCTATCTACGTGTTACACATTTAGGAGATTCTATTTTTGTTGAGCGTGTGTACCAGAGGCGTTTAGTTGTTCTTGGTAGTTTTGAGACCAAAGTCGATCAATTGTTGCTCGGTATGGTAAATTTTGATATTATTTTGGCATGGACTGGTTGTCGCCCTATCACACTATTATTGACTACCACTCTAAGATTATGACGCTCGCATACCAAGTTTACCATGGATAGAGTGGTTGAGTGCATTAGATTATGTTCCTTGTAGGGCTATCTCATTTCTAAAGGCCCAGAGTATGATTGAGAACGGTGTAATTCTTATCTAGCCTTATTAAGGGATGTAGTATTGATACTCTTATTTTAGAGTAGTTCTAATAATGCAGGATTATCCAAATATATTTCTAGAGGATCTTCTGGGCATGCCGCCTGATAGAGGATATCGATTTTGATATTGAGTTGTTACCAGGCACTCAGGACCATTTCTATTTTACCATATAATATGGCCCTAGCAGCGTTTAAGGAGTGAAAGGAGAAGTTGAAAGAATTTCTTGATAAAGGATTCATTCGGCCTAGTGTATCACCTTGGGGTTGCTTCGATCTTCTTTGTAAAGAAGAAGGATGGTTCTATGTGCCACACCTCCTTTTTACACACCCGAAGGTAGTACAAGGAAAATTTTCCAATTTAAGTTACATTATTCAAAATGGGATCATTTATTCAATTTTATTCAGAGCCTCCATTTGGGATAGGTTTGTTTCTGGTGTCCCAAGTCACCGGTTTATTTTAAAATCCCAAATCGAGGAAAATTCGACTTTCCTTGTGAAGTCTGTGAACCAGAAATTCTTAATAAGGAATTTGGAAGGTGTTCGGCACCCCCAGATTCCGTAGTTCTAGCATGGTCGCTTAAACTATTACAATTGGCCTATTATATGATTTTAATACATGTTCAAACCTATAGTGCAATTTAAATTATGTACCACTTTTAATTAATTTTTAAGAAGATTGAACGTCGTTTAAAACATGTCTTTGGATTGCGTCACATGAAATGCACCCGCAATCCGAAACACATTTTATTCAACGTTTTAGTATTTGGATTTGGGTCACATAAAATGCACACCCGAGTTTAAGATGGTAGTATTACTAAATAACACGCCTAAAGCAACTAACGGCGTTGTTAACGTTGAGAGGGCCATGAAGATTCGCTAAATGACAAACTTCGAATTCTAAGTATTTTCAAAAGGAAATAATTAAAAGAGGGCCATGCATTTATGATCTTGTTTGGCACGGCGCACCTTCATTTATTTGACTTGATTAAATAAAAGAAAGAATTAACACTAATCTAAGGCATCTAATTGAAATCCTAACGTCAATTTCAAAAGTCCAAAGCCTATTGTATTTAATTATTAATGAACCGGTTACTATTCCAATCATAGACCCAAAGAGAGCACAGTCCATATGGGATGCATGAAAATGATATCCATATCGGGCCTCCACAGCATCTGAAGGCCGCCATGTTTTAACAACTGGATTTTAAATTTGCAGATTTCCAAGCTTGATATCGAATGACCACCAAACTAAGGCTTTGGAAACTATACACTGAAGCATGGATTGAGAGTCAACTAAGAACCATTTTAAACATCCATTCATCATAGAGCTAATACTTGTAGAAGAAAACATATCAATCCTATAGTCATTTTCATGCTCATATAATATTCCAAATTTTAGACCTAAACTGTCATTTAAAACATGGTTGCAGAATCCTGAACACTTTAAAGAAATCAGCATAATTATAGATTAACTTCTCACGATTTACATGCTTCATGAACGAAAAGAGCTCAATTATGATAGCGTAGCTAAACTACTAAAGGGAATATCTAGATTGCAACTACAGATAGTAGGAGGACCTAACAATTCCAAACAATTTCTACATTTCGATAACATGGATTGCAAAACTTAACCTAAATTAAAGCTAAAATAACCAAATAAGATCTAAATATATCATGATCTAACGGTCCTGCTTTAATTACAACGTGAAAACTTGCTACTTCAGCAGAAATCGAGTAAGCTACACTATGAACCAGATAAAGGAGATATGAACATCAAGCAAGAGACAACTTATGGCATAACATTGCTTTCATTTCATCTTCAAATTGGACCTTACATCATGAGAGATCCAGAACATGTACCAAAAATAGGACAAAAATCAGAACCAAGCAGGATCAGTTGCTAGCAGGTAGCAGCACAGCCACCAAGTTAAATTCAACTCAAAAAATGAGCAACAAACTAGCAGACCCTAGGACTCAATTTCAAACTAGTTTCTAACCCCAAATCAGTTCGTGTTCAAACTCAAGTGAACCAGAAAATGTTTTGTAACTTTGAAAGCTTTAGAAATCCAAGCAAGAAATGAATGGAACAATGAAACTTCAACATAAACTGAACCCCAAAGCTTTTCTAATTCAGGATTAAACCATTTTTCACTCGAAAGGATTCAGAATTTTCTTTTTATTCAAAGGAAAAACTAAAACTCAAGACAGAATTCCAATGGAGTAGTGTTTTAAAATTTCAGCTATCTAGGATTTATCAGGATTTCTTCGCTCTTATTCTGTATTTTCAGCTCTTGGGTCTCTAAGGTCTCTCAATTTTGCAGGATTTTTAGCTCTTTCAAATCTAGGTTCTATTGGGTATGTATTTCAGCTCTTTCTTTGTCCCCCATGAACCTCAAGTAACTATGCCTTTATAGGAAAGTTACTAGGACAACTTAGAAGTTTAGTTTTTATTTTAGTCCTTTCTTAATTTTTCTTTTTGCTAGTTAGCCCCTGATTTTTTGACTTGTGGATCAAGTTAGTCTATTTTCAGCTTTCCAGGAAGCTCCTAGAGCAGTTAGGGAAAGATTCTCTAGGTGGTCTACCCATTTTACCTCTATTACCCATGTATTTTACCTTTTACCCCTTCCTTTGAGACCCTTCTAGTTTCCAAACTGACAATTAAACCCTAAGACCCCTTGAAATATGACAAACAGGATTATTCAAATGCTAGGGCTTCAAACAGATCAAAAGATGAAAAATCTATAAAAAAATGCAGAAATTCATGAATAAACCTACAAACATTCACACCAACATTTAACAAGAAACTCAATCATAAAACTTATCGCAATTAGACTAAACAGTGAATTAAACAAGTCTAAACCCAAGTTAACCGTCATGCAATGCTCAAGCATATTAACAATAGAAATTAAAATACCAAACGAAAGGGAAAGACTTATACAACTCGGTTAACAGGATAAACACGAACAAAACTTATTACGAACTCAGAACCTAAACATGAAGTTCAAACCAAAGGAAATGGGATGAGGAAGAAGGAAAATCAAAAGGAATGGGGAAGAACTAACCTAGTTGAATAGAATTGAGCCCCGGACTCGAATAAGACCGCCATGCATCAATTTTGGAATTCTAGAACCTTATATTTGAATTCCGAGCAGTTGTGAAGGTATTCAAGAGAAATAGAGTGTAGATTCGGGATAAGGGGGCGAGGAGATAATAGGGTATGATTTTGGTGTGATTTGGTGGTGGTATGGTTTATAACTCCGGTCTTTATTTGAATATTCGAGCAATTCAGGCTTGATTCGGGGGAAAAGGGGTGTGGATTTGTGGTGTGGAAGTGGAGTAGAAACTGTAATGTCATTTGGTGAGAAATTGAGGTGGCGCCGCTAGCCGCGACTGAGGAATCAACGGTGGAACCTTAGGGTTTGTGGATTTGGCGATTTTCTAGTGAGATTCGAGGGGAGCGGATGGTGGCATGGGCATGGGGGAAAGAAGGTGAAGCTATGGTGCAAATTTGGCGGTCATTGGATGCCGGCTGCCGCTGTAGGCGAATTCCGGCTGTGGCAGGTGCCGGTGATTGGCCTCTAGGGTTTTTGACGGATAAGGGAGATGAGAGACCAAAGGGGTGGGGGGTGTTCGGACACTTAAATACCAAACATTCAACACTTCTCAGCCGTCAGATCTTAAACATCGACAGTTCTGATTTAGTGAAGCCCAAACGACGTTGTTTTATTGAAGGGCGATTGGACTGGATGGAAACGGGTACATGCCAGGTATTTGGGTGGCTTTGGACGGGTTTTGGGTGGGTTTTTTATTTGGGCCAGTCCAAGGTTGGATCTCTTATTTAAAGAGTCAATTTCTTTTAATTTTCTTTATTTTTCTTTTTAAATTAAAACTAAAAACCTTAATTAACCTACCAAATTATATTAAGCTCTAATCAATAATTAACTCAATTAATTAAGCATCAATAATCAAGACTAAAAATAAAGCAACATAAAAGTAGATCATTTTTTTTATGTTTGTATTTTTGCAAACCCCAATTACTAATTAATGTAAAATATATAACATTAAATCCTAAGTGCAAATGAAATACGTATTTTTGTATTTTCATGAATTACATAAATTAAAAATGCACAAAAAATGCAAATAAACATGAAAATTATGCAATTAGATCCTAAAAATCAAATAATTAAAAGAAAATCATAATTTTAAGAATCCTGTAGGAGTAAATCATGCGAGGCAAAAATCACATGCTCACACTATGCGCATGTATGTTGATTATCGCTAGTTGAAGAAGGTTAAAATGAAGAAAAGGTATCCATTTCTATACATTGATGGCCTATTTGATCAGCTATAGGGTGCTAATGTGTTCTTCAAGATTGACTTGCATTCAACTATCATCAGTTGAATATTCAAGAGCCAGATATCCCGAAAATTGCCTTCAGGACTTAGTATGGTCATTACGAGTTCCTTGTGATGTCCTTTGGGCTGACCAATGCCCCAAACAACATTCATGCACTTGATGAACAATGTATTTTAGCCTTATCTTGACTCATTCATTATCGTATTTATTGACCACATCTTGGTGTTACTCCCAGAGCTGGAGGGATCATGCGCAACATTTGAGGACCGTGTTCCAAACCTTGAGAGAAAAGAAGTTGTATGCAAAATCTTCAAGGTGTGAATTCTGGCTTGATTCACTGTCATTTTTGGGTCATGTAGTGACGAGTGAGGGGATCAATGTAGGTTTGCATATGATTAAAGATGTGTAGAGTTGGCCCAGGCCATCCTCAGCTACATAGATCTGGAGTTTTTTTTGGTTTGCCAGGTATTACCATCGATTTGTAAATGGTTTCTCATATATTACTGCACTTATGACTAGATTGACCCAGAAGAGTGTTCCTGTTCAGGTGAACTAAGGAGTGTGAGGAGAGATTTTAGAAGCTCAAGACATCTTTGACTACAACCCCAGTATTGGTGTTTCCTACGGGCTCGAGGTCTGATATTGTATACTGTGATGTGTCGCGTATTGATCTTCGTGCGGTCTTGATGCATGATGGTAGGGTGATTGCCTACGCGTCTAGACAATTCAAGGTACATGAGAAGAACTATCTTGTCCACGGCCTTGAGTTTGCAACTATTTTTCATGCCTTGAAGATTTTGCAGCACTATTTTTACGGTGTCCTTTATGAGGTCTATGCCGACCATCGGAGTCTACATCATCTGTACAAATAGAAGGATCTTAACTTGCGTCAGAGGAGGTGGTTAGAGTTTCTTAAGCACTATGATATTACTATTTTGTATCGTCCTGGAAAGGCAAATATGGTGGCCAATGTCTTGAGTCACAAGGCAGAGAGCTTGGGAAGTTTAGCATATCTCTTGGTAGCAGAGACGATGTTAGCATTGAATGTTCAGGCCTTGGCCAACCAGTTTGTTAGATTGGATGTTTTGGAGTCGAGTAGAGTTTTATCTTGTGTATTTTCTAGGCCATCTCTAAATGATTGTATCTGAGAGCGTCATTATGACGACTCCTATCTGCTTATCATTAAAGACACAATTTAGAACGATGATGCCAAGGAGGACACTATTGGGGATGACGGTGTGTTACAGATGTAGGCATGCTATGTGTGTCTAATGTGGATGGTTTGCCTGAGTTGATTCTTTAGGACTTCCACAATACTTCATTCATCCGGGTTCCGACAAGATGTATTAGAAGTTAAGGAAGCACTATTATGGGGGAGAATGAAGAAGGATATAATGGAGTATGTATCTTGGTGCCTAAACTATCAATAGGTGAAGTATGGGCATTAGCTGCCAGGTGGATTACTTCATAGGTTTGAGATTCTAGAGTGGAAGTGGCAGCAAGTTACAATGGATTTTGTTGTTGCGCTCCTAGGGGCTTAGAAGAAGTTCGATGCAATATGGGTGGTATTGGATAGGTTTACCAAGTCAGATTTCTTTTTGTGATGACTACTTATTCTTTTTAGCCGGCTCGAGTTTACATTCGCAAGATTGTCATAATTCATGGTGTGTCGGTATCCATCATCTCTAACTGGGGGTACACAGTTATTCTGGAGGGCCATACAATATGATTTGGGCACACAGGTTTAGTTGATTACATTATTTCACCCTCAGACGAATGGACAATCCTAATGCACTATTCAAATATTTGAGGATATGCTCTGTGCATGTGTGATGGATATTGGGGGTTCATAGGATCCGTTTTGCCGTGTAATGACACTACAATTCATTTTGAGCAATTCCCCTTCACTCGGTATTTTTCAGGCATGAGTAGCTACATATGATGTATTATGACTTATGTAAATCATCAGTTGTGGTTTTCAGGTTATTCGGAATTGATTTGAAAGAATGATTCTTAGATTAAATTTTTAAATTTGAAAGGTTTGACCAAGTTTGAATTTTTAGTAATTGAACTTGGACTGGATTCCGATGGTTCCTTTGGCTCTGTTCGGTGATCTTGGACTTAGGAGCGCGTCTGGATTGTGATTTAGAGTTCCGTAGTAGAATTTTGTTTGAAAAGGCGAAAGTTGGAATTTTGGAAAGCTTGACTACGAGTGAACTTTTTTATATGGGGTCAGATTCAAATTTCGAAAGTTGGAGAAGGTCCGTATATCAACTTCTGTAAAATTTTATTTCAATCATACATTATTTGATAGGTTTCGACATCGGTTATGGAAGTTTGAAGTTTCAAGTTTATTGATTTCGAATTAAGGTGTATTGTTTCAATGATGTTATATATCTTTTGAGGCCTTGATTATGTCTATGCTGTGATATGGGAATTTTTGGTATGTTTGAACAGGGTCTTGAGGGGATCTGTTGAGTTTCGGATAGGTTTGGGTTGTGTTGCGCTCGTTTTTATGTTTCGACATCATTTCTTCAAGTATAAATAGTATTACATTAGGCAAATAAGCTCTGATTTAAATTTTTATTGAATCTTTAGATCTGTATTGTAATTACGAAGTCATAACAAAAAGAATCATCGAATTCGAATATCATATGAGGATGTTATGGTCATTTTACTAAGAACTAGGTTGCCAGATTTATTTAGGTAAATTACGAAATTGCTATGAGTTCGTAATTAAAAATCTTCACTATTTTCAAATATTAAAATCAACATGTCTTCTTTAATTTAAGGTTAAATGGAGTAATTCAAGAGCCTAACTTGACTAACATTTCACAAGGAATCCTTTAAAGAGATCAAAAGCGTATTCAAATATTGTTTGGCATGAGAAGCAAGGTAGAATAGCTGGCATAAAAATATATAAACACAAGTTTTGTTCATTTAGTTATTTGTAGGATTTTATTAGTTTTGTCATGATTTGAAATGCGGGCCCAGGTTGAGCTTTTTAGTCGATTTTGGGCTTATGATTAGAGATTCAACCTTTTTCTATTAGGATTGGTTCCTATAGCATCGCTTGATATATTTGAGTTAGTTTTTGTTAGTTTCGAGTCGTTCGGACGTTTGAACGGGCGTGATGGCATTCCTGGAGCATCCCCTGGCTTGCTAGATATTGGAATTGGCTTGTTTGAGATAAGTGAATCTTCTAAACTTAGTGCTGAGGGTATGAAACCCCAAACTTATATTGTGTGATTAGTATTGAGGTCAGTCACATGATAGGTGATAGGCGTGCGGGCATGCACCATGTGAATTGTGACTGTATTGTTTTCCCTGACATTGTTTAGTGGCCCTAATTTGTTAATATATGTGTTTCCACCATGTGAATAACTAATTGAGTTGACAATCATACTAGATATAATGTTTAGGCTTTATGCTGATATTGTTAGGACCCATATGGTCGTTCCTTTCATCACCTCACTAATTTTATTGATATTTCGTACTTAGTCATATTTATGCATTCATATAATATCTCATACTCAATTGTTATTTATTGACACATTATATCATTATTGTCGGGCTAGTTTCATGACATTGAGAGCTTGCGAGACTGGAGAGATTGATGAATGAGTAAGGTCGAGGGCCTGACTGTATGGTTATTTATGGGATCGGGTTGCATGACGCTGCATGTTTTATTGATTTATGCCTGAGTGACACTGAGGGCCTGATTTTCAGGATATTTATGGGATCTGGTTGTACCCGCAACATATTTTATTGATTTATGCCATGATTGGCTTGTTTTAGAATTTGGGCTTAAAGAGCCCCTATGGAGTGTGCACATCCCCAGTAAGCGCAGGTACCTACTAAGTGCGAGTGCCGAGCGGTGAGTGACGAGTGGTCGGGAGGACCGATTGACTGTGATGACTGAGTGAGTGTAAGGGCTAAGTGACTGTGAGGACTAAGTTACCGTGAAGATTGAGTGAATTGTTACTCCGAGAGTATGCATATGGTTTTATTACTAAGTTGCATCGCACCTGACATACACAAGACATACATGCATACAGATGTATTTTCCTTATGTTGTGTGGTATCATATCATTCATGACTTTTACATTTGATGCATAATTCGATTTTTATCATTAGTAATTGCTTCCTTAAGCTTTATCTAATGTATTTGAGTTGCTTTTGTCTAGTTTTGAGACGTTCGGAGGTTGCTATGCACGTGATGACATTCTTAGAGCATCATTTGGCTTGCTCGGTGTCGGAATTGGCTTGTTTAAGATAATTAACTCTTCTAATCTCAGTAAAGATGGTATGAAACCCCAAATTATGTGCTATGTCATTGGTATTGAGGTGACGCACATGCTAGGTGACGGGCGTGTGAGCGTGCACCTTGTGAATTGTGACTCTATTATTTCCAGGCCACTGATTAGTGGAGCTATTTTGTTGATATCCGTGTTTTCACCATGTGATAAAGTAAATGAGTTGTACATCATTCTAGTCATCATATTTAGGCTTTATGATGATATTGTTGGGGCCTATAGTGTTCGTTTCTTGCAGTCATTTCATAGATTTTATTGATATTTCGTACTTAGTCCCATTCATGCATTCATATCATACCTCAGTGTCAATTGTTACTTATTGATACATCATGCCATTGTTTCGGGTCACTTTTCATGACATTTTGAGCCCGTGGGTGAGACGGGAGAGATTGATCACTGAGTGAGGCCAAGCGCATGATTATGTGCTGCAGCGATTATTCAGATTTATGATAGCGCTTGGGCTGATGGAGCCCCTCCGGAGTCTGCACATCCCTAGTGATCGCAGTTGATTATATTCAGGCATGGATCTTTCCTAGGCATAGGGATAAACCTTCTCTACGGGGCGGGATAGGCTTTATTCCCCGGTACTAATGACCGATGGTCAGTGATGTATTTATCTGGGATGGATCTACCTTGGGCTATATAAGCCATCAACGTACCGACTGGTTGATCATTCATATATATACATATATACATGTATATACATATATACATGTATATACATATATACATGTATATATATATACATACATATATATATATATACATACATATATATATATATACATACATATATATATATATACATACATATATATATATATATATATACATACATATATATATATATATACACATACATATATATATATATATATATATATATATATATATATATATATATATATATATATATATATATATATATATACATATATATATATATATGGATCTTCTCCATATATATATATATATATATGGATCTTCTCCATGTAGTCGGTATGGACTTTTCTTGGTACTGGGTGACTGATTATGAGTGATGTATATATTTTGAGATGGATCTTCCTTGGGCCGTATGAGCCATATACAGCACTTAGTGGTTGAGCATTTATTAATGGAGTGCATGCGTATATGTTTCATCTATGGATTCATGGCATTGGCACGCATACATGACATACATGCATAGAGATGCATTCTTCCTCATATTGTATGGTATCACGTCACTCGTGATTTCTTTTACACATATTGATATATGGGCATAGAGAGGTATTTTCACACTTTCTATTTGTAAGGAAAATGAAACATCTTATTTATTTTGGAAAGAATTTTTGGAAAAAATTATAGTTTTCAAACTATCTCATATTTTATGATGATTTTGGTAAAGGATTTGAGTTTTCATTGATATTCCTGAAAAGAAGAAATATTTTCAGAGAAAACTTTGAAAAGTTGAGTATTTTATCTCAGAGTTACTTACTTATTTATATATACTCTATGTTGTTACCATCTGCTATTGATTATTGGTGTTGGACCTGACCTATGTTCCAGCTCGTCACTGCTTTCAACCTAAGTTTAAGTTTGTTACTTCTTGAGTACATGATATGAGTTGTACTCATACTACACTTCTGTACATTGCGTGCAGATTTCAGATGTTGATATTGTTGTGCATGGCGGGAGTTGGATTATAAGGTATACTCGTGTCCCTATTGTAGATGCCTCTTGTTAAAGGCCTTAGTTTTATAAAAATACTTTCCAAACAGAAGACGTATTTTCTTCATATTATCTTTGTAACTCTATTCTTAGAAGTTCATCATTTGTACTACCGGTCCTTATGGAATGTATACGATTAAAATAATTCCTTTGTTTAATTATTATATTAAGTTAATTAGAAATGGATAATTGCTAATTGTCTTCACTAGCGGATTGGGTTAGGTTCCATCACGACTAATGGATTTTGGGTCATGATAGTTTGATATTAGAGCTCTAGGTTCATAGGTTCTACAAGTCATGAGCAAGTATCCAGTAGAGTCTTGCGGATCGGTATGATAACGTCCATACCTATCTTCGAGAGGCTACAGGGAATTTAGGATATACTTCCCATCTTTCTTACCTTATCGTGCGGCATTGATTCATCTTGAAGCATAATCCTTTGAATTCCGTCCATGAATTTACATGTGCACTTGAGTACTCAATATCAGTTGTGCATCGAAGGCTTGTGATTCCGTGGATGAGTTTCGAGATGAGATTTATACATGTTGATAATGGTCCATTCTGGAGGACTTGAGGCCAAGTTTATGTATGTTGATAATGGTCTATTCTGGAGGACTTGAGGCCGAGTTTTGACTATAGCTTGAGCACAGAAGTGTTGATTGTGTGAGCATGTGCTTTTATATTTATATGTTTGGTAGTGTCCCTACTAGTGGAATTTGTGGCTAGATGGCCATGTGATGAGTATGGTGTAAATGCAGGATTTGTTCATATGATTTAAATGTAATGAGAAGGGTTTGCTTGAGGTATAGAGAGAACTATAGTGTGCTTGATTTCCATCCTGATATAATGTAGAGTCTCAAGTTATGGGTGTGTTGAGGTATCCTTTTCATGTTGTTTAGTTGAGGAGTGGAGTAGATATTTATGTCGTGATATGAGTTCATAATCAGGAAGATTAAGTGGTTGGTGTAATAGCTACGACTATGGAAGGGTATAGAAAGATGTTAGTTTGAGGCAAAGTAGGCGGTTTATCTCCTGCTAGATGTCCTGAGGTTGTGTAATCCCTATGTTGTTTTGTTGAGAGTTGTCTTTTACTAGTGAATTATATGTAGTTCTATTCGAGTTTGGATCGCTTGTGGAAGTGGGCTTGGTTGTTACCAGGATGAATGCGAGAAATTACAAACACTTTGAGGTACTGTGTGGTTTGTGTTATGTGAGCTTAGGAAAGATTTAGTTGAATCCTATTGCAGTGCTATGCTAGTATGGGGTGGCAATAGTAAGTTATCAGATGCTTTATTCCTTAGCTTTGAGCCAAATGGGGGATTCTGCAATCGACGGGTTCATTGTACGGTTATGTGTTGTATTGGTTTTAGTTTAAGGTATACTAGCGAATCAATTATGGCTTACAGAGGTTGAGATCGAGGATAACTCGAGTAAAGGAAGTTTTAGATAAGGGATTGTGTTGCACCGTATAGGTATATGGATATCATGGAATGATTGAGTGGTATTCATGAAGGAGGTAGTGTTCATGGAGTAAAAATTTGCTAGGTTTCTTAGAAGTATGGATTATTTCTTAGGGTGTGAGGGTGCAAATACGGCACAGGTCGCTTGGTCAGTTCCGGCGGAGCTATTAAGATTTCAGTAGAGTGGATGACTCTTGAGAATGTTTCTCATGAATTCAAGATTTATATATGGCAACTGAGAATTTTTGCAAAATTGTATATGGCTAGAAGCTGAGAGTTACATTGGATGGTGTCGAGACTCTCAGTATTTCTACATCATTGTGGATTCTACATTTCAGTATCTAAAAGCAAGATGAGCAACTTGAAATTCACAGAAGGTCTCTTCAGAGCAGGTATCTCGGTTGTGGTACTTTTGTGGTGCTTAAGAGAGTATTCAGCGACTTATGAGCCTTAAGACAGTGTAGTTTTATGCTTGGGTCTCATACGGTAAGTCTTGGATAAGGATTATGGTATTATGGTAAGGTGAAGTATCAATTTGAAGGTAATTCAAAAGGAACTCAGAGAAATAGGACAACTTGGTAATAGGTTGGGTCGGCAAGGTAATGGATGCGATTGCCACTTTTGATGCCTATGAATGTAGTGAGTTTCTACAGGTTTTTTGTTGGCGATACTCTTGGGTTTAGGCGGCATTTATAGCCTGGTCGAGTTAGATGATTTCATTTTTGACGGTTTGGTTTGGTACAATGGAATTTGAAGAGTTCTTGATGGTTTCTACCAAGATTAGAGATGTATATTTCCTACGAGTGTAAGGAGCATGTGGTGTATAGTGATCTTCTCCTAGATGGTATCAAATGGAAAGATCTTGGCTAATTAAATATCTAGTTTCTTGTGACTCGGAGTGGATTACGAAGCTTTTATATTTTTCTTATGATGGCATAATATGTGCAGTGTGTTGTGTAGGATTGAGATTTACATGTGTAAGGTCAAAGTTCAATTTTTGAAGGGAAGGTCATGAGTCCTTAGGCAGCATGGACAGTTTCAGATGACCATGTTAATGATATTACTATCTAGTATGGCTTGATGATAGTATACATTTCAGAAAGGGTAATGCATTTTGATATATGGATACTTCAACTGTATTGTGGTACCATCCAACTAATTGACTAATGATGTTCAAATTTTACTTTGTGCACAGAAAAATTATAGAAGTATTCATTGTGGGGTGATCATGTATTGGAGAAGTGTAGAAATTCAAGCAATAGAGTTGAGATCAGATATGGCAATTCGTGTGTTCTATGTATTTCTAGGTTGGGAGTTCTCATGTGTAGATTGTTTCATGGTTTTGGACTCTGAAAATGTAGCCAAGATTAGTCATAATAGTATGTGTTATGATCCAGTTATTATGGACCGTCGGAGGGTAATTTATCTATAGTGGGTGACCATAGTTGATTTGGGGTCCATTGGTAGGCCTAAGTAGGATGTGTATCCTACACCACGTCAGATTGGTGGCTTCATATTGCTATTGTCGAAGGGCATGCCATTCAATCATTGTTGAGCTATTTGTGTTCTAAAACGATCTGTAAGTTACTCTTTTATGCTACAAGGAGTTGTGATTCATTGGTTATATGCACATATGGTGCGATTCTATTTGGGCATTATATCGGGATTTGAGCGGGTTGAGTGCTTGGGTATTTCATGATTGATTGTGCGTTGGCTATGTTCCTTCTAGATTGTGGTTTCATATTATTTGTTTTCCGTGGTTGTCACTTTGGGTACTTGATTTCAAATTTCGCATGGTTATTGATGTTGAACAAGGCGACTGGAGGTATATGATATGGAATGGCGTTCGGATAGGGTCACACATTACAATGAAGTTATATTGAGGTATGAACATTTGTGTTAAGTTCGTGTGATGTTCCTATGATGTGTGATGGATTCTCGACATTTCGTTATGGCAGTACTTGTTAAGCTTGCTAGACAGTTCTCTTGTTTGAGTCATTTTCTACGATTTGAGTACATTTAGGTTATTGCTGGCTGGTGCACGGATTGCACTGGTTTATGGCTTTGGATTGTATTGAAGTGGCATGTCACTAGAGTGACTATGTTAGATACAATGAGGTCATCGGACCTAGAATGGGAGCTATTAAATCTGATTGCATTATATTTGGAAGGATATTGTTGTTGATCAGCTTAGAAATTTGTTATAGTTCCTATAGAAGGAGGTGGAGTTCCACAACTTGTTGATCTGGAAAATGGTATGAGTTTCTATGTGTTTCTTTCATCGTTGGCAGTGTATGAAGATGTTAGAATGAGGCTCTGTTTGATAAGAGGTTTATTACCAGTATTGGGTTGAGCAGCTACTGTGATTAGAAATTATCGCTATGAGTGTTTGATAGGGGATAACTTCTTTGCTAGCTACCAGCTAAAGGTGATACTATCTACAACTCCTGAAAGAAGGCCAAATAGTGTCTCATCCGACATTCCCTCTCTAAGGAATGCTTATTCAAACCATTTGTGGGAATTTGAGAATTTTCTTCTATCCTCGAGCCTACTCTCTTCTTTCAAATTAAGCTTCCGAATTAGTTGGTGCAGACGCTGAAGGATCAGCTGACACTAGATAGGAAAGGTGCCCACCTAACAGATGATGAGATTCTCGATCGATGTGATCGAATTTCAAAAAGTCTTTCTCACTATTCAGAACAATGGAGCTTTCGATCAAGATCTTCTCGCCTCACCTGTTTGGGCTCTCGCTCGAATCGGAACCTTTATGCGTTGGTAGGCTTTCGACTCAATCTAATAGCCTACCTATCAGGCGCCAATAAAAGAGAAAGTTTTTGCATGGGCTCATCATCTGATGCAGATCTTGGGTTATGGCTATGACTTTATTCAACTTGTTTACACTTATACAATGTGTAGATGCGACATTCTAATCTTATAGAAAATTTGGGATGTGGAAATTGGATTCTAAGGCTTATAGGCTAGGTTGGATTAAGAAGTTTTAGTTATGTTGTGTTATCAGACCTATATGAGATAGGGTGGCGTGGGATCACCCCCGAGTATGTGCATGGTGAGGTTACACGACAATTTGATGGCTTTTGGAACAACTCTAGGCACATTCAAGGATGAACGTATGTTTAAGCGGGGTAGGATGTAACGACTCGACCGGTCATTTTGAGCATTTGCACTTTGCTCGATTGTCTGCGGGCTTGAGTAGCCTCATATGATGTATTATGACTCATGTGGATCATCGGTTTTGATTTTCAGGTTAATTGAAAATTGATTTGGAAGAATGATTCTCAGCTAGAAGCTTTGAATTTGAAAGGATTTAACCAAGTTTGACTTTTTGGAATTTGACCTCGGATTGGATTTTTGGTGGTTTCATTAGCTCCGTTGGGTGATTTTGAACTTATAAGCGCGTCTGGATTTTGATTTGGAGGCTCGTTGTAGAATTTAGCTTGAAAATGCAAAAGTTTAAATTTTAAAAAGTTTGACCGAGAGTGGACTTTTTAATATAGGGGTCAAATTCCGATTCTGAAAGTTAGAGCAAGTTTGTAATGTCAAATGTGATTTGTGTACAAAATTTGAGGTTGATCGGACGTGAATTAATAGGTTTTTGCATCGGTTGTGGAAGCTGAAGTTTCAATTTCGATTTGAGGTGCAATTCATTGTTTTATTGTTGTTATGTGTGTTTTGAGGTCTCGAGTAGGTCCGTGTTTTTTATGGGATTGTTGGTATATTTGGACGGGCTCCCGGGCATCTCGAGCACGTTTTAGATCGATTTCAGATCATTTTTTACATGTTGTTGTTGCTGAGGAGCTACTGGTTATGGTGTTCCGCACCTACGATTGATATTGCGCAGGTTCAATGACTGCATATGAGAGCCAAGCATCGTAGATGTGAGATTTTATTGAGGAGTGAAGGTCCATAGATGTGGAGGTATTTGCACAGAAGCGCTGCCACAAATGAGGTCATGGCCATCGTAGAAGCGGCCAATCTAAAAAATGCAAGCCCTTTTTTCCGCAAAAGTGAAGGTCGTAGATGCGGCCCCTTATCCACAGATGCGTAAGTGCTAGGTAGAGTTATAAAAATCGAGGTTTTGGTTCTTTATTCATATTTTTGAGATGTGGGACTCGGATTGAGGAATTTTTGAAGCAAATTCCATCACAAGGATTGGGGTGGGTGTTCTCTACTCAGTTTTGATTTCATTCCATGAATCAATCTTCATTTTTGGCAATTGGTTGAT
Source organism: Nicotiana benthamiana (assembly GCA_034376525.1). Taxonomy (NCBI): domain Eukaryota; kingdom Viridiplantae; phylum Streptophyta; class Magnoliopsida; order Solanales; family Solanaceae; genus Nicotiana; species Nicotiana benthamiana. Next base: position 14,986,620 of record CM067338.1, on the reverse strand, counting down.
GAATTGTAAAGAGGAAAATTCTGAGTTTTGGTCTAATGTTTCATAATATGAATTTTTGAGTTTTGAACATCAAATTGGAGTCAAAATTGAGTGAAACTAGTATGGTTGGACTCATAACTGAATGTGTTATCGAATTTTGTGAGTTTAGTCGACTTTCGAGCCATGGGTGTAGGTGTGATTTTTGTTAGATTTGGGATTTTATGTAGAATTTTATCTTTATCATTTACAATTTATTCCTTGGGCTATATTTGATGTATTTGAGTTGCTTTTGGCTAGTTTTAAGTCGTTCGGAGATTGCTACGCACGTGATGGCATTCTTGGAGCACTGTTTGGCTTGCTCGGTATTAGAATTAGCTTATTTAAGATAAGTAACTCTTCTAAACTTAGTGCTGAAGGTATGAAATCCCGAAGTATGTGCCATGTGATTGGTGTTGAGGTGACAGACATGCTAGGTGACGGGAGTGTGGGGGCGAACCCTGTGAATTGTGACTCTATTATTTCCAGCGCACTGATTAGTTGCCCTATTCTGTTGATATGTGTGTTTTCACCAAGGGATAAAGTAAATGAGTTGTAGATCATTCTAGATATTAAGGGTGTAAAACGGCCCGGGCCCGGGCATAAACGGGCCTCACGGGTCGGGCTTCGCGGTCTTGGGCTTCGTGTGCCGGGCATGGTGGTCCCGGTCCTGGCGGTCCTGACGGTTGAGACCAGCCCGTGACGGGCCTAAGCCCACAGTGGTCCTGGGCCTGACGGGGTTTTTTTTCTCTTTCTTTTAAGGCAATATCTTGTATAGTAGTTATTAGTATATTGTAGAATATATTTTATATGGTGTACTAAGTTATTAGTATAGTATATATAATATATATTTCATTGTATATTGTGTTGTAGTAATTAGTATATATTGTATATTATGTATATATTGTATTGTAGTAATTAGTATATATTGCATATTATGTATATAGTGTGTTGTAGTAATTTGTATATATTGTATATAGTGTAAATATTGTGTTGTAGTAATTAGTATATATTGTATATTTTGTATATATGTATATTCCCTATATATTTTCTTGTAGTATATATTGTATCTCATGTGTATATATATATGTATTCTCTTATATAATTTCATGTAGTATATATATATATATATATATATATTGTATATTATGTATATATATTTTGTTGTAGTATATATATAGTATCTCTTATGTATAATGTATATATATTCTCTTATATATATATTGTATCTTATGTATATATGTTATTACTTATATATTTTCTTGTAGTTTAGGTTGTATGTTATGTATATATATTCTCGTATATATTTTATTGTAGTATATATTGTATGTTATATATATATATATATATATATATATATATATATATATGTGTGTGTGTGTGTGTGTGTGTGTGTGTGTGTGTGTGTGTGTGTGTGTGTGTGTGTGTGTGTGTGTGTGTGTGCGAGAGGTCCCGAGTTCAATGCCTCTCTGCCCTTTCGGGCAGGGGTAAGGCTCGTCTACCTATTACCCTCCCCAGACCCCACCTGGTGGGACTACCTGGGTAGTTGTTGTTGTTGTATATATATATATATATATATATATATATATATATATATATATATATATATATATATATATATATATATCAAAGTAAAGACAAAGAATATTGAGAAAAAAGATATTCAAGGATATGTCTTATAATTTTTATTGACCAAAATGGCATATCTTTCTTAGTCTTCCTTCCGCCAATGGAAGGAGCACAACAAGGTACTAATACCACCATTAAAAGGAAAAAAACTAAAAGAAGATGTGCCAATGTACAAGTTACATCATAATCTACATTGTATCTCTAACAAATCTCTTAAATCCGTCAAGGTTGGGAGGAGGTTGTATTGGTGATGGTGGAAACGAAGCTTGTTCATCACCACTTCCGGGCGAAGCAGAATCCTCCGAAAGTTCCCCTATCATATCTTCATAAGCTTCATCTATCGCCGGTTGTGATTCTGCAATTCCAAAGTTTCTTCTTTCCGCGCAGATCCAATCTCTAAAAAGCACCGATTTTTTCAAGCTATCCCTCATCGCCGCTCTATGATCACCGATTTGTAGTCTTGCTTGACCGAAAGCGCTCTTCGATGCAACAGTTGAAGCTTGAATTGACAAAACATCCCGAACCATCCTTGCGAGAACCGAAAAATATTTTTCCCTTGACTTCAACCATTCCAAAATATCGAAAGAGCCGTCTAGATTCTCCTTTTCAAGTCCCTGAGACAAGTAAACTCGAAGCCCATTTAGATGTGAAGTTTTATCATAATTATCACCTTGAGAACCCCGAAACTCCGTCCAAGATTTAAGAGCTGTTAAGCCCGCAGCTCTTTTAGACGATTGTGAGCTAGACGAAGTAGGGGTTGGAATATTTTGCCTAGCATGCTCTAACACAACTTTATAGGCGTTATAAACAGTTTGAGAATTAATTTTAATTGATGCTTTTGCATCTGCAAGTATATCAATTTCCTCATTTGAAAGATCTAAAGCCTTATAAATATTAGAATACCAAAAATGAGGACCTCCCAATTTCATTGTAGGATTTAACATTGCAGCAACACCAAAAATAGGAGGGATAGGGAAAAAATATTTTTAAAATTTTTGTTTTATTTCATTTATAGCAAGTTCATAAATATCCCCACCCTCGCCAAATTCAACAAACAAATCAGCTAGTGCGGCAATATAAACTAAACGGTTTGAAGTAGTAGGATAATATTGCCCAGAAAATGCATTTGTAGCAACTTGAAAATGTTCTAAAAAATCTAAAAGTATTTTAACATTCGTCCAATCTTGGGTAGTAAGCATTTCATCATCATCCTCACCACCTACCCGAGAATTAAACGTTGCATTAATTGGGTTTCTATATCCATATGCAACTACTAAACTTTCGTACATACAATTCTACCTACTCGGGCAAGGTTTATGAACCTTTCTTTATTTAACGCCATATTCATCACATTTTTCAAAATACTCTCTAAGTCTAGTTCTACGGTTTGAATAAAAAAGCCAATTAAGAGCCATTCGAACCTTTTCAATTTCTATGTTTAAAATTCGCATACCATCACCAACAATTAAATGATAAATATGACAAATACATCTAACATGAAAAATATTACTAAATGCAGGATTTAGTGTTTTTGTAAGCATGCCTATTGCACTAGTGTTACTAGAAGCATTATCCATAGAAATTGCCATTATTTTATCGCTAAAGCAAAAATATCTACAAATATCTGAAACAGTGTTAGCTATAAACTTACCCGTGTGACGTGAATTAATTATTCTATATGCAATTATACGTTTTTGAATTGTCCAGTCCTCATCTATCCAATGACTTGTAACACTTAGATAATCACAGTAATTTTTACTTCTACCAATATCAGTAGTAATAGAATTCCGATTAGGTATATGAGTAAATAAATAGCGCAAATATTGTTCATATTCATGTTTGAATTTATAAATATCGGCCTTAACTGTTGCGCGATGCTAACCTTTATAAGTAGGATTAAAAACTCTTCTAATATAATGAACCCAATTAGGATTAGAAGCAAAAGTATAAGGTAAGCACATAACAGTAATCATCTTTGCTAATTCTTCACGATCTCTATTTGGATCGTAATATAAAATACCTCCGGTGACAGTGTTAATTCCTGGTTGAACTAGATTTGAACCTGTACTAGGTTTAACCGCAGAATCTACACTTGTCCCCTCTTGCTGCACTTGCATTTGAAAAAATCTAGCCCTATCTGTAGGGTGTATTTTTATGTGCCTAACCAAACTACCTGTGCCGCTACGGTATCTAGTAAATTTATGAACCAGTAATTTCCCACAAGTGTTACACTTAGCCTTATTTATTTCTCTTACTTGAGTAAAAAAATTCCAAACTAATGATGTTTCTGCACGATTAGAAGGTTGTCTACTAAAAGTTGGAGTTTCAACAGGTGGGTGTGCCGGTGCATTACTTGAGTTATGAACAAGACTAGTAGGTGTATCATCTAAATTGGTGCTTGGGTTTCATCATCATCATCATTATCATCCTCATTTTCCTCTAAGATAGGTTCATTAGGATAAAGAGCATTCATAATTTTATCATCTAATTTATCACCTACTGCAACATCATATAGAAACTCACTATCGGTAAATTGAAAACAAGGGTGATCACTATTAAACATTAGGGGAGGCGGAGTAGGACGTCTAGGTTGGCGACTACTTTCAACTTGCTTATCTTTTGTAAGTCGGGGAGCCGGGGGAAGGGTAGTATTATGGCCACAACTTTCACCGGTTTTACCTTTTCCTTTACCGAACATTTTTTCAAAGAAAATGCCATACTAATTATAATTATGCAAACTAAACAAAACAAAAATATATTATTAAAACGTAAGAGTTGAAATGAGTATACCGGATTGTCTAACAACTTCTTGAAAATTGAAAATCGTTGAACACTTGAAAACTTCAATTCAACAACTTCACAATATTTCACGAATTTTCAACAATAAATTAAGCAATTGTAGTAGAAATATTGAAAGGGAAATTGAGAGATATTGATGAATTGGTGAATAAAAATGAAAGAATGAGGGGGTATTTATAGTTGGCATATGGGAAAAATTGTAATTATATAAAGTTTGGGGTTAAATTAAAGTTGGGGGCCAAATGGCTATTTTACAAAGTTTCAAATGGCTACTTTTGCAAAGAGCCGTTACTGATTTTTTTTTAAAATATATATATATTATAAAAAAAGAGCCGTTGGGCCCGCTTGGGACCGCCAGGCCCGCAAGGACCGGCCCAAGCCCGTCTGGCAGTCCCGGGCCTGGCGGTTCTTCATTTCTGGACCGGCCCATCACGGGCTTATTGGACCGGCAGGCCCGGGACCGCCAGGACCGGCCCACCAGGACCGCCAGGACCGCGGGCCCGGTCCGGTCCCGGTTCAGGCCCGGGCCAGTTTACACTCTTACTAGATATCATTTTTAGGCTTTATGCTAATATTGTTGGGACCCATAGTGGTTGTTTCTTACTGTCATCTCATTGATTTCATTGATATTTAGTACTCAGCACTTCATGCATTCATATCATATCTCAGTCTTACCCCTACCCGAAAGGGCAGAGAGGCTGTTTCCAATGATCATTCATATATATATCCGGAGATGGATCTTCTCCATGGATTTAGAATGGCCTTTCCTCGATACTGGTGACTAATGATCACTGATGTATATATTCTGGGATGGATCTTTCCTGGGTTGTATGACCCATTTACACTATCGAGTGGTTAATAAGTTATGAGTGGAGTGCGTGAGTGCATGTTTCATCTCTGGGGTTCATGGCATTGGCATGTATACATGACATACATGCATAGAGATTCATTCTTCCTCATACTGTATGGTATCATGTCGCTCATGATTTCTTTTACACACATTGATATAAGGCATTGAGAGTTATTTTCACAGTTGCTATTTGGAAGGGAAATGAAACATCTTATTTACTTTGGAAAGGATTTTCAGAAAAAAACTACAGTTTTCAAACAATCTCATATTTTACGGCAATTTCGATAAAGGATTTGAATTTTCACTGATATTCTAGAAAAGTGGAACTATTTTCTAGAAAAACTCTGGAAAGCTAAGTATTTTATATCTGGGAAACTTCCTTATTTATATATGCTCTATGTTGCTTTGAACTGCTCTTGGTTATTGGTGTCGGACCCGACTATGTTGCAGCGCATCACTGATTTCAACCTAAATTTAGATTTGTTACTTTTTGAGTACATGGCGTCGGTTATACTCATACAACACTTACTGCACATTGCGTGCAGAATTTGAATGTCGATATTGTTGTGCGTGGCAGGAACTGGATTTGAAGGTGTACCCACGTCCCTGTTGTAGCTGCCTCTTGTTCAAGGTAGCCTTAATTTTTTAAAACTCTGTTTATGTACTTTTCGAATAGAAGATGTATTTTCTTTGTATCAGCTTTATAAATTCTATTTTTAGATATCATGACTTATACAATAGTCCTTAGGGAATGTGTAAGATTAAGATAACTCCTTTGTTCAATTGTTTTAGTAAGTTAGTTGGAAATGGATAATCGTTAATTGGATAGCGGGTCGAGTTAGGTGTTGTCACGACTAGGGGATTTTGGATCATGACACTGTTGAATTCATTACCTGAAATTTCTATTTTTGGAATGTCTTGTTGATTGAAATTGGTTTTGAGTTGCAAAGGTCGTGATTCCTATTGAGGCAAATTGTGAAATATCATTCTATGGGGTTATTCACCTCCGGTTGTTATTGTTGAGACATTGTGCACATTATGGTTGAGTCGTAGGCTCCTTATTATCAAATTTTATTATTGTTTAGTTTTTCTGGAAAGTTGTGATATTGGGAACCTGAGTTATGATTTGTGATACGTTGTGATATTGATACGCATGCGCTGATATAAAGTTTGGGGGTTGAAGCACATGCGGTGAGCTAAGGTAGGCTTGATACGCGTGACTAGTAGGAGAACTACAATAAGTCATGCAGTGACATAAGGCGGTTTAAACACGAGATGCTATTTCAAAAAAAAATAATTTTCAAAACTAAATGTAAGGATCGCGCGATTATATAAGGAAATATTATGAGTCATTCTTGTGATTTGGGACTACGAGGCAGTACCTTCGTAGTGACCTGTAACGACCTGGTCAGTCTTTCTTAGAATTATAGTCATGTTTCTCCTATTTCTATTTTTTATGTGTTGTTTAGCTGTGTTGAGTTGTATCGAGTTGGTAGGTTTGGGTTCGGAGTAGTTTTGGAATGAAATGATCTCTTAGTCTCTTATTTAGAAAGCTAAGTTAGAAAAGTCAACCGGAAGTTGACTTATGAGTAAATAAATTTGGATTTGGATTTTCATGGTTCGATTAGATTCTTTGGGTGATTTTAGATTTAGGAGTTGTTTGAAATATATTTTGGAGGTCCGTGGTGAATTAGGCTTGAATTGGCGAGGGTTGGAAGTTTAGAAGCTCTTATGCTTGAATTCGAGGTTGATTTGGTCTTTTGGTGTTGTTTTGGGGGTTCCGGAGGTTCGACTAAGTTTGGTTAGTAATGTGTGACTTGTGGAAAATATTAGTTGAAGTCCCTCGAGCATCGGGTGAGTTTCAGATAGCTTTGTGTTTTGTTGCGCTCGTTTTCCTTATGTTTCGATGCAATTTCTTCAAACATAAATGATATTATATTGAAAAAATGAGCTCCGATTTTATGGTCATTTTACTAAAAATTAGTTTGCCGGGCTTTTCAGAGTAATTACGAAATTGCCATTAGCAGTGTATTTTAAAATCTGCACTATTTGCAAATATTAAAACCTACATAACTCATTCATTATAAGGTCAACTTGAGTGATTCAAAAGCCTAACTTGACTAGAAATTCATAGAATAATCCATTTGAGACATAAAATACGAGTTTCAGAATTGTTTGACATGAGAAACGAGGTAGAATAGCTGGCAGAAAAATATATAAAACTACGATTTGTTCGTTCGGTCATATTTTGAGTTGGGAAGCTCGGATTTGGGCGATTTTGAAGGCTATTTTCACCATTTGGATTGGGATAAGTTTTATCTACTCAGTGTTTATTATATTTCATGAATCCATCTTCATTTTTGGGATTTGATTGATGATTTCAAAATGAAAATTGAGGGAGTTAGGGTAGGCGTTTTGGAGAGTTTTAAGTGAGGATTTGAGAGATCAAACGAAGTCTGATTTTGACGAATTTTATATGGTTAAACTTGGGAGAGGACGAGGATTATTATTCTGCCATTTTTGATTGATTTCGAGATGTGGTCCCGTGGACCGAATTTTGGTCGATTTTGAATTTTTGGTATTTTAGTAGTTTTTATTGTGGAATTCGATTCTTTAGCATATGGTGATATTATTAATCTAATTATGGTTAGATTCGGAGATTTTTGAGACTGAGTCTAGAGACGAGGGCATCTAGGAGTAAGATTTTATGCGGTTGAGGTAAGTAACAGTTTTAGCTCTGGCTTTGAGGGTATAAACCCAGAGAAATTGATATTATGTTATTGTTTGGTAGTGATACCCATGTTAAGTGGCGGGCATATGGGTGTGCACCGCAAGGGATTGGGACTTGGTCCATCCTGTGAGGTTGTGAGGCCTAATGGCTATTATCTGTGGTTATATGTTTACTTGTTGTTGAACTTGTTTGCCTTCATGTTAGAGATCATGCTTAGACTTTATTCATGTTATATTATTTGTACTTAGTCATAGAATTATTGTACATGTTTACCTCAATCTCGTTTATTTGCTAATATGCTGTGATTGTTGATGTGGGTTGCGTCCCTTTATTTGTTGATGATGGTAAGGCTAGTGAGGTACATGATTGAGTGAGGCTGAGGGCCTAGCGTTGAGGATATTCATATCATAGCGCATGAGTTGTCCGCGTAGCACGTGAGTTGACCGTCTGAGTCCAAGTATTGATACCATAGCGCGTGAGTTGTCCGCGTAGCACGTGAGTTGACCGTGCGGATCCAGGTAATGATATGATGGCGCGTGAGTTGTTCGTGCATAGAGCTTGGGCTTTGGGAGCCCCTCCGGAGTCTGTACACACCCCCATTGAGCACAGAATGTTGAGTGTATTGAGTGTTGAGTATTGAGTGTTCAGTGCGAGTGTTGAGTGATGGAGAGACATTGCTATGAGGTTGCATTTACTTTTTTTGTTGTTGCATTTACCTATTAACTTGTTTTTGGTATTTGTTGCTTTTATGGAATTCACCTGTTTATTCATATTTATTGTAAATTATGAAAATAAATAATTGGATTGTTTTCCTTAGCTCGTCACTAATGCTTAGTAACTTAGTTATTTCTATTACTACTGAGGTAGTTGTACTCATACTACACCCTGCGCTTTATGTGTAGATCCAAGTGAGTTAGAGTGCGGCGATCGTTAAGTTCAGGCCGGCTATATGTGGAGATTGCAAGTTAGCTGCTAATTTCGTAGGACCTTGTTATTCCTTTTGTCGTTTCTTCTTTTGGACAGTTAGACAGTTTCTATATCTTAGTTCATAGTTATAGACGCTCATGACTTAGTGACACCCTGATGTTTGGGGCTAGCTTCCATATTTTTATATTAATTATATTTAGAGTTTATTTAGTTATGAGAAGTTCAAATAATGATATTGTTTTATTAAATTCTTAAAATTAAATAAATAGTAATATTTTAAAAAATAGATTTGTCTTATAACACGATAAGCGTTATCACAACTATGATTAGATTTCGAGTCGTGATATGACCCTTGTTGATTGTTTCTCTATTTGCTGTATTGACTTTGGTTGTTTATTTCCTTTGCATATTATTGTTCTTTTTTCTGTGTTGTTCTGCCTACTTTAGTTCCGTGTAGCCTTTACTTGCTATCTGTTGCTTAGATTTTATTATTATCATTGCTACACTGGCATATTCTTGTACAATTTGTTTATTCGTTTTAATAGAGCCTTGACTGATCTTGTCATTACTTTATTGAGATTAGGTTTGACACTTATCAGGTACTGTTATGTTGTATTCATGCAATGTTTCTGTATATTTTTTTGTGTTGATCCAGGTACTTCCTATCAGTCTGGGCATCACTTAGTAGAATCCGTACATGGAGAATTCAAGGTACACCTACCAACGTCTGCATGCCTTGGGGTCCCCACCACCTGGACTATCTTATTTCCTTGCCTTTATTTAGACACAATTGTATAGGAATATTCTGTATCACTTCACTGAACTTGTGACTTATGTTTCATCGCGTTTTGGGAGTTGTCCAAGTTGAGTTGCAGACCTTATTTTATATAGTTATTAAAGTTTTTGAGACTTTAAATTATTATTTCAGTTACTTCATATGTTTGTCACGAGGCTTATCTAATCTTAGAAATTAGGTATCGTTACGATATCCTACGAAGGATAATTGGTATGGTGACAAAAAACTTGGCTCATCTTAGCACTTTGAGATTGCAGGACGTGTATGTCTTCGTCTAAAGGTACTAATACTACTGTATTAGGAGTTTTATTTTTAACAATATGTTTTACGTTTGAATGAAAAATGGTTTTTATTCATGCAAGTATAGATGAAACTAGGAATTTTTTCCCCCTTATCTCATTTATTTAAATGACTAGATGAGGAAAGGTCCGTATACGAATCCAATATTATATTCTTAAAATTATTGTTTGTTAGGGCTTAGTTAATATTTTGATAAATAACTCGATCTTTATTACATTCATTTAATTATGGATAAAGAATGATATTGAGATCTCCATATACAATAAATTTATTGTAATAATCACATAAAGTTAAACTATAAATTAAAATATGTTTAAGTTTTTCCAATTAACATAAAAAGACTACGTGCCATAATAATCATTTTTAACATTCATATCAAATATAGACATCAAATTGAAAATTTGATGTCAATGGTATTATGTTTCCACTGTATTTAAATATTTTACAAGAGAATATATTAGAGATACAAGTGTCATTTATATTAACAAATTTTCTAGAATGAGAAGCTTACCAAGAATACATCCTAATTGGTTTCGCAAGAGTGTCAACAATGGGAATATTCAACTACTTGTTGAAAGTTAAAATGAACAATATTATTCTTTACAATACAATAAGCGATGAGAAAAACTTACTATAATAATACTTCATGTCTCGTTCAATACAACAAAATCAAGAGAAATTTTTAATACTAGAAACAAAGAGAACTTCTAAGCAGACTTGCATCCCTAAAGAGGCAATTTACTTACTTAAACAAAGGGAACCAAAATAAATATTAACATAATATAAATTGTAGTAATTCAATATACAAATTATATTTAGTACAACTCGTTTAAAATAAAGTTAAACCAGTGATAAAATAATAAACATTTGATAGAAGTCTATATAAATTATAGGGATTTTAATTTTTTTAATTAATTAAAGAGATAAGAGAAATGGTTTTACTTTTCTGTAGATTTATCATATGTTAATTTTCATAATAAAATAATATAAAACTATAAGAAATAATATTTTGAGATAATTTATTAATAGTTAGAAACGTAAAAGAGATAGTCTCCTAGTACAGTATGAATAAAACTCTTTACTTAAATTAACTTTTGATAATAAACTATATTATTTAAAATTACTTTTGAATATGAATTTTTTTAGTTTGAAATTGCCTTCAAAAAGTATGGATAGATAAATACTTTTAATTTTAAATATTAAATTGCTTTAAAACACTATGGATAAATACGAAACTCTTGTAAATATTTTCCGATATTTATTATTTAAATTTTTACTTTTTTGTGAAAACTTCTAGTTTATTAAATCAAATTTAATTAATTTACCAAATGAGAGGAAAAACGTTCCAAATGAGTATTTGTATGTAATACTCTCGGAAGAAGTAGTATAATTAAATAGTATATTTAAAGGAGTGTTCTGATTAAGAAAATATGAGGTCTACGTATATAGGACAAGAGGGGTTGCTCTGATGGTAAGCAACCCCCACTTCTAACAAAGGGTTGTGAGTTCGAGTCTCCCCAATAGTAAGGTGGGAAGTTCTTGGAGGGAAGGACGCCAGTGGTCTATTTGGAAACAGCCTCTCTACCCCAGGGTAGGGGTAAGATCTGCATACACACTACCCTTCCTAGACCCCACTAAGTGTGGGATTATACTGGATTGTTGTTGTTGTTGTTGTTGTTATTGAGGTCTACGTATATAATGACACTTTGTATTTAAAAAATATAAATAATATAAAAAAATTGTAAAATAATATATATGCCATTGACCATCTTTCTATTTTATATAATAAATTATAAGTAGTGTGTGAGTAAACCGACAAGCAAGTTTAGTTCGGGAACTTTTTATGAGCGTGTTTTGTTGACATCAATTTCTTCTTTTCTTCTAAACTTTGTGAATCGCGAAACAATCAACAGATCATCATGAACCAATCATTAAGCTAAGCAAAAATAGTTAGAGATATGTAATTCTAGCTAAATCTAATATATTGAAATTCTAGTATAATATATAATTTTCAATATAATATAGCGGATCCATCATAATATACTGGAGATTGAAGCACCGGTGCTTCAATATCCATTATATTATACTGGAACTTTCTGTGTTCTAGCATAATATGCTGGAAGTTCATACACATATGTACCGATCTCCAGTATATTATGCTGGAACTTTCCGTTTTGCAGCAAAAATAGTTAATTTTCAAGGACCTTGCAAATACTGCCTATTTTTGAATGATCAATCTGAAAACTAACTAGTGCTATAATATATTTGGACTTAAAATGTATATTTCGAATAATACAGAGATGTATTTCAGTCTTTGCCGTTATTTAAATGATAAGTAGTGTGTGAGTTAATCGACAAGAAAGTTTAGTTCCGAACTTCCTATGAGTGAAGGAAGTTCCCTGTGTGCTTTGTTGACATTAAATTTCTTCCCCTTCCCCTAAACTTTGTGAATCGAAAAACAAGAACAATAGATAAATATGAACCAACCATTAAGCAAAACAAGTTAGAGATCAATAATTCTAGTGAAATCTAAACCACTAAAATAAAAACTAACTCAAAATTCATGTATCACCAACCAAGTTTTTGTTGCTTTTGCATTTAAATTAACACCTCCCTATGTAATTTCTTCTTTGTAGAATCCCATTGTTTTTCCATTTTCTTGGTTTGGAAATTAGCAAAATAAAAGAAGAAAAAGGAAAAGCAATGGCTCTACACATGAATAAAATCGTTCTTGTCATTTCCCTTTCTTTCTTCCTAATTTCATGTGAAGCAAAGCCCATCTCTCATGTTTCCTATGTCTCTTCAACCCCAGATGTGTCACCAGTAATTCCAACAGAAACTGCCAATGTTGCTGCCGGTAATTCTAACGGAGCGTCAGCGAAGAATCTTCTTGGTAGCCTCATGGTTTTCTCCATTTCTAAGACAGAGGATTTTGTTAACAAAGTAGTGGAAAAGCGGATGGCTCAGATTGTGGACGCTAAGAAGAAAGATTGTCTTGAGACATGCAAGGAGGTGTACGAAGATGCTGTTGATGCCATGAAAGAGACTTTGGAAGACGTAAATGAAGGAAACTATTTCAAAGCCAGTGTTGATGTGAGTACAGTGTCCTCAAACATGGAGACATGCAAGGAATGTGTCAATGCTATGTATGGTCAAGATCCTGAGTTCACCAAGTTTGATAATTGGACACATGCCATTATTGAAGATGCCTTAACTAGAATCACTAAAGTCAGCAGTTGAAAAACATTTTAATGCCTATGGATAAATTTTGATAACCTCACCAACGAGGCCAATTTGCCACATGTAGTTTTAAAATTCTCTTTTTGATGATATATTGGTTGGTAACACATGGGAGTGATTTGCTCGTTTTCTCTTGTTTCTATAACACGAATTCTTAATTCTTACAATAATTACTGCCCCTCTCTGTTTTCATTTGTTTCTTTAATTTCCTGTCTGATTAGGTGTATAGGGTGAAATCGGAGGGTTCAATTTTCAGTCGTTACGACACCTCGTAAGCATATCTCAAAGGCTCGAGATTATAGTCGAGTTTTCTCCCTCGAGGGTCATCGAAGCTCGACCTCGGGGTAGTATATATCAATGGTTATAGTGAAGGTAAGAAGTTCCCAAGGCACGTGACTAGAACTGACAAAGCCTAGTGGACTAGTCTAAAAATGAATATAAGCATTAAATGGCTATACCAGCCCATATCTTTGTAATTAATGCATTTGTATTGTGTTGGAATTTACCCTCCTATATAAAGGAGATCACTGTCATTTTGTAAGGATCTGATGCTCAACACTAAATACACAAGAACATTCTCTCAACTCTCTAATACATTTTCTTGATCTCATTACTTCCATTTATTACTTGTATTCATTGTGTTCTACTTATTGTTCTTCATTTATTGCTTATCGTTGGCTATAAATAACCGTCACTGATGTTATCATAAATGTTAGTCACCCATCTACCACCCTCAATCGCTCCAAGCCGGCCACCCGACTCGACCACGAGGCCACATACACAATGGCTCGAGGCCCTGGACTCCAGCCATTGGTTTGACTATGACATCGTTTTTAAGCTATACTTTTGCCTTCTAATCTTTTTCTTAGCATTTATTGCCTAAACAACTAGCATAAAAACATATCACGTATTTTTAGAACTACATAATCAAATTTAATTGTTATCACTATTTTTACGGTAAACAGTTTAGCGCCCACCGTGGGGCTAAACATAATAGTGATTATTTTCTTGCTAGTTTTGCTACATAACGCAAGTTATCTTTCACGTTTTTTCTTGTCCAAGATCTTCGACTTCAGGTCAAAATGTCTAACTCAGTAAATGGAGGGGTAAACAACAATCTTGAGAACCATAGAGAGAATGTTGTGAACCAGGTGTTAGTGTACCACAGCGGAAACTTGAGAATGCACCAGAACAAATTCTCGTGGACACGATCTCACGCGATGCCCAGAACATCTATATAAGTTCCTACACAAACATGAGCGTACACCGAGGAGAGCAACAAGAAGTCCATAAAACACCAACTAAGAAAGAAAGGAAGGTTAATCTTCATGTTATTTTTGAAATGTTACAGGCACAACAGTTGGCTATGGCTCCACTGCAAAGTCACAAGAAAACACCCAGCGTGGTTGCACCGGGGACACCACCCCCCCAGCCGAGCAGGTACTAGAGAGATCAAGCAACAATGGGTTGACAGTCAACCCCTCCATCATAAAGATGTTCGATAACCTCAGAAAAAGGATCAAGTCGGGCGAGAAGCCAACGACAAGAAGGTAAAAACCTACAATTCCAAGCTTGATCAAATTCTGGGCACACCCCCTGTTCTGAAAGCTATATATTCGAAGAAGTTTGTGCAAAAGCTGTTTTCACATAAAGCGACCCCAAAACCCATTCCGAAAAAGTTCAGAATGCCCGAGCTTCAAAAGTACAATGGAACCTTGGACCCCAATGAGCATGTCACTGCCTATACTTATGCGGTGAAAGGCAACGACCTAAGGGACAACGAGATTGAGTCCATATTACTAAAGAAGTTTGGAGAAGCGCTTTTTAAAGGGGAAATTTCACAACCTGGCCCCAAACTATATAGATTCATTTTCCATGTTGGCAGATCCATTCATTAAGGCACATGCTGGTGCCATCAAAGTAGCTACAAGGAAATCCGACGTCTTCAAGATCAAGTAGAGGGAGAATGAGATGCTATGGAAGTTCGTATCTCGCTTTCAAATGGAACAAATGGAACTACTCCCAGTCTCCGATGATTGGAAAGTGCAGGCCTTCACTCAAAGTCTGAGTGAACAAAGCTCGGTGGCTTCGAAACAGCTGAAAAAGAATTTGGTTGAATATACGGCTGTGACTTGGTCAGACATCCTCAATCGATATCAATCAAAGATCAGGGTCGAGGAAGACCAACTACAATCCCCCTCGAGCTCGGTACACCCAAGCAGGCTTCTGATGAAGGAGCCAAATCCAAACAAATAAAGTTATCACTCGTACATCGAAGACAGGAGAAATGCCCCAAGGAGCAACTTACCCCGCAATTATCGAAGGATGGACTGAAGCCAAAATCCTCGGGGACTTGTCAGTAGAGCTGGCTTCAACAGGCACATAGGGCCGACGAACGTGCCCCTTCTTGTCAGAATACAACTTCAACATCAATGTTTCAGACATCGTATTCGCCATCAATAAAATCAGAGACACCAGGTGGACAAGTCCTGTACAATCAGATCCTTCACAAAGCAATCATAACTTTGTGTGTGAATTTAACAACACGCACGGCCACAGAACTGAGGATTGCCACCATATCCGAGAAGAAGTGGACCGGCTATTCAGCAAAGGTCACCTCCAAGAATTCCTCAGCGACTGGGCCAAGAATCAATTCGAGGAAAGAGAGGCAACCAAGAAGAATGAAACAAATAAGCCACAATATGTCATCCATATGATCTTGGGAGGTATCGATGCTTCGCATGAACCCATGATCAGGAGAACAAAATTATCCATCGCCAGGGAAAAATGAACTCGGGGTTTTGTACCCGAGAATGCTCTCACATTTAGCGACGAGGACATCGATACCTTGTCTCAGCCTCAAACCAATGCACTGGTAATCTCTTTCCTTGTAAATACATTTCAAATTAAACATGTACTTGTGGATCTAAGTAGCTCTACCAATATTATTAGGTCGAGGTTGATTGAGCAGCTCAAACTGCTTGACCAAAACGTGCATGCCTCTTGAGTCCTCAATGGATTCAACATGACAAATGAAACAACGAAAGGGGAAATCACCCTCCCAGTCAATGTGGTCGGCACAACCCAGGATACCAAATTCATATTATCGAAGGAGACATGAGGTACAATGATTCTTTCATTAAGGAACATGCTGGTGCCATCAAAGTAGCTTTAAGCAAATCCGACATCTTCAAGATCAACTAGAGAGGGAATGAGATGCTGCGAGAGTTTGTATCTCGGTTTCAAATGGAACGAATGGAACTACCCCCAGTCTCCGGCGATTAGGTAGTGCAAGCCTTCACTCAAGGTCTAAATGAATAAAGCTCATTGGCTTAGAAACAGCTGAAACAGAATTCGGTTGAATATCCCGCCGTGACTTGGTCGAACGTCCACAACCGATACCAATCGAAGATCAAAGTCAAGGACAACCAACTAGGAGCCCCCTTGGGCTCGCTATACCCAAGCAGGCTTTTGGAGAGGGAGCCAAAGCCAAACAAAGAAAGTTACCATCCATACACCGAAGATAGGAGAAATGCCCCGAAGTGCAACTTATTCCGCAATGATCAAAGGATGGATCAAGGCCAGACTCCTCAAGGATGTATTAGCAAAACTGGGCTTTGACAAGCATGCATGGCCGACGGACGTGCCCAGCTTGTCAGAATACAACTTCAACATCGATGTTTCAGACATCATATTCGCCATCAGTAAAATCAATGACACCAGGTGGGCAAGGCCTGTATAATCAGATCCTTCACACAGGAATCGTAACTTAGTGTGTGAATTTCACAACACGTAAGGCCATAGGACTAAGGATTTCCACCAGCTCCGAGAAGAAGTGGCCCGACTACTCAGCAAAGGTTACCTCCGATAATTTCTCAGCGACTGGGCTAAGAATTAGTTTCGAGAAAGAGAGGCACCCAAGAAGAATGAAACAAATGAGATGCAACATATCATCCATATGATCTTGGGAGGTATCGATGATCCGCAGGAGCCCATGATCAGAAGAACAAAAATATCCATCACCAAAAAAACATGAACTTGAGGTTATGTACCCGAGGATGCTCTCACACTTAATGATGAGGACATCAAGACTTGGTCTCAGCCTCACAACGATGCACTGGTAATCTTTTTCCTTGTAAATACATTTAAAATTAAATGTATACTTGCGGATCCAAGTAGCTCAGCCAATATTGCCATGTCGAGGGTGATAGAAAAGCTCAGACAGTTTGACCAAATCACGCCCGCCTCTCGAGTCCTCAACGGATTCAACATGGCAAGCGAAACAACAAAAAGAGAAATCACCCTCCTAGTCAACGTGGCCGGCACAACCCAACATACCAAATTCCATGTTATCGAAGACGACATGAGGTACAACGCCTTGATTGGAAGGCCGTAGATACACTCCATGAGAGAAGTACAATCCACCCTCCATCAAATGATGAAATTCCCGACAAAGGATGCGATAAAAAATCATCTACAGGGAGCAGCATGCAGCAAAGCAAATGTCCGCTGTGCATAATGTGACACCAACACCAGTACCTCTACCTTCGAAGGAGCCGATGGATAAGGGAATAATAAAATAGCAACAACAATCTACATTTTTTGCTAAGCCCAACCAAGCAAAATAGAGGACTGTACTGCATCCTGACAACAAGTGATTAAACATACCAGGGACTGAAGCACCATCAACACTAAGGTACGATCACCTCCCTTTTCTCAGTTACATTTTATACTAATCTAAGCATAGATATCCGATAGAAATAGCAGAAGCATTTTCCAACTCGAAGACCTTAGGCTTTGAAAGTATGTGTTGCATTATTTTCTTTCTATCGGGTTTTTATCCCAAGAAGGATTTTACCGGCAAGATTTTTAACGATGAAACATCTATATGCTACCTAAGAAGGACTCAACAAAGTATTCAAGGATTCCTTTTAGTCAACCTCAAATACTAGGGGGCATCCCCCTAGAAGATCGCCTCATCGGAGAAGCCAAGATGTGCTGAACAGGGTCTCGATATGAAGATAATATACCGGGCAAAACAATCGAACAATCTGTTTCCGCATAGAGTAACTAAGCCTTCAACAACAAAATATGTATACTTATGCCAAGTAATCAAAAGAATACTTTCCAAAGCATTTTGTGTTTCAAAAAAGCTCGACATTTTCACAAAACGGCTCCAGAGCCAAAAATATCCTAGACACTCGGGGACTGGCGTCAACAATTCAAAGCCTGAACGACCTTTGGGTAGGAGTTCCAAACACATAAACCCTTAATGAGGCGACATCAAAGTCACAAAACATATCCAAAGCCGAAAGCGTCCCGAACACTTGGGGATTGGTATCAAGAACTCAAAAACCACATGACCTCCAGGTCAAAAACTATGAAATCGCAAGCCCTCGGTGAGACAATACCAAGTTTACAAGTAATGACTCTCGAGCCAAGGTACCCTCGATGACTCGGGGACTGTCGCCAATCATCACTTATTAAAAACACGAGGCTATAAAACCCCAAGGGGGCAGACTCTGTCTCGTAAGACCTATATAAGGCAACAACAATATCTGTAAGACCTCAAGCAAGGCATGAACAATACTTGTACCAAGTATCCAAAACTGTAAGACCTCAAAGGCATGTAAAAATTGTTAAGACCTAACCAAAGGCATAAACCCGATCCCAAAGTTAAGGCTATATATCGAACTTGTAAGACACCTAAAAAGGCATACCCTTGATATAGATGCCGAAATCCCTTCACTCGGGACTATAAGGCTTCGGCCAAACACAAGTGACTACAGTTATGAGGCTGTACCAGCCAAACTAAAGTAACTCGAGTATGTCTGACCGTCGCTATAAAATCACAGTCCTTCAATTACTTCGAATCTACTTCAAAAAGAACTGGTTAAACATGCTACCCTCAAAATAGGCAAAAAAGCTTCGACCATGCCAGCTCCAAATTACAGGCTTCGAGATACTCAGCCTCCGAGCCAAACCTCCTAAGGTGCTCGATCATCGCCACATAACGACTCATAATCGAGGTTTTTATCAAACCATCTAAAAGTCAAACAAACACAATCTCAAAAATCTTTAATGAGGGAAAATAAGCTTATATTAGAGGTTGCATCGGTCTAAAGTGTAAGAGCCATTATCGCCAGCACACATAAAAGATCACACCGACCCTAAGATTAAGAGCCACTGTCGCCAGCCTACACAAAAGGTCGTATCGAACCAATGCATAAGAGCCAAAGGGCCATCTCAAAATTCAAAAACTTGAGGGACAAATGAGCTCGAGTTGATACCTGATTCGGATACTGAACCAAAAAACGTTTACCAAACATGCCTAATAGCGAAAGCATAAGAGCTCGAATGTTGGATTATACCAAAAGGTCGCATCGACCAAGCGCGTAAGAGGTTACGGGCCAGCCTAATGAGCCCTAGGGATATACTATGAATCTAAGGATTCCTTTCAACTCAAAGACCAGTTCATCTGACTAAATTCAATGCAAAAAAGAATACAATAGGAATAAACTACGAGGTCTCCTTATATATATATATATATATATATATATATATATATATATATATATATATATACGAGAAAACATTATAATAGGCTAAGTCTAGGTGATTTGGCAATTGTTTATGCTCCCGCTTGATTATGTTTCAATGTCATAAAATGGTTAAATGATGAAAAATGGTCTCTAATTGTGAATTTTACACATTGCATTATGGTGAGCCTATATGATGCTTTAAAGTTGTAGTTGGAGTTGCATTGAAGAGAGAAAGACCACTCGGAGCTGAGTGAGCGCAAAGACGAGACAAAGAATGGAAGAAAAAATGGTCTGAACTAGCGTGAGGTCTAGCGCGGTCGTGCTAGTCCAGAAGCAGGAGGCAGAATGACAGGAGACTAGCGCAAACTCTAGCGCGTTCGCACTAGTCCAAGTTTGGAAAAGGTTTGTTAGGGGAAAAATTGTAAACCTGGAGGAAAATTCACTTAACCTATATAAAGTCAAGCTCACCCAAGGATTAGGGAGGCTTATTTTTAGGTTACTTTTAGGAGAAGAACAGGTGTAAGAGATCACCCAAAACATCATAGTTATTTATCTTTTTCATTTTCCTTGCAATTCTTCCATTATGAATCATCTACTAGTTTTATCTTCCGTTGTTATGAGTAGCTAAATACTTTAACCTAAGATTTTGGTGAATCCCGTTGGGGATGACTTGTTTGTTATATTAATATAGTTTTAAATTGGTTGTTAATCTCTATTTGTTCATCTACGTTTTGATTGTAGTTAGTTGGAAGGGCCCTCAACTATCTCTCCATATTTAGTATGTATTTGCTTGAGAGAGACTGCATATTTAGGTGATTATATGAACAACATCACTCCCGGAGTATAGACGAGAGTCATAACATAGGGTTTAGAGGTTGGATTAGAGATAATGAAACCTCAGGTGCAATCTAAGTGAACTATAATGTGAATCTAGCTAGCGTAGCTTGAGAAAGTGCGTCTAGTAAATTATCATAATTGCTTGAGAAAGATTTATGATAGCTAGAGCGTTCATGATTGATGGAGAAAACTAAGCCTCAATTATAAAACATATTGAACCAAGGAAATCAACAACGGGGAAAACCATTAGCTTAGACCTTATTCCAATTATATACAAGCTAGCTTAATTAACTTTCAGTTGTTATTTATTTTCAGTTTAGTTGTTAGATATATCATCAACTGTGAATCATAAAGTTTAGGAAAATTGATTGTGTGAATTTAGTAAGTCCAACAAGAGTAATTGATAGGTTAATTCTCAGTAGTTCGACTCTGGGGAGAATTACTCATACTATATTTGCTATGTTTGTGTGTGTCTTTTGAGAAGGCATAGTTTTGCATTATAAAATTTTGGTGCCATTGTTGGAGAACTAATGATGTTATCAATTTCAATTGAAAGAAGTACAAATTTTGTAGTGAAGTCAGTTTTCTCTATACACAATCTTTTCATTGAATTCTAACGTTTGAGCTCTTGTGGACTACAGTTGTATGCCTAGAAATTCTTCGAGTACTATAGAACAACTAGAAGGATTCTCAAACCACGAGAAAACATTCAGGGATCGAACCGTGCCAACAAGAGAACACAACAATCCCAACAATCACACCTGCTCGAATTTGATATGGGTGACGCACACAACGTCGTCAGAAATGTTGGGGATCCACCAGCAAACCCCAATGCGAGAGTAGTGGCACCTCTTGTGCCCGGAGTTGCACTTTATGATTGGGCACAACCCACAACTGATAACCTGGCCACTGCCATAGCTGTTCCCGAAATCCAAGAGGAGACCTTCCAAATAACCAACAATATGCTGCATCTACTGCAGAATAAAGGATTGTTCTCCAGGTCACACATTGAATACCCGCAGCAATACTTTAAAAAAATTTCTGTCAATTTGTATGACCAAACGGCAGCTGAATGTGACCCCGGAAGCTATCAAGCTACTACTATTTCCATTCCCTGTGAATGGGGAAGCTCAGACTTGGCAAAACTCGCTCCCTATCAATTCCATAGCCACTTGGGAGGAATTAGTCAAGTAGTTTCTGAATAGGTTCTATCCGCCCAACAAGACTACAAGACAAATTGATGAAATATTGCAGTATAAGCAACAACCGACTGAGTCCATGCAAGAAACTTAGGAAAGATTTAAAAGGATGCTAGTGAAGTGCCCTCACCATGCCCTTCCAGACCAGATGCTTGGCCGAAAAGTCTACATGGGGTTATCTGACAATTTAAAGGCAAATGTGGATGCTTCTGCTGAAGGTGTATTTTTGAGTAAGATATTCACCGAGTGCAAAATCCTTCTTGACAAGATGTCACAAGATTTGGGGTGGATGGCTAGAGCTATAACACTGGCACCCATAGTGCATTCAGTTCCTCTTGACCCAAATAATTCACATGTAGAGAATATAACCACACTCATGACCCAGATGAGCATATTGAAAAAGAAGATTGATGAGATAGGTATAAAACAGGTGCACATTGTTGATACAACAAATGGAGGACTGTGTACACCTTGTATTAATCAGTCTTATGTATGTTCATGGAGTGGAGAAGGAATAAATCAAAAGGCGAGGGAAGATATGAATTATGTCAACAACTATGGGGGTCATAGACAAGGAGCACAACAATGGAGACCGCCACAAAATAAGAAGTACATGCCTAACATGCAACAGCCTGGGGTATGCACCCTCAAAACCAAATGGTGCCAGTATCAAAAACTACATGGCTATCCCTCGCAAGATCAGCAGCAACAAACGTATAAACAACCTCCTCAGCAGGATAATAACATGATGGAAATCAGGGGTATGCTTCAGCAACTCATTCGGACAAAAAATAAAGAGGAGGAAAAGTTGGCAATGCATGATTCAAATATAAAGGACATAGAAACACAGCTGGGACAACTATCCATGGCTTTGAACAACCGTTCTCAGGGAACCTTGCCTGCATACACTAACATAAACCCCAAGGAGCAAAACCCAAATCAGCTAATGGCAGTAAGTCTTCGGAATGGGAGAGATATAGATAGAGAACAGGAGAATCTACAAGCCAGGAATGAGAGTACGACAGTCACTCTAGCTCTGTTAGAGGTGGAGGAACCAACAGAGCTTACTGAAGTGGTAGTTGAGTAGAGTCAACAGGGAAAAAAGGCAAAGAAAAGATGAATGAGCAAGCTGCAGATCAGGTGGCACCTCTTGTGCCAGAAAGTTCCAACAGCGAGAAGCCAACAAACAATGCATAAAGGGTGATACATGCACCATTCCCTTAGATACTAGTTAAACCAAAGAAGGAAGCTCGATACAAGAAATTCATGGAGATGCTGCGTCAGATTCAGTTGAATATTCCCTTGATAGATGCTTTGAGGGAGATGCCCGGTTATGCAAAGATGATAAAGGATCTAATGTCGTAAAAGTTTGATTTTCAGGATCTTTCCACCGTGACTCTAACACAAACCTGCAGCGCAGTAGTGACAAGACCAATGGCTCAAAAGATGTCTGATCCAGGTAGCTTTACTATTCCGTGCACAATTGTAAGCTACGCCTTTGCAAAGGCATTATGTGATCTGGGGGCTAGCATAAATCTGATGTGCTGGCTGTGTACACTAAATTAGGCATTGGTAGAGCTAGACCAACTTCTATGTTGTTACAGCTAGCAGACCGCACGGTGAAAAGGCCAATTGGTATTCTTGATGATGTATTGGTGCAAGTAGGAAAGTTCGTGTTCCCAGTAGATTTTGTTATTCTGGATTGCCAGGTAGATGATGAGATACCTCTCATCCTGGGTAGATCGTTTTTGGCGATTGGCAAAGCATTGATTGATTGTGAAATTGGGGAACCAAAAATGAGACTAAACGATGAAGAAGTCACATTCAATGTTCAGCAATCTATGAGAAGACCCAACGAATATGCTAACTACTCTTTAGTGGATGCAGTAGTATGATTCTACAAGAGGACGACGCAACCCTGACTGTTAACGATCCATTGGAAGCATGTTTGAAAAATCTAGAAGAGATGGATGGTGAAGTGTTAGCTGAATGGGTCATGGAACTTGAAAGTCGAGGATTCTGGACAAGGGAACCTCAATTTGAGTCCCTTAAATTAGAAAAAAGGGCTAGTTACTCCTCCAGCAAAGCCATCGATAGAGGAACCACCCAAACTGGAGCTAAAGCCACTCCCAAATCACCTCAGGTATGTGTTCTTAGGCCCTGATTCAACCTTGCCTGTTATTATATCATCCGGTTTTCTAGATGTTCAAGTAGAACGGCTCTTACATGTACTACAGGAAAACAAGACTATCATTGGCTGGACCATGACAGACATAGAGGGTATCTACCCAGCCTTTTGTATGCATAAGATTCTCCTGGAAGAGGGGCACAAACCTTCTAGAGAACATCAACGATGGCTGAACCCAAACATGAAAGAGGTTGTAAAGAAGGAAGTGATCAAATGGTTAGATGCGGGAATCATCTTCCCCATCTCTGATAGCAATTAGGTCAGCCATGTCGAATACGTGCCAAAAAGGGGGAATGACTATTGTGAAAAATGAGAACAATGAGTTGATCTCAACTCGTACAGTCACAGGGTGGCGTATTTGCATGGATTATCATAAATTGAACACCTCCACCTGAAAGGGCCACTTTCCCTTGCCTTTCATTGACCAAATGTTAAACAGGCTGGCTAGAGATCATATTTGTGTTTCTTAGATGGATATTCGGGGTACAATTAGATATTAATAGCCCCCGAGGATAGAGAGAAATTATCCTTCAACTGTCCCCATGGCTTCTTTACCTTTCGGAGAATGCCTTTTGGGCTTTGCAATGCACCAACGACTTTTCAATGGTGCATGTTAGCCATCTTCACAGATATGGTGGAGGATATTATGGAGGTCTTTATGGATGATTTCTCCATTGTGGGAGGTTCATTCGAATACTGTCTTCACAACTTAAGCATAGTGCTCAAAAGATGTGTGGAGACAAACTTAGTGCTAAACTGGGAAAAGTGCCATTTTATGGTACAAGAAGGGATAGTCGTGGGACATCGAGTGTCCAGTAAAGGAATTGAGGTTGACCATGCTAAGGTTTCTTTGATTTAGAAGCTACCACCGCCCACTTCAGTCAAGGCGCTGAGAAGTTTCTTAGACACGCCAGGTTCTACCGGCATTTCATAGAAGATTTTTCCAAAATTGCTAAGCCATTATGCAAACTCCTTGAAAGAGGATCGGCCCTTTGTGTTTTCTAATGATTGCAGGTTGGAATTTGAGGAACTGAAGAAGAGGTTGGTAACTGCACCCATCATTGTTGCACCCAACTGGGAGCAACTATTTAAGCTCATGTGTGATGCAAGCGACTACGCCATATGAGCAGTCTTTGGGCGGCGAAAGGATAAGTTGATGTACCTGATCTACAACGCAAGCAGAGCGCTAAGCGGTGCACATCTCAACTACACTATGACAGAAAAGGATATGTTAGTGGTGGTGTTTGCTTTTCACAAGTTCCAATCATATTTGATTCGTTCCAAGGTAATTGTATACACTGACCATGCAGCTCTGAGGCACCTAATTGAGAATAAGGATTCTAAGCCGCACCTGATTCGTTAGGTGCTGCTGTTACAAGAATTTGACCTCGAAATTCATGATTGTAACGGCACAGAAAATCTAGTTGTTGATCATCTATCACGACTTGAAGGAGCTAAAAAATCAGTTGAAGTCAAAGAGATTCTGGAAACCTTTCCAGACAAGCAGTTGCTCGTAGCTAGTCTTAAGGATACGCCATGGTATGCAAAATTTGCAAACTACCTGCCCTGCGGTATAGTTCCATATGACCTTTCATCTGTCCAAAAGAAAACTTTCTTTCATGATTACCGCATGTATTATTGGGACGAGCCTCATTTGTTTAGAATATATGTTGATAATATTATCCGGAAGTGTGTCCCTGAAATAGAACAATTTTCAATTTTGCAGGCTTGTCACATATCAGCATACGGAGGACATTTTGGAGGGGTCAGGACAGCTGCAAAAATGCTAGAGACCGGATTCTTTTGGCCAAATGTGTTTAGAGATGTGCACCTCTGGGTAAAGGGCTGCAATGAATGCCAGTTGACCAGGAACATTCTTGTTGTCATGAGATGCCGAGGAACCTGATTCAAGAGGTAGAGGTGTTTGATGTTTGGGGGATTGACTTTATGAGTCTGTTTGTCAGCTCATTTGGCAATAAGTACATCTTTGTTGTTGTGGACTATGTGTCTAAATGGGTAGAGGCTGTAGCGTTGCCCACTAATGATGCAAGAGTGGTGGTAGCATTTCTGAAGAAGAACATATTCATCAGGTTTGGGACACCAAGAGTGATCATCAGTGATGGTGGCACTCACTTATGTAATAGAGCCTTCGAGAAACTACTTGCAAAATATGATGTACGCCACAAGTTAGCCACCCCTTACCATCCGCAAACTAGTGGGTAGGTTGAAGTGTCAAATAAGGAGATAAAACGTGTATTAGCCAAGCCATTGAATGCCATACGAAAACCCGAGTCCGCTAATTCAATACATGTTCGGTCCAAGGAACGGCAAAGGGTTTCATGGGAAATCATTTTAATTAGTAAAGTTTCAGAGAAGATACTAGTGCTCGGGCGCAATGTTCGTACCAATCGGTGGAATCATGCATTCAGATTCTTTGCAAATGTAGATAAAGGGAACAACACATAAATCAGAAGCAAATCAAAGACACACATTTTTATTAATAAATGACAATTACAAAATCCCACGAGGGGTCCTTACTAAGAAACAAAGAAGCAAAAAAGTACATATATAACAGAAGCCTAGAGTCTAATTCACTCTCGAGGGTACATCCTTTGCGGCGGTATCTTTTGAACACCATCTCCTTGTGGGCCTCATATCAATCTTCCAAAACAATATCTTCAAGGGAGAAGATGGAGAAGAGGAAAGTGATGCAGTAGAGGCAAAAAAAAGACGAAAAAAAGTTGTAGCCCGCCAAAAGAGCGAAAGCCTTTACCAGGCTGAAGAAATCACGGCTCGATAAAAGACTTGGTGAGCGTCGGCCTTACTTGCACGACTACTTTAAGTCCACTTCAAGGGACACTGTCTCATGTAAGTTAAGAGGCCGATAGTGCCACTTCACCCTGTGAAAAGCAAAAGGGAAGAAGTACCACACCAGGCCAGAGTAGGGAGGTGATCAGCGATGTATAGTTCGAACACCCTCCCGATAAATGGTATGAAGTCCAAACATCCTCCTAAGTCAGAAGAAATCGTCCCCATATTTCATCGCCTCGAGCCAACAATGCCATAAATAACAACAACAACAACAATGACAAGCCAGTACAACCTCATTCGGTAAGGGAAAGCCCTGGGAAAAGTCCATGGCATAACTGATGAGAACGCTGCCATGTGACCCTAAGGTCACGGGTCTCAAATATGGAAAATAATAATGGACGAGGATGGAGAGAAGAGAAGGGTGAGAAGCCACTAGAGAGCACTTTAATGAGGAGTTGATTCGAGAAAGCTCCCATTTATAGAAAAATGGGAGCGTAACCTGCAAGCACAATCAATACTCTTTGAAAAACGTAACCGACGATGCCATCAATAACATTGAAAGACTTATCGATCGATGCAATCAATGAATTTTTTGGGAACCGGTCCGATGACAATATCATTGCTTTGAATAATAAAAGCCGGCAATGTAGTGAATATTTTTAGAAAAGTGGACCGACAGGACGTCTCAGTTATCGCAAAGGCTTACATCATAAGTATGACATCACCTGCTTGACATCATTGCAGGAACTTCGAAGAGATGGATATCAAAGGCGTATCTTATCATTCTACTCTAAGAAACTCAGGGACTATGTGTATACGATGAAATCAGAGAGTCCAATTTTCAGTCGTTATGACACCTCGTAAGCATGTCTCAAAGGCTCGAGACTACGGCCAAGTTTTCTCCCTCAAGGGTCATCAACGCTCGACCTCGGGGCAGTACAGATCAATGGTTATAGTGAAAGTGAGGAGTTCTTAAAACACGTGACTAGAGCTGACAAAGCCTAGTGGACTAGTCTAAAAACGAATCTAGGTATCAAATGGCTGTACCAGCCCAAATCTTTGTAATTAATACATTGTACTATGTTGGGATTTCCGCTCCTATATAAAGGGGATCGTTGTCATTTTGTAAGAATTTGATGCTCAACACTAAATAAACAAGAACATTCTCTGTACTCTCTAATACATTTTCTTGATCTCATTACTTCTATTTATTACTTGTATTCATTGTGTTCTACTTATTGTTCTTCATTTATTGCTTAACATTGGCCATAAAGAGCCGTCACCGATCTTATCGTAACTATTAGTCACCCATCGACTTCCCTCGATCACTCCGAGCCAGCCACCCGACTCGACCTTGAGGCCACATACACGACGGCTCGAGGCTCCGACCTCCAACCATTTGGTTTGATTATCATATCGTTTTTAAGCTATATGTTTGCCTTTTAATCTTTTTCTTAGTATTTATTGCCTAAACAACTAGCATAAAAACATATCACGTATTTTTAGAATCACATAATAAAATTTAATTATTATTACCATTTTCAAGGTAAATACTATGTACATTTTTGTTAGCGTTCAAGCCTCTAGTGCTGTGAGCCAAAAGTGTAGCTTAAGTTAGTAGCTCTTAGCTCGAAAAATTTTATTTTACGTCTCATACAACTGACACTAGTTGTATGAGGCTTCTTTTCGTCTCACAAATTTGTGAACCTCAATCTTACACTTCTGCATCTACAGAAATCGGGATCCATAAGATTATGAGATAAAAAAGTTGCCACGTACGATAGACTCAAAATAAATTTTCCTGGTTGATGCCATGTATCCTCTGTCCCATGCATTTACATCATCTTCATTTGTATCAGAGGTAGTTATGTAGTTAGGTTTTTTTGTTACTACGTCATCACTAATGTAATCTTTTGAAGATGAATAAAATGCAAAAATTTGGAAAAAAAATAATATCATAAGCACGGTTCAGGTCTTGCTACTTTTAACAATAGACAACTGTGTTTTACTTTTACTATATTTTGGTCTACAATAAAGTGTAAGTGGCTAAGTTTTCAACATTTTCATCTAGCATAAACTCTTCAAACGTGGTACTTCACTACTTTGTTAAGTTAGATAGATTACCTTAATCTCACATTAATTATACCAATACATGTTTTAGGGTCAAAATTATGTAATTTGATAATCCAATTACTTGGAAATTTTCAATTTAATTATTTTTAAACTTAAACATTTTGTTTGTAGATTACATTATAAAAAAATAGGTAAAACATTAGATGGCTTGACTATCAAAAGTCAAAGCAGTTTCAATGTTTAATAGAGATTTTATTGTAAACTTCTTAACAACTTGAGTTCTACTTTTGTCAATTAAAGTTAAAATTTACATAACGGAAAAGGATCAAAGCTTTATTCGATTAGGTACAAAATTGCCTTTTGTCCATCCATTGAGCCAAAAATAACCCTATCATTATTTTAGTGGCTCAATGATGCCCTTATTTCTAACTGATTTATCTGAAAAATTTTTTTAATTAATATCCACGTGTCATTGTATGGATAAATATAAATTCTTATTAGATTTTAAAAAAAACACCAACACTTTATACTGGCCCGTACCAATTTTAAACCATGTAATCTAAATCCTTTGTTCTTAAAACACAATGTAACTTCTTCTTCTTATTAAGTTTTGTAAATGAGGGAATTTATATCACCACAACAAGAAAAGTAACAATCTAAGCAAGAAAATGTCAATTTTAGGAATGAAATGAAAACAAAAATTCAGATCCTGACTTAGAAAGTAATTGATTAAATTAGAGTAAATTCATTAATGAAATCAAATGGGTATAAAATGGGCCTGAGAAAATAATTCATTATCTCCTCCTCTAATTTGATTTCATGAAAATTGGAGAAGAAAGAGGGAGTTGGCAGTGAAGCGGGTCTTTTTTTGGGGACGGGTCCAATAACGAAACCTAAGTTATGGGGTGTTTTTTTTCAAATTTTGATAAAAAAATTATATTTAGATCAATGAAATGACGACACGTGCATTAAGTCTTCTCTTCAAATAAGTTTATTAGTAATAAGGGCATAACTGAGCAACTAAGATAACTGTAGATTAGAAAAGAGACGGTAAGCAACCTCCACTTCCAACAAAGCAATTGTTAGTTTGAGTCCACCAAAAATATGGTAATATGTTCGTTTTTGAAAACAGCCTCACTATCCAAAGGGTAGAGAGCCAATTTGTAAAATATTTTTTCGCTAGACAAAAGTATTTATGTAGCAAATCAGATAGTGGGCATTTTTGACCCATCTCCCTTTAAATAAATCAGAAGGATTTCACTCTGACCGGTATCTCTTTTGGGAGGTTGCTTGCCTTTTTGACAAAAGAAGTGCCAAAGGAGTTGGATCCACAGACAGAAGTGGAAAACGCAAATAACTGTCCTCTACTTTAGTCTATGCCTTCACTTACGCTAAGATTTAGTTTTTCTGGTTTCCCACGTTCACGTTGCTGCTCCACTCCCACTCCCAAACTATCTTCTTTCACCTCTTTTCAGGTAACCCGTCCTTCTCTCTCTAGAAGAGTGTGTGCGCGCGCGTATTTAATTGTTTTTATTTCTTAGTAAGTTTTTTCTTGGGAAGATTTTTATGTATATTCGCCCATTCATCTCTATATCTGAAATTTTATTAGGTGTGCTGCGATTTTTGTGATGAATCAGTTATGATATATATTAGCTTTTCTCTGTTGGGATTGGGGTGATCAAAATGAAATTGGGCTGATTTGGCATTTTTTGATCTTTCTACTTGTAGATTGCAAGGATTTTCTGTTTCTCTGGTGCTTTTATTAGGCAAATTAAACTAATTTTTTTAATTGCTGAAATCGCTGGAATTATAAGTGAATTCATTTATTTTAAGTTCTGAATATAGTTAAAGAAAAATGTCTTTAAAATAAAGTGATAGTTCTAGAAATATTTCTAGCCCCTTTGCCAAATTCAAGTTTGCTCCAGCAGATTTCATCTTAATTTTGATTTGTATCTTTATTTTGTAATGAGCGGAAAGTTAAATAACTTTTTTTATGCCTTGATACCTAAGCTTACTATTGTGATTTGGGTTAGCTTAAAATTTGATCAGCTTTTGTTCAGTCCAGTCGATGAATCTGACCTGCCATTCAGCTGTCAATAGAACTCCAAAACAGCCTCATATATTGGCCGAAACTCTTAACTACAAGTGTCACCAACCAAAGTTATCCAAACTGCTCAACATATTTGTTAGGTCAAGCTTGACTGTAGAAGTTGTTTTTCTTAGTCATTCCTTTATCAAATTGGAAGCTAATCAGGTTTTGCATTTCCTAATTAAAATGCTCTTATCAAGCTTTATATGTTAAAGTGGATGATATGATACATAGACAACTTCCTTATCCGGAAAAAAAGAAGATACACAGACAAATTCCTGCGTTTTAAGCAATCAAGATTGATATATGAATGAATATGATTTATCCAAAAAATAGTGGTCAAAACTGATATTTCAAAGTGTTTAACATTAGTGGAATGTTTATTCATGATTCGTTCTATTCTATGTCCCAAGATTTAGATGCACTTTATCTTTGTTGAAACTCAACTCTGGCAAGAGATCTTCTAGATGTTGCTTGGTTTGGGACCCTTCAAGTTGCTTTCTCTTAATTCACAATTTCAGCTTCTAGCTTAACCGACCATTATATGCAAGACAGATTAAAAAGAAAGGAAAATTGCATGTTTAGATGACCTTAGTTACTCATGGTTGAAAGTAGGCAATGTGCTCCACATGAATGCTTCATTACTTCTCTTTCTCCTATTCACTTGTTAATTGCCGTCTTTGCATGTGGAATGTAATTTGATGCAAAATATGCACAAATTCTGTTTACTAAGGGCAATTACTTGCTCCAGTCACCTGTGTTATTTGGTTTTGAGATAAGTGATGTATTTAAGTGGGACTTACCTAATTAGTCCAACCTGTGGTTTCATGGACTAGCTAGTCTATGACAATGCTTTGAAAGGCGGGGGCATGAGGCGAGGCGTAAGCCCTGAGACATGGGGCGTAAGTCCCACGGATCTTTAAATTTTACTAATTTTGAGAATTTTAAGATAATATAAAATAAAAAATAATTATAAAAATTACGTCAGAATTATAACAAATAATCTATTTAAAATATTTACAAATTATAATTCGACTATGAATAATACGAAAAGTATGACATATATCATAATATGCAAATTAGTTGCAACGTCGTTACAACTCAAACATCAAAACTAATATATCCGATATGAAATCTTGTATGTATCTCTTAAGGAGTAATAAATCATGAAAGAATTTCAATATTATAATTTAATATTTTACTTAAAATACTAATTTTATATAATATGCTTTCTATTCGAAAGAGAATTTATATAAAAGTATAATTCACAATTTAAATATGATTCTCTAGCATCATCTATTTTTAAGTTTCAATAAGTTAATAAACTAACACATAATTCATCATACAATACCATGATAATTAATTATTTATAAATAGCTACTAGCTAATACTGAGATATTAAATTAATAAGTATTGTATCTCGTAAACGTGAAAAAAATAATATTTAGAAGAATAGTTATAAAAAAATTACGGACTATTATATAGTAAAGACATAACAAAAGCTAATAAATAAATACTTTTGAAATGAAAGATTTATTTAAAATTTACTATCGTAGCAGTCTTAGTGGATAATGTGCAATAATTTTTATTTTAGTTATGACATAAAATACTCTCAACTTAATGATTCATGATTAAGAAAGAACTAATTTTGAATAGTCAACAATTTGTTAAGAAAATTTGGGGATTTACAAGGTTAGTTACATACAATTGCATAAAGTGCTATTAGGAGAGCCCGGTACCCTAGGCGCTGGGCGTGTCCGAGCCCCAGTGGCTGAGGCGTAAGTCTCACGGAACTAAGCCCCACACATAAGTCCAGGGGCATTTTATGATTGTTCCGTCCCGGGGCGAGTCCCAATCCTATCTTTTAAAGCAGAGGTCTATGATGCCCATGGTAATTTTTTTTTCATATGGATAGCTAAAATCTCCTCATCACTGTCCCATCCTCCTCCTTTTAAGTATCATTTGGCTGTGATTTAATCCTATGTCACAACCCAAAATCCGACTAGTCGTGATGATACCTTACCTAACCCGCTAGGTAAGCCAATTAACAACTATCTAATTCACATGAAAACAATAAAACAATTAAATAGAAGAAATTATATGAATCTTATACATTTTCCATTTTCCAAGAACTGATAGTACAAATCATGACCTTTTAAAAATGAAGTTTATAAAATTGATATGAAGTAAATACATCATCTGTTTGAAAAGTACTTAAACATAGTTTTTGTAAATATATGACCACCATGAACAAGAGATAGCTACAACAGGAATGCAGGTACATCTTCAATTCTAGCTCCTGTCGATCACAGTAACATGATCAGTCAACATCTGCACGCAAGGTGCAAAACTGTAGTATGAGTACAACCGCCCCCATATACTCAATAAGTAACAAACTTAACCTAAAGGTTGAAAGTAGTGACGAGCTGGAACAAAAGTCTGGTCCAACACCAATAGCCAACAACGGTTCATAATAACGTAAAGCAAGCAATAAAAGGAATAACTCGGAATTCAAAATGCTTAGCTTATTCATAATTTCTCGAAAATAGTTCCGCTTTTCAAGTATATCAGGGAAAAACCAAATCCTTTATCGAAATCGTAAAAAATATGAGTAAGTTTGAAAACTGAAATTTTTCCCAAAAACCTTTCTATTAGGTAAATGTTTTATTTTCAGATAGCATGGGAAGAGTACATCTCTATGCCTACATGTCAAGATACAGGTAAAAATCATGAATGTTACCAAAATCGGGCATCAAAAGGGAATGCATCTCTATGCATGTATCTCAAGTACGCATGTCAAATGCAATGTCTCTCAGTACTCTTGTACTCATACTTTTAGAGTACTCAACCTCAATGTATCGCATTATCTCTTACTGTGCTCAATACTCAGCACACTGAATTACTCAACAATGTACAATACACGTTGCAGCATGCAACCGATCCCCACACACACAAACACACACACTTATATATATATATATATATATATATATATATATATATATATATAGACAGAGTCGACTGCGCTCACTAGGGGTGTGTGTAGACTCTGGAGGGGCTCCTTCAGCCCTAGCGCTATATCGCTGTGGCGCACCCCAATCCCATAACATGTAATCAATATAACATGTTGCGACGTGCAGCCCGATCCCATAATATCACTCTCACTCTCGGCCTAACTCAGTCATCAAACTCTATAGTCTCTCTATATATACACACACACACAGAGACAGAGTTGACTGCGCTAACTAGGGGTGTGTGCAGACTCTGTAAGGGCTCCTTCAGCACATGCGGCATGCAACCCAATCCCATAAAATGTAATCAATATAATATGTTGCGGCGTATAACCCGATCCCATAATATCACTCTCATCCTCAGACTCTCGACCTCACTCAGTCAACAAACTCTCCAATCTCTCTCACGGGCTCACAATATCATGAATCTAGCCCGATAACAATGATATGATGTATAAATAATAACAACTTATATGAATGCATGAATATGATTGAGTACAAAATACCAATGGAATCGGTGAGATGACAACAAGTAACGCCACTATGGGTCCCAACAATATCGGCATAAAGCCTAAACATGTTATCTAGCATGATTGACAGCTCAATTACTTTATTACATCGTGAAAACACAAATATCAATAAAATAGGACCACTATACAGTACTATGAAAACAATGGAGTCGCAATTCACCGGGTGTACGCCTACACGCCTGTCACCTAGCACGCGCATCACCTCAATACCAATTACACAACACGTAATTCGGGGTTTCATACTCTCAACACTAAGTTTATAAGAGTTACTTACCTCAAACAAGCCAATTCCAATGTTGACCAAGCCAAGCGATGCTCCGAAATGCCATCTCGCGCGTACCGATCTCCGAACTGCTCAAAAATAGCCAAAAGCAACTCAAATACATCAAATAAGGCCCAAAGAAAATAATTCCAAATGATTAAGTTCGAATCCTTAATCAAAACCTAAAAGGGGCCAAAAATCACATTCAGGCCCGTGCCTCGAAACCGACAAAACTCACTAAATCTGACAACCCATTTATATACGAGTATAGCCGTACTTGTTTCACTCAAACCTGGCTCCAAATCGGTATCCAAACTCAAAAATTCATATTATGGAACAGGCCAAATGCCCTATTTTTCCTCTTTAAATTCACCAACAATTTGCTAAAAAAGAAGATGGATTCATGAAATGTAATCAAAATTGAGTGGATAACACTTACCTCGATCCTTGTGATGAAATTTGCTCCAAAAATCTTTTTGTTCCGAAGTCCATAGCTCAATATGTGATAAAAATGACCAACCCTCGAACTTATAACATTCTGCCCAACGATTTCGCATTTGGAGACAAATCATCGCATCTGCGGTCGCCGCTTCTTCGGTAAAAATTTCTCTTCTATGAAAATGGCCTTGCCCAGCAACCCCCGCACCTGCGGATATCAAATTACGCTTTTGCAAAGATTTTTGCACCTGGGCTTCCAATCTTGCATCTGCGCGCATGCAGGTGCGGTACAAAAATCCGCTTCAGTGGTCTTCCTCACCCAGCCTCATCTCCTGCGACTCCACTAACGCTTCTGCGACTATCGCACATGTGCAAACTAGCCGGAAGTGCGGACATACCAGAACCAACAGCAACCAGCAATAACAACATTAAGAAAAATGATCTGAAATCAATCCGAAACACGCCCGAGCCCCTCGGGATCTTGTCCAAGTATACCAAGGAGTCCTATAACATAACACGGACCTATTCGAGGTCTCAAAACACACATAACAACATCGAAACGATGAATCGCACCTCAATTCGAAATCAATGAACTTTGAAACTTCAAACTTCCACAACTGATGCCGAAACCTATCAAATCGCATCCAATTGACCTCAAATTTTGCACATAAGTCATCTTTGACTTTGCGGACCTGCTCCAACTTTCAGAATTGGGATTCAACTCCGATATCAAAAAGTCCACTCCTCGTCAAACTTTCCAAAATTCTAGCTTTCGCCATTTCAAGAAATATTCTATTAGGGACCTCCAAGTCACAATCCGGACGCGCTCTTAAGTCCAAAATCATCCAATGGAGCTAACGGAACCATCAGAAATCCAATCCGAGGTCAAATACTAAAAAGTCAAACTTGGTCAACCCTTTCATATTTAAAGCTTCTAGCTGAGAATCGTTTTTCCAAATCAACTCCGAATAACCTCAACCAACGATTCACATAAATCCTAATACTCATACAGAGCAACTCATGCCCTCAGACAACCGAGCGAAATGCAAATGCTCAAAACAACTGGTCGGATCATTACATCAACCTACAGCTGTAGCTCACCAAAAGCTCCTATGGGGTTTTTGAAAATCGTTAATTGATTATGACATGATGTGGCGAGAAGACAGAATTTATTGGGCTGCATTAATTAAGAGTTAGCTGCTATTTGCTTCTGACCTGCTATAGGCACATTTCTTGTTGGGAAGAGCTTTCTCTTGCTTACTTTCAATGATAGTTGAAAGATGATAGAAACTAGGACTTCAAGGCAATCTGTGTCTTCTAGCCTAGTAAATAGAATATAATAATGCTTCCTTTTAGTTTCTCTTAGTTTTGTGTATGGATGTGCATTCCAGAGGATAGGCAACTTCTGTAATACTTCTTCATGAAAAGTTTACTCACTTTTCTTCTCCTGCTTCTTTCTCTTGTTTCAGACTGAAGTTAATTTTAGATCAATCATGGATCGGCTAACCAGTGCTGCACGTCTCATGATAGTCTCAGATCTTGACCATACGATGGTGGGTTGTTGTAGTTTGTCTTTCCTCCTTGTGCTGCTGTAACTTATGTGAGGCTTTCATTACAGGTTGATCATCATGATCCTGAGAACCTTTCTCTGCTTAGGTTTAATGCTCTATGGGAGGCCAATTATCGTAAAAACTCCTTGTTAGTGTTCTCAACTGGGAGATCACCTACCCTTTACAAGGAGTTAAGAAAAGAGAAGCCCATGCTAACCCCAGATATTACCGTTATGTCTGTGGGGACTGAAATAGCGTATGGTAACTCTATGGAGCCAGATGATGGTTGGGAAGCATTTTTAAATAATAAGTGGGATCGGAAAATAGTGACAGAGGAGACAAACAAATTTCCTGAACTCACCCTTCAGGTACAGCTTATGTTTCGTCATTTTATATATTGCTTCACGAAGTTTAAATTTTGATACCAGAATTGCAAACCACTTTCGGTGTAAAATCAGTTTGTATGCTGGATATAGTTATCGTAATTGATGTCTCATATATCAACCTCTTTTCACCCTTCAGTCAGAAACAGAGCAGCGACCACACAAGGTCAGTTTCTATGTTCAGAAAGACAAGGCTCAAGATATAATGAGAACTCTTTCCAAGCGCTTGGAAGAACGTGGGGTATGATGCCACTTTACACTTCTAGATTATGGCACAATATGATATCCCTTAAAAGTAAAATCGGTTCATGTACCTGTTGTCGTGCTGGAGTGAGCAGAATTTCTTGTAATGTTTCATATCTTTTTGTTCCAATTTTAATATTTCTTTATTGACCATCAGTTGGATGTCAAAATAATTTATAGCGGAGGGATGGATTTGGACATTTTGCCACAAGGTGCTGGCAAAGGACAAGCACTTGCATATTTGCTTAAGAAATTAAAGAGTGAGGACAAGTTACCAAACAACACGCTTGCCTGTGGTGACTCTGGAAATGATGCTGAGCTTTTCAGTATCCCAGATGTTTATGGTGTGATGGTCTGTAGTTTAGCTACTTCTCCGATTTATATTTTATGATCTTATGATTTATTCCTTATATTTTGAGTTCAGAATTGCTCTAAAAATCTAGACTCACTTTGCAGGTAGCGAACGCACAGGAGGAGCTACTACAATGGCGTGCTGCAAATGCAAAAGATAATCCAAAAGTAATTCATGCAACAGAGAGATGTGCCGCGGGTATAATACAAGCAATCGGGCATTTCAACCTGGGACCAAATACCTCTCCTAGAGATTTTACAGATATGTCAGACTGCAAGATGGAGAATTTTGTTCCTGCTTATGAAGTCGTCAAATTTTACTTGTTTTTCGAGAAATGGAGGCGTGGAGAAATTGAGAATTCTGACCTTCACTTATCAAACCTGAAAGCAGTTTGTGTATGTTAAGTACCCTATACCTATTTTGGTATTGTTGTCTTCTGTCGAATGATTGTGGTAATTCTCTCTTTGAGAATTATAGATGGATTCGAGCTTCTTTTCTTTTCATTTTCTTCTTTTTTCTTGTCTTTCTGGCGTGCTATTCAATTATAGATTCTACCTAGATCTTAATTTCAACACTGCTAACAGCCTCTCCTGCTGCCATATAGAGAAAAAAAACTGTTAATTTTCCTTTGCTTATATGACTATAAAGTGACAAAACTGATGAGTTTCCAGTATCCTATGCTCTTCATTTCCTTTCTCTCTCTTTCCTTCAGTTTCTTGTTATTCGGTTGAGTCAGTTGAGAAGGGGTAGAGGCTGTGGGTGGGTTGAACCTGGGTTTTAGTTATTCCCTAATGCCTTTTCTTTTACGACAATCCGAAATTTTCTAACTCTTTTGTTGCTGCAGAGACCATCTGGTACTTTTGTGCACCCATCTGGAGTTGAGAAATCTCTTGAGGACTGCATAAATACATTGAGAACTTGTCACGGGGACAAACAGGGTAAACAATTTTGTATTTGGGTTGATCAAGTGTTACCTACACAGGTTGGTTCAGATTCATGGTTAGTGAGTTTCAAGAAATGGGAGCTTTGTGGTAAGTGTCTTTTGCTTCATTAGATGGTCTTTTATTTTTCTTTCTCCATTTCTCGTGTCTCATTTGACTTGATTTTATACAGTCCAGCTGAAGCTTTCCCCTACACAGATTTGGCTGCAATTGTCTGTGACCGCATTCAGAAAATTCTTCTTACCCCTTCCTTTATGTGCTCATATCATGTGTGGCTCAAGCACTGTTTCATTAGACCTGCCTCTCTTTCTATGAGTGATGTTTGATTATTGTGATTCTGTAAAGGAGGTGTTTTTAATTAACTGCAGCTGAAGATGCGCTACAATTGGGTTGCGCTTTCAGCAGCAGAGACTAGCCCTGTTTTGGAACTTTTGGATGCCTCGAGCTAAATATATCTAACCAATAAAAGAATGGCTCTTTCTACCAAACTCTTCCCTGGCTCCCGTATTCTCACACTAAAATTTGCACAGATAGACGGCTCTGCAACCACCACTATACTCTACTATATGTACACTGATTCTGTGCCTTGCCCAAAGAGATGTTTTGTGCACTTACCATAGTCTGTATCATGCACCTTTATAGCATCAGTGCCAAATAAACCTCAGAAGGAACATTTAAATTTGCCGCAAATAGCATGATGATTGAGGTGTCTATGCTTTTCCATATTTGAGCTACTTCACAGTGGAAGTGTTTTGATGTTAGTATTTGAGCCTCCATTTCTCAGATTATGGTGCACTCCATGTGAACTAGTGCTTCTTAGTTTTTGACAGTTGAAATTTTGTTAAGATGCTCTAGGAAGATATTTTCACCAATCACCCACCAGGAGGTCAAACCAGAAAAAAAGTTGAGTTATAAAAGCACCCTGTTATCCTATTTGATTCCACTGTAGGTTGAGTGCATGTAATGATGTTGGTTCAGAATTCATGTTATTAAGCAGGAGTGCTTTGATCAAGTCTTTAATGGCTTTTGTTTGATCGACCTAGTTGCCAAGCTTCTCTAGATGTTATACTTGCGCTCACCTACTACTCTGTTTTAAGCATTCTCTCAGAGGAAAATTGCCTCTGTATTCATATTTAATCAAGTTATTACAGAAATGAAATGTCTTAAAACAGTGTGGTAGGTGAGCTCAAGTAATTATGAAAATGACTTATTTTCTGCACGAATGTTAATACTTATGTGATCTGCATTTTCTTTCTGTTCAGCACATTATTTCTAATATTGTTTTTTACAATATGTTGTTTCTTGCAGGCGAAGAGCGACAATGTTGCATAACTACTGTCTTGTTAAGTTCAAAGGTGATGTTTTTTACAGGATCATTTCACTTATATCTTACAAGCCAAACCTGTTATAATTTGCTTTTTGCTTCCAGAATTTGACGGTCGCGGATGGGCTCACTTGGACACACGTGCATCAGACATGGATGCAGGGAGCAGCAGCAACTGATTCTGCTGCCTGGTTCTTTTAAAATTGTCATCAGATTACCAACCCTACTGAATAAGCACAAAATCATATTTTAGCTATAAGCATCGATGGCCTCCCTCCCAAATACCCCTGTTTCCGGCCCTCTCTGTTTCTTACCCTGTTTGTTGTCATTCTTCTTTGATGATGAATGTATTACCATTATACCATTTAAATCTGTGAAAATGGCTACTCATTTAGGTAATAATTAGTGTTATCCTTTTTGATATTGTAGCTGCCAAGTAACTAAGAGATTGTCACAAATAGTAAGCGCCTCTGTACATCGTGATATTTGAATTTGGATTGCAACACTAATATAAGTTCTTACTTGAAAAGAAAGTCTTTCTTTAAGCTTGTATTTTTGTATTTTGTTTTTCACATAGCTAACAGAGAGTAGGAAAGACCTAATGGGTTATGTCAGAATTTGAATTCAAACACTTGTGTCAGTGCACTAACATTTGTTAAACATGCAGAGGTAAATTTAGGATTTTCTACAGGGGTAGGACAACAATAGACTGCAAATTGTCGATGAAATTTAGTACTCCCTCTGTTTTATTTTGTGTCTTAGTTTGGATAGGCACAAAGTTTAAGAGAGTAAGGAATACTTTTGAATCTTGTGGTCTTAAATTAAAGGTGTGCATATAGTACCAACAATGCTCTTTTAATATTGTGGCCTTAAACATGCCGTGTCATTCTTATAAGGAAGTGCCCTTAGGGATAAAATGAGTTTGTTGGAATTAAAGGGTTACCAAATACAGAAGGTGACATACTTTTTGGAGCATATTTAAAAGAAAAGTAAGACATACAAATTAAAACAGAGGAAGTTATATACATTTAACCATATAAGTAAGATAACAACGTCAAATTAAAAGTTCATTTTTGTAACTATGCTTTGTTCAATGGTGTTAAACCAAATGGCAGCTCAAAATTAGTCGGTGCCAATTTCAGCTCAAGTCTTGGGTTAAAATTAGCTCACAATCGTTTCTTTGATTGATTGTTATGCATTTGAGGGCAGTTAAGTCAGTTAGTTACAGTTGATGAAGCACATGTTAATTGCATGAAGTGAAAAGAGTCTGATTTACACTAACTCAGAGAGTAGCATAGGTGAAACGAGTGAGTTACAATGGAGTATTTAGTCAACACCAGTTGTATTGCATGAGAAATGGGATATGAATAGTAGTATATTTTAAAGTTCATTCAAAAATTTCACAGAACCTCTCTACTTCCTACCGACACGCAAGAAGCTTCTCAAACTTAAGTTGAATCTTTGCGGTCTTCCGAGATCTCTTAATTCAGTTGCTTCATATCAAACTCATCTGAGATAATGAATTATCTATCAGTTGGTAGCGAAGAAGATTGCCTTCACAATATGACGGAAAATGCCTAAAGTGATTCGATGAGATGGGGAGCCTGCCAAGGATATGCTAAAGCTCAAGGAGCTTGTGCAACAACTTTCAAAGTGGCGACTGAATTGAGGAATTCCAGCTAGGAATTGAAGAAGAAAGTAAAGTGGAGGAAGAACATCATGTACGTAGATTCAGGGGACTGCACCAAACCTAAACACTCCGTTATGATGGATTCTTGAGGTAATTCTCCAGCTTAAGACTCCTACCCTCAGTGCTACCAACCCTTAAATTTTTTCTAGGCTATCTGAATTAGATTTTTTTGAAGTTAAATTAAGAGGATCATGATAGAAGGGAAAAAGGTCTATCTGCTTTGTGATAAAGAAATTGTGTTATGACATATGTGCAAGGGTTCTAAACAGGTTTATTTTCTGAAGGTGGATTTGAGTGGAGAATAGATTGCCTAACTTGTGAGGAACAAGAGGAGTCTAACTCATCTGTTATGTGAGAGCGTCTCTTTATGCCACTCTATGCTATGAATTCCTCTTTAGGCTTCTGACCAATAAGGGCATTGTTGAATCTTCTCATAGTTGATTAAGCTAAGAAGCTAAACACAGGCGATTCACAAGGAGGATTCCACTTCAAGCAATATACGAAGAGGATTTTCTCTTAGTTATGGGTTATGAGTCACTGTACAAGAGCTCGTAATTGGCGAAAGCTATAATAGACTAGTACTTGGTGATTTGATGAATAGCTTAAAAGTGCAATAAATAGCAAAAGATATAAAAGGAATACTAGAGGAGCTCATTAATAAAAGAAAAGGCTTTTAAAATCATATTGAATTGGTAAAAAGAGGACCTTACAACAACAACAACAACAACAACCCAGTATAATCCCATTTAGTGGGGTCTGGGAAGGGTAGTGTGTACGCAGACCTTACCCCTACCCTTGGGGAGAGAGGCTGTTTCCATTCTATCCTTCCCTCCAAGAACTTCCCACCTTGCTCTTGGGGAGACTCGAACTCACAACCTCTCAGTTAGAAGTCGGGGTTGCTTACTATCAGAGCAACCCCTCTTGTCTGGTAAAAAGAGGACCTTGATATGTTCAATTTGGATGATGATATTACGTACAATTTTGGTATAATCATAGAGAATGACTAGCTATTGGGCGTGCTTTACCTGTACCCCTTTCCATCCCTCCAAAATTTTGTATGTTCCAGATCATAAGGTGGTAATTGGCTGCTTTATTGACTGTTCTTC
Source organism: Nicotiana benthamiana (assembly GCA_034376525.1). Taxonomy (NCBI): domain Eukaryota; kingdom Viridiplantae; phylum Streptophyta; class Magnoliopsida; order Solanales; family Solanaceae; genus Nicotiana; species Nicotiana benthamiana. Next base: position 14,943,764 of record CM067338.1, on the reverse strand, counting down.
CTTATTCTAGAATTCTATTTAATTAGCCGACTTGATCCTCATTCAGTTTATCCATGTACATTCCTTGGTTTGCGTTAATAATTTACTTATTCCACCTACTGTAGAAGCTGATCTTCTTGTGTAAGTCTAATACAATAACTTATTCTTATCATGGTAAATTCTGCCTTACCTGTTTAGTTTGGGTGTAATTACGGGTCAAGTCTTTGCTTAATTGATTGAGGCAAGTTTATTCTAGGCGTAGCACCTAGCATGTAAAAGGCGAGTGACTCTTGCTCAACTAAGCAGCAGACATGAGTTCAAGAGGCTGGCCTTCAACTCGACTGACCTGTTCATTCAACCAGTCTCTCAAAATTTTCAGTAAGTTTTTGTCTATTTTGGGTATTAACAAAGGATTACTGGAGATCATCACTGTTCAAATCTTGATTGACACTGGTAGTACTCATAAATTTTTTCTATAGTACGTTTCTGAAGCATTCAAGTGCAATACCATCCCAAAGAACAGTCTGCAAGTGTTGTTAATGGCACTGCTATGTATGTTTCTGAAGCATGTTCTAGATTCCAACATATATTGCAGGGGTCTTTCTCTGCAGATTTTGTTATACCATCTTCTGGGACCAGGTATGTGGAGCTAGGTGTTCAATGCTTGCTGAACCTCGGTGCTATTAAAAAATGAATTTCACTAGGTAATACATCATCTATGCTAGCAATAATAAACATGTACAGGGAGGAGCATATGGTAAGGCGAGGTTTGCAGGAGACGATTTTTCCAAAAACGGGCATAATTGCATATAAGGTATCTGGTAAACACTTATCAGCCTAAACAACCCACAGTACAGCTTCAGTCTTCTGAAATCATTCTTGATAGTGATGGACATTACTAGTTACATAAATTGTTAATAAGGTTCAAAGTTACATCTGGAGAAAATGCTGGATTACTACCATTTAGGGGTGTATTTGACCATAAAGCAGCTCTACAATCTAACAACCTACCTGTAAAGCCAAGACCTTACAGATATCCTACAAGCAGGCCATTAAGGATAAGTGTCACATCCCTATCATCGAAGACCTATTGGTTGAATTAGGTGGAGCTAAGGTCTTACCTAGAATAGACTTGAGGGATAGGTGCAACTAATTGAGCATGTCATCTGAGGATGCTCCCAAATCTGCATATAAACTCATTCAGGGCATTTTTTTTTTTATGTTCAAGGCATTACGAGTATATGGTCATGCTTTTGAACTGACCGATGCACCTATATCCTTTCAGGGTTAATGAATTCAGCTTTTAGTAATGTTTGCGCAAATTTATATTGATTGTCTTTGATGACATTAGTACTAGTTGGCAAGTTGGCAGAGTTAAGCTTGGACTTTATTGAGGACTTGCCTCAATCCAAGGTTGCCTGGGAGCAGGCTACTGAGAAGAGGACCAAGAAGATGATAAGAAAAATGCATAAGCATGAAATGACGAATAAGGCATTTGAGAGCACCCCCTGCCTGCCTTGTTCAATTAGTTCAAGTGTGAAGCGTCAACTATTGCCCTACTTTATTATTTTCTTAGAAGAATGGCACTGGTATATTCCTTAAAAGGGGATTCTCGGAGCCTTCTTGGATAACCTTCTTCTGGTCAGTCAGACTTCTAGTTTCCATCTCTTAAGCAGTTTCTACTAGACCTTTGGCTAAGCAACGAAGAAAGATTGTAGGATGGAGGCTATGACAAGTACAATGCAGACACCTGCTATTGGATTTTTTTTTTTAAACCCCTCCCAAATTAGGAGAATCTATAGTGCTTCCACACTTCCCCTCCCTGGTGACTCGAACCCATGACCTAACGGTCGTAGGTGGAGGTGGATATTATCACAATGAGACTTGGAACTTAATTTGATGTTGTTGGGCGTAGTTTAAATCAAATGAACTAAGGATGGAAAACAATAAAATTTAGAGCTACTTGAATCGAAATATGTCAAATAGATTCATTAGATATAGTTTAATCAAACACTACTATGTAGCATAAAGTCATCACCACATTTTTCCCCTTAATACAACACAATCCACTGTAATGAAGACACAAGGAAAATGTTGATAAAATGTATCATAATATCAGTTTCTTCCCTTTTCTTCTCTTTCAAAACGTCACAGTAATTCCACCAAACCACCTGACTTATGGAGCAAACAACTTTTGGTTTCATATGTTATAAATTGAATACCATTTTAACTCCTCGCGCCAGCGACTTTATCAAGACAATCGCTGGCAGGGTGAAGATAGTGATGGCAAAGGGGATTAAGATGGTGAGGGTATCAGTGGTCAAGGTGGTGACGCCGTTGAAGACCGACCTAGCGACGACACTGGAGGTCGTGATGGCCACAACTAGTAGTTTTCTTTTTGACTTTTTTGTGTATTTTTACCGGCGTCTTCATGAGCCTTTATAAACAGTTGAAATATGAAATATCAAAGTTGTTCCTTGCATTTTCTTCCGTTTCTGTGGTTATTTTCTGTACTTGTATGCTTTTTGCTTTTGTTGTTTTCTTGTTTCGCTTTTTGTCCTTATTGTTTTTATCTTTTCGCTGGTCGTGGCCTTGGAGATGAATTTTCATAGGTCGCACTCCTTTCTTCATTAAGAGATGGCTAATAAGTGGGGATTTGACTACTTATTAGCTCCTTTTAGCTTTCATTTTAGTCCAAAATTATTTAATTATATTCCCGAATACTGATGAAATATGTTTGATTGCAGGAGTATTGAAAAATGAGCTACTTAGATGAAATCCAATTCAGGAAGTAGTGATTTGAACTCAAGGACAAAATCAGGCACAAAGGCTCAAAGTGCGGACCACAGATTTACATCTGCGGTCGCAAATTGTCAAGGAAAGTTTATCAAGGACCAAGTGCAAAGTGTGGTCCACATATGGTATGTGCGACCGCAGAAGCTAAGGGAGAGTAGAAGTTCAGAGAGTTCTCATTTCAAACTCAAAGGAAGTGTGGACCTCACAATTATTGTACGGTCGTAGAAGTCAGCTACGCGGCCACACTTAGAAATGTGTGGTTCGCATAAGATCCCTATGTGGTTGCACCCAAAAATGTGCGGACCGCAAGATATGAGAGATGCGGCCACTTTTTAGAATTGTGCCGACCGCATATAGAATTGTGCGGCGGCAGAACTTCTGAAAGGGCATTTTTGTCCGAAAATTCTAGCTTTGTATAAATAGAATAGTTTCACGGAATTAGGTCAAATTTTGAATATTAAAAGTGCGATGTTTCTTCTTGCTTCTTTATGCAACTTTAGTTTGTTGAGCTACAAGATTATTTAGCTTCAAATCCCATACATATACATTGAGTTTTTGTTGTATATTTAGTGCATATTACTTGTATATCAGGTATACTTTGTAGTTGGGCTAATCTGTATATTTCAGCCCATTTGTTTTTGGCTTTAATTCCTGGTTTTGTTCTCTGGCCCGATTTGGCCCATTTATGTAATTATATTCACTACCCCTTGTAAGAATAAGGGGTAGTCGGATATTTTCATTTCAATCGAGATTATCTCTCTCTCTCTCAAAAGCGCTCTGGAAGCTTCTACCTAACTAACTCTCTCTCATCTTGTTCTTCGATTTCGTCTGAATTTCTTGATGTTTTAATGGTATCAGAGCAAGGACGATGATCCGACGATGCTTTCCTGTATCTTGTTATCTCGGTTGAAGTCTCGTTGGAAATTTTTGGGGGTGTTTTTGACGTATTTGGTCGATGATGATTTCGATCTAAATCGGATGTTGATCTGAGACTTTCATCGTGATATCTGGCTATATCTTCTTCACTCGAACGTTTTGGTTTATTTTTCCGACGTTCTCGAATCGATTCTGGTGAGGCTTCGGATTTTAGGGTTTCTGCTGGATTTCTGCTGTTCGAAACTGGCATTTTTCTGTTAATCGAAGGCCGATCTTCTCCGATCACGAAGAAGGAGGGTAAATCTGTTCCTATTTTAGGTGTTATATGATTTGCATGAAGTTTTTGATACAACTTTAGTTTTTCAACATACTTGCAGAGACTATATTTTGACTTTGAACTCGTTATTATTCACGATTGCTAACATGAGTACTAATACGACTCCTGTTGACCCTACCAGTCTCTTATTTGTTTACTCCTCTGATGTTCCTGGTGTTTCTCTTGTGTCCACTCCGTTCTCGGGTAACGGTTATGGGGGTTGGAGAAGGAAAATGATTGTAGCGTTGTCTGCTAAAAATAAAACTGGCTTTGTTGATGGTACATATCCCAGACCAGACACTAATGTGGCTGAACAAAAGTTGTGGGATAGATGTAATAATATGGTGATATCCTGGTTGACTGCTTCCTTATCACCTCAAATAGCTGAAAGTGTGAAGTATTCTGATACCGCACAGAGCATATGGGCACAGCTCGCAACTAGATATGGTACTGCTAACAGAACCAAAATCTTTGAACTAAAAAGAGAACTCTCTCATACCTGTCAAGGATCTCTAGATGTAGCTTCATATTTTAACAAACTTAAAGGTCTATGGGATCAATTAGGAACAATGTGTGCAAATCATGGACAAAGATGCATTTGTCCTGCCAGAAATGGCATCATACAGGAAGATGATGAGAATAAGGTGTTTCAGTTCCTTGTGTGCCTTAATGAAGCATACTTGGGGGTAAGGAGTAACCTATTGATGATGCAGCCTCCTCCTTCCCTTGACAGTGTCTACAATATGGTTCTCAATGATGAGAAGCAGAGACAAGTCCAGTCCCCTTCTCAGTTTAATCAAGACTATGTCTTTCAATGCCCACACAAACAAGAATCCAACTGGTTTCAATAAGGCCACAGTGCCTAATTCTTCTCATTTCAGACAAAGAGTTAACATTGACCAAGCTAGGGATTCTTTGTTCTGTAGATACTGTAAGAAATCTGGGCACTTAATTGATAAGTGTTACAAGATTCATGGGTATCCACAAAGTACAACATTTAACAAGGGAAGGAGACCTGCTGCTGCTCATCTAACTGCTGGTGTGGATTTCTCTTCTTCTGAAAGAAATATCTCTGTTCCCCATGGAAATCCCCCCGACAGTCATCAACCTGTTCCACACACTGATGGCCAAAGTTCTGTGATACCTGGGTTGAGCATACAACATTATGAACAATTGATGACCCTGCTCCAACAAACTCAGTTAGGGGATTCCATTGCCCAGTCTCCTCCTCCCATGTATGCTGCCAATTTTGCTGGTACTATGCTAACTGAGAGCCCAGTTTTTGATTCCAAATTATGCATGTTAACTCACATTAATTCTGCTACCTTGATAATAGATTCAGGAGCATCTAACCATATGACTTTTAATAAGGATTTACTCTTCAATCTCATACCTTTAACTGTACCCTATCTTGTTACTCTTCCCAATGGATATAAAGTGAAAGTGACATACACAAGATCTTTTGCATTAAATCCATTCATCACTCTTCATGATGTCCTACTTGTTCCTTCTTTCAAACATAACTTGATTTCTGTCCACAAGTTAGTGAAACAGTTGCATTGCATAGTATTGTTCACTACAACTTCCTGTTTACTTCACTTGTTACAGGCCCCTTCTCTGAGGATGCCTCTGGATCTTGGTAAAGAGGAGGCTGGTCTGTAAAAGCTTGTTTGGGTGCCACCTTCATCTTCTTCTAATTGCTGTTCTTCTGTTTCTGTATGCTCTTCTTCTTCTAATTCTTGTAAACCTGACTATTCTAGTAATCAAGCTGTTAGTTTGCCTTTGAATGTAAACATTTTCATGTGTAATAATACTGTTTCCACTGACATGAATTACATTTGGCATTTAAGGTTGGGTCATATACCTTTTGCAAACATGAAACACATTTCTGCTTTTTCTTTTCCATTTGCTTCTAAACAACCTTTTCAATGTTCTACCTGTCCTATGGCCAGGCAAACTAGGCTTCCCTTTCCTGAAAGCACTACTAATACATCTAGACGTTTTCAATTGATTCATGTAGATACTTGGGGACCTTATCATACCCCCACCTCTTCTGGTTCTAGATATTTTCTCACAATAGTTGATGATTTTTCTAGGGCAACCTGGACACATCTGTTAGGGTCTAAAAGCAATGCTTTCTGCATGCTTCAATCTTTTCTCTGTATGATCAAGACACAGTATAATGCAAATGTTCAAACCATTAGGAGTGACAATGCTTTAGAATTGGGATCTAGCATTGCTGGTACATCCTTTTTTAACCAACATGGCATCATACACCAAACCACTTGCCCACATACTCCTCAACAGAATGGTGTTGTTGAGAGAAAACATAGAACTCTTCTTGAAACCTGTAGAGCTTTACTCTTCCAGTCTGGTTTACCTATCTCTTTTTGGGGTGATTGCCTATTAACTGCTACCTATCTTATTAACAGAATACCCTCTAGGCTCCTTCATGGTAAGTCCCCTTATGAAATCTTGCATGGTAAGGCACCCACTTACTCTCATTTAAAGGCTTTTGGCTGCCTTACCTATGCTATTGTCCCCATTTCTCAAAGGGACAAGTTAAAGCCTAGGGCCATTTCATGTGTTTTCCTGGGGTATCCTTTTGCTAAAAAGGGTTATAAACTATATGATCTAAGTTCCAAAAAGTGTTTTGTGTCCAGGGATGTTATCTTTCATGAAACTTCTTTTCCTTTCAAATTGCCTCTTCTGTCACCTCTGTTCCTCCTGTTTTTCCTTCCTCTTTTCATTCTATTCCTCCTCTTGAGCATTCCCCTTCTGAGCAAGACTTCTCTGTTCCAATCTCTTCCTCTCCACCCCCACCTCCTGTTCCAACCTCTCCTTCTTCAAATCCAATTTCCAGTCCTCCTTTCAACCCTGACATCTCCCCTCCTGCTTTACCTTCTTCCACATCAACTGCTGTTCCCAGGAAATCTGGCAGACAGCACAATCCTCATTCTTACCTTAAGGATTATGTTTGCCACCTTCCTGCTTTTTCTGGGTCTTCTTCTTCTCCTCTGGAGACTGAACCCCTTTACTACTCTCAAGCAACATCAGTTCCAGTATGGCAGGATGCCATAAGAAAGGAGTTTGATGCTTTGGATGCTAACTGAACTTGGGACATTGTTCCTCTTCCTTCTGGTAAGAAACCCATTGGCTGCAAATGGGTTTATAAGATCAAGTATAAGGCTGATGATAGTATTGAAAGACACAAAGCCAGACTTGTTATTAGAGGGGATACTCAAATTGAAGGGGTTGATTTTACTGACACTTTTTCTCCTGTGGTTAAAATGTCCACTGTGAAGTGTCTTATTGCAGTGGCTGTTAAGAAGCATTGGAAACTTTTCCAACTTGATGTTAACAATGCTTTCTTGCATGGTGATTTGGATGAGGAGGTTTATATGAAGCTTCCTCCAGGTTTATCTGTTTCTGTATCTTCTTCTGACTCTGTTTCTTCTCCATCTCCCTCTCTTGTTATGTAAGTTGAAAAAATCACTATATGGGTTGAGGTAGGCATCCAGACAATGGTATGTCAAGTTGTCCTCTGCCCTTTATTCCAGAGGCTATAGTCATTCCATGAATGATTATTCTTTGTTTATCAAAGGCCAGCCTGGCTGTCTGGTTATTGTAGCAGTCTATGTGGATGACATTATCATCACTGGGGATGACAATGATGAGCTATCTGCCCTGAAGCTGTTTCTGGATGATCAGTTCAGGATCAAAGACCTTGGGTCTTTGCACTATTTTCTGGGCATTGAGATGTCTGTAGTTCCTGGTAGGATACTCCTTAATCAGCATAAATATATTTCTGACCTGTTGCATCAGTTTGACCGTATGAATGTTTCTCCTGTTGTTTGTCCTTTGGATCTTAATGTGAAACTCCATGCTGATTCCGGTGACATTCTTTCCTCTCCTGATCAATATAGGAGCATTGTTGGTAAGCTCTTATTTCTGACTCACACCAGGCCTGACATTTGCTTTTCTGTTCAGCATCTGAGTCAATACTTGAAGTGTCCCAGAGTCCCACATATGCCTGCTGCTTTACATGTTCTCAGATATCTTAAAGGGTCTATGCATTTGGGTTTATTCTATTCTGACAGTTCTGATTTGTCTGTCCATGCTTATTCCGACAGTGATTGGGCTGCATGTCTAGATACTTGCAGGTCTGTGACTGGGTTTTGTATTCTTTTGGGTGGCTGCTTGATTAGTTGGAAGTCTAAGAAACAGCCTGTTGTCTCTTTATCTTTTGCTGAATCTGAGTATAGGGCTCTCAGTAAGGTAGTTGCTGAACTGTTTTGGCTTTCCCGATTGCTAACTGACCTTAGTATTTCTGTTTCTCTGCCTTTTTCTTTTTTCTGTAACAATCAGGCTGCTATACATATTTCCAAAAACCCTGTTTTTCATGAGCGGACCAAACATATCGAAGTAGATTGTCATTTTGTGCGTGATTTGTTGGCTGCTGGGCTTATTACACTGTCGCATGTCTCCACTTCTCGTCAGCTGGCTGATCTTCTCACCAAAGCACTCCTTGGCACCATTCTGCATCCCTTGTTGTCCAAGTTGAAGGTGGTTTTCCCCTCCAACTTAAGGGGGGGTGTTGAGCTACAAGATTATTTAGCTTCAAATCCCATACACATACATTGAGTTTTTGCTGTATATTTAGTGTATATTACTTGTATATCAGGTATACTTTGTAGTTGGGCTAATTTGTATATTTTAGCCCATTTGTTTTTGGCTTTAATTCCAGGTTTTGTTCTCTGGCCCGATTTGGCCCATTTATGTAATTATATACACTACCCCTTGTAAGAATAAGGGGCAGTCGGATATTTTCATTTCAATCGAGATTATCTCTCTCTCTCTCTTAAAGCTCTCTGGAAGCTTCTACCTAACCGACTCTCTCTCATCTTGTTCTTCGATTTCGTCTGGATTTCTTGATGTTTTCATAGTTTATTTTGGTGATTGAACATTGTACTTTTGTATTTTAATCTTTCAATATGAGTTTTATTATCTTTTCTTCTTTGTTTTCTTCTACACTCACTCTGAGTAGCTAAATTTTTACCAGGGTTGTGACCCAACCATTGTGTGTAAACCTAATCGGTGATTAATTTTATGATTGCTTATGAACGGGTGTTTGTTATTTAGCTAGGTTCATTCTTCAATTGGGAAATTCATGATTGCTGTTTACAATGAAAATGGTAATAACAATTAAATTTGATTATGGAACTCTAAAAATACGTGATCTATTTTTACGCTAGTTGTTAAGCAGTTGATGTTGTATGTATGAGACTTAGAAACAAAATAAGAGTTAAGGATAATGTGATAATTAAACCAATTGGTTAAAATTTGGGGCCTCGAGCTTGTCGATTCAAGGGCCTCGAGGTCGATTCTAAAGCTTGGCTACGAGCTATCGAGGGTGATCGGAGTATGACCAACAATTATAATAGAATAAGTGAAGGCTCTTTATAGCCAATGATAAACAATAAAGGATGAACAATGATGAAGATGATAAATGAAAGCAATAATATCAAGAAAAAGTATTAGAGAGCAGAGAGAATATTCTTGTATATTTTGTGTGGAGCAACTAAAGCAACATAGGTTTACAAAGTGACTAGGATCCCCTTTATATAGAAGGGAAATCCCATTATTGTACAACATGAATTAATTATAAAGATATGGAGATGGGACAATTAGATGACACTAGGCTCTCTTAGTACTAGCTGCGTGCCTTGGGAACTCCTTATTTCTGCCATTACCGCAATCATTACTACTATGAGGTTGGGTTTCGACGACCCTCAAGGGAAGATACTCGGCCGCGAACTCGAGCCTTTGAGGTGATCTCCTGAGGCGCCTCGATGAATAGAAATTGGATGCTCTAATTTCACTGTATACAGATAGCCCACGCATTTCTTTGAGATGAGTGATAAGAAATGATTTTGACACCTGATTCTTCGAACATTCTGTGATGATGTCACATTGATGGTATCACGATTATGACGTAAGCCTTTGCGATAACAGGGGCATCCCATGGACTTGTCTTTTTAGCGTCATTCAACGCGCTGCCGATTCCCATTCTTCAAAGTGAAAATATCGTCGTCGGATTAGTTTACGATAACGCATTGATTGTGCCCGTCGATCCGTCTTTCAAAGGCATTGTTGGCCATACTATCTCCCGTATAAATGGGGGCCTTGTGGTACTATCTTATTACCCAAGTGCCTTTCAACATCTATCCTTTCTTCTCTTCTCATTATCCTCCTCCATTGCTACCCACCATGTTTAGGGTCTATGGCCTTAAGGTTGCATGGCGGCGTTCTTATCAGCCGCGGTATGGCCTTTTGCCCGGGCTTTCCCTTTCCAAGAGAAACTACACTGTCTTGTCGATGTTGTTGTTCTTGTTACAGTTGTTACTACTGTCGTTGTTGGATTAAGGTGAAGATAGGGTGGTCGACTTCTTCCAACTTAGAAGTATGTTTGAACTCTACACCACTCCTCGGGAGAGTGTTCGGACTACATACCGCTACTTGCTCTACTACCCGAGCCTGGTGTCGCACTTCATCCCTTGGTTTTTTCCCTAGGGATAAAATGGCCAACCTGCCATTAAACTTGCATGGCACAATGTCCCAGAATGTGGACTCAGAGTGGCCGTACAAGTAGGGTTGATGCCCGCCGAATCTTTAATCTCTGGCTTCGGCGGGCTATGTCTCTTTTTTCTGTTTCTTCTGCATCACTTTTCTCTTCTTTATCTTCCCACTTTCCTCTTCTTTATCTTTGCCCTCGCAGAAGAGATGAAACCCCAAAGGAGGTGGCGGTCGAAGATATTGCCATCGAGGATGCATGCTCGATAAGATGATGCTTGAAGATGCTGGTGCTGAGGAAACAACCTTGAGAGTAGGCTAGGCTCTAGGCTTTTACTATACGTGTACCTTTTCACTTCTTTGTTCCTGTGTAAGGACCCTTCGTGGGCTTTTTTAATCATATGCAGGGACCCATTGTGGCCTGTTGTAATCGGATGCTTGTGAATGAAAAATGTTCCTTTAATTTGTCTCTCATGCATACTATTTTCCCATTAGTTATGCTTGTGTAGAATCCAGGTGTATAACCCCATCGGTTGGTGCAAATGTCGAGCTCGAATTGGACTGATAAACTCTGGTTGTGGGGACCCTGACTTCGAGTCGAAGGAGAGTAGGGCTTCGAACCCCTAAATCGATACTTAGCCTTTAGACCCTGCAATAACCTTCGAGGGGGGATTCGTTCGGAAGCTTCGAGAATGGAGATTAACTTTAGGATTTTGAGAGCAGTCCCTGAGTAAGGAATAAATTGGGGAGTCAAGAAACTTGTCTTGAACTTAGTGTATATATCCTTAAAGCTTTGTAGACAGATCCCGAATAAGGGTTTACCCGAATTTAGATAGCAACCCGGGACCAAGCCTATATGGGTGGAGTTTAAATGCATATTTCCTTGAAGCCTTAACTCTTTTTTTGACGGAAGTCCCCGAGGTTAGGTACCACCTTGAGGCTTGCATTGATGTCATTGGATTCCTGAAGCCTAACCTTTTTCTAGTGGAGGTCCTTGAGGTCGGGTACCACCTCGGGACTTAACAATGATGTCGTTGGTTTCTCAAAGCCTAACTTCTTTTTGATAGATGTCCTTAAGGTCGGGTACCACCTCGGGACTGGCAATGATGTCGTTGGCTTTTTAAGGCCTAATTCCCTTTTGATGGAGGTACTCAAGGTTGGGTATCACCTTTGGGACTGACAATGATACTGTTGTCTTGTTAAAGCCTAACTTCTTTTTGACGGAGGTCCTCGAGGTCGGATCCCACATTGGTACTTACGATGATGCTGTTGGATTTTTTGAGCCTAACTTCTTTTTTGTGGAGGTCCTCGAGGTCGGGTACCACCTCGGGACTGGCGATGATGCCGCTAGCTTTTGGGTAGGCGGATCATCGCCGTTTTTCCCTATATAGGGTCGTTTCTGCTTCTTTGGAGACCTACCATTTTAAGTAGTTACCCTTCCGTTTCAGCGTTAAGCCTTTCATTCCTTTAGTTTAACGTACTTGTATAGATTCCTACTTTGTTCCCTAGTCTTTCCATAGCCATGACTGCTACAATAGGGTCTATGCGGCAAAGAGAGGATAGTTCCGCCTCCGGTATTTAGGACCATCGAGAGTATATCTTAAAGATTACTTCTTTGTTAGGGAAGAGCATCTTGAGTTAGTGAGAAAAGACTGCGGATGGGAAGAGAAAGTGGTGTTGCAGATATGTTCCCTAGATGAGGGCATCACAGATCGTGCTGATGGATTCTTGCATGTGTACACATGTGTTCGACTTCTCTTTGAAGTACCGGGTTACCTTAGCGTAGATCACCTGTAATTTTTGGAAAATAGTGTTGATGATGAGATTTTTTACGGAGAAGGCTGGGCTTGAATTTACGCTCAGTCATCTTATTAGGTTGTATCAGCCCTTTCATCATCGAGGTGTGCTAACCCTGCGATGCCAGTCGACCACGCCCTTCGTAGTTGATGATGAGGAAGATGGAGATCTGAAATGGATGAGTCAATTCAACCGAGTCTGGACCGCTGACATTATCCCCATAGATCTTATGCTATTCCCTGAGGAATGGAACTATACACGTAGGTGATACATTCTGTGCCTTCGCAGTTTTGTTTATGGCGAAGGCTTGTTTTATAATCATGCCTTTTTTTGCAGCGGTTTTATGGGCGTTGAGCGACGTTTCTGATTTGCTGGATTGGGTTCGGAAGTTGGTGACCCACTCGACTTGTGATGAGCGCAAATGGTGAGCTTTGTCCCGGGGCATATGGGAGGTAAAACATCATTGCGTGTCTTGTGCTATTGTTTCATTTCCCTTCCTTCATCTGGAGAGGCATTTTCCCTTTCTGCATATTAATCTTGCTGTTATAGGCACTGGTGAGCCTTCTGAGGCGAGGCCATGCTCCTTTGGAGATGGGGAAGGGTTGCTAGCTTCTGGGCTAGAGAACGACAATAATAAGTGTGAGGTGCCTTGACAGGGCGATGGAGCTCAAAGCAAGGCGAAACGAGACCGGGGCTTCGAAACTAAAGCATCGTCTAAGCCTGCCGCGCCTGTGGTTCTTAATTCTAGAAATGTGGTTTCTCCGTTGACATTGCCTTCTTTTTCTGTCAATAGTACTTCGAGGGATACTAGAAACACAGGGTTGCATACTTCGAGCGATCGTGCCTCAACCAGAGTTGACTCTTTCAGGGGTGAGGGAGCTAGATTAATAGATGTGCGCTCGGCCTTTGAGGAAGTCCTGCGGCTTCACTTCATGTTGAGTTTCGATGTAGGCCTTCTGAATTTAGCGTCTTCCCTTTGTTATTGGGTTTTCTTTTGTAGGCCTTCAACATGCTTAAATCCAGGTTGCTTCGTCGTGAAGCCAGCCTGCAAAAAGCTCTGGACGAGGAGAGGTCCGTTAGGCTCCTTTGTGGTTAAAAGGAAGAAGAGTTGGCACACTTGTGAGGTGGAACAGATCTTGAATTATGAGAGCTACATGAAAGAGCAGGTAGTTTTCCGTCCCAAGTGAGTATGCGTTCTGACTTCTAGCTTCTGAGGCTAATACTTTGTTTATCTCTATTGTTGAAAAGGACAGAGGCCCTTGAGTGTTTTCGGGATGAAGCCTTCCAAGCCAAGAGTGAACATGATGAGGTAGGAGCTCAGGCGGAGGTTCAGGCTTTAGATGAGAAGGTGCCCTGGCTAAAGTTCCCGCCCTTGAGGTTCAACTCAGCTTAGCTTGTGACAATGCTTTGGTTTAAACGGATATGATTACGAAGCTCGAGTCCGAGCTTTCGAATGTTAGTGCTGAGATCATTGATGTTTGGGTTGGAGCCGTATTGAGCCGAACTAAGGCTGATCAGGAGATGGCGATTTATTTAAATGACGCTACCGATGCTCAAACTGTGTTGAGAAGAGTACTCGACCGCGAAGAGAGGATCAAAGAATATGATCGTTGTAAGTCTCGACTGAAGACACTCGAAGAGATCTGTGCGAGGGGTTTTGTCCTCTTGAAAGAGTTGGCACGAGCAAGGGCGGATGAGCGTGATGCTCAGTTATTCTATCCTACATCGAGGAAAGCGAAGATGAGGCCGGCAGGCTGTAACTCCTAGGGAAGGGCGTAGATTTTTCCATATGTATATAGTATTTTCAAAGCATGTTTGTAGATGGAGATTGTGTTTTATTTCATATGTGTATAAAAGAAAACCTCGTGGATTTACTTCTTCTGTATCCCCATTTGTCTTGAATTTGGCCCGGGTGAGTTGGATTTTTCAGTCAATAAGCATCCTTAGATTCGCGATATGGCTCTAAGGCTCATCGGGCTAGCCCGTAGGCTTTCATGTACTCGGTCGATGCAAACTTTTAGTATATGTTAACGTTTGAGCTCTTATTCTTTTGTTTTTAGACATGTTTTGATCAAGTGTTTTGGCTTTTAGTCTATGAGCCGGGTTTCGACTCGAACTCATTTGCCCTCAAGTTTTTGTGTTTGCACAGGCTGGCGATAATGTCTCTTGCGCCTTGGGTCGAATCGACCTTTTGTGTGTGTGGCCATGAGGCTCATTAGGCTGGCTACAATGGCTCTTACGCTTTGCCCTTAGGCATATGTAGTTAACTATTTTGGGTTAAGTCATCAATTCGGGTTCTGACTCGAGCTCATTCGACCCTCAAGTTTTTGGAGTTGTGTGGGCTGGCGACAATGTCTCTTACGCCTTGGGCCGATGTGGCCTTTTATGTGGGCTGGCTATAATGGCCCTTACGCCTTGGGTCTAAGCGACCTTTTATTGGCTTTATTTTCCCTAGCTAAAGATTTTTTGAAATAATTTTTTCCTGCTCTTCGACGGTTTAGAAAGAACCTCAGTTACAGTCATTTTGTGCCGATGATTGAGCACCTCGGGAGGTTTGGCTCGGAGGCTGAGTATCTCAAAGCCTTTGAATTGGAGCTGACCTGGTTGAAACTCTTTTGCCTATGTCGAGGGTAGCCTGTTTAACCAGTTCTTTTTGAAGTAGGTTCAAAGTAATTGAAGGCTTGTGATTTTGTAGCGACGGTCGGGCGTCCCCGAGTCGCGTTAGTTTGGCTGGTACAGCCTTATGACGGTAGTTATTTGTACTTGGCCAGAGCCATTTTTGATCCCCGAGTGAAGTAGTTTAGGTGTCTATATCGAGGGTATGCCTTTTAGGGGTCTTACAAGTTCGATATATAGCCTTAACTTTGAGATCGAATTTATGCTTTTAGTAAGGTCTTACAAATTTTCATGCCTTTAAGGTCTTACAACTTTTAGATACTTGGTACAAGTATGGTTCATGTCTTACTTGAGATCTTACAGATTTTAGATACAAGTATGACTCATCCCTTGCTTGAGGTCTTACAAATACTGGTGTTGCCTTATGCAGGTCTTACGACACTGAGTATGCCCGCTTGGGGTCTTATGGCTTCGTGGTTTTTAATGAATGATGATTGGCGATAGTCCCCGAGTCATCGGGGGTATTCTGGCTTGGGAGCTGTTACTCGTAAACTTGGTATTTCCTCATCGAGGGCTTACGATTTCACAGACTCTGACCCTAAGGTCATAAGATGCTTGAGATTTTGGCGCCATATTATCCGGGACACTTTCGACCTTAGATATGTTTCATGGGTTTAATGCTGCCTTGTTGAGGTCTTATAAGTTTGAAGTCCTAACCCGAAGGTCGTTCAGGTGTTGAATTGTTGATGCCAGTCCCTGAGTGTTCGGGTCATTTTCGACGGAGGAGTTGCTATTGCGAAAATGTCGAGTTCCTCTTGGAGTATGAGATGCTTTGATAAAAGGTACTTTTCGATTACTTAGTACAAATATACATCTTTTTACCGTCGGGGGCTGGCTATATGAGCACGATTCATTTGACTGTTTTGCCAGGTACATCATTTTCCTATTGGGATCCTATTTGAAGTTTCTTGGCTTATTCGAGTAGATCACCTTCCTGAGGGATGCCTCCTAGTGTTCGAGGTCGATTGTAGAAGAAACCTTTAAAACTTGTCGAGTCTTCCTTAAGTAGCATGTGGATGTTTCCTCATTGAAAACCTTGCCAATAAAACCATTTTCGGGATAAAAACCCAGTCGAAGGAAAAGATTGCAACAGATGCTTTAAAACCTTAAGGTATTTGGGCTGGGTTAGCGCTTTGATTGCTTCGATCAGACGCCTGCATAAGGGTTAGTGTGAAATATAAAACGAAAAGGGAGATGGCTATGCCTTAGTATGAGATGTGCCGGCGATAGTTTGAGGTCTGATGTGTCCCAGTTGCTTGTGATAAGGATGCGGTACGGTGTTTTATTTGTTTGATCGAGCTTAATCAAAGATGTAGTTTGATTACGCTTTGGCTATTTTGTGAGTAGAGGTATTGGTGTCGCTGTCACATCGTGCATTGCGAGCATTTCCCTTTCCACATGCTATTCCCCGTATATGGTTTTAATCTTGTCCTTTGTCGGGAATTTCATTATTTGATGGAGGGTGAACGGTACTGCTCTCATGCAGTGTATCCACAGTTGCCCGAATAAGGCATTGCACCTCATGTCTCCTTCAATGACATGAAATTTGGCATTTTGGGTCATTCCGGCATCATTGACTAGGAGGGTGATTCCTACTTTTGTTGTTTCACTTGCCATGTTGAATCCGTTGAGGACTCGAGTGGCGGACATGATTTGGTCAAGCAGTCTGAGCTACTCTATTACCCTTGACCTCATAATGTTGGTCGACCAACCTAGATCCACAAGTAAACATTTTATTTGAAATGTATTTACGAGGAAAGAGATTACCTGTGCGTTATTGTGAGGTAAGACAAGGTCTTAGTGTCCTTTTCACTGAATGTGCGGGCATCTTCGGGTATGTACCCCCGAGTTCGCTTTTCTCTAGTGATGGATATTTTTTCCTTCTTATCATCGGTTCCTGCGAGCATCGATGCCTCCCAAGATCATGTGGTTAACATGTTGCGGCTCATTCATTTCGTTCTTCTTTGCAGCCTCTCTTTCCAGAACTGATTTTTGGCCCGGTCGCTTAAGAATTCTCGGAGGTGACCTTTATTAAGTATCCTGGCTACTTCCTCTTAGAGCTGGTCACAATCCTCAGTCCTGTGGTTGTGCGTGTTGTGAAACTTACACACTAAGTTATGATTCCTTTGTGAAGGATCCGACTATACATGCTTGGGCCATCTGGCGTCTCTAATTTTTCTGATGGCGAATACGATGTCTGACACATCAACGTTGAAGTTGTATTCTGAAAAGCAGGGTGCATCCGCTGGCCCGTATTATTCCTGTAAAACCCTACTCTATTAATCTGTCCCCGAGGATTCTATTATCGGTCCATCCTTCGATAATTGCAAGGTGGGTTATGCCTCAGGGCGTTCTTTCTGTCTTCGGTGTATGGCTGATATCTTTCTTTGTTTGGCTTTGGATCCTTCACCAATAGCTGGCTTGGGTATACTGAGCCCGAGGGGGCTCCCAGATGGTCATCTTCGACCCTGATTTTTGACTGGTATCAGTTGTGGACGTCCGACCAAGTCACAGCGGGATATTCAACTAGATTCTCTTTCAGCTGCTTCGAAGCCATCGAGATTTGCTCATTCAGACCTTGAGTGAAGGCCTGCAACGCCTAGTCGTTAGAGACCAATAGTAGTTCCATTCGCTCTATTTGTAATCGAGATATAAATTCTAGCAGCATCTCGTTCTCCTTGCTTGATTTTGAAGATGTCAGATTTCCTTGTGGCTACATTGATGGCCCCGACATGTGCCTTTATGAAGGAATCAACCAACATGGAAAATGAGTCTATAGAGTTTGGGGCGAAGTTATCGTACCACATCATTACCCTTTAAGAACGTGTTTCTTAGAACTTTTTCAGCACGACGGACTCGATCTCTTCATCCTTCAGGTCGTTGCCCTTTACTGCATAAGTGTAAGCGGTAATGTGTCCATTGGGGTTCGAGGTACCGTTATATTTCTGGAGATTTGACATTTTGAACTTCCTTGGAATAGATTTTGGGGCCGCTTCCTTTGGGAACGACTTTTGTATGAACTTCTTTGAGTCCACACCTTTCAAGATCGGGGGCGCTCCTAGAATCTGATTGACCGTGGAGTTGTAAGTCTCGACCTTCTTGTCATTGGCTTCTATCATTTTCTCGCCCGATTCGATCCTTCTGGTGAGGTCCTCGGGCATCTTCGCAATGACAAGATCGGCTATTGACCCGTTATTGCTCGATCTCTCTGGTACCTATTCGGTAAGGGTGTTGCCCCCGGTGTTACCGTGCTAGATGTTTTTTGGTAACTTTACAACTGAGCAATAGCTAGTTGTTGTGCCTGCAACATTTCAAAAATAACATGAAGGCTAACCTCCCTTTCTTCCCTAGTTGGGGTTTTCAAAAATAATTACGTGAACCACCATACTAAGCATCCAATAGGAACCCCAAGATCTGGTTTAAAAAAATTTACAGGTGGGGTTGGAGAGGGGGAGGGGGGATGGGGTGTGGCGAATGGGTGGTGCTGAAAACGAAAAATAGAAAAATAGAAAATTAAAAATACAAAGAAAAAAGTAAAAAGAATTTTTAGGGGGATTTGCACGGAGGGAGGGGTATGGTGTACGGTAGTGTAGAAAAAAAGTGAAAAATTATTGAGGGGGGTTTTTTTTTTGGGGGGGTGGGAGGGAGGGGTTAGGATGGATGGGTGGTACAGAAAAATAAAAAAGATAAAAAAATTAAAAACACAAAAATTAAAAAAAAACATAATTTTTTTTGAGGGGGTTTGCGCGGGGGAGGGGGGTTGGTTGGGTAAGGGGTAGGATGGGTGGGTAGTGTAAAAAACAAAAAATAAAAATACAAAAATAAAAAGTAAAATAAAAAAAATTATGGAGTTTCCGCAGCGGGGCAGGTAGATGAAAATAAAAGATCAAAAAATTAAAAATACACAAAAATTTCGAGGCAACTAACTAAATTTTTAGATAAGTAGGGTTGAGATTCTTTTGTGTTAGGTGAGTTTCATAGGTTGTATTTGGGCTACTTAATGGGTTAGATTGAGTTATAAAAATAATGTGTTAAATTGAGCTCAACCTAAATTAATTCATGAGCTAAAATATCACAGCCCAACCCATTAATCTCTAAGCGAATTGGATGGATTAGAGCTCAAATTACCACTCCTAACTCTAAATTGACAAAACATATTTCAGATAGTGTTTGTAATAACTTACTTTGCTTTAGAAAGCTACCTGACACTAGTAACATTAGCTTCAGTTTTATGAAGGCCATTTTGATAACTTTCTCGAGTTTTTGACCAAGATTGTCCCTTATCTTTATGGATAGGTTGATTTTGGTCCTTCAAATATAACTTTGACATATTTAGTCCCTTAAAGTATGCTAAGTAGAACATCTTTAATCTTACTAACACAACGTGTTCAAAAACTAACAGTGTTACCCAACTCTGAGTCATGAAGCAAATCTTCTACTTTGAAGCAAAATGTTTCCTCTTCTTTTTATTGAATACCGCAAATTATTACTTTAACTTCTCATTTTAGATAATGTCTTTTAAAATTTTGACCTTGAAAATATCCCATTCTATTCCAGTTTTCAATGAGAAAATGACATTGTATAGTCGTTGTAAAAATAATAGCCGAAAAAATATATTAAATTTTTATATTTTTTTTGCGTATATATACATTTAAAAATTTCGTTTAATTTTTTCAAATCAAATTTGAAAAAAATAGAGCTGCCAGGACCACTTCTAGGAATATTATTAAAGCAAATAAATAACTAGGTTGTATTATTATTATTTTTAGCCCATATTAGAAACTATTTATATCTGTTAGCCAAAAAAGTATATAAAATTTGTAAAAATTTTGTATATTAACATACAAAATATATATATACAAATTTTATACATTATTTTAGCTATTATTTTTACAACTACTATACAATGTCATATTCTCATTAAAAACTAGCACAGAAGGGGTTTTTTTAAAGTTAAAATTTTAGAAGACATATCTAAAAATGAGAAATTGAACTGATAATTGTGTTATCTAATAAAAGGAGAGGAAACATTTTGTTTCAGAGCAGAAGATTTGTTTCATGAATCAGTAGTTTTTGAATATACTGCGTAAGTGAAATTAAAGGTGCTCCACTTTATCATACTTAAGAGACTAAATATACTTAAATTTATATTTAAAGGACTAAAATAGACCTATCACAATATTAGCCAAAAGCTCTAACTTTCTCATTCATTCTTATTTAACAATACAATATTTGCAAAATTGCTTTCTTCACTTATTAGATACGTTTATGCTTGCTGAATGAGACAATGAGTTGACGTCGGACTTGCATCCATCTTCTATGTGGGAAGGCCAAAGACCCTATTAATGTGCCTCATATCTATATATATATATATATATATATATATATATATATATATATATATATATATATATATATATATATGGGACTAATAGGCACCTTCAATGTTTGTATTCATGTCAGATCTAGTAACTGAAATACGGAATGTGTCTGACTTGAGTTTCTTCCTTTTATTATAGGCTTTGAGAAAAGGTCTCTATGTACAGGACGGTGTTCTTCGTGGGCAACTTGGATGGCATGATATCTACACTTTCAGATAAAAAGAAACATAGTATATCTTGACAGGCAAGTTGCCGGCTGCTTCAACAAACTTCATGGTAATTAATGCTTATAAAAAGAAAACAACACATGATTCTTTGTTAACAAAGCATCAACAACAACAACAACAACTGAGGTCTGGGGAGGGTAGTGTGTACGCAGACCTTACCCCTACCCTACTGTTTCCAAATAGGCCCCGGCATCCTTCCCTCACTAGACTTTTAGCAAAGCATCAGTTGGTGCCAAATTTTACCACACTAGACATTTAGCACTTTTCAGCGAAACACGATCTAGTTAAGGTATTTGGTTATGGAAAGAATTCAGTTTTGGTTTGCGAGCTTCTGTTTGATGTCTACCATCAAGATATAATTGCTCTTCATTAGTGTTTCAGTGGAAGGCCCTTGTTATCTGTCTATTTTGTAGTGAGTTTAATTGCAATTGTTATTAAATTAAGTGATTGTTGCGATTATATATGGAGATAAATATGTTGGCTTTGAACCTATACTTTAACCCTATTGTACTATTTCATTTATTGACTTATTAGAATTTCATTACAGAAGCACCTCAACTCACTGTTGCTAAAAGCAGTTCATGAATATCATGCAATTGTGTTATTCTAATAGGGATTTACAGACTCTTAACAATGTCTTTTATTTGTTCACGAAAAGAATTTTTGATACTTAGCTTTTGGTTTTCCACATTTGTCACCTCTAATATGTGTAGTGGGCACTCTCACTTTTCTAACAACAACAACAACAACAACAACCCAGTATAATCCCACTTAGTGGGGTCTGGAGAGGGTAGTATGTACGCAGACCTTACCCCTACCTTGGGTAGAGAGGCTGTTTCCAAATAGACCCCCGGAATCCTTCCCTCCAAAAACTTCTCACCTTACTCTCACTTTTCTAACTGATGATTAATTCTTTTGCTTATGTTTTTAGCATAATTTTTTTAAGCATAAATTATATCATACTATCCATTCAACAGTTCTTCATGGCTTTCGTCAAAGATGTGTCTACACTCTAAAAAACAAAACTCTCCCCTCTTAAAGATCAATAACTTTATCACTGGCATGACAAGAAAAGGGTACCCAATGCATGAATTATCCCGCGTCTATGCAGGATCCGAAGATGGGTCGAACCCGTGATCTATTGGTCCCACGAAAATAATTTTATCGTTGCTCCAGCGGTCCCCTTCCCAGGCATGTCAGAGAAGTTAATATCAGATCCCCTTTTGTTCTTAATAAGTTTAAATCGACCAAAACATAAACTTTGTCCCAACTTTTGGAGTCAAAATGCTAACATACAGTAGAATATAAACTCTGCTAGTTACATGTTTCTTGGTCGTAAGTTGGAACGAAGGGACTACTAATTTCTCACCCCTACCAAATCTCCAAGTAGTTTTTTCTCAAAGTAATAGAGGGAGTATTTTTCTAGTTAGACTTCTATCAATGGAAGGAAAGAATCGTCCCTTCCTATTTATTTGTTTGCCTTGTCTGATAGAAAGAAAATTAGACCCCAAAGAGCTTTATATCCACTGTAGTTTTTTCTTTTTTTTAATCATCACCATTGATTTTTCCCATAGTACATGTTCCTGAGCTCTGGGGCCTTTTGAACAGGGCGGATCTACCATGTAAAACATGGTTCACGTTAACCCGTGATCCTTGGGTTAAAGTATAGATAGTACATAATTTGGCAAATATATATATTTGATGGAACCTGTGAACAAAAGAGACCCAGCGGTACACTGGTTTTGGTCTCTTATTTCCAATAGCCTATGGTCAGGGATCAAATCCCCTACCAACCTTTTTGTTTAATTTAAAAACAAATAATAATGCACCCATCTTCCGAAAATCCTAGATCCGCTTCTGCTTCTGAATGTGCAACTAATTCAGGTTTGACATGCTCAGACATGCAAATGTAATCTTTGGCTTTTTAAAAGTGAACTCTTGTGTCTCAGTTCTTTGGAAACTGCTGCAAACATGAAAAGTACAATGGAACCAAAATTTTGAAGGAGTAATCATGAATATGATCTCCATCTCAGCATCTGTGGGAATATTCTACATACAGTTCATTGTTGTTTCTAGTTTCTAGTAGATATAAAAATTTACAACTATGCGTAGAGGTAAACAGAAAAACGAAAAATTAAACTTCATCAGGCACTGCAGCCAAATCTTCTTTCCTTGTGCTGCAACTTATATCAGAATCAGGTACCTCTATAATCAGTGGAAGCTGCATAGACTAGTTCTTTAGTTTGAAATGAACCATCATTTGCATCATCTAAGCACCTGAGTGAAGCTTCATCCTCCGCAAAGATATGTATGCCAGGAGCCGGTAGCCAAAAACCATAGCTAGTAGTATACATACTTCCTTTACACCGCTTCCTACTTTAATCCCGTCCAACCAGTCATTTTTCTCCTTATATTGAACCTTTAGAAGGAGTTTGTATGTCTGATAGTTATAGGATAGGTACCGCAACCATGATATAAATACTGGAACTTTCTGCAGGATTCAAATCCTATATCAGAACTTCAGATTCTAAGGTAAATCATTTCAACGTGAGAGCATAGTGCATCCTTACCTTTACGAAATATCCACCAGCTAACATAAAGGTCATTACAGTGACAGAGGCCAAAGTGGTTGCCTTCTTTAAATCCATTAGTGTAGCCCCTATTGCTAGTCCTAATCCCTGCCAACAATGAAGTAAGGATTATTCAAATTACCAAGGTAGGGAAACAGTTAGTATATACATGAAAAGAAGGTAAAAAATGGAATACCTGAGCTGCTACAATGCAGAGGAAAGTTGTAAGCACAGTTAGGAAGAAGGCATCAGCTTCATGTTTCAATCCTGCCATGAAATATACCACTAAAAGGAAGAGCACTGGCAGTATAAGATCCAGTGGAATATCACTGGTGGTTCTAGCCAAAAAATATGCACTTAATCTGTACATGTCAGCAGATCGTTCCTTGTTCAGCATTGCCCTTTCTTGTGGAAATGTGAAGATTGCTGTGAAAACTGGAAAAAAACCCCAGAACACGGCAATGAAGAACAGCAACCCCGACTGCAATGAATTTCGCATTTCAGTATTGGTGCAATTATGCTACTAGTTATTAGAAAGGTTTCGTAAATACTTCCTTTTGCTTCTTTAGGACTTCTAATTTGATTCAACATGAGATTCTCTATTCATATATGTGTTCTTGGCATGGATTCAAATAGAGTTTCTAATTGAGGTTCTTGGATAGTCCCTATTAGTTTTAGACTTATGATTTTTTGTTAGAAACCATGAACATCGGGATGAATGATACAATCTCTGTAGTCTTAGAAATTAGCTTTCATTTAAGAACCTAATATCAAATCCTTTGATCATGTTGTGCATACAAGAGTAGAGCCACATACCTGTTCTTGCATTTGTTTAGGACTATCACCACCAGACTGCCACCAGAGCATACCCAAGATAAGTGCAGTTGCAATTACTTGAGTGATTCTCAACCAGCTAAAATAATCATACCGCCGTTCTTTAAGTCCTCTCCGAAATAATATGGAATATTGTTCACACCAGCTTGCTCCCCATTCTCTCTTTATAGAAAAGACTTTAGACTTCAACTCTTCATCAATCATCGATGGGGCCATAAGTTTCTTTTTGTCACTCTCAGCCACTTGTGTCTCGTAGGCTTCCACTAGATACTGTTCAGGGAAAATGAGAAATTAATAAATCATAGACATATGAAAAGCAGGATTCATACAAACAAAGAAAGAAGAGAAATAAAAAACATTAAATTCATGCATGTGATTGCTTGAGGTCTTTTTTTTTTCGATTGTGCATTAAGTTTTTGGGTAAGAAATGCAGATTTTATTCACCTCATGCACAACTATTGGTGTTGGCTTTCCATTTCCTGTTTCTCTGTCTGAATTCCCGATCTGTACTCTGTCCTCCAACTCTGATGGAACAGAAACATCATTAAGGTTTCCATTTGCAAGGTCTAGCAGGAACTCTGCTGGATTCATTGAAATCAGAGGCGAACATCCTATAGCTGAAAAATAGACCATTGCTTCAGATGCCTTCCCAAAATAGAGTAAGCTCCCTTTGCCAAGAAGAATCAACTTATCAAACTTGTGGAAAAGTCTGCTGGATGGTTGATGGATTGTTGTGATCACTGTCTTTCCAGTCTGTCACAGGATTGGGACAAAATTAGGTGCAAAGTGCCTCAAAAGGATTAGGTTGGATACCTTTTAACAGGAAAACATATACTCCCTCCATGATGAAGTTAGATGGTCTTGGATAAAACAGTGAGAAATGTTACCTCAGCTATATCGTGTAATATCTCAATCATCCTTAAAGCTGTTGTAGAGTCCAAACCCGATGTGGGTTCATCAAGGAACAGTAGGGATGGATTAATTATGATCTCATTTCCGATACAAACACGCTTTCTTTCTCCCCCTGAAACTCCACGAACAAAGGAGCCACCAATCATGGTATCTTGGCATCTGTAAACACCACATTCCTCATTAGCTTACACTAAAGAAATTATGCATCTTGTTGTTTGTCAGTCTAAGGTTATTTGTTGTAAAATATGCATTTTTTAAAGTATGACCATCTATACATTTGTTAGATGACTGAAAGTTGCCTTAGTAATGACCTCAAGCTTAATGGTTACCTGCATGTCATGAAAATTAGAGAACTTGTCAAGTAGAGAAACAATTACCTCTCTAGTCCCAACTCGTATATCACATCTGTGGCTCTTTTTTCTTTCTCCTCCTTTGTCAATGTCTTTGGCAGTCGTAGGCGAGCTGCATATGTTAGTGTTTCTCTCACAGTCAAATGAGGAAATAGTATGTCATCTTGAGTCACGAATCCTATCCTGCCAAAGTTTTCACATCCATGTTAGATTCTGTGTAAGTTTTTTCCTTGAACTCCCTTATGTTTTTATCTGCATAGGCCGATACCTTGATATCTGACTTTAATCTATGATGCAATCAGATTCGTTTAGCTCGAACTTAGATGTCAGTTTGTTTAAAGTGTGGTTCCTGTGCATATTTTTTAGTAAAGCTCTTGTTTTTGCTTCATAAATAACAGATGAGATGATCAAAATCTCTGTCGGCGTACTCTTTCATGTGCTTCTTCTCTGGCAACTAATTTAAATATGAGGTGCATGATAGTTCCAGCAGTAGCATCCCATAATGTTTATTATTAAAAATTATTAGCTTCTGTTAAACTACATGAGCGTTTGTTATTTTATGAGATTGGAATTATCACGAAAAATATGGCATTGGTATTGTGTTCTCAAGATTTTCTAGTGTATACCACTTGGTGAATTCTGGAGTGTTACCTGCTCTTTAGAAGCTTTGAGTATGGTTGTTCATTGTAGGTGATTGAGCCTCCTGTTGGCTCTTTTATTCTTCCTCCAAGCAGGCTGAGGAGCGTAGTCTTTCCACTTCCAGATGGCCCCATCATGGCCAAAACTTCTCCTGGATCAACAGAACCGCTGATTCCGGTCAAAATTTCCTTTTCTCTTGTTGATGTTACTCCTTTAATAACCACCTTGTAGCATACCTCAGTAAACTGCGGAGTTTGTGAAAGGAATAATCTGAGATCCATCTTTTTAACTTGAGAATAAGTTTATGCAGCTCAATTTAACTTCCAAAAAAGATGTACAGAGTATGCTTCTACTTCTAGTCTACATCTTTTATGGTCAGGATTTTCTTCTATTTCTCTTCCTACTAAAGCTGACGCCGTCAAGTATTTGTGAATCCTCAGCAGCTGACTGCTGAAGGTGAGGTCAACTGGATCCTAGGTGCTGGTTCTGTAAACTAGTTTCTGTGTTTGCGTGCATTTTGTGAACACTTTTAAGCTTCTATAGTGTTGTTGTTTGTTAAAAGGGGAAGTCTTGTACAAAAATACCACATGAAATGAGATTCTGTACAAGACTGAACCTGACATCAAATATTTGCCATTTTCAAAGGGTCGCGTTGATCTCAACATAAACCTCCATCCTTGCCTGTCCAAATACATAGTATCCGATCAATCCGTGTGCATGCAGGGGAGATGGGGGTTTGACACAGCGTTACACATGCTTTGCTAGATAAACCAAAATTCAGAAAGCTTATTGAGTTTTTTTGACTGCCTGCATTTTGAGCTTAGGTTCACCTTGAGGTATATCCGTAAGGTAGGTTCTGCTTGAATCTTCATCTTTCTTGTGCCAGCTTCAATATCTTCAGCTGCAAAAAGTACATGTATAACTTTTGATCATGAAGTCCAGGCTAGATGATTTCTCATTTATTTACTTCCTACCAAAGAAAAGCATATTATCACTTTTCACAACTCGAGAACAAGATTTACTACTACTCATATTAACTTCTAATAGCAAAATACCCTTTTTATTCTTCCTTTTTTTTTCATTCTAGATTCAAAGCTCTCTCTGCTTCTTGAGCACACTTCGTTTATCCTGGATTATTATTCTAGTTATCTTTTCATTTTTGTTCTTCTAAGTAGTGGTGTACATAGGCCGGGTTGGTTCGGATTTTATAATTACCAAACCAAACCAAACCAATTGTGTCGGGTTATTAAATCTAAAGATCAAACCAAACCAATAAAACTTGGGTTTTTCAATGTCGATTTCTCTCGGGTTTTCTCGAATTTTCGGGTTATTCGGGTATTTTTGGATTTTTTTTGCCGGTAAAATCTTCGTAGAGCAAAACATATAACGTATGCTCAAAATATTACTTTAATCCTAGTAAGATACAACTATATAAAGTATTTTCCAAGAAAACAATACAAAATATGAGATATGTCATGACATTATACTAAAATATTCAACAATAAAGACAATAAAATTATATAATATAAATATTGCTAATTAAAAAGTCATAGTAAAAATAAACATAATCTAAAAGCACTAAGTCATGCTAAAATAATAGACTAATAAGGAGTATTAATTACACGACTAAAAGCTAAAACAAAATAAAAATAGGTTATGCATTTTTATCTAAATTATTACAAAATAAAAATAGACAATCAATACATTCTCGTTTGTAATATTGAATTGAATGTATTTTGTTAGCATTAATATTTATTGTTAGCATTATGTAATTTACTAATATTAATGGCTATAAAACTTATTGGAGCAATCAAAAGTTCTAAGTCCAACTTTGAAATAATACCTTAAAAGATAAAATTATGAAATTTTTTAAGAAATATTTAAAAACTACATTACAATAAGTATATTTATATATTAAATATATCTAAAATTTCTATATATGTAATGTCGGATTGGTTTGGTTTCGGTTTGACTTTCTTTTGTTAAAACCAAACCAAACCAATTATGGTCGGGTCTTTTTTTTCCAACACCAAACCAAGTCAAACCAAACCATAATCGGAATTTTTTTTCGGTTTGACTCGGATTATCGGGTTGGTGCGATTTGTCGGTTTTCTTTGTACACCCCTACTTCTAAGGATAGAGTTTACAATAACAATGGTGTATTTCAAATGTCCATCAACTAGATTGATATGAAAACTGAAGACTAGCATGCATACATAGACCATATCAAATGGCAGTATAGGTGCTATTAATATTTGTAGACATATAAGCAAAGGATGGGGTGACCTTGTGGCGAAAGCGAGTAGCATTTGCCTAAGGGCATGGGACGAGTATTTTAAGTAAAAGCAAGTGAAATGTGGTGTATTATGGAGTTAGTATTTCTCTTTGCCAAGACTTCGGAGAGGAAAAAATGTTGCAGATAAGTTACTTCCTCAAAATTCTGTAACCATTATGGGACCTAAAATGCAAATGAGTTTTCCAAAGAATTTAAGAACTGCTAACGTTTGGGTGTATTTATCAGTCCATGATATTAACCGAGAGGTTGCTCTGATGGTAAGCAACCTCCACTTCCAACCGAGAGGTTGTGAGTTCGAGTCTCCCCAAGGGCAAGGTGAGAAGTTCTTGGAGGGAAGGATGCCGGAGGTCTATTTGGAAACAGCCTCTCTATCCAAAGGTAGGGGTATGGTCTGCGTACACACTACCCTCCCCACATCCCACTAAGTGAGATTATACTGGGTTGTTGTTGTAACGTGTGGGTGTATCTATCAGTTCATGATATTAAGCATTTTGATACGTGATTCCTTTTTATTGTTGAATTAGTCTTCTTCTTTATGAGAATATTAATTGCCTCGAGTTTTGCTTCACCGAGTACTATATATCCCACTCACCGCTATCAAAGTATTGTACAGACAAAGTGGGCACCATGATAAGACTTAAAACGAAATCCCATAACAGGTCCACTTTGTGTACGTTCTACAATTTGAACAAACAATGGCCATACATGTGGTTCTATATTGACAGTTGTGGAGACTGACAAGTTTATAGATTTCCATTATAGATATGAGGGGGAATCTAGCCAAACTTCTTTAATTATTAATAAGGCTCACTGTTTTCCTTTTTTTGAATAACTTTAAACTTTTGTAATTTTTGACTTTTGTGACACCATCTAATAAAATTTAAATGACAATGAAGAAATGATGCAAGTTCCTGAAAGAATTACATATACAACATTATTATAATATAATAGCTTTTTCTTAGAATTAAGAAACAATTATTGTTGACATATCTGTTGAAATAGTTATGTACCAAGTGTGTTGATTACATATTATTCTTGAGTCTGGATCATTTTTATCTCTACAATCCCTAAGTTTTAATTTGCAAAAGAAACTTTTTATTAGGACGTTCATATGGGGGTCGGAGTAGCTTACTCATTACATAAAACTCTCAAAAAAAAAATAAAAAAGAAGAAGTAAAAGCACAAAATAAGAGTGGTGAAAAAACAACAACAACAACTACCCAGTATAGTCCCATAAAGTGGGGTCTGGGGAGGGTAATATATAGACGAGCCTTACCCCTACCCGAATGGGCAGAAAGACTGTTTCTAATCGACCCTCGGCTCAGTGAAGGAAGGAAAAACAAAAACAAAAACAAAAACAAAAACAAAAGAGCATTAGTAACTCCAGCAGAAATAACATAAATAATTATCTAAACATAAGAAACATAAATAAAATAACATGCAATAATATAATACAGTAACTATAATAAATAACTAGTATAAGGGAAACACAAATCAAAACACAAATCATTTACCTTCTTTTTCCTTTTTCCTTTTTGGGTTTGTTATTGCGTCCAAACTACCACAACAAAAAGAAGGGGTCCACTTTTCACCAGTTTCTCACTTTAGGGACTTAAAAAGTCAGTCTTGCAGTTTCTAACTTTTCATTGACTCGGAGAAGTTTTCTTCCGTAAATTTGTTTTTGTCTTATAAATTTGAATCTCAATTTTATACTTTTGAATTCATAAAAATTTAGGTTCATAAATTTATAAAACCAAAAAGATCTTATTATGCGACATAAAATAAAATTTTCGATTCATGCAAATGAAAAGAGTATCAGGGTTATAGGATAGGGGTTCCTAGAGTTTTTTGTATTCCTCAGGGGTTGGGTGAGCCTTGGCAGGGCTATCCATAGATGATTTGTATTTTGGAGTGTGTCTCCCTTATGGTAGTTATTTATGGTAGTTACTGTGTGATATTATTGCGTGCTATTTTATTTATGGCTCTTGATACCCAGACCCCACCTGGTGGGAGTATACTGGGTAGTTGTTGTTATTTTATTTATGGCTCTTATGTTAATATAATTATTTACGCTATTTTTACTGGAGTTAATAATGCCCTTTGTTTTTTTTTTATTTTTGTTTTTCCTTTCCTTCACTGAGCCGAGGGTCGATTGGAAACAGCCTCTCTGCCCTTTGGGGTAGGGGTAAGACTCGTCTACATATTATCATCCCCAAACCCTATTTTATGAGACTATACTGGGTAGTTGTTATCGTTGTTGTTGCAAAAGAAAAGAGTCCTTTTCGCCTTAAATCCGAGGCTCTTATGGCTAAGGCGAAGATTTTTTGGCTTAAATAAAACAAACAAACAAACGTTTGAACTTCCTTCTCCTGTTAATCTTATGAACATTCCCTTTCTTGAACCAATCATTTGTCGATTATTTAAGCTTTTAACGGTATTAAATATTTTAGAGTTTCCCTATTGCTAGTACTACTTTTAGTAACAGCTTTTATCATCTTTAACATGCCCTCGAGAGGAAGGAAAATAAAGAGAAGTGAATAAATATGGCCGTTGAGAGGATGCGAATTGACGGAAATACCCTAATATATGTAGGGTCAGGATTATTCTAACCAGAAATCTAGTTCTCTCTAAGGGCACTCATGTCATTTAGAATTATGAGCTTTTGTGGTGCACAAAGAAGGGCCACAATTAAAGATGAGAACGGAAAAACGTTGGCAAACTTATGAATCCTTTCCTTTCTTTTTGGAAAAAGAACTGTAAGATAATTATTTATTAAATTTTAATATTATTTTTCATGCTATAGAACGAAATTTGTTTCTGCTTCTGCTATTATCTTAAGGAGGAAAAAGTAAGAGAAAAAGAAAGAAAGAAAGATAACAACCTTAGCTCGGTGAAAGAAAATTAAGCATCATGTTAAGGAACTTCGGTGATATTAATTTAGGAAATATTATTACCTTTTATGAGCTAACTGCAACAACAACAACTACCCAGTATAATCCCATAGGATGAGGTATGAGGAGGGTAATATGTAGACGGGCCTTATCCCTACCCGAAAGAATACAGAAGCTGTTTTCAATCGACCCTCGGCTCAGTGGAGGAAAGGAACAAGCTAACTAATTATTTAAACAGGAAATCAGTTCTCATTTGCCGAAAATAATACAGACAATAAATTACATATTTTCTTAAGTTTGATACGTCGAGTCGAACTAGACTAAGACGACTCGTATAAGAAATCAGTAAAAGAAGAAATAGATAGGTATACTTACGAATATCATCATCACTAAAGGGTTTCAAATCGGCGATCTCATCCGGTGGCACGGTGAAGCCGGTGAAGGAGAAAGATAAGCCCAAGCTGGCGCTAGAGGCGCGGCTTAAGGCGGCGCCACTGCTAACTTCATCTAAATCAAACTTCAGTTGAGCACTTCTTGACTTTCTAATGTGAGTGTTTTTCCCAATCCTGCTGCTGCTCCGCCCCGGTGACGCCGCAGCTAGCCGCCTGCTTGACTTCCTCGACAGCGTCTCCGGCCCTCCCACTGACTCGCTGACCGGGGACTTTGTCGCACCCATTGCTGCCGAAATTGCTTCTACCAGTTGATCTGACTTTGTACGAAGTAAACTTGTGGTACTCGGTTTATCCATCATTTTCCTTTATATTTACATGCAAATATGCAAATGCAGACGTTAATTTATAATAAGATAAAAGGATTTAACTTATATAGTGTGAAGGTATAAAAAGTAAATTATTGAAAACATAATAGAAAAAAGATTAATACATGTAAATTAAGGCGCCCATTTTATCTATTAGTAGAATGCATCTAGTTACGTTTTCTGACTAGTATTTTCCTATATAGCATACCTTTTTACTCTAAGATTTCTATCTTTCGGTTATGTTTTTCTCACTTTATGTTACTAAATTCTCCAGTTAGTTCAAAATATTCTATTAATGATCAAAAGACTACAAAAAAAGAAAAAAAAATAAGGAAAAGAAACAATTCTAGAAAGAAAATATACATACCTTTAAAATTTTCAAAATTCGAAGCAAACACTAATTAATATATGAAGTGAAACATGTATTTCGTAGGTTTTTTGCTGACTAGTTTCTTTAATTTGTCATTCTTGGGAGGGGAGAGGAGAAGTGGGAGATTATTTAGAAATTGACAATTGGTTATCAACCCCCATTTTCAACCGAGAGGTTGTGAGTTCGAGTCTCCCCAAGAACAAGGTGGGAAGTTCTTTGAGGGAAGGATGTCGGGGGTCTATTTGGAAACAGCCTCTCTACCACAAGGTAAGGGTAAAGTCTGCGTACATACTACCCTTCCCAAACCCCTCTAAGTGAGACTATACAGGTTGTTGTTGTTGACAATTGGTTGTCACCTAATGTCTAATGGCAGAGACCGTATTGGCTGCGGATTATCCTGAATTTCTTTTTTAAAAAAAATTCTAAATGATTGCTACCAAAAACATACATAAGAGAAGGAGGGAACTAAATCAGTCTAAAAAGAAGAACACTAGAAGATGATCAGTTGCAAACTTTCATACCTTAGTACAACTTAAAAAAGGCTTAAGCAGAAAGAAGAGTAGTGGAGAGAACTATACAACTCAATGCTTCACTTCTCTTGACTCTTTAAAATTTACATTGGCTCTTTAAGATTTACATTGCCAAAGTGCAATCTTTTTTCTTTTATAGCAGCAATAAAGAGAGGGAGAGTTGCAATTACGTGAATACCCTTGCCCATTTGATAAATCATTAATCCCCCATTTTGCATAATAATTCCAGCAGAGGTGAGAAACACTTAATATTAGTGATATTAATAGTTCGGTTTGAATTTTTTTTTTAAAAAGAAATCAAATTAAATAGGTTGGTTTTTCAAATATTAGAACCAAATCAAACCAAATCAATTAAGTCGGTTTTTCTCGATTTGGTTTATGTCGGCTTTTCGATTTTTTAGTTATTTGTCGGTTTTTTCTTAAATATAAGACGTACACTACCAAACACATATTCCGGCGACCAAATTTTCAATGTAACACTATCAAATCAATTGCCCTTTGAGAAATCTATTATTTACAAAAATATATTGATGATAATTGAATCAAATGGTGATGAATAATTTAAGGGTTCAATTAAAAATATATTATTTTTAACACAAAATAAATTCTTACACTAAACAAAAGAAAACTACCAATCAAATTAGAATGTAAAGGTAAAGAATTATATTAAAAGTACAATCTATTAATATTTACCATAAATTAATTTTTTGAAACTTTGTATAATAATATACATATATATAAGTGTAATAATATATTTGAAATAGCTATTTTTATGGTCGGTTTGGTTCGATTTTTTTCTGATTAAATCAAAACCAAACTAAATTTGATTGATTTTAAAAATTTAAAACAAAAACCAAATCAAACCAAAAATATTAATTTTTTGATCGATTTAATTTAATTTTTCAGTTTTTTATGATTACCGTGCTCGACATAAATGCAAAAGATATGATAAATATTTTTCATATAGACATGAACAACAAACATCAATTTTGTTTGTCTAGTCCAAATCATCCTAGTCGTACACGTGTCCGGACATTTTGCTGTCCCAACTTTGTTTCCTCTTGAGAAATCATCATCACTTGGAAGTCTATTCGTCATCTCATTTCGTACAAAACTCATTGAATTAGCATATACATGATACATTTACTAGCCATGCCTTCACAATTCGGTACTTAATTTGTCCTAGCTCTTTAACCAGAGACATAGTTAACATTTTTATTTTTATAGATTTGGAATTTTAGAACCAGAATTTTAAGTGTTAGTAATTAGATTTTAATTTCAATTTGTACCTATTATGTTTATTTTTTCAGACTTGTTCATCCCATTTGTGCAAATACTCTATCCTTTTAGGATCTTTCCATTTTCATCTGTAACATGATAGCAATGTTTTTTAGAGGGAGAACTTATCCTTATTGAAGGTGTTACGGACTAAGACATGAGTAGAAACATGCGACTTACAACAACAACCTAGTATAATCTCATTTAGTGGGGTCTGGGGAGGGTAGTATGTATGCAGACCTTATCTCTACCCTGAGGTAGAGAGACTGTTTCCAAATAGATCTCCGGCATCCTTCCCTTCAAGAACTTCCCACCTTGCTCTTGGAGAAATTCGAACTCACAACCTCTAGATTAGAAGTGGGATTGCTTACCATCAGAGCAACCCCTCAAACAAGCGACTTACTATTTTTCAAAATTGATGATGTTAAAGTTTTTCTTGAATTTTTATTATTAGGTCAATTTATGAAGCCTTTTTGCATTGATGATGTCTAACCTTATTAGGGAAGCACAATGCCGCCATTTAATCAAACGGTAGAAGGCGACAGAGGAAAATGAATCGAAATTGCAAGATTGGAGGGTGAAGTTCTTGTCAATGCATAACCCAAAGGCTATTGTCCCATTCTAATATTACCTTGCTTCTAGGGCACAAGAGTTTTGGAGCATTGCCACGATTCATGTGCACAATTTCTTATTGCATTTGGGTATTTTTTATGAATATTATCACTTGGTCGTTTTGTTTATGCCATGCCTATCAAAGATGATTCTTCTCAAAAGAATATATTGAAGTGCTAGTTCCTCATTTTCTTTTCTTGTTTCATCAATATCTCATCATGATTATCGTCACTATTTTTGTCATTTATCGCCTAAATAAGTTCCTGCATTAAAAATCGCCCCCAACTCTGATAGCCAATTATTTAAAGTTAAATACTTTTTTGAATTATTTTGCTCATTTTAATTTGTGTTGTTTTCTTAAGTAGTTTTTCCATCATTCAGCCTTAACTAGTTACTTTTTCCTTAGGAACCGATTGTTTTAGTTTATTCTTTCTTCAGCTATCTTATCCTTAGAATTTGTTCTTTATGGTTTTTATTTTCCATCTTAAAATAAACAGGTAACTAATTAATATGATAAGAATGGATCTTGGGCCTAACTCAACCTGAAAAGCTAGCTTATGAGGTGAGGATTGCTCAAGCCATATAAGGAGACCAAGGACCTCAAATCCCTCCGATATGGGACAACTCAACACCCCCCACTCAAGCCCAGATCTCTGGAGCGTGGACAACATAAATGGGGGCCCAACATCAGCAAGGATGAGCCTGGCTCTGATACCATAATAAGAATAGACATTGGGCCTAACTCAACCCCAAAAGCTAGCTTATGAGGTGAGGATTGCTCAAGCCATATAAGGAGACCAAGGACCTCAAATCCCTCCGATGTGGGACAACTCAACACCCCCCAATCACGCCCAGATCTCTGGAGCGTGGACAACATAAATGGGGACCCAACATCGGCAACAATAATTGGGATGAGTCTGGCTCTGATACCATGATAAGAATGGACATTGGGCCTAACTCAATCCCAAAAGCTAGCTTATGAGGTGAGGATTGCTCAAGCCATATAAGGAGACCAAGGACCTCAAATCCCTCCGATGTGGGATAACTCAACACCCCCCACTCACGCCCAGATCTCTGGAGCGTGGACAACATAAATGGGGGCCCAACATCGGCAACAATAATTGGGATGAGCCTGGCTCTGATACCATGATAAGAATGGACCTTGGGCCTAACTCAACCTCAAAAGCTAGCTTATGAGGTGAGGATTGCTCAAGCCATATAAGGAGACACAAGGACCTCAAATCCCTCCGATGTGGGACAACTCAACATAATAAGATGTGATTTCCTCACCGTTATCTTTCTACCGAGGAAAGGAACCATTAATGAACTTGTGGAGTTCTAGTTTGAGCAAGTTTTTTTTTAAAGGTAAACAAAGGTGCATACTTTATATATTAAGGAACATTATACGGAGCTAAAGTGGTTCAGTGTTACAAAAAGATGGTTGGTCACTGATACCAACGGGCACTGTATTATTATAGTTAATGTTATAGGAGTTTGACAATAAATTTATACAAAAATAGGGATGTTCCAGCTGCATGGTAGTGTTTGTTTTGCGCTTATGGAGTATTCCCCGTTGATTTGCTATCAACTCGTGCATTATAAAAGTAGGTGGTTCCAAAAATTCAGTAGTTGGGACATTGTGATCTAAGGTTGTCCCATGTTTAGCTAGTTTGTCTGTCCTTTGATTTTGCTCCATGTAAATATGTATCACCAAATGTCTATCCAATAATTGTAGGAGATACATGTACTCATGAGTCAAAGATGAGTAGTGTAGATTTAGAGAGTGGTGTAAAGAAATTACCTCAGTTGAATCCTGATTGACTTCTAGTGGTGTGTAATTAAGTTGTAGAGCAAGTCATAAGCCTTTCTGTAGGCCAGTAAGTCTCGTATATTTGTGATTTTCCATTGATCTTGTTCCCGTATATTCCAGTAACTATTTTGCCAGTGAAATATCTAATCACTCCCCCAAAGCTCATTTTTTGATGAGTGAGAGTAGAAGCGCTGCCACAATTTGGTTTACAATTAACCATTTGTAAGGGGGGTTCCATTGTACGTGCATGTGTGTAGTTTGTGAACGCCTGGTAGGAATGTTTAGACCTAGGTAGAAAAATTAAGAGGCTTGGTTTATAATATGGTTTAAATTAGGTGTGTGTTTTGTACTTTCAAAAATAATGCGGTTTCTACTTTTTCATATATACCATAGTGCATAACAACACCAACAACAACAACCCAGTATAATCTCACTTAGTGGGGTCTGGGGAGGGTAGTATGTACGCAGACCTTACCCCTACCCTGGGGTAGAGAGGCTGTTTCCGAATAGACCCCCGGCATTCTTCCCTCCAAGAACTTCCCATCTTGCTCTTGGGGAGACTCGAACTCACAACCTTTCGGTTGGAAGTGAAGGTTGCTTACCATCAGAGCAACCCCTCTTGTCAATAATATATCATAGTGCATAAGGAATTAAAATGTATGTGGGTGGGGGGTAGGGGATGAGGGGTGGGGGGTGGGGAGGACTTGAGTAGTTGTAGCAGTGTAGATAATTTGTAAGAAGTGTTCTCATGGAACATGTGTAGGTGGACATATGAGGTAATGCCTAATTGTAGCCAAATCATT
This sequence comes from Nicotiana benthamiana, assembly GCA_034376525.1. Classification (NCBI taxonomy): domain Eukaryota; kingdom Viridiplantae; phylum Streptophyta; class Magnoliopsida; order Solanales; family Solanaceae; genus Nicotiana; species Nicotiana benthamiana. Next base: position 14,906,491 of record CM067338.1, on the reverse strand, counting down.
TGAGGTTGGTGACATTGAAAAAAAAGGTAGCTTATGGTTTCATCATGTAAGTGGCAGATTGTGCTATTTGCATTTTGAGATATGTAAATATTGTGTAGGTACCTTGTTGTGGGTAGTCTATGGTAGCTCATAAGCCATAAAAATGTTTTAATTTTTGAGGTAATTGTAGGATCCATAACCATTGAAAGGAGTTGTTATCTAATTGATCACACAGTTGTTTCTATAAAGATTTAATCCTGAAAATTCTATTTGTGGTGAGTCCCAATAGATTTGGTCATAAGAATTAGTGTTTGTGATGGCAGGGATATAATAATTACTAATTTGCTCCTTTAGAAAACTGGGGAGGTTAAAAGGGTATTTTTGGAAGACTTATTGAGTTTCCAGCAATATGTAGGGATAATATAGAGGATTATTCATTACGAGGTAAGGGTCGTTCGAATAAATTAGTGCCTAACAAAGGATCATTTCAAAAATGTACCTTCTAATTGTTATATACCACGGAATGCCAAGTTGACAAGAAGCTCACCCTTGTTTTATGGCTTTACCTGTGAGATTATGGATTTCGGGTCCACTGCACTTTTTTGTTAATTGGATATTTCCCATTTAAATAGGTGTAACTTTTATTTTTGAGTTGTGGATCTCTAAAGAAAGTTTCTTTCGTAGCTTCTAGCTTATTAGTAATATAGTACGTAATTTGATTAATTGTATTACATGGTTTGACAAGCAGTTTAGGGTAACTTTAATCAAAGTAATTCTTCCTGCCATTTTTAGTAAATTAGTTTCTCACCTGACTAATTTACTTTTGTAATTATCCAGGAGAAATTAAATATTGGATGTTGTAGGTTTTTTTTGGTGAAAATAGGATATCATAGATTTTTTTCGAAGCTTGAACCCTCTATCATATGGAAGGAATGCGTCACACTATCTCTATCTTCTTTGAATATATTTTAGAGAAGAAGATTTTTGATTTGGTATAATTAATAGTTAAACCCAAAACTTTAGTAAACAAGTTTAGGGTGTCAATTATTGGATTGACTCTCTTAGTAGTCATTCTAGATGTTAGTGTAATATCATTAGCGAAGAGGAGATGAGAGATTTGTGGACCTTTTCTAGATAATTTGATAGAATTCCATTGAAGATAATATACTTCAATGTGTATTTTTTGTTAGAGCATTTTAATACAAAGTATGAAAATGTATGGTGATCGGGGTCCCCTTGGTGAATGCCTCTTGAAGGTGAGAAGAAAGGGATGTGTTGGCCTGGAAGATGTAGTAATGCAAGAAATTATTAATTTAATTAGCTTTGGTGGAAAATTAAAGTAGTGAAGGGTGTCATGCATAAAGCCCCATTCAAGATTGTCAAAAGCTTTTTCTAGATCAAATTTGAGTAGAAAGGAACCCTGAGCACATTTTTTTCTCTTGAAATGGTGCATAATCTCTTGGACTATAGTTGCATTGTCAGTAGCCCTTCGGATGGGTGAGAAAGCTGATTGTTTCAGGCTAATAAGAGTAATTAAAATTGGTATGATGTGGTGGTCTATGATTTTAGTAATTAACTAATAAAGTGTGTTAAAAAGAATTATTGGTCTATATTGAGTAATGAGTATAGCTTTTTGTGTTTTAGGTATAAGGTATAAGTAAGTTTTATTAATTTCCAGGAGAATTTTTTGTGTGGTAAAAACCTCCTCACAAAAAGATATGACTGAGGAGTTTATGTGGGACCAATAATTTTGAAAGAAGTATAGATGTAATTCATGAGGTCCAGGTGCTTTAAAGGGTTGGGATGACTGTAGGACGTTAGTAAATTTTATTAGGGTGAAGGGGGAATCCAATTTTGAGTGGTCTTTATTATTGATGGTATTGGAAGTGGGGAGAAACTTATGGTTCGTATGGTGGGTGTGAATAGTAATAAATAAGTTATGATAATAATCTTCTATTAAAGAGTTGATTTTTTTTGGATCTAAAATCCAATTACCTACTGAGTTTTCAGAACAATAATATGGTTATGTCTACGTCGCCGTAATGTAGTTAAGTGGAAGCATTTGTATTGGCATCTCCATTTTGTAGCCAATTTATTCTTGATTTTAATTTTTAAAAATCTTCTTCAAGTTTTAAAATGTCATTGAATTGGGAATTAGGTCATATTTTAGGTTTTGCAGAAACTGACTAATAGTGTATTTAGGTGAAATTTGGATCCCTTGAAATCCCGCTAAAAGGTTTTTCTTCTTCTTTTGGTATATGTTACCAAATGTGGTTCTATTCCAATCTTATATATATATATATATATATATATATGATTTGTAAAATCCTTAATAGCTTTAAGGACATGTTTATTAGGTGTCCAATTATAAGTAATTAGGGAAGTGAATTGTGGATGAATGGTCCAGCTTATTTCAAAAAGGAAGATTTTTTCATTAGGTGCTTTATGGCTTACTAGATTAAGTAACAAAGGGCTATGGTCGGAATGTGTTCTTGGCAAGTGGTGGAATGATGCTTCAGGGAAAATATTTGGCCATTAATAGTTTGCTAAGCATCTATCTAAACGTTCTAATATACGATTTGAGAATTTTCTATTATTAGACACAGTATATCTACTACATGTATACCCAAAGTCCACTAGATTGCAATAATAAGGCATTGAACAAAGTTTTTAGTTCTTCGATTATTTATTTATAGTCCACCATATTTTTCAATTGATTTCATTATTTTATTAAAATCACTTCCTATTAGCCAAGGTAGTGTAGTTTTATCATGTAAGTACATAGGTTTTCCCATAAAACAGTACGTGCACGTAAATTATTTTTAGCATAAACGATATATAATAACAAAGATTTAGGGTTAGGGTATACTCGGACAACGGAATGTAATTCTTGACTTGTGGAAGCCACTTGATCTAGTTTGATTTTATCCCCCTTCAAAAGTAAGGCTATTTCTCCTGAAATTCCTTCAGCAAGTGATTGAGCCAAATGTGAAAGCCCAAATTCGGACATAAGAATTTCATGGTCCTTCATGTTTGTTACCAGTTATCCACTAGAGATGATTTATGATAGTTTAGCATGTAGAGAAATTTTCTCCTGAACTCTGGTGACTAAGCTCCTCGATAATTCCATATGACAAACTGCATGCATTGCTTATTGTGTGGGTTGGGTGGAGTTTTCCTTTCCATTGTTGAGGATCTGTTCATCAGTGCTGAGATTAACGCTATTGCAAATTTTCCTACCTATGAATTTCCTGTTGTGCGTATGTTGAGTGAGACACTTTATAGATCTAGTGGATAAGTGATGGTCACTTTTCTTTCATACTACTCTTTGAGAATATAAGTTTTGTTCTCATTGAGATAGCTCAAGATGAGGAGTGTTTCTCGTTTTTTGCCATGGTTGCTACTACTTCCCGTTGAGATATTTTGTCTAGTTAGTTAGGCGATAGGCTATTTTGATGAAATGGACTTGTTGGAGAGATGACTGGGTGGTATGGTGAAGCCTGTGCATGGAGAGGTACTATTGGTGCTATGAATGAACGAGGCTGGATCCAAGTAACAAATGTTTGGTGTGCTTGTTGCGGTGGATAGAAGAGGAGCTCTAAGATGTTCACTGGTGATGATGGAGGTACGAGTGTGGATAGAGGAGTTGGAAATTATGGTTGCATTTGTTGTTATTGATTGAGAACTGACAGAGGATGCATGGCCCATAGAAATTGGTTGTAAAGTGTCACTCCTATAGTATTCCTTTTGTGACTATTTGTGTTGTCTTCCAGATTTTGTATCATTACTAATAAGATTGATCTAAGAAGTATTGAGGAGAGGTGATCAGGTAGTGGATGACGCGACTTAGGATTACCGAGGACATGAACCTTGACAGGGAACTGTGGAGGTAGAACATTAAGGTTGTAGGTTAGGGGAAAGTTGCAGATATTTCTACAGCGCACCAAAGTGAGATTAGCCTGTTAGCAGTTAGTCTTAGGATGCTACTGATCAGCTACTGGTGTAGGGCTTTATCTGTTTGATATTGGTATACTTTTCACCTTTTTCATATTTCCTACATTTCTTATATTGCTGTTATTTTATTATTTTACGTTATGTTATGTATTTTATGTTATTTTATTATGAGCTATTGATAGTACTAATATATCATCGCTCATTGCTTCCTAAGCCGAGAGTCTCATGGAAATAGCCTATCTGCCCCTCGAGGTGGGGGTAAGGTCTGCGTACATATTACAATCCCTAGACCCCATTTGTGGGATTATACTGGGTTGTTGTTGTTGTACTGATAGGATTGATAGGCTTTCAATATCTTTGTCATTTGTTTCGATGATCTAACAAACTTAATATCAAGAACCATATATGAAACCTGAGTCACTTGGATTACACTACATCTTATAGATTTCTGTTGAAACACGTTCTCAATACATACTAAACGTGTGTTCATATTTGTAGGTTTTGATAAATGACAAACGATGCGCAATTGACATATGACGAGGTCCAAGAACAAGCGCGCAATTGACACATAACGAGGTTCAAGCACAAGACGAACAAAGATCATGATCAAGCAAAGAAATAAAGTTATACATGAGTCGTTCTTTAATTGTGATCTTGATCCGACAATTGACTCAAGACTTGGCATCTCTCGTAAAATCATTTTTATCAAATCATGCATATTTAATTTAAAGAAAAATGATTTTCAAACATTTTATTTTAGCCAAAATGATTTTTAAACATGCCTCTCAAATCTGGACAAAGATAATCGATTATGTACTTTATGATAATCGATTATGTTAAGACAATGTATACCAGATTTACAAAGCTGAACAATAATCGATTATGTACCTTATGATAATTGATTATGTTAAGGCAGTGTACATTAGATTTTTCAAAGCTACAAGATAATCGATTATGTACCTTATGATAATCGATTATGTTGAGGCAGTGTCCATCAGATTTTTCAAAGCTATAAAATAATCGATTATGCACATTATGATAATCGATTATGTTGAGGCAGTGTCTATCAAATTTTACAAGACTGTAAAATAATCGATTATGTACTTTATGATAATCGATTATGTTAAGACAGTGTAGTCCGAAGTTTTCAAAATATAAAAGATAATCGATTATCCTTATAGCATAATCGATTATGCAAATGACCGTTGCCAAAGTATTTTTAAACTCTGGAAGATAATCGATTATACACAATCTGATAATCGATTATGCTAAGTAAAATCTGAATATGATTTTTTGAACGTTGTCAGGTAATCGATTATACGATTTGGATAATCGATTATTCTGCTTAAAATCTGGGAATGATTTTTGAACGATTGGAAAATAATCGATTATGCAAATCATATAATTGATTATCTTAGCACAAAATCAGCAATTCTTGATTGGCAATTAGGCAAGGGTTGTGGGGGGTTTTGAACACTACAAATACAACTCAAAATCAGTCTTCTAAGTACAACAACTGATCATATTCTTGCTAAAGCTTGCATACTCTCATATACATCATTTTATATTCATTTCATAAGTTTTTGAGAGCCAAACTCTTGAGGAAAGTTGTTCTGTTCTTGAGCGTATTTATTTTACTCATATCTACTCTTAAAGAGAGTCGTGTCTTGAGTGCTAAGTGTTTGTATACACTTGAAGGGAAGTGTTAATCCCTTGTGGTTGTAAGAAGGAAAGTTTTCATTCCTTCGGTTGAAGTCTTGAAGTGTGGTATCTTCGAGCAAAGGTTGTTGAGGCTTGTGTGACTCAAGTTCTCATTTTGTAATGGTTTGTTAAGCACCCGTAAGCTTAACGAAGTTAGTGGAATCTCGAGAGAGTCTCTCGGGGACTGGACTAGCCACAGGTTGTGGTGAACCAGGATAATTTCGGTGCGTTTGTTCCTTATTATTTACTTAGCGCACTTATTTCAATCCTGCAATTTTTAATTCCGCAAGTTTATATTGTTTTTTATTATAACGCTATTCACCCCCCCTCTAGCGTTAAGCGTATATTCTAACAATTGGTATCATAGCCCAACTCTCTGAAAGACTTAACCGTTTGAGAGAAACAATCCATGGCTTCTACTCGTGAGTTTAATGCAGGAATAGGTGAAGGACAATGCTCCACCAGACCACCACTATTCGATGGCACAAACTATACGTACTGGAAGGAGAGGATGAGAATATTCATCCAATCGATAATTTTCATCTATGGAAGGTTATAACGAAGGGAGAACAAATTCCAACCAAAAAGGTTGAAAATGAATGGGTTCCAAAATCCGAAGATGAATCGATGCGGACGATATCCAAAAAGTGCAGAACAACGCTAGAGTCATCAACTTATTATATTGTGCTGTAAATGCTGATGATTACAGAAAAATATCATGTTGCACAACGGCTAAGAAAATGTGGGATAAGCTGGAAATCACGTACGAAGGTACGGACCAGGTAAGAGAAGCTAAAATTGATTTTCTAACCCATGCATATGAACTGTTTCACATGAAGGAAAGCGAGAGGATCGATGACATGTTCGAACGATTTTCAAAAATCGTCAATGACCTACATGCTCTTAAGAAGACCTTCACGGATAAGGAACTTGTCCGAAAAATTCTCCGAAGTCTCACTCCGGAATGGCGCTCCAAGGCCGACGCGATTCAAGAGTCTATCGGCGTTTCAAATGTCACCATCGACGGACTAAGAGGTAATCTTAAAACCTATGAATCTACTATACTTAACCCTCTGTTTAATGATCAAAGGAAACAAAGAATCGCCCTCAAGGCAAGCACGGCTCAACCTCAAAATGATGAGGACTCAAACAACGGAGATAACGAGTTCGGACTCGTTATTAAGAGGTTTCAAAAGTTCATGCAAAAAGATTATGAACGAAAAGGCAAACAACAAGGAGATCAAGTAAAGTGCTATGGATGCGGAGAAATCGGGCACATTAAATCAAATTGCCCAAATGTCAAAAAGGAGAAGAAACCCTTCAAGAAACAACGAGCATACATATCTTGGGGAGGTGACTCCGGAGATGAGTCAAGTGAGGAAGAAGAAGACGAAACCGCAAATCTTTGTCTCATGGCGCACGAAGACAATCAAGAAGAGGTACGTCAAATTTCTTCTAAAAATTTCTTTTCTCTTGAGGAAATGGAAAATGCTTTTGATGAATTGTATAGTGAATTCATTAGAGCTTCCGAAACTGTTAGAGACGCAAAGAAAAATTCTTCTTTGAAATAAAAAGATTTTGAAAAACAACTCTCTTTGAAAGAAAAAGATTTGGAAAATTGATTTTGGAAAATGAGAAGCTGAAAGAAGAAAACAAATTTTTCGGCAAGAGAAGCGCCGACAAACCCGAGAGTTCTAGTAAAAATTGTATTTCTTGCATGCATCTAAATGATGAAGTAGAAAGACTTAAGGGCACCCTAGATAAGTTCAATTCTTCTCATAAAAATTTGAATGATGTTATTGTCAATTTGAAATCGACCAAACATGGCATAGGTTTCAAAAACGAGCCTAAAGAAAAAGTTGAAGCCATCCCCCAACAACCCAAGGCTCAACCTAGGATAAATAAAATAAACATTCATCCTAGAAATAACCATCCTAGAATCAATATATATCCTAGACCAAACACTAGAAGAAACTTTGAACATTTTAGAACGCCTAGAAATGGCCTTCAACAATCGCAACCTAGACATACTCGACCTAGAAACAATTATTCTAGAAACGCTGCATATCCTAGAACAAAAAGTAGGAGAAATGATTTTCAAGGATTGCGCAATAGCCATATTGTCAAAAATAGAACAAACGATTTTCGTACCTCCAACTACTACCAACCTAGAAGAATGCATAATCCGAATGTCATTTGTCATTATTGTAGTCGAATAGGACATATTGCTCCTGCTTGTTTTACTAGACACAGACACTTAACTGCATGTCAAGCACAACAGCATTTTACACCTAACTCTCAAGGACCCAAAACAGCTTGGGTACCAAAAACTCATTAATTTGTCTTGTAGGTATGTTTGAAGGGATCAAGTGTACTTTGGTACCTTGATAGTGGATGCTCCAAACACATGACCGGAGACGCATCCAAGTTCCTTCAACTAGAACACAAGGAAGGAGAAACGTTATTTTTGGAGACAACAACAAGGGAAAAATTATCGGCATTGGCTCGGTCGGTAAGAATGAATCTTCTTCCATTAAGCATATATTGCTTGTTAAAGGTCTAAAACATAATCTCTTGAGCATAAGTCAATTATGTGACAAGGGAAATCTTGTTTTGTTTGATTCGGAAGAATGCTTAGTTTTTCTTCGTAGTGATTTTAAAATTATTCTTCGTGGTTTTAGAATTGATAACATCTATATGGTTGATCTTGAAAACTCTTCATCAGAGTATGTGAATTGTCTTATGAGTAAAGAAGATGATATGTGGTTATGGCATCGTAGAGTAGCTCATATCAACATGCATCTTTTAAACAAATTGGTTTCACAAAATTTAGTTATTGGTCTTCCAAATTTGAAATTTGAAAATGACACTATTTGTGATTCTTGTCAAAAAGGGAAGCAAACAAAAGCATATTTTAAATCTAAGAATATTGTTTCAACTACAAGACCTTTGCAACTTCTTCACATGGATCTCTTTGGACCATCTCGCATTGAAAGTCTTGGTAGAAATCGTTATGCTTTTGTTATTGTTGATGATTATTCTAGATTTACATGGACACTATTTTTTACTCACAAAAGTGAGGCTTTTCAAAATTTTAAATGTTTCTTAAACGTGTTCAAAATGAAAAGAACACAACCGTCACTTCCATAAGAAGTGATCATGGGGGAGAGTTCGATCACAATCTCTTCGCGGACTTTTGTGACGAACTCGGTATTGAGCACACCTTCTTTGCTCCACGTACACCACAACAAAATGGAGTGGTGGAACGGAAAAATAGGTGTCTCGAAGAGATGGCTAGAACCATGCTCGATGAGGCTAAGACTCCCAAAAAATTTGAGGCGGATGCCGTGAGTACCGCATGCTACGTTTTAAACAGAGTAGTCATAAGGCCAATACTCATGAAAACTTCCTCTGAACTCTATAAGGGAAGGAAACCTAATCTCTCCCATCTTAGAGTATTCGGTTGTAAATGCTTTATTCATATCAACGAAAAATATAATTTGGGAAAATTTGATGCCAAATCGGATGAAGGAATTTTTCTTGGTTATTCATCACGTAGCAAAGCATATTGAGTATTCAATAATAGAACCGAAACTGTTGAGGAATCCCCTCATATTGTGTTTTCCGAAAATAATGCTCGCTTGGCGAGAAAGGATTCTGGTTTTGATCTTGCAGGTATTTTAATCACAATAAGTCCTCAAGACAAAGCACAAGAGGAAAATCCAAAGGAAATTCAAGATGAAATCTTGAAACAATTATCGGAGGAAGCGCCACCACTGGTGAAAGAAACGAAATTGCCTAACGCGTGGAGGACAACCAAAGACCATCCTCTCGACAAGGTAATTGGCGACATTGAACAAAAGGTAAGTACTCGAAACACTCTTAAGAACACCTTAGGACACACTTCTTAAGAGATCACGTTTTCAATTGGTCAACATCTTCACAAAGCTCTTAGAGAAAGAATTCTTAATTCTTGACTCCACATTGATCCAAGTCATGCATTGCATTATTCTTTAAAAAAAAATTTACTAACTTGAGCGCGGAGGCGCCTAATTCTCTTTTGCAGGTATCGCCCTAATGGCAGGGGGAATTATAAGGCGATGGTGTAGAATAATCGATTTCTCTAAAGTTGATAATCGATTATCACTTCTTTTTATCTTATGCTTACTATGCCGGAAAATCGATTAGCAAGTATCACTAATCGATTATTTACGTTTAATGTTTATTATGCCGGAAAATTAACATAATCGATTATGCAACACTACAATCGATTATCTAACAGTTTTTGCTTTGCAGGTTTTTGGATGGTAAATATAAAAATCGATTATCGTTTTTTATAATCGATTTTGTTGACATTATTTTTCAGGTGTTAATTGTGACAATAATCGATTTTTTAAAACTGTATAATCGAATACCGTCTCGGCTATTCATTACTGCACTTCCTAAAATAATCGATTATCTCAAAAGTATAATCGATTATTTCCCGAGTCAGAAAATCACTGTGCACTCTGTGTCAGAATAATCGATTACCATAATTCAATAATCGATTATCCTCAGTCAGTATTTCAAATTGTTACCGTTTGTGACCGTTTTGTCTCTTAAATTTCTCCAGATTTTCATCTTCAATGCAATGCCATCCTTCTCATTATAAATAGGTGCTATAAGTCTTGAATTTCTTCACTCAAACATCAAACTTATCTCCCAAACTCTCAAAATTTCTCAAATTTCTTTCAAAGGCTATTACTACTTATTCAAAATGTCGGGCAGAAACTCCAAACGTGCTCGTGCCGGCAAAAATGTTGCCTCCTCTTTCGCCACTCGTCCACCAGTTTATTGTTATAAAGATGGCTCCTTCTTACGATTCAACAGTGAAGAACAACTTATGCGCTTCGCTGAAAAGTTTAAAAATCGAGAAATCCTCCCTCCTCGATTTTCCACTAATCGATTTCTTAGTCAAAGCGCCCCTCCATCCACAGCAAATATGCTCCTACAAAGCCAACTCCTTGATTTCCTATACCTTCACACCCATTACATTCATCCTTCCTTAATTCAGGCCTTCTATTCAAATCTCGAGAAAGACGAAGATGATGAACTCTTCTCGACCGTCAATGGAATTCACATCCCTGTATCTGAGGCAAATATTCAAGCCATCACTAAACTTCCGCGCAATGGGGAAGACATTTTAAGCTATACTAGGGAAGAAGGCGCTATGTTTGATGAACAACTTCTCTTTACTCAAATCGGCATCGGTGAGTTTTTTCCAACTCCGGACCATCGTTGTCCCACCATCACAAACATGCTCCCCGAATACCGTTTAATTTTTTATTTCATCACCCGCGTTCTAAAACCGCGGAAATTCAATCATACAACTATATCTCATGAGGATTCAAAACTCATGCATGCCATCATCACCGGAGCTCACACCAATTGGTGCAAGTTCGTCAAGACTGATATGTATGATGCTATTGGGGAAGATAAGCCTCTCCCTTATGCTTTTATCGTTATGACCCTTCTTGTTGCATCCGGTGTCGACACTTCCGTCGGCCCTCACAAAAAGGCGACGAAACATTGGGAAATACAAGAATCTTCATTTCCCAATATCGGTGAGCATCCACCTCCTCCTCCAACTCAGCGACGTCGTCCTCCGGCCCCATCCAATGTATCCCTCAATACCATTTCCGAGCAAATTGCGTCTCTGTCCACCTCCATGACTCCCATCGATATGAATGTCACTCGTCTCTCCCATGAACTTCATGGATACTTTGACCATGTCAATTATCCATATGCCCAAATTGTCCTTCGGAAAGATGTACCGGATGCCGAGCCGGAAATTAATAATGATAATGAATAATTTCTTTCTTTTTCTAGCTTATTGTTCTATGTTTCATTGTCTCTTTTTATGTACTCGGATTTTTGGTTAATCAATAAACAAGTTATTTACTAATTTTTTTTTTGCTAATGTCAAAAGGGGGAAGAATAAGGGCTATGCACTTAATATTTATTGGCATAAATTGAGGGGGAATTCATATGTTGAGGGGGAACTAATTGCATATCTATATACTTGTCTTGGATCGTCATTATGAATTATCTAATATGCATATCCCGATATTGGTTTGCCATTATCAAAAAGGGGGAAATTGTTGAAACACGTTCCCAATACATACTAAACGTGTGTTCATATTTGTAGGTTTTGATAAATGACAAACAACGCGCAATTGACATATGACGAGGTCCAAGCACAAGCGCGCAATTGACACATAACGAGGTTCAAGCACAAGACGAACAAAGATCATGATCAAGCAAAGAAATAAAGTTATACATGAGTCGTTCTTTAATTGTGATCTTGATCCGACAATTGACTAAAGACTTGGCTTCTCTCGTAAAATCATTTTTATCAAATCATGCATATTTAATTTAAAGCAAAATAATTTTCAAACATTTTATTTTAGCCAAAATGATTTTTAAACATGCCTCTCAAATCTGGACAAAGATAATCGATTATGTACTTTATGATAATCGATTATGTTAAGACAATGTACACCAGATTTACAAAGCTGAACAATAATCGATTATGTACCTTATGATAATTGATTATGTTAAGGCAGTGTACATTAGATTTTTCAAAGCTACAAGATAATCGATTATGTTGAGGCAGTGTCCATCAGATTTTTCAAAGCTATAAAATAATCGATTATGCACATTATGATAATCGATTATGTTGAGGCAGTGTCTATCAAATTTTACAAGACTGTAAAATAATCAATTATGTACTTTATGATAATCGATTATGTTAAGACAGTGTAGTCCGAAGTTTTCAAAATATAAAAGATAATCGATTATCCTTATATCATAATCGATTATGCAAATGACCGTTGCCAAAGTATTTTTAAACTCTGAAAGATAATCGATTATATACAATCCGATAATCGATTATGCTAAGTAAAATCTGAATATGATTTTTTGAACGTTGTCAGGTAATCGATTATACGATTTGGATAATCGATTATTCTGCTTAAAATCTGGGAATGATTTTTGAACGATTGGAAAATAATCGATTATGCAAATCATATAATTGATTATCTTAGCACAAAATCAGCAATTCTTGATTGGCAATTAGGCAAGGGTTGTGGGGGTTTTGAACACTATAAATACAACTCAAAATCAGTCTTCTAAGTACAACAACTGATCATATTCTTGCTAAAGCTTGCATACTCTCATATACATCATTTTATATTCATTTCATAAGTTTTTGAGAGCCAAACTCTTGAGGAAAGTTGTTGTGTTCTTGAGCGTATTTATTTTACTCATATCTACTCTTAACGAGAGTCGTGTCTTGAGTGCTAAGTGTTTGTATACACTTGAAGGGAAGTGTTAATCCCTTGTGGTTGTAAGAAGGAACGTTTTCATTCCTTCGGTTGAAGTCTTGAAGTGTGGTATCTTCGAGCAAAGGTTGTTGAGGCTTGTGTGACTCAAGTTCTCAGTTTGTAATGGTTTGTTAAGCACTTGTAAGCTTAACGAAGTTAGTGAAATCTCGAGAGAGTCTCTCGGGGACTGGACTAGCCACAGGTTGTGGTGAACCAGGATAATTTCGGTGCGTTTGTTCCTTATTATTTACTTAGCGCACTTATTTCAATCTTGCAATTTTTAATTCCGCAAGTTTATATTGTTTTTTATTATAGCGCTATTCACCCCCCCTCTAGCGTTAAGCGTATATTCTAACAATTTCAACCAAATGTGAACTTAATGCAGCTTCAAGAGGTAGGAACCCAGACAAGGAACTGATACTCTTGTGGGTTCCTCACGACAGTACAAAGTTAATTGAACACATCTGGAAATGAAGATTTTGCCACAGTGCACTATTTCCTGCGCCCACTCGTTCTCTAACTAACTAAAGTGCTCACATCACTTCAAGTGATATGGTCAAGGTGTATAACATCATTCAAGTTACTCAACTCAAGACAATCTAGGCGGTGTGCACAAGAACCAGATCAAGAACCTGGTCCCTTGGTACTTCTCTAACAGAAGTCTAAGTCAACTATAAAGTTGGAATGCAACTGAGTAAATGGTCGCAACTGTACAAAGAGGAACACAATATGGACCTGGTCCCTTAGGGTTCTCTAGCATAAGTACAATTCAACTACAACTGGAAGACAATTGCATAAAGTGACTGCCTGCAACAGTGCATCAAACAGTGCAATTGCAACTGCCCATTGAGATTGGACATCACTAAGGATGTCTTGTGTGGTATAAACCTTATGCAAGGCACAAGTTTCAGGTTCCAACTCTTGCAAATACAAAAAATAAAAACTCTCTCAAGTGCTCAAGAACCTCTCTCAAGAACAAATCTGCTTCAACCTCAAGGACCTGATCGAAGATCGAAGATATTCGAAGTCCTTAGGTTGTTGAATCTTTGTTATGTGTTCTTCATTGCAATTCCTAGTTTCTTTATTAGAAGAGTTGTCTTAGGAACAAACTAAAATTCGTAAACTTCTGAATTTATGTTGTGACTAGGGATAGTCATAAGAGAAAGCCTTTGTAACCATAGTGTGACAAATTGGCTTGTGGTGGAAACATCACTAGTTAGTAAAGCCTTTGTAACCGTAATGTGACAAATTGGCTTGTGGTGGAAACATCACAAGTTAGTCAAATTCTTTGTAACTAGGATAGTTATAGAATGGCTTATGATAAGAGAATCATAAGTTAGTTGAAGTCTTTGCAATAGAGTTATTGTAAAGTGGCTTGTAATAGGGAAATTGCAAGTTAGTGAAGTTAAAAGCCAACATGTGTAGGCCGTGATTTTTTTATCCCCTTGTATGTGATTTTTTCACATAAAAATCCTCGTCCTTATTTAAATACAACTTTACTAGCATTCACAACAGAACCCCACAAAGGACTAAGTACTCTATATTTAGTGGACTCACACAAATTAACTGATATAGGGCCATATCCCTATACAGTTTGGTTCATTAGTATTTTCAAAGGAAAAACATAGAGAACCAGTTCTCTATACAGTCTGGTGGATCGTTTGTCTCTAACAAGTGGTATTAGAGTAGGTTCTTCCTATCAGGCTAACACCTAGGAAGGATCCTCATGGCTTCTCCACCAACTCTTGAAAGGAGAAAACCAAAGAAGAAAAATTACCGGGTACTTAAAGCTGCTAACAATTATTCAAGTGAGGAAGATATTTACACGGCTTACTTAACCAAAAAGTTTTAGAAGATGGCCAGTATGGAGAAGTGCTAGAAAGGGATATCTCTAACAGATCAAAGAACAATGATCTTTGTTACAAGTGTGGAAAGGGTGGACACTTCATGAAAAATTTTCCTCTCTTGAAGCAAGAATTCTCCAAGAACTTCAAGAGAAAAAGATTAGCTAAATATGACTCAACCTTTGCATTGATCAGTCAGATGATGATGATGATGATGATGAAGATGAAAATGATAAGGTAAACTTCAGGGATACTTAGAGAAATCTGAGATCCTACTCTTCTAAGAAGCTGACGTCTTTATCTAATGTCATAATTGATGCCTATAATAGCCTTATAAATGATAAAAAGGAGATGCTGATCGTAGAACTAGGAGAGGCAGAGAAATCTAGAGATGGTCTAGTAGTTTGTGTAGTGGACTTAAATGAGACCATAGCTAATCTTGAACAAGAAAAGGAAGCCTTGAATGAAAGAATAACTAGTGTGGAAAATGAGAGAGACGATCTAATAGTAGAAGTTGTTGATCTAAAAAGAAACAATAGAAGGCCTTAACAATGAGATACAAACCTTAAAAGAAAAATTTGCATCTACTGAAGAGGAAAGTAATGACCTGTTAATAATATAGACAGATCTAGAGAAAACCATTGAGGGACTCAATAGATAACATAGTAATTTAAGTTTTGGGAAAGGGAAGGAAGTAGCCAGTGAGATGCATATCATGCTTAAAAAGGAGTTAACTGTTGTGAAAACCAGTCGCTACATTGAAGTCGAGAGGAATCAACAACTTCAAGCTGAATTGGAGAAAGTAAGAAATGATCTTGAAAAATCTCTGAACTAGACTATATACTATGGACAGTGGATGCTTAAAGAGCACAACTGAAAGCATCATGAATCTCTTTTCATTGAAAGCCATGCAAGAAAGGAATGTATCCTTAAGAAGGAAGTGAAAGGTACATTCTCAAGTGAATGAAAAGGTAGAAAGGTTTTTTTGGCTCTCAAGTGGGAACGTGTACTATGTGAATGGCCTAAGAAGTGCAGTCACCAATCTAATAACCTGCCAAGCGGTGTTAGGGGACAAAGTAAACAAGAACATCCACTCCGACTAAGTATGAATCTCCACAAGCTGGTGGCATGAGATGAGTGAAGTCGCAACCATGGCATGAAGGATTGGTATATGCAAACTTCTCACTTCCGAATAAATAAACTCAGTAGGACCTGGTCCATGGTCTGCCAAACTCAAAGTGTCACCTAGACATGAGTCACAAAATGAAGGAGGAGGGGGAAGAATGGATCACGCATAATTTATCAACACTAAAGGACTCCACAACAAAATGGTATTGCTGAAAGAAAGAACAAAACTAAAAAATTCTGCATGGACAATGCTCATCGTCTGTGGAATCACCAAGAAATTCTGGGCATAAGCGGTAAAAGCTGATTTCTACGTGGAGAACAGGTGACGGATCAGGTCCCTTCTTAATCAAATCCCACTATGAGCTGCCAATGAGGAAAATGCCATGATCTCGACAACGGGAAGGATTGACTTAGGAAGCTCAATGCAAAAAGACGGAGCGAAGGAATCCTTCTGGGATACAATCCACAAAACAAGGCCACAAAGTCTCAAAAAAGGCACACTAAATGGTAGGATGAGCTTATGGAATATTAAATAAGACACTTCCGGTGATGATCAATATGATGTAATGAGAAAGATAAAGGAGACTGGCAAAAGAAAACACAACATCATCCTCCATGTCTCACAAAGAACCTGGGAAGGAACCTGCTCATTCATAAGATTTATGTGGATGACATCATATTTGGAGCTACAAGTAAATCACTATGTGAATAAATGAGTATTATGGGGAAACTGAATGTCTTCCTGGATCTTCAAGTGAAGCAGTCCATAAAGGGAACATGTATTAGTCATAAATGCATCAAAGAACCCTTGAAAAGATTTGACATGGAAATATGAGAATCATTGGATCTCTACTCTACCTTACTGGCCAGCAGGCCAAACATTGTATTCTGTGTGGGATTACATGCAATGTTCCAATCGAATCCCCAGAAATCTTACTTGAAGGCTACTAAGAGAATTCTGTGATATTTTAAGGGTACATAGAATCTGGTTCTGTACTATCCTTCTGGTGACGATTTCAACCTTATTGGTTACGGTGACGCTGATTATCCAGGTTATCCGGTAGATAGAACAAACACATCTGGAATGGCCCATTTCCTTGGATCATGTATTATCTTATGGGGTACAAGGAAACAAAACTTAGTAGCTCTCTCAAAAGCTGAAGAAGAATCAAATCCCAAGACAACTTTATCAGTTGGAAGATTTTGGTGTATACATTGATTGTGTACCGCTTCTATGTGTCAACACCAGTGCTATCAACATAACAAAGAACCCAATTCAACATTAGAAAGCCAAGCACATTGATGTTAGACACCATTTTCTCAGGGACTATGTGGAAAAGGGTCTTATTTGTATAAAATTTTGTTGCACGGAAGATGAGATTGTGAATATATTCACAAGCTTTGAGTAGGGAACACTTTGAGAAGCAAGATGGCATTGGGATTACGTCAACCTAATTGAGAACCTGTTTCTGATGACATGACTATGATAGTCACACCAAGGTAAAATTGGCAAAAGTGTTTTATGACTAGACCTAACTCACATCTATACCATTGCTGGTAAGCACGCATGATTATCATATAAGCTAAAGGTATAATGTTGAACTTCAGAGGAGAGCTGCAAAAACTCTTTTACAAAAACAGGTCAGGAACCTGGTTCCTGCACCACATGTTAGTAGTAATATGTTTTTCACATGCTTGTTCTAAGAAAAAGGATATTAAAATTAATTCAACTTCCACATCATTCGACTTTTCAAACCAGCAGTTCTAATCCATTGTCTCCTTTTACATCAATTTAATTTTTCCTTCAGAACTCTTTGCCACTTCTCTCACCATGGCTAACAAATAATCATCTTTTTCTCTTACTATCAACATCACTCCCACATATTCTCCTCCCTTAACACCATCACCGATAACTCACTTCTTCACTATCCCTGATACTACTGTACCCATACTGGTTTCCTCATCATCTCTACTCTTAATTCCATGTACTGCAAACCCTACTTCTCCTCTATTCCTAAATATCATGGGGAAGAAACTCCATTATTAGGGGATGAAAGAACTCTAGTGCTTTTTTAGTCTCCGGTTCATGACACCGTTATAGAAGAATCTATTGAAAAACGTGATTCCATTTTAGATGAAACAAACCGAGGGGTTGCAAAAGAAAGACGCTTTTGAGTTAGCCTTGCAGAATAGTAATCAGAGTATTAAGAAAACAAAGAAGAAGTGGTTGATGAAATAGCGGAAAGTTATGGCTGATACACACATTCTAGTGATTGTGGTTGATAAAGATGTTATGGAGGAACCTATTTCCTTAGTGAAAAGATCTTCAAAAGGTTGTCACTGAGAAAAATTTGTTTGAGGATGACATTGTGGCTGTTCCAAGAAAGAATGGGAAGTTTATTGAAATATCTAGACAACAAAAGTAGGAAATTATGGGAGGACCTTGTTCTATGAAGACCATTTCAAGTGACAGTGGCCTTGGGCAAAAGAGTCTGAGCACTCAGAAATGTCTTGTGGGGTTGCATGCTTGCCCGACAATCTAGGAGTTGGAAGGTATGAGACAAGTTCTAGACTTAGGCAACTAGTGGAGAACTTGCGGGAGAAAATGCTTGATTAACAGTTGTCTACAACTGCCTGCATGGACTTAGCTCTTAAAATTAAGCTATCTCCTCTTCCAAGCCTCCCTCTTCTAGTACCCCCTAGGATCTTCTCAGTGGCCAGTTATCTTTTGCTCTGATGCTTTTATGGTTGTTGTTTTTCTTTTTGTTTGTCTTTTTGTGATGGCATGTTGGATTTCACCATTGCTGCTCCTGTTGAAATAATAAAATTCTTGTTTTCAATAAAACAACTCTTCTTTTACTTGTACAATGATTGTTTTCCCTTTGGTTCTCTTTTCTGTCATGATTGTGTACATATATGTGGCATGAGTTAGATTTGTTAGACTTCTTTATGCCTTTTTATGTCTTTTTGTTGTTTCCAACATGGAGAAGAATAGAGACAGGGGGAACATATGTAGTTTCTAGTACTTATCCGGTTAAGTCAAATTGTCATTAATGTTCAAAGTTTTTCATCATCAAAAGGCGGAAATAATTGATGGGCTTAAGGTCTTTTAATATATTTTTTGGTGATCTAACAAACTTTCTATATGTAACCAGATAAAAGACCAAGAATGATAGTAAAAAGTCAGGGAAAACATATGGGGAAACATGTGTGAGTAAGAGCATAAAGTCAGGGGAAACCTGTGGTCTTCTGTTATTTATTCTGATTTTCTGAACTATAATTCCTTATTTTCAATGCTAAGTTTATCATCATTAAAAAGGGGAAAATTGATAAGATTGATAGGTTTTCAATATTTTTTCTTTGTGTTTTGATGATCTAACAAACTTAACGTTAAAAACCAGATATGGAATCTGACTCACTTGGATTACACTACATCTAACGGGTTCCAGTCAATTGTGAAGTTGCTGCAGCTTCAAGAGGTAGGAACCCAGACAAGAACCTGATACTCTTGTGGGGTCCTTATGATAGTACAAATTCAATTGGACACAATCGAAAATGAAGATTCTATCGTATTGCATTATTTCTAGCGCCCACTCATTCTTTGACTAACTAAAGAGCTCACATCACTTCAAGTGATGTGATCAAGGTGTACCTACAATGAGTCTATACAAATCATCATTCGAGTTACTCAACTTAAGATAATCTGGGCGTTGTGCACAAGAACAAGATAAGGAACCTGATCTCTTGGTACTTCTCTGACAGAAGTCCAAGTCAACTATGCAGTTGAAATGAAATTGAGTGAATGATCTCAACTGTACAAAGATAAACACAACATGGACCTGGTCACTTAGGGTTCTCGGACAGAAGTACAAGTCAACTATAGCTGGAAAGCAATTGCAGAAAGTAACTGCCTGCAACAATGCATCAGACAGTGGAATAGTAACTTCCCATTGAGATTGGACATCACTAAGGATGTTTTGTGTGGTATAAACCTTATACAAGGTACAAGTTTCAGGTTCCAACCCTTGCAAATAATAATAAAAAAATTTCTCTCAAGTGCTCAAGAACCTCTCTCAAGAACAAAGCTGCTTCAACCTTAAGGACCTGATCCAAGATCGAATATGTTAATTCCTTAGGTAGCTTAGTATTTGTTATGTGTTCTTCATTGTAATTCCTAGTTTGCTTTATTCTAAACGTTGTCTTAGGAACAAATTAAAATTCATAAACTTCTGAGTTTATGTTGTGATTAGGGATAGTCATAAGCAAAAGACTTTGTAGCCATAGCATGACAAAGTGGCTTGTGGTGGAAACATCACAAGTTAGTCAAAGCCTTTGTGACCATAGTGTGAAAAAGTGGCTTGTGGGTGAAATACCACACGTTAGTCAAATTCTTTGTAACTAGAATAGTTATAGTGTGGCTTGTGATGAGAATATCAAAAGTTAGTTGAAGTCTTTACAATAGGGTTATTGTAATGTGGCTTGTAATAGAGAGATCTCAAGTTAGTGAAGTTAAAAGCCTATAGGTGTAGGTCATGGTCGTTCGATCCTCTTCTGTGGGATTATTTCATGTAAAAATCCTCGACCTTACTTACATATAACTTTACTAGCATTCAAAACAGAACCCCACAAAGGACCAAATACTCAACTATTTGGTGGAATCACACAAAATTAGCACTGTACCAAACCGATATAAGACCATATCCTTATACAGTTTGGTTCATCAGTATTTTTAGAGGAACACGTAAAGAACCTGCTTCTCCATAAAGTCAAGTGGACGCACAATCTTCAACAATTAATATCACATTTTGGTTGTCCATTTCCATGGTGAAGGTCAATGCATGCTCATCTCGAGCCAGGACTAGGGGTTGATTTAAAGTGGTGGATATTGTGTTATGTTAATAGGTGTGGGTTGGGGAGGGTGGTCGCGTGGTGGTTGTATGGTTATTATGTTAAGGAAGATAGGGTGTTGGAGAAGGTTGGTTTTGGTGAAGGAGAGGGTTCTCATGTAGTTAAAATTGAGATGTGATCGGTTCACTTGAGAATGTAAAATGTGTTATGGAGGGTTTGTTTGTAGTTGTAAGAGTAGTAGTGGCTAGTGATGAGCATTGAGATTGTTCTTGGTTTTTAGAGGTTAATGCATCCAATTGATTTGATAAGGGTAATGAAGGTGTAGTCACACATGAAGGACTGTTTGGGGTTGCTTGTGTTGGGTAATAGGCTTCGCCAGTAATTAACTTTGTTGTTTGGATGGGAAGTGTAGATATTGGATCTTGGGGATGTGAATTTCTTTGGGTTATTGGAGAAGGGGAAGTTGCTGTAAGGTAGGCTTGCAATTGAGTGCCTATAGAGATGGGTGAGATGGAGGTGCATTTGTCTAGGTTTGCATTAGTGTCAAGCTGTTTTTTTCACGTAGAAATTGCTCGTGCTAGGTGTTTCGGATGTATAAGGTGATTCAACATGGATCATTGATGAATGTTTTTTTTTCGGAGCTGATGTGTGGTGGGCTAGTTGTAGACTTATTAGTCTTATGGGATATGTTATTTGGGCCTTGTGTACTACCCATTTGGTCCATTGGGTCGGGGTATTTTAGGAACAGTAGAGTTGTTTGATTAAATATTTGGAGGTAGATGTGATAATATGAATTATTTGTTAATTAATGATTTATTAATAAGGGTGTGATTAACTAAGTGTGTGAGGTTTAAGATATAAGACATACCTGTAGGTCCCTTTCCGCTAGTGTTTTACTGGTTTGATTGAATGTTTTTTAGTGTTGGCAATTTTGGTCGAGATCGATTCTTTGCCTAAAAAGTGACTATTTGCCATTCATTGGTATCAATATTAGATTGTTTTTGTTGTTCTTGGGCCATGGTCATAGTGGTGTTTGAAGTTAAAGTTTCATTTGGTTATGGGGTGTGCAAAGTGTTGGAGATGGATGTCGTGGAAGGAGATAGACAGAAATGTTTTGTGTGGACAAGTCGACCACAAAGAGTACAGAGCATATTTAGACCCTCATAAACTAGTTGTTGATTGTGGGTACCAATATACACATGTTTTTGAGAGGCATATCCAATTGGACTTCTATACATATTCTTACATAGCGGCTTGTTATAGTTGTCGACGTGCATGTGTCAACTTTTAGCAGAGAAACAATTTTTTCCCCTATTCGTTGAAGTATTTCAAAGTCATAGAACTTAGTAGGTAATTGAGGTAAACGTAACCAAATGGCTGTATAGGTAAGTTGGATGTTGGAGGTGATGAATTTAGGTTCCCATTTGCGGACGAATAGAAAGTGGTTATGTATAAACCAAGGTCCATTGTGAAGGGCATTGAGCATATTTTCTTTTTTTTGGAACTTAACTAAGTAAGAATCGTACAGTAAGTATATTAAGGGCAGATCCTCTATGGGCTTCCGTAATGCATCGAGTTTGGTTCGTAGGGGTTGGTGCCCAATATTCCTTTCAATAGACTTTGACAATTATAGAAAATTTCCATAAAACATATAAGAGTGATTTATCAGCTAATGCGAGTGGTATGAAGGTGTCTTCGTGAGGATTGCTCTTTGTTTCGTTGGTTAAATCGATATGAGAGTGGGTTTGATGTCAGGTATTTGGGTAGAGGTGAATTGGTTGTTAGTCAGTAGAGTTTGTAAAAAGGTGAGGGGTAGTGCAGTGGCATCACGTTGATCTGTTGGTGGAGTTGGATGTAGATCTAGGTGCATGGAATTGATATCCGGTGGTGGGGTGGTTATGGTTTTCTACATCTCTAGAGAGAATCTAGGTTTCCCCTTTGCGGACTTTTAATTGAGCAAGATTTGTTATTGTATGTAGAGCTCTAGGACCCCCGGTTACACTCCGTATATATACAACATTTATACCACAAATTGATATATCAAGCGAGGGTTTTCACATGGTATCCGACACTACTAGAAATTCGGCCAAAATCGACCACTACCAACGGAACGACTTCTGTTGGTCAAAAAACTGACTAAAGTTGGTTGTTTTTTAAAATATTTTATTTTTAAATTTTTCTATGGAACCGACCAGCTAGTTTCAAGTTCTTATGTTGATTGCCTCTAGGTGTGTGGGTTTTTCTGGAGTTGAGGGGGTTTGCCAGAGATAAGAAGGCCCAGGTGTAGGTATATGAAACCCTGCAGTTTAGAAAAGCACAATGAACTTTCTGGGATTGATTATAACTTTTGAGAAGAGATGTTGGGTGCTACATAGTGTGATTTCCTGGCTTTTGATTTTTCCAGTGATGGAATTTGATATTATGCCAGTTGTTTGGCTTTTTGCTAATGAGAGATAGTATTTGAGGGATCATGTACTTTGTTTTGACTGTGTTTGTGTCAATGTGGGAAGGTCTTTGTGATAAGCCCAAAACAACCGGTGCACCTTTAGGAGGTTGAAAATCTGGGATGCTAATGCCACTCCTAACATTTTCCCTAGTTATTTTAGCTTATCTCTGGTACCTACAACAATTAGTAAACAAGTTAGGAAAAAATTGGTTGTGTTCTCAGGTTCTTGTGTATTCTGAAGACAATGGGGAATTGGGGGGGAGGGGGGGGGGGAATTTCCGGTCACTAGCTTTGTTACAGCTGAGCAGAAGCAAGGTTTGGGATTTTGCTTGAAACTAGAGTTTGCTTTTGACAGAAGTTTCTTCAATTGTGAGTATGGATTGGTTGAAGAGTGGTAAAGTGCTGGAATAACTTTAAAGGTGGTGGTTGTATTATCGGTGAAGGGTTGTTGATTGTCTGTAATGGTGATATGGTTGAAAATGGTTGAGCATGAACAATAGGTATGAGCTTTCATAGGCTTGAAGGCTTGAATTTTCTAAGAGCATTTAGGACTTAAACTGCTGACAGAGCAGTATTGAGTAGCTTGAGTTTCTGCTGCCTCCGGTTGATATGTTCCCAGGAGAGTGAGCATTATGAATGCTAATCACTACTTTGTTGGAGTACATCAGTTGAAATATCATCAAGGATAGGGTGATGCCCGCCAAAAAGAAGCCAGAGTTAGAGAAAAATTGAGCATTTCTGCCCGGTTTCCTTCTTTTGCTGTTCGCAAATAGTTTTTTGGTTCTCAAGTTAGGAAAAGTTGCTTGTAGGTTTTTGTGGGTTCTAGAAGAAAGTGTAGGGATAAGATAGAGGGTATGTGATGATGCACTTTTGGATTGCATCTCTTTTTATATGTTTCTTCCTTTTTCCCTACTGATGTGAGAGCTGGTTTTATGTATTTTGAACTCCTGCTTGAGTGATGTATGTATGATGAGATATGCTCTAGTCCTTTGACCTATCCTTAGGAGATTGAACAACATTGCTGTTAATACCACACTCAGAGGAGAATCCAATGGACTGTGCATTCCCATATGGATGAAACCTGCAAAAAAGAAAAGAAAGTTAGCAGTGACCATGTTTTCCTTCAGCTGTTGGTTATTGTTCCCCATTTGGGCTTCCACTAGTTTCAGCCATAGCCATGAGATGAAGTTGAGGTACTTGTATTTGTTAGGTACTAATAACTTGGTGGTTTTCTTGTATCTAAAGGCAGGAGTATGCAAATAATACAGAAGAGTTTGGCCTGAAATTTGAGATGGCAGAGCAGAAATAGAGGTGAAGTTGGCTAAGGTTAAGAGCTCATGGCTGAGCTTTGATAGTGAGTCAGTAGGGCAGTTTGACCTAAGAAGAATTAGGGAGAGAGAATTAGGTAGTACAAGGCATAACCTCAGCTTGCCGAGGACATGACCCTTGATAAGAGGGTGTGGAAGTCAAGAATAAGGTAAATAAGTAGGATGTCAAGTTTATATTTTTTCCATTCCTTCTTAAACCTAGATCTTTAATACTACCTTTTGTTTCTTTTGTTTTGGTTTCCTTATTATCTAATCTTGTTGATGTAGATGCTTATTATTAATGCTCCTATTTTTTTTTACCTTGAGTTGAGGGTCTATCATAAATAGCTTCTCTACTTTTACAAGGTAAGGGTAAGGACAGTGTACACACTACCCTCCCAGACCCTACTTGGTGGGATGATATTGGAATTTTTTTTTATTCTTGTTGTTGTTGTTGTTGTTGTCTTCTGGACTATTTGATCTTGATTTCAAAGAAAGTCCTTTCACTTGGTAGAATAGTAGATGAAATGCATAATACATCTTTAAGACGTTGGACATGATATTTGTGAACTTACCTTTTCAAAAATTATTTCCAACTATTGAAATAGAGCATCTCATTAGAACTGGTTCTGAGGATACCCCATTTTTGATGTCTAGTGGAGAGGAAGCTACACAGTTTGTCAAACCTTTAAAGTTGATCTATTTCTAGACTCAAAATGAGTCATTTAAGAATATGGCGATGCAGAATTGGGTTGGCTGATTTTGTAGGGGGTCCATTTTTATGTTCAAGCAGAAGCTGAAAAAGGTGAAATGTTCTTTGTCTAAATAGAGCAACAAGGCATATGGTGACATCGTCAGTAGATTGTTATAAAGGGACTATTGTGAATGTGAAGGAAATGCCATTTGGGGAAGAACCAACAGTTGAATATATGTCCTTCAGAGATCACAATAACTGACTTAGTAAAAACATTGAGCTTAGAAGAGAAATATTGGAGGCAGAAAGAAAACATAACTTTGTTTGGTGAAGAAGATCGAAATACTAGCTTTTCCCAAAACTTTGTAAATGGAAAGAGGAAGAAGCTACAGTTGAAGAGGATCCAGGATGGCAATAGGTACTGGCTTGAGACACAAGATTTAATGGCTAGTACTAATATTGATGTCTTTTAGAATATGATGTTTTAACCGTCAATATCACACAAGAAGGGGGAGGGGTGTTGATTTGTGTGTTACCCAATTTTTGCTTAACTGAACTATTGAAAAAGCTGGTTCTTCTAAGTGTTCCAACTTCTACTACTTGCGAAATAATAAATACAGAAAATAATGAACACAAATATTTTTACGTGGAAAGAATCTGGCTCAAAAGGTGAAAAAACCACTACCTACTACTCAGTAGATTTTTCCCAAACTTCCAATAAAATCACTGAGCGAAAACAATATTGAAAAAAGTCTTTGTAAACCTAAAGATTACCTCTAATCACATCATAGCAACCAACCTCTAACTGTTGCGACAACTTCAAGTTTACTCTAACTTGAATACTCAAGGTACTTATTACAATTGCTTCTAGATAAAGGTGAAAAGTATAATATGAAAACACCTACTACAATTAAACTAGAAGTAAAAAAAGACATATAAAACTCTCTATGGAGCCGGTTCTTCAATCTGGGTCACGTAGTTTCAAGTTTGCACACTTAAATCACACACGAACTGCTTGCACAAAACCTTGCTATTTTGCTCTCAATTCACATTTAACTTCTGCATTTTTGTGCAAGACACGTACTCTGAGAACATCCTTCAATTTATAGAGTTAGTAGATGAAGAAATAGCTAGAGTTTTGATGCAACTCTCCTTTGGTGGAAGAGTTGTAGTTAATTTCAACTTCTAACTTCTTCCTTATCTTGGATTTGTCTTTGATTAAGGAGTCCTTCTCTTTATCAATTATGCAACCTTTGCGATCACAAGATATTAAATACACCAAGTTAAGCTATTCTCTTTCACGTGCATCCACTTGCTTGAATTTGCTCGTTTTTATGAACCTGTGGGATGGACCACTGAGATGGACCTGGTTCATCCTCAGTTCCTTTGTCAGTCTTCAAAACTAACCTTTACTTGGACCAACAAATTTCCCCTTTTTGATGATGGAAAAATCTGTGCTTTTCATAAGCTTAGACCCTGTTTTAACTCAGCTCAAAATCAACACAATGTTAGCAACATTTTTCCTTTTTATCACTTATCATCAAGGACCAAGTACATTAGGTTATAAACATCACTGTTCAAAGTGTAAAACACAACCTTTTTCCCCTTTTGGCATCATCCAAAAATTGCATAAAAATAGTTAGGTAACAAGATTTTAAAGCTAACTCATGGCTACAAGGACTACTTCAAATGCAATCATAGATTAATCTTTATAGATCAAACTAAGAATTTTCTAACCATCAAAGAAATGTAAACAAACAATTAGAGATAAACATAGTGAACCTCATTAATGGTTGATAATATTCTATCACAGAGAATAAGAAGAAATAGAAATACTGAAACATGAACAAAAGAAACAAAAAAATCCCAAATTGGCTCACTGGTTTATCTATAATAGGACATGATTTAGGGCCTGGAAGAACTAGGTGATTGTTTTTTTGAATTGGAGGAATTTCATTACACCTTAAAGAATGCCATCCTTCTTCTATTTTTCTCTTGCCAGCTCAGTTCTAAGAGCATCTCTCTTTGTCTCCACCTCAACCAACCTCTTCTTCAGCTTTTCAATCTCACATGCTCAGCCCCCCATTCTTGCACCAAGCTGACCTTGCTATTCACTGGTACCTTTTTCATGAACTAGGTTCTTTAGGAGTGACATGGACTTAATAGTCATAAGTAAGTAGAGTATTAACTAAAAAATGATCCATGCTTATACTAACCTCCCACCTTTTCATAGGTACAATAACATATGCAAACACAGTTGTGAGAATGAAGCCATAGGAAATGGTACGAGTTTTAGTGACATTGATAACTCTATCAAAAAGTTGGATTATAGATTTCAATCACTTTCTTCAGCAGGTCTACGAGGGTTTTTTCTACAAATGAACAAGGTTCATCTCCCTAAACAACCATTGCACCTGCATCTTTTGTTAAACTCACCATGAGTGGGCTAAGAATAGCCACTCTTGAAACCTTTTCTCTCACATTACTCCTAACACCCTTGCTCTCATTTGTTTCATTTCTACCACCAGTTTCTCTAGATTTTGTAGTCTCAACACCTGCTATAGATCCTACAAATCTATTTTCCAAATTTGCAGCAACTTTAGAAATTGTCTCAAGAGAAACTTTAAAATCAGAAGGTACCTGTACAATTTTGGAATAACCATTTTATTCCCCCTAAGTAGCAAACTTAAAAGAATATGGGTAGTTTAATATGGTCAGGAGTCTTGAACGTAACTGGTTCACTTGTAACAAATAAGTTCAAAAGAACTTTGGTATTTGGTAGCTGCTCATGATCCAAATATAGTTATTTTAAATTATGTAAAGTGTAGAAAACATACTATGTTATCTTGATGAACTAGATTCTTCACTGATAATTCTCTTGTGTAAGTCTAAATTTGCCAAAATAGAGAAAATATCATTACAGATTAATGAGTCATTTTAACACATGGCACAAGAGTATACTATGAAAAGTATGAGACTGAGCAAGATTTAATCTAATTATACACAATTTACAGACTTTCTAACCAATGTTTTTTCAATTTTTTTCTTTTTTCGTTTTGAACCTTGAATTGGTCCTTTTAGGTGATATTAATCATCCCTAATTTCAACTTGTTCCTCTCAAAGTGATCTCTACTTAAGTATTTTGTGAAGATGTTAGGAATTTGATTGTCAGTAGCACAAAACTCCACGATGATCAAGCCTTTCTCATAGTTGTCCCTCAAATAATGGTGTCTAAAATCTATTTGATTAGTTCTCTTATGATGAACTGCATTCTTAGTCATACTAATAGCACTAGTGTTATCACACAAAATATGGATGCAACCAACTTCAATATCAATGTCCATCAACTAGTGCTTGATCCGTAACAATTGAGCATTCTCATGAAGCAATAAAAACATCTCAGCTTCAGCAGTAGATAAGGCCACTAAAATTTGCTTTTATGTAGCCCATGACACAAGAAATGGACCAAGGAAGTGTTCCATACTTAAAGTACACTTCCTATCCACTAGAAAACCTACATAATCAGTGTGAGCATATCCTACTGGTTAAAATTACTACCTTTTGGATACCAAAGGCAAGGTCATTGGTGCTTTTCGAGTATCTCAATATGTTTTTCACATTAGTCAAGTGGGACTCCTTTGGATTTGCCAGAAATCGAGAACTGCACATAATGCTACAAATGCTAGTAGTGAAATATAAAAGAGAACTAATCATTCCTCTATACAACTTCTATCAACAGATGAACCAGGTTCATCTACATCCAATTTCGTGGATATTGCAATAGGAGTGTCAATTTCTTTGGATGTTCATTCCTAGTTTTGTTACTGAAGAATAGGTTCATGTACATGTTCCCTCGAGGTTGGAGGATCAATTCCTTTCTATTCAATTCCCTTTGTCATGTTGCCCTGGGTAGAAGAACCCATTCTATCACCTGTACCTTCTTCTGGTGCAGCTTCAGTCTGGGTTGTGATTTCATTTAAATTTCTTACCAGCCCAATTGCTTCATCATCATGTTCCTATCTGTAAGAAAGAGTGTTAGTTTCATCAAAAATCACATGTACACCTTCTTCTACATGCACAGTTCTTTTGATATAGAATTTACAAGCTTTACTATGCAAAGAATATCCCAAGAATACTCCCTCATCACTTCCGGGATCATATTTACCTAGGGAATCTTTTCATTAATGCGAACAAAGTACTTGCATCGAATTGCCCTAAGATGGGATATATTTTGCTTTATCCCTTTAAGTGACTCATAGGGAATCTTCTTAAAAAGAGGTCTAGTTATGCAACTATTTATGATGTAGCATGCAAAAATTCAGAAAACTTAACATTTTCACATTTTGTACCATGATTAGACCAAATTGATGCAAGTTTATTACCTAGTTTTTTATGAATTTTTCTAACAAAAGAAGTAAACATGTCAGCTGCTTCATCTTTAGATGTTAAAAACAGTGTCCAAGTAAACCTAGAGTAATTATCAACAAGCACCATCATGTATCATTTACCATCTCTGTTTAATGTTCTCATTGGACCACGGAGATCCATATAGACCAGTTCCATCGTTCTGATGGTTCTTTCCACTTTCTTGCATTTAAAAGAGGATCTTACATGCTTCCCCCTTGCACAAGCCTTACAAACTTTGAGTTCCTTGAACTTGATGTTAGGCAGCCCTATCACAAGGTCCTTGGAGACTAATTTGAGTTCCTTGACTCAGACTTGTATGTCCAAGTCTCTTGTGCCAAAGTAGGGGATTATTGTCCAAGACACATAAGTAAATGAGTTCATTTTCTGAAAGTGTGGACAAATCTATAATTTATGTATTGTGTACTCTTTTTCCCTGCAAAACAATCTTGTCAGTGGTAAGATTAATCACAAAATATTTGGTAGAGGGGAATGCTAGCAATTTACCTTTATCACATAATTGTTACACTGATTAGATTGTCCTTTAGGCAATCTATCAAGTAGAAATTCTCAATAAAGTGAGATAAGTCTTACCTACCTTTCCAACACCAATGATCTCACATGTCTTCCCATTTCCAAAGGAGACATTACCTCCATTGAAGTCCTCAAGTGAAAGGAACTGGTTCATGCTTCTTGTCATATGCTTTGAGCAACCACTATCCATGCACCATATTAAGATGCTCCCCTTCACTTGGACCCCCAAAAGGAATTCAGGGATTAGTCTTAGGAATCCAAACTAGTTTGGGTCCCTTTCTATAGGTAAAAGGGTAAATTAGATTATTTTTAGCCCAACCTGGCAGCCTATTTTTCCCTTGAAAAAAATTCTTTTTTCTTTTGACTAGCCTTTTATTTTGCAATACATTCACTTTTATAGTGACCAATTTTACCGGGGTGTGTGCAAATTTTTTCTCAGGAGGTGTGAGATACTTGTTTTTGGGATCCACTTAGGTGCAGGGGTCC
The DNA here is from genome assembly GCA_034376525.1 of Nicotiana benthamiana. Classification (NCBI taxonomy): domain Eukaryota; kingdom Viridiplantae; phylum Streptophyta; class Magnoliopsida; order Solanales; family Solanaceae; genus Nicotiana; species Nicotiana benthamiana. The sequence goes on along the minus strand of CM067338.1, from coordinate 14,875,802 downwards.
CCTAACGAAGTACTCTCTTGTTGCTACTATGGTGTTCATGTAGCCATGAAAGTGCATCGGAGGACCTATTCCATTTACAGGTTCTGTCAAGCTCGTGCTTAACCTTGTTTAGATTCTCTATTAGAACTCTTATCTACTCATATTTTTTTGTACAACTCATCTTTCATTTTTCCTACATTTTCTACCAAAATGAGTTGTATGTGATCAGCGTTCTTTTTACCATTTCCTAATCTCAATTTTAGATTTTCAGATCAAAGCTCTAGGACAGTGGTATCAGGTTCATAAACCTGGTTCTTTTACTCAGCAGCTTTACTTTCACATTCACTAGCCCTAAGTTCCAAATTTTTTCATTTAGCTTTCTAAATCACACACTCCTTAGACAACTATATCTTTTCATTGTTTTGATCCTCAGATTCATCAATGAAATATATGAGTAACTCGGATAGCCTTTCATTAGAAAAATATTTACTCTTGTCTTTGAGATGAATTATACTTACCTCAAATTCCTCATCGGATTCTCCAATTGCCATAAGTACTTGTTCATCTACATCTTCACCCTCTGAGTCCTCATCTGAGCTTTGTCCCCAGGTAGGAACCATAGTCTTTGTTGATCCTTTGTTCTTCTTGGGTTGAACCTGTTCCTTCATTAATATCTTTGCTTCTTCCATTTAGTTTTCCTTTGAGGGAAGTTATTTATGTGGTGATCAGTCTTCCCACACTTGTGACAGCCCTCATTCGTTTCTTTTTCAGGAGCCCTTGGATTGTTGTAGCTCCCACTTCAGGAAGAATATTTTGTTCTCATTAGGTACTTCTTGAAGTCCTTTGTTATAATAACATTTCATCCTCCTCTAGATCAGCACCTTCAGTGATTCTGAATGACATGCTCCTTTCCTTCTTGGGTGCGCCCATCTTCATCGTTTGCTTTATAAGTTTATAGGCAGTGAGATTACCAATTAGCTCATCCAACTTAAGAGTGGAAATGTTTTTTGATTCTTGAATAGCAGTGATTTTTCTTTCCCAAGAGACTGGAGAACCCTTGTCAAAATATTCTCATCTTTGTCTTCTTCAAGAATAACCCTTCCAAGAGACTTAAGCTCATTTGTCAGTGTGGTGAACCTTGCATACATCTCTTGAATGGTTTCCCCTTAATTCATAGTGAAATTCTCATATTGAGAATACACCAATGTTCCTCTAGACCTCTTCACTTGAGGTGTTCCTTCATAAGCTACTTGCAAAGTGTCCCAAATTTCCATAGCAGTGGTACATCTTTGAATTCTACTGTACTCGTTTGGACCAAGTCCACACATAAGATATTTCATGGCTTTAGTATTATTTTCCCATTTCCTCAAGTCCACAATTTGTATTCAGCCCTTGTTTTTGGCACGTCTACTCCTTCAACATTCTTCTTTAGGGTAGCCAGCGGACTATTAGTGACAATGTCCCATAGCTCATAGTATTCTCCGATGATGTGATATCTCATCGTGTTTTTCCATCAAGAGTAGTACTGGCCATTAAAGAGTGGAGGCCTATAAGTGGATTGCCCTTCCTAGTTTCCAGGCGGTGCGCTCATCTTGATATGTTCTCAAGGTGTTAGGCTCTTCAAGGATAACTTGCTCTGATACCAATTGATGTTTTAAGTGTCAATATTACACAAGGTGGGGGGTGATTTGTGTGGTACCCAATTTTCGCTTAACTGAACTATAGAAGAGCCTGGTTCTTATTGGTGTTCCAACTACTACTGTATATGGAATAATAAATACAGAAAATAAAGAACACAAAGATTTTTACGTGGAAAACACCTGGCTCAAAAGGTCAGAAAACCACAACTTATTACTCGGTAGGATTTTCCCAAACTTCCACTAAAATCACTGAGCCAAAATAACATTTAAAAAACTCTTTGTAAATCTAAGAATTATGTCTAGTCCCGATGTAACAACTGTCCTCTAACTGTTGCGACAACTTCAAGTTTACTCTAACTTGAATCCTCAAAGTACCTATTACAATTACTTCTAGATAAAGCTGAAAACTACAATATGAAAATATCTACTACAATTGAATTAGAAGTAAATAAAGACACATAAAACTCTTTATGGAGCTGGTTCTTCAATCTGGTTATGTAGCTTTAGGTTTGCACACTTGAATCACACACGAACTGCTTGCAAAAAGCCTTGCTATTTTACACTCAATTCACATTTAACTTTTGCGTTTTTGTGAAACATACATAATATGAGACAATCCTGCAATTTATAGAGTTAGTAGTTGAAGAAATAACTAGAGTTCTAATGAAACTCTTCCTTAGGGGAAGAGTTCTAGTTGATTTCAACTTCTAACTCTTTTCTTATCTTGGATAGTGTTCTCTTTGATTAAGGAATCCTTCTCCTGATCAATTTTGCAACCTTTTTGATAAGGAGAAATTAAAAACACCAAGTTAAACTAATCTTCTTCAGGTGCATCTCACATGCTCAAATTTTCCATTTTTGTGAACCCGAGGGATGGACCACTGGGATGGACCTAGTTCATCCCGAGTTCCTTTGTCAGTCTTTAAAACTAACCTTTACTTGGGCCAACAAAATCATTTCACTAAGGAAGGAACCCCTATTGAATTGTTCAACTCAAACATGTTCCTTCTATGGTCTCTCATGAATAAAGTATGGAGATTTGCAGTTTTCCAACTATGGAAGAGGTGAAGGAGGCTATTTTCGCATTGAGTGGTACTTGTGCTAGTGGTCTTTATGTATTCTCCAAGGTCTTTTATCAAGACTGTTGGAATATAATAAGTACTGATGTATATGGCATATTGATTGATTTCTTTTTTTGTGCTTTATTGTCTAAATCCATCGCATATAGATACTTAGTCCATTTTTCAAAGAAGCTAAAAGTGCATATCTTCTCATAGCTCAGGCCTATAAGTTTAAGTAACTTCATTAATAAGATGATTTCTAGAGTGATTCATGGTAGGGTGGAAAAGATTTTACAATTGCTGACTTCAACTAATCAATCTGCATTGTGAAGGGTAGAATTATCTTTGAATGCATCCTTCTCCGACGAGAAATTATCACATATATTGGTTTGAGATACAACAACAACAACAACAACCCAGTATAATCTCATCTAGTGGGGTCTGGGGAGGGTAGTATGTACGCAGACCTTACCCCTACCCTAGAGTAGAGAGGCTGTTTCCAAATAGAGCCCCGGCATCCTTCCCGCCAAGAACTTCCCACCTTGCTCTTGGGGAGACTCGAACTCACAACCTCTCGGTTGGAAGTGGGGGTTGCTTACCATCAAAACAACCCCTCTTGTGATACAAGCCTGCTAATATAGTGATTAAGCTGGATATGGACAATTCCTATGATAGGGTTTCTTTGAAATATTTGATGCATGTTTTGAGAAATATGGGGTTTGTTGAGCACTTTATATATTATTATCTAAAAACTTATATTCTGTATTAATTAATGGGCATGCTTTAGGTTTTCTTTTCATTCGACAAGGGGTGAAGCAAGGTGATCTCTTTCTCCTGTCTTATTCACTCTTTATTTCTTTTGTCGAGGTGCTTTCCAGGCTATTGAATAAGTTGTTTGATAAGAATTACTATATTGGCTATGGTATACTAAAGTTGACAGATCAACTGAATCACTTAGCCTATGCTGATGATACTATTATCTTCGCTTCTTTTTATCCTAATTCTTTGAAGTTGGTGACGGATATGATTACCAAGTATGAGTAGGTTTTAGGGCAATTGATTAACAAGGCTAAAAGTTCCTTCTATATACATGCTACAGTGGCTGGGTTTGTTTCAATCAGTAGGGGACATCACTGGATTCACTAGCGATGAGTATCAATTTACCTATCTTGGTTTCCATATATTTTGAAGAAGGAGAAGAAAGAGCTATTATGAATGATCTAATTAAGAATGTGAAGTCTAATCTGCATGGAGGGGGAAGTTACTATCTGTTTGTGGTAAAGCTACACATGTTTCTAGTGTGGTTCAAAATATACCAATTCACCTATTGTCAGTGCTTGATCCACATAAAAACATACTTTATCACATGTACAAGATCTTTTCAAGATAGGAAAAAAGGAGCAAATATTGGTCATCTTGGCTTAACCCATGTCTACCTACTCAAGAGGGTGGACTAGGTTTAGGTCATTATTTGATATCTTTATAGCCATATTTTCAAAGATGTATGGTCTAACTCCTTGCGGAATAAATACAATAAAATGGAATTGCCAACTATGGTACAATTTAGAAAAGGGTCTCATGTATGGAGGAAAATGTTATAGGCTAGACATGAAGTTGAACAAGAAATATGATGCGAAATAAAGATGGGTACTACTAATATTTGGCATGGAAATTGGACAGGACTTGGTGCTTTATATAATATTATACCACCAAATTCCTGTATCAATGAAGATCCGTAAGAAGTGGCACAATTGAGGGGTGATAAATGCTGGAATGCACAATTGCTAGAGCAGTCCTTTCCTAAAGATATAGCTGAGCACATAAGAGATAAAATATAGGCTAAAAGTGGTGAAGAGTCGTAGAATAAGCCATGGTGGCTGCCTACTACGTCAAGGGTAGTTTACAGTGGATTGCTTGTCATATTCTAAGGCATAGAGCAAACCCTAATCTAGAATTTAATTCATGCGGATTAAATGTTTTCCTCTCAAGATTTGCTTTCTTTCTTTGGAGAATTTGGAAGTAAGTTGCCTACCAATTACAGTTGGAGGATAGGGTATTTATGACTTTCTAGATCCCACTATTTCTTGTAGTCCATCTATTTCTTCCTAGTTCTTTTGCTACTAGAGAATGAAAAACCTTTATTTACAGCTGCAGGTATACAAGTTCCACTGGTACAGATTCATTAAGTGTCATGATCCAAATCCCACCAAAGATTGTGATGGTGCCTGACAAGCATTCTAGTCAAGCCAACACCCAATGATAATAACCAAGGCCAATTTATTAAGTTATTGTCCGAGTTATAATAAGAGATAAAAGTAGAAATAATAAAGCATAAAGGAAACAAATATCCGAGACATGATGTAAACCTGACCATACCTATCTCGCATTGCCTAAAACCCTATGTCAACATCACTAGTGTCCAATAACAATGAACTATGTTCATAAATATAACAATGTGATAGGTTTTCAATATCTTCGCATTGTGTGTTGATGATCTAATAAACTTAATGTCAAGAACCGGATAGGGAACTTGACTCACTTGGATTATATTGCATCTAACATATTCTACCAAGTGTGAACTTGCTACATCTTCAGGAGGTACAAACCCAGACAAGGGCCTGATACTCTTCTAGGTTCATCATGGCAATACAAAGTTAATTGGATACACTTGGAAACAAGAAGATTCTGCTGTACTACACTATTTCCAGCACCCACTCATTCTCCGATCAACTAAAGTACAATGATTCAAGTTGCTCAACTCAAGGCAATCAAGATATTTTGCACAAGTACCAGATTAGGAACCTGATCCCTTGGTGCTCCCCTAACAGAAGTACAAGTCAACTATACAGCTGGAAAACAACTGCATAAAGTGACACTCTGCAACTATACAAAGAGGAACACAACAGGGACCTAGTCCCTTAGGGTTCTCTAACAGAAGTACAAGTCAACTATACAACTAGAACACAACTGAGTGACTTTCCGTAACTGTACAAAGAGGAACACAATAGGGACCTGGTCCCTTAAGATTCTCTGACAGAAGTACAAGTCAACTACAGCTGGAAAGCAATTGCAGAAAGTGATTGCCTTTAACAGTGCAACAGATAGTGCATCACTCACTTCCTATTGAGATTGGACATTACTAAAGATGTCTTGTGTGATATAAACCTTATGCAAGGCATAAGATTCAGGTTCAACACTTGCAAATACAGAAAACAAAAACTCTCTCAAGTGCTCAAGAACCTCTCTTAAGAACAAAACTGTTGCAACCTCAAGGACTTGATCCAAGATTGAAAATATCTTAAGTCCTTATGGTTGTTGAGTCTTTTTTATGTGTTTTTCATTGTAACTCCTATCCGGATTTCTTAGAAGTGTGTCTTAGGAACAAACCAAAATTTGTAAACTCCCTATTTTATGTTGTGACTAGGATTAACAGTAAGCAAAAGCCTTTGTAACCGTAGTGTGATAAAGTGGCTTATGGTTGAAACATCACAAGTTAGTCAAAGCCTTTGTAGTTGTAGTGTGACAAAGTGGCTTGTGGTGAAAATACCACAAGTTTGTCAAATTCTTTGTAACTAGGATAGTTATAAAGTGGCTTGTGATAAGAGCATCACACTTTAGTTGAAGTCTTTGCAACAAAGTTATTTTAAAGTTGCTTGTAATAGGGAGATTGCAAGTTAGTGAAGTTAAAAGCCTACAAATGTAGGTCGTGGTTTTTTTGATCTCCTTGTGTGGGATTTTTTCACGTAAAAATCCTCGACCTTATTTACATACAAATTTACTAGCATTCATAGCATAACCCCACAAAGGACCAGGTACTGTACTATTTGGTGAACTCACACAAACTTAGCACTGTACCAAACTGGTATAAGACCAGATCCCTATATAGTTTGGTTATCAGTATTTTTAGAGGGAAAACATAGAGAACTTGGTTCTCTATATAGTTTAGTGGACGCATAGTCTCTAACAATTTGAATCAGATAAGGTTCCTCATATCAGGCTAACACCTTGGAAGGATCTTTATGGCTGCTCCACCAACTTTTGAAATGAGAGAACTAAAAAAGGAAAAGTACTTGGTACATAAAGCTGCTAACAATAATTCGATTGAGGAACACAGTTACATGGCTTACTTAACCAAAAGGTTTCAGAAGGTTGTCAAAATATATGGAGAAGGGCTAGAAAGGGACAACTCTAACTGATTAAAGAACAATGATCTTTGTTACAAGTGCGGAAAAGTTGGAGATTTCATGAGAAATTGTCCTCGCTTGAAGCAAGAATTCTCCAAGAACTTCAAGAGAAATGATCAACTGAATATGACTCAACTTTTGCTTTAATGGCTCAAACAGATGGTGATGAAGACTATGACAACAAAGAGGTAAATTTCAGGAATGTTCAGAGAAAGCTGAAATCCTACTCTCCAAGAAAACTTATGTCTTTAGTTAATGTATTAATCAATGCCTTTCATAGTCTTGTGGAGGATAGGGATTCCTTGACCTTACAATTAGTAGCATCTGAACAAACTAGAGACATCTTAATGACTGTAGTTACTGACCATAAGAAAACCATCAAGATTGTCAGAAAAGAAAAGAATGATATTTTGGAAGAAATCACAGACCTAAGGGAAATAATAGTGAAACCCTGGACTAAGTTAAAACCTAAAAAATCTAGAAAAGGAAAGTAGATAGCCAGTGAGATACATATTAGGCTTCAAAATGAGTTGAAAGCTGCTAAAACTAGGATATGTGGTGAACTCAAAAAAAAAATAGGTAGCAAGCTGAATCGAAGAGAGTGAAAAGTGATCTTGAGAAATCTCTCAAGTAGACATGGTCCTCAAATGCTGTGACTGCCATGTACTTCAACAATAGTGGAAACAGGTAGGGAATCGGGTTCCAAAAGAAGAAAACTCCTTACCACCCTCGCGACAAGTACATCTTAGTTCCTAATAACGAGTTGTGTACCCACTATCATGTAACAATTTGAGGAAATTCAGGAACGTCAAATGAAGCATATAGGGCAAATTAAGCAACTAGGAAGCCCAATCATAACAGGGTACTTTCCACATCAGGACCTAATGACCTTATAGGAAATTTTTTCACAAATAAGTCCGAGCACACACTCGTTACTTTGAATTCATGGAGTACAATTAGCATAGAAAGCTCAATTCCTAAGTGGAGGTCCCCCACACAAGATTAGGCAAGATACTTACCTCAAACTAGCTCAAAATCAACTCGAAATCACGCTATTTCCATGAGTACTCAACTCCAAATGGCCCAAATCTATCCAATTAAATTGAATAATGTAAATAACACTTCAAGTAATTGATTCAACAAAAAAATTATAAGCTAATGCGTGAATTTAGGTAAAATGACTAAAACGCCCCTCGTTGCCATGCCTCGTAATCAGGTACAATTTATGTTTCCGTAATACTCGTACTCTCACCAGTTTATAAATAAAAAGAACACTAAAATAGGAGTTCAATTGGCCCCTCAAATACCCATTTTAAGGTCTCTTAATCTCAAGCCCTAATTACCCATTTTGCACTGATTTTCCTAATTTTTTGTCACTAGTTAGACCTTTAATCACATATAAACGATTTATGAAGTCAAGAATATTACCTCCAAGGGATGACCATTTGGTTTCCTCAGAAATATCCCTCAAAAGCTTCAATCCTGTTCAAAAATGGTGGAAAAATGAAGAAGAGTCGTGGATGGTCTATTTAAATACTTCCTAGGTATTTGCTCATTGCGATGGTGAATAAAAAGTTGCGATCATGAAGAGTAAAGTTCTGATGCCCTACGAACATGATACACAATCGCTAGATGAATAATGCGATCGTAGAAGAGAACCATGTGAGCCTATGCTACGCGAATGCAGACATATTAATGCGAACGCGTTAGAGGGAGAGGCTGACCTTCGCGTTCACGGACAGAAGCATGCGATCGCATAGAGAAAATATTACTTGCCTTAATTGCTCAATGCAATCGCGAAGGAGATGATTGCGATCGAGGTAAAGAAAACCAGAACCAAGAAATACAACAGCAAGAGCAGTTCTTTTAAGGCCAAACACCCTCCGTTAACCACCCAAAACACACCCGAGGCCCCGAGACCTCAACCAAACATGCCAAACAATCTTATAACATCATTAAAACTTGCTCCAACCTTTGGAACACGCAAAACAACGTCAAAACACCAATGTTTCATCGGATTCAAGCCTAAGAGTTCCATATACTCTCAAACCACGTTTTTGATAAAAAATAGTCTATCAAACCTCTTCCGAATTACTTAAACTTTTGCACACACATCACTTTCAATAGTACAGAGCTATTCAAACTCCCAGAATTCTATTCCGACCCTCGGATCAAAATCTCACTATCGAACCGAAAACTTCAAAATTTAACTTTCGACATTTCAAGCCTAAATTAGCTACGGACCTCCAAAACACAATCCGAACGCGCTCCTTAGTCCAAAATCACTTTACGAAGCTATTGAGATCACCCATGACCCACCGGGGCCGTTTACTCAAAAGTGTAATTCCAGTAAAATTTTAACTGTTTAAGCTTCCAAAACTAAAGCCAAGAGGGGTTGCTCTGATGGTAAGCAATCCCCACTTCCAACCGAGAGGTTGTGAGTTCGAGTCTCCCCAAGAGCAAGGTGGGAAGTTCTTGGAGGGAAGGATGCCGGGGGTCTATTTGAAAACAGTCTCTCTATCCAAGGGTAGAGGTAAGGTCTGCGTACACACTACCCTCCTTAGACCCCACTAAGTGGGATTATACTGGGTTGTTGTTGTTGTTGTTGTTGTTGTTGTTGTTGTTATTAAGCTTCCAAAACTAGTTCCTTTCTTCCAATTTGACTCCGAATCATACTGAAATAGAATCCAACCAGGCACGCAAGTTGATATACATAATGTGAAGCTACTCGAGATCTCGAACTACCGAATCCGGTGCGATTGCTCAAAACAGTCATTCGGGTCGTTACTTCATCCTCTACTTAACCATACGTTCATCCTCGAACATGACCAGAGTTGTTCTAAAACCATCAAACCACTGCATGAGCTCACCATACATACACCGGGGGTGTTTTTCCATAACCCAACCTATGAAGAACTGACAATGCCACTTAATTGAATATCTCATCTCCTCTTCAATCCATAACCTTTGAAAAGAACCCAAACCTCAACATCTGAAATTCATCATGGGACCCGAAATCATCACAGTTATCACACCCAAACAAGCTGAATCGAGCCAAAAATTCCAATCCTGAATACAATAACATGCTGCTCCACAAAACTCAATGCCCGAAGCAATAACCTCTGACCACCATAGTTATTTAAATATCCTGGGTGCCGGAAACACACCTCACACTGAATATAACCTTATCCGGACCTCCACACCACTGTCCCTAATAAAGAAACACGCGAAATTCATAACCGCCTATGAAGACAACATGTCAAGAAACCCTCTCACCAGCTAGGGCCATTATCCAAATCTTAGCATAATTACCCACATGCTTCCAAACACTCATTATCCCCAATACCATAGTACCACTCTCAGGTCTAAAAACCACATCTCGACCAATACAAGTAGCCCAACTGATGACTCATCATGGAAACTTATAAATTCTCACACTACACAGCTCGTTCACTGATCCATCAATAACTTAATTTCGTAACACTAGTAAGGAAAAGCAAAGTAGAAGAATATTCTAACAAGTGTACATGTGCAACAACGAGAATATAATTTAACTCAAATTGTTCCACAGAGGAAAAACAGAACCCCAAATAGACACAAGGAAAGGGTATCTCATATAATATCCACTGCAGCATGCAACCCGATCCTAAATACTCATCAACCTAGTATACCACATAACATCTGCTGCGGCGTGTAGCCTACTCCCAAATACTCGTTGAGTCAAAATGCTCGGGCTCACTGATCACATGAATACTGAAATCCAGTACAACAGAGTGCACAAATAAAACTGTGCGAAAAATAAATAAATGTGCTAAAACATGAATGAAGCAAGCACGACTAAAGTGCAATAAGCAAATCAACATCATGAGGGCCATCTTGCCCGCATCGCCATAAGGCTTGAAGCGAAACACTACATGCATTGGAAATAATCATACCATATCACTGCCTAATACAACATACAAAAGTAGCACATATCATAGTCTAGGGCGCATATAATATCCATCCTACCGGTAACATGATCAAAATGACTACCTCATAGGAGCACACAAGCTGAACCTGATACAACGCACATATTCTCATCGAGCTTTCACATTGCCCCAACCAAATCTTGACCCTTCCCAATTAGATACATATGATTCAAAAGGGTCAACAACAACTCGTCAATAAAACATGCAATTAATTACCCCATTCTCAACATTTTTAAAAAATCCGCAAACAGGAAGTAGTCCATATACGAGGGCATCTAGCCCCAAACCTTAGGAATACAAAAATTTCCATACTCTAACTCTACTACGCAATCAAATGGCTGATATATCACTCACCCTACATCATCTTGTCCAAGCACCATATAAGATTCTGGCCGCGCAACAAAACATGAACTTTTAAAGCCTCAGAACCCAGTAATAACCATACTACTAGCCACAGAGCTGCAACCCAAAACTCAAGATCCTTTCCAAAATTCACACACTTCAGACATGATAGGCAGTAATGCCAACACTCTATTACTTTTAGATACTAATTCAGTAGGAAATATCTATGTACTAAATATTCTTTATGCCCATATAAGACACCGAACTCAAATCGTAGTCAGGCCATTGAGAACCCTTCGAGATTCGCCCGCACGCGACTAAGCCATTGGGAATGCACCTCCCCTACTCGATCGATTCACATAAAACGTCCAATTAAAGAGTGTTGTCAAAAATACGAGTAGAGAATTCTCATTCAAAATGACCATTTACTTCCATTGCTATGCTGACCCAACACTAGTGAACTGACTCATTTCTTCGGATAGTTGATATGCAATAGTTCCAATCAAAGTCCCAAATACAGATAATCCTAACACGGACCACATAGCCAGAAGCTCATAACCCATAGTAGTTTCTCTTAAGCACCTCGTCATGCCGCAACCACAACACCCGCGCCGAATAGACCTTCTATGAATCTAAACTTTTTCCTCTGAATACCCCTGATGCAAAAATGTGGATCCATTATTGATGTAGAAATAAATTAGGCCCCAATATCATCTCATGCAAAATATTGATCCTAGGTCAAATGCAAAATCGAGGAATCTACCCATACCACGTATATGCATGCCTCCAGTCCAAACTAGTATAAGTCTGACTCTACAATATGAATTCTCAATTAGACTCCTCCACTTGGATCAAATCCATGGGAAACGTTTGAAAATCCACAAAACTATTCTTCACAGCTCGCACAACACAAACACAAAATACCTCAATACCACTAACTATTCCCATCCACTCCCACCTCGTGACCTTGCAAAAATTTTTGATGACTAGCCAACCAATTAAACCTTCTCAGCTCGCACTCATCAACCAGATGTAGAAAACCGTTGCACCTCCATATGATCAACTGAATAGTCTCTCAGTACCTTTGGTTCTTCAGTCCTAACAACATGTTGAGATAATGCCTGAGCATCCCTGGCTCCTTTGTAGCCTGTCTGTAGCATCATGAACCACGGGCACACAAAGAACGCTAAGAGCATAATATTATATACTAGCATCACGAACCACGGGCACACAAAGAACACTAAGAGCACAATATTATATACAAGTGGATGTAAAGGAACATAAGTTATATACTTCGAGATGAATCAATATCACATGATAAGGAATTCAAAAAGGGGAATTTCCTAACAGATATGTAGCCTTTCGATGATAAGTACAGACGTATCCGTACCGTTCCACAAGACTCTACTAAATCTGCTTGTGACTCATAGCACACATGAACCTAGAGCTCTCATACCAACTAGGCACAACCCAAAATCCCTCCAATAAAGTCGTGATAGCACCTAGTCTCTAAACTAGGTAAGCCTAAAATAAACTGAAATATCATCTATGCTTACTAACTTTAAATTACATTACTTTGAATAATTCCAAAACTTTACAAAATCGGTGGTACGAGTCACAAGCCCATCTAAGAGTAATTACACAAAATAATACATATGTGCCCCAAAATGAAAGAGAAAATGTAATTATAAATGAAGGAGACTCTGAAACCTGTGAACAAAATAGCAGGTTACTGTGAGTCTCCACTCCGACGATCCCTATAGCTACTATCGATCAATACCTGGATATGTACACAAAAAATTGTACAGAAGTTAAGTATGAGCATACCACGACAGTGTCTAGTAAGTATCAAGACTAACCTCGGTGTGGTAGTGAGGAGGAACAGCCAGGACACCTTAAAATTAACAAGATGTGATACAAAACAGCAAGATAAAGATAACGAAGCAATATCAACTACGAAGAGGAAATCCAAGTACAACCAGTATAAATAATAAAGGGAGAACACGAATAGAAACGAGCGAAAATCACATAAATTAGATAACCTAAGTGATTCAGCACTGACATAACAGAGATAGAGACAAGTAAGAATGTATCCAACTAAAGAAAATAATGTTAACTCAATCAACCACATCATGTTTAATACACAATTCCAACCATTTCAATCCTCGATTTCTCATATTATAATCTCAACCTTCGAACTTTCAACACATATGGCACCTAGTGCCCACATATTTTCCATCTCACTCTTAACAACCAAACATGATATACAATACCAAATGTCCTTACAATTACACTTAAGATGTTCAATAAGTCCTATTTGCATAATATGAATTAAATTTGAATATCTATATAAGTTTGGAACAAATTCAACAAGAAAAGATGAAGTTGTTTTTAGAAATCATTCTCAAAAGAAAATACCCCTTTTAGTTTCAAATACAATGCCGGAAGAATTATTACCTTTAATAGGGGAATTGAAAACTCAAAACTTAGTAGAAATTTCTTTTTATGTAAAGTACAACCTCTGACGGTTCAAAGGGATATAATTTAAGAAACTAATTGAGTTAAGGATGTGATAATTATTGAAGTTTGAAGTATTGGATCGTATAAATAAATATATTTAAATACGGTGAGGTATTAAAAACATTATGGATTCGAACACAAAGGATCACAGAGATGAAAAAACTAAACAATTTAAACATTTCAATTGACAACAACAACTAAACATAGCAAACCGAAGGTGCACGGCACCAAAATTCAATCACTAACAAGGATAAGAAAACCAACACCGAATTTCACTTTCATCTTATTTATCTCGTGGTAGGCCTGTTACCCGCTCCCATTTCACTTATCTTGTAGTAGGCGTACCACCCGCTGCCATTTCTTTATATCTTGTGGTAGGCGTACCACCCGCTCCCATTTCATTATATATTATGGTAGACGTACCACCCGCTCCCATTTTATTTCTCATCATCAATTATGAAAAAAATACCGGAAAGGAAATATTAAGGAAACAACAATATCTTGGCAAGGGAACAATAAGGAAACAACAATATCCCGATAAGGGAAACAAGAATAAACACGTCATTGAAAGAGAACCAATAGTAAGAATTAAATGTGTCCCAGCAAGAAAACCAGCTGTAACCAAACTTGTGCCGATAATTAACTGCACAATGAAACTTCCACTACACAACAAGATGTAATAAACACGTGATAATTACACAGGCAACCAAAACAATTGGACATGTAACCTATTTTCACGAAGTCATAGAGGAATAAAAAAATAAAGAAGTACCAATACAATAAGGAAGGCAATCACTTCAGTTAAGGAAATTTAGGGTCAATGTAACACGTAAAAATTTGAGGAAAGCTAGGAACGCCAAATGGAGCATATAGGAGAAAATTAAGCAATTAAGAAGCCCAATCATAGCAGGGTACTTTCCACATCATGACCTAAGGACCATATAGGAAAATTTTTCACAAATAAGTCCGAGCACACACTCGTTACCTCGCATGCTTGGACTACAATCAGCATAGAAAACTCAATTCCTAAGGGGAGGTCCCCCACACAAGGTTAGGAAAGATACTTACCTCGAACCGGCTCAAAATCAACTCAAAACCACGCTCTTGCCACGAGTACTCAACTCCAAATGGATCAAATATATCCAATTAAATTGCATAATATAAATAACACTTCAAGTACCGATTCTACAAACAAATTATAAGCTAATGTGCGAAATAAGGTAAAATAACCAGAATGTCCCTTGGGCCCACCCCTCGTAATTAGGTACAATTTACATTTCCACAACTCTCGTACACTCATGAGTCTATACATACTAAGAACACTAAAATTGGAGTTTAATTGACCCCTCAAATACCCATTTAAAGGTCTCTTAATCTCAAGCCCTAATTAGCCATTATGCACTAAGTTTCCTAATTTTTGCCACTAATTAGACCTTTTATCACATATAAATGAGTTATGAAGTCAATAATATTACCTCCAAGTGATCCTCATTTGGTTTCGTCAAAATTTTACCTCAAAAGCTTCAATCATGTTCAAAAATGGTGGAAAAATGAAGAAGAGTCGCGGATGGGCTAATTAAATACTGCTCAGGTATTTGTGCATTGCGATCGCGAATAAAGTCTTATGATTGAAGATTAATGTTTTGATTCCCCATGAACGTGATACGCATTCGCGAGATGAATAATGCAATCGCAGAAGGGAACTAGGTCAGCCTATGCTACGCGAACGTGGACGTATTACCGCAAACGCGTTAGAGGGAGAGTCTGACCTTCGTCTTCGCGGACAGAAGCATGAGAGCACGTTGAGTAACTATTACCCGCCTTAATTGCTCAATGCGATCACAAAGGAGATGATTGCAATCTTGCTGAAGAAAACCAGAACCAAGAAATACAGCAGCAATAGCAGTTCTTCTAAGGCCAAACACCCTCCGTTAACTACCCGAAACACACTCGAAGCCCCCAGAACCTCAACCAAACATTCCAAGCAATCTTAAAATATAATTCAAACTTGTTCCAACCTTTGGAACTCCCAAAACAACGTCAAAATATCAATTTCTCATCGGATTCAAGCCTAAGAATTTTATCAACTCTCAAATCACGTTTTCGATCAAAAAGTCTATCAAACCTCATCCAAATGACATGAAATTTTGCACACACATCACTTTCAATACTATAGAGCTATCCCAACTCCCAGAAATCCTTTTGGACCCTCGCATCAAAATCTCACTATCGAACCAGAAACTTCAAATTTCAACTTTCGGCATTTCAAGCCTAAATTAGCTACAGACCTACAAAAACAATCCGAATCTGGGCCTTAGTCAAAAATCACCTTACAAAGCTATTGAGATCACCCATGATCCATTCCAGGGCTGTTTACTCAAAAGTCCAATTCCGATCAAATTTTCTTCGTTTAAGCTTCTAAAAATAGTTCCCTTCTTCCAATTTGACTTTGAATCGTACTGAAATAAAATTCAACCATGCACAGAAGTCGATATACATTTTGTGAAGATGTTCAAGACCTCAAACAACCGAATCGGGCATGATTTCGCAAAACATCCAATCAGGTTGTTACACATGCATTTTAAGATTTTGTTCGCCACGACACACATCGAGTTCCAAATTAAAAAAAAGGTATTCAAACTAAGCTTCGGAGGGACATAAGCTATTTGAGTTATTTAATATGGCTCACTTCCACTAATTAAACTAACGAATTAAGGTTTAATAGAATTACATGTACTTTTAAATTAATGCTCAGACCCAGATTATTAATCACAAGGCTATCTATACTTTATTTTTCAAAGCTTGGGCCAGGCTTGAGGCTCAACAATCAATTGCAAAAGAATGAGCCTGGAAGGCAAAAGTATATAACTCCACTTGCCCATGTTTTCTGGTTTAGGTCTAGGTGAACCCCCAATTTCTAATAGAGCATACATTAAGGGTGCAAGACATCCAAATAGGTACAAAGGGCATTCCCTTACTAGGCTCACTTAAGCCTAGATTTTCAGGAAAAAAAATAATAGTTGGCATAGAAACCATCAGAATGCAAATCCAATTGAGATATGCTATTGAATTAACGATTTCACCTCTGAATTTTAATATTCAAGAACAAATTAACTAATTGAGCCTCTGATTTTATCTTAGCCTGCATTTTGAATCAAGTTTGCTAAGTAAAGGGTCCAACAATAACAACTCAAGTTATTGGGCTCATGAGACGAGCCCAAGAACCTGTAGCCTATTACCCTCTTTACTGAAACTCGAAGCCCAAACCAAAGATCCCAGATTTGGCCAAAGTAAGAATTACGGCTCAAGACTACATTTCGAATCCCTACGGCAGCAAAATACTAATTACATGTAAAACTATCATGAAAAGCTCTTTCACTTTCGAGAATTGGAATATATATAATTTAAAACCATTCTCAACTCCAACTACTCTGATGTTATAATTAATGAAATGTTCATGCTTGCATTTTAATTTTATAAACTAACTCTCCACAAACAAACATATGGAATTTGAACTAACATAGACCATTTAATTGCAATTCCAACTAGGTCAAAGGCTGTAGGGTTTTCCAAATTGAAAACTAAATACTCACACATTCAAACAGCCTTCCTTTACATTATTTCTGTCAGTTCATTCATACAATAGCTTAAATATTATTATAAGACAAACATCTTGAAATCAAACATCTAATCTAAATAACTAACGACACGTTAAGCCACTACTATGAACAAGTAGATCAACACATGCAATAGACGAAATTACCACAGAAATGGGGAATTTAATCACACATTATAGCAAAAATTGGCAGTAATTGCCGCAAGAACTGATGCTTCCATTCAAACTCTAACTCAAACTTTCAGATTTTTACACATATCTAGTAAGGCTTCAATTCCATTATAGTTTCAAGGAATACCTGGAAATTGCAAAGAAGTGAAGGATCAACAATAAAACAGTAAAGCCAGCATCAGAAATAACCAGTCAAACCAGCTTCCAACCAAGAAATGATGTTTAGTAATAAAAAAAAGAATAGTTTCAATCAAACAAATAGCCCAGCGAACTCCAAACCAAGTTCTTAAAAAACCAAACTCAATCCATTAGTGAACCAAAAAACTATTTTAGCAAATTGAGAACTTCACATATCACTGAAGAAACTCAATGAAAAAGTAAAAAAAATTCAGCCGTTGTATTTTTCTCTAATTTGTTTTCTCCTGAAAAACCTTGCTTGAATGACAAGGTAGAGTGCCTATATAGGCAAGGCATTTATGGCAGCCTAAGAATCAAAATTTTCACTTTAATCCTTTTCTAATTTTTTTAGCTTAGGTATCCCTATTCCAATTGTCAGATTTTCATATTGGTCCCCCAATCCCAATTCCTAGAGCTTCTCATTAGTTACAAGAGATTCCTCGTATCCAAACTACCCAAATTATCCCTGAACACCCATGTTTATTACCCTTCAAAAACCAGAATGGGTCCAAATGTGGACCAAATTGGTATGGGTATGCAAACCCAAGTAAGATTCCGCTTAGGCTTTTTTGATTTTTCAGAAACCGATTAAAAATGGACCAGGATATCCAAATTAAGAACTGACCTAAAATTCCCATGAGAAGAAACTCGGAACCTTTAAAATGTAATCAAAACAAAAGAAAGTGGATAAACTAATTAACTTGGACATATAGCAGGAATTTGGCTAAGTTAGGGGCCTAATCGTATTAGATGGGTGATTAAACGGGTGATGAAATACTAATTATGCTATTAACATAAAGGAAACAAACAGGATTGAAGAAATGGACTAAAGAAATCAAATAATCAAGATTTCACAAAGAAAAGAAAAAGGAGAAGAAGAGAAAGAAGAAAAGGAACAAAACAGAGGACGGAACACAAATTGAACCCAAAAATCCTAAACGAGTTTCAACCAAGCTAAAGGGGTGGAAGAGGATAATGATACAGTGAGAGAGAAAAAAACAAGAAGAGAGGAGAAACTTACCAAATCGAATCATTGAAATCGGTCGGGACAAAGGACTTAACCAATCTTATGACGATCCCTTATTCTTTGTCAAGAACAACTGAAGGACATCAGTTTCGTCGAATCCAAACCTCAAAGTTTGAAAGAATTGCACTCCATGATCTTGCATGTTACCAGACTTGACGAAAATGACTTCGAATCTTCTTGGGGTCAAACTCGGATTCTAGATTCGAAGAGTTTGAAGTTGATTCGAGGTAAAGGGTTGGATATTTTTGATGGGGAGATGGAGAGGGTTCTGGGGTGTTAGTTTGGTGAGGATTGGAGTGGTCTATGGCGTCACCGCCACCTGAGATGATGGAGGGAATTTGAGGGCGACGGGTTAAGGTTCTTGGGATCTCTGATGAAAGAGATGAGAGATAGAGAGAGATGAAAGGGTTCGTTGGAACTAGGTTCGGACATATTAATTATAATGGGATATAGAAATTTGGTTGTTGGATATTGGCAGATAGAAGGCCAAGATTAATTGAACTTGGAGGAACTTGAAACTACGTCATTTAAGTAATAAAAAAGGCGGACTGGGTTAGGGCGTGATTTTGGTCCGGTGTGGTCGGGGTATTTGGGGCGAATTTTCAATTAGACTAGCCCAATTACAAGGCTATAGATCATATTTTCACTTTTCCTTCTCTTTTGTTTCTTTTTGTTCATGGGTTTCTTTTCTTTTCAATTAATTAAAACTTAAATTGGACTCTTAAACTATATTAATTTACAAAATTAAACTAATTATCTAATATAATATTTGCAAAAATTAATTAACTCCTAAATTAGAAGAAGAACTACAAATTTAGAATTAAAAATTTAAAATTACAAAAGTAATCCATTTTTTTGTAATTTTTTATTTTTATAAAAATACTAATTACTAATTAATTTATAAAGATGCAAAGTTAAATCCTAAGTACAAATGCAATATATTTTTGTATTTTTTGTTGATTAAATAAAATAAACATGCATATAAATGCAAACAAATAAGAAAATTATGTAGTAATTCCTAAAAAAACAGATAATTAACAGAAAAATTCTTATCTTTGAAATTTTGTAGGAGTAATTCATACGAGGCAAAAATTACGTGCTCACAGTTCTAATATTATAACTAAGTTTATACCTTTAATGTTGTATAAAAGTTTACTATACCAAAAAAAAAAAAGCTACACTCACTGCTCTAGTTTATGTGAACCTATTTTTCTTTTTTGGTCCGTTCAAAAAAGAGTGACTCATTTTTTAATTTTAAAACAATTTAGCATTAATAAAAAGCCTTTATAATCACAAATACTTTGGACTCTTTTTTAATTTATTTAAAATCATAAATTCCAAAATTTTTTATTTTTTTAAACTTTACGCACAATCAAATAAATTTATATAAATTAAAATTAAAAATATGCTTTTGTGTTATCGGTGGCTAAAGCTTTTCTTATTTTCTTCTCTTTTATATTATAGAGGCCAATTACAGGTTGTTTGGGATGGTGGGGGAGATGGGATTTAGACAAAGTGACCCCACGACACTTTAATGGTGTTGATAAGACATTTGTCGACTAGTCTTTGCCTGGGTGGTATGGTTGGTAACTGCAAGTCAATCCTAGGCGCCACGTGTCGTCCCAAGTCATATCATCCACTATGTGGTCTTAGCTCACTAAAATTAATGTTTTAAATCCACGTGCGGAAATGTGTTTTCAAGCAGTTTAAACTTTATTCTCTAACATTTGATATTTAGAATTATATCCTAGAGAAACATTTAAGACCTAGAAGTGAGAGGAAGGTCTAGTTTAGCATGTTTAATACTATATCATATCTCTTGAAGGCACGTCACTGCTTGATTTTGCCAAGGCTTCCGAGCTTCTGATTGCGAACTCGACATTTCAAAAGAGGAAGGAGCATTTGGTCACCTTTAAGAGTTCGGCGGCGAGGACTCAGATTGATTACCTACTCCTCAGAAGGAGCGATAGGGATATGTGCAAGGACTGCAAGGTCATTCCGGGAGAGTCCCTTTCGACTCTTCATAGACTCCTAGTGATGGATATCGGTCTCTGGGTGAAAAGGAAGAGGAGGGGTGCCCAGGGACAACCGCGGATTAGATGGGGTGTTTTGACTAAGGAGAAAGCACAGGAGTTGGAGAGGAGGTTAGCTGAGGGCGGATCTTGGAGAAGTTCTGCGGAAGCGGACGCTCTGTGGTCAGAGACGGCGAACTTGGTTAGGGAGGTAGCACGGGACGTGCTCGTGGTAGCCAAGGGATATTTTGGCAGACATCAGGGTGACTGGTGGTGGAACGATATAGTCGAAGGAAAAGTGGAGGTGAAGAAGGCAGCGTTTGCTAAGTTGGCAGGGAGCACAAGCGAGGAAGAACGCAGATCGAACAGGGAGATCTACAAGGTGGCGAGGAAAGAAGCAAAACTGGCGGTTACGGAAGCTAAAAACGCGGCGTTTGATCGCATGTACGATGTACTAGGGGAGAGAGCCGGGGACAGGAAGTTATTCCGGTTAGCTAAAGCAAGGGAAAGGAAGGCGCGTGATCTTGACCAAGTTAGGTGCATCAAGGGCGAGGATGGTAGAGTTCTGATGAGGGAGTCTCAAGTCAAGCAGAGGTGGCAGGCGTACTTTCGAGACTTACTTAACAAGGAGGGGGATCATAACATAGAGCTAGGAGAGTTGGGAACTCAGAACAACATAGAGACCTTGGGTACTGCAGGCGCATTGGGGCGGAGGAGGTCATGAGGGCTTTGCGTATGATAAGTAGGGGTCGAGCGACCGGGCCTGACGAGATCCTGGTGGAGTTCTGGAAGTGCATGGGCAGGTCAGGAGTGGAGTAGCTCTCCAGGTTGTTC
The DNA here is from genome assembly GCA_034376525.1 of Nicotiana benthamiana. Classification (NCBI taxonomy): domain Eukaryota; kingdom Viridiplantae; phylum Streptophyta; class Magnoliopsida; order Solanales; family Solanaceae; genus Nicotiana; species Nicotiana benthamiana. Next base: position 14,854,271 of record CM067338.1, on the reverse strand, counting down.
AATGCGATCTTCAGGACCAAAAGGATGCCGGAAGAATGGAGGTGGAGCACAGTGGTGCCCTTGTACAAGAACAAAGGGGACATCTATCAAATTAATAAGTCACACCATGAAGGTCTGGGAGCGGGTAATCGAGGCGAGGGTGAGGGAGATGACATCTATATCTGTGAACCAGTTCGGTTTCATGCCGGGTCGCTCTACTACAGAAGCTATCCACCTTGTCAGGAGGCTGGTGGAGCAGTTCAGGGACAAGAAGAAGGACCTGCACATGGTGCTTATCGACTTGGAGAATGCGTATGACAAGGTCCCAAAGGAGGTGCTATGGAGGTGCTTGGAGGCGAAGAGCGTGCCGGAAGCCTACATAGGAGTAATCAAGGACATGTACGATGGAGCTAAGACTAGGGTTAGGACAGTGGTTGGCGACTCAGACCATTTTTCAGTGGTTATGGGGCTCCATCAAGGATCGGCGCTTAGCCCTCTCTTGTTTGCCTTGGTGATGGATGCTCTAACCCGACACATTCAAGGGAATGTGCCTTGGTGTATGCTATTTGCTGATGATATAGTCTTGATATACGAGACAAGGGTCGGTGTTATTGAGAGGTTAGAGGTATGGAGGCAGACTCTCGAGTCTAAGGTTTTCAAAATAAGCAGATCTAAGACAGAATACCTGGACTGCAAGTTTAGCGCTGAGACGAGCGAAGTAGGCAGAGACGTGATGATTGGATCTCAGGTCATCGCCAAGAGGGATAATGTCAGATATCTTGGGTCGGTGATCCAGGGGGACGGAGAGATTGACGGGGACGTCACTCATCGTATAGGAGCGGGGTGGTCAAAGTGGAGGCTTGCATCAGGAGTCCTGTGAAAATTCCACAGAAACTCAAGGGGAAATTTTATAGAGCTGTGGTTAGACCTGCAATGTTGTATGGGGCGGAGTGCTGGCCAGTGAAGAACTCTCATGTTCAGAGAATGAAGGTTTCGGAGATGAGGATGCTCAGGTGGATGTGCGGGCTCACCAGGTTAGATAAGATTAAGAATGAAGTTATTCGAGAGAAGGTGGGGGTGGCCCCGGTGGATGAGAAGATGCAAGAAGCGAGGTTGAGGTGGTCCGGGCATGTGCGGAGGAGAAGTCCTGATGCCCCGGTGAGGAGATGTGAATGGCTGGCGATGGTCGGCTTTCGGCGAGGCAGAGGGAGGCCTAAGAGGTATTGGGGAGAGGTGATTAGGCATGACATGGCTAGAATGCGGGTTTCCGAGGACATGGCCCTTGATAGGAAAGTTTGGAGGTCTAGTATCAGGGTTGTAGGATAGGGGCTCATAGAGTTTTTCGTACTACTCACCCGGGGTTGGGTGAGGCTTGACAGGGCTATCCATAGATGATTTGTGTTTTGGATTGTGTCTCCCTTATGGTGGCTATTTATGGTAGTTACTGTATGATATTATTGTATGCTATTTATTTATGGTTCTTATGTTTAGTTAATTATTTACGCTATTTCTGCTGGACTTACTAATGCTCTTTTGTTTTTATTTTTGTTTTTATTTTTGTTTTTGTTTTCCTTTCCTTCACTAAGCCGAGAGCTCTCCGCCCTTTCGGGTAGGGGTAAGGCTCGTCTACATATTACCCTCCCCAGACCCCACTTTGTGTGACTATACTGGATATTGTTGTTGTTATTGTTGTTGTTGTTTGATTAAAAAGTATAACACCCTTTTGTTAAACCAATTATATAATATGATGACGGCCAAATTCTAGTTAAAAATAATTAAATCTAAATATAAAATAAATAATATGAACAAAAAACGTAGTTAGATGCGAATATTGGCAGTGACTATGACGGATATAATATATATTTATATTTATATCTATCTATTATATACTACTTTAAAAGTAAGAAGCCCTAAATTTAAAAGTTGAAAGACCAAATTACCATTTTAATAATAATATATATATATATAAAATCAAACAAAAGTAAAAATATATCGTGCCTTTTTCTAAATAGGTGTGTTCTAAATGACACAACTATAGCGAAAATGAGGTAAATAGCGAATAGTTTATTTGTGTCTCCTTTCAGTTGTTGAAGAGTTGATTAATTACACTTTCCTAGATGATTTCTTGAAGACAAAGATCTACGTGCAATGGAAAAAAAATATTTTACCGAAAATTTTCTAAATGACAAAGTGAAATGTGTACAATTTTGATGGCTTTTAACAATTGCTATGTTAGAAAATTATATTAGTGATGTATGTCGACTGTGAATCCTGTGTCTTGGGCGTCTTTCAGGAAAGGCATCTTAGAAATCACTTTATCTCTGCCACGTTAGGAAACCCATTGTTGATACTGGTTCATGGCCAATATTATAACACATAAGGGGTCGTTTGCTATAAGGTATTAGAAGGTATAAAAATGGTATAAAATTTAATGTCACCTGAATATTTTGTTTGGTTAGCAAATAAGGTATAAGTTATTCCGATGTTAATTTTAACACTGGAATAATTTATACCTTATAGAAGGTGTGGTAATTAGCATCGGTATAACCTATACCTACTTCTTAGAAATTATACAATTACCATTCTTAATACAACATAACATACAATGAATAAACAACAATTCCAGCATAACTAATCTCAGTATAACTTATCCTAATATAACTTATATCGGCATAACTTATCCCAATATAACTTATATCGGCATAACTTATACCGGTATAAATGATATTCTAACCAAACGACCCCTCACTGACGACAAAATCTGGTTCTACTTTATTTGATCTACCTATTCTTTAATTACCTACTCTAATTTCTATCTGTTCGGATAAATATTAATTATGTGATAATCTCATGATATAATATTGCGTTTTATAATGCATATTCTGGTTAGGAATAATATATATTTAAGGTTATAGTTGTTTTCCTGGGGGAAATTCAAAATAAGTGGCGCGTGCACATATATAGACACACTATTTTGAATTTCTATGCCAACATATATTTAAGGTTATAATTTTGGCGTATATAATATTATATTCAATCTTATTCACATTATGTACAGGGGTGGATGCAGAGAGTTAGCAGCATGTTTAATTGAACCTATAATTTTTTACACGGAAAAAAAAATTTATGTGTAAAAATTATTTAAAACTGTAAAAATAATAAACATAAACTCATAACTTTAAAATTATAATGGGTCAATACTAAAAGATTTATAGATGAACCAATAGAGTCTAAATTTTAGATATGCCTTTAATTATATATGTTATACTCATAAAATCATGTCGATTTTATTTTTAAATTGCGGAAATGAGCTTCACAGGATTAATTCTTTTGGATAATATCTTCAATTTAACTGTGTATGTTATTTAATGTGAATAATATAATATTCTCTCCAAAATATTAAGATTTTATATTTTTTTGTTGATGAGCTAATGCTATTAATTTGATGCAGTTATGTATATGTGAAATCAAATATGCATTAATGGGTTATCATTATTTTCACTTTCTTTCGTTCATTATTTGCTCCTTTATTATTATTGTTTTTTTTTTTGGGTAAATTAAAGAGCATATCAAAATATGACCCAAAGAGACATCACTCACGGGATAATTTTTTTTTCTTTCATAATAGTTGATATGTTTTTCAATATTTTATCTATACCCATAAAATTGTATTTATTTTTGTTGATTTAGTGCACATTATTTTTTTATTTAAATAATTTATATGTTTAAAATGGCTTTCCAAAATATTATTTTTAAAATAATTTAAAATCCACGTGCAACGCACGTGTTAAAAAATTAGTAATATATAAAAGAATCATGCATTAAATAATATTAAATGGCAATAAATATAAATAGAAGGAAAGATTCATCCAATATTGAAGAAGACGAAAGATTCTTTTCTCTTATAATAATAAATGATTTGAGTGTTAGAGAATATTACACACTTTCTTGGATTTGACGGAAATGATAATAGATAGTGCATGCCTTCACTCAAAGTCCGAATGAATGAAGCTCGGTTACTCCGAAGTAGCTGAAGCAGAATCTGGTTGAATATCCCGCCATGACCTGTCGAATGTTCACAACCGATATCAATCGAAAATAAGGGTCAAGGACGACCAACTAGGATCCCCGTCGGGCTCGGTATATCCTAACGGGATTCCGGTAAAAGAGCCAAAGCCAAATAAGGAAAGATACCAACCGTACGTTGAAGACAGAAGAAATGCCCCAAGGCGCAACATACCCCATAACGATCGAAGGTTAGATCGAGGCCAGAATCCTCGGGGAATTGTGAGCAGAGCCGAGTTCAATAGATACACAGAGCTCACAGAGGCACCTCGCTTGTCGGAATATAATTTCAATGTCAACATATCAGACATCATGTTCACCATTAGCAAAATCAGAGATGTCAGGTGGCCCAGGCCTGTACAATTAGATCCTTCGCTAAGGAATCATAACTTAGTGTTTTTACAACATGCACAGCCACAAAACTGATGATTGCGACCAGCTCCGAGAAGAATTAGCCATAAAAGGCCACCTCCAAGAATTCCTAAGCAACCGGACCAAAAATCAATTCCGTGAAAGAGAGCCGGCCAAGAAGAACGAAACGAATGAGCCACAACATGTCATCCAAATGATTTTCAGAGGCATCGATGCCCCACAAGATCCAGTTATGAGAAATAAAAAAATATTTGTCACCATAGAAAAGCGAACTAGGGATTACATACCTGAGGATACTCTCACATTCAGCGACGAAGACATTGAAACCTTGTCTCAGCCTCACAATGACGTACCGGTAATCTCTTTCCTTGTAAGTACATTTCAAATTAAACGTGTACTTGTGGATATAGGTAGATCAGTCAACATTATCAGGTCGAGGGTGGTAGAGCAGCTCAGACTATTTGACCAAATCGTGCCCGCCACTCAAGTCCTCAACAGATTCAACATGGAAAGTAAACGATGAAAGGAGAAATCACCCTCCTAGTCAACGTATCCGTCATAACCTAAAATGCCAAATTCTATGTCATCGAAGGAGACATGACATACAAGGCCCTGCTCGGGAGGCCGTTGATACACTGCGAAAGAGCAGTACCATTCACCCTCCATCAAATGATGAAATTTCCGACAAAGGATAGGATTAAAACTATATATATGGAACAACATACGGAAAGAAAAATGCTCGCGGTGCACGATGTGGCGCTGACACTAGTACTTATACCCTTAAAGGAGCCAAAGGGTAATCAAACAATAAAATAGTGATAGAAGTTAATCCCAATTAAACAAAGCAGAGGACTGTACCACATCCTCATCAAAAACGACCGGAACATTTCGAGGCTCGAAATATCACCGATACATTCTACAGTGAGGTACGACCATCTCCCATTTTATTTTAAATACTCCATACTAACCTTTATGCAGGCGTCCGACCGAGGCTGTTGAAACGCTAAACCAGCTCGAAGACCTTATGGTTTTAAATCATCCATTGTACTCTTTTCCTTCGGTCGAGTTTTTTATCCCAAGAACAATTTTACCCGTAACGTTTTTAACGAGGCCACATCCACATTATGCCTAAGAAAGACTCAATAAGTATTCAAAGGCTCCTTTTTAATCAACCTCGAATACTGGTGGGCATCCCCACGGAAGTCTATCTACTCGGAGAAGCCAAGAAACGCCAAATGGGGTCTCAGTAGGAAAACGATATACCATGCCAAATAGTCAAACAAACTGTGTCCGTATAGGATAGCCGATCCTCTAATAGCGAAAACATGTATTTGTACCAAGTAATCGACGAATAATTTTCATCAAAGAATTTCAAGCTTCAAAAGAAACTTATCATTTTCGCAAAAACAACTCCTCTGTAAAAAATGTCCTGAACACTCGGGGACTAGCGTCAATAATTAAACACCTGAACGACCTCCGGGTCGAAACTCCAAACTCATAAGCCCTCAACAAGTCAACATCAAAATCGCAGAATATCTCCAAAGCCGAGAGCGTCCCAAACACTCCGGGACTAGCGTCAAAATCTCAAAAATTGCACGGCCTCCGAATCGGAATCTCCAAAATAATAAGCCCTCAATGAGCCAATACCAAGTTTATTAGTAATGCCTCCCGAGCCAAGATACCCTCAATGACTCGGGGACTGTCGCCAATCACCACCCATTAAAAATACGAGGCAATAAGACTCCAAGTAGGTAGATTCGGTCTTGTAAGACCTACCTAAGGCAACAACAATATCTATAAGACTTCGAGCAAGGCATGAACCATACTTGTACCAAGTATCCAAAGCTATAAGACCTCAAAGGCATGAAAAATTTGTAAGACTTTACTAAAGGCATAAACGATATCTCAAAGTTAAGGCTATTATCAAACTTGTAAGACCCCTAAAAGGCATACCCTCGATGTAGACGTCGAAACTACTTCACTCGGGATTAAAAATGGCTCCAGCCAAGAACAAATGACTATTTTCACAAGGTTGTACCAACCAATCTAACGCGACTCGGGGATGCCTGACCGTCGCTACAAAATCACAAGGCTTCAATTACTTCAAATCTACTTCGAAAAGAACTGCTTAAATAGGCTACCCTCAACATAGGTAAAAGAGTTTCGACCATGTCAGCTCAAAATTACAAGTTTGAGATACTCATCCTCCAAGCCAAACCTCCCGAGGTGCTCGACATCGCCATATAATGACTCACAATCGAGGTTTTTTATGGAACCGTTGAAGAGTCAGGCAAATATTATTTCAAAATGTCCTTAACGAGGGAAAAGTAAAGCTATAAAAGATCGCATCGATCCAAGGTGTAAGGCCATTATCAACATCCCACACAAAAGGTCGTACTGACCCAATGCGTAAGAGCCATTGTCGCCAGCCCACACAAAATGTCATACCGAACCAAGGCGTTAGAGCTTAAGGGCCAGCTTATTATAAAACTTGAGGGTCAAATGATCTTGAGTCAAAGCCCGATTCGGAGACTGAACCCAAAATAGTTGATCAAACACATGACTAAGAGCAAAAGCGTAAGAGCTCAAATGCCGGCTTATACTAAAGGCTCGCATTGGCCAAACGCATAAGAGACTACATGCCAGCCCAATAAGCCATACTATGGATCTAAAGGATTCCTTCTAACTCAAAGACTAGTTCATCTGGCTAAAATTTGAGACAGAAAGAGATATAGAAGAAATAAAGCCGCAAGATTTTCTTTTGTACACATATAAAAAAAAAACACTAAGTTTCATCTACAAATATGCTTTGAAAATACCATATACAGAATCAGAAAGTCAAATCTATATCCCCCTAGGGTTTATGGCCCGTCAGCCTCATCTTACTTATTCTCGGTGCCGGATAGAAGTAACTGAGCCCCAGCGCTCGTCCGCCCTCGCGTGTGCCAACTCTTCCAAGAGGTCAAATCCTTTAGCACAAATCTCCTCGAGGGTTTTCCTCTGAGACCTACGCAAGCTAATTCTTTGATCATGTCTTCATGGTCAAGGATCCTTCTCAGCTCAGCTTCAGCATCGGCAGTGTCTTTCCAATAAACCGCCACCTTCTAGTCAACCTTAGTTCGGCTTGTTACAGCTTCAGCCGGGGCATCCACACCTCGATCTTGACCTTCAAAAGCTCAAACTCGAGCTTCGTAATCATATATGTTCGAACCGAGATATTATCACAAGCTAAGTGAAGTTGAACCTCGAAAATGGAAGCTTTAGCCAGAGCACCCTTCCCCACTGAAGCCTGAACCTCCGTCTTAGCTTTTAGCACAACATGCTCGCACTTGGCTTGGCCAGCTTTGTCCTCGAAGTTGCTCTAGGTCCTTCATCTTTTACTGCAAGTAATATAAATGAGTTTAGCATCAGAAGCTAGAAGGAGGAACACACATTCACTCGGAACAAAAAACTACCTGCTCCTTCAAGTATCTATCATAATTCTAGCTCTGACTTGCCTCATATCGTAAGTGTGCCAACTCCACATCTTTTTCATCACAGAGGAGACTAAGGCATTTATCCTCATCCAAATCTTTCTGCATCCTAGCCTCACGGTGAAGCAGCTAGGACTTAAGATTTGTCAAAGGCCTGCAAAAGAAAACTCAATAAAGAAGGGAAGTCACAAAACTGAAAAGGCCTATGTCAAAACACATCACAAAGTAAAGCCGCTAGTCTTAGGGGTGTTTATAAAAACCCGAAAACCCTAACCAAATTGAAAATAAAACCAAACCGACCAATAAAATCGATACTTTTTGTTTGTTTTTGTTTTGGTTTTGAATTTTAAAAACATATCTAAGGCTGAGCGCACATATACTAACCTAGCTTCCTCAGCTTCGAAAGAGTCGTTCACCTGGTGCATGCGACCATGGGCATCAAGTATCCCTTATAGTACCTTTGACGGAAAAAGAATACGACAGTGAAGGAAAACCACCTTTCAAAACTAAGGAATCACGGGCGCGGAAGGCTTAATCAATATTTCCACTCGGGGGGCCTGGTCCAAGTTCGCCTTGCTTTGAGCATCGTCGCCCTGAAAAGGCATCTCTCACTTATTGTTTCTTTAGCGCGAAATCTAGCAACTCTTCCCCCTCTCCAAAGGGGTACGACCTCACCTCAGAAGGCTCTATGATACCTATGATAACAGGATTAGTATGCAGAAAGAGAAAGTACATTTTCAAATGAAAAAAGGTAAAATACAAATCGCACAACACGTAACATGATGTTTTGTTTCCCATCTGCCCCTAGACAAAGCTCGCCACTTACGCTCATCGCAAGTTGAGTGCGTCTCCAACTTCCTAACCCAATCTGCCAGATCAGGAACATCTTCCAACATTTACGAAATTGCTGCAGAAAAAAGAAAAGAAGGCGCATTTACGATGCCAGCCTTTGCCATAAACAAAACTAAGAAAGCATGGGTGTTCCACTTATGGTATGATTCCATTCATCAGGGAATGGCACAAAATCCAAGAGGATAATCTCAACGGTTCATATTCGGAAGAATCGACTCATCCACTTCTAATCTCAATCTTCTTCATCTTCAATGACGAAGAGCGTGGTCGGCCGACATTGTAAGGTTTGTAGACCTCGATGGTGAATAGGCCTGTACATCCTGATAAGATGATTGAGTGTGAATTCAAGCCCTGCTTTCTTCGTAGAAAACCTCATCATCAACACTATTCGCCAAAATGACCGGTGAATCTGCGCAAAGGTAACCCGATACTTTAGATAGAAGTTGAGCACAAGCCTATCCCAGTTTGAATGGATATGTGTACACATTTAAAAACCCACCAACATGGTATGTGATGCACTCATCTAGGGAAGGTATCTGCAACACTACCTTTTCCCCCCTATCCGCAATCTTTTCTCACTAACCGAAGGTGTTCGTCTCCTATCGAAGAAGTAAACTTCAAAGTATGCTCCCGTTGATCTTGAACATCAGGGTACTTCTTTGACGAGAAGTCCCCTATCGAAGCAAAATGCCCTGAGTCAGGCTCACCTACCATCAGCGATGCCTGCCAACAAGGCGAGAACCGGAGGCAGAACTTTCTCCTCCATGCCGAATGGATCCTAATGTAGCAGTCATGACTGCAGCAAAATTAGAGAACTAGAGCAACAATTTGGGCAAGAACGTTAATACTCAAATAATGAAAAGCCTAACGTAGGGAAAAGGTAAATACTTAGAATTGTGGAATCTCCAAAAAAGCAAAAACAACCTTATATATGGAGAAAGCGGAGACGATCTGCCCGCGTTAAAGCCGATTAAAAATACTCGCCAATATCACTTCGGGAAGATATGTCGGTGGGATCGCCTCGGTTGTTTTGTAGCCGTGTCATACATTTGACGATGCCATATAATGTTTTAGGGTCGGAGACCTCCGCACCAACCAAGCCTTAAGATGGTACCCGATCTCGAGGACCTCTACCAAAAAGAAGGCATGCTTTAAAAAGCCATAGGAACCATTACGAGTCCCAAGGTGGTACCCGACCTCGAGGAACTCCACCAAAAAGAAGACAGGCTTTAAGAAGCCATAACCATCATTGCGAGTCCCCAGGTGGTACCTGACCTCAAGGACCTCCACCAAAAAGAAGAAAGGCTTTAAGAAGCCATTGGCATCATTGTGAGTCGCAAGGTAGTACCTGACCTTGAGGACCTCCACAAACAGAAGTAAGGCTCCAAGAAGCCACCGACATCATTTCAAGTCCTGAGGTGGTATTCGACCTCGAGGAGCTCCATTAAAAAGAAGTTAGGCTTCAAGAAACCATTGACATCATAAGATGACTCAAAATGGTACCTGATCTCGAGGGCTCCTCTCAAGGAGAAAATAAGCACTTAAACTCTACCCATATAGGCTTGGCCTTGGGGTACCATCTAAATATAGGAAAACACTCGTCGGGATCTATCTACAATGCCTTAAGGATATATACACTAGGTTCAAAGCAAGTTACCATGTGGTCGTGTTTGAGCAAACCCCTACTCGGGGACTGCTCTCGAAAGCCTAAAGGCAGTCTCTATCCTCAGGCTCGCAAGCAAATACCCTCGAAGATTACCATAGGGTCTAAAGGCTAAGTTTCGGTCTAAGGGTTCAAAGCCCTGCTTTTATTCAACTCGAAGCTAAGGTCCCAATGACCCGAGTTTATGGGTCCAATCCGGGCTTGGTCTAATGAACGACAAAGGGTTCTACAGGGAGACATGTTAATCAATTAAAAGTTAGAAGAAACACTCGCACCCATGCTCGATATTAGCACCAATCGGTAGGGTCATACACTCAGATTCTTCTCAAACATAGATAAAGAGAAATTAGCATACATCAAAGACAAAACTGAAGATACATCTTTAAATTCGTAAACACTTGATTACAAAAGCCCAGAGGGGTCCTTACACAGAAAAAAGAGCAAAAAGGTACACATATAGTAAAAGCGTAGAGTCTAGCCTATTATCCAGTGAGCATCCTGAGGGAGAGTATCTTTGAGCGCTATCTCCTCGGGTTCTCATCCCGGTCTTCCAAAGCAGTATCTTCAAGGGAGAATATGAAGATGAGAAAAGTGGTGGAGAAGAGGAAAGTGACGCAGAAGAAGCAGAAAGGAATGAAGAAGTGATTGGATGAAAAATCTGGCTAGTATGGATTTTTCCACTACTACTATTGCGAAACCACTACTTGATATGTACACCGGTGCAAGATGCAACAGCTAACCTATAATACAACCTCAATCCATGGAAAGCAAAAGGAGTAAGGTGACGCACCGGGTAGTCGCGGGAGGTGAGTAATGGCGTAAAGTCTGAACACTCCCTTAAGCAACGGTGTAGAGTCCAAACATTTTTCGAGCCTGGAGAAATCGGCCCCTCTACCTCATTGTCTCGAGCTAGATGATAGCAGTAACAACAACAACAACAACAACAACAACAACAAAAACAACAATAACAACAACAAAAACAACAACAACGGCGACGAGATGGTGTAATCTCTTTCAGTAAGGAAAGGCTCAGGAAAAAGGCCATGGCGTGGCTGAAAGGAACAGATGGTGGATAAGGGCCTCAAACATGGTGGATAACAATGTATGAGGATGCTGAGAAGAGAAGGATAGATACATATAGGAAGACACTTGAATAAAAAGTTGGTTCCAAGAGGCCAGCATTAATAGGAACGGCGGCAGCGTAACCGACGTCCCCATTATTGTCTTTGAAAGACGTATCGGCAGGCGCATTTAATGCGTCCTTGGGAACTGAACCAGCTGCAACATTATTTCTTTGAATAATAAGAAATGGTAATGCTTTGAATAATTATGCAAAGATGAAACGGGGGGACGTTTCGGTTATCACAGAGGCTTGCATCAGAGTATGATGTCATCACAGAAATCGAAGAGAGGGATGTCAAAGTCATTTCTTATCGTTCCTCTCTAAGAAACGGCGGGACTATCTATATACGGTAAAATCATAGGGTCAAATTTCTCGTCATCAAGGCACTTCAAAAGATCGTCTCGAAGGCTCAAGACTACGACTGAGCTTTCTCCCCCGAGGGCCGTCGATGCTCTACCTTCGGGAAGTACCGCCCACGGTCATGGTAAAAGTGGGGAGTTCCCAAGGCGTGCAGCTAGAGCTGAAAAAGTCTGTCAGGCTTGTCTAAACCCGAATCAGGGCATCAACTAGCTGTCCCATCTTCGTATCTTTTTAATTAATGTATTTTGTACTATATTGAGATGCCCCTTCATATATAAAGGGGATCCTTGTTATTTTGTAAATATCTGTTGCTCCATACTAAATATACAAGAATATTCTCTATACTCATGAACACATTTTCTTGATATTATTGCTTCCATTTATTGTTCTTCATTTATTGCTTATTACTGGCAATAAAGATCCATCATTAATTTTATCATAACTGTTAGTTTTTCATCAATTGCCCCCAATAGCTCCCAGTTGAGCATCAAAATCGACCCCGAGGCCCTCGAATCGACAAGCTCGAGGACCCAATTGTTAACCTTTCGGTTTGGTTAACGCCTTGTTCTCAAGCTCTTATCTCGTTCCTAAGTCTTTCACATAGTATCAACTGCCTAACAACTAACATAAAAATAACCACATACTTTTAGAATTCCATCATCAAATTTAATTGTTATTATCATTTTAACGGTAAATAGACACTCAAGTCTTTTTTGGTTAAAGACAAAATATTATTGAAACACGTTCTCAAGGCACTATACTAAAACGTGTGTTCATATTTGTAGGTTTTGATGAATGACAAACTATGCGCAATGGATATATGACGAGGTCCAAGCACAAGCGCGAAATTGATATATAACGAGATTCAAGCACAAGACCAAGATCAAGCAAAGATATAAAGTTATACATGAGTCGTTCTTTAATTGTGATCTTGATCCGATAACTTGACTCAAGACTTGGCTTCTCTCGTAAAAACATTTTTATCAAATCATGCATATTCAATTTAAAGCAAAATGATTTTAAATCATGCATATTTACTTTAGTCAAAATGATTTTTAAACATGCCTCTAAAATCTGGACTAAGATAATCGATTATGTACTTATGATAATCGATTATGTTAAGTCAGCTACATGACAATCGATTGTGAACTTATGACAATCGATTGTGTTAAGGCAGTGAGCATCAGATTTTTCAAATCTGCATGACAATCGATTGTGTTGAGGCAGTGTACATCAAAGTTTTTCAAAGCCACAAAATAATCGATTGTGAACTTATGACAATCGATTGTGTTGAGGCAGTGTCTATCAGACATTTTCAAAGTCACTAAATAATCGATTGTGAACCTTTGACAATCGAGTGCATTAAGGCAGTGTCTAATTGATTTTTCAAAGACTGATATATAATCGATTGTTCTCATAGCATAATCGATTGTGTAATTGACCGTTGCCAAAATATTTTCAAACACCGTCAGGTAATCTATTATAGATTTCTAATAATCGATTGTTTTAAATAAAATCTGAAAAAGATTTTTTGAACGTTGCCAAGAAATCGATTGTAGATTTCTAACAATCGATTGTTTTAAGTAAAATATGAAAATGATTTTTTGAACGTTGCCAGTAATCGATTATTGATCTTAGATAATCGATTGTTAAGCGTAAAATGTGGGAATGATTATTGGAACGATTGGCAAACAATCGATTGTGGCATTTTGATAATCGATTGTCACTGAGTAAAATCAGCATTTCTTAATTGGCAATTAGGCAACGGTAATGCATGGTTTTGCAACTATAAATACAGCTTCAAACCAGTCTTCTAAACACAACAACTGATCATATTATTGCTATTGCTTGCATACTCTATTGTTCATCACTTACTATTCATTACATAAGTTTTGAAGAGCCAAAATTCTTGACGAAAGTTGTTGCGTTCTTGAGCGTATCTATTTACTCATATCTACTCTTTTAAGAGAGTCTTGTTTAAGTGAGTGCTAAGTGTTTTATACACTTGAAGGGAAGTGTTAGTCCCTTGTATTGTAAGAAGGAACTTGTGTTTCCTTTGGTTGAAGTCTTGGAGTGTTGTATCTTCAAGCAAAGGTTGTTGAGGCTTGTGTCCTCAGTTTGTAAAGGTTTGTTGAGCACCCGTAAGCTTAACAGTGTTAGTGGAAATCTCGAGAGAGTCTCTCGGGGACTGGACTAGCCACGTTTTGTGGTGAACCAGGATACATCGGTGCGTTCGTTCTTATTTATTTACTTATCGCACTTATTTCTCTCCTGCAATTTTTAAATTCCGCAAGTTTACGCTAAGTTCTATTATAACGCTATTCACCCCCCTCTAGCGTTAAGCGTATTTTCTAACAATTGGTATCAGAGCCCAACTCTCTGAAGACTTAACCGTTTGAGAGAAACAATCCATGGCTTGTACTCGTGATTCTTTTGCAGGAATAGGTGAAGGACAATGCTCCACCCGACAACCACTATTCGACGGTACAAACTGTACGTACTGGAAAGAGAGGATGAGAATATTTGTTCAATCAAATAGTTTTCATCTTTGGAAGGTTATAATGAAGGGAGAACAAATTCCAACCAAAAAGGTTGAAAATAAAGATGTTCCAAAGTCCGAAGATGAATACGATTTGGATGATATCCGAAAGGTGCAAAACAACGCTAAAGCCATTAACATATTATATTGTGTTGTAAATGCTGATGATTACAGGAAAATATCATGTTGCACAACGGCGAAGCAAATGTGGGACAAGCTGGAAATTACGTACGAAGGTACGGACCAGGTAAGGGAAGCTAAAATTGATTTCCTAACCCATGCATATGAATTGTTTCACATGAATGAAGGCGAAAAGGTCGATGAGATGTTCGAACGATTTTCAAAAATCGTTAATGATTTACATGCTCTTAAGAAGACCTTCACGGATAAGGAACTTGTACGAAAAATTCTCCGAAGTCTCACTCCGGCATGGCGATCCAAGGCCGACACGATTCAAGAATCTATTGGCGTTTCAAATGTCACCATCGACGGATTAAGAGGTAATCTTAAAACTTATGAATCTACTATACTTAACCCTCTTGTTGATGATCAAAGGAAACAAAAGATCGCTCTCAAGGCAAGCACAAGCCAACCTCAAAATGATAAGGACGGAGACAACGAGTTCGGGCTCGTTATTAAGAGATTTCAAAAGTTCATGCGAAAAGAGTATGAACGAAAGGGCAAAAAGCAATGAGATCAAATAAAGTGCTATGAATGAGGAGAAACCGGGTACATTAAATCAAATTGCCCAAATGCCAAAAAGGAGAAGAAACCCTTCAAGAAACAACGAGCATACATATCTTGGGGAGGCGACTCCGGAGACGAGTCGAGTGAGGAAGAAGAAGACGAAGCCGCAAATCTTTGTTTCATGGCACAAGAAGACAACCAAGAAGAGGTATGTCAAATTTCTTCCAAAAATTTCTATTCTCTTGAGGAAATGCAAAATGCTTTTGATGAATTGCATAGTGAATTTATTAAAGCTTCCAAAACTGTTAAAAGCATAAAGGAAAATGCCTCTTTGAAAGAAAAAGATTTTGAAAAACAACTCTATTTGAAAGAAAAGGATTTGGAAAAACTGATTTTGGAAAATGAGAAGTTGAAAGAAGAAAACAAATTTTTCGGCAAGAGAAGCGCCGACAAACCCGAGAGTTCTAGTAAAAGTTGTACTTCTTGCATGCATCTCAAAAATGAGGTAGAAAGACTTAAGGGCACCCTAGATAAGTTTAATTCTTCTCATAAAAATTTGAATGAAGTTCTTGTTAATTTGAAGTCGACCAAGCATGGCATAGGTTTTAAGAATGAGTCTAAAGGAAAGGTTGATGCCAACCCCCAACAACCTAAGGCTCAACCTAGGATTAATAAAACAAACGCTCATCCTAGATATAACAAACCTAGAAATGGCTTTCAACAATCGCAACCTAGAAATAATCACTCTAGAAATAATGCATATTCTAGGCCAAACACTAGAAGGAATGTTGAACCTTTTAGAACACCTAGAAATGGCTTCCAACCAAGAGATAATTATTCTAGAAATGCTGCATGTCCTAGAACAAATAGTAGGAGAAATGACTTTCATGAAACGCGCAATAGTCATATTGTCGAAAATAGAGTAAACAATTTTCATCCGTCCAACTACTATCAACCTAGAAGGATGCATAATCCTAACGTGATTTGTCATTATTGTAGACGAATTGGACATATTGCTCCTGCTTGTTTTACACGACATAGACATAACACTCAATCACATCACTATGATTTGCCTAACCCCCAAGGATCCAAAATGGCATGGGTACCTAAAACTCATTAATCTGTTTTGTAGGTGTGTTTGAAGGGGTCAAGTGTACTTTGGTACCTTGATAGTGGATGCTCCAAGCACATGACTAGAGACGAATCCAAGTTCCTTCAACTAGAACACAAGGAAGGAGGAAGCGTTATTTTTGGTGATAACAACAAAGGAAAAATTATCGGCATTGGATCGGTCGGTAAGGATGACTCCTCTTCCATTAAGCATATATTGCTAGTTAAGGGGCTAAAACATAATCTCTTGAGCATAAGTCAATTATGTGACAAGGGAAATCTTGCTTTATTTGATTCAAATGAATGCTTAGTTTTTCGCCGTAGCGATTTTAAAATTGTTCTTCGTGGATTTAGAATGGATAATATCTATATGGTTGATCTCGAAAATTCTTCATCAGAATATGTAGATTGTCTTATGAGTAAAGAAGATGATACGTGGTTATGGCACCGTAGAGTAGCTCACATCAACATGCATCTTTTGAACAAATTGGTTTCACGAAATTTAGTTATTGGTCTTCCAAACTTGAAATTTGAAAAAGACTCTATTTGTGATTCTTGTCAAAAAGGGAAGCAAACAAAAGCATCTTTTAAATCAAAAAATATTGTTTCAACTACTAGACCTTTGCAATTACTTCACATGGACTTATTTGGACCATCTCGCATTGAAAGTCTTGGTAGAAATCGTTATGCTTTTGTTATTGTTGATGATTATTCTAGATTTACATAGACTCTATTTCTTGCTCATAAAAGTGAAGCTTTTCATAATTTTAAATATTTTCTTAAACGTGTTCAAAACGAAAAGGACACAACCGTCACTTCAATAAGAAGTGATCATGGGGGAGAGTTTGATCACAATCTCTTTGCGGACTTTTGTGACGAACTCGGTATCGAGCACACCTTCTCCGCTCCACGAACACCACAACAAAATGGGGTGGTGGAAAGGAAAAATAGGTGTCTCGAAGAGATGGCTAGAACCATGCTCGATGAGGCTAAGATTCCCAAACATTTTTGGGCGGATGCCGTGAGTATCGCATGCTACGTTTTGAATATTGTAGTCTTAAGGCCAATACTCATGAAAACTCCCTATGAACTCAACAAGGGAAGGAAACCAAATATCTCCCATTTTAGAGTATTCGGTTGTAAATGCTTTATTCATAATAATGGAAAAGATCAATTGGGAAAATTTGATGCCAAATCCGATGAAGGAATTTTTATTGGTTATTCCTCATGTAGCAAAGCATATAGAGTATTCAATAATAGAACCGGAACTGTGGAGGAATCCCATCATATTGTGTTTTCCGAAAATAATGCTCGCTTGGCGAGAAAGGATTCTGGTTTTGATCTTGCAGGTATTTTAAATTCACTAAGTCCTCAAGACAAAGTACAAGAGGAAACTCCGAAGGAAACTCAATATGAAATCTTGGATCAATTATCGGAGGAAGCGCCACAATTGGAGAAAGAAACGAAAATGCCTAACGAATGGAGGACAATCAAAGATCACCCTCTCGAACAGGTAATTGGCGACGTTGGAGAAAAGGTAAGTACCCGAAACACTCTTAAGAACACCTTAGGACACACTTCTTAAGAGATCACTTTCTCACTTGGCCACATTGATCTAAGTCATTATTTCTTTACAAATTACTAACTTGAGCGTCGGAGACGTCTAATTTTCTTTTGCAGGTATCGCCCTAAAGGTAGGGGGAATAATAAAGCAATGGCATAGAACAATCGATTGTTACAGCAAATAATCGATTATTTTCTCTTATGTCTCATGTTTACTGTGCGGACAATTAATTAGCAAGTATCACTAATCGACTATTTACATTTTATGCTTATTATGCATTTTTTATTTAATCGATTTTTTAACTGCATAATCGATTACCGTCTAGGCCATTCAGTACTGCTTTCCTAAAACAATCGATTGTTTCAAAAATATAATCGATTATTTTCCGAGTCAGAAAATCACTGTGCACATTGTGTCACAACAATCGATTACCATAATTCAACAATCGATTATTTTTTGTCAGTAATTCAAAATTTTGTTACCGTTTGGGTCCTGCCAGATTCCCACAATCGATTTTTGTCAGTTCCGAGTTCAAGTCAAAACTCCATAACAATCGATTGTTTCAATTCCACAATCGATTGTATAACGGTCAGTGAAAATTTCTCGTACCGTTTCTAACCGTTTTAGCTCATAAATTTCTGCAGATTTTCTCCTTAAATGAAATGCCATCTTCCTCATTATAAATAGGTACCATATGCCTTCAATTTCTTCACTCAAACATCAATCTTAGCTCCCAAAATTTCAAAAATCTTTCAAGCTTCTTACAAAGGCCATTTCTACTTATTCAAAATGTCGGGCAGACACACTAAACGTTCCCGTTCAGGTAGACATGGTGCATCTTCTTCAGCTGCTCCTCCTCCTCCAAATTTCCCTTACCAAGATGGGTCTATTTTACAATTCAATTCTGAAACCGAGCTAACTAGATTCTTGACAAAATTCAAAAAGCGTGACATTGTTCCTCCTTGCTTTTCTACAAGCAAATATTTTGAATCATGCGCCCCCGCTGCAAACATACTTAAGGAATGTCAACTTCTTGACTTCTTATATCTTACCTATCCTTATATTAATCCTCCATTGATTCAAGCGTTCTACTCAAATCTTCATGAGGACGACGATGGTGAGCTTGTGACAAACATAAATGGCGTTCAAATTCTTTTATCCAATGAAAACTGCATTCTATTGCTCATCTTCCTCAAAGTGGGGAAAACATTTCTCGCTACATTAGAGAAGCCGGCGCCTTATTTGATGAGAAAATTCTCCTAAACCAAATAGGACTTGGAGCTTATGATCCTAATATATCTACTCGACGTCCTACCATTACGGGAATGCTCCCCGAATATCGTTTGATTTTCTATTTCATAACCCGAGTCCTCAAGCCTCGCAAACCATACCACTCTCTCCCAAGAGGACGCAAAGCTCATGCATGCCATTATAACCGGAGCTCACATCAATTGGTGTAAGTTCGTCAAAATTCACATGCTTGATGCCATCGGGGACGATTGACCACTTCCCTATGCCCTCCTTATTATGAATTTTCTTGAAGCCTCCGGGTTCAACACCTCTATCGGTCCGCTCAAAAAGAGCACCAAGAAATGGGAAATTTCTGAATCCTCCTTTCCCCATGACAGCGAACATGCAGCTCCTGCTCCTCCAACTCGTCAATCGAGTCAGCCTCAAGAACCTACTCTTCAATCTATTTCCGATCAACTTGCTTCTTTGTCCACCTCTGTCAATCAATTGACATATGAGATCCGTGGATATTTTGACCATGTTCATTATCCATATGCTGGACTTGTCCCTTATGAAGCAGTGCCGGATGACGAGGCGGGAAATGATGATAATGAATAATTTCTTTAGTTTATTGTTCTATGTTTTATTGTCTTCTTTTGTTGTACTCATATTTTTGTTTAATAAATAAACAAGTTATTTACTTATTCATTCTATATTTTTGCTAATGTCAAAAGGGGGAAGAATAAGGGATATGCACTAATTCTTTATTGGCATAAATTGAGGGGGAATTCATATATTGAGGGGGAACTAATTGCACATCTAGAGACTTGTTGCATATTGTTGCATATCTTTACTTGTCTTGAATCGTCATTATGAATTATCAAATATGCATATCCCGACTAAAGTTTTCCATTATCAAAAAGGGAGAAATTGTTGAAACACGTTCTCAAGGCACTATACTAAAACGTGTGTTCATATTTGTAGGTTTTGATGAATGACAAACTATGCGCAATGGACATATGACGAGGTCCAAGCACAAGCGCGAAATTGATATATAACGAGATTCAAGCACAAGACCAAGATCAAGCAAAGATATAAAGTTATACATGAGTCGTTCTTTAATTGTGATCTTGATCCGATAACTGGACTCAAGACTTGGCTTCTCTCGTAAAAATATTTTTATCAAATCATGCATATTCAATTTAAAGCAAAATGATTTTAAATCATGCATATTTACTTTAGTCAAAATGATTTTTAAACATGCCTCTAAAATCTGGACTAAGATAATCGATTATGTACTTATGATAATCGATTATGTTAAGTCAGCTGCATGACAATCGATTGTGAACTTATGACAATCGATTGTGTTAAGGCAGTGAGCATCAGATTTTTCAAATCTGCATGACAATCGATTGTGAACCTTATGACAATCGATTGTGTTGAGGCAGTGTACATCAAAGTTTTTCAAAGCCACAAAATAATCGATTGTGAACTTATGACAATCGATTGTGTTGAGGCAGTGTCTATCAGACATTTTCAAAGTCACTAAATAATCGATTGTGAACCTTTGACAATCGAGTGCATTAAGGCAGTGTCTAATTGATTTTTCAAAGACTGATATATAATCGATTGTTCTCATAGCATAATCGATTGTGTAATTGACCGTTGCCAAAATATTTTCAAACACCGTCAGGTAATCGATTATAGATTTCTAATAATCGATTGTTTTAAATAAAATCTGAAAAAGATTTTTTGAACGTTGCCAAGAAATCCATTGTAGATTTCTGACAATCTATTGTTTTAAGTAAAATCTGGAAATGATTTTTTGAACGTTGCCAGTAATCGATTATTGATCTTAGATAATCGATTGTTAAGCGTAAAATCTGGGAATGATCTTTGGAACGATTGGCAAACAATCGATTGTGGCATTTTGACAATCGATTGTCACTGAGTAAAATCAGCATTTCTTAATTGGCAATTAGGCAACGGTAATGCATGGTTTTGCAACTATAAATACAGCTTCAAATCAGTCTTCTAAACACAACAACTGATCATATTATTGCTATAGCTTGCATACTCTATTGTTCATCACATTCTATTCATTACATAAGTTTTGAAGAGCCAAAATTCTTGACGAAAGTTGTTGCGTTCTTGAGCGTATCTGTTTACTCATATCTACTCTATTAAGAGAGTCTTGTTTAAGTGAATACTAAGTGTTTTATACACTTGAAGGGAAGTGTTAGTCCCTTGTATTGTAAGAAGGAACTTGTGTTTCCTTTGGTTGAAGTCTTGGAGTGTTGTATCTTCAAGCAAAGGTTGTTGAGGCTTGTGTCCTCAGTTTGTAAAGGTTTGTTAAGCACCCGTAAGCTTAACAGTGTTAGTGGAAATCTCGAGAGAGTCTCTCGGGGACTGGACTAGTCACGGGTTGTGGTGAACCAGGATACATCGGTGCGTTCGTTCTTATTTATTTACTTATCGCACTTATTTCTCTCCTGCAATTTTTAAATTCCGCAAGTTTACGCTAAGTTCTATTATAACGCTATTCACCCCCCCCCCCCCCCCCTCTAGCGTTAAGCGTATTTTCTAACAAATACATTCATATTATATACTCCCTTCGTTTCATGATAAATGAGGTAGTTTGACTCAGCACGGAGTTTAAGAAAAAAAGAAAAAGACTTTTGAGACTTATGATCTTAAAAGCTTAAAAGGTAAAAAGTTTGTGGGGACATGATATTTGTGTGGCTATAAAACCTTTTCATTAAGAATAAATGGATAAAATAAAAAAATTTAAAATTAAATTATTTTTAAATTTAAAATATATTATTTATATTAGAACAGACTAATAAAGAAAGTACCTATTTAATAAGAAATGAAAAAATAATATATATGTAAATGTATACCCTGTTCATAGAACACTGTTGGATTTTGAAGGGGAGTCTTAACACGAAGGTTAAAGCCGCCATCGCATAACTAGGAGATCACATGCATGTTAAGTTATACAAATAATCTCTGTTAAGAAATATAATATAAGATTACTTAAAATAAAATCTACAATGATTTATCCTTTTTCCAAGACATCGATAAATTTGTCCACTTACACCATTCAGTAGAATAATGTTCTCTAATTTAGTTCTACTTTATCTATTATGTCATTATGAGAATGTTTGAAAAGGAAGAGTTCTGTATACTACGAGAGATATGATTAAAAATGAAAATATTCAGGATAATGTAATATTAATTTTTATGGTAGATAAAATATAATTGCACGGTTAAAAAGATTTAGCATATGAAAAGGAGATGTACAAATACTCCAATGAAAGTGTGAGAGATTTGTTATGATGGGGCTAAGGAGAGCCAGAAGCAAGCGAGAAGAAGTATTATGAAGAGATAATTAAACAGGACATAACAAATATTTAAATTAGAAAAATATGATTTTTGATAAAAGAATATGAAAAAGAGGATTAAAATAGTATGTTAGAAAATAGTCGAGCGTAATTCTTTTTGTACCAGCATCACTTTTTTGGTACTTGTAGTGCTATTGTATTATCGTATTTCAATTTCTTTGGTTCTAATGCTATATGCTATTTATTTTCATTTGGTTATTTTCTTTTGACTGTGTTTACTCTTTCTCTTTATATAGATTTTTCTTTGTCGTATTTCTTATTCTATCGTCAAAAATAATATTTTTATTTTTTAAAAATAAAATAAAATTTGTATACGTACTATCCTTTTTGAAATTTTTGTGGAACTATTATTTACTCATAAAAATATAATTAAATTTGTAATATATTTTATAAGTATATGAATTAATTTGATCCAAAAATATAAATAACTAAAGACAAAAATAAATTGAATAATAAACTTAAAAAACATATAATCATGACTGTGAAAAGAGCTTATCTGTAAGTAAGAACAAGAATAATAAATAGAACAGAAAGAAAGAATGTTATTAATAGAATAAGTTGTAAGATATATGGATTTATATCTAGATATATGGACTTATATCTACATACATATGAACAATATATGGATAAATTATATGTTATGTGCTATCTTTTGGTTTGGCCTAATTATGTGGTCTTATGGACATAAGGTTAAGGGGGCCAATGTATTGTCATATAAAGTGTAGGACTAATGTGTAGATACCCAAAAGGGTAACCTTAGTTAATGATGGGCTAACTAAGGTTACATATATGTAACCATGGTTACATGCTTGTGACTCTTGAGTTATGTAACTCTTGTGACTCTTGGGTTATGTAACTCATTTGTTATTAAGTGGGGGTTATGGTTCCCACATTAGTGCAAGACAAGCTCTTCTTCCTCCCATTGAATCAAGAGTAAACAATCCATTGTTGTCTTGCAAATAGTGTGGAAAACCATACTCCAAATTTGATTATTGTCATAACCTTACTATTGTGAACAATTCACATATATTGTTTTGAGTCTTGTGAGGCATTTGTGGTGACATACAACTTCAAGAATCTTGAAGGAAGGATCAAGGAATTCACAAGAACATAAGGACAATCATCAAAGGAGGTTCATCAAATTCCACATATGGATTCAGGTTCATCAAATTCCACATATGGATTCAGGTTAGCTTCCGCTCATGTAGTTTAAATCCAAATTATTCGACATGAAGGTTATTGTCTTTAGTAGGAATCATAATCCTAACAATTGGTATCAGAGCCACCCTTCATTTTGGATAATTTGGATGTTCATAAGATTCATGTTATGTTAGGATTCATGTTTTAGTTTTATCAGAATTTTGTTGTTGAAATTCTACCATGAAATAGCATGATCTTATGAATGTTATGTTTTGATTTGATGTTTTAATATGATGTTAAAACATTGTAAATAGCATGATTTTAGTAGGTTAATAACATGTTTTTTATGTTTAAGATTCATGTTGAAAATCATGTGTTATACAGAAAAAAAAAAAAAAAAATTGGTCACTGCCTTCAGACAATCGATTGTTGCCTTACACAATCGATTGTCTATGACTTCTAGTATGGCAGTTTTTTTTGGAACACCTGACAATCGATTGTCAGGTACTGACAATCGATTGTCATGATCCAGTGAGTTGAAACGTTTTAAATTATACCATACAATCGATTGTCTGGTTTTGACAATCGATTGTGTATGGTCCAGAAAAAATTCATAAAACTAAAACAATCGATTGTCTAGTTTTGGCAATCGATTGTGTATGGTCCAGTATTAAGAATTTTTTCATAAAACCAAAAACTAAAACAATCGATTGTCTGGTTTTGACAATCGATTGTGTATGGTCCAGTAACGAATTTTCATAAAACCAAAACAATCGATTGTCTGGATTTGACAATCGATTGTGTTGGTCCAGAATTTTTTATAAAAACCAAAACAATCGATTGTCTGGTTTTGACAATCGATTGTGTTGGTCCAGTAGATGAAAAATTTTTCTTTAAGCCAAAGATAATCGATTGTCTATTGCTTACAATCGATTGTTTTTGTCCAGTAAGGTTAAAAAAAAAAACGTTTCAACTCTCTCAAGTTTCACTGAATGTTAATTGTTTTAAAGTCCATCAATTCTATTTATAATATATAGAATTGTCCGATTCAGTTAACAACGATTAATATTCAAGTGTTACACATCAAAACATGTAACACATTAAGTTAAGATTCATAAAATGGCTTAAGGAACTTAAGTTTATAGCATCTAATATTTTAGTTATTCAATTAAAGCATTATGTTGCCAAAGTAACCTCTATTGTATAGATTGATTAATTTTAAAATATAAGATGACTGTGGATGTTAGTCTTCCATGCGTTTAACACCGGCCCAAAGGAAGGTGTTATTTGGCAGGAATTCGAACATTCTTGTGGTGGTAAATATGAGACGATTATTTTGGTTTTCCATGTGAATATTAAATCGGCCCAAAGGAAGGTTTAATATTTGACAGGAGTTTATTGTCTATGTTTGATCACTACACCAAGAGTACCACTTACAAGTTGTTTTTCTGTCCAAAGACTAAAATCAATGTTGTGCTAGGTATCTTGTAATGGGAAATGCCTAATTTTGAATCTATAAAGTTAAAGTTCAAGTATTTGTAAGCATGTATTTAGTAATCCTCTTGTTCTATTTTCAGTAAATTCTTCTGCTTCTATGATCTCTGCCAATATCAATAGCATCCCTATGCTTAACGGCACAAATTTTAAGGAATGGAAAGAGAATGTAATGATCGTTCTCGGTTGCATGGATCTTGACTTAGCACTTCGGACCGAGCAACCTACTCCTCTTGAGGATACATCCTCTCCTGATGACAGGAGGGTGATGGAGAAGTGGGAACGCTCGAATCGCATGAGTCTAATGATCATGAAGCGTGCGATTCCAGAATCATTCAGGGGCACTATGAATGATGAACCTATTGCCAAAGTTTTCCTTGAAAACCTCGAACAGCGTTTTATGCAAAACGAAAAGGCGGAAACAAGTACACTATTGAGTAAACTTGTTTCCATGAGGTATAAGGGCAAGGGAAACATTCGGGAGTACATTTTGGAAATGTCTCATCTTGCTTCGAAACTTAAGTCACTCAAGCTGGATTTACCTGAGGAACTGCTTGTGTACTTTGTTTTGATATCTCTTCCTGCACATTTTAATCAGTTTAAGGTCAGTTACAACTGCCTGAAGGAGAAATGGACTCTTAACGAGCTCATTTCACACTGTGTGCAAGAAGAGGAAAGGATTAAGCAAGATAAGACTGAAAGTGCTCATTTGGCATCCTCTTCTAAGGAAACTAAGAAGAGGATGGGTAAGGAAGTTGCGGTTGTAAGGCCCAAGATTAAGCAACATAAGGAACCTAAGGTTGAAATTACTGAATTAGGTTGCTTTCTCTGTAATGGGACTGATCATGTGAAGAAAGATTGTACCAAGTACCATGCCTGGCGTGCGAAAAAGGGTACATTTCTTTCTCTTGTTTGTTCTGAAGTTAATTTAATTTCGGTACCTAAGGAAACTTGGTGGGTAGATTCTGCTGCTCACATAAGGATATCTATGCAGGGTTGTCTAAACTGCCGAAAACCAAATGATGGTGAAAGATACATCTATGTGGGTGACGGCAAGAAGGTGCCAGTTGAAGCTATTGGCAAATTTAGGCTGTTGTTTTAAACCGGTTTTCATTTAGATTTGGATGAGACTTTTTTGTTGTACCGTCTTTTAGACGGAATTTAATTTTCGGTTCCCCAATTGGACATATCCGATTATAAATGTACATTTGGGGATAATAAAGTTAGTCTCTTTCAGAATTCAAATCTTCTTGGTACTGGTGTTTTATCAACATTTGATAGCTTATATTTGGTTGATACAATAACTTCAAATAAAGAAACTTTGCATACAAGTTTAAGTGGTACTAAAAGGAAATTAAATAATGAGAATTTTATATCACTCTGGCATAAACGTTTGGGTCACATATCCATTCAAAGAATTCAGAAACTCATGTCAGATGGAATTCTTGATTCTCTTGATTTCTCAAATTCGGAAATTTTGTATTGAGTGTATCAAGGGAAAACAAACAAACAAGACTAGATTAGGTGCTAAGAGAGCTTCGGACGTCTCAGAATTGATACATACGGATATATTTGTGGGCCATTTCCAACTCCTTGTCGGAATGGTCAACAATACTTTATCACATTCATAGACGATTACTCTCGTTATGGGTACCTATATCTCATGAAAAGCCCCAATCCATATTAAAAACCGCAGCTTATATTCTTAATAGAGTTCCACCTAAAGCTACAATCAAAACCCCATATGAACTTTGGATTGGGCATAAGCCCAGGATTCGGCATTTTCACATTTGGGGTTGTCCAGCTGAGGCAAGGCCTTATAGGCCAAATGAATAGAAACTGGATGCTAAGACGGTTAGTAGCTATTTTGTTGGATACTCTGAAAAACCAGGGGTTTTAAGTTTTATGATCCCACTTCTAGAACTATTTTTTTGAGACGGGTAATGCTAGGTTCTTTGAGGATATTGAGTTTGGGGGGTGGGGAGATAAAGTTGTTAGAGATTTTGTCTTTGAGGAAAAACATGTGTCTTTCCCTCAAGTTGTTGATCTTAGTCTTCCTGACACGGATCACACAACTTCGGTTCAAGACAATCTCGAAAATCTCCCCCATCAGGACCCTGATATAACTAATGAAAATCAAACTCAACAACCTCAAGTAACTGAAATGCCATTAAGGAGATCCACTAGAGAGAGGAGAAATGCAATTTCGGATGATTATGTTGTATTTCTTCAAGAACAAGAAAGTGATATTGGACTTGAGGAAGATGATCCAATCAACTTCCGTCAAGTCATTAAGTGTTCTAACTCTCAAAAGTGGATTGATGCCATGAATGATGAGATGAAGTCTATGAGCGATAATGACGTTTGGGAGCTTGTTACATTGCCCGAAGGTATTAAACCTATTGGTTGTAAATGGATTTTTAAAACCAAAAGGGATTCAGGGGGCAATGTTATTAAGTACAAAGCTCGTCTTGTCGCAAAAGGCTACACTCAGAAAGAAGGCATTAATTAAAAAGAGACTTTCTCTCCAGTTTCATCTAAAGACTCTTTCAGGACTATAATGGCATTAGTAGCACATTTTGATCTTGAGCTTCATCAAATGGATGTTAAAGACAGCTTTTCTCAATGGTGACATTGAGGAAACAATTTATATGGTGCAACCTGAAAACTTTGTTTCGGATGAATCAGAGAAGAAGGTTTGCAAATTAAAGAAATCCATCTATGGGCTCAAGCAAGCTTCTCGTCAATGGTATTATAAGTTTCATGCAGTCATTACATCTTTTGGTTTTGAACCAAATATTGCTAATGACTGTATATACCATAAGTTCAGTGGGAGTAAGTATATTTTTCTGGTTTTATATGTCTATGACATACTGCTTGCCTGTAACGATATAGCATTATTAATTGAAACTAAGAAATTTCTTTCAAAGAAATTTGAAATAAAAGATCTTGGTGAAGCTTCTTTTGTATTAGGAATCCAGATACAACGAGATCGCTCTAAAGGTGTTCTCGGTCTGTCACATAAGGGCTATATCGATAAGGTTCTGAAAAGATTTGGCATGCAGGATTGTAAACCAGGCAACACCCCTGTTGCTAAGGGAGACAAGTTTAGTCTCCAACAGTGCCCAAATAATAATTATAAAATTTCGGAAATGCAGAAGACACCTTATGCTTCGGCGGTAGGTAGTCTGATGTATGCTCAGGTATGTACATGACCTGATATAGCATACATTGTTGGGATGTTAGGCAGATATCTAAGCAATCCGGGTATGGACCATTGGTAGGCAGCCAAAAGGGTCATGAGGTACATACAGAGAACAAAGGATTACATGCTTACATATCGGAGTTCGGACCAGTTTGAGATCATCAGGTATACCGACTCCAATTTTGCCACTTAGTCTAACAACAACGGTAATTTGACGAAAGCAAAACATAAGGACGTCAAATTTCGGGTTGTTAAAGAAAGAGTACAAAATGGACAATTGTGCATTAAGTACATAAGTACAAACTCCATACTTGCGGATCCGCTCACTAAGGGATTGACACCAAAACTATTTCATGAGCATATTGCTTGTATGGGTGTCAAATCAGATAAGGATTATGTATTTTAGTGGGAGTTTGTATTGCACATTTATATATTGTTCATTATATTGAGTAATTCAGTTATATCTGCGCAGATATTCAGTTTTAAAGTTTTTGTGCTCTTACAGTTTATGTTTGATCTCAATAAAGAGAACCAGTTGGAAATAGACATTCTATTGACCACACTTTATGTTATTTCCATGCTACATACCTACACTTGATCCATGTCGTTGGTTATATTGATATACGTGATCTATGATTGGTTCTAGTTACGAATGAGTAACGACGAGCTCTTAGTTCCTATGTTGGTATGATTGATGGACCGGATTGTTCATGACAATTTTATTGTGATAGCAATTTTGAGCTCCTAAGGTTATTTTGTAACATATACTTCTAAGGTTTGTACATATGTATGTGTATCTCGTCCAAGTGGGAGATTGTAAGATATATGGATTTATATCTAGATATATGGACTTATATCTACATACATATGAACAATATATGGATAAATTATATGTTATGTGCTATCTTTTGGTTTGGCCTAATTATGTGGTCTTATGGACATAAGGTTAAGGGGGCCAATGTATTGTCATATAAAGTGTAGGACTAATGTGTAGATACCCAAAAGGGTAACCTTAGTTAATGATGGGCTAACTAAGGTTACATATATGTAACCATGGTTACATGCTTGTGACTCTTGAGTTATGTAACTCTTGTGACTCTTGGGTTATGTAACTCATTTGTTATTAAGTGGGGGTTATGGTTCCCACATTAGTGCAAGACAAGCTCTTCTTCCTCCCATTGAATCAAGAGTAAACAATCCATTGTTGTCTTGCAAATAGTGTGGAAAACCATACTCCAAATTTGATTATTGTCATAACCTTACTATTGTGAACAATTCACATATATTGTTTTGAGTCTTGTGAGGCATTTGTGGTGACATACAACTTCAAGAATCTTGAAGGAAGGATCAAGGAATTCACAAGAACATAAGGACAATCATCAAAGGAGGTTCATCAAATTCCACATATGGATTCAGGTTCATCAAATTCCACATATGGATTCAGGTTAGCTTCCGCTCATGTAGTTTAAATCCAAATTATTCGACATGAAGGTTGTTGTCTTTAGTAGGAATCATAATCCTAACAATTGGTATCAGAGCCACCCTTCATTTTGGATAATTTGGATGTTCATAAGATTCATGTTATGTTAGGATTCATGTTTTAGTTTTATCAGAATTTTGTTTATGAAATTCTACCATGAAATAGCATGATCTTATGAATGTTATGTTTTGATTTGATGTTTTAATATGATGTTAAAACATTGTAAATAGCATGATTTTAGTAGGTTAACAACATGTTTTTTATGTTTAAGATTCATGTTGAAAATCATGTGTTATTCAGAAAAAAAAAAAAAATTGGTCACTGCCTTCAGACAATCGATTGTTGCCTTACACAATCGATTGTCTATGACTTTTAGTATTCTGGCAGTTTTTTTTTGAACACCTGACAATCGATTGTCAGGTTCTGACAATCGATTGTCATGATCCAGTGAGTTGAAACGTTTTAAATTATACCATACAATCGATTGTCTGGTTTTGACAATCGATTGTGTATGGTCCAGTAAAAAATTTTTCATAAAACTAAAACAATCGATTGTCTGGTTTTGACAATCGATTGTGTATGGTCCAGTAACGAATTTTTTCATAAAAACCAAAAACTAAAACAATCGATTGTCTGGTTTTGACAATCGATTGTGTATGGTCCAGTAACGAATTTTCATAAAACCAAAACAATCGATTGTCTGGATTTGACAATCGATTGTGTTGGTCCAGAATTTTTTATAAAAACCAAAACAATCGATTGTCTGGTTTTGACAATCGATTGTGTTGGTCCAGTAGATGAAAAATTTTTCTTTAAGCCAAAGATAATCGATTGTCTAGTGCTTACAATCGATTGTTGTTGTCCAGTAAGGTTAAAAAAAAACGTTTCAACTCTCTCAAGTTTCACTGAATATTAATTGTTTTAAAATCCATCAATTCTATTTATAATATATAGAATTGTCCGATTCAGTTAACAACGATTAATATTCAAGTGTTACACATCAAAACATGTAACACATTAAGTTAAGATTCATAAAATGGCTTAAGGAACTTAAGTTTATAGCATCTAATATTTTAGTTATTCAATTAAAGCATTATGTTGCCAAAGTAACCTCTATTGTGTAGATTGATTAATTTTAAAATATAAGATGACTGTGGATGTTAGTCTTCCATGCGTTTAACACCGGCCCAAAGGAAGGTGTTATTTGGCAGGAATTCGAACATTCTTGTGGTGGTAAATATGAGACGATTATTTGGTTTTCCATGTGAATATTAAATCGGCCCAAAGGAAGGTTTAATATTTGACAGGAGTTTATTGTCTATGTTTGATCACTACACCAAGAGTACCACTTACAAGTTGTTTTTCTGTCCAAAGACTAAAATCAATGTTGTGCTAGGTATCTTGTAATGGGAAATGCCTAATTTTGAATCTATAAAGTTAAAGTTCAAGTATTTGTAAGCATGTATTTAGTAATCCTCTTGTTCTATTTTCAGTAAATTCTTCTGCTTCTATGATCTCTGCCAATATCAATAGCATCCCTATGCTTAACGGCACAAATTTTAAGGAATGGAAAGAGAATGTAATGATCGTTCTCGGTTGCATGGATCTTGACTTAGCACTTCGGATCGAGCAACCTACTCCTCTTGAGGATACATCCTCTCCTGATGACAGGAGGGTGATGGAGAAGTGGGAACGCTCGAATCGCATGAGTCTAATGATCATGAAGCGTGCGATTCCAGAATCATTCAGGGGCACTATGAATGATGAACCTATTGCCAAAGTTTTCCTTGAAAACCTCGAACAGCGTTTTATGCAAAACGAAAAGGCGGAAACAAGTACACTATTGAGTAAACTTGTTTCCATGAGGTATAAGGGCAAGGGAAACATTCGGGAGTACATTTTGGAAATGTCTCATCTTGCTTCGAAACTTAAGTCACTCAAGCTGGATTTACCTGAGGAACTGCTTGTGTACTTTGTTTTGATATCTCTTCCTACACACTTTAATCAGTTTAAGGTCAGTTACAACTGCCTGAAGGAGAAATGGACTCTTAACGAGCTCATTTCACACTGTGTGCAAGAAGAGGAAAGGATTAAGCAAGATAAGACTGAAAGTGCTCATTTGGCATCCTATTCTAAGGAAACTAAGAAGAGGATGGGTAAGGAAGTTGCGGTTGTAAGGCCCAAGATTAAGCAACATAAGGAACCTAAGGTTGAAATTACTGAATTAGGTTGCTTTCTCTGTAATGGGACTGATCATGTGAAGAAAGATTGTACCAAGTACCATGCCTGGCGTGCGAAAAAGGGTACATTTCTTTCTCTTGTTTGTTCTGAAGTTAATTTAATTTCGGTACCTAAGGATACTTGGTGGGTAGATTCTGCTGCTCACATAAGGATATCTATGCAGGGTTGCCTGAACTGCCGAAAACCAAATGATGGTGAAAGATACATCTATGTGGGTGACGGCAAGAAGGTGCCAGTTGAAGCTATTGGCAAATTTAGGCTGTTGTTTTAAACCGGTTTTCATTTAGATTTGGATGAGACTTTTTTGTTGTACCGTCTTTTAGACGGAATTTAATTTTCGGTTCCCCAATTGGACATATCCGGTTATAAATGTACATTTGGGGATAATAAAGTTAGTCTCTTTCAGAATTCAAATCTTCTTGGTACTGGTGTTTTATCAACATTTGATAGCTTATATTTGATTGATACAATAACTTCAAATAAAGAAACTTTGCATACAAGTTTAAGTGGTACTTAAAGGAAATTAACTAATGAGAATTTTATATCACTCTGGCATAAACGTTTGGGTCACATATCCATTCAAAGAATTCAGAAACTCATGTCAGATGGAATTCTTGATTCTCTTGATTTCTCAAATTCGGAAATTTTGTATTGAGTGTATCAAGGGAAAACAAACAAACAAGACTAGATTAGGTGCTAAGAGAGCTTCGGACGTCTCAGAATTGATACATACGGATATATTTGTGGGCCATTTCCAACTCCTTGTCGGAATGGTCAACAATACTTTATCACATTCATAGACGATTACTCTCGTTATGGGTACCTATATCTCATGAAAAGTCCTAATCCATATTAAAAACCGCAGCTTATATTCTTAATAGAGTTCCATCTAAAGCTACAATCAAAACCCCATATGAACTTTGGACTGGGCATAAGCCCAGTATTCGGCATTTTCACATTTGGGGTTGTCCAGCTGAGGCAAGGCCTTATAGGCCAAATGAATAGAAACTGGATGCTACGACGGTTAGTAGCTATTTTGTTGGATACTCTGAAAAACCAAGGGTTTTAAGTTTTATGATCCCACTTCTAGAACTATTTTTTTGAGACAGGTAATGCTAGGTTCTTTGAGGATATTGAGTTTGGGGGGTGGGGAGATAAAGTTGTTAGAGATTTTGTCTTTAAGGAAAAACATGTGTCTTTCCCTTAAGTTGTTGATCTTAGTCTTCCTGACACGGATCACACAACTCCGGTTCAAGACAATCTCGAAAATCTCCCCCATCAGGACCCTGATATAACTAATGAAAATCAAACTCAACAACCTCAAGTAACTGAAATGCCATTAAGGAGATCCACTAGAGAGAGGAGAAATGCAATTTCGGATGATTATGTTGTATTTCTTCAAGAACAAGAAAGTGATATTGGACTTGAGGAAGATGATCCAATCAACTTCCGTCAAGTCATTAAGTGTTCTAACTCTCAAAAGTGGATTGATGCCATGAATGATGAGATGAAGTCTATGAGCGATAATGACGTTTGGGAGCTTGTTACATTGCCCGAAGGTATTAAACCTATTGGTTGTAAATGGATTTTTAAAACCAAAAGGGATTCAGGGGGCAATGTTATTAAGTACAAAGCTCGTCTTGTCGCAAAAGGCTACACTCAGAAAGAAGGCATTGATTAAAAAGAGACTTTCTCTCCAGTTTCATCTAAAGACTCTTTCAGGACTATAATGGCATTAGTAGCACATTTTGATCTTGAGCTTCATCAAATGGATGTTAAAGACAGCTTTTCTCAATGGTGACATTGAGGAAACAATTTATATGGTGCAACCTGAAAACTTTGTTTCGGATGAATCAGAGAAGAAGGTTTGCAAATTAAAGAAATCCATCTATGGGCTCAAGCAAGCTTCTCGTCAATGGTATTATAAGTTTCATGCAGTCATTACATCTTTTGGTTTTGAACCAAATATTGCTAATGACTGTATATACCATAAGTTCAGTGGGAGTAAGTATATTTTTCTGGTTTTATATGTCTATGACATACTGCTTGCCTGTAACGATATAGCATTATTACTTGAAACTAAGAAATTTCTTTCAAAGAAATTTGAAATAAAAGATCTTGGTGAAGCTTCTTTTGTATTAGGAATCCAGATACAACGAGATCGCTCTAAAGGTGTTCTCGGTCTGTCACATAAGGGCTATATCGATAAGGTTCTGAAAAGATTTGGCATGCAGGATTGTAAACCAGGCAACACCCCTGTTGCTAAGGGAGACAAGTTTAGTCTCCAACAGTGCCCAAATAATAATTATAAAATTTCGGAAATGCAGAAGACACCTTATGCTTCGGCGGTAGGTAGTCTGATGTATGCTCAGGTATGTACATGACCTGATATAGCATACATCGTTGGGATGTTAGGCAGATATCTAAGCAATCCGGGTATGGACCATTGGTAGGCAGCCAAAAGGGTCATGAGGTACATACAGAGAACAAAGGATTACATTCTTACATATCGGAGTTCGGACCAGTTTGAGATCATCAGGTATACCGACTCCAATTTTGCCACTTAGTCTAACAACAACGGTAATTTGACGAAAGCAAAACATAAGGACGTCAAATTTCGGGTTGTTAAAGAAAGAGTACAAAATGGACAATTGTGCATTAAGTACATAAGTACAAACTCCATACTTGCGGATCCGCTCACTAAGGGATTGACACCAAAAGTATTTCATGAGCATATTGCTTGTATGGGTGTCAAATCAGATAAGGATTATGTATTTTAGTGGGAGTTTGTATTGCACATTATATATTGTTCATTATATTCAGTAATTCAGTTATATCTGCGCAGATATTCAGTTTTAAAGTTTTTGTACTCTTACAGTTTATGTTTGATCTCAATAAAGAGAACCAGTTGGAAATAGACATTCTATTGACCACACTTTATGTTATTTCCATGCTACATACCTACACTTGATCCATGTCGTTGGTTATATTGATATACGTGATCTATGATTGGTTCTAGTTACGAGTGAGTAACGACGAGCTCTTAGTTCCTATGTTGGTATGATTGATGGACCGGATTGTTCATGACAATTTTATTGTGATAGCAATTTTGAGCTCCTAAGGTTATTTTGTAACATATACTTCTAAGGTTTGTACATATGTATGTGTATCTCGTCCAAGTGGGAGATTGTAAGATATATGGATTTATATCTAGATATATGGACTTATATCTACATACATATGAACAATATATGGATAAATTATATGTTATGTGCTATCTTTTGGTTTGGCCTAATTATGTGGTCTTATGGACATAAGGTTAAGGGGGCCAATGTATTGTCATATAAAGTGTAGGACTAATGTGTAGATACCCAAAAGGGTAACCTTAGTTAATGATGGGCTAACTAAGGTTACATATATGTAACCATGGTTACATGCTTGTGACTCTTGAGTTATGTAACTCTTGTGACTCTTGGGTTATGTAACTCATTTGTTATTAAGTGGGGGTTATGGTTCCCACATTAGTGCAAGACAAGCTCTTCTTCCTCCCATTGAATCAAGAGTAAACAATCCATTGTTGTCTTGCAAATAGTGTGGAAAACCATACTCCAAATTTGATTATTGTCATAACCTTACTATTGTGAACAATTCACATATATTGTTTTGAGTCTTGTGAGGCATTTGTGGTGACATACAACTTCAAGAATCTTGAAGGAAGGATCAAGTAATTCACAAGAACATAAGGACAATCATCAAAGGAGGTTCATCAAATTCCACATATGGATTCAGGTTCATCAAATTCCACATATGGATTCAGGTTAGCTTCCGCTCATGTAGTTTAAATCCAAATTATTCGACATGAAGTTTATTGTCTTTAGTAGGAATCATAATCCTAACATAAGTGCCAATTTTGCCTTTTTGGGTACTGATATCTTTTTGTGTCCCACAATAAATATAAATTCTTTATTTATATAGCTTAATCCATAGAGATAAGATTCCCTGATCAAGTTCTTCTTTCATATGTAAAGTCCCTCTTGACATAATAGTTGTGTATTAATACAAAGATTATTTGTAATGGTTACTCATTAAATAATAGTTTATTTTAACTAATATTTTTATTTCAAATCTTCTCTTCGATTTTAGTGCCTTCGAAATTTATTCAGCGTCAATCACATTTTTATAATTGGTACTAACTATTTGCCAACTCAAATCATACTTATCTTTACTTTATTTATCAACTCGTCGAATATCTACCTGCATACCTCAATTTTATTTCATACAACTATACTCTGTATATATATTGTTATTGTTATTATTTGTCACTTTATTGAACCATTGAATTTAAAAATAAAATAACACGTAAGAAAGGTATAATAACAATAACACCACTTAACTATCAAAGTAATTATGATGCTTCAATCTTAAACTAGTTAAATTAATTACATGAATTTTTCAATATTTATTTTGCTTCCCTTAGAAGAAGGAACCACATTATCAAATTAAATCACGATACCTGTTTCTGTATTTACCTTTAATATAAGTGAAAAAAAGAATTTATTCCGTGTCCTAATTTGTGTGATGAGTTTAATTGAGCGAAATTTAAAAAGGAAAAAATGTATTTTTAAAATTTGTAATTTAAAAGAAGCTATAAATATTTATATAATTATAAATTATCTCATTAATTATAAAATAAAAAATTTATAATTAAATTTCCAAAAAATATATTATTTTTTTGAAAGTGATAAATTTTTTTTATTTAATTGAAACTAAAGAAGTGGAGTAATTTTTGTCCCCCTCTTCCCCTAATAAAAACACCCAAAAGCCAAGCACCGGGGCCCTGCGTTTAAATCCGAAAAGAGGGGCGGTGCCGCCCGAAAGAGGGAAAGGCACGTGATAAGGACCGCACTCCATGGGGACAGTGGAAAGCCAGTGGCGCCAGTGACTCATTAGTTGTTTGGTTTATCTTTTTCAATGAAAAGGTTTGAGGAATTGGACAATTGGCCACGTGTTAGGATGACCACAGCGCTGCAAGGCTGGCAAGGGTTAGTCACTGCTATCTTTTCAACATGTGTCATTAGAATCAGTTAACTCCTTTGGGACCTCTCCACGTCCAAATTAAGGAATATCACGTATCTTTGATGATTTGCTCTTATTAATTAAAAAGACGATTTTTGTTTCTCACTCTCCTTTCTTTTTCAATTTGTCCTTTTTCATGGAAAATGCCAACTTTTAGCATTAGGAATTTTTAACTTACTTGTTTTGGTGGGTTCACTTTTTCTTATTAAAATCGTTCAGAGGTAATAAAATTTTATTAAAATAAAGCTAAACTAATGTTACCACACCATCTATGTTACCGATACTACTTTGAAATAAAGTTGGTGGCATAATCTGAAATGATATATTATTCAAGTCGCAAATATCTGCGGACATTCCTAGTGCCAATTTCTACTGCTTTTCAAAAGGTGTCGTGTACAATTTGTCGAAGCAATCTCAAAAGGAGTTGCTTGAAGTAGAGGCGGATCCATGAGGGTCGCAGGACGCAAGTGCACCATCTTATTTAGATTTATACTAACGAATATAGTCGACTGGTTAAGGGTTACTTAGAATTTTGGTTTTATGCTCAACATTTAGTGTGTGGAAGGGCTCTTTTTAATTTTTTAAATAAAAACAAAATTATCAAGACTCGAATCTGAGCTAAACATGCTGAAAATTTAGAAGAAGTATAATTATCCGAGAGGTTAATTTGAGAAAATTTTATTTTGTATCTCGTACAACTGATACTAATTGTATAACGTATTTTTTTTGGCTCATATTTTTGTGAACCCAGATTTTGTTGACCCAAAAGTGTAAGATTAGGGCCACTAATTTATGAGACAAAAATGAGTTTCACACAACTAATTTCAGTTATGTGAGATACACAATACAAGTTCTCGTCGGATTGAGTTCTAGCTTATTATTTCATAATTTGACACCTTAAATATTTTTATTTGATGATTTATGACTTGCGTATGTGGCCCGTTTTGATCTCAGAAAAGTTTAAATGTAATTTTTCCTTGAAAACTTGAATTTTGAACTTGAAATTGGTTGAAGTTGGCCACGATCTGGTAAACGTACCCGAATCGACGTTTTGATAAGTCTGATAGGTTCGTATGATGTTTGGTTGAGGTCCTAGGTGATTCGAGGCTATGTTAGCGCTTATTGTGAAAGGTTAAAATTTTGAAGTTGTATATGAAAATATCTAAGTTTTAATGCTTGGTTTTAGATGTTATTTTGATGCTTTGAGCTTGTGAGTGAGTTCATATAATATTATTATATTTTGTGCGGATGTTTGGAGTGCTCCCTTGAGGGTTTGAGTGCGTTCGAGATTGGTTTCAGCTAATTTGCTAGTGTTTCATAGTGCTTCACGATCACAAAGCATGTCTCGCGATCGTGCAATAAGATTTGGGTTATGGTAGGTTTTTCTTTGCAAATCACGTGTTAAATACCGCGATCATATAGTGTTATCTGGTGTTGGATCATGTTGAAGGATTTCGGGTCAAGGGACATTTGTTCTTAACAAACGCAAAGGTAGGATCAAAAACACGAAGGCTTCCAAGCCTTCCGGGGGAAGTGGGGTTTTCCCATTCGCTAACGCATGGGTTGTGCCGCAAAGGCTTGGTTGGGAGTTTCTATAAGCAAATGCAATATGTACTTCATGAACGTGGTGTTCACTGACCACTGGTCTTTGCAAACATAGGTTACCTTTGCAAACGCGAAGAAGAAAGTTGTCTCAGGTATAAATAATGCCGAATCAAGATTTAGCTATTGTTTACAAATTTGAAGCCTAAACCACAAATTTGGAAGAATGTTTGGAGAGAATATTTATCCTAAATTTTGAGATTAATTATTTTTTTACCAAGATTTGATTTATTTAAATAAATTTTTATCCTTAAATTTAAAGTGTAGAAATTGAGGTGTTGGAGAAAAATTACGAGGGCTGATTTGAGAATTTTGACCTCAATTTGAGGTCCAATGTTGATGCAAAGCACATATTGGGACTCGGAGGAGAATGGCTAAACGAGAATTGTCACGACCCTAATTTTCATTTGTAAGATGTCGTGACAACACCTAATCTCCAAGACTATGTAAGCAAAACAAATATGCAGAATAACCGAATTAGTAATTAAGTCTTAAACTTAGCAACTATGTAAAACAACTTTGCAACTCAACATGTACAACTCCCGAGACCCGACGAAATATAAGTCGCAAGCTCTAAATAGAAATACTGGATAATCCTATACATCAATGTCGTTATACAGAAAGATAATGAATAAAGAGATCTAGAGGGAGGAGGACTCCGTGGCATGTGAACGGCGACATGTATACCTTGAATTCTCTGCAACAGAGTCCTAGCTAATGCCTGGGCTGATTGGAAGTACATGAATCTACAAAAAAAGATGTGCAGAAGAGTAGCATGAGTATACCACAACGGTACTCAATAAGTGCCAACGGTACTCAATAAGTGCCAAGCCTAACCTTGGTAAAGTAGTGACGAGGTTAGTTTAGGGCCCTAGTGGAAGCAAATAGGAAAACCATACAAATAATTAACCGGTTCAATAATAATAATAACAAAAATGTAACAAGTACGGACATGAAAAAATTAATGACATACAATCAAGGCAAATAATGCATCACACAAGAAAGCAAGGAAATGCTAAAAAAAGTAACAAATATCGAAACACAGTGGAGTAATATAGAAATACAAGAGTCACTACTGAGGTACCACCTCATAGTCTCAAATAAAAAGAGAGTCCACAATCATTTCATATATCAACGCGGGAGCCTTTGCATTTGAGTTTTTAAAATCATTTTTCCAGAAATAGCATCATACATTTTAGCCCACCTTATTACATCGCATGGCTTCTATTAGTTTTTCCTACTAGCCATGCGTATCAAGCCCACTTTATCTCAACGCATGCATTTCAACCCTAAAACCTTATACCACCTCATGTGTATCAATATCACAACATATCGTAATCCTCACCTCAAGTGCCCTATATTATAATTTTCCATAGAAATCAAATGATAATAAAATTTCATCATAAAGAGATCACAACTCAATGGCTCGAATCTATCCAAAGCAATTTCATACTCTAAATATAACTATAAAAAATTAATTCAAATGATGAAATTACGATCTTTGCAAATAATTGAAAAAGTCAACCTAAAATGTCATCCGGACTCGTTCCTCAAAACTTGATAAAAATTAGAAAACACGAATACCCATTCGATAGCGAGTCCAACCACATAAGAATTACTCAAATCCGACATCAAATCACCTTGCAAATCCTCAAATTTAAGCCTAAGAAATTTTTCATAATTTCCCTAATTTTCCATCTCACCAATAGTTACATGATAAAAACATCAATTGATTCGACTAATTTAACTAAAATCGAACTAGTAATTCATACCCCAATGATCTATTTGAAAATCTCCCAAAAATCGCCTTACACTGAGCTCTCTAAGTCCAAAATGTGAAATATAAGATAAACCCTCGATCACGACCCTTTCTGCCTGGCGATCCTTGCTTCTGTTGGCATGGGGTCTGCGCCTGCATAAGCGCATATGAGACTCTACGCATGTGTTCAATCCCTCTAGGTAAGATAACACCAATAGGCCTGGGACTTCAGCAATAAAGCTAAGTCCAAAGTTGGTCCGATTCGATCCGAACCACACACGGGGCCATGGGACCCCATCCAAATATACAAATTTTGGAAGAAGGTATGGAGGCTAATATAAGGTCTTACCTATGGTATCAGACTTTAGTTGACCAGAATGGCCGATATTGAGACTTCTTTCACTAGGAGGATTAAACGGGTTCACGGTCAGAGGTGAGAGGCGATATTTGACAAGAGACATCGTCACTTTGGTGGTGTTAAATGGTGCTTCTTCCAGAGGCAGGGGTTTGTTTGGCAGAGGTCATGATATTAGACTAGTGCAATTAGTGGTCCTCTAATTGTGCCCATGAAAGTCATTATACAGTGTGCCTCAAACTCAGGGTCCTATTAGTGCACCTTCGATACAATGTTTATATGGTGGTCCTTTGGGTCATCAATGACATCTTTAGATTCAACAGCCATGCCTGCCAAAGGGTTGTTTTAAGTGCGAAGAAGTTTTGTTCTAAGTTGTAGAGTAGTATGCCACAATAGTGTACTCTTTTCATGTTTCAGGCACCGGTTGATACCACCCACCCAACTAGCTAGGGGTATAGGTCAGCTAACTAGGAGTGGAGGCTAGTAGTGTGAGGTCATCCTAGAGGTGGATGAGATGTTAGCGGGGCTCATACCTATTGTTGTGCATTTCCTGGTAGACCTAATGTGGATTCATATGATGTAGTCATCGTAAGTATTATCTCAGTTTGTCATAGAGATGCTTTAGTGTTGTTTTCTTCAGGTTTAAATTATTCATATTTGTATTTATATTTTGCATCGCACTTGAGTATGCCTCGTGATTCTCTTAATATTGTTGTTTATATGTCTACACTAGTTGGGGATTCTATAGTAGTCGATCGGATGTACCATTCTTGTATTGTTACTATCCATGGTTTTACTACTATAGGTTATATCATGTTATTGGGCATGGTGGATTTCAAGGCTATTTTCGATATGAATTGGTTGTCCCTGAATAATTCTAGCTTGTATTGTCACACCAAGACTCTGACTTTAGCTATGTGGAGGTTGCCTAGACTAGAGTGGAGAGGTACCCTTGGTCATTCTACGAGTAGGGTGATTTCAGTTTTTAATGATCCACGTATGGTTAAGAAGGGATGTTTAATATATTTGGTTAACATTCATGATTCTAGTGTAGAGGTTTCTTCTATGAATTCGATATCGGTTGTGTGGGAGTTATCAAAGGTGTTTCCTATAAATTTATCGGGCTCACTGCCCAATAGGTTTATTGACTTTTGCATTGATTTCGTTTAGGGAACTCGACCCATTTCTCTTCTGCCATACCGTATGGCTCCGACGAGTTGAAGAAATTGAAGGAGCAATTCCAGGATTTGCCTGATAAAGAATTCATTAGATTGAGTCTTTCTCCTTGGGGTGGGCCAATATTGTTTGTTAAGAAGAAGGATGTAACTATGAGGATATGCATTGATTATCAGTAGATAAACAAGATTACCATCAAGAACTAGTATCCATTTCCTATGATTGATGATTTATTTGACTAGCTTTAGCGTGCCAAGGTGTTTACCAAGATTTATTTTAGATGTAGCTATCATCATGTGAAGATTAGGGCTTTGGATGTTCCTAAGACAACCTTTAGGACTCGTCATGGTCATTACAGGTTCGTCGTAATTTAATTTGGGTTGACTAATTCCCAATAGCTTTCATTTGATGAACCAAGTATTCAAGCCTTACTTGGATTCCTTTTTAATAGTATTCATTGATGATATTTACCCTCGTAGTAAAGATCATGAGCAGCACCTGCAGATTGTGCTTTAGACTTCGAAGGATCATAAGGTTTATGTCATGTTTTTGATGTGTGAGTGCTGGTTGGACTCATTCGGTCATGTTGTGTCTGTTGATGGTATCAAGATTGTTCCCAAGAAGATTGAGGCGGTTGAAAATTTGGCTAGACCTACTTCTGCTACATAGATTTGGAGTTTCTTAGGTTTGGCGGGCTACTATCGCCTCACTGTGGAGGGGTTTTCATCTATCGATGCCCTATTGACCAAGCTAACTCAGAAGGATGTTCTTTTCAAATGGTCTGTTGAGCATAAGGAGAGCTTTCAGAAGCTCAACACTGCCTTGAGTATAACTCTAGTGTGGTGTTACCTATAGGTTTGGGGCCTTATACCATATAATATAACGCTTCATGTATTGGACTTGGCGTAGTTCAATATAGGGTGGTAGGATGATTGCCTATGCATCTCGTTAGTTGAATATCCATGAGAAGAACTATCTCGTACATTATTTGGAGGTGGAAACCATTGTGCACATGCTCACGATTTAGAGGCACTACTTGTACAGTGTATCATGTGAGGTCTGCACTAATCATTGAAGTCTCCAATATTTTTTCAAGAAAAAATATTTGAATAAGAGGAAATAGTGGTGGTTAGAGTTATTTAAATATTATGATGTCACTATATTGTATCTTCCAGGAAAGGCATATATGGTATCTTAAGCCTTGAGTAAAAAGGCAGAGAGTATGGATAGTTTAGCATTTATACAAGTAGTGGAGAGGCCATTGGCTTTGAATGCTCAAGCCTGGGCTAACAAATTTGCGATATTAGATATCTAGGAGCCTAGTAGATTTCTTGCTTGTGTTGTGGCGTGGTCGTCTTTGTTGGAGAAAATCATGGTTCGCGTGTTTGATTATCCTCATCTGTTGGTGTTGAAGGACACAGTGCAAATAGATAGTGCAAGAAAGGTGGTGATTGTAGATGATGGTGCTATGCAACTTCAAAGTAAGATTTGTGTTCTGAATGTAGATAGTTTGATAGAGCTGATTCAAGAGGAGGCTTATAGTTCAAGTTATTTTACTCATCCGAGTGTCACAAAGATGTATCGTCACTTGAATCACATTATTGGTGGCAGAAGATGAAGAGAGACATCGTTGGGCATGTTTCACGGTATTTGAATTACCAGCAGGGAAATATGAACATTAGAAACCAGGTGGGTTGACTCCGAGGTTGGTGTTACTGGAGTAGAAGCGGGAGTGCCTTATTATGGACTTTGTGATAGGATTAATAATGACTTTGAAGAAGTTTGATGTTGTTGGGTCATTGTGAACAAATTGACCAAATCTGCACATTTCATTCAAGTTATGACTTCAACACATCAAAGAGGTTGGCTCATATCTACATCAGGGAGATGATTCGCTTGCATGGCGTGCCCATTCAATCATTTTAGATCATGGAACTTGTAAATACCAAATTTTGCCCTCATATTCTATAAATATCATGTATATTTGTTTAAATATCCCATTTTTCATCAATATCAATTTACAAGAGTCATATAGGTATTTTCTGTAATTTTTCGCAATTATTTTAAGGATCTAAAATTGATTTTCATTGTATTTAAACCATTAAAATATTTATTAATGATCCTTTAAAATTATTTTATGATGACTTAATCATCCAAATTTATTATTTACATCCACATATATATTTTATAAATTTTTACTTTATTTCATACAATTATATTTGTATTGTTGAGTTATTTATATTTTTCCAATAGTTACCTATATTTTAGAACTAATTGTATTTTATTATTTATTTAGGGTAAAATAACTTTTTATATGTTCACAACCTTAAGCTATTATCTGTAAATACTTATTCTTTAAATAATATTTTTTTATACTTATCTAGCTATTTTATTTAATTTATTTTCTGTTAGTTTCATTATTTTAAAATCTTGTCCAATTGATGCCTAATTTTCGGACCAATTAAGGTCCAAACAAATGAGCCCATTCCTGATAGACCCCATAATCCCAAAGCCAAACGCAGCTTAACATCATTAGGTGGTGACTCTTATCTTTTAATATCC
Source organism: Nicotiana benthamiana (assembly GCA_034376525.1). Taxonomy (NCBI): domain Eukaryota; kingdom Viridiplantae; phylum Streptophyta; class Magnoliopsida; order Solanales; family Solanaceae; genus Nicotiana; species Nicotiana benthamiana. The sequence goes on along the minus strand of CM067338.1, from coordinate 14,809,760 downwards.
ACTTAAAAGAGTTGTCATATGTTGAAACCTCATTCGGAAGAAGTACGCTAGGACAAAATGAGTTGGTCTTACATTTGGAGTAGAAAATCCTAGAGATGCTGGGTGAGCTTGAGTCGGTCCGATATCTAGAAAACCTCTCTCTTACCCTACATGTTCCGGACATCAAAAAGCAAAACACAACCACCCATAAGACAACACTACCACAAAACACATAAAACTATAATCCAACACCCATAGCTCTGAATCGTCCTGCACCCGCACCAGTACTTTACCATCCTGTTGCTCCCCAAAACCTTAACCCATCACCAGTCCAAACCCCTCAACGACACAACATTACCCAACCCAATATCTGCAATTCACCACTTATCACACTCCTCAAAATGAACCACAACCTACCATTGATTCCTCTCAAACATCAATCAATGATCACCCATATACCTAAATTCCAATAACTCATCAAGGCAACCCGATATACATAAAAACCTTACCCCATACCCTGTAACAATCCCGATACATATCTGAGCCACTTGAGAAGGACCCGCTCATTCGAAACATAGCAAAAGAACTCAAGAAACTAAAAGGGAGAGTTCAAAATATTGAAGGTGGGTTGGGTGTTGAAGGCTTAAACTATGAAGATTTGTGTATCCACCTAGACGTAGAACTGTCAGAGGTTACAAACCTACCAAATTTGAGATGTTTGGTGGAACTGCTAATACAAAGGTGCACCTGAGAACCTATTGCAAGGATACCTAGACATACTTGAGCCGCTTGAGAAGGACTTGCTCATTCAAAACATGGCAAAAGAACTCAAGAAACTGAAAGGGAGAGTCCAAAATATTAAAGGTGGGTAGGGTGTTAAAGGTTTAAACTACGAAGATATTATCAAGTTCTTCGACATTATCAAGTTAGGAGAAATGATATAAGAATGAATCAAGAGTGGGATATTGACCAATTTCGAGGCACTACAAGCCATAAGCAAAGCCTTGCAATCAGCAGGCATCTCAGAGAAGAAAGTAGTGGCTTCCATGATACTAGACCTGATCCCTAAGTTTCCCTTACATGCCTATTGCGGCGAAATGCACACGCAATTATATGTGGTCGTCAAGTAATATATATATATATTGCTACGGTGTGCAGCCTGATCCATATTTATATAATTATCACCATCAGGCCCTCGGCCTCTCTTAGTCATCCATCTCACAAGACACTCGGGTATTGCAGTAAAAATCAGGGAACTCAGCCCAAACAACTTTCATTTATTTAAAAATAAATTAATGAAACTGAATCAAATAATAAAAAGGTTAAAAACATTACTGAGAATATGCTTTCAAATCAGAACAGTGTGAGAATAGTAGTAAATAAATGAAAGTTGTTTGGGCTGAGTTCCCTGATTTTTACTGCAATACCCGAGTGTCTTGTGAGATGGATGACTAAGAGAGGCCGAGGGCCTGATGGTGATAATTATATAAATATGGATCAGGCTGCACACCGTAGCAATATATATATATATATATATATATTGCTACGGTGTGCAGCCTGATCCATATTTATATAATTATCACCATCAGGCCCTCGGCCTCTCTTAGTCATCCATCTCACAAGACACTCGGGTATTGCAGTAAAAATCAGGGAACTCAGCCCAAACAACTTTCATTTATTTAAAAATAAACTCACACTGTTCTGATTTGAAAGCATATTCTCAGTAATGTGTGTGTGTGTGTATGTATGTATTATGCTACATGCCGCAGTGATATTGGGTAAGATTGCATGCTGCAACATTATAGCACTTGGGCTATAGGAGCCCCTCCAGAGTCTGCACACTCCCAATGAACGCAGTTGACTATAAATTTATGGAGGAAACTGCATGCCGCAACAGTTATTTATAATGTACCTATTGAGGGCGAGTGATGATTGATGAGAGTTGAGTGAAGCGAGATGTTTGAAATTTAACAAATGTTTTTAACAAATGTTTTAAACAACTTTCATCGAAATTGGAATTTTTATGAGATGTTTGAAATTGAACTGCCGATATGAATCTTCTTATTTCCGTGGAGGTTTTATGTTATGAGATGTATATGATTTTAAATTCTCTTCATTACTTCTCATTATTTATTTACCTTTATTACTTACTGAGTTGGCGTACTCACATTATTCCCTTCATCTTATGTGCACATTCGTGTATTTCTGAACTCAGAAGCGAGTGTTGATTACTCAATGGCAGGTTCAAAAGAGTTAGCAAGGTAGATGCCTTGCGATCACAACCCTTCTTTCCTCCCTCCTTATTCTCCCTTAGTTGTATTTAGTTATTTTCCGGCCATGTTAGTTCTGATATTTTCAAACGATTGTGGTAGATGCTCATGACTAGTGATACCCCGATGTCAGGCATTTTTTCTGCATTATTTTTTTTAAAATGCTTTATAAGGTTTTAGCATTAAATGGCTTGATTTTATTCAAAGAAAGAAAATATTTATTGGTGTTATATTTGTGTCGGCTGGCCTAGTTCCATGATAGGCTCCATCACGACGTTTTGGTTGTCGGGTCATGTTAAGTTGGTATTAGAGCCTAGGTTACATAAGTCTCACGACTCATGAGCAGGTTTAGTGGAGTCTTGCGGATCAGTAGAGAGACGTCTATACTTATCTTAGCGAGGCTGCAGAACCTTTAGGTATCCCACATTATTAAATTCTTATCGTGCGACATTGATTCAGCTTGAAATGTAACTTTTAAATTCCTTCCACGCGTTCATATGCCCATATGAGAGTTCAGTATCAACTGTGCATTAACGACTTGTGATTCCCTAAACCAAGGCAAACTATGATTTCTTTGTATTGATGTTGGGCCAGTCTGGAGGACTTGAGGCCTCGGCTTTTCCTGTATCTTGAGCGTGGAGGTGTTGATGGTGTGAGCACTTTCCTTTGGATTTATATGTTCGGTAGTGTCCCTATTAGTGGAAGTGATGACTGGATGGATACGTGATTAGTATGATATGACTGTGAAATATGTTCAAATGATTTGAATGTGGCAAGAAGGGTCTGCTTGAAGGTAGAAAGAATTATTTGGTGCTTGATTTCCATCGTTATTTAATGTATAGCCCCAAGTTATCGGTGTGTTGAAGGATCTTTTCATGTTGTTTCATTGGGGAATGAAGTAGATTTCATGTCGTGATAAGAATTTAGACTCAGGAAGATTAAGTAATTGCATGGTGTTTATGATGGTGGAAAGATATGAAGAGATGTCAGTTTTAGACGAAGTAGGTGGGTTATCTCCTGTAGGGTGTCTTGAGGGTTGTGTGATCCGTATGTTTTTTCTTGCGAGTTCGCTTTTACCAGTGAATTAGATGTGCTAAAGTTTGAGCTCGGATCTCTTATGAGAGTGGGCTTGTCTATTACGAGAGAGAATGCGAGATTTACAGTTGATTTGAAGTACTAGTTAGTTTGTGTTGCACGAGCTTATGAAGGATTTACTTTAATCTTTCTATGGTATGGGCATTTTGAGTTTCTATGTATGTTTTAACCTAGGGAATTGAGCCAAGTGGGGGAGTCCGCTATTGATAAGTTGATTGCATGACTAGGTATGGTATTAGTTTCAGTTTGAGGTATACTGGCGCACTTGTGGCCTACAAAGACCGCCATCTACGTCAACTTACTCAATAGAGAGGCCAAGAGTAAAGAACCCCTCCACAAATTTCCTGTAACACCCAACCAAGACCAAGAAACTATAAATTTTAGTTGGAGTTTTAGGTCTAGGCCAATTCTTCAGAGTTTCAATCATCTGAGGATCAACTTTAATTCCTTCACTAGAGACAACATGACCTAAGAATTTGATAGATTCAAGTAAAAATTCACATCTCAAAAACTATGCATACAAACGATGCCGATGCAGAGTCTATAGAACTGCCTTGAGATGATCAGTGTGGTCCTTTGGACTATGTGAATACATGAATATCCGTCAATAAACACTATTAGAAATTAGTCAAGAAAAGGCTTGAGACCCGACTCATAAGATCCATGAAAGCTGCTGGGACATTTGTTAGCCCAAAAGGCATAACCAGAAATTCAAAGTGCCCATACCGGGCCTTGAAAGCTATTTTTGGAAAAATCCTACTCCCTGATCTTCAATTGGTGATACCTGGATCGTAAATCAATTTTGTAGAAGTGCCTAGCACCCTATAATTGATCGACAAATCATATATCCTTGTTAGTGGGTACTTAATTTTATTGTGACTTACTTGAGCTGCCGATAGTCACTACATATCCGTAGCCACCCATATTTCTTTCTTACGAAGAGAAGCGTAGCGCCCCAAGGCGACACACTCAGTCAGATGAAGCCTTTCTCTAAGAAAATCCTTTAATTGTTCCTTTAGCTCCTTCAATTATGCTATTATCATTCTTTAAGGTGGAACATATATAGGCTATTGCATAGAGTCACATATAACCCAAAATCAATCTCCCTGTCTAATAGGATCCCAGGGAATTCATATGGAAAAACATCCATAAATTTATTCACAACTGGCACAAACTCAAGTGTAGGTACCTCAGCATTGGTGTTCGTGACCCGGACCTAATGATAAGAAATAAACCTATCTTTTGGCAAAAAATTATCCCTCTTCTATTCAATAACTTGATCATTTGGAAATTCAAATCTTGTAGCTCTAATTCGCCAATAAAGCTTGGTTAAACATGAATAAAGCCAATGTATCCCCATTATTACATCAAAATCAACATCCCCAATTCAATAAGATCGGCTATATTTTCCCGACCATGCACCATAACAAGATAATCCCTATAAACATGTGCAACCATATGACTCAGCAACTAGATTAAATACCAGGAACGAATCATGAAGCTCTATCCCAAATTCCATAACAATGTAGGGAGTGATACAAGACAAAGTAGAATCGGGATAAATAAGATTATACACATCATGAGACTGAACAGTCAATATACATGTGACAACGTCTGCTGTACCCTTTGAACTCTAGCGACCCCATATAGCATAAAAACGGCTAGGTCCTCCCAAAATCATTGCACTACCCCAAGCTACACCACACCTTGTTGGCACTGGAGTGCCTCGAGCAAGAAGGTGTTGCGGATGTAGTAGTTGCAGAGCTAGCTGGTTGTGCTGCACCCCTACCCTCGCTCTGTTGGGAATGAACGGTAATCCCTCTGAATGAGGCCCTTTGTACAACACTCATAGAATATGGGTTGGTTCATGTAATATGCCTCAAAGAGCATCTTTCCACACTTAGGGCATGGCATCCTCCGTTGCTGCTGAAATCTCCCACCAGACCAAACTTGTTGGTAGGATCCCTTGCTGCCCTAGTTGGGCCAAAAGTGGCTCCCCTGCTTCTGGTTGGGCCTTGATGGCGGTTCACTAACCGAAGAATGAGCGAAAGATTAGGATGGCCCTAAAGAGCCTATCCAAATGTATGACCTACTTCCACCAATACTAGAAAAAGCACCAGTATTGCCCGCGGATCGAGCACTGTTACTCCCTTCATGCTAAATTCTGATCTTAAACTTGCAGGTCTATATGGCTTGAGCAAATGCCACCACCTTACAATAATTCATGTCAGAATTCAAGGTAGCCGTAGTGGCCTCATTGATAACCAAGAGGCTAATGCCATGAAAAAATCAGCACATTCCAGCCTCCATAGCGGGTAACATGTGAATAACATACTTGGACAGGTGCTCGAACTCCTTATGGTACTCCTACACACTCTTGCTAACTTGGTTAAGGTTCTCAAACTTAGTAGAACGGGCTGAATTTGTCTAGGCAGGCAAGAAATGATCTATGAAAGCATCTACAAAGTGACTCCACCTTACCGGAGGTCTCCTCTACTCACGAGAATACTCCAACATTCCAAGCCATTAATAGGCTACCACTTTCAAGCGGTAGGAGGCCAACTCCACTCCCTCTGTCTCAGTAGCAATCATAACTCAAAGAATCTTGTGCTTCTCATCAATGAAATATTGGGGTCTTCCTCGAGATTAGTACCCGTGAATACTGGAGTATCTAACTAAAGAAACTTATTAACCCCAAAACTAGTAGAATCCCCTTGATGGCTAGAAGAAGTGGGTGCAATATTTGATCTCTGGGTCTGAGAAGCCACTATATGAGCCAATATCTGTATGGCCTCCCTAAGATCTCCATTAAAAACATCGGGACTGGAAGTGGAACCAGAATATCAGTTGGAGGGATTGTTTCACCCTTGGTAGATGTAGGAATCAGTGTAGTCTGGTTAGGTGTAGAACAATTGGGCAATGTAGTAGTACGTACCCGCATCATCAAGTAATGAATTAGCTACAACTACGGGATCGACATTGGCTCCTGGTCCATTTCTTGCTTTCTTCCTAGGTGCTATTTATTAGAGCAATGCACGAGTTAGTAGAGGAACAATCTTACAATTAGTTTTATCGCACGATCTATAATATCAAAGAAGGGTATTATTCCTAAATGCCCAAGTAGCCTCCTAATTATAGATGTGGTCGACAACACACTATAAGAAGGACTCTACTAGATACGACTCCAAGACATCCTAAAACACTTTAAACGCGAGGCTCGGATACCATGCTTGTCATACCCCAACCTCGGGAGCACAACCTTCACTCAAAATGGTTATCCCGGTCGAGCAAGCCTGCACAATGCTGTCTACCCAACTCACCCATGGTTAAAGAGATTAATACATTTCAGTAGCTAGACTATAAGAGGTCATGTGAATAACACTAGTTCATTTCCATGAGTTACACCATTAGCAAGTTTCCAAACTACACATTATAGTAACAAAGTATCATATTTGGGGAAAGTTAAATTTCAAACAATTTCAATGTTTTAAATTGGGATATGTTCTTTAGAAACGATACACCATCTTATTTTAGCACGGAGTCTGATTTCGCGCAATCGACTAAACCTTCTAGTTCTGAGACATCTATCCACAATAACACCATATGCATGGCATGGTGTTTGATCTCTCCTCGATCACCTAAGATGTCTCACCACAATATCATGTGGGTCGGCTTATTTCGATTAATCAATATATAATGAGAAGCACGAGACTTACAGGGCCATTGAGGGGTTCAATTCTAAAGGAGGAGTTTACCCAAACATACCTCGCCTTGAGATTTTAAATTACTATAATTTTCCAAAGCTTCTATCTATTTAGAGATATAGCAAAATTAAACACAAATTAGGAAGACGATCATGGTTCTAGCTCATTTGAGTATTTTATCAAACAAAAAGTGTGTATCAAGGTTCCAAGGACCTTTTTATGGATGATTCCATTATCCCACAGCCCATTCTTTACTATTTAGGTCAAAAATCCCCTTACATTCCATGATCACATATGCAGGGAAAATTGATAACTCCCATACCCACGAATTTCCTTACTAATTGCCCATTTCTAGTTAAATTTTGTGATTAAGAGTTATGGTATAATATCTAACCTGTAGGATGAAGACCTAGTATGATTTCCTTAGTAACCTTCCAATATATGAGTAAGAATTGGTAGATGAAGCTTAGGAACTCCTTTTCTAAATCTATGTTACTCCCTATATCTAGAAATATATGTTTTATCTTTCTGAAATAATCCCCAACGGTGTTTTGAAAGAATGAGGTTGGGTTCAAAAACTTTAAAAATAGGAGCCCTAACATAGGTCTGTGGTCACATATGTGACCGCATAGTGCTTCTACGGTACTCAAAATGCTTCTCCGACATTGGATAGGCCTTCCCCACTCTACGGCCATTATTCTTTTTGCAGACTAGTTATAAGCTCAGATAATGCACCGAGAACCTCCCTCCAAAAAAATTTCTTTTTGAATCTTCGATCGGTGTGAGGCCCATGAAATTGTTGTGCAGCTGAATAACTGACTGAAAATTGGTCCTACAATTTTGCCAAAGTTTCTGCTTCGCTCTGCGGCCATTCTGGCCCACAGAGTGATTCTATGGTCGCATAGTGGGCCACATAAATTCCCTTTTTCTTCCTACAATCTCCCTTAACTCCTATACAATCGTTAACACATGAGTACACCTTGGCACCATGAAAACCCGAGTTTTAGGTTAAATTATACGGGGCCTTACATTCTACCCCACTTAAGATTATTCATTCTCGAATGAGGGTCAAAGATCATTATTAGCATCCAATGTAACTTAACTGCCATACTACACACCAGCTGTCCCAAATTATTGACTAACTCCCAAAATTTCAAAACATTTCGTTAGAGTTTCCATTGTAACTAGGCCTATCCACCTGCCAGAAAACACCAGATACAAATCCTAATAGCATATACATAATCCAACGGCATAACATAACACAAATAAACATCAACCGTGGCCTCATAAGAAATATATAACCAGAAAAGAACACTATTCGTTTTTAACATCAAGCATACAAGTGATACAGAATTCGTCGATGACAATTTCGTAGAAAGATTACATAGATATTCAAATAAATAAGGATACTTCTTCTTCATTTCTTCCTCGGCTTCCCAAATATTTTCTTCAACCTGTTGGTTTTTCCATAGCACTTTTACGAAGGCAATTTCTTTATTTCTCAATTTTCAGACTTGCTTGTCAAGAACGGCAACATGAATTTCTTTGTATTCAGTTCTTTATTAATCTCATTAGTCTCAACTGGCATGATAAGTGGCGGATCTTTGACTACATTCCTCAACATAGAAACAAGAAATACTAGGTGCACTGATTACATCATAGGTGGTAGGTCAGGTTTGTATGCCACCTGACCATTCCTTTGAATGACTCTGTAGGGTCTGACATACCTCAGACTCAATTTCTTTTTGTTACGAAACCGCATTATACCCTTCATAGGGAAAATCTTCAAAAATACTCAATCATCTCGACGAACATACGAATTGGACTTCTAACGACTCTGAGCGGTCTTCAACAGCTCTTTAATGATCTTAACCTTCTCCATAAACGATGCACGAGGTGTGGTCTTAAAAATGTATTTATAATTTCTGTAAATCAACCGTGCAAGGAAATAGGTATATGTCTATCCTAACCGCAAATCCGTTCTATGATGCCCAGGTTCACGAGCATTCTCTACTCAATCATATATGCAATCTAGAATTCCCTTTTTCAACTCCAACTATAGATTCATAAACAATATTCAATTGGTGATCAATAAATCAAATAATTAAGTGCGGGATTGCACAAATAAACTAATTGAACAAATCAAGTAATCAAAATCAATATTCGAATAACAATATTAATGAAAGAAGAACAACCCTAGAAATTGAAGTTTAGCTCCACCTACCAATAAATTGTTCAAAAAAACATAAAATTTACTAAGTTTGACGGAAGGAAGATGAAACCCAGTCACCATGGCTGCTCTGTGCTCTTCCTTCATCAAAAGTTAGTCTAAAGTATTTTTACATGTATTTACACCAAGTAGGGTCGGGCCCAACGAAGCAACCTTCTCCCACAAGAAATAGGAAAAATACTCTGTAAAAAATACACATGTTTGCCGGATGGAGCGACGCGCTACATGAGGCAACAATGGAGTTTATTAGGGAGCATGTAAAATTGGGAAACATTTGTAGCCATTGCGCGGTGCGCGTCGCAAAATGCAACGCTTAGTGGCCATTTCTAGAGAATTGGCCAATTTCAATGCATCCACTACTTTGTCTCATGAAGTGATGAATAGTGAAACTGCCTGATGTTTCACACGTTAATCACATGTCTCATTTTGGAGAATTAAATTCCTCAACTTTGAGAATTTTCTTTGGCTATTTTTTAGCTTTGAGAATTTTTGTTTCACGTTTTATATACATATGCAGTACTCGACCCACGAACAAAATTCCTGGTTATTCCTTTGGCCTTTTAGCTACACTTTAAAGCTCCAAATGGATCGAATTAGCCCCAAACCATCTACGTAGCTCACAATCACTTCTACAAGGCATAAAACACGCAGTTAGTGCAAAACATTAGCGATTAAAGCTGAAACTCAATTAAAGATTCATTTATTAGAGTGTAATAATTAAATCCTAAAAACATCCACCAACATATCAACCATCAACCATCACCTCCAAAATATCAATACCCACCACCACCTACCACACCTATAACCCTCAAAATATTACAATTCATCGACACCTGTCCGCCAAAACTACCCAAAGCCACGACCAAACTTTGACTGCAGAGCTCCCAAACAATATACCCCAATCACGAATATCATAGCCCAACTGTATGAGAGACTAAAGGTTGTGTGTTATGTCGCCCATATTCCTTCTATTGCTCTTGATAACCCTTCCTTGTGGGTTAACCCCAACAATATGTGAGCTTATCATTCAGGCATGAAGGGTCATACCATTGAAGAATGTCGGATATTGATGAACAAGATTTAGACAATGATCAATACTATGGTTGTACAGGCAAAAGACGTTGCACTAAATATCCGTAATAACCCCTCCCAGATCACAAGGTCAAGAGAGTGAATGTCACAGAAACTAATGTGGAATGGTATTAGGAGGGATCCGTCATACTTATTCGAGAGGGGGATACTCCTAAAAATCTCTTGTTTACCTCTCACCAATTGTGTTATAAACCTAGGCACTGTTTGAGGCCAAGGTAGCTGCGCCTTTCACCATGATGGTAGCTTCCACATCGTCTTATAAGTTTGATGATGTCCTATTGGATTATGTAGTAGAGGCAAGAAGAAAGGGAAATGCTAAGATGGAAGAGTCAAGTGTTGTGCAACGTATGACTAGAACTGGTAGAGTTTACACACTTGAGAGGTCTTATAGGAACAAGGAAAGAAGCTACATCTAAGCCACCTATCGTTGAGACGGGCACTAATGATCTTTTGAGGAAGGTACATGCGAGGAAATACTCTATTGTCGATCACTTCAACACGAATCATACCCATATATCCATCCTTTTACTATTGAACAATTCAGACGTGCACAAGAATACCTTGATGAATGTGTTAAGTGAAGCTTATGTACCCACCGGTATCACTAGTTGGGAGATGGCTAACATGGTTGGACAGGTACTGGAGAGTCACAAAATTCCTTTCCACGAAGATAAGCTACTGCCTGAAGAGTTGAGTCACAATAAAGCGTTGCACATCAGTATGTAATTCAAAGACAAGTTCATTGTCAGGGTCCTGATAGATGGAGGTTTGAGCCTGAACATACGCTCACTGACCAATCTGAAAAGATTAGATAAAGGCTTGCATGAGATACAGTTAGGAAGCATGAATTTAAAAGCGTCCGATAGATCTCATAGATCCACTTTTGGAGAAATCAACTTTCATCTACAGATTTTGATGTTGAATTCCAAGTACTAAACATATCCACCACCTACAACTTATTGCTTGGACGACCATGGATACACACAACTAGGGTAGTCGCATCTACCCTGAACCAGATTGTGAAGTTCAAGTGGAATCATTGGGAGGTGTCATTCATGGAGATGGAAGCAACCCTATTTACCCCAACCAAACCTTGCCAGTCATAGAAAATATGAGGTACTTGGGAGAACAAACATAACACCACACTCAACGGGTAAATGCAACTGTGATGGATCGATGGTGGAGCAATAATATAGAAAACATACTGAAGTGGTTAGGTATGAACCAGGCAAGGGTCTTGGCTAAAAGATTTAGGGGATCACAAAACCCATACGACCAAAGTAAAAGGGTGTAACCTTTGGGTTCGGGTATGAGTACACACTTCAATAATACTAGGATTGCACACCGATGTGGTGCACCAATTATTGTACGCTGGAAAAATCCATACCACCTACTGCACCACACATTCCACTAGACTGACAAGATTTCGGGATCCGAGGAAGACGGGATCTGGGCCGGTATAAGGAAGTTATTTGAATGAGGAAGATATGGACTACAGTGCAATTTTGGAGGAGGTGGAGGAGGAAGATCCACTTTTAAGATAGTAGGAAAAGGAACTATTCTCAAGAACTAGACTGCTGCACCATCCCAGGCTCGTCGAGTACCTGGTTAGCCTTGGCAGAATGAGCATGCTTTATTTTCAATTTTTTAGGAATTTAATACATCTTTTGTGTTTTGTTTATAAATAATTACTCGTGCCATCGAGTCGTACTTGATGAAAATTTTAATTTGAAAGCATTACTGATTTTCATTTATTTATTATTATCTTTCTAAATTCTTTTAGTGTAATTATTACATATCCTAATGAACTTACAACCATGACATGTAATGAGACAGCTCAACATAAGAACAATAATTCAGAAGATGATAAAATACTTGAGGAAATTATCAAAGAAGTATAGAATTTCAAGAACAAGCCAAAGTCCAAATTTGAAGAAACTGGGACAATTAACTTAGGGGATTCTGAAACACTCAAAGTAACTCACATAAGCATTCATCTACAACCGTAAGAGAAGGAGAATATATCAGGTTTCTAAAGGAATATGATGATACTTTTGCATGGTCCTACGACAACATGAATCTGTTAAGCACATCCATACTAGATCACAAGCTACCTACCAACCCCATCTATCCGCTGGTAAAGCATATGCTCAGAAAATTCAAGCCAGATATGAGTCTGAAGATAAAGGAGGAGGTTACCAAGAAAATGAAATCCAAGGTTGTTTGAATGATCAAGTACCCAACCCGGATAACCAATATTGTGCTGGTTGTAAAGAAACATAGGAAAGTAAAAGTGTGTGTTGACTCTCGAGATTTGAATAGAGCAATTTCTAAGGATGATTCTTGTTTCCAACATACACATACTAAGTGATAACCACACCAAACCTGAATTCTAATCCTTTATGGATTGCTTCATAGGATACCACCATATTTGGATGGACATAGCGGACGCTGAAAAGACAACCTTTATCATGCCATGGGGAATATATTGTTAAAACATGATGGCATTCTTTAAACAATGATGGGACCACCTACGTGAGGACCCCATCATGGTATACGTGGATGATGTTATTATAAATATAAAAGGAGTTCAGATCGCATAGCAGGCCTAGAGAAGTTTTTCAACTAACTTTGAAAATATAACTTGACGTTGAACCCTGCAAAATGTGCCTTCAGAGTCCCTCCTAGAAAGTTATCGGTGTTTCATCACCAGCCGCAGTGGCATTGAGCTAGAGTCATTTAAAATCAAAGTTATTTAAGACTTTCCACCGCTAAAGAATAAGAAATATGTGATGAGTTTCCTAGGACGCCTCAATTATATCATTTTGAGGAAAGAGAATGTGGTATATTATCTAAGAAAGAAGTTCACACCTTACAAGGACATGTATTCTTTGCTGGAGCGCACATGTTGTGCTTGACATGGATAGCTCAGGAGTTGAGACATTATTTTTGTGCATACACTACATATTTCATATCAAGGATGGATCCACTAAAATACATCTTTCAGAAACCTATGCCTACGTGTAAGTTAGAAAAGTGGCAGATGTTTCTAAGTGAGGTCGACATCATTTATATGACTCAGAAAGCAGTCAAGGGCCAATCACTGGCCGATCACTTAGCAAAGAAACCCGTTGATAGAGAATATGAACCATTGAAGATTTATTTTCCGTACGAGGAAGTGTAATTTATAGGTGAATATACTTCCAAAAAACATGGCGGTTGGAGAATGTTTTTCAATAGAGTAGAAAACTTCAAGGGATATGGTTTAACGACCCAAGTTTGCCCTACATGAACTATCTTGAAGATACCTAGTCTCTATGACTAGGTAAGCCTAAGAAATTGCGGAATAGGAAACAACAAAAAAAACCAATAAAGACTTGCAGAATAAACATAGTGAAGGATTAAAGATGCCACTCAGCATACACAATACAACTCATAAAATGAAACTAAATTTCCTAAAGCCTGGAATCTCATGAAATCACAAGCTGTGGAATAACCACATTGTTCTAACTCAAGAGTGTCTAAAAAATAAATACTAAAAGACTAATACTATGAGAGTGAACGGAAAGGAACTCTTTGGTCTTCGGACGCTGAAGACATACCTCGAAGTCTTTAATGGATAACCCCGCCTCAAGGGTAGTAGGACTGAGTCAAAGTACCTGGATTTGCACATGAAAAACATGCGCAGAAAGGGCATAAGTACACCACAGCAGTACTTAGTAACTGCCAAGCCTAAGCTCGGTCGAGTAGTAACAAGGAAGGTTAGGGCCCTACTGATTATAGCTGAAAAACAAGGTAAAACAGCATAGAATAGAACAATATAATTAAAGCTAACAGTAAGAAGTAACACATGATAATAAGAATAACAACAACTATAACAGAGACAAAATAATCACAAAAGAGTGCCGCTCAAAACAGAGATAACAACCGGGGATATCTCAGTATCCCGATGATCTCTTAGTATCCTCAATATGTATGTTGGGGATCTCTCGGTATCCCGAGGATCTCTTAGTATCCTCAATATATATGCGGGGGATATCTCGGTATACCAAGAATCTCTTAGTATCCTCAATATACGTGTTGGGGATCTCTCAGTGTCCCACACTACAGTCCAAATCAATATATGTGCAAGGGATCTCCAGGAATTCAAATCTGTAGTCCCAAAACAGGCAGGGGGATCTCCGGGGATATCATCCCGTAGTCCCAAAGTAAACACACAGCAGAAACAAAAAAATATTCAATTCAGTTCAAATTTCATACCAAGGTAAAACAGGTATTTCTAACATAGCGTGCTGCACATAATCCATATAAGGCAGTTTGAGCAAATAAAGCAATTAAGTCAATTAGTCATGCTTCCCTAAGCTAATAGCAAGCTGAAATTACAAGTAGTATAAGTACGAAAGGAAACACAATTAAAGTTACTTATTGAAAACAAGATTTTTCATCAATTAGCACAAATACGCACTCGTCATGCCACATACAAGGCATTTCAAATATCAACGATACCAAATCCTAAGGGAGTTCCTCCACACAAGGTTAGGCAAGCCACTTACTCGAATCGACTCAAAATCAACCCAAAACCACGTCCTTTCCACGAGTAATCTACTCCAAATGGCTCAAATATATTCAATTCAATTGTATAATGTAAGTGTAACTTCAAGTAATAGATTCAACAATTCAATTCTAAGCTAATACACAAAATTAAGAAAAATAACCAAAATGCCCCCGGGCCCACATCTCACAATCAGGTAAAAATTATGGATTAGTAACTCTCATTCACTCACGAGTCTAACCATACACAAATTATCCAAATCCAGTGTCAAATTCTCAATAATAATTCAAAAATTAGGCCTAAGAATTTTTCCAAAACTTAACTTTTCCCGAGTAAAAGGAGTGAGGAATCATTACCCAATTGATATCTCTGAAAATCCCTCAAAACTTTACTCAAGTCTGAGCTCCCAATTTCTAGTATTGATAAAAATGGCTAAACCCTCGACTTTGAAATTTTATAATATGCCCATGTAATTCCTTATTCGCGAATGCAGAAGGACCACCACATCCGCGAAGCACAACTTTGCTTGGCCTAGAATTCCTTCATCGTGAACGCGATGACCTTGTTGTGAACGCTTTAGCAACTTCCTCCCTCCTACGTGAATGCAGGACCCTCTTTGCGAACGCGTAGGTATGAGACCTCACAGCCTTGCAAACACGAAGAATTAACCTTCAACCAGGCCCAGATCCACTTCCCGAACGTGATACCCTACTTGCAAATGTGAAGAAGGAAACCAGAACTGAGGTGCTGAAATTTTTCTGCAGTTTTTCGGGTTCTAGCCTAAGAACTCTAAAAACTCTCAAATTACGCTTTCGAATGACCTGAAATTTTGCAAGCACATCACATTCAGCATTGGAGAACTAATCCAGCTTCCAGAATTCCATTCTCACCCCGATATCAAAATCTCACTATCGAACTGGAAACTTCAAAAATTCCACTTTTAGCATTTCAAGCCAAAATAAGCTACAGACATCCAAAACACAATCTGAACACGCCACTAAGCCCAAAATCACCCAACGGAGTTAACAGAACCTATAGAATTCCATTCTGAGGATGTCTTCATACTGCTCCAACCACGGTCTGAATTCTAAAGCTTAAACTCTCTTTTAGGGACTAAGTATCCCAAAACACACCGAAACTGAAAACCAAACATCCCGGCAAATCACAATAGTAGAAACAAATGGGGGGAAAGTAGTAATAGGGGAGCAGGGGTAAATTCTTAAAAAGACCGACCGGGTTGTTATGGAGGGTACCAGAGCCATTTTAGTATCATAAACCAATCAATATCATCTGGTATCAGCAAAGATCATGTTCTCGTACACCAACAATATGGAGGAATATGAAGCTTGCATATTGAGACTTAGATTGGCCATCGACATGAACGTTCATGACTTGTTGGTAATCGGTTGTTCTCATCTATTAGTACACCAGGTACTAGGAGAATGGGCTACCAAGTAAACTAAAATAATGTCATACTTGCACTGTGTACAAGAGTTGATCAAGAGGTTCACAAGATAGAATTCAAAAATATTCAAATAATTCCAAATGAGTTTACAGATGCATTAGCCACCTTGTCTTCAAACAACCACACAAGAATTTCATCAATCCTATCCTGATAGAGATCCGCAAAAAACAAGCTTATAGTGTTCATGTTGAAGAAGAGTTTGATGGAAATCTATGGTTCCATGATATCAAGGAATACTTGCAGAAAGAAGAATACCGAAAGAATGCAACGCACATTCAGAAGTGCATGCTTCAAAGATTGGCTAACCATTTCTTTCAGAGTGGAAAACTTTTATATAGAAGGACTCCTTATTTGGGATTGTTGTGGCGTGTCAATGCCAAGGAGGCACCTAGATTGCTTGAAGAAATACATGTCGGAACCGGAGATCTCATATAAATGGGTTCATTCGGGCCAAGAAATATTAAAGGCAGGGCATTTCTGTATGACTAAGCAAACACAATGTATCAAATATGTTCAAAAGTGTCACCAATGCCAGATACTAGCTAATATGATATGAGTTCCACCCAATGAACTCAATGCGACAAGCTCACCCTGGCCTTCATGTGCTTAGGTATAGATGTCATTGAACCAATTAAACCCATTTCTTGAAATAGTGGTACATTTTGGTGGATTTATATTACTTCACAAAATGGGTTGAAGTTGTTTCTTATAAAGTTGTGACTAACAAAGTCGTAACATATTTTTTCCGGGATTCATTGCCTATAAATTTGCAGTGCCTGAGTAAATCATTATTGAAAATGCCGCCAATCTCAATAGTGATCTAGTGAAACCTATGTGTGAAGCATTCAAGATCAAGCTCCAAATTCTATAGCATACTGACCTCAGATGAATGGAGTCATAGAAGCCGACAATAAGAACATCAAAAAAGGATTGAGGAAGATGGTAGACAACTACAAGAAATGGCATAAGAAGCTACCATTTCTTTCCTTGGGTACCGCACCATAGTTCGTACATCAACTATGGCAACCCCCTATCTACTAGTTTATGGTACCGAAGTTGTTATCCCTACCAAAGTGGATATTCCTTCCATAGGGATCATACAAGAGGCCAGCTCGGTCATGCAGAATGGATATAGAGCTGGTATGAACAACTAGCTCTTATTGACAGTAAGAGTATGAATGGAATATGTCATGGGCAACTCTTCCAAAATAGAATGGCAGGGGCTTTCAACAAAGATCTAGGAAATTCACACCAGGGCAATTGGTATTGAAATAGATCGTCTCGTATCAGGATGAAGCAAAAGGGAAGTTGTCACCTAACTGGAAAGGCCCCTATATGGTTCACCGAGTACTGACAGGATTAGCGTTTATACTTGTAGAAACGGATGGAGAAAGATGGCAAAAACCAATCAATTTGGATTTCATCAAGAGATACTATGTTTGAGATTATGTTTGCACTCTCTCTCTCTCTCTCTCTCTCTCTCTCTCTCTCTCTCTCTCTCTCTCTCTCTCTCTCTCTCTCTCTCTCTCTCTCTGATGTAACGTGAACTACGCTTGACCTGATTCCTGTTTAGGAGAGGATACGTAGGCATCCCTGTGGGTTAGGTCATATCATAATAAAACCTTCATTCCCCCCTATGGTCAGAAATTTGGGCAAGATTTTGAGTTCGTCAAATACTCATGATTTCAAGGATTACCAAGAAGAGTATCACCAGAAATATTCATTTAAACTGGGGCAGAATTTTTAGGAGGTTCCTCAAAATTCTGAGTTGAGAAGGTTGCAATGTCACAGTTGCCGATTGAACCAAATTATTTACTTTTGTGCACTATCACATATTTTGAACAATTGCATTTTTATTTGTAAAAAATGCATATTTTTGAAATTTTTTTTTTTGTAGTAGCCAGAAGTTACCCAAGGTGACTCAAACGAGGCAACAATACAAGGAGCAAAGGAAAAATGAAGGATCAAAGGCAAGAACAAACCTCTCCCAAATAAAAATTCACGATTTTTCTTTGAATGCAGGCATACCTAACATTACAAGCATGCTTTTAAATTCATAACAAGTAGCTATGTTTATTGACGGAAATCAACAAGAGAAAATGTGCCAAGCTAAGATCATTTTCTTTCTCATGTTTAATCTTCGTATTTCTCTACATAGGACTAAGTATTGACCGTATTTTTTTGCATGAGGCTAAGCATTGCCTTCATCATTGCATAAGGCTAAACACTACCTTTCCTTGCATGAGACTAACTACTGTCTCCAACCTTTGGATGAGGTTAGGCATTGCCTCCATCATTATTTTAGTTTAATCATTACCTTTAATTGAATGAGACTAAGAACTTTCTCCATTAGTTGCCTGAGGCTAAGCACCACCTCCATCACTGCATAAGGCTAAGCACTGCTTTTCCTTGTATGAGACTAAGCACTGTCTCCATTCTTTGAGTGATGGTAAGCATTGCCTTCATCATTGTATAAGGCTAAGCATTGCCTTTCCTTATATGGGACTAAGCACTATCTCCATACTTTGCATGGGGCCAAGCAGTGCCTCCATTATCTCATAAGACTAAGCATCGTCTCTATATTTTGCATGAGGATAAGCACTGTCTCCATTATCGCAAAAGGTTGAGCACTGAATTCCTTTGACTGAGACTAAGCAGTGTCTTCCATCTTTGTATGAGGCTAAGCAGTGCCTCCATTGTTGCATGAGGTTAAACTATGTCGTCCTCGTACGAGACTAAGCAATGTCTTCTGTACATCATAGGAAGCTAAGGATTGCCTCCATTATTGAATAACGCTAAAATGTTGCCTTCCTCGGCAAAGGGCTAAACACTGCCCTCATCATATACAAGACTAAGCACTGCATATTTGCATTTCATGGGCTGAAACATCGCCAAATTATCTGAAGACATCATATTCTAAAGGCATCGTCCTCATAGCCCAAAGACATCATGCCATGGTATGGGGAGCTCTCGAAATTACATATTATTATTCAAAAGCGTCATATTCTAGAGGAACCATCTTCATGGATCGAGGACACCATTTCATGGCCTCCGAATTCCTTATACTACGCTTCATGGCCCATGACTTCATGGTCTAAGGATATCATCCTCATCGTCCAAAGACAATCCTCATTGTCTAAAGGTAATTCGCATCATGTTTAAATTACCACAATAATCCCATATATTCGTGTGCATCGAGTTTTAAGTTCAACAAGTAACTCGGGAGGTAACCATCCTATGAAGAGGAGCAATTCTCCCTCCAATTTTCGTTCACAATGTTAATATCCTTGAATCATCTCTAACATAACCGATGATCAGCAATTGATTACCCTTCATCTGGTAATCGCTCAAATACTTGCCTTTTAGATCCGTAATTCAAATTTGAGTTGATAGCCCCACATGAAATTATCCAGTACTCACGACATTATCATATCTAAAAGATCCTCCTTGGAAACACATAACCACTTTTATAACAAGTCCAACGGTATCGTTTGTCGTTGGATACAGAACTACACACGATCCGATTCCCGTAAAACCAGGGATATGTAAGAAACTCAAGAACCAGGGTTCGACCACCATTTTTTTTCATAAAACACATCATCCCCACTCATTTAGGACAAAATTGGTCATCATTTTCTTTACCTGACAATTTTTTCATCATTTTCGGGTAAAGAGGGGAAGTTGTTGGTACCCAATTTTGCCCTTGTATTTTATATATATCTTGTATAGTTTTTTACAACTATTCTTTTTGCATCATCACTAATTTACAATAGTCATATAAGTATTTTATACAATTTTTTATACTTATTTTAAGGCACTAAAATTTATTCTTGCATTTAAATTATTCAAATATTTATTAATGTCCCTTTAAAATTATTTTGTGATGACTTAATACTCCAAATTTATTATTTACATCCATTATGTTTTATAATATTTTTACTTAATTTCATATAATTATATTTGTATTTTTTATAGTTTTTGCAATAAAGCCTAAATCTTACAACAAGTTGTATTTCATATTTATTTAGGGTCAAAATAACTTTTTAATATATTTACAACCTTTAGCTATTATTTGTAAATAATTATTTTTTAAAATATTATTTTTTTATACTTATCCATATATTTTATTTCATTTATTTTCTCTTAATTTCATTACTTTAAAATCGGGCCCAAGTGATGCATAATTTTGGGACCAAATAAGGTCCAACAAATGAGCCCATTCCAATTGATCCCAGAAGCCCAAAACTTAATCTGCAAGTTAATTACTCTAAAGGTGCAGTACTACTTATAAGATACTGTAAATCAGAATCACATAGAAACCATGCTTATAAGATTTGAACACACTAATATGTGTTAACTCTATAACTGTATACTTCCTAATCTGCCTGCGTACATTTGTTATTTATGTGTGGACACTAACTTGGACCCTTAATTGTCTTTATGTGAAGTCCTGTATTTTTTGAATGGGCGTCTAGTTTTATCATTTTGAGTACCCTATGTGAAGTCTAGAACTATCCAAATAGTAGCTCCAAAGCTTTCTGGACCATTGGCATCGCAAATGATAGCATCAAGGATAAGGATAGTAGAGTGCCATTTTGTCACAACCCCATTTTTTCCTCAGTGAACTATCGTGACGGCACCTAGTCACTACGACTAGGTAAGCCTAAAAAATGCTAAATAGAAACAATTGCAGAAAGCAAATAATTAAAAACTGAGATAACAAAGTGAAACATTGTTTAAGATGCCGCTCGACACATAGCAATACAAGAATCTCAACCTAACACTCCAAAAATCTGGAACCTCATGAATCACAAGCTAAGAGACACATAAAAAGTTCTAACTCCAATAATATCTATCAACAAGGAAAATACAGAAGGACTATACTAGTGCATAGAATAGAAAAGGACTCATCGGTCTATGGACGTAACAGATATACCTCAAACACTCTACAAAAGTGCCTCGCCTCAAGGGTGATAAGACTGAGTGGGAGTACTTGGATCTACACCACAGCTGTACTCAGTAAGTGCATGGCCGAACCTTAGTCGAGTTGTGACGAGAAAAGTCAGAGCCCTACTGAGGTTAAATGAAATACAAGGTATAACAGTACAAAATAAAACAGTATAATTAAAAGCAACTGTAAGGAGTAACACAGGATAGAAAGAACAACAACTATGACATAGACAAAATAATCACAGAGAAGAATACAACTCAACACAGACATAACAACCGAGTATCTCACAGGATACATCATGTAGTCCGAAATATAAATATCTAATGGATCTCTCGGGAGAGCGTCTCGTAGTCCAACTCATAATGCGTGGGGATCTACTGAAATCCCGATCCGCAATCGCAAATGTAAATATAGAGTACTAAGGGAATCTACCAGGTGCAGTCCTGTAGTTCGAATGTAAAACTGTAGGGGGATCGCCCAGAATACGAATCTGTGGTCCCAATGTAAACATATAGGGGGATCTCCCAGGATACCATCCCGTAGTCCCAAATTAAATACACAGCAGCAACACAAAGAATGCTCAGTTCAATTTAAATTTTACGCCAAGGTAAAAAAGGTATTTCTAACCTAGCATGCAGCATATAATTCAATTAAGGAAGTTAAGCAAATAAGCAATTAAGTTAATTAGACATACTTCCCTAAGCTAACATCAAGCTTAAATTGCAAGTAGTATAAACAGAGAAAGGAAACACAATTTTAGTTACTCAAATAAAAATCATATTTTCAAAAATTATCCCAAGTATACACACTTCACCTCACGTAAAAGGCATTTCAAATATCAATCATATCAAATCCTAAGAGGAGTTCCCCCTACAAGGTTACGCAAGCACTTACCTCGAATAAACTCAAAATCATTCTGAAACCATGCTCTTGCCATGAATACTCGACTCCAAATGACCCAAAGCTATTCAATTCAATTGCATAATAAATATAACACTTTAACTAACTAATTCAACTAATTAATTCTAATCTATACGAAAATTAGGAAAAATTACCAAAACGTCCCCGGGCCAATATCTCGGAATTAGGAAGAAATTACAAATTCAGAATACTCATACTCCCACGAGTTGATTCATACCAAAAGTTCCAAAATCAAACCTTAAATGGTCCCTCAAATCATCACTCAAAGCTCTCCAATTAACCAAACCCTAACCCACAATTTTCCACTGATTTTCCATCAATTTCATGCTTACAATGATAAATATCACCATAATAACGAGATTAGATTCCAACAATCTTATCTCCTTGAAACTCCCTTGAATACTCTCTCAAAATCTTCCCGAAAATCTCAAAAGTTGAGTGAAAATGGTGAAAGAATGGGCAAAAGTCGCGACTGAGCCTTTATATAGGTTTTGGCCCAAGACTTTCGCACCTGCGGACATTTCTTCGCACCTGTAGACTCACACCTTTGGTCCCAGGTGCACATCTACAAGATTTCATTAATTCCCTTGGGCTGCACCTACGCTTCTTCTACCGCACCTGCGGTCTTGTAGGTGCGTTCAAACTACCGCACTTGAAAAAACTGGTTTCCAAGATCATAACTGCATATGCGGATCCTCAATTGCTTCTGCGATCACGCAGTTGTGGTCCAGAGTGGAAGTACTAACAAAGCCTGCTTCACCTACAATTTTTGGTTTTGGAAAGGTAGTTTCTCCTCCACCACTGTCTTCTTTTTCTGTCGAAGGTACTTCGAGAGATATTCAAAACCTGGGGTCGTATGCACCGAACGATCGTGCCTTGACGGGGTCAACTCTTTCGGAGCTGAGAGAGCTAAATTAGCATATATACACTCGACCTTTGAGGAAGCCCAGCGGCTTCACTCTATGGTGAGTTTTGGCACAGGCCTTTCGAATTTCATGCCTTCCCTTCCTTATTGAGTTTTCTTTTGCAGTCCTTTTTCAAGCTTAAGTCCGAGCACTTTTGTTGTGAGGATAGGCTGTAGCAAGCTCGGATGAGGAGAAATCCCTTAGGCTCTGTTGTGATAAAAGGTAAGTCGAGTTGGTACACCTATGGCATGAGGCAAGCCGGAGCTTGAACTGTGAGAGTTAATTGAAGAAGCAGGTATTTTTTGTTCCGAGTGAGTGTGTGTTCCTTCTTTTAGCTCCTGAGGCTAATGCTTTGTTTATTTCAGTTGCAGAAAAAGACGAAGGACCTCGAGCGCCTTCGAGATGAGGTTACTCAGCCAGACATGAGCATGATGAGTTAAAGGCTCAAGCGGAGGTTCAGAATTCAGCGGGGTAGAGTGCTCAAGATAAAGCCTCCGCCTTTGAGGTTCAACTTCACCTAGCTCATGATAATACCTCAGTTATAACAGATATGATTACGACGCTTGAATCTGATCTTTTCAAGGGCAAGGGCAAGGCCAAGGTTGTGGATACTCAAGCTGACGCCGTAATGAGCCAAACTAAGATTGACCAAAGGTGCCAACCAATTTGAAGGATGCTGCCGATGCTCAAGGTAACTGAGAAGGATCCTTGACCGCGAGGATAGGAGCAAAGAATATGCTCCGTGCAAGTCTCAAAAGAAAACCCTCGAAGAGATCTGTTCAAATGGATTGACCTCTAAAAAAAGTTGATACGGGTGATGGCGGATAAGCATGTTGGTTATTTACTTCTGTCTGACGCTGAGGATAGCGAAGATTAGGCCAACAAGCCATAGTTTCCAGGGGGGACATAGATTTTTATTTCTGATTCTATATATATCATTTGAAATGGAGCTTGTGTTTTCTCGTATATGTGTACGAAAGAAAAACCTTGTGGTTTTATCTCTCTTGTATCGCTTTCTACCTTGAATTTAGCCAGATGAACTGGCTTTTGAGTTAGAATGAATCCTTATATTCGTAGTATGTCCCTGAAATGAACTAAGCTGGCGCATAGGCCCTTACGCGCTTGGTTGATGTGATGTTTTATGTGGGCTAGAGACAATAGATCTTACGCCTTTGCTCTTATAAATATTTAGTTAAATGTTTTGGGTTCAGTCTCCGAATCGGGTTTCGACTCGAGTTCATTTACCTTCAAGTTTGTGGATTTTTACGGGCTGGCTATTGTGACTCTTAAGCCTTGGATCGATGCGTCCTTTTATGTGGGTTGGCGAATATGGATCTTACGGCTTGGGTCGATGCGACCTTTTATGTAGGCCTTGTTTTCCATCATTAAGCCTTTTTGAGATTGTGTTTGCCTAACTCCATGAGGGTTTGATAAAAACCTCGATTATGAGTCGTATTGTGGTGATGATAGAGCACCTTGGGAGGTTTTGTTCAGTGGCTGAGTAGCTCGAAAACTGTAATTTGGATATAACATGGTCGAATCTCTTTTGTCTATTTCGAGGGTATCCTGTTTAACTAGCTCTTTTTGAAGTAGATTCGAAGTAATTGAAGGTATGTGATATTGTAGCGACGGTCGGGCATCCTTGAGTCGCGTTAGTTTGGCTGGTAAAACCTTTTAACCGTTGTCATTTGTGCTTGGCGGGAGCCATTATTAATCCTGAGTGAAGTAGTTTCAGCGTCTATATCAAAGGTTTTCCTTTTAGGGGTCTTATAAGTTCGATATATAGCATTAACTTTGATATCGGGTAGCATGTGGATGTTTCCTCGTTATAAACCTTACCGGTAAAACCCTTCTTAGGATAAAAGATCTGATCGAAGGAAAAGAGTGCAACGGCTTCTTTAAAACCCTAAGGTCTTCTAGCTGGGTTAGTGTTAGGCTGCCTCGATCGGATGTCTGCATAATGGTTAGCATGAAGTGTACAAAAAAAAGGAAATGGTCATACCTCAATGTAGAACATGTCGGTGCTATTTCGAGCCTCGATGTGTTTCAGTCGCTTGTGATGAGAATGCAATACGGTCCTCTGATTTGTTTAGTAGAACACAACCGAAGATGTGGTTTATTATCGCTAGTTTACTGCTAAATTACCCTTTGGATCCTTCCGAGGTGGAGATACTGGTGTCAGCATTATATTGTTCACCGCGAATATTTCTCTTGTTGGATGATGTTCCCCATTGACGGTTTCAATCCCATCCTTTGTTAGGAATTTCATCATTTGATGGAAGTTGGATGGTACTACTCTCATACAGTGTATCCATGGCCTCCCTAGCAAGGCATTGTACCTCATGTGTCATTCGATGACATGGAATTTGGCATTTTGGGTTGTGCCGGCCATGTTGATTGGGAGGGTGATTTCACTTTTCATTATTTCACTTGCCATATTGAATCCAATGATTACTCGAGTGGCTGGCACCATTTTGTCAAGCAGTCTGAGCTTCTCTATCACTCTCGACCTGATAATGTTTGTCGAGCTACCTGGATCTACATGTACACATTTATTCGAATGTATTTACAAGGAAAGATATTACCAGTGTGTCATTGTGAGGCTGAGACAAGGTTTTAATGTCCTCATTACTTAATGTGAGAGCATCATCGGGTATGTAACCCTGAGTTCGCTTTTCTCTGGTAAGGGATATTTTTGTTCTTCTAATCACGGGCTCCTGTGGGACATTGATACCTCCCAATATCATGTGGATGACATATTGTGGCTCATTCGCTTCATTCTTCTTAGACTCCTCTCTTTCTCGGAACTCATTTTTGGCTCGTTCGCTTAGGAATTCTCGGAGGTGACCTTTATTGAGTAGTTTGGCTACTTCTTTTCGGAGTTGGTGGAAATCCTCGATCATGTGGCCGTGCGTGTTGTGAAATTCACACACCAAGTTATAATTCCTTTGTGAAGGATGTGATTGTAAAATCTTGGGCCACCTGGTATCTATAATTTTACTAATGGTGAATATGATGTCTTATACGTCAACATTGAAGTTGTATTCTGACAAGTGAGGTGCCTCCATTAGTCCTGCGTGCCTACAAAATTCGGCTTTGTTGATGAGTCCCTGAGGATTCTGTCGTCAGTCCATCCTTCGATCGTTGCGAGGGTATGTTTCACCCCAGGGCGTTTCTCCTACTTCTGTGTGTGGCTGGTACCTTTCTTTGTTTGGCCTCGACTCCTTCGCCAGGATCCTGCTTGGATATACCGAGTCGATGGGGCTCCTAGTTGGTCATCCTTGAACCTGATTTTTAACTGGAATCGATTGTCAACGTCTGACCATGTCACGGTAGGATATTTGACCAGATTCTGTTTCAGTTGCTTCGAAGTCACAAGGCTTCGTTCATCCAGACCTTGGGTAAAGGCCTGCACTGCCCAGTCATTAGAGACTAGTAGTAGTTCCATTCATTCCATTTGAAAGCTAGATACGAAGTCTTGCAGCATCTTATTCTTCCTCTACTTAATCTTGAAGACGTTAGATTTCCTTGTTGCTACCTTGATGGCACCAGCATGTGCCTTAATGAAAGAATCCGCCAGCATGGTAAATTAATCTATCGAGTTTCGGGCTAACACATCTTTTCCCTTTGAGAAAGTGTTTCTCCAAACTTCTTCAGTAAGAGGGACTGGATCTCGTCGTCTTTCAGATCGTTACCCTTCAATGCACAAGTGTAAGCTTTAATGTGCTCATTAGGGTCTGAGGTCCTGTTATTCTTCGAAAGGTCAACATTCAAAACTTCTTTGGAATGCGTTTCGGGGTCTTTTCTTGTGGGAATGACTTCTGCACAAACTTCTTTGAATCCACACCTTGCAAGAACGGTGGTGCACTAGGAATTTGGTCGACCAAAGAGTTGTAGGTCTCAACCTTCTTATTGTTGGCTTCTATCATTTTCTTGTCCGATTCGATCTTCCTTATGAGATCCTCGAGCATCTTTACGATGGCGGGATCAGATGCCGACAAATTGTTGCTTGATCTCTTTGGTACCTGCTCAGCGGGAGCCATCCCCGGTGCTATTGTTCCTACAGTTTTCTAGTGGCTTTCTAGCTGAGCAATAGCCAGTTGTTCAACATGTAACATTTCGAAAATAACGTGAAGGCTAACCCCCCGTTCCTTCCTAGTTGGGGCTTTCTGAGCTTCTTATTGATCTCTTTGGTGTACGCTCGTGTTAGTGTGGGAGCTTATATCGACATATTGGGAGTCACATGAGACCGTGCCCACTAGAATTGGTCCTGGAGCGTTCTCAAGGTTTCTTGGTGGCACACCAACACCTTGAACATCCACACCATTGTCTCTGTGGTTCTCAAGATTGTTGTTCACTGAATCAAACATTTTGACCCGAAATCAAATATCTTGGGCCAGAAAAAGTGTGAAATATAACTTGTGTTATGTAGTAAAACCAACAAGAAAATAATAACTTTATTTTTAGCCCCACGATGGGCGCCAAGTTGTTTACCGTGAAAATGGAAATAATAATTAAATTTGATTATAGGATTCTAAAAATACGTGATCTATTTTTATGCTAGTACTAAGGCAGTTGATGCTATATGAAAGACTTAGAAATGAGATAAGAGTTTAAGAGCAAGGCGATAAGCAAAACTGAATGATTGATAATCGAGCCTTAGGATTGCCTATTCGAGGGCCTCTGAGTCGAGTCTGAGGCTCAGTTGTGAAGTATCGGGGGTAATCGATGGGTGACTAACAGATATAATAAAATCAATAACAACTCTTTATGGCCAATAATAAGCAATAAATGAAGAACAATAGATAGAACACAATAAATATAGGTTGTAAATGGAAGAAATAATATCGAGAGAGTATGTTAGAGAGTAGAGAGAATATTCTTGAGTATTTAGTATGGAGCAACAGATGTTTGCAAAATGACAAGGATCCCCTTTATATATGAGGGGAATCCTAACATAATACAAAAAGCATTAATTACAAATATATGGGGCTAGTACATCTACATAATGCCTTGATTCATTTTTGGACTAGCTCACTAGACTTTGTCAGCCCAAATCACATGTCTTGGGAACTCCTCACTTTCACCATAACTGTTGGTCTATACTGCCCCTAGGCCGAGCGTTGATGACCTTCAAGGGAGGAAGCTAGTCTGTAGTCTCGAGCCTTCGAGGTGTGCTTTTGAGGTGTCTCAATGACAAGAAATAGGACCTTCTGATTTCACCACATAAACCATAATTTTCAATTTGGCAAATATATAGACAGCTCTATCTGTGCACCTTTGAATACAGTTAAATCGCGTCTATTCGATTTTACTATATGATCAGGACCAGGAGAACGGATCGTAGATCGGCTTTGTAGTATATTTGACCGATGTATGAGGATAATACACCAAGTTTGGGTTTCGAAGAACCTGACGATGTCGAGACCGGTGATGATCACAGCCCAACATGATAGGCTTCAAGTGATACTAGAGATAGCATAATAATGAAAAAGCAAGATATCCATGACTAGCCGAGGATCATGGCGAAAATCTTAGAACAGATCAAATCAAGAGCAGTCATTTAGCCTATCATGGGATTTACTTTTGTAATTAGAATTGTATCATAAATAGGATTCCTCTACTATATAAAGAGGGGTCTAATCATTATCTAATTCCTTACATTCACGCATATCAAATCTCTTATACTCTCTTGTTCATCGGCTTGTTTCATAACTCTACCCTCATTCATTCAGTTCGAGGGTGACCTAGCTCGAAGGATTAATTGCATTTCAATACTAGTTTGCACTATTTTGTTGTTTATTTCTACTATTAATCATCATATTTATCAATTGGTACTAGGTGAAATTACATACCCTTAAAATCACTTATAAGTTTAATTATTATCCGATTATAAGGGTAAATAGTTTAGCACCCACCGTGGGGCTATGGATAATAGTGATTTCCTGGTATGAATTCTCATAATACACTCTACTTTACACTTGTTTTCATAAGAGTCTTCGATTTCGGAAATCCACATGTCAAACTCTCAAGTAGCACCCATTCACACAAATAATGACCTTGGTTTTCATAGCGAGAATGAAAACATAGCCGCTCTGAAAAATAGAGTACCTCAAGTCTACCCCCGCTGGACCGCCGGCCATAGACCCAGTCACTGTCAGCTCCCATATTTCTATTAATGGAAATTTGGGCGTTGAACCTGAAACTAGCATCCGTAAAGATGCTCAAACAGCTGATTGGAATGCACAGAGCGGTAAAGAAGGTAGAATTAGCCTTCGAATGGTATTTAAGATGTTGCAGACTTAACAAGCTGCAATACCACAACTCCAAAAGTAGAATCGTGCACCAAGTAGGATCGAGCTTGAGTCATCACTAGAAGTTCTTCATAGAGTAGAATCAATGCCAACGAGATTGAATTAAGGATAATCGGAGACTAACCCCATCATCATAAAAATGCTCGAGGAACTGGTGAAGAGGATCAAGACAGGGGAATATATGATCGAGGAAAATTATAAGAAGGTGGAAACTTATAACTCCGGGTCGACCAAATCTCGGGGCACCATCGGTATTGAAAGGACTTGATTCCAAAAAGTTTTTCCAAAAACCATATCCCCCAAGTGCGACTCCAAAGCAAATCCCAAAGAAATTCCTTATGCCCGAGATTCTGAAGTATAACAAGATGACAGATCCAAATGATCATGTCACCTCTTATACCTGCGCCATTAAGGGAAATAACTTGGAAGATGATGAAATTGAATCTGTGTTGCTGAAGAAATATAAAGAAACTCTATCAAAGGGTGCAATAATAATATATCACAATTTACCATCTAACTTAATTGATTCATTTGCTATACTTGCAGATTCCTTTGTAAAGGTGCACGCTTGAGCCATTAAGGTTACAACTAGAAAGTCAAAATTATTCAAGGTAAGGCAAAAAGACAACGAGATGATAAAGGAATTAGTATCTCTATTTCAAATAGAACAAATGGATTTTCCACTAGTCACCGACTATTGGTATGTTCAAGCCTTCACTCAAGGTCTCAACAAATGGATTTCCATAGCATCACAACAATTAAAGTAGAATTTGATCGAATATCTAGATGTCACTTAGTATGATATACATAATCAATATTATTCAAATATTAGCATCGAAGATAACCAACTGGGGGCTCCAATCGGTTTTATCCCAACAGGCGGGTGGATAAGTTAAAAGGGACGTCGATCGGGAAATAGATCGAACAAAGACCGATATCAGCCATATGGTAGATATCAAAGAAATAACGGGTCAGGATCAACCCCGTTTGGAATGATAGAAGGAATGATAAGGGGCATATATCACGAGGGCTCTTCAGAAAAAGTAGTTTCGATAGGGATACCGAGTCTAAAGAGGTACCTCGATTTCATAATATAATATCAGCATAGATGCTTCCACCATAGTATCGGTCATTAGGCGTATCAAAGATTCCAGGTGGCCTCGACATCTGCAAACCGATCTATCCCAGGAAAACTCAAACCAAATGTTTAGTATCATGGAACCCATGGACATAAAATAGAAGATTGCAGACAGCTAAAGGGGGAAGTAGCCCGGCTATTCAACGAGGGGCACCCTCGAGAAATTTTAAGTGATCGAGCCAAGAACCACATCAAAAATAGGGATTCAAACAGACAGAACAAGAAGGAAGAGCCATATTATACGATTCATATGATCGTTGGAGGAAACGATGTTCCTCAAGGACTGGTATTTAAATGCACCAAGGTGACGCTCGTAAGGGAAAAGCATACTCGAAACTACATACCAGAAGAAACCTTGTCTTTGAACAACGAGGTGCATAAAGGATCGAAAACCCTTACAATGACGCATTGTTAATATCTATACTTATGAATAAAATTCATTTTAAACATGTGTTGATTGATCTAGGTAGCTTGACAAATATTATTCAATCAAGGGTCGTAGAGCTACTCGGCCTCCAAGATCAAATTGTGCTTGTGGCTTGAGTTCTTAATGGCTTCAACAAGGCGATTGAAACCACCAAAGGTTAAATCATTTTTCCAGTAAATGTTGCCGGTACCGCCCAAGAAATAATGTTCTATGTAACTGAGGGTGACATGAGGTACAACACATTACTTGGAAGGCCTTAGATCTTAACACGAGGGCAGTGCCCTCAATGCCTCATCAAGTCTTGAAGTTCCCAATATCTAATGGAATTAAAATTGTGTACAATAAACAATCCACTGCCAAAGAAATGTTTGCAATCGACGAAGTAATACTGGTATTTATGCTTTCATCAGTAAAGGGATTGGAGTCAAAGAGAAAGCAGGAAGTCAAATAGCAACCATAATCATCGGCCTCGTCCTGATCGGGGGAGTAAGAAACTTTCGAAGATGATGATTATATGATACCTCGAACCTTCATAGTCCTGATGATTCGGATGTAACAAAGTCAATGATAAAAGAGCTGGAACAAGTCATACTCATCGAGCATCTGCTCGATAGAAAGGTACACCTAGGTACAGGGTTAACTCCCAAGCTCAGCAATAATGTTATTCAATTCCTTTTAGATGGCATAGATTGTTTTGCTTGGTCCCATCTTGATGTGACAAGAATGCCACCAGAGATCACTACCCATTGATTATGACTTTTTCCAATAAACCAAAAAAGAAGGCCCTAGTCCAAGGTTAAGCATGCATTCATCAAGGACGAGGTAACTAAACTTCTAAAAATAGGGTCCATTCGGGAAGTAAAATATCCTGAATGGTTAGCAAACATAGTGGTGGTCAACAGCAAGGGAAATAAACTTACCAGCTGCTTTACGCACTGCTTTTGCTCTTACTGCTCTTTCCTATGCTTCCTGCTGAATGTGCACTCACTATAAGAACTTTAACAAGGCCTGCCGTAAGGATTCTTTTCCTTTAACATTGATCGCATGATCGATGCTACGGCCAACGACGAGATTCCCATATTTCTCGATGCCTACTCAAGGTACAATCCAACATAGATGAACATGGAGGATTAGAAAAAACTTCGTTTATCACTAAATACGGTACCTATTGTTAAAACTTAATGTCATTCATACTGAAAAATTTTGATGCAACTTATCAACGCCTAGTAAATAGAATGTTCGAATAAAAATAAGGAAATCTATCGAATTATATATTGATGACATGCTAGTTACATCCATGTGAGCAGAGGAACATTTGAAACATTTATAGGAGACTTTCAATATACTAAGGAGATACAAAATGAAACTCAACCCAAAAAAGTGTGCATTCGGGGTCGACTCGAGCAAGTTTCTCGGCTTCATCGTGTCCAATCGGGGGATCAAGGAAACCATAATAAAATCATATATATCGATGATATAAAAGTCATAGATAATGTGAAGGTTGTGTAGAGGACGACTGGGCGCATAGACGCCCTAGGACAATTCATCTCTAGGTCCTCAGATAGGAGTCACTGATTCTTCTCACTACTTAAAAAGAAGAGCAATTTTGCATGTACCCCAGAATTCCAACAAGCTTTAGAAGAACTAACAATACATGTCAAGCCCTTCACTGCTTACCCTGAAAGCGGACTCTTATTATACTTGGCGGTTTCAAAGATAGTGGTAAGCGGGGTCCTAGTCCAAGAAGAACAAGGTACGCAATTACCTATTTACTATATTAGTCAGACCTTAAGCGAGGCCATAACTAGGTATCCTCAACTAGATAAATCAGCACATTCTTTAATAAGCGCCTCTAGGAAATTAAAATTGTATTTCCAATGTAACCCAATATGCATTGTAACTATGTATCCCGTTCGAAATGTTTTGCATAAACCCGAACTTTCGGGGCGATTGGCCAACTGAGCTGTAGAACTCATCAGGTAAGATATTGAGAATGAACCCTGAATAGCCATCAAGTCTCAAATCTTGGCAGATTCATGGTTGACTTTACGCCAACCCTTGTACCCGAGGTCGAAAAGTAATTGTTATTAGTACCGGGTACATCATTGAGGGTGTGGACCCTCTTCACGGATGGTGCTTCGAACGTGAAAGTGTCCAGGTTGGGCATCATTTTGAAGCCACCCACAGGTAACATAATTAGACAGTCTATCAAAACTTTGAAGTTTACTAACAATGAGGCCGTGATTCCAGGTCTCGAGCTAGCTCAAAGTTTGGGAGCAAAGGTCATCAAGGCCAAGTATGATCCCTACTTGTGGCAAACCAAGTGAATAGAACTTTTCAAGCCCGAGAAGATCGAATGTAGATATACTTGGACAACTACAGGTAACTCTACATCAATTTAAAGAGTGGACCTCATAACACATATCTAGGGAACAAAACAGCAAGGCAGATGCCCTAGTAAACTTTGGGTCTTCAGTCGAAGACGACGAACTTAACTCAAGGACTATGGTATAACTCTCGAAATCAGTGATCAAAGAAGGCCATGCCGAAATAAACTCTACGAGTTTGACCCAGGATTGGAGAAACAAGAACATTAAATACTTAAAAAAATGGGAAGCTCCCATTGGATCCGAAGGAGTCAAGGACTTTATGCATGAAGGCAACACGGTTCACCTTGGCCAAGGATGGATTGCTATTTAGGAGGATGTTCGATGGACCATTGGCGATATGTACGGAACCAAGAGACACCAACTATGTCCTACGAGAGATTCATGAAAGTACTTGTGGGAACCACTCTGATGCCTAATCACTGGTTCATAGAGTCATCGGAGCATGGTATTATTGGGCCGGTATGAAAACGGGTACAGAAGAGTTAATTCGAAAGTGAGATTACTGTCAAAGATATGCGCCAATGATTTACCAACCTGGGAAACTGCTCCTTTCAGTCTTATCCCCATGGCCATTAATGAAATGGGGGATGGACATCGTCGGCCTTTACCATCGGGCCCAGGTAAAGCTCAGTTTATTTTATTTATGATTGATTATTTTTCTAAGTAGGTTGAAACACAGACCTTTGAGAAAGTTAGAGAGAAAGAAGTCATAAATTTCATTTGGGACCACAATATATGTCGATTCGGGAAGCCCATTGAGATCATATGCGATAAGGAGAGTAATTAGCCGGTAGGAAAGTGATTAAATTTCTCGAGGATCACACGACTAAAAGGATTTTATTGATGCCATACCATCCCACCAGGAACAGATAAGCCGAATCGACCAACAAAACCATCATTCAATATCTTAAGAAAAGAATAATCGACGTTAAGAAAAATGGAGAGAGATATTGCTAAAGGTTCTTTGGGTGTATGACATAACATTGAAGTCCAGCACAGGTGCAACATTGTTCTCTTTGGTTTATGGTGTCGAAGCTCTTATCCCGATTGAGGTTGGGGAACTTAAACTCAGGTTTCCATATGTGACAGAAGAATCAAATAACGATGCTATGAACACGAGCCTAGAATTGTTGGACAAAGGACGTAAGGCCATTTTCGATCGATTAGTTGCACAAAAATAACATATCGAAAGGTACTACAACCGAAGAACCATTCTTTGAAACTTCAAGATAAGGCACTTGGTACTAAGAAAGGTTACCCTCAGCACTCCAACCTGAAATGAAGGAACATTGGGTCCAAATTTAGAGGGACCATATCAGGTCATCGATATAATTACAAAGGGATCCTAGAAGCTCGGCACGATGAGAGGCGAGCAACTACCAAACAATTGGAACGTATCACTCCTAAAGTGATACTACTGCTGAGGTACAACCTTCTTCATTTTCATTTATATTTTAGACTAAACAATTGCAGGAACGGCGAAGAATCCTTCAGCACGAAGTCTTTAGGTCTAAAAGCATGCATTGACTCTTTCTCCCTTAAAAGGGCTTCGTCCCGATTGGGTTTTCTTGAGAGGTTTTTAATGAGGAAACCATTGATCATGATAACTTAGAATTATTCAACGATATCCAAGGCTACTTTACAATCAACCTTAAATACTGGGGGCAATACCCTTGAATGTCAACTTTGTTGCAAGGAAATTACTTCATTAACAACGAGCTTTCGATAGGAAAAATTTTTAAGGGCCAAACATTGAATGAGTCGTGCTCATTTAGGTTACTCAAGCAATAACATAAAACATGTATGCATGTATATTCATCTATTGAAAGAAGTATTTTTACTTGCAATTATCTCATGCCTTAAAAAAACTTTCTATTTCACAATTTCATGCTCGATCTATTGTGTAAACTGGCTTAAGGGCCTATTGCAGTCGAAGTTTGAACAATTAACCCCCCACTCAGACTACCTTCAAAATAATAGATGAGATCATTAAATCTCGAGATTATAAGACCTCAAAAAGGAAACCCTTGATTTTTATAGGCCACGGCCACCGCACATAGGGACTGACACTTCAAACAAGCTTGAAGTATAATGGGAAAATAAGCCCAAGAGGCAAATCACAAACTAAAGGATGCTACCAAATTGACACGGATTGGAGACATTTGAATTCCGTAATAAAATAGGTCTTCAAATATTTCTATAAAACGGTTTAAAAGGCTGCCCTCGAAAAAATAAGAAAGGGTTTAGATGATATCAAGCCTCGATAACCCTGATGAATGCAAATAAAATTTGAACTCTCGAACAATTGCTTATGTCATGTTAAGGCATAACAAATTTTTGTATAATTAACAATGAACTTTCTAAGCCGAAAATGAGAAAAAACCAATTATTTCTACCAAGGACACATCGACCTAATACGAAAGCCTAAGGTCCAAAGTTTGTTTTGAGTTCGAAAGATCATCCCCACTAAATTTAAACCTAAGGGTTACCTTATTAGGAGTTTGATAAAGCACTCACTCGACACTAGTTCGGTTGCCGTCAAAATTACCTAAACCTCAAACCTATGATTAATAATTTCATTTAACATAAATAAAGCATAAATTTCATAAGCAAAAGATATTTATATATTGTCAAAGTTTTTTAAAAGGGACATGGCCCGATTGGAATTTTGTGCAAAAAAACCAAAAAAGATCCTAAGTACTTAATCTTCTCCGGGAGCAAAATCTTCTCCTTCAGAGTCTTCTCCACTATCGGATCCACTTATGCTCTCAGAATCATCATCATCAGAAGAGATAAATTCTTTGGCTTCAGCTTCAAGCTCTTTTGCATCTTTGATCTCAGCAGCGAGATCAAATCCACAAGCGTGTATCTCCTAGAGATGGCTTCAGCGTCAGATTGGTAGATGTCCACGATTGACTCAGCATCGTCCTTAGATTCCCACACTACTGGGGCACCAAGAAGATGAGCATCTTTCGGGATAGTGATCACGATAGTTTGCTTGCGCCCAGGATCTACAATAGGAGCTAGAAATTTATTGACCATTTTGGAACTCGAGAAAGCCTCACCCAAGCTCTTTCTCAAAACCACTAGGTCACCCGAGCCGGTGACGCCTTTTATCCTGGAAAATAAACCACAGAAATAATCCCCCTATCCACGAGCTCTTTCCCAATGACAAGATTCTACGTCTTGAGCATCGTGTATCCAAGAATCAGAGAATTAATAAACAAGGGGGAATCCCTAATCTTTATTTCCCCTAAGGATCTTTTGAAGCACTACTTCCATCTTGGGGAGCCTCGAGCTCGTTCTCTGTGTTGGCATCCATTGCCTCTTTAATGGCCTTTTGACCCGAGGCAAAATGCCTTCAATTCCTTTCATCTCGGGGACTTGGGCCTAAGTCTCCTCCTCGACCTTATTGAACCTTGACCTCCCAGTACCGGTTTCCATTAGTTTTGAAGCTTTTCGATCCTCGGTACTAGATCATGTACAGGCTATCATACCTGAATCATCTTTCTTTTTTTCTTCTTATTCACTCTCTTCGGGCTCGTCTCGTAACCTGGGGACTGAGTCTATTGTCAAAGGGATGACATTCCCCCCACGAGTCTGCCTATTTTTGGTCATTTACTCATTCTACTTTGTGGAGCTCGAAGCCTCTCTCCTTTTTCATTCATTCTTCTATTTTGGAGCAGATGGTTGGGAAGGTTCTCTTCATCACCTAATGCGGAGCTCATTGGCGCGTCCTATCCCAGGCCTTCCAAAGAAAGGTAAATGATATCAAAAAGAAATTCGGTCAGTGGTCGGGGTTATCAGATTATACAAAAACTTACCATGGCTTCGGGTCTCCCGTCGACCTCTTGACAATTATCGCGATGCACGCTCAGCGTATGTCACTTTTGACAATAATATTCTCACAAAGTTCTTAAGCTAGGAAATCAAAACTGGCATCCAAGCAATGGCTGCATCATACGAAGTGTCAATAAGAATAATGAGCAGAAGATAAAAAAGGAACCATAATTAGGTTTTATATTCCATTTCTCCGGAAATGGCATACTTTCAGCCGGGATCAAATTCGAGGTCTTCACTCGAACAAATTGGCCCATCCAGCCCTGATTCTTGTCCTCATCTATGCTCGAGAAAGCCACCCTAGAAGCCCAATATTTAAGCTTTATTATCCCCCTAGATAATCTCGGGGTATATATGAGCGTATAAGATGATCGAGGGTAAAGGGAACCCATCAACATGGCTCGCAAAAAATAGAGCAGTATCACTATCCTTAAGAAGGACGAGTGTACTTGGCCGAGGGTAACCTCGTACTTCTTGCAGAAGTCGATAATAATCGGATCCAGGGGGCAATATGAAAGGGTATGTGTACACACTCAAAAACCCTTCCATAGTGTGATTGACTCTTCAAGCGAGGGCACCACGACATGTTTGTCTACCCAGTTGCAATCCTTTTTAACTTGATTTAAAAGGCCACTAGTGATTATGCATATGGACCTCGACATTGGCTTTTATAGGGCCGAAAGCGAGGAGGTCTTTTCAACTTGAAGTCGGAGTCAAGGGCACACGGCGGAGGAAAGAATTCTTCAGGGAGTGGCTCCGCCATTATTTATTCATCGCTTAGCATAGACCGGGAAGCTTTTTCCTATTGTGGAACAATTTTAGACGTTTTCGCCATTGGCTTGAGATTAAAGAGGGATGATAGTGATAGTATTTACGGTTTAAAAAGAAGTTAGCAATGAAACATGAAGATTTGCAGATGAACTTGAAAATGCAAAGAGATTTTGAAGATTAGCACAAGAGAGATTCAAAATAAAGTTTGAAAATGTGAAAAAAGGGGCCTATTTTTATCGGTTTCATGGCGACGGTTCGAAATTACTAGTGGTCGACCGTTAACTGACACACACTAATGACAAGGGGAAACTGCACCAAGGGGACGTTTTCGCCACCTTGGTACCTTATGTCACGGTGATAATGTCATGATAAATCGGGGTAAAGGTTGAGGACTCCATTAGTTTACTTGTTGTTATACTCCAAAAAATGAGAAGACTATCTGTATACAGTTAAAACCGATTCTGTCCGATTTCACTAATTGACCGGGACCAGGGGAATGGATCTAGGATTGGCCCCTTGGTATATCAAACTAAGGTATGAGGATAAGATACCGAGTTCGAGTTTTGAAGTACCGGTCGAGGTCGAGACCGGTGATAATCGGGGCCCAACAGGATTGGCATCAAGCAAGACCAAAGATAACATAATAACAAAAAAGTAAGATATTCGTGACTGGGCAAGGATCATGGTGTAAATCTTGGAACGGATGAAATCAAGAGCGGTTATTTAGCCTATCATGAGATTTACTTCTATAATTAGAATTGTACCATAAATATGATTCCTCTGCTATATAAAGAAGGGTCTAATAATTCTGTAATTACCTTACACTCACGCATATTAAAGTAATACAATACGTTTTTCTCTTATACTCTCTTGTTCATCGGTTTGTTTCATAACTCTATCCTCACTCATTCAGTTCGAGGGCATCCATGCTCGAAGGCACAATTGCATTTCAATACTGTTTGCACTATTTTGTTATTTATTTCTACTGACAATCATCATATTTATCAATTGGTACTAAGTGAAAAATATACTTAAAACACTTGTAAGTTTAATTGTTATTCGATTTTAAGAATAAACAGTTTGTCGCCCTATCATGTTATTCTAGATTGTTACGCCAAGACTATTACGCTGGCTATGCCATAGTTGCCCCGGTTAGAGTGGAGGGGTGCATTGGATTATGTTCCTAGCAAGGTTGTATTATTTCTAAAGGCTCAGCGGATGGTCGAGAAGGGGTTAGATGCTTATCTAGCCTTTGTGAGAGATGTCAGTCGATACTACTATCATTGAGTTAGATCTGGTAGTGAGGGACTTCTATTTCCAGCGGATCATCTGGGCATGCTACCCAATAGAGATATCGATTTTAGTAGGGGTGTGCATTCGAATCGGTTTATCGATAAATCGAATCGATTATTTGTTATCGGTTTATTGATATCGGTTTATCGGTTTATCGATTCGATTTCAATTTCGAAAATTTTCCTTATCGGTTTATCGATTCGATTTCGATTTTGGCCATTCGGTTTATCGATTTATCGATAAATCGATAAGATATATTAAAAAGACAAATATGCCCTTATTTTATAATATTATTACTACCCTATCCCTTCGCATATGCTGATATGAGTCCCAAAATTTCATTTATTCATTATACTATACATAAACAAAACCCTAATCCTCTCAAAACCTACACCTAGCCGCCACCCTCACGCTACTCTTCGTCTTCTCCGACCAAACGACACCCTCATGCAGAAGACAACCACCCCACTGCCTCCTCTTCATCTTCTTCTCTAAAATCAGTATGTATTTTCTCCCACTCTCTATTTTCCTCTTCTCCATTGTCCGCACGGTCTCTTTCTTTTGCTCCCTTCTACACTATCAACAAATAACTGCAGGCTCAGGTTAAGCCACAGAGGTAGAGTTTAATTCTTTTATTTAGTTTCTTGATAGGTTTATTTCTAGCTTTGAGTTTCAAAGTCATAAGCCATGGATAAATCAACTTGTTGCTGTAGCTTGTCTTTCTTTAGCTGCAAAAGTTGAGGAGACTGAAGTTCCTCTTCTTCTTGACCTCCAAGTATGTTCCAATAAATATTTTTTATAGATCTTATACTATATATGTTACTGATGCTTGTTTATAATATATGACCATCTTGATTGATTTGGTTTGTAGGTTGAGGATCCAAGATATGTGTTTGAATCTAAAACAGTTCAGAGAATGGAGTTGTTTGCAGAACTGACAATCTCTCTCAAGAGAACAAAGATAGTTGCAGCGACAAGACTTTGAACTCTGCTTCTTTTCTTTTCAAGGTTTACAACAATCCTGCCCTTGAATATTTTTGTTTCTTTTCTTGAAAATGATTAACTATCTAGTTATTACTATGTTACTATGTTTAGAGTGATTTTGTAGTCAAGCAGGTTGAAAAAAGGGAGAAAAAGTTGTGGTTTGTTCCTGTTGATTCAAGGAAGCTTTGTTTGACATTTCAGTGAATTTCGAGTTTTGGTTCGATCCGAAATCGAAGTTGACTATGCTGTTCCTGAACTGCTGAATTCCGTGCTCAATCCCAACCTTATTTGGGTTGCTTTTTGCTGCAATTTCCCTGCTATTAGGTATGTATTCCTTTAAGCTATGTTCAGACTTCAAATTTACTATGAGATGGAATTGCTTTATTGTTTAATTTTTACAATGATTTGGTAATCAAATGGTATGCTTGATTGTTTATTGGTTACGCTTATTATATGTGCAATTCATATGATGTAAATAGAAGTATATTCATAAGATTCAGTTTTCTACAAATGGAAAGTGACATACTCTGCTTAGTGAGCTTGGAGATGGTCAAATGCTAAATTCTTAAAAAATCTCTTTGATAAACAGAGTATAAAATATTTACATGCTCTCTCACTAAGAAT
The DNA here is from genome assembly GCA_034376525.1 of Nicotiana benthamiana. Classification (NCBI taxonomy): domain Eukaryota; kingdom Viridiplantae; phylum Streptophyta; class Magnoliopsida; order Solanales; family Solanaceae; genus Nicotiana; species Nicotiana benthamiana. The sequence continues at coordinate 14,768,815 of CM067338.1, read as the reverse complement.
TTTTATTATATATTAACAAACTATTCGGTCTCTGTAGAATCATGGAACATGAATGCAGATCTGTTTGGGTATATATTTAGGCAAGTTTATACTTGGGAGCAGTAGTAAAAAATGGAATGTTGTTCATTTCCACATAACAAGGACTGTAATCTGTAAATTATTGCCTGGGCTTTCAAAGTTTACAAAGTATACAGCCCGCCTCTTGGCTTATTGGTGTTATCGATAATCGAATCGATAAGCCCCAAAAATCGATAAATCGAAATCGAAAAAATCGAAACCTTATTGAACGATAACGATAAGTATATGTAAAAATCGATAATCGATAAGTAATTATCGATAAGGATAAAAATCGAATCGATAAACCGAATGCACACCCCTAGATTTTAGTGTTGACTTGTTGTCGGGCACTCAACCCCTGGTATGAAACTAAACTGGTTGTCAAAAATAGACAAACTTCGCCTCACCCTGACTTCTATCATCCTCTTTCAAACTTTTATGGTATGAGTCAACAATTGATACCTTTATAGTTATTATAGTTTTGAATATTACCCTTATTCGTATACAATAAAATTATTGTACTCCACTTTCATTACTCCGGCATAAAGATTTTTGTTTTCTTCCTTGCTCAGGCGATTGGATGAAGAAAAACTACAAGGCCAACTAATTTAAAGCCTATCATACAAAAGGGTTTGCATCCTTGGATAGTAGTCTTTCTTATTGCACTGAACGTAGAAAATTCTACTATTAGTTATTAGTGCTAAAGACTTCAAAGATGGTGTCCTATAATTTATTACCTATCATTTTCTTTGATTTTATCGTTTGACAGAAATGTTACGATACTCAACTAGTTCCAACAACTTAGGAATTCTCAAGAGAGAGAAAATGCGGGTGCCTAAATAAAAATAGTCTATTGATATTATATTCATGAATAAATATATTTGCATTTTAAAGTTAATATTTTCTAAAGAAATCATATCCAGTAACTTGAAATTGCTTAAAACAATTAAACCGAGTAGAGGAAATTAAAAAAGCAATGGCATAAACTCACACACCAAAAATTATGTCCATTAGGTATCACATTGCTTCATAATTTGCCCCCATCAGATCTCATTCCCCATCCCCACCCTACCCCCCATCCCCTCTCCCAAAAATGCCTATTACTGATCTCATGTAGTAATATTTTTCTCCCTCAATCATTTAGTTACCTAATACGAACTCGTCCCTTAGAAAGATCGCTATGAGAAATTATAATATTTTCTACCAAAGAGGTCTTCATTCCAAAGTTCGGATCTAATATATGTAATTAAGGGAGAAAAAACTCTTTTATTTTATCATAATTTTCAATTTGGCAATTATACAGACATTTCTATTTGTGCACTTTATATACGATTAACATCGAGCCTACCTGATTTTACTAATTGACTGGCACCAGGGGAATGGATCGAGGATCTTCCCCATAGTATATCAGATCGATGTATGAGGATAAGACACCGAGTTGGGGATTCGAAGTACCTGTCGAGGTCGAGATCGGTGATGATCGGGGCCCAAGCATCAAGCGAGACTGAGAATAGCATAATGACAGAAAAGCAAGATATCCGTGACTGGCCAAGGATCATGGCAGAAATCTCGAAATGGGTCAAATCAAGAGCGGCTATTTAGGCTATCTTGGTATTTACTTATGTGATTAGAATTGTAACATAAATAGGATTCTTCTACCATATAAAGAGGGGTCTAATCATTTTATAATTACCTTACATTCACACATATCAAAGCATGAGAATACTTTTTTCTCTTATACGCTCTTGTTCACCAATTTGTTTCATAACTCCACCCTTACTCATTCAATTTGAGGGCGACCTAGCTCGAAGACAGAATTGCATTCCAGTATTGATTTGCACTATTTTGTATTTATTTCTACTAATAATCATCTTATTTATCAATTGATACTAGGTGAAATCACATATCTTTAAAACCATTTATATGTTTAATTTTTATCCGATTTTAAAGGTAAACAGTTTGTCGTCCTGTCATGCTATTCTAGATTGTTATACCAAGACTGTGACACTGGTTATGCCAGGTTTCCCAAGGTTAGAGTGGAAGGGTGCATTGGATAATGTTCCTAGTAGGGTTGTATAATTTCTAAAGGCTCAACGAATGGTCGAGAAGAGGTAAAGTGATTATCTAGCCTTTGTGAGAGAAGTCATTAATTATACTACTATTATTGAGTCAGATCTGTTAGTGAGGGACTTTCCAGATATGTTTTCAGCTGATCTTCGGGACATGCTGCCCAATACACTTTTGCCTAACAACGAGGGTAGTGTTCGACTAAACATTTAAAAGAAGAGAAAATTACTTAATTTCAAATTGTACAGGGGAAAATGTGACCATTTTTAAGTTTCTCTCCCTTAAAGATAAGCAAGAAAAAAAAATACGGTGTCCTATTTTTTTACTAAACGAGAAAAAAAATGATAAAGCATACCATTCAAGCGCTATATCTTGGCTCGTAATCTGAGTCCTAGTTTAACTGAACTAAGTTAAGACACTACACTTTAAACAGATTGAATTTCATATCATGGACGTAAGTGAAGCTTACTTTGAACTTTTCACCGAGAATGTAGGCAATCAAGAAAGAAGAGAAAACTAATTTTCAAATGACAACTATCACCTAAGAAATATTGGCTTAATTGGCTGCATGAAGTGGACATTGAGATGACAATGAAAATGGCGAAAACGGGTTGTCTTCTAATACAAAAACTAAAAATAAATCAATAGGACACTGGAAAGGTCCACAGTTCGTAGCAAGCATACTTATAGATTTGGATGTGCTTTGCCTAAAAAAGAAAAGAAAGAGCTTTTAATGTGCTATATCAAGAGGGAACAATGAAGAAAAAGATGAAACACACCCTCATGCACAACTGGACTGTCCCTTTCTTTATATATGTATATAAATTCTAACAAACGATGAGCACAAGAAAACTACAAGTGGTCCTTAACGATAAGGTGATATTGAATGGAGCTTAGATGGTTGAAGGATAGGGGTTCCTAGAGTTTTTCGTACTTCTCATCCGGGGTTGGGTGAGGCTTGGCAGGGCTATCCATAGATGATTTGTGTATTGGATTGTGTCTCCCTTATGATAGTTATTTATAACAGTTAATGTTTGATACCATTGCATACTATTTTATTTATGGTTCTTATGTTTAAATAATTATTTATGCTATTTCTGCTGGAGTTACTAATGCTCTTTTATTTTTGTTTTTCCTTTTCTTCACTGAGCCAAAGGTCGATTGGAAACAGCCTCTCTGCCCTTTCGGATAAGGGTAAGGCCCGTCTACATATTACCCTCCCAGACCACACTTTATGAGACTATACTGGATTGTTGTTATTGTTATGGTTGAAAGTGAGAGGTGAGTTGAAAAAGTTTCGTATAGTTTTGGAAAGTTGAGTAGTTGAGCTTGACAAAAACAAAAGGTGGTGAGTTAGGTTAGGTTTCATGTGCATTGACCCTGTTTCAAGGGGAAAAGGTATAATAGGTTAATTAATGCATTGAAAGTCATAGAAAAGGGGGAAAACCTATTTGTACCTACAATTTACACCAAATTATACTAATAAATTTGAGGTGAAAAGTCTCACGCCCCTAATTGGGGTTGGATGTGATCGGTATTCAACTGGCCTTCAAGCGAAACACCTCTTCTTTTACCCTCCAAAGATATACTCTCTCCGATTTAAAATAAATAATTTTTAATTATTTCACATAAATTAAGAAATTCTATATTTTAATAAAATTGACCATATTAATATTTACTATTTCTTCATATAAACACTCTTAACACATATTCCAACATTATTTATTTCACGAGCAATGTAGAAAAAATAATTAATTCATTCTCGAAATCTGAAAAAATTACTTATTTTGGATCACAAAAAAAAATTCAAAAAATTACTTAGTTTAGACCAGAGGGAGTATGTTAGGATTGTTGTGGGTTAAAGAGTTTTTTAATTTAAAGTGACAAACTTGAATAGAGATTACTTTATTTACAGAGTCGCTACTTGATATTGACTTTTTGGTGTTTCAAGTCATCTTTTATTTGAATACTTAGTCAAAAGAAGGTTTGACTCTATTATTATTATCCTGCGAAAAATAAATCCTAATAAGGAATTATATTTACCGGTAAGAAAGTCTAAGATATTCCTAAGTCTCACGGTTTTAGCACGATTGTTTTATTTATTATATTTAGCTTATATTATTTTGGTTAAAATTATTATTTACCTTAAATTACTATTGTCTATCGCCGCTTATTAATTGACTGAATGTTATTAATTGTGTTAAACTAGGAGCGTGCAAGCACACGAGGTCTTATTTAAAATCAAATGTGGTTAATCAATGAACGGGTATGAACATACGATCAAACATAAATTATTATTAAAGAATCAAGAAGCGAGAATGCACGTGACTATTTTTTATTAATTAACATGGACCAAGGATAGTGTATAAATACATGGTCAATATTTGGGACGCACCGAAAATCGCCTAGAGCTTAATTATTTAATTTGGAGCGCTTGAGTTATTTAATTACGAAGAAAGCTGATGTTTTCTTTTAATCTTATTATAAAGGAAAACATGTAAGATTAATACTGGACAACCATAGTAATTAAAAGTACCAACTTCTATCAATTTAAATAATGGGCTGCTTTGTTATTAAATAAAAACGGACCAGCTGAAATCATTATAAAAAAGAGATTTTTATATTTTTTATATCACGTAAAACTCTTATTAATTTTAATGTTTAATATTTAATTTAATTTAATTACATACCATAATTAATTAAAGGTATAATTAATTATACATTTTTTACTATTTTTACATTCTTATGCCACATAGGAAACTATATTACCCAAGATGTTTGAGGTTTGATTTAATTACACTTGGTATACCAAATTACCAATTTTATACCATAATTAATTAAGGGTATAATTAATTGTACAATTTTTATTCATTAACTAAAGGAATCTGCATGTTTCTCTCTCCTAACCCCTCGGTCCCACCCATGTTTTGCCCATACCCACGTTCTTTTTACCATTTTTCATCTTCTGAAAACAAGTTCGCTCTCTAAAATCACAAAAAATTGAAGTGTCCCTTCAACAAACTTGCCATTTTACTACAGTTGAAGTTTATCAATGAAGAACAACAAAGTTCATCAAAATTAAAGTCAAACTTTCAAAGTTCATACACACATTTACCTTCAGCTTGAAATTTTTCTCAATGAAGAAGAACAAACATTCAAAGAGACAAGAGAGCAGCAATTCCACCATTTAAAGCCATTAAAAATCTTTGAAGCTTTGAATTCAAAATTTGGGTTTACAAAAATCATTATTTGTTTTGATTGGGTGTTATTGAAAATAATTGGGAATATGTTTTGGAGTTTATAACTCAATTTTGAGGGGTTTTGGTGAAGATTAGATTTGATTTTGCTGAAATTTAGATTGAAGACATATTGTAGAAATTGTAGATAAATTGTAGACTGTTTTTTATAGAAGATTTTGTAGAAGTTTTAGTCATTTTGAATTTGTCAAAACAGAAAACAATGCATCTACAATCAGAATACAAATAATCTACGATTTATCTACAAAATATCTACAAATTGAAACATTGAATTTTAATATCCCAATTCCCATTTCAATTGTAGCATAATTGGTATTTTCGATATAATTGCATTTATGTAGCAGATTTGTAGAAGTTTTAGTCATTTTTTATGTGTGAAAACAGAAAATAAAGCACCTACAATTAGTAGAATATAAATACTCTACAATTTATCTACAAAATATCAACAAACAGGGTACATTGAATTTTTATATATCTATTCCCATCCAATTGCAGCATAATTGTGATTTTTGACATAATTACATTTTTTCAGAAGATCTGTAGGAGTTTTAGCCATTTTTATTTGGTGAAAACAGAAAATAAAGCATCTACAGTAATAATACAAATCATCTACAATTTATCTACAATTTCTGTAATATATCTTCTTCATCTTTTTCTTTAAGTTTCAATCTGAATTTCAATCAAAACCAAGAATAATCTTTCACCAAAACCCCTCAAATTTGAGATATAAACTCCAAACCATATTTCTGATTATTTTCAACAACACCTAATCCAAACAAATAATGATTTTTGAAAACCCTAATTTGCATTCAAAGCTTTAAAGCTTTTTAATGGCTATCAATGGTGGAAATATCTGGAAGAATATTTACTTTCATAATTATAGCACGCCTAAATAGGAATAATTGTAGCACGCCAAATCTTTCTAGAATATTCAGTTCCTCAATTTTAGCTCAACAAATTAGGAAGATTTAGCTACTATTAATAAGTATTTAATGATTGATACAATAACTGTAGAAAAAATATGGAGAAGGTGGTAAATTAGAAACTATGCATATTTTTGGTAATAAAATTTCATATATGGTATTGGAAAGAAAAAAATCTCTATTAAAATGATGACAATGAGTTAGCTTTATCAGTTTATGAGAAGCGGGTCTAGCGAAATTCAGCTTTTGGTCCAAACTTCTTTTTTGTTTTCTCTTCCTATATATAAAAACGGCAGAATAGCCTAAATGACACTTATACTTGTGTCATTTATCATCTCGGTATTTGTATTCTATAGTTTGTCAGGTGAACACTTGTACTTATTCAAGCTCTACGTATTAAACCCTTATGACCGTTAATCGAGACTATAAAACTGACTTGGCTTCAGTACATGACTCACACGCCTTTAGGGGCGCGAGGCCTATTAGAAAACCGTAACAGTAACATTTTCCATTATTTAATGGTTTCTTCTTCATTTTTCATTGTTGAACCTAGTTGGTATTCTCTTGGGTATTTAACAAAATCATCTCTCTTCTTTCCCTTAATGTTTTCAGACTTTTCGCCCTTCTCGCTGATGAAATTGCGCCTTTATAGGACTCCATACACAAAAAAAACAAACAAAAATCTAATTTTTTATCTGATAAAGTATCCAAGATTAACCCTATATCTTTCCCAAAAATTCCTATAATATTATGATATAACTTGGTGGACAATAACCCAGAATAAAATCCAACATACTTCACAAAAATAAAAATCAGAAGATTAATTTAGGGTTTTATCCCAAAAAAAAAAAACTAAAACAATGACAATACTTACCACATAACAACGGAAGAAAGGCACGAAACAATGACCAGAAATTCAATGAAAAAAAACGAATGAGAGATATAGCACGGAGAAGATGATGAAGGAGAACAAACAGTGAAAGTGAAACAATTTGTGTAAAATAAGGGAAATACGGTTTGGAGGGGTGGGGCGAATTTAATATTTAATATATTATTTCGTATGTGGCATTAAATAATGACGTGGAATCCTACATGCCAAAAATTGTGTTACACGCACGTTGACCTCTTCGAAAAAGGGTTTAATATATAGAGTTTGAATAGATACTAGTGTTTACCTGATAAACTATAGAATACAAGGATCCGGATGATAAATCGGGACAAGTACAAGATTCTATTAGGATATTCTGCCTATAAAAAAACCATCATACAATGTTAGCGAATATCAAGTAAAATATATACTTTACCCATCAATTTTGTACTCAAATTTCTCTTACACACTTATTAAACACGGAAATAGTATTGCATACTAAAACCTTTAAAAGTATGTAAATTACATACCACTTTGATGTTTGACCAAATTTGTTTAAAGATTGCTATTACACTCGCCAATCAGCATCTGACACGTGTCATAAATCAGAAAAAAATTGAAAAAAAAAAAACCTCTAGCCAAAGAAAAAATACTGAAGAAAAAACCTCACCCCTCCTCATTGTCACACCTCCTTTTTTTACTACTCCCTACAAAGGATGTAGATGGAAGTTTTTTCCAATTAAAGTGACAATCAAAATAGGATTTATTTATTTAAAAATTCAAAGTCGCCAGTTGAGATAATTAATGGTGTCCCAAGTCACCGGTTTAAAATTCTGAATTAAGGAAGGTTTGACTCTGTAATATAGTCTACGAGCCAGAAATCCAGGTAAGGAATTCTGTTAACTTAGGAGAAGGTGTTAGGCATTCCCGAGTTTCGTGGTTATAGCACCGTTGCTCAACTGTTATAATTAGCTTAATCATTTGATTTTTTACAATTATGAACTTATGTGCAAATTTTAACTTATGACCGTCTTTATTCAATTTTAAGAAGATTGTAACGTTGTTAAAACGCATCTGGGACCACATCACATAAATATACCCACGGTCTTCGACATATTTTAACATTGAGATTTGGATTTGGGTCACATCAATACGTACACGAATTTAAGGAAGGTAAATTATTTAAATAATGCGCCTAAAGCAACTACGCGTTTTTAATTTTGCGAGGACCATGACATTTTGCTAAATAACATGCCTCGAATTCTAAGGTTAATTTGAAACTAATTAAAACGGAACATGTTCAAAAATATTGATAAGAGGACAGAACACTAGAATACTCCAAATTCCACGAAAATTTTATAGAAGAAACAAAATACTTATCACAAAATCTGAATTCAACGTTTCAAAAAAAAGGAATCCAATGAGTACTTGAAGGATATACTGTTATACTTCCTTTTGTGACTAAAAATTAGCTAAATAAATAGAGAATTACGCCTTCAAAACTATCCCATATATTTGTGAACATAATAGACTATTTGACATATCTAAGAATCAAAGAGGTGCTATTCATATAGAGGGAAGATATCAAATACGTGATCCCAAGATAATCAACTTATAACCATTAAAATAAAATGTCAAATTTTAGTTTAGATAAAGAGGCATCTTGTCCTCAGCCTGGTGAACGCTAGGAGAGAAATCGTACTAAAATAATTGCAGCTAAGCAAGTCTAAGAATTTGGATCACAATTTTAATAACACGAAAATTATCACAACGAAATAATATCAAGGAGTAATCCATCACAATACACAAAATAACAGTGCAAACCATAGAAAGGGAGAAGAAGAATGAACCTTTTGAAACTGAAATTTGAACTTTAAATGTTTGCAAATCAACAAACGGACCAAATACCAGTGACCATGGCCGAAAACAGCGACGGCGAATTCGACCTCGTCTATCTTTATGGTGATTTAAGATCTGATTAATTGGTTCATGGACTGAACTACAGCTGAGTTCGAAGCTATTTTGGAGCTAAATTTCAGCAAGGTTGGCGGTGGTGTTTTGAAGTGGATTTTGCTGCATTTTTCGGCTGATTTTAGTTTAGTTTGGGGCTGATTTATTTGGCCATGTTTTCAGCTATGTTTTTGAGCTGGGGGAGGTTCCGTTTTGCGGTTATTTCCAACTCATTTTTGCTAGGTATTTTGGGGTGAGAAACAAAGGTTCCATGGCTAGACAACTTTTCTTTTGCTCGTGTTCCTTCCCAGATCTTATTTCTTGTGTATGTGTGTTTTTGCAGCGGGATTCTTTAGGGTGGAGGCATGTATTAGCTTAGGTCTCGTTCTTCTTCTGGTGAAGAAGAAGATGTGAAAGATGTTATGAGTGGGTATCTCCGAAGAAAACAAGAGTCGAAGAGGGGGAGGGGGGTCCTTCAGGTCCTCAGTTGCGCAGCTGATTTTCAGACTTACCCACCCCCTCCCCCCCCCCCCCTTGTATTTTTAGATCCCTTTTATTGTTGAGTCTAGGTTTAGGTTTATATTCTGTGTATTTTGCCCATTAGTCCCTAGGTCTTTTGTGTTAAGTACATAGTGTCCTTTTTATTTGTTTTTGTTCCAAAGAAAAGTCTAGAAGGGTCCCTAGACTACACAATGTCTCCTTTTTTTTCAATACGATGGAAATACTAAACAATGTCAAAGCTAATCCTAATTAATTAAATTAAACGTAAAATTGTTTTAGTGTTTTCGAGATTATATAGACAAAAATAAAGTATTATTTTTTTGTATCTTTTAAAAATTTATGAAAAGTACACAAAATAAGATATATATTTTTTATTTTTTATTATTTTTCTTAATATTATTTTTGTAATTTTTATTTTTATGACAAAAATAAAATAAAAGAAGTCAAAAATAGTTGAAATTGCTATATTAGCCTAGATTAAATATTTACATGCTAAAATATGAAAAATCTTGGGGTGGGTCAAAAATTACATGTCTACAGCTGCCACTTTTTAACTGGAAAGACGAAGTATTTTGAGACAAAAAACGACTAGACAGATTTTGACCCGACCCTTATTTGGGAGAGACTAAAACTGAGAAAGGAGGAGTGTGACCGAACCCTGGTATCTTAGCTGCCTACATATTCTTGGCTATAAAGGAATCAGATCACGTGTAGTTCAAAATTGAATGAGGTGATGGAGTATCGAGGTTCAGAGCCGAGCGAGGTGCCTTTCGAGGTTCCGATCCGCAGTCTTGTTATTACATAAACAAAAATTAAAAAGACTAACTAAGTCTATCATCTACGAGTTACAAAATTCCTATCTATGATTCGACTGAAGCTTAATCTTGAGTCTTGTTTGGTTCTTCATGCGGACACTGATCTGAATCTTGATGTTTGTTAGCTGCAGGTGTTGGTTCAATCTTCTTCATACTTTTCAAACCAAGACGGGACATGCAGAGCTTGTGACCTCAGCCCTGTCTTGAAAAGCTCAAATCTTTCATTAACTTCTGCATTTGGATTCACTTCTTGTCTTTCTTTTTGTTGTTTATAATTCTTTTTATTCTGGATTGTGACTAACTTTTGTTGATCATATCGGACTGCTAACTCGCATTCTTGATGCGAGCTTCTTTTATTGTCGACCTGAACTGCATTTTGAATTGAATTCCCTTGTTACTTGACACTGTTTTCCCTTGAATCTTGAACCATTTTCCATTGAAACTTGAACTATTTTTCTTCGAAACTGCTTTCCCTTGAAACTTGAGTTGTCTTCCCTTGTTCTCCAGGTGGATGCCTGATTTCAACAAAACATACAAAACAAAAGAAATTTTCTACCCCAGTTTGATATTGGAAACATCGGTGAGTGCTAACAAAACTAGAAATCACTTGCGTTGCTGATGAAGGATGCAATAATGAGAGTAAAATTAATGACTCGACTAGGATGTGCGTCTCCTAAACGTGATTGAGCTTGCGGAAAACTATAAATTAAGCTTGGCTAAAGTAAAAACTAACCTTATTCTCCAGGCAGGACCCCTGATTTCAAGAAATCTAAAATTTATCACTCTCTCTTTTTAAAAAAAAAATCCATACTTCCCCCTCTTTTTCAACTACTTCCCTTTCTTATTTTTTAATTATTATCCTAGGAGAAAATTCGTCAGATTAGGTGTTCTATGTTAGGAGAAAGATTCATCAGACTAAGACATTTATCCTAGGAGAAAATTCATCAGACCATGTCCCTTTTTTCTTTTCTTGGGTATCTTAGGAGAAAGATTCATCCGACTAAGATTTCTGTCTTAGGAGAAAGTTCATCAAACTAGGTTTTCTATCTTAGGAGAAAGATTCATCATATTAAGATGTTTATCCTAGGAGAAAATTCATCAGACTAGGTTTTCTATCTTAGGAGAAAGATTCATCAGACTAAGATGTTTATCCTAGGAGAAAATTCATCAAACTAAGACATTTATCCTTCAAGAAAATTCATCAGACTAGGTCCTTTTTTTCTTTTCTTTTTTGTTTTTGGTGTCTCATGAGAAAGATTCATCCGACTAAGACTTTTATCCTAGGAAAAAATTCATCAAACTAGGTTTTCTATCTTAGGAGAAAAATTCATCTGACTAAGATTTTGATCCTAGAAGAAAATTCGTTTGACTGGATCTTCTTTTTTTGGTATCTTAGGAAAAATATTCATCCGACTAAGACTTTTATCCTAGGAGAAAATTCATCAGACTAGATCTTCTATCTTATGAGAAAAATTTATCAGACTAAGATTTTGATCCTAGGAGAAAATTCATCAGACTAGGTTTCTTATCTGAGGAGAAAGATTATCAGACTAAGATTTTGATCCTAGGAGAAGATTCATCAGACTAGGAATTCTATTGGGAGGAAAATCCATCAGACTAGGACTTCTTATCCTAGGAGGAAAAAAATGTGAAGATCAATGGCAAGATTTTACGTACAATAGCGAAACAAATAAAGGTGAAGATTTGAGAAATTTCCCTTTGTCGGCTCTTCTCTTCTTTTCTTTTTCTTTCTTTTCTTTTTTTGTTTTTTTTGTTTGTCTTTTTCTCTCTTTTTTTGAACCACTTTCCTTGTACAGCTTTGTTCCTGTTGCAAACAAAGAAAAATTTGTCAGTTTTGAAAATGGTGGTCGGTTTGTGGCCTTGAATCTTGGGCATCTTGACTTCTGCTTCAATCAACTTGAGTCAGTCTCAAGAGAACTTTGCTCTGCATAAACCTTAGTTGTTTCACACCCAGTATCGTTTGTATTTGTGGTTCAATCAGCCTTGTCCCGATTGGAAATCTTTTCTTAGGTGACCCTTCTTGATATCTTGAATGACTTTTCGTTTTTAAGCAATTTGTCTGTCAGAGAGAATCACGAGTTATCTTTGATTGCGCCAAGCAGGCTGACAAGAGTCTTTTGGTGGGAGTCCTTTCATGAATCTTCAAGACATGCTGATAGTAACAGCTGAGTGTGCTGGCCAAATTTACTTTGCAACTGAAAAGCTGATAGCAGATTTTGAAATCTTTTCTTGCTTGTTTTAATAAGAATTGATTCAGAGTGAAGGACACAATGATGCAAAGAAATAAATATTAACAAGGAATGCCTCTGTCAGAAGGACAGAAAGAAGAGTTCTTTTTTCTTTTTTTCTTTTTTGTTCTTTCAATAACCAGCTTTAATAATCATGACATGTATTTTAGACTTAACGCCCGATCTACCGAACTAATTTGATCCTCCCTTTTACCATTCTTATGACCTTTGAAGTCGGGCTTGTTTATGCCAATTCTTTGCATTAGCTTCACGACTCACTTTCGGCTAGTGGTGCCTCGAGGAGTTTTCACCAACAAGTCTCTCTCATTTATTTATCTCTTCTTACTTTCAGCATACACTGCCCGTGAGGGTTTTCACTAGTAAGACTCTCATTTTCTTCTTCATTTTCCTTTTTTATTTTGCTTTCTTGTGCGAGCAACTTGACAGTATTTTATGTCGCGTGACAATTGTTGCTCATTGCATGCTTCTCTTAGCAGTCTTGAAGGCATATCGGGAGATCTTTATTTGGAAGGTTTTTGGATAGGGTTGGCATGAAGGCTCAAAGTTGACTTAAAATGAAGGGTTGTGGACTTACAACTCTTGGAATCGACTCTTTCAAAAGTGAAATAAAATTTTTGCCCCAATTTCAACTATTGGGGATTTTTTTTTTTTTGGATTTTTCTTTTTTTGTTTTTGAATTCTTATTTGGTTGGACCGAACCGTGAGGCTGCCTACATATCCTTTTTTTAAGAAATCTGGTCTAACATAGTTCAAACTTCTGACTTAGACTATTTTCATCTTTCATTCTTTTTTTTTTTCTTTCCTTTTCTTCTTTTTCCTTTTTTTCTTTTTTTTTCTTTTCTTTTTCTTTTTTTTCTTGTTTTCCCCAGCTTCTCTTTTGAGGGCATGGACCTTTGACGATTCTTTTCTTCTTCTTTTTCACTTAGAATTTTCTAGTTGCCTCAGTTTATACTCTTGGGACATGAATTTTCTTTCTTTTTATTTTTTTTTTCATTTCGTTTTTTTTTTTGACTCTTGACTCTAAAATTGATTCCAAGAGAGGGTGATCAAAGAAAATAAAACAGGCTCAAAAGAGGTGGCGAAGGATATAAAGTGTTTGGGTAATAGAAAAAGGGCCTCTCAACCTCGAGAATGCTAATTATAGCATCTTTCCGCAATCACATCATTGATGAACATGCATGTCTTCTTGGGTCAGTTTCAGCGTAAAGCTGTATGAGCAATACTTTCCGCTGCGAATGACCCGTGTCAATTTGGGTGACTTTTCTTGTATTTTGTCTTGATGTAGAAGATGCATTTTGCCACCGATTGATCCATTTCAAGTTTTCTAGAATACACCTTCTATTGAAAACACTTTCTATTTCCTAGTGCTAAACATATTTCAGCCCATCCAATTATTCTTAAGCCTGATCTTCTCAAATGATTCAAAAGGTAGAGATCCTTAACTTCCACGAGCATGACTACATTGGTTCCATGTAAACTTAGCTCATGCTTATTTATCAAATGTTTCACGTGTCTATTCTTCTTCAAAAGTGTCTCTTTCTCACTTATGCAATTCAAAACTTTTTTTTAATCAGTTTTCTAAGATCTGGCCAAAAATTCTGCATGCATGTTATGTCACTAAAACTAACGTGAAAAAAATTATGTACAAAATGGACACAAAATAACTGGCTTTATTTTTATTGAATGAAGGATAGCAGGGTCTGATAATACAAAAGAAGAAGAAAAGATGACAAAAATAAACTACCATGGTTAAAGGAGGCTGACTTTTCAGTTACTACGCGACATCTTAGCCACACATTCGCACATCACCATTACTACGACATTTGACCGTTTTGATTGCTTTTGATTCAACACTCAAATTTTGAAAATCATCTCGAGCAGTTCATGTTTTATTGCTCAAATCTGGTAAAGTCAACCCCACATTTGCGTCCACTTCTAATTTTTCGCCGCCAACTTGCCTAGTTGCCCTTTCGTGACTTTGGATCAACAACAATGGTGCTTACTCCATTGGTTGAGAAGATGCCTTTATTTCCGAGATATCTTGAATTTTTTTTCTTTTGCTCGCCATTGCAAACCAACAAACGACAACCTTTGACTAGCTTTTATTTAAAGCAACAAGCATATTAGAATAAACACTCTCTTTCTTTTTTCCCATTTTTTGTTTCTTTCCTTTCTCGTTTTTTTGGTTTTTTCTTTTTTTTCTTTTCCCCTTTTTTTCAACTTCGATCGAACCTGATGTAGGTTGCTTGCATATCATGACTTTGCATGAATCAGATCTTGCATAGTTCGGAAAGATTCGGAATAAAAGAAATAAACTAAATCTTTTTTTTTTGGATTTTTGAATGTTTTAATTTCCTAAAGAAAGACTTATAAAGAAGAAAGAAAATATTTTGGGAATTTGATTTTTCTTCAGCATTTTTGTAAAGAAAGACTTCAAAAGAAGAAATATTTTTTCCTTTTGTTTTTGAATTTTGACTTTTTATTGTTTTAGTTTTTGAATTTCGAAAGAAAAACTTATAAAGAAGAAAGAAAAATATTTTTGCAATTATGGATTTTTATTCTGAAGTTAGGAAAGAAGTACTTCTAAAGAAAAGAATGTATTTTTAAATCTTGAATTTTTTTTTTAATTTTCGAAAGAAGAATGAAAATATTTTTGTATTTTTTATAAAAAGAAATTAGAAGAAAATACTTTTTTTATTTTTAGAAATTGGAGTCTCAAAGAAAAACTTTTCTAAAGAATGAAGTAAAAGAATTTTTTTTGAATTTTTGAAAATTGGGGGCCGGAACCGATGAGGTTTGCCTACGTATCTCACATCCAGCGAGAAGCAGACCGCGTAGTTCTGCCCAAATTTGACACAACGGGAAAATATGACTTATTTAGAAATGACTTTTCTTTTTTTTTTTTACAGTTTCGGCAGAATTACAAAATTTTGTAAATATCTACCTCTCCTTTTTTTCTTTGTTTTTTATTTTCTTCCCAACTCTAGAAGTCGGTCAATATGCAAGCCGAATAGATAGATATGCATGTAAGATGCATGAGAATGGTTTTTAATCTGGGTACACTTGTCCTAGACGGACCCAACCCCTGTGTTGAGTCCCCTAAGTCAAATGCACATGATGTAAACAAACGTTCCTACTAGGGATTCGACATGAGGCTGAGTTATTCTAAGTTCAAAACCTGGGTATGTGTTCTAGACTGTGTACTGGAGCAGACAACTCGAGCCGGGGAGGGGGCTACGTACTGGAAATCAAAAGGTCATCCGGCTTAGTAACTTGTCCGAGCCACTTTCTTATTTCAAGGTATGACACTAACAGAATAGGGAGTCTCGACCAGCGAGCACATCCCCAAAGATGAGAAGAGAAGGGTTTCCTAGCAGTTTTATATATAGTTCAAATAGTATCAAAGCGGTAAAAAGCAGCATTTAACACATTAGGCTCAAACATGCAATAAAACCAGATAATAAACAAATTCAATTATAACAATTATTCTAAGCTCGAATTTTGAACCCTGAACCAGAAATTCTAGGTTCTGATCCACAGCAGAGTCACAGAGCTATCACACCTTCTTTTTTACTACACCCTACGAAGGGCGTAGATGGGAGTTTTTTTCCAATTAAAGTGACAATCGAAACGAGCTTTATTTATTTAAAAATTCAGTGTCAGCCACTTGGGATAACAAATGGTGTCCTAAGTCACCGGTTTAAAATCCCGAATCGAGGAAGGTTTGACTCTGTAATACAGTATGTGAGCCAGGAATTTAGGTAAGGAATTTTGTTAACACAGAAGAAGGTGTTAGGCATTTCCGAGTTCCGTGGTTCTAGCATGATCGCTTAACTGTTATAATTGGCTTAATTATCTGATTTTTACAATTATGAACCTATATGCAAATTTTAACTTATGACCGCCTTTATTCAATTTTAAGAAGAATGCAACGTTCTTAAAACGCGTCTTGGACCACATCATATAAATACACCCACGGTCTTTGATATATTTTAACATTGAGATTTAGATTTTGGTCATATAAATACGCACCCAAATTTAGGAAGGTAAGTTATTTAAATAACGCGCATAAAGCAATTACGCATTTTTATTTTTGCGAGGACCATGACATTTTGCTAAATAGCACGCCTCGAATTCTAAGGTTAATTTGTAACTAAATGGAACATGTTCAAAAATATTGATAAGAGGACAGAACACTAGAATACTCCAAATTCCGCGCAAAGTTTATAGAAGAAACAAAATACTTATCACAAAATTTGCATTCAAAGTTTCAAGAAAAGGATTCCAATGAGTACTTGAAGGAAATATTGTTATACTCCCTTTTGTGACTAAAAATTAGCTAAATAAATAGAGAATTACGCCTTCAAAATCATCCTATGTATTTGTGAACATAAAAGATTATATTTGACAAATCTAAGAATCAAAGAGGTGCTATTCATATAGAGGGAAGATATCAAATACGTGATCCCAAGATAATCAAATTATAACCATTAAAATAAAATGTCAAATTTTAGATTAAATGAAGAGGCATCGTGTCCTCAGCCTAGTGAACGGTAGTAGAGAAATAGTACTAAAATAATTGCAGCTAAGCAAGTCTAAGAATTTTGATTATAAATTTAATAACACAAAAATTATCATAAAAGAAATAATATCAAGGAGTAATCCATCGCAATACACAAAATAATAGTGCAAACCATAGAAGGGGAAGAAGAATGAACCTTTTGAAACTGAAATCTGAACTTCAAAGGTTTGCAAATCAACAAACAGACCAAATACCAGTGACCATGGCCGGAAAACAGCGACGGCGAAATCGACCTTGTCTATCTTTGTGGTGATTTAAGATCTGATTAATTGGTTCATGGACTGAACTACAGCTGAATTTGAAGCTATTTTGGAGCTAAATTTCAGCAAGGTTGAAGGGATATTTTGATACGTTTTTAGCGGCTATTTAGCAGATTGGCTGTGGTGTTTTGAAGTGGATTTTGCTGCGTTTTTCGGCTGATTTTAGTTTAGTTTGGGGCTGATTTATTTGGCCACGTTTTCAGCTTTCAAGCTGAGGGAGGTACGTTTTGCGGTTATTTCTAACTCATTTTTGCTGGGTATTTGGGGTGAGAAACAGAGGTTCCATGGCTAGACAGCTTTTCTTTTGCTCTTGTTCGTTCCCAAATCTTATTTTTTGTATATGTGTGCTTTTACAGCGGGATTCTTTGGGGTGGAGGCGTGTATTAGCTTAGGTCCCATTCTTCTTATGGTGAAGAAGTAGATGTGAATGATGTTATAAGTGGGCATTTCCGAAGAAGAAAAGAGTCCAAGAGGGGGCATCCTTCAGGTCCTCAGTTGCGCAGCTGATTTTCAGACTTACCCCCCTTTGTATTTTTAGGTCCCTTTTATTGTACAACCTAGGTCTAGGTTTATATTTTGTTTATTTTGCTTATTAATCCTTAGGGTCTTTTGTGTTAAGTCCTTAGGATTTTTTTATTTGTTTTTGTTTCAAAAAAGAACACAAAGCCTTTTCTTTTAATACGATAGAAATATTGTACAATGCCAATGTTAATTCTAACTAATTAAATTAAACGTCAAACTATTTTTATGGTTTTGAGATTATATAAAGATAAAAATAAAATATTGTTATGAAATAATATAAGAACAAGAACAATAATACAAGAACAAGAACAATAGAGAGAAAAGTAGAGAGAGGAGTATTCTTATTGATACTTTGGGATGGTTTACAATGGGAGAGGACCCCTTTATTTATTGGCATAGAAAAGACTTAGCCTCAAAGTAAAACTCTAGAATCTCTCTAAATATAGACATTCACCTTAAATAGAGTTCTATTTATAACACTCCCCCTTGAATGTCTATTCAATAATGTGCCTCGTTAAAACCTTAACTAAAACAAAACCTAATGGGAAAAAAATTATAGAAAAGGAAAAAGAGTACACATGTTTGAATATGCGCCTATTGGTTGCCTCGTTAAAAACCTTGCAAGGAAAACCCAGTGGGACAAAACCTTGTAAGGGAAAAAGAGTACAACGCGCATTAACTCCCCCTGGAAAGAACATCAATTCACATCCTTGAGCGTTTGCATTCCAATCTTGTGCACCATCTTCAAGACGATCTTTTGTAGAGATTTGATAAATAAATCAGCCATATTGATTTGAATAAATATTCTGCACCTTGAAATTATCTCTTGATAGATATGAACATCTTCATATGATATCGTGGAATGACTCTTCAATATCTCCATAGATGTATTCTCGATGCCATCATGCTTTGACTTTACACTTTCAAGTATTTGAACTACATGTCCAAAACTACATGTCTTTCATATGGAATCAATTCTTCTTGAATTGTATCTCTTCCATTTGGCCAATATTTTGTTTGTATTCGACAAACACAAGATCCTCATCGATATTTGGCGCTATTATAGATGTCGTCGACAATCATTTTATATCGGTTTCAGTCAATTTTCATAAAGACATAACATGGAGATCTCTTCATTCATACATTCAGGTACCTGAATCTCTCATGAGATTTTATGAAGTGTTATGTCATGTGATCTTCTGGATCACTTGCCTCCTTATTATGATCACTTTGATCATTTGCTCATCTTCTTTATTAAGAAGTTCCTTTTGACACCGATTTGTCTATACGCTTCAAGCGTATCCAAGACTTTGTCCTTCTAGGACTTAATATGAGCATTTGTAGTGAGAATATAGTTACATTCTTTGAGTCAGCAAATGCGTATAGCATGCTTTGTAATATGTTGCAATTGAATTATCCTTTTATGAACTTCAGGTTCATATTATGATATTCGAGGATCTATATATACAAATGATAATTCATCGCATGTAACATTTTCTCAAGTGTTTATCATGTCTCCCCCTCATGTTAGAAAAGCTAACTTGTTTCCTCAACTTTGAGAGTCCATCTTTGTGCATTATGGTGTTAATGAAAATATACACCACACATCAATAATAAGATGGAGTTATTTGGTTCCTGACCCTGAACCACTTGTGAGGGGAGAATATACTCTCGTATACAACGTATATCAAACTGATATATATAACTTTGTTCTCATAAGAAACAGTTTAGCTATTAAGTGGAGGCACTCAATAATTATCTTACTAAACCAACTTTGATATAAACCAACTTATCAAGATGAACTATCTTGAGTAGAAAATCTGGAAATTATGCTCGAAGTTAGATTACTGAGCAATTTACCTTGCAAGCACCGGCCAGGCTGCGGGTTAATAACAATTGCGCATGTAACCATATCATAGATGCATCATATGTGGTATACATGGCAGGTGAATGGGCCCATATTCACCTTTGGTATTTCCAGAATTTATGGGCTTCAACCCGAACTCTTTAGTTGGTCAGTTCATTAATGAGAACAAGTAATACAAGAGAATTCGTAAAGAACTTTCTAGTTCTTTAATATTCACCCATGTGAATTTGCACATCATACTTAAAATGAGATGGCTACCCGAATGCCAACTGAATAAATTATCAATATTGAAAAGTTCATGTATACACCATGACATGTGCAATTCTCAATAAACTTCAGGTTTATTGTGGTATGGGTTTTTATACCAATAAATATCCACTTTATTGTGGCATTCTTTTGTTTGTGTAGTACAAACTGAAGAATAAAGCGGGTAGCTTTTTATATACAAATTATCCTGCTACAAGTTGTAGTAATAGAAGATATCAAATCTTTCCTTTATTTATAGTCTCAATATAATCAATCGCTTTCACATATACTTTGGAAACTGAATAAGTTTCTTTGAGACTTACTACCACACAATACCTTATTGGTAATCAATTGCGTTTCTCCAACATAGTAATAATTGGCTCTTCTAGAGCTCTCAATTAATTTTGTACTACCACAGATTCATCAACATCCATGTGGTGAATATCTCTTTTAAAGAGAAAGTTGTACCATTATGGTCATGGTCAAAATTATATGCAAGATATGTTTCTTGCATTATCGTTGTCCTTTAATAGTCATATTTCCAAAATATTTTGGCGTACAATAGGTACGTGACCAACGATCATTCATGCCATAACAATGACATTATTTTCATATATCATCTCAAACCTCCTTCTAGGGGTGAGTGTGGTATATTCAATACCAATGCGTCTGGCATTCGATTTGCTATTCTTTGCAAATGGATAATATTTTGCACCTCTTTTTCACAAATAGAGGTATGTGGATCAAGATGAGATAATGATGCATTTTTTCACAAAATTTCCCGTTTGGTTTCACCAACTTCTCCCCCTAATTTTGGGAAAAGTGTCTCATCGAATTGACAGTATCGTGCAGTGAACAAATCCCCTGTCAATGTTTCGAGGTAGCGAATAATGGAGGACGATTCAAACTCAACATATATTCCTAACCTTCTTTGCAAAACCCATTTTGGTGCAATATGGCAGTGCTACAGGCACATATATTGCACATCCACAAATTCTTAAGTGGGATATATTAGGTTCATGACCCAAAACTAATTGCAACGGAAAATATTTGTGATAATTCGTCAGTCAGAAACAAACTAGCATTGCTGCATGCAAAATGGCGTGACCCCAAACCGAAGTGGGCAGCCTCGTTTTCATGAGTAAATGAGGTATTCAAGATTATACTCATGTATTGTCTCAATCTGATATCCATTTTGAATGATATCTTTAAAACTCAACAAGTTTCACTTAGACTTGGAGGAGAACATTGCATTCTCTATGATAAACATTGTTCCTCTAGGCAGAGTTATAGTTGCTCTTCCGGAGCCTTCAATCAATTTTACTACTACCAGAGATTGTAGTAACATCTGCCTTACACATACTTAGTTGAGAGAAATATTTCTTTTCTTTGAGTATCATATGTGTAGTACATGAATCAACTAAACAAATATTTGATCCAAGTTTGCTTTCCCATGGTTTGACATACAAAAGAAAATACATGAACATGAGAATAAACAAATTCAATCCGTTTGTCTCAATGTAATCGATTGTTAAACATACATAATCGATTATTTGCTAATTTGAAAAACTTCAGATCACACTGTCTTAATATAATCGATTGTTTAAACATACATAATCGATTATGTCTTAATATAATCGATTGTTAAACATACATAATCGATTATTTGCTATTTTGAAAAACTTCAGATCACACTGTCTTAATATAATCGATTGTTTAAACATACATAATCGATTATGTCTTAATATAATCGATTGTTAAACATACATAATCGATTATTTGCTATTTTGAAAAACTTCAGATCACACTGTCTTAATATGATCGATTGTTTAAACATACATAATCGATTATGTCTTAATATAATCGATTGTTAAACATACATAATCGATTATTTGCTATTTTGAAAAACTTCAGATCATACTGTCTTAATATAATCGATTGTTAAACATACATAATCGATTATTTGCTATTTTGAAAAATTTCAGAGAACACTGTCTTAATATAATCGATTGTTAACAAGTATATAATCGATTGTTTTGCAGTTTTAATGCGAAATATTAGATAATCGACTAACTGTTAGGTTAGTCGATTAACTCTACTGAAAAATAAAAATATCTTTGAAATTTAAGCATATTGAAACATTCTAAAGAACTAATACTAACATTATATCATAAACTGAATAAAATCTAACAATTCCATCTTCCTTCATCACAGATCCATCACCGATCAAGTGGTCTATTTTCCCCTCAGGGTGCTCAAAGAAGTCTGCCACATCCAAGTGGGTGATGTCAAAATTGTCGTCAGAGACAGAATTGGTTTCAGGGCATTTACCTTTTAGAGAAGCTTGATAAAGCTCAACCAAATGTCTTGGTACACGGCAAATTTTCGCCCAGTGCCCTTTTCCACCGCAACGATAATATATAGTTTCTGAACTATTTGTTTTTGGATTCTTATCATATCGTGCTTGTGGCAGAGTGACCAACTTCAAGTTGTCATATCTCTCCTTTAAGCCATTTCACAAGATAGGTGGATCTTTGACTGTGATATATTCAATTTTCAAACCTTCATCAACGTGATGGCGCAAGAAAATCAAGGCCTTAGCACAGTTTCAAACCTTCATCAAGGTGATGGCACAAGAAAATCAAGGCCTTAGCACAGTCTTGGGTGGATGCATTATTTCTGTCTTTAATGGCATCTCCAAGACCCATTGCATCCAAATGGATTTCAGCATCCAACACCCATGTCATATAGTTCTTGCCCGAAATTTCAAGGGCAACGAACTTTCTTTTCATAATGTCAGACATAAGACACAATTACATCAAGAGCGTGTTCATACTTACAGGCTTTATTACAATTATCACATTCACTTCAGGGAATGGATCATAATGATGACGATTATAATTCCGTCTATTGCCACGTCCACATCCATTGATACCTTCACGGTAATAATTTCGTCTTCTTTCAGACTTATCACATACTGCTACCACATTCTCTAAAGGGAATGGAGCAAATTCAATTGGACGGATTTTTAATTCTTTGCCCACAATCATACATGAATTTGATCATGGCAAGGCATAGAAATTTTACCACTTCATGTGAGTGTAATTTCTTACAAACTCCATTAGAGTTATAATCAAACTTTGTTGTCTATGTTTGTATATGAAATCAAATCGTAGAATTTCAAGAATTTGAAAGGGAAAAGTAAATTACTTACCTTTAAGGTATACCAATAAATGTTGTGATATCAAATATACCTCTTCTATTTCCGTATAGAAAATTTTGGAAGCATTTAAGCCGACGCGATTCCACCGCGAAGCCGCCGTTTCCGGTTTCAAGTAATTGAAGAAAGAAACAGTACTGTGATTTAACCGTGCATAATCTCTTGCTGGCCACTTCATACACATAATACAATTAGCACAATGCTACAGTAGGATCAGACTTGTATTTACAAATAACAACACATAATTATATATTTTAATCGAACATAAAATCGATACTTATCTCTTGAAGCGTGACCCGGATAATGCCCGGAATTAGCGAAATTCGTGTGGGCGAATTTCTCCTTAATCTTCTCAAAGTGCTTCTTGAGACGGTAGAGTCTCGTGCTGATAACTTGTTATGAAATAATATAAGAACAAGAACAATAATACAAGAACAAGAACAATAGAGAGAAAAGTAGAGAGAGGAGTATTCTTATTGATACTTTGGGATGGTTTACAATGGGAGAGGACCCCTTTATTTATAGGCATAGAAAAGACTTAGCCTCAAAGTAAAACTCTAGAATCTCTCTAAATATAGACATTCACCTTAAATAGAGTTCTATTTATAACAAATACTATTTTTTAGATATTTTTTTAAAATTTATGAAAAATACATAAACTAATATATATATATATATATATATATATATATATTTTATTATTTTATTTTTTTATAATTTTTATTTTTGTGACGAAAATGAAGTAAAGAAGTCAAAAATAGTTGAAATAGCTATATTAGGCCTATATTAAATATTTACGTGCTAAAATATAAAAAATCTTTGGAATGGTCAAAAATCACATGTCTACATTCATCTCCCCAGCCTCATCATCTTCTCCACCACCACCATACAACTACCAACCCTTCCACTACAAGCACCTTCTTTCCTAACTATATATTCAATCTTTGCCCGATTTTTAACAAGTTTTAACAATATCCATCATAAATTCTTATACAAATCTCAAATTCAATCTCAAATCCAAAGTTTCAAACTTGTTAATGGTATTTTTTAAATTTTATCAAAATTAATCACCTAAGTAAATTTTTATTCAATAATAATCACGAGTTCAAACTAATTTTCTAGGTTATGGAACACCAAAATCAACAAGACCTGATCAAAATTTCAAGCTTTTTCAAAAGGTTAATAATGATTATTTTTACAAGACCCAATAGCTCATCTTTTCATCTTTTTTTTTTCTTTTTCTTCCTAGTCATGGGGTTAGAGAAACGAAATATGAGGGGTAGACAAAACTAGGATGGAGATTGATAAAGGAGACGAAATCGGGGTGTTGAAGTTGAGGAAGAAGACATGGGTTATATTTTTTTTCTTTAATTTGAAAAGAAAGTAGTTAAAAGAAAGGGAAAAAACTAATATCAAATGAATTTTATAATTTTTACGTGTCTCTTTTATGTGTAATATACGCATGTGATACATGACAAAAGAAATGTGTAATTGATATACTTTTAAAAATTTTGATATATAATGCTATCCTTGTGTTTAACAAATGTATAAAAGAAAATTAAATATAAGATTAATGGATGTATATATTTTGCCAAGAAAATCACTGGCCTACTTCAATTGTAATATCCAAATCACCAGCCTTTGTAAAAGCTCCATTTCCCTGTTACCTTATTAAACAAGGCTAATGAATACCATGAGAAAACTAACTCGATATTCTTAGAAATTCAATCGTTAATTCGACAAAGAAAAATATAGAAATTTTATCTCTTGTAACAAAAGTTAACATCTTATTTATTTTAAATAGATATTATTAAATAAATTATATTCTATAGATACATTAAAGATTTATAGCAAAATATTTAATTTTGGTTACCTCCTAGCCTTAAGCCATTAAATACGCTAATCAGTTATAATATTTCTTTCTCTCTCTATTTTTATACATACCATTCTCTTCTCCCATCCCATTAAAATTTTTTATTTTCTTCCTCTTCTCTGTCTAGCCAATGATTCTTTCCCTTTCATAAAACAAACGAATTCCTTACGAAATATTCGAAGACCAAGAGGAGTAAACGAAGTTGTTCAACTGAAGTTGTTTAAGCCAATATCTTTCTACGTTGATTTGGAAATACAGAAGTGTGGCAGGGCAAGGAAAACCCTACATTTGAACTTGAATTCGAATTGAAAGCCTTAAGACTAGGGCATAAATGAGTAGAAATAGCGATTTTCTCCATTTTGGAGTAAAATTTGAGAGGAAAAGAGGGGATCTACGGAATAAGGGACCTTTTTTTGGGTTCTTGATTTGGTTCTACTATCCTCCAGCTCGACGAGACGACATTAGGGTTATTCTTGAACAACGAGAGAGCTTGGGGCTGAGCAACTTGAATTTTTCGTTAATACATTTCAATGTATCTCCGTTTATTTCACTATATTCATTGTCTTTTTTCATTGTATTTCAATGTATCCCACTGTATTCTATGTATTTTATTGTATTCACTATCTCGTTATATATCACGAATGTATTCATAAGTTTTTTGAATTAATATAATTTATGTATTCAGATGTATTATATAATTTCTCTGAAGATTGCTATGTTTTTGGGGTATTTTTCGATTGAGAATCTTTTTCATAACTGAAAATATAAAATTTGTGTGTTATAATTGAGTTTGTTGAGTTATATTAGGAGTCTATTATGTTAATTGATTCACTTTGCGTTTTAAAAATAGCAATTCCTTAATTCACAACGTGAATATAGTCGAATATAATAATTTGTCCAGTTGTAATGCCACGACCCAAATTGAAGGGCCACGACGGGCACCCGGTACCTTAGACTACCAACGTAACATATCTTTCTTATCATACTATAATGGGTAAGTGAGCCAGAAAACCCATCATGAGATAACAAGAATAAAACATAAGGGAATGCTTAACATATGACGACCCAACATGATATGCAAACTTATACATGTGATATACGGGCCTACAAGGTCGACATGACCATTTGTAAACTCAAAACGTAGGCCAACAAGGCCATAAGTGTATCCATAGACCTGACATCTGTCTACAAGCCTCTAAGAATACATAAAATCATAATGGTCGGGACAGGGCCTCGCCATACCAATCAATACATATCCAGAGCATACTGATCAAATAGGCAACTCCGGGGCAAGTGGAGTGCACTAACACCTTTCATTGAGCTAATAGCCTACTTGTAGAAATGCCAACTTGTCTATCGGCACTTGCAGACATGAAACGAAGCATCCCTAAGCAAAAGGAACGTCAGTACGAATAAAGTACTGAGTATGTAAGGCAGAAAATCATCAACAAGAGCAGTAATGTAAAGAGAAATAGATGAGATATAACGTGTAACATCCGAGTGCCTCTGGTGGCTACTGATATGAAATGCATAATACATATATATACAATAAAATTTTAAAACATTTGCCTCTATGGGCATCATCATCATCATCATATCGTACCCGGCATCATAGAGGACTCAGTAAAAATGTACCCGCCCATCATAAGGCTCGGTAGAATCGTACCCGGCCACGTGGAGCTCGGTGAAACCCAACTGATCAGTGGTTGCACAGTAGGTGCCCTACCCGGCCGACTATAGGCCGGCTCGGTAGAGTACATATATATAATGCATTCTCGACTCATTGAATCACCTTCTAAACCTTTTGGAGTGTCTTAAGAACCTTATGGACATCTATACCCTCAATATGAACCTTAGTAAGATTCAAGGATCATACACATTTGCTTAGAATAATTTTATAAGGAAATAACAACATGGACAACCTTATTTGCTAGGAGTAGATCCATTATGAAGTAGCGTATTCATTTCTCTTTATATCAACAGAAAGAAGGAAATGCCTTAACATACCTTAAACATGTTAAGTCCTTAATTCCTTCCAAGTGACTCTTCAAACAAGTCAACTCGATCTATCATAGCATAAGGAAATTCAAAACTAGTGTTGAGCGAAGGCCAAATCTATTACTTAAGCTAGTAGATCATTTTACTTAAATTTGGGCAGCATCTCATTTGTAACAAGGGCCTCCATCAATACCATATACCAATAATAACAACCAGAGAAATCCATCAATGTGTAAATGTCAATAATAACAAGACACCACATAACAATAATAAGTCACAACTACGTCACGACGAGGCGGCAAGCTCCAATTTGAATACATATAACCCATCTACCCCTTATAGACTTCTTACATTAAGTTACAAGTATCATTAACATGATAATGAAGTCATTCATCAATGATTCCATCCTTATACCATATATTTATAATAAAGGAAACAACTCACAACTCTAACTACCTTCGATTAGTAACGTTATTCACTAGTTCATGTCTACTCCATCCATTTAACTCAATCAACATCAATATAACCTTAGGTACATGCAAGAACACAATATAACTACCTCCTAAAGTAACTTCAAGTTGAAATCCAAGCTATATTCATCATACAATAACCCTTAATGGCAATGCAACACCATAGAAGTGACTTAAGCTAATCCAAGTATTATCTTGTAGTTTATCATCCTAACAACTTAAACAACATACAAGCAAGCTTAAGAACAATTAGTAGGCTATTGTAATCACCATATACAGCAGCAACAACTTGGAATTTCATCCAAATACAGCCCACAATAATCCTCAATGACAACACAACATCAAAGAGGCGTTGTTCTTCACTAGGACTAGGTTTTGATGTTGAAATATAGTGTAATCCATTTGAAAGACATGAAACATTCCAGGTTGATATAAAAACCATGAGAGAGTATTTTACAGAATATAAAATACTTAATATAACCTCCCATACGAGCTGAAACCACCCAAAAATCAGCAACAACAAGAAGAACAAGAAACTTACTAGCGCCACAGGATTCCCGACACTTGATTTGTGTTGTTTGCCCTTTGTTTGGGTCTTGGATCATGAGAGAAATTTGAGAGAGTGTTTATAGGGTTCTAAGTTCTGAATATACTGAAAATAATTACTGAAAACGGGGTTTAGGCATCTTATATATATCCATATGTCTTAAATCGCCTATGTGGGCCACATAGAGAGCAGCTTGGTGCAGTATTGCAAAAATGGGAATATCTCTCTACTCCGATGTCGTATGGATGAATGGTTTAATGCGTTGGAAACTAGACTTTCAATTTGGTATATATATCATTCCTTGGTTCCAATTATATTGGGTGAAAAGTGCATCTACATGTGACCTAAAGTTTAGTAAATTTATGAATGTAACTTGTGATGACCTTTGCCAACTCTTGTTCCACAGCTTGCTTGCCTTCAAAATGTAGAAAATGAATATCATACGACTAAAATAACTCATAGAATAACCTCCTTATCATGTTAAGAACCCTAGTCTCACCCCAAAGTACATGTTATAACATTCCAAATTTGTCGACTTTCAACGGAACTTATTTTCTTATGTTCGTTTAGCATCTAAGCTTTCCAATCCTTTTGGTACTTGTTATTCATGATCTTAAAGACTTGTAACCTCCAAGATAACAAGATGAAACTTACATTATGTACTTTAAAAAATGATCTCATTTCTGAGCTTATATTAATTGGCTTACTACGTACTCTCACATACAAAAACATGGAATGTAACATGTAATCCCATGTTTCACCCATGAATACAATCGAATACACTCGAATACAACAACTGATTAGCTGGACTTCCCTTATTCCCGCATATTTTTGCTACTGTATTCAGAATACAATAGCTTAAATACATCAAATACATCTTATAACCACAAAAAAGATATCTACAATCCGTAATGTAGCAAATGGTATCTATAGACGGCTAATTACTATTAAAAGATGGTGATTTATAAAAATTTCTCAAAAATATAATACTAAATAAAAATATAATAAAGTATTATCTAGAATAGCTGAAATACAATAAAGCAAAAATCCAGTTTCCAACGGCTCAAACGATTAAAACTCAATTAATGAATAAATTTCACTTTTTAGCTTAAAAAGAATTATTGTCTCCCATTCATTTTTAATTGATATGCCAAATTATATTTCATAAAATTGAACTTAAGAATCCTATTCTGCATGAAGGGCCACCGTAGGCAGTAATTACACGTACAATATTTTCTCGCGCTTATTTAAAATGGTACGTATAATCCTTTCTACTAATAAAAGTAAGCTACACTGTCTAAAACATATCTAAACATGAATGTATAATATTTGGCATTTATAACATCCTAAGGAGTTATGTATACAGATTACAATAGAGTTAATTCTTGACACATAATTGTAACATACGAACTCTTACTTTGTCCAAGCTTAAAATCAAATCGGATATGCTTAAACATCAAAATAAGCTCAAGTTACTCTCAGTGTTATTTAAAAGGGAAATCACAAATACAAGAGTTAAAATGGTGCCTGGATTGCAAAAAAATAAAGAGGTTTTTTCTTTTTTATACTATATATGAAAAACTTTATTACTAAAAATGTACATAGTTTCTATTTACCCCTTGTGTCTACATTTTTTCTACAGTTATTATATCAATCATTAAATACTAATTAATAGTAGCTGAATTTTCCTAATTTGTCGAGCTAAAATTGAGGAACAGAATATTCTAAAAAGATTTGGCGTAAATCAGATCAAATCATATTCTTCCAGATATTTCTATTTAGGTGCGCTATAATTATGGAAGTAAATATTCTTCTAGATATTATCCACCATTGATAGCCATTAAAAAGCTTGAAAGCTTTGAATTCAAATTTAGGTTTTCAAAAATCATTATTTGTTTGGATTGGTTGTTGTTGAAAATAATTGGGAATATAGTTTGGAGTTTATATCTCAATTTTGAACGGTTTAGGTGAATATCAAACCTGATTTTGAAGAAGAAGAAGAAGAAGAAGAAGAAGAAGAAGAAGAAGAAGAAGAAGAAGAAGAAGAAGAAGAAGAAGAAGAAGAAGACATATTGCAGAAATTATAGATAAATTGTAGATTATATGTATTGTGATTGTAGTTGCTTTATTTTCTGCTTTCACAAATAAAAAAGGGTAAAACTTCTACAAATCTTCTGAAAAACGCAATTATGTCAAAATTCACAATTATGCTACAATTGAATGAGAATAGGGATATAAAAATTTAATGTACCCAGTTTGTGGATATTTTGTAAATAAATTATAGATTATTTGTATTCTAATTGTAGATGCTTTATTTTCTGTTTCCACAAATCAAAAATAACTAAAACTCTATAAATCTTATGCAAAAATGCAATAATGTCGAAAATCTCAATTAAACTACAATCGAATGAGAATTGGAATATTGGAATTCAATGTATCCAGTTTGTAGATATTTTGTAGATAAATTGTTGATTATTTGTATTCTGATTATAGATGCATTGTTTTCTATTTTCACAGATTCAAAACGACTAAAACTTCTACAAAATCTTCTGCAAAAAATAATCTACTATTTCTGAAATATGTCTTCTTCTTTTTTCTTTTTCGAGTTTCAATATGAATTTCAGTCAAAACCAAGTCTAATCCTCACCAAAACCCCTCAAAATTGAGATATAAACTCCAAAACATATTCCCAATTATTTTCAACATTACCCAATCAAAACAAATAATGATTTTTGAAAATCCAAATTTGAATTCAAAGATTTTTAATGGTTGTCAATGGTGGAATTGCTGCTCTCTCGTCTCTTTGAAGGTTTGTTCTTCTTCATTGAGAAATGAAGATGAAGGTAAATATGTGTACGAACTTTGAAGATTTGACTTCAATTTTGATGAATGTTGTTGTTCTTCGTTGATGAACTTCAACTAGAGTAAAATGGGGAACCAACTTTGTTGAAGGGTTTCTCCAATTTTTCGTGAATTTAGAGGGAGAATTTGATTTCAAAAGATGGAACTTGGTAAAAAGAACGTGGGTATGGGTAAAATGTGAGTGGGACTGAGGGGTTAGGAGAGAGAAACGTGCAGATTCCTTTAATTAAGGAGTAAAAAATGTATAATTAATTATACCTTAATTAATTATGGTATAGAATTGGTAATTTAATATACTAAGTGTAATTAAGTCAAACCTTAAACATAAAAGGTAATAAAATTTCCTATATGACATAAGAATATAAAAATCTCAAAAATAAATACAGCAAAGAAAAAAATTTTGGAAGAGCAAACTGATGAACATAGCCAAACTTGTAGCAACGAAGCACCAACAAAACAGCAACAAGACAGCCTATAAAGAACTCCATACTAAACCCCAAAACCTTAGCAACTTTAGAAAAGAAAAATTCAAGACTAACTTCAAAGGCTTTAATATCTTTTATAAGATTTTATTTAGATAAAAAATTACTCAAAAGCTCTCCATTTGTCCTATTCAGGGGTATTCAGATGTTGTATTTCTTTTTTTCTCTCAAGTTGTGTGTTCTCTGTGTAATAGAATGTCTCCTCCCCTTTTTTTCTTTTTTTTTTCTCATTTTTTTTGAAAGAAAGACCCTCTCTCTATAAGGGAAGAAGATCTTGAATTATTTTTACTAATTTATCTAAAAGCCAAATTCTACACCAAAATATATCCAAACAATTCAAAGAACCGATATTTCGGTCAAAAGTTGTACACAAGACAAAATGTTTACCAATTATGAACATTAGCTTACTAAAAAGGAATGTAACCAAGTTTTGATACTTTGTATTATTTAAGGAAAATGAAATCAAGGGTTGGAGTCATGTATTACTAAGAGGAAATGTAATCATGGGTTGGTACCCTATATTAAAGAGAGATAATGTAACTAAGGGTTGGTGTCCTAAATTATTAAGGAGTAATTTATTCAGGGGTTGATACCATGTATTACTTAAAAGAAATGTGATAGGGATTGGAGTCCTATATTACTAGGAAGAAATATAACCAGGGGTTGGTACCTTGTACTTCTGAAAGAAAATTTAACCAGAGGTTGGCATCGTATAATACTGAGATGAAATATAATTAGGGGTTGGCACCCTGTATTATTGATAAAATGTTGAATCTCCCGTCGAAAAGGTTCTATCTGAGTTAAGCTACAAAAAGCAAGCCTACGCAAAGAGTACATTTACCTGGAAATATAAGCTGGATCCCCCTAGGCGAAAAGCTTATCCTGGGTTAACCTACATAAAACAATTTGATCGAAGAGTAATTCTGCCCAGAGAGATTTTGATAAGGTTCATTTTTGTTGGTGTTTTCCTCACATGTGCAAGTAGGTGGTCTCATTTGCTATCGAGATATTACACGCTTTTGCGAAGTGGACTGGGGAGTTCGCATTTGCGATGGCACCTGGGCAGAGGGATTGCCGCATTTGCGACAAAGTTGTTGCTATTGCAAAGGGGTCTGCGTTCACATTTGTGAACAATATGTCACTTTTGTGACATATTCAGAGTTTCTCAGTGATCTCTTTTTCTATCCTTTTTTCGCGTTTGCGAGGGTCGTATTTGCAAACCCCGAGTCGCAAATGCGATATCTGCAGCTTATTTATAGCTAGGTATTTCGAGACTTAGCTTCATTTATCATACAGCTCTAGACTCGATGGGATATAATTTTGAGGGGAGATTTTTAACTATTTCGTAAGTGCTTTTCATCCATTGTTTATTATATAACAAGATTATTTATGAGATTTAACATCTAAATCATGCGATTTGAAGAGAATTTTTGGGATTTTTGGCTATGTTTTAAGAAAATGAGATTTGAGATTTGAGAGTCGAATGTGACACACATTTAAAAATCAAACACATATTTAAACTCGTAGAGCTATGAATAGTCAAGATCTACCCTTTGACTCGGGTTTTGACCGGGCGGGCCTAGAATTAACTTTTGTTGACTTTTGAGGAATTGTGTAAAGATCTTAACATTATTAATTAAAATTAGCTTCTCTTGCATTGTTTGATGTTATTAAGTCGATTTGGTTAGATTTGAGCAGAACAGAGTGAATTATAGAGAAAAAGCAGTTTTGAGTATTGATTGAGGGATTTTGAGGTAAGTATCTTGCATAACCTTGTGTAAGAGAACTTTTCGCATGATTTGATTTATTTGTACTATGTGAACGACATGTACTTAAGATTATGAGTGTGTATACGGGCTTATCGATGTTGGTTATGACCGGATATGACCTGAGGTTGCTGTTATTGCCTTGTTATGATTGTGAGATCTCTACAAAAAACTTATATACATACGAGAGGGATGATTATAATAATTGTGTTGGTTCATATCTATCTTTCCTTCAAAACCTTGACAAAGGTTGTTTTGTCTTGCCAAGAAGGATATGTCCTCTAGCATTATCACTCATGTCTTGGATTTTGTGTTGTCTTTGATGTATGATATTAAAGTAGTGATATGTTTTGGTCAGTATGATCTCATATATTCACCTATTCCATGAGAATTTTGATTTATTGTCAAAAAGTCGAAGAAATAAATTCATCATTCCACTACACTCGAATCCAAACTTCTTTGTTCTTTCAAAGTCTTCTTCTTGCATAGAAGAACACAAATGTTTCAAAAATCAGGATTTTAGTAGTAGGTGGCATCCCCTCTTAGTTTTGAGTCAGCGAAACCATTCTGTTTTGGTTCTTCAATACGGTGATCCAGGAATTTATGCTTTCTATTGTGGATGATTACTTGAGTTCATATTCCATGTTAGAAGTCATGTTTTAGGATTTTATTTTCCTTAATTGGCCAAGTTGGGCGTTTGTAAAATTGTTGCTATTCGGGTTAGCTGAATTCATGTTATATGTTGATACCCATTTGCTTTCCCTTATTGATTGTCCTTGTGCACAGTGTTGGTAGGTTTGTGAGTTGATGTGTTGCTGCTGATAATTGTTGGTATGTTGTATTGTTGTGATTTTGCCACACTTGTTGAGCGGATTGTCGACGTGTTTGCACTATATATATATATATATATGTATTTGACATTAAATATCCTATATCAGTTTTGAAGTCCAAATTCTGAGCTAATTTATACAGCAACCAAAGATATCAATATTGAGAATAGCAAAATATATAATGAGACAACATGGATTGTGGATTCTTGAAAGCAACAACAAATCTAACATACTAAGAGCTATTGTGATACGGATTGGACAATATGTCTTAACACAAGAAAAAATTTAATAGATTTTCTGATTGATCATGGAGATCCACTCATTTCTGAAAATCCAAAAGGCATAAAACAGTGCCAAGAGCTATGCAGAAGCTGAATATAAAGTATGGCGTCCATTGTGTTAGAAATAATATGAATTACTAGTTTATTGAAGGAGTTGGGGGGGGGGGGGGGGGGAGAATTAGATTTGTTAGTTGATCTATTCAATACTGTAAAGCTGCACTATAAAATAGCAGTAAATTCAGTTTATTATAAAAGAATATATATAGCAGCATGCAAACATCTTTGACTAAAAAATTGATCATGTCACAGGATGAACATTTGGTTTTCTATTATTTTTTTAACACATGCCAGCTTGATGGGAGAACTAAAAATGGAGCTGGGACGTAACAGAAGTCAGTTAAGCTAAATAATTTTACAGTTGCAGCTATCTTTGTGCTTAATTATCTTTTTAATTAGCTAAATTACATAGTCAGCTATTTATTTAGAAAAGGTATATGTGTATATAAGGAAAGAAAGTTAGGGTCCTTTGTAAATTTTCATTTTTATTTAAAGTTGAATTCACTTTCCCAAAACTCTATCAGCACTCGTCTTTCTCTTTCTTTCTTTTTTTGAATTAGCGTTCCACATTCTAAATTTCTACATTTACAAATTCATGAAAAATGCATCCACTATTGATTGCTAGCATTATTTAATTTACTAATATTAATGGCTATAAAACTTATTGGAGCATTCAAAAGTTCTAAATCAAACCTTGAAATAATAACTTAAAAGATAAAATTATGAAATTTTTTAAGAAATATTTATAAATTACATTACAATAACTATATTTATATATTAAATATATCTAAAATTGCTATATATGTAATGTCGGGTTGGTTTGGTTTCGGTTTGACTTTCTTTAGTTAAAACCAAACCAAACCAATTATGGTCGGGGTTTTTTTTCCAACACCAAACCAAGTCAAACCAAACCATAGTCGGGTTTTTTTTCTCGGTTTGACTCGGATTATCGGGTTGGTGCGGTTTATCGGTTTTCTTTGTACACCCCTAACCTTAATATATGCTTTGAGGAAAAGACTCGAGAAAGGTGCATATTAACTTAACCCGGCTCACGCTCTTGTCTCAATTGTAGTTCAACGCCTCAATATATCCAAAAAGTTTCAATCTGCATGAAGTATAAGAATCAAGAAGAAATTGGATGAAAAGATTTAAGACTTACCTAAAGGTTTCATCAAGATAACATAAATGCATCAACTTGAGAGAAAGTATTGGAATCAGAGACATTTTATGTTTGATATTGTAACAACCCAACAATTTGTTTAGTTGTTATGCGCCATTGTATATTTT
The DNA here is from genome assembly GCA_034376525.1 of Nicotiana benthamiana. Classification (NCBI taxonomy): domain Eukaryota; kingdom Viridiplantae; phylum Streptophyta; class Magnoliopsida; order Solanales; family Solanaceae; genus Nicotiana; species Nicotiana benthamiana. Next base: position 14,732,957 of record CM067338.1, on the reverse strand, counting down.
GAGACTTTCTGTAGGTTGATATGATGTATTGGTACTTGTAATATGGTTGGTTTAAAATCTGAAGGACTCGGGGATATTTCGTCAGCATTGCATGCAAATTCGAACCTTAAGGATTTCCTCATGTTGAACTTAGCCCTTGATATGAGTTGTTATGCTCCGCTACATGTTTGGAGATTTTGGATAGGTTCGTATAATGTTATCGAACTTATTGGGATGATTTGGAGGGGTCGAGGAGGTTCAGGTGATTTTCAGGCTATTCGAAGAGCAATTGGAGAAGTTGTACAAAGCAGGTACCAGGACATGGTCACATGCCAATGCCCGCACAGTGACTGCATTACCATCCTTAACTAAATTGAGCATAATATTTTGTACAAACATCTGAATAATAAATAATTTGAACCACTAGAAAGTTGACTCGAAGGACTACTTTATTTTTTAATCATCTCCAAAATTCGTATTAATTGAGAAATATACTCTTTTGAAATCAAGACAAAATTTCTTGCCTGAGAGGACATGGGGTGCGACGCATGAAAAACACCCCATAGACAAATTTTAAAGCTTTATATAAATAGCCTCATTTTGTAATTTTGGTTCATTTTCTACCATCGAGGAGACATGAGAGCTTGATTTTGAGAATTTTAGAGCAAGATTGAAATCTATGACATCGGGTTAAGTAATTCTAACTTGAATTTACGATTATATCATGAATTTATTATTCATTTTATCTTAGCAGCATAAATTAAAACCGAATATTGGTGAAACTTTAGAAGTAACCTAGAAACACCTAAATAGAAATTCGAAAATGTTATTGGACTTATTTCGAAAATTTAGTATAGATTTGAAATCCTTAGCTTATGGGCCACCCTATTATTATGAAATTTATTTAGAATTTTGACCCGTTGATCTGAGGTTCAACTTTGTAACTGTACAAGAGTTGACTTTATTATTGAAGCTTTTTGAAATGATAGTACTAGATCTCATAAACTAATTTGGACCCGTTATATATATTTTTGAATAGATTTAGGCTATTGAAGATTGTTCGAGTGGATTTGTTCAAGTGAAAGTTTCAAGTAAAGGTTGGATCTATAAGGTAAGTGGGACTTTTAACTTTAGTTTGCTTGCTTTTCCTTAAAAGCATGATATATTTGCTCTTCTCGGGATAGGGGTAAGGTATGCGTACACTCTATTCTCCCCAAACTTTACTAGTGGAATCTTACTGAATATGTTATTGTTATTGTTGTGATTACTTATTTAGCTATTTAACATACTTTATTACTCAGTCAGCTTTTAGTATATGTGTTTACTTATTTGTTATATTTGATTAACTGCTTGGCATGCATTATCACACAGGTTGCGTCATATTTAGGTCGGGAATAATAATTTGTTGACATAGTAAGCTCGGGTATGATGTTGCTCTTGAGCTAGCAGTTCTACTTACCGTGTAAGATCGTTGACTGGTGCACCCAGGGGCGGCTCTAAGACTTTGGGCAATGAGGTCATCGCCTTATGCCTCCAAAATTTGAAGGTCCTAAATTTATTTTAAATTTTTATTTTTATTAGATACTATAATATATATATATATATATATATATATATAATATTTCTATAAATAAAAGTGTTATAGTATTTTTTTTGTTAATTGATTGAGGTTATTTATATAATAAATTTATAAATTATATTTTTGTTTAATTAATTAATATATTTGCTTCATTCTTCAATTTTATGTTTATCCTTTTTATATAGGAATTAAGTTATATATATATCGATAACATAATGAATTTGTTTTACAATATTCTCTAAAATTGCATGAACACAATAGTATGCATGCGCCGATTTTCTTTTAGTGTAATTAGATATATTAGGTTATTTATAAGTTATATTAGAAATTCACCATAATTGTTTCTTAATTAATAGAATGAATTACAATTATCGTTTAAACTGATCAGAAGGAGTAAATTTTTTTAACACCATCAATGCTCAAAAGTTAAACTATCGTTATGTACGTTTATTTCTTTTTCTGATTTGTGATGATAGTTAAATCAAAATTTTTACTTTGAGTTCTGGACCTTGACATCCGATAGTCCACCACTTTGTTTTTTATGCTCTTCCCTTTTTTTATCTTAAATGATAATTCATTTTTTTGTCTTAAATAATTAATTTGTTATTTAAAAAGTAAATTTTAATATTATTGTAAATGTTTTATAAAATAAATTGCAGGACCTCTCAATATGTATTTGACTTGGGCCACGAGATTAACTGAACCGCATGTGAGTGCACCACGCCAGGCAGGTTAGACATGCAATTCACTCTTCGAGTATGGATAGAATTATGTTTCATTGGCGTTTTTAGATACCGGGTGAGATGGGGGATTGGTGCTCCATGCCTAACGGGTTATATGGCCAAGTTTTTTTTCTTGGTCGAAAGTACTTTTTTTTTATCAAAATTACTTTTGTCTAACCTCAACACCGGTATTTCTCCATGATTATCTCCTCTCTCTCAACAAATGTGTAATGATCTCATTTTTTCCCAAGCTTAAGAAAACCGTGATGTGAAAAACGGAGGCAAAGATTAGATAACAATAGAGAGGTAAACGACTTGATATGGCAGTTAAACTTTTAACAATTCAGCGTGGGATGGTTACTAGGTCTTCTGAAATTCCCTCGGCAATGCTCCCAACCATGTCTCCTCAACCAACAGTTCCTCTAACTTTACATATCCTATGCCATCACCATTTGTGTTTAACTTGAAGATTCTATCAGAGCATAGTTTGAGGTTCATTTTGGCCTTTGCAAGTGATTTATTGAACTCCATTCCCGATTTTTTATCGACGTGAGCATTGTATCTTTGTGGTCTTTGTTGCCGCCGTCTTCACCCGACAATGAAGATGACAAGGCGCTGGAAATGAAGTTGTCAGCGGAAGATAGCGCTTAGAAATGTTTTAGCCGCTTTGCTGCAGGTTGCTTGAATAGATCCATTAGGGTTTTAGGGGTTTTCATTGTAATTCAATGTATCTCGTTTTATTCTATGTATTTCATTGTATTCACTATCTTTTTTTCATTATATTTCAATGTATTCCGCTGTATTATATGTATATTATTAAATTCATTGTCACGCTATATATGCCATGAATATATTTATATGCCTTTTAAATTAATGTAATTTATGTATTCAGATGTATTATATAATTTTTCTGAAGATTGTTATGTTTTTGGGGTATTTTTTAGTTGAGAATCTTTTTTATAACTGGAAAAACAAAACTTGTGTGTTATAATTAAGTTTGTTGAGTTATATTAGGAGTGTATTATGTTAATTGGTTCACTTTCCGTTTTAAAAACAATGTAATCCCCCTTTTCACGTCGTGAATACAGTTGAATACACTCAAATACAATAACTGATTAGATGGATTCCCCTAATTCACGCCTATTTTTGCTACTGTATTCATGAATACAATAGCTTAAATACGTCAAATACATCTTTTAACCATACAAAAAGTATTTATAATCTGTAATAAAGCAAATGGTATTTATAAATAGTTAATTACTATCAAAAGATAGTGCTTTATGAAAATTTTCAATTATGCTTCCGTGCTTTATCTGTATTAGATATTTGAATAGTATTATATTTTTTTATGGGATTTTTACCTACCTATCTATATATGAGACCTTATTACCAAAAATGTGCATTATTTGTTAATTACCTGCTCAGTCCACCTTTTACCTACAAATTTTGTACCATCCGATTATTAGGCATTTTTTGGGGCAAAATATTCCTTAAAGACGAGCTAAAATTAAAAAGAGAATTTTGGTGATTCTACATTACATTCAATTTTTAAAAAGAAAAAAGAATAGATATGCAGGCGTGTGTCCTTCCTTTCGTGGAAATCTCTTTGTACATAATTTATGCATTCCAAGTTTGTGATTGAACTAAAATGTAGCCACAAAAATTAATAAACCTCAAAAAAATTAATTTCACCTGGAGCTAGATCATGGTAGACTAAAGAGAATATCAACACGGGTATTCTTGATGGAACTTTTCCCCAGCCACTGCTTCCGGCATCTCCTGACCACCCTCCATATACACTGGCTAGAATCTCGATTATCACGAGCAATCCTGTTTGAATTTTATTCCAATTATCATATTTTTAGAACTTTTTGGATAACCCTTTGGTTTGTTCCAGTGCATTCTCGATATAGTAGTACCTATCATAATTAAGTGCAGTGAGCCATTGATTGACTTGACCTGTGGCTTTAGTCCCACCTACAGAGATGACAATTGTAAAGAGGGATGTGCATAATCATCTTTATAACTTATATACTTAAAAAGGGAAAGGAGATTTTTCTTTTGCGTATTTTTTCCAGAACTATAATTCAAATTCTCAAAAAAAAAAAAAAAAAAAGAACGAACAATTCTTCTATCAACTTGTCGCTCACATATATCTCTTCTTCATCTTTTTTATCTCAATCTAGAAATCCAAAATACCATCAACAACAACAACAAATCATGTCCAAAATTGTAGAATTTTAATTTTATGATATTATCTACAAATTTACTACATACATCTACAATTTGACTATAATTATTTTATTTGGTGCACGAAAAATATATTTTAATATACAATGTCTCCAGATTGTAGATAAATTGTAGACATTATAGTTTACATATAGTTTGTAGTTAATTTGTTGATATATTGTAGATAAAATATAGATATATTGTAGATACACTGTTCTGAAAATATAGGTGAGGGCTTCATATCATATACATACTGTGTTGGATGGTGTGAAGCGGTGCATTGTGTATCTAGAAAACAAGAAATATAGTTGTGGCCAATTCTAACTTGAAGAAGTTTCATGTGTAAATTGTTTCCAGATTGTAGTTATAGTGTAGGTTAAATGTAGTTAATATGTAATTTTTGTAAAATTTTGTAGACAATTTGCAGATTAATCGTAGATGATACATTTTTACGATTGGAGGATTTATTTCTTCTTTTTATTGTGTAATTTATATTTAACTGATAATTATATACAAATATTACATTGAACTTGGAGGTAAACATCTAAAAATTATGATTAAAAACTACAAAATTTATATACTATAACTACATTGAGTCTTCACACAATGTAGATAGTTTGAAGATTATTGGTAGGCAAATGGTATGCTAACTTCTACTAATCTTCTACAATTATGTCGCCAAAATGCTACAATTAAAATGGAAATTTGGATATTAAAATTCAATGTATCCAGTTTCTAGATAAAATTTCTACAAATAAACTACTAACCAGTTTAAGTATTGTATAAAGTTGTATTATTTTTAAGGGTATCTACAAAATTACCACATTTATACTACAATTAAACTACAATCTCATGTGAAAAAAAATATTGACAACAAAATTTGCTCTTCATCTACAAAACTCGTCGCCGTTTATTGGATTGGTACATTGAACTTTTGTCTCGAACTATAATAACAGCCAATGCAACTAACGTTGATCACATTCTCAAAACGAACTTTATTAATTATCCAAAAGGCCAGCCATTTACAGAGATATTAGGCGATTTTATGGGGAGCTTCAACGTAGACGGTGAGCGATGGAACACGCAACGCAAATTGGCTAGTCATGACTTCAGCACAAGTCCAAATAAAGGCAAATGAGGGTTGAAGATCAGCAATGACGAACAACAAAACACAACTTCAATTCCTTAACAAAATCAGCTCGAAAAGCCCAGGAGAAACATTAGAGAGGATCTCTTTGACTCAATAGAAAAATAGCTACAACTTTGATTTTATTTTTGGATAAAATTCACACTGGAAAAGCTCTACTGTACTCCTTTCTTCAGAGCTCTTTAGTTTTTATATATGATTTTTAAATGTGAATTCAGATAGAACTTTTGGATGGTGAGATGTGTGTGTGTAGTGGGTGTGAGACGAGAAAGTGAAAGGGAAGGGGTGAATGACGCCGATTGGAGTGGGGGGGGGGGGGGGGGGGGGTTTGAAGATCAGCAATGACGAACAATAAAAACTGCTTTATTCGGATCTTAGGAATTATTAAGGAGTAAAAAAACTGCCAATTAATTATATCTCTAAATTAATAATGGTATATAAATAATAATTTGGTATACTTAAATTGTAATAAACACAAACCTTAAACATTGAGGGTAATAAGATTTCATATATGATATAGATATGTAAAAATAACTTTTTTTATTCTGCCTTTGGACAGTATACTACCCTTGGGCCTTCGTTCACTTTGTTTTCTCTCTTATCTTTTCGATGTTTCCGCATGTCTAGCTTACAGCGTTCGCCTGATGGGTAGTGCATCATTGGGTGCCCTATCACGACTTTAATGCCAATTTGCATCATGATAAAGTTAGGAAATTTTAAATTTTATATGCTTCATTTTAGTGTTTTTTGGTTAAAAATACGAAACCGCTCAGTTAAGGGATAGCTATCCTACTTTGTATTATAATGTTAATCAAAATTGATATTGTACCGAGGGTAACAGCTCAAAGTTTGGCCTTAGGTTCACATGTAGTCGTACATCGTACTATTCATCAATGAGAGCAAAACATCTTTGGAATATCGTTCTTCACATTTTTGTCTAAATTGAAACTCTACCAATAAATGGCATCAAATCGTTTGTTCGCGCGAGCGCTTCCCAACTACAATGCTTTTGGAAGCCTATCCTATGGAAGATTTTGCTTTTACGACATGCACTAGAAAATGGAAGGAAAGAAATACAGATTTGACTAAAGGAAAACTGAAATGTTCTCATAACACACTTATACCCTTGCAATCTGGCATCGGACAAGATTTACAACATTATTCCTCTACAAGAGACCACAACAGACTGACGCTGATCTAAGAGTAGAGACTAATTCATATACAGCTGAAGAACTATTACTATTAAGTTACAACAATTAAATAAGCTAAAGTGTAAAGTTACAACAATCAATAATATATAAAACCTATAACATGTTATTAGGAACCACTTAATGTTGTAGGATTTTTCAGGTACTCGAATAAGTTGATAAGAGCGAAAGAATTTCTAGCCCATTTGTTGATATAGCCAACTCTGAGTGCCTTCATTATCTTCGTTACAGCAACAAACTTTGTTGACGCAGAGAAGCAACCTGCACAAGACATAATGCTTGATCTCTGATAGCCTCTTGAATCTTTGAGAGACTGCTCAATTCCTATTAAGGTTCGGTTAAAGTCACTTTCCTGTAGACAGTTCTCGGATCGAGCAGAAGCATGACACTTTATTTTATACACAAAAGAATCAAGCCACGGTCATCAAAACAAAAATGGTTGCAGGATTCCTGCTAGTTGCAACACATCTGAACCTCACTTACAGTCCCCTTATTTTACAATGCGGTCAACCATTCTAGTTTAGTGATGCAATCATCAGGTGACAATCCATGGCCCTACTTTGCTGTCATGGATGTTTTCTTCTTTATGAGCCGAATTTGAACCTGATACCTGTAAACCAGGGTAAGAACTGTCACCACCATTATCAGGTTGTGGCAAACAGCAGCCACAGTGAGTATTTGATCTTCCACAAGTGATACAGCGTATGGAGGTTGATCAACAGGAAGCTTCAAGCTTGCCTTTAATAGTCCTGCACTACAAACTTCAAAAGAAAATGTCTGCTGTCCATCCTCAGCGACGCTTTGATCTCCTGAGTTTACCAAGAAGTTTCAGCATGTTGTCGGTGACATCAGGAGGAGACTTGTCATCTTCATCATGATTCTTCTCGGAAGTTTGAGTTAACCAAGCTAGTGCCTCTATTGCAGCATCTTTTTCAGCAAGAGCTTTATTTCTCTTTGGTTTACCTACAAATTGCATTCCCTTGAACTCTACAAGTGCCCTAAATTCATTTGTTTTTAGATGCTTTGTTTTGTACTTGGGAGGGGAGTGACCTGCCCTCATCATTACGGTTTGCAGCAAACTCTTTGGGTTTGTTCCATCCCTTGTAAATCTATCAGTGTCTTTAGAATCTTTAGGCCTCTTGTTTTCACGACCAAACACAAACCTTCCCTCACACTGATCTCCTGAAACCAGTTCCTGAACTGCAAGAATAAGGTATTTGCCTTCCTTGTGGATGTCGACCTCAGGATCTTGAAGCTGCAGCATCCAAGAATCAGTGAAACCCTTTTTCCTTTTAATAAGAAATCCAAAAACTGAATAGCAGATAAACCAGGAAATCCTTTGAAATAAACTAACAACCAAGGACAAAACATAACTTGCTGTGATTAGATATTTGTTTTTCAAGGTGAAAATTTCCTGAGGTACGAAAAACTCCAGGAAAATTATCAAAGAAAAACATGGGATTGTCATACTGAACCTTAGAGGAATGGAATTTTGCTACTACCATACAGCTGAAGATGACGTACAAGGCTGAGAAGTTTGAAGTGTACTAAAGCCTTAATTGCCAAGTGGCTTTTCAACGGAGAAAGACTGAGGAGTTAAAGTACGGCAAGACAGATGTTAGTTTAAACAGCAACAGTGGCTTATGGCGCGACATCAATATGTCTAGGAGGAATTCTGACGTGTTAACGATCAAACATCAAAGATATTTGCTCCAGAAAGGCAGAAAATGCTTTGCGGATGAGCTTCTGTCTGACTTCCCAGATCTTTATATCAGTGCACCAGGCATATTTTATTAGAAAATTTAAGGAAATGGGAAGTTCATCCTATTGGAAACATGTTCCTGAAGCTCCACGCCATACCTGCTAGAAGAAGTATTAATTCTTTATCCCCTGAAATGACCAAAATTATTCTCTTGCTTGTAAAGTATTAACGACAATGACCTTTCTTGTCCATTAAACACTTTGTACAGTCTTGTATTGGTGAATTAGAAGTGCAGAAGGAAGGGAAAGAAAGGAATGTTTTGATGATCCAAAGCTCTAATTTCAAATTTCTCACGATTAACCCCCCATCACCCCCCCCCCCCTTTTTTCTACCCCCCTAGAGTAGGGATCTGCATACACATTACCCTCCCCATACCCCACTTGTGAGACTCCACTGGGTTGTTGTCGTCGTCGTCTCCTCGATTCACCCCTCATGAGGAATTACCTCTCCTTCAGGAAGCATAAGACCAGTGTTCGCATTAGCTTCGGCATTTGTTTTTGACATTGAGCAAATGCAGCAAGGACAATTGGAAGAAACTATCACAGCCAGTAAATCTTTTGATTCCTCTAATTGTGGATGTAATTCCAAATCATTTTTCTAGACATCAAAGATACAAAAGGAAAACGTCTCTAACTTTCAGGTCCTAGATTTTTTTATTTTATTTTATGGTAACTAAGAAACCCCCGAGGGCTGATGGTGCACGATTTGAAACTTGGAGTAATGTGCTCGCCCTTCTATCCTTCTTCACTTAAATACCAGATTTTGTCTGCGCCAGGGTTCGAACATGTCACGCAAGTCTTACCCACACATCAGGCATTGCGCTCTTACCCCTAGGTCAAAACCATGGGAGCAACTTTCTGGTCCTAGAATTCAGACTCATCTAGAACAATGTGTCCTCTCCTGCACATTCCAAGATAACTAGAACTTTCCTGGATATAGAACAGAAAGTTGTAAAAAATACACCTAAATTTAGGTAGTTAAAATTGTTAGGAGCTAACTTTTGGCAACTAATATAAAGCATTACATGAAGTGGTTAATTTCACAACATAAATTAATGACCAGGTTAGAGCAGGAACAAGAATGTCTTACAGAAATCTATCTTAATTAAAATTGTGCACTTTCTTCACAAGTTTTCAGGGGGGACCACTTTCTTTCCTGCTCTTCACCCCCCCCCCACCCCCACCCCACCCCCCCACCCCCAACCCAAACAAAAACCCCAACCGCAAAAAGAGCCGTCAAATTTAATTAGATAACCACTAAATAAACCTCAAACTTTAAATTGCTTTACACAAATTAGTATTACTAAGGTTATAACCATCAAACAAGTTATTTGGCCAATCTCCTTAATACAGTAATGACTGTAAGAATTCGAATTGAGAGTACCTTTTGAGTTCTAGACTATCCTAAAGGTAAAGAAGGGACTTTACCTAAATACCATGCTTAAAGTATTTTAGTGCGCCTGCTGTCTATCTAGCCAGAAATAAAATGGTTCATAACTAGGAATTGAAGCATCAAAAAGGCAATGAGATCCTTGAAAATTTACCTTCTTTTGCAAAAGCATTTCAAGCTCCTCTTTGAGCTTTATGTAGCAATCCGCAAGAGTAGGATCCATGAAGAACTCTATGTATCCACCCGACATCTTTAAATGCCCAGCCTGAAAGAAAATGTTAACACAAGATATAGAAATCCTCAACCAGTTAACAACTTCCCTATATGAATCTGTAAGCATCTAGGCAGAGGAAAAGTTACCGTATCTCCGCAGCCTAGAGTACTACCAAATAGGATCACAATTGAATCAGATACTCCAGTAGAATCTCGTATGAAGACTGTATTGACCTTCACTTTTTCACCAAACACCAACCAAGGGTATGGAATCGTTTGATAACGAGCATTGACTGAATTCTGAAGACACATCATTTAGATGTTCAAACAACTTCAGCAATATGACATAAACACAGATATTGAAAAACATTTGTAACTAAGCAACTATTCAACTGCTGAAGTGCAGGTCCACCTTCCTAACTGGAAAGGAATGTGGAAAGAAACTGTTGTGAAACTATCAGGTTTAGGCAATGAACTTATGTAATTAAATGGCATAGTTAGATATTCGCTTACACAAATAGGAAGAATTGAAAAGAAGATTTTCCTGAATTGGCAATAGATATGAACTAAGGATAAGTTGAACAAGACTTTCTTGGTAACACTCTTTCCTTCTTGGACACAAGTAAAGCAGTAAGAACCATTTTATTCATTTCATCAATTCCTAAACGGCAATTGTTCTACAAACTTTATAAAACATAGAATGGGCTTACACGGGTAATCATTATAACTGTAACATCTACAATGTCCAAAAGAATGTTGAAAATTCAACAGAATGGCTGAGACTAACTGGTACGAAGATAACTCTATAGGCTTTCATAGGCCTGTGGAACTTGCTCTGAATTCCAGTTCTGGAGCAATGTTCCGCAAAGCAAGCGGTGTTTGCAAGGATGCTGTAAGAAGTGCAATTCTCACAATTGAGAATTTAAAGGACGGAGAAAGATACTTAATTTGGGTTTCTTCTGCCAAAAAGGGGAAAATAGAAAACACAAATTGTAGCATGCTCAATACGTTTGATCCGTTTCCAAGCGAAACCTCTTCGTCAATGATAATGGCCGCTCTTGTCTTTCAATTCGATACACTACTCTAAGGCCATAGATACAGAGAGAGGACTCTTTCTCTTTCATACCTCTGCCAACTCCTAGGATGACAAGGAGGTCCCTTGTTTTCGGCAGGAAGAATTCCAGCTTTTGCTGCCCCCGCTACAGTGATTCTACTGATTTGTGTGTCTTTAAGCCGAATCATTCTTAAGAACACTTGTCCCCCCTAGTCTTACCACAGCTGTGAGCTTCTTCCTCGAGGTAGGTATGGAAGTTTAGGAACATTCGATTACCTTATGGATGCTGGCTAGGGTTGTCAAAGGCGTACTTAAGCCCTGAAGCGAGGCACAAAACATATTTAGTACTTCGCCTCGCCTTGTGGGAGCTTTAGTATCGCATCAAGGCTCTCAGGCATACTTTTACTTGCCAATGAGTGTAATCCTAAAAATGCAACATTAAACAATTGATATTTCACTTATTCGTAAATTTTTTCCAATTTCTTTGTCCATATATTTATTACTCATGCTTAAAATTATTAGTCTTAGACTACATATACATATTTTACTTTTTCTCCAGTTCGCCTTTTTTCATTAACGCCCACGCTTTATTTGCGCTTTGTGCTTAAAGCCCCAACAAATCTTAGAGCTTTTTTGCGCTTTTAGCCTTTGATAACACTGATGCAGGCTATGGAGAAATATCATAAAGAGATGGGAAAATTTAATAACTTAGTTACATGTAGGGTGGAGAATGGAAGTAAAGTTATCTTTTGGGATCAGCGGTAGCGCAGAAAGAGCATGTTGAGGACGACCTTCCCCAACTTATTTAGAGTTGCATGTCAAAAGAGGCAATGGTGCAACAGTAAAAGAGGGAGGGGGAGGGGAGGTTCGGAAGGAACTTACAAGATTGAGAGATTGATGAATTCCAAGGTTGATCGAAATCCTCTAGAAACAAAATACTACAGTCACGGTTCAGGATTAATGGAGGTGGGGATCGAGAAGTAATCACGTGCTTTCAGTAAACTCATACCATAAGCTTTTGGTGGGAGGGGAGTCATAACTTCCAAATGTGTCAGTTTGGACTCCTATAGCACCTAGGAAGCCATGCTTCTTCACTTCTTGGCAGCAAGAACGGTGATATTGACGGCAAAGAACATAAGGAGGAGGAGGATTACGTATGTTATCTAGTGCTTTATGTGAATATATTCGAGAGAAGACATGGATCACCTCTTGTTACACTGCCAAGTAGCTTCGTTCCTGTAGTGTGTTTGTTCTGAACTGGTTCGAGGTGCAATGGGCGATGCGGGTTCAGCAAGGATGTGCTGAATAGCATAGGCTGCTAGAAGAAGGAAAAGAAGATGTAATGTGTTGAGTTGTCCCACATCGGAGGGATTTGAGGTCCTTGGTCTCCTTATATGGCTTGGGCAATCCTCACCTCATAAGCTAGTTTTTGGGGTTGAGTTAGGCCCAAGGTCCATTCTTATCATGGTATCAGAGCCAGGCCCATCCCAATTATTGTTACCGATGTTAGGCCCCCATTTATGTTGTCCACACTCGAGAGATCTGGGCATGAGGGGGGGTGTTGAGTTGTCCCACATCGGAGGGATTTGAGGTCCTTGGTCTCCTTATATGGCTTGGGCAATCCTCACCTCATAAGCTAGCTTTTGGGGTTGAGTTAGGCCCAAGGTCCATTCTTATCACAGTGCATGGGTCGCTGCCTCATAGCCATCATCTGAGTCTTGTGGAAAGAGAAATAAAGGGGTCAAAAGTAATTTTATACACTTGAGGATAACCTCTAACTTTTGAGTATTTCTGGTGCGCACCCATGAAGTTCCTGTTTGTATAGAAGATTAGGTGACATTTGTAGAGAATCATATTATTGGTGTAGGTTCTCTAATTTTGGTATACGGCTTGTATGCGGGAGTTTTTCCTACATTTATAAAATTATTTACCCTTATCAAAATAAATAGTTCGATATCAGTGGCATTTCCAGCAACCACGGCTACCATTGTAGAACAGTAGCAAATCAAATGCTTGGGTAATAGAAAAAGGGAGAAACATAAGAGCTTTTGTGAGAGTAAAGAATGTGGATTGGGGAGATCAAGATCTTTCTAATTCTGGAAAAAAGTCATCAAATGAAACAGTGGACTTGAAAACAAATAGGCTAGCCAAAAGAAAAGAAAAAAAGAAAACCAAACCTTCCAATCCCCTAATAGGTCCAGCTGCATCATTTAAAGCTATGCATGCTTTCCCTGTTCAGAATTTTTAACATTTTCCCCAGAATATTATCTCCTTCTATTTCTTTCTCCTTTTATGCTTTATTATTCTGTGTTAAAGGTGATACCTCGAAGGCAGAAACTTTGTTGGCACACATCCTATCAAATACAATGAGGAAAAGATTTTTGTTTTTTTTGTCTGAAAAGCCTCCTCCTGTTCCAAAAAAAATCAAACACTTTTTGTAGCAGAAAATACATGTAAGACACACATTTCTAAGTTTGGTGAATGCTTATGGTAAAAGTTTGAGTTGATGACTATATACACAGAAGAACAGGTACCTGATGGCAGTTTACACCTTATTTTAAATGAGCTACGGAAAACTAAACATGAACATCTATACAGATCTAAACAAGCCGGAACTTTGAACCAGTAAAGAAGCCTGTACAAACATAGAGAAACAATTTAGGGACTTGCTTGGTTGATGAAAACAACTGAATCCTGGAAAATGTTGAAAAAGAAAGAAGAGCTGGGAACTAATGTTTCCAGCAAGAATTTTCAGGTTACTAAAATCAAAGAAAATGAACCCAATAAAAATAGTTCTGTATTGGGAAGGGAACCATAGCTTGTACTTCACATAATTGCATCAGGACTTAATACGATACTCTCCAAAAACCACATAGATTAGATAGCACAAGCAAAAAGAGAGAGCAGGAACAAAGACAATCTGTGTCAACTTCATAATCCAACCAAATAACTCAAAAGAATTGCCCATTGATCTTACAGCATAAAGCAAGACATGTCCATCATCCATAGTCTTGAAGGACATTGATGTCTCTCTGTGCTGCACATGCACATGGTTTCTATAAGTACATATATACAGTTGGACTATGATGAACGTGAAAATAGATCAGAACTGTTGAACCATTGCATACCACTACCGATGCGATTCCAGGATACAAGCCAGAACATATGACTGCACGAACCAAAGACTGATTGTAACTTAGTTTATTGTTAGTTGCAGTATCAGCATCAAGCAATCCAGCATCTTTCAAGATGAAGATAAATTGCTTTCTAAGAGAATGGATTGCTTGAAGAGTCTGGGCAGAGAGGAAATTCCTCCAGCAGTATTCGTAGGCAGAACCTTCCCTTTCAGCATCTTTCCATCCTTCATATGCACGGACAAGCGCCATATGGTCACTATAGTCTTTTGCTGAGAATCTACACTTTGCAGTCCCCGCTAACTGCAAAATAGGAGCGTATCAATATTGGTGGACACGATTTAGTAAAACCAACAAAGCGTTATGTAGCGCAGTGTTATACTGCTCTAGCTGTCGAGGCTATAGCTAGAGTTGATAATAAGAAGATGACTCAGATAGGAATAATGACAAGTTAGTGTGTTGTTCAAATGTCCTCAAGACCAAATATTATAAAGTAATTAACATTTCAGTAAATTTAGAGAAAGAATTAAATAAACTGTTATTTCAAATTCTGGATAATAGATTTTGAAACATTTGAAAATATTAAAGAGTATAAAGATATATCATTAAATTTTAAAATAGAAGTTTAAATATCACATCTCATTTTTAAGGGAAAATTTAATCAATTTAAGGACTAATGTTATAGGAAAAATTATGTAAGCACACCAAAAATTGATTTTTTCCCCCTCAAGACCAGTGTTATCAAAGGCGAAAAGTGCAAAAAGGACTCGAAGGTCCGCTGAGGCTTTAAGCGCAAAGTGCAAATAAAGCGTGAGCTTTAATGAAAAAAGGCGCAACTAGAGAAAAAGTAAAAATATGTATGTGTAATCCAAGACTAATAATTAAAAGCATGAATAACAAATATATGGACAAAAAAATTGGGAAAAATTTACAAGAAAGTAATATATCAATTGTTTAATGTCGCCTTTTCAGGATTACGCTCCTTGGAAGGAAAAGTATGCCTTAGAGCCTTGATGCAACACTAAGCGCACACAAAGCGAGGCGAAATGCTCAACATGTTTTGAGCCTCGTTTTAGGGCTTAGTGCGCTGTAAGCGGGCCTTTGACAACACTGCTCAAGACCACGGTAAGCATTTAAGAAGTTTTTGACATGTATATACACAGATTTGAACTTCTGCGAAAAAAGTTACGAGCTAAAAGAATGGAGAAGCTTTTGCCAGATGGAGCAGCAGATATAAGAATCTCGGGGTAGCTTGCTCATTACTTGTAGATATTACAAGTGTGAACAAGAAAAGAAGACATAGAACACTTGTCTTACTTTCTACACTGTCCTATAAGCAATTTGTTTTTAAATCTTTTGATATGAATTTTGTCAGACTGTAAAGCAACTTTTTCAGTACTCTGGCAGGAAATAGATCAGCAGGAAATGAAAAAAATATTGCATACCAAACAAATCAGTATACCACTCCTAGTATTTTTTTGAGAAGGTAACATATTTGTATATTAATATAAAGACTTCTCTAAAATTGTGAAGTCGCCCATAATTACAAAAAAAGTGCTCAAACAAAAGTAAAAACACTTGCAATCCTTGGTCTTCTCACAAGGATTCTAAAACATCTAAAATGGATTCATGATCCTCCAAAAACTTTCTTTACACCAAAAATAGAAAAGAGCTAAACATTTTATCTTTATCTTCTGGATGTTACTGGACTTGTCTTCAAAACATCTTTGATGGAGTAAACCGGAAATGTTCAAGGGGTACAAACACTGCAAAATTTTCTTAGTGCAGTACACGGATAGAGCATATATTGTACTTCATTGTATAGAACATTTTTGTACATAACCCAGCATTTTTTTAATCAAGACACATAACCCAACATTATGTTAATGCGGGATTTGGACTTAATAAGATTCATAGTTATTTATCAAAAGAAAAGAAAAAATGGATTTTTATTAAATCTGGTAGGAGGGGGGAGGGAGGTGGAGGAAAGGGAAAGAGAGGTAGGAGGAGTTGAAGAGTGAGCTAGCTTCTAAGGAGATGGCTCAAGAGGTTAGTTGGAGACAAAAATAGAGGGTTTTGTGGTTGGACAGAAGGGATCCGAAAACAAAATTTTTCCATAGGGTTTCCATTTCGAAGGAGGGGAAATTTATTTGGATTAGTTGAGGTTAATGGGGTAGTGCATGAGGGAAAGGAGGTAGAAGGGGCAAGTAGGGTTCTATGAGGAATTAGTTAGAGAGGACACGGTACAGGGACCAAATTTAGGGCGGCTAGAGTTTAACCAAATATGGGAAGAAAATATAGTGTGGTTGGAGAGAGAAATTGGGGCAGAGGACACTCAAAAGGCAGTTGTTGAGTATTGTCCAGGGGATAAAGCTCAGGAACCTGACATATTTACTTGGTATTCTTCCAATAGATATATATTAAAAAACGAGGTGATGGAGGCCATTGCAGCTTTTCAGGACATGGGAGAATTTGAAAAGACTCTCAACACCTTTCATTACCAATGTTCAGAAAAGGGAGGTTGCTACGAGCAACAAGGATTATAAACCTATTAGTCTAGTAGGTAGCATCTATAAGATTATACATAAAAAGCTTTTCTATAGACTAAAAAAGATCTTGGATGAGACTATATCTACCACGCAGAATGCTCTCGTGAAAGGTAGACAAATGCTTGATGCAACATTGGTGACAAATGAAGTGATGGATTCTAGAGTAAATAAGAACCAAGTATTTTGTGCAAACTAGATCTTGAGAAGGCCTACGATCATGTTAATTGGGGTTTTCTTGACTTCCTCACGATAAAGATGGGTTTTGGAGCAAGATGGAGGAAGTGGATCAAATTTTTCATACCAATGGCCAGGTATTCGGTCCTCGTGGATGGCAATTCATGTAGCTTTTCCAGTAATTCAAGAGAGTACGGCAGGAAGACTTGCTTTCTCCCATGTTGTTCACACTCGTGAGGGAAGCGTTGAGCAAGATGATGGATAAATGCCCAGCATATAGTAGGGGCTTCTCTGAATCAGTTGGAGGGAAAAGTACTGCGAGGGTGTCATTGTTTGCATATGACACTTTCGTGTTTTGTGTTGTTATAGAACTCGGTATACTTGGGACCAGTGCTAACATGGTTCCACATGGTATTAGACCTAAAGATTAATCTAAGAAAATGCGAGCTTATCCCTGTAGATGAGGCGGAGAATATTGAGATGTTGGTATATGTGTTTAATTGCAAGGTTGGGAAACTTCCTACAATCTTATCTTCGTTTACAAATTAGGTGGTGCATCTTATAAGGACCCAGCTACTTGAAATCTTGTGATATAGCGAGCTTGGAAAGAGGTCAGCGGGTTGGCGAAAGCGATATTTGTCAAAAGGGAAAAAGGATGTGTTGATTAAGAGTGTGTTATCGAGCATTCTCACATATTTTAAGTTGTTACAAGCTCCAGTTAGTCTAATGAAGAAGTTGGAAAAACTTCAAAGGGATTTTTCTCTGTGATTCAACAAACGAGGAAACGAAGTTTCAGGAACAATTACGACACCAAAGCATTGGGGTGCACTTGGGGTTAAATATCTAAAGGTATCTAACAAAGCATTGCTTGTAAAGTGGCTATGGAGATTTGGAGTAAAGGAGAGTACTCTTAGAGAAGTAATCGTGGAGAATACAGGGTTTTGGAAAGGGGTTGGAGAACAAAAAATGTTACACTTTGGGGTAGAGGAGAGTACACTTGGAGAGAAGTGATTGCTTATGGAGGAATATTTGGAGGACTGGGAAGAGTTCAGCGAGCATTGTTCAAGGTGAGTGATGAGCAAGGTTAGTTTTTGAGAACATAAGTGGTGAATAATACTTTGGGGCCACTCGGTTCAAAAGTAGGATCATAACCGGGATGATGATGATGATGATGGGATTACAATCAGGATTATCTATTCTACTTTTTATATGGTATAGATAATCCCATGATTGTGGTATAAAAGTTATCCTGATTTTAGCTAATACCCTCAACCAAACATAAGATAGATTTAATCCCAAATTTTATAACGAGATAATCCACTTATTCCCTCCGACCAAACAGCCCCTTTGGGAATAACATTTCCAAACATGTACTGGATTACCTGCCAAAAGGAGATGCCAGCCCAACGAATACCAAGTCTATAAAGTAGAGAAGTTCATTGTCAATTGAGGTTTCTTGCAAGAAGGGGAGGTCGCAGAATTCCAAAGTTTGCTTGAGTAGCTTCATGAAACAAAGAACTAGGCAGGATAGTCACGATGTATGGAGGCAAGAAGTAATGGTGTTTGCTTTGTTAAGTACTATTGTGACAAGCTCTTGCAAAAGGGAAGGGAGTTTTTCCACATCTCTCAATATGGATTCCTTGGGTTCCGAGAAAGGTGAATTGTTCCATTTGTCTAGTTCGAGAGGTTGATCTTGACTGCTAAGACTTATGCGGAAAAATGCATATGCCATATGTCAGTTGGTCTCTACTATGCAGAAATCAGATGAAGGTGTGGATCACCTACTTTTACATCGGGAGTTAGCATCTCGCTTGTGGTGGGAAATTTGAGATAGTTTGAACTATGATATTATTGCATGCTATTTTACTTATGTTTCTTATGTTTAGATAATTATTTACGCTATTTCTGCTGGAGTTACTAATGCTCTTTTGTTTTTGTTTTTGTTTTGTTTTTCCTTTTCTTCACTGAGCCGAGGGTCGATTGGAAACAGCCTCTCTCCCCTTTCGGGTAGGGGTAAGGCTCGTCTACATATTACCCTCCCCAGACCCCACTTTGTGGGACTATACTGGGTAGTTGTTGTTTGTTGTTTTTGAACTTCAGTTGGCGATGGCAGGCACTATTAAAGAAGCGCTATCAGCTCGTCCTTTAAAAAATGGAAGAGAAGGGCATGAGATCTTGGAGTAGTAGAGAATAAGTTTGTACACTTGAGGAATAGCCTCTTATCCCTTTCTTTTTCAAAGGAGATGTTTAGGTTAGCCTTTTATGCATTAAAGGATCCTAATATGTATAGAAGATTGGGAGCCCTTCGAAGAAAATCATATCTCTTTGTAAGGCTTTTTACTTTTTTGTATGCCACTTGAATATAGGTGTGTTTTGCCCTTCTTTAATAAAATCTTGTTACTTTATAACATAATAAAAACAATATAATTTCCATGGTTTTCCTTAATGAACAAGGGAGATGAACTTTCAAAAATTAATTTTGGTGAAAATGCACGGGAATATATATACAAACAATACATGTTCTACTCCTAATACATATGAGATTAGGGTTATTTACTATTATTTATACAATGAAACTAACACTCCCCTTCAAGCTGGTTCATATAAATCCTACGTACCGAGCTTGTTACATACATAACTAATACGAGGGCCAGTGAGAGACTTGGTGAAAATATCAGCAAGCTGATCATTCGACCACAAATTTTATAGCAATATCTCCCGAGAGTATCTTTTCTCTAACAAAGTGACAGTCAATCTCGATGTGTTTAGTTCTCTCATGAAACACTGGATTTGACGCAATATGAAGAGCAGCTTGATTATCACACACAAGTCTCATCCGCCTAATCTCACCAAATTTCAACTCCTTGAGCAATTATTTGATCTGCATTAGCTCACATGTCGTCATTGCCATTGCTCGATATACTGCTTCTGCACTAGACCGAGCAACCACATTTTGTTCTTGCTCTTCCAAGACACCAAATTTCCTCCTACTAAGACACAATATCCTTTATCAGAAGGTGATCCTGCCCAATCAGCATCTGAGTATCCAACGATCTTCCTATAGCCTCGATCTTCAAACAATAAGCTTTTGCTTGGAGCTGATTTTATATACCGAAGAATGCGGACAACTGCATCTCAATGACTATCACAGGGAAAATCCATAAACTGACTCACAACACTCACAAGAAAAGAAATATCAGGTCTAGTCACCGCGAGATAATTTAATTTACCAACCAACCGCCTATATATTGCAGGATCGCTAAGAAGCTCCCCTGTCCTGGCAGAAGTTTAGAATTTGGATCCATCAGTGTCAACAGGTCTACAACCTGTCATTCATGTCTCCTCGACAATATCTAGGGCATACTTCCGTTGTGAGATCACAATACCTGAGCTGGACTGAGCGACCTCTATACCCAGAAAATACTTTAATCTACCAGATCCTCAGTCTGAAAGTGTTGAAACAGATGTTGCTTCAACTTACTAATACTCCGATAATAACAATATCGTCAACATAAACGACCTTATAAATACAGAGAGTTCAAGTAGAATGTCGATAAAATACAAAGTGATCAGCTTCACTACGAGTCATACCAAACTCCTGAATAACTGTGTTGAACTTTCCAAAGTAGGCTCGAGGAGACTGTTTTAGACCATAGAGGGACCGGCGCAACCGACATACAAGACCACTAGACTCCCCTGAGCAACAAAACCAGGTGGTTGCTCCATATAAACCTCATCCTCAAGATCACCGTGAAGAAAAGCATTCTTAATGTCCAACGGATAGAGAGGCCAATGGCGAACAAGAGCCATGGATAGAAAAAGGAGGACTGATGCAATTTTAACCACGGGAGAGAAAGTATCATTGCAATCGAGTCCAAATAACTAAGTATACCATTTGGCAACAAGACGAGCCTTAAGTCGATCAACCTGGCCATCTGGACCAACTTTGACTGCATACACCCAACAGCAACCAACAGTCG
The DNA here is from genome assembly GCA_034376525.1 of Nicotiana benthamiana. Taxonomy (NCBI): domain Eukaryota; kingdom Viridiplantae; phylum Streptophyta; class Magnoliopsida; order Solanales; family Solanaceae; genus Nicotiana; species Nicotiana benthamiana. The sequence goes on along the minus strand of CM067338.1, from coordinate 14,711,838 downwards.
ATTTACCTAAAGGAAGAGGAACAAGCTCCCAAGTACCACTCGTATGTAAAGCATGAATCTCGTCAATCATAGCCTGTCGCCATAGGGGATGAGACAATGCTTCACCTGTCGACTTAGGAATGGAAACAGAGGAAAAAGATGACACAAATGCACAATGGGATGAGGAGAGACGATGGTAACTTAAACCGATATAATAAGAATTAGGATTAACTGTCAATTGTATACCTTTTCATAGTGCAATCAGTTGATTAAGAGGAGACAAGTCTGCACTATTAGCAGGGTCAGGTACAAGATGTGAATCAGCTGGGCATGATGTTGGGGGCGGGCAACTATGATAAGTCAGGAGTGGTCGAGCTGTAGAAGGTTGAACTCTACTAGGTGGTAGCACTGGAGCTATAGTTCGTGGAACTGGACTAGGTGGTGGCACTGGAGATATAGTTGATGGAACAAGACTAGGTGGTGGCACTGGAGATATAGTTGGTGGAACTGGACTAGGTGGTGGCACTGACTCGGTGGTGATACTTGAGCAATAGGTGGTGGAGCTGTAACTGAAACTGTAGGCAGTGGAGCTATGGAGGAAGATGAACGGGAGAGAGGAACTGAATCTCCAAAAGAAGGACCAGGTAGCACCTCAGAAATATCTAAGTGATTAACCGGACCTTGATGTATGATTGGGTTTCAAAGAAGGTAACATCAGCAGATATAAGAAATCGCTGAAGGTCGGGAGAATAACATCGATATCCCTTTTGTGTTCTCGAGTAACCCAGAAATATGCACTTAAGAGCACGAGGAGCTAACTTATCTTTTCCTGGGGTAAGGTCATGAACAAAGCACGTACTCCCAAAAACACGGGGTAGAAGAGAGAACAAAGGTAAGTGGGGAAACAAGACAAAGAATGGAACTTGATTTGGATATCTAAAGATGGCATACGACTAATAAGATAACAAGATGTAAGAACTACATCCCCTAAAAACGCAGCGGAACATGAGATTATATGAGTAGGGTACGAGCAGTTTCAATCCGATGTCTATTCTTTCTTTCAGCTACCCCATTTTGTTGGGATATGTACGAATAATATGTTTGATGAATAATCCCATGGGAGTTCATAAATTGCTAAAATGGGAAAGACAAATACTCTAGGGCATTATCACTACGAAATGTGCAGATAGAAACCTCAAATTGATTTTGAATTTCAACATGGAAGGTCTGTAAAATAGAAAACAACTAAAATCGATTTTTCATCAAAAATATCCAAGTGCACCTGGAATAATCATCAATGAAACGGACAAAGTAGCAAAATCCTAAGGTAGAGCTAACCCGACTAAGACCCCAAAGAATGGACTAAAGTAAAAGGTGACTCTGCTCGATTGTCAAGACGATGCAGGTATGCTTACCGAGCTGACACGACTCACACTCTAGAGTGAACAAGTGAGATAAGCCAGGTACCATTTTCTGAAGTTTTGACAAACTGGGATGTCCTAACCGTTTATGCAATAAATCTGGTGAATCAGTAACGGGAGAAATTATTGGAGGAAGACAAGATGCGAGTCCATGTGATTTTGCAAGGATAAGATAATAAAGTTCATCTGATTCACGTCCGGTACCAATGATCCGCCCTGTATTGTGTTCCTGTATAAAAACAAGGTCATCAAGAAATAAAACAGTAGATTTAAGTGATATGGCTACGCAACTAACAGCTATGAGATTAAAAGGACTACCAAGAACATAAAGAACTGAGTCCAAAGGAAAGGAAGGAAGGAGGCTTGCTTGAACTATTGCAGTGTCATGGCTTGAGACCTATTGGCCATTATGACTTTTGGAAGAGATTAAGAATATGAGATATTGATGAAAAGAGATCTGTTACCATGATCAGATGCACCTGAATTAATGACCCAACACTCAGAAGGTGAAGATTGGAAGACACCAATCATGCTACTATTTGTTGGAACAATGGAGGTTAATCCTGAAGATGTCTGTTTACGTGTTTTGTACTGAAGGAACTCATTATAATCCGGTAAATAAACCATTTGGATTGGATTTATTGCATTTAATCCAACGCATTGTGAGTAAAAGGCTTCAGGTACGAATCCATTACAATATTGAACCGGAAAAAGCAGAAAATTTCCTGTGCGACCAGGCTGTCCTGAAGAAGCTCGGTCAAAAATGGTTGGAAGAAGCCTCACGCACAAACGCGTGAAGTCGGAGATTGCCGGATAATATTCTCCTGGTGGCGCGTGAGGGCGCGTGGAAGGGTTTCTGCCGGAGAAATATTAGGGTTTGGTCGCCGGAAGATGATCTATCCCATGATGGTGTTGGTTTTTGCACAACACCAACGGATATGGACTTTCCTGCGGACAGTATTGTTGCAGGAAAAAGGCAATTTTTTTTCTTCCCAGAGTTGCTTGAATTTATGCACAGCAATAGATATCTCACGATTGATCTGATACCATGTGAGAATACACGGAAGAAAATATTATTATTGATTAATTATGACTGATACAATGAGCTCTATATATATACACAGTGTTAAAAATAGCTTGAAGCGAGGAAAAGCGACAACTCTCATTTCACAAAAAGCGAGAAGCGAAGTGCCAGCTTTTTTGAAGTGAAGCGAAATTTTAAAATAAATAAATACGGCATAGACAATTGGGCAGAATCTGGATAGAATCTGGGCAAAAACGGGGCAGAATTTTTCTAAAAAAATTCGCCAGCATTTCCACGCCTTTTTGGAAGAAGAAGAATGAAAATAAAAACATACATGTTGAAACTAGAAAGTTGTTGTAATGTTGAAGAAGAACCCTAGTTGCTTGAACAAATCGTTGCTTCATGTGAGGAAGATATAGTTGGTCTTTTTAGGAAGAAAAGGCTGAAGAAGTGTCTAAAACAGAAGAAGACTCAACGATTTGGGTCTTTTAATTGAAAAAGACTCGTTGGGGCCTTTTAATTCAACAAGCGATCGCTTCTTCCACTCTCGACCGCTTCACCGCTGCTCGCTTTTTAGAGAGAAGCGGTCGTTTTTTTATACCTAAGCTGCTTTTAGTTGGGTAGCAACCAACCCATCGCTCCGCTTCGTTTCTCGCTTAAAGCGAGGAAGCAGATGCTTTTTTTAACACTGTATATACAATACATGTCTTACTCCTAATACATATGGGATTAGGGTTATTTACTACTATTTATACAATGAAACTAACATTATCTATTAGCAATAAACCTTCCATTCTCAAGCATAAGAGCAAATGCATTTTCCATGTGTTTTCCTATTCCTTATTACTTTAAATATTTTATTCCACTTTGGTGCCCACCTCACCTATGTGACACTAACTTTACCAATAAACCCTCCATTCGCAGGCATAAATACATGCATTTGCCATCGGTCTTATTGTTCCTTTTGTTCCTTCAGTCTTTAAATATTCTGTGTTCTTCTAGGAAAGCCACATTAATGTCAAACTGCTTAATAAGAAGGCAAAACGACCCCTGACACTTAAACTTGCACCGGATTGCCAACCTGGTAAATAAACTTATGAGTTTCCCAGTTTAGCACCTCTACTTTACAGAATACGGACTAATAAATACCTCTGACGGTTGACCATGCATACGTGGAGGAGACATTGCTGACATGGCGAAACAACACGCAAATCACCCTTTAATGGCCCGTGAATGTAGTAGTTTTGATAGAAAAAATACTAAAATAAACAAAAGTATGTAACAACAACTACTACTACTACTACCCAGTATAGTCCCACAAGGTGGGGTCTGGGGAGGGTAATATGTAGACAGGCCTTACCCCTACCCGAAAGGGCAGAGAGGCTGTTTCCAATCGACCATCGGCTCAGTGAAGGAAAGGAACAACAAAAACAAAAATAACAACAAAAGAACACTAGTAGCTTCAGCAGAAATAGCATAAATAATTATATAAACATAAGAACCATAAATAAAATAGCATGCAATGATATCAGACAGTAACTACCATAAATAGCATGCAATAATAAGGGAGACACAATCCAATACACAAATCATCTATGGATAGCCCTGCCAAGCCTCACCCAACCCCGGGTGAGAAGTACGAAAAACTCTAGGGCCCCCTATCCTACAACCCTGATACTAGACCTCAAGACTTTCCTATCAAGGGCCATGTCCTCAGAAACCCGCATTCTAGCCATGTCATGCCTAATCACCTCTCCCCAATACCTCTTAGGCCTCCCTCTGCCTCGTCGTGCGCCGACCATCGCCAGCCGCTCACAACTCCTCACCGGGGCATCAGGACTTCTCCTCCGTACATGCCCGAACCACCTCAGCCTCGCTTCTCGCATAACCTGGTGAACCCGCACATCCACCTGAGCATCCTCATCTCCGCAACCTTCATCCTCTGAACATGAGAGTTCTTCACTGGCCAGCACTCTGCCCCATACAAAAGTATGTAATAATAACAAAAGATAAAAAAGAATAAAACGCCGTCCCTTTTCCCCATTCTTTCAGTTTTGTAATCCATCCCTCACCCCAACCTCCCCCCCCCCCCCCTTTTGGTGAGAACCTTCAATTGTAAAGGAATTAGAGCTTTTTAAAAAAAAGTGAATGTAAGAATCTAGAGAGAAGGTAACCTACCAGTCGAATTTTGGTAGAAGGATATCTTATCAATTTCTCCGATCTCGTCATTACTCTGACAGTGAAGGTTGATTTTGTGACGAAGTTCTGGTGAAAAAGAGGGCTCTCTTCTTTATATTAAGTGTTTGCGGTATTTCTTTTTGGATTATGTTCTTCACATCAGGGTTGTCGGTTAGGAGTGAGTCGAGCGTTTTCCTACGTTATATTGCGGGCGGAGCTAGGCTGATAATGTTTCGCTTTGGGTTGTTAGTGGTTTATGTAGTTTCCACACTATTTTCTATGGCATTGTTACTGGTTATTTTTATTGCTTTTCCATATATTTTTGATTCCTTACTATGCTGATATTATTTTCCTGGCTTCTGTTGTTGTCACTGATACAACAACAAACCCAGTTTGATCCCAATAGGTGGAGTTTGGGGAGGGTAGTTTGTACGCAGATCTTATCCCTACCTAATGCAGGTAGAGAGACTGCTTCCAATAGACCCTCGGCTCAGGAAGGACAACTCCTGTTGGCTATTGTTTATTTTCTTTTTCTTGAGCCGAGGCCTTTCCGAAATCGTCTCTCTACCCCTCCAGGGTAGGGGTAAGGTCTGTGTACACTCTACCCTCACAAACCCCACTTATGAGATTTTACTAGGTTATTGTTATTGTTATTGTTCTTCACATCAGGCGGCTGAGATCACTGTTGGAAGCATTCTAAACTGGTCATTGCTCCTCTATTCTCTTTTTTTTTTAAAGAAAAATTTAGCGGCAGGAGTGAAATGCCATTTCTGATTTGTTTGCTCTATGCCAATGGGCTTGGCGGGAAGAATGTTTCGACAAAGATGGTGTTTGAGGTGGTTGCAATGAAATGGAATAAGGTGTTTGCGCAGAGATGGTGACTAGAAATTAACAAAATGAGTAGGCAAACACGGAGAGTGAACTATGCATCGCCGGCCAGAGAATTCAATAGTGAATTCTCTGGCCAACTTCAGTTTTTGCCAGTTTATGAGTTTCTTGCTGGTCTCAGTTGTAGTGGAATAGAAAAGAGAAAAAAATTAAGTTAAAATTGATAAATTGGAATTAAAAAAGCAGGACCTACAAATTTACACATATCAAATTATAAAAGGTTAAGCATATGACATGTCATTTCTATCATAGCAATTGAGGAACACTCTACGTTTGTCCTTTTTCTATAAAGTAGATGTGCTAAACTAGGAAATTCCTAAGTTCGTTTACCGGGTTGACAATCCGATACAAATTTAAGTGGCTGGGATGCCATTTTGCCTAATAAGAAATACATCTTGGAATATTACAAAGTAGAACTCCTTCAAACTAAGACTCTTAAATTCTCCCAAAACACATTTCAAGCGACAAAAGTTAAATCATTTATAATATTCTTTTTTCAATATAGCTCCCTCTTACTACTTTGGGTTATTTAAGTCAAGATGTAAATAGCAAAGTGGAATAATTAATCAGTGAGCAAACATGAGAAAGAAGCAGGGATGCACAATCTTGGAAGTGGTGGAAAAGCTAAAGACATGAAACTAAAGAAAAGAAAGAATGAATAACAAATTGAAAGCAGAATGATACCAACTAGTAGTAAATGAATTTAAAAGGGGGGTGGGGGGAGGCTAATGGTGCAATTGCTTTCTACTTACATCCTTTTTGTCTTGCGGCAATAGAAATGGATCCCGCACACTAAGACCAGCCACTATAGTCAAAACAGGATCAAAGCAACGGAACATAGCACCCATAACAAGCATTTTCCCAAGCTTGGGATCCACGGGGAGAATTGCTAAAAACTTTCCTGGTTGGGAAGGAAGGGTGAAGATATAACTTATAAACCTTAGAATAGAAGTCATAAACACACACACACACATGCGCGTTGTGTGTGTGAGTCTTTTTTTTTTGTGTGTGTGTGTGTATTAATAGAAAAAATTAACATATTCATGAAGCAGATCACTCTCTTCACTCCTAAAACTCCACATACCTAGATGTGTAAGATACTCATTTTCATCTAATGCACCAATCATCTTCAAAAACTGAATAGCATTTTGCACCTGCAATACATGGAAATAGCAACTTCTATGATAGGTGGAAAACTAAGAGAGCAACCCTCTAATGTCAGAGGGCATGTGTATAGCATCATATGAACTTATAAGCATATTAAGGTCCAATATTCACAAGACCAAGTTCGGTGAAAAATCAAGTTCAAGTCCACATTTAATGTTCAGAAATGATACAGGATTCGCATGTTAAAACTAATCAACCTTCACGCCTGCTCATTTTGCGTACACGAGATAAGTTAGAAAAAAAAATATCAGTAAACCGACAAAAGCAAATTCAGCAAGCCACAGTTATATAACTTGTTGAATATTGGATAATAAAGAACTTTTAAAAGTCTAACAAAGTCTTCAATTATATTTGATGAAGCATGCTGTTGTGTGTTCCAAGAAACTTATCCAAAGCTCCTTCCCTTTTCTCCAGTCTGTTGTCAACTTAACGCCTTTATCAATCTCATATGTTGTTTGGCTTAGCTGAATGAAACTAAGCAACAACCACACCTCCATCCCAAAGAAGTTGGGCTAGGCTAGCGGAATAAAAGTAGTTTTAAGCATCACGTGCTAAAAAGTTGTAACGACCCGACCAGTCGTTTGAGTATTTTAGCCCCGTTCCCCTATTTGATACGTCTTGTATGTTTGTTGTTTTGTGACTTGTGGGGAGGATTAGTTTGGTTTCAGGAAGGTTTGAGATGGATTTGGGACAACAACAACAACCCAGTAAAATCCCACATGGGGTCTGGGGAGGGTAATGTGTACGCGGACCTTACCCCTACCCCAACAGGGCAGAGAGGATGTCTTTGATAGACCCTCGGCTCAGAAAGATGAAAAAAAAAGACAATTCATTAGTAACTCCAGTAGAAACCGGAATAGTAACAAAAGCATAACAACCAAAAGATAAATGACATGCGATAACAGTAACTAAGGCCCGGGACTAAGATAGACAGCAATGATAATGTGGATTCAGCATAAACTACAAGTTACCTAAGATCAACCCTAATCCAACCCCGCCTCACCCCGGGTGGGAAGTAAGCAAAGTTCTACTACCCCTATCCTACAACCCTAATGCTCGACCTCCAATCCTTCCTATCAAGGGCCATGTCCTCAGAAATCTGCAGTCATACGCTTGATCACTTCTTCCCAATACTTCTTAGACCTCCCTCTACCTTTTCTCGTACCCGCCACAGTCAACCGCTCGCACCTCCTCACCGGAACATCAAGGCTTCTCCTCAGCACATGCCTGAACCATCTGAGATGGATTTGGGACACTTAGTCTCATTTTGGAAGCTTAAGTTGCTAAGTTGAGAAAGCACGAGAGAAAAATATATAATTGATATTAAACATGATACAATGAGCCTATATATATACACATAACCTATTCTACTCCTAATAAACATTGGATTAGGCTACTCCTAATACACATTGGATTAGGGTTCTACTATTACATATTCTAACACTCCCCATCAAGCTGGTACATATAAATCATATGTACCGAGCTTGTTACATATGTAGTTAACATCGAATCCGGGTTTCTAGACCCGAAAGCATAGAGTCCCAAAGACATCGTTGGATTATCACCAAATAATCAGAAAGAATCAACTGAAAACTGGAAACTGTAAATACTGTAGCTGCCGGAAAACTGAAACTGAAAACTGAAAATATTGTGGCTGCCGGAAAAATACTGTAGCTACCGAAAAACTCAAGGTTGTCGGAATTGAAAAGTAAAAATATGGGTAGGCTCGTAATTTGAGGGCGATCCAACTGCCCTGAACGACCTTCGCCAAAATCTCACCGGAACAGTGCTCACGCGCCGGCGCGTGGGACAGATGCGCCGGCGCATGGGACAGACGCGCCGCCGCCGGCAGAACTCCGGCGGGCGCGTGGAGGCGCGTGGGAGGTTCGTTTCCGGTGATTTTTTCTGGGGTTGGTCGGAATTCTTTTCCGAACCTCTTGGTGGTCTCGGATTTTGCACAACACCAACAAAAAGGTGGTTTAGTTACGGACAGCCGCTTAAGTCGCCGGAAAATTGCACGGCGACGAGGTCTTTCTTCCTGGAAGTAGCTGGAATGACGCACAGCTATATTATAATTATACCCACTGTAGATTGGTTTTTGCACAACACTGATAATTAATGACTTTGACGCAATTAGACACTTCGGTCACCGGAAAATTGCACGGTGACTGAGTTATTTCTTCCCGGATGTCGTTGGAATGACGCACAATGATAATTATCTCACCAAAGCTCAGATACCATGCGAGAAAGCACGGGAGAAAAATATATAATTGATATTAAACATGATATAATGAGCCCTATATATATACACATAACCTATCCTACTCCTAATAAACATTGGATTAGGCTACTCCTAATACACATTGGATTAGGGTTCTACTATTACATATTCTAACAGTCTCGATTTTTTTATTTTTCTTTTCTTTTTTCCGGTAAACACCAAAAACCGAATTCTTTAAAAACGTACACCAAATACCACACGAAATACTGAAATACTAAATATCAATACTAAAATTTTCGGTTTTGGTTTGATAACTCGGTATATACAAAATATGCACACCTCAAGAGGCTTAGGTATTATTGTTGTTGTTGTTACAAAGGTGAAAGTTATTACTGACCCAAAAAAGAGCATAAGAAACATAGAAATTAGCATAAAGAAAAACCACTTACAGCCAATGGTTCTGGCGGCTGAAGGGCAGCTGATAGGAATTCAGCAATACTTCCAACCTGCAAACTCTTTATTTGCAAGCAAAGAGAATTCAAAGGAGTTCTCAGGAGTTCAGGTAGTTGATATTCAGCAAAAGCTTCATAAACACATCGTGGATATAAGTGGTAACACCCGCCTGGTTGCACACGGCCAGCCCTGCCCCTTCTCTGCAGAGAACGAGACATAACAGTTCCATAAACAAACACAAGAACATCCAACGTATCATCAAAATTCGACTCAAGATAACACTGAGAAGAATTTACATTTTTATCATCAGATATCCAAAATGAATTGAAGAGATGTTACTTCCAGGCAATGTACCACCTAGTATTTTGTCAAATAATCAAATTCCAGTGTAGCTCATAAGGTGTATTAAAAGGCATATTTCACCTTTTCAACAACAACATTTGATGTAAACACAGGAAAACTGATCTCAGATAGTATGGGACTTTTTAAATTTAAGAAACAGTCTCCCTAATGTGTGCAAAGGTTTACAAAACAAGCAGAAAAAAGAAGTGTACTCAGTTCAGCTCATCAGACTCGGTTAACATGTTATGACACTTTCGGCATTCGCTAACATGTCAGGTATTTGCTAATGCTCGTCTTTGGTTTAAGAGGGGAAGGAGCTAGTCTTAATGGATGGAGAAATATGGTGTGCTGGATTTTCACCTGGTAAGTCAAAAGGAGGAGCGAAGGAAACCAGTTTGTTCACCAATCTCATCCTCCAAGAACTTATATTACATTTCAAATGCAGGGATAGCTATGTCATTCTCCTCCTCTTCATTAGACGTGAAAGAGGAGTTAAAGAACTCATTAAGTTTGCTTTCCATTGGATTAACTCTAACAAAATAGAAGCGCAAGGACCTTTTTTTTTCTTTATAAGCAGAAATGCAAGGCACCATAATCCAGCTTATTCCAACTGTAGCGGAATAAGCAACAATGCCGTGTGATCAACTTGGTTCCTACACTTTTTATTGCAAGGGACCAAACTAGAAAATAAAAATTTTTTTGCATATTAAGCTAACAAGAAAGTCATAAATAGCAATTCAAAAACAAAATATTATCATGTTTTTTTACATACCATCTAAGAACAGAACTGGCTCATGTTACTTATAAGGAAAAGAACTATTCCTATAGTACTTGAGTTAAAGACGGATCTAGAATTTTGTTTGAAAATAAGGTAAAAGGAAAAAAGAATTATCATATAGAAAGTTTAGGCTTAGGCTGAGCAAGAACGAAGCTTTTTATTCAAGGAACTTACTTGTCGGGCAGAGGCTTGTGAAATCCATGAAGGTAATAAACATGGAGTATTATTTAGCGCGTCATAGGTCGTCTCCTTTGCTTTTCCACAGTCCACTACAAAGACTACATCATTTATCGTAATACTTGCCTCGGCCATGTTTGTTGCAAGTACTATTTTACGTACATTCTGAGGTGCCTTTTCAAATATAAGTTTCTGCAGATTACAATTTAAGTTTGTCAAAACACTATGGCCAAGGACAAGGAAAGTACACTTCTAGTAAGAATACATCTGAACTAATAGTAAAAGCGTAAAGCATAGATATCCCATTGCAATTAGCAGAAGAATTTCCTTCTAAAACAAGGAAGATGAAAATGCAACTTCCATTTATAACCATCATCTATGTATACTCGCTGATTGGGACAGACAAATTTCCTCAGCCTCCTTGAGGTGCAAGGCAGCAGGCCTCTTCCAGAATAACGCCCATATATTTCTTCAAACATAAATCCTCTCTGTGTTTACTAAAGTGCATAAATGAAGGTGGTTCTTTTTTCTTTTGGGTGGGGGATTCAGAGGTTATTGAAAACCTTTTTGGCTTTTTATTGAAAAAGAAATTCTAATTATAGACCTACAAGAGGATCAATTAAGATACCTGCAATACATAAAAAAACTTTTACGTTTCATTTAACAAATCTACTAAATTGAGTGGGCCAGACTTATCAAAAAATATTAAGTGGGCTAATCGCCATGTCAAATGTATGCCTCCTGTCGTGAACGATGAATCAGTATGTTGCAGCGCACTACTTCAATAGATCACCCGATAATCCAGTTTGTCAGCAGAGCATCCATGAAGCCAGACTCCCGACCAAGACAAAAGTTAATAATATACTGACCTTTGAATCAGCAGGATTATAACAAGTGTAGCAAAGAAAGCCCATGTAAGAATATCTTCATGCAGAGAAAGCACTTAGCGCTATGGTATGAAGAAAATGAACCGTACTTTTGCTCGAAAAAATTATCAAGACTGTCGAAATGTGTTGTCATTTAACATTATGGGGAAAATTTGGAGGTAATGAGTTTCTCTTTGAGTTTCTGGGAAAGAGGAAAGGGAAAATTGACAACCAACAAACAAAAACAGCAAACCTAGCGTATTCCCATAAATGGGGTCTAGGGAGGGTAGTGTGTGCGCAGACCTTACCCTACCTTATAAAGATAGAGAGGCGGTTTCCGATAGACCCTCGGCTATAGGAACAACCAAGTGATAGGAAAAGGTGACACCTCAACAGAACAGATCCTAGTAACAATTGATACACGTGTCAACATTATGAAAATGAAGGAGATATGTGGTAGTACATTCAAAGAAAAGGGGAAACAACTGCAAGCTGCAAAACACAAAGATGCATCAAAGTAGGGAGAGATAAGCAGTCTTACCTGCTCGGAGGTTGCCATAGAACCATGACAAGTGAGCAACAACACTCTATTTGGGTCTCCCAAGAGAGGATGGGCTTTAAGTTGATCTCTTAAACAACTAATATCTTCCCAACCAGTCATAAATACTAATACAGCACCTGGACGTTCTTTTCGACATATATGGCACAAAACTGCCTCAATAAGATTGAATCCAATACAATCAGGAGCCCAGCATGCTAGTGAATCACGTGCCCTTGCACTATAACTCTCGAAGTTTGATTTGTTTAGAGCATCCTGTCATATAGTACATCGTTCAAACAAGATTAATACTGTAACTTCTCTTTCAATACAAGCAATCAGACAATGCAATTTCTTTCTACAGCATCTAACCAACAAGAATGAAATTACTTGAGAGAGAAAGAACACAATGGGAGGAAACACATATATTGCAATAGATAGAAAAATTATGCTTAACTTGTCCTAGGGAAGTTCAACAAAAGATTAATACGATCCAATCGTATAATATAGATTGGTTTTCAACAAAGCTAACTATACAGCATATCTCTAGGATTTCCGGTAATGGTGAAGAAAGCACAGATAAACAGCTGGATAAGGGGATTTAAAATGACCAATAGAACAGACATCAATGGAAGGATTTCTCACTTATAATATGCAGATGATACTTTGGTATTCTGTGAAGCAGAAAGAGAGCAAATGAAAGTCCTAATAGTGATATTCATCCTGGTTGAAGCCACATCTGCATTGCACATCAACTGGCAAAAAAGGCCTTATTTATCCAGTTAATGATGTAATGGAAATACGCAAATGTTTTGGAGGGGAAGGTGTGGGTTCTGCCTACTATATACTTGGGGATGCCTTTGGGAGCCAAGAGCGAATCAAAAGGAATAGGGAATAATGTGGTGGAGAAATGTGAAAAGAAATTGTCAAAATTGGAAGAACCGGTATCTGTCAATGGGAAGGAGTTTGATTCTGATCAATTCTGTTTTGGATGCCATGCCTGCATACATGATGTCTCTATTTCCATTGCCAGCTAGTGTAGTGAACAGAATTGATGCCCTTAGAAGAAACTTTCTATGGGAAGGTAATTGTGACAAAAAGAAGTTTCACCTGGTTAAGTGGGGTGATCTAATTACAAGCAAAAAATCAAGAGGGTGGGGATCAAAAATCTGAGAATACAGAATCAAAGCCTGACGTTGAAGTGATTGTGGAAATTTGCAGCAGATGAGCAATCATCGTGGACAGAAGTGATTAGGGAAAAATATGGAAAAGAAGGAAGCTAGACAACCAAAACAGTAAGAAGACCATATGGAGTCGGTATGTGGAGATCAATTAGGAACTTATGGTCAAAACTAATCAACAAGGCAAAGTTCAAAGTTCGTAATGGTAGGAAGATCTCACTATGGGAGGACAACTGGCTAGGCCAAGGATCTCTGAAGGGGCTCTTCCCGAATGTTTTTAATTTGTGTCAACAACAGAATGCTACTAATGAAGAGGTATGGCCAAACCAAGGTTGGAACCTCACATTCAGAAGACTGTTAAATGATTGGGAGATTGAGAGAGTTGTGGAATTCTACAGTTCTCCGCAGCAGTTCAATGGCATCAACTCAAACCAAGATCAAGACATGATCAAGTGGCAAGGCAATAGTCAAGGTAAGTTTTCAGTTAAAGATGCTTACAAGGAGTTCAACCAGCCCAATAATCAGGTGGAATGTTGGCCATGGAAGATGATTTGGAAAGTAAAAATCACATATAATGCGGCATGCTTCACATGGTTACTGGCAAGAGAAGCAATTCTAACTCATGACAATCTAACTAGAAGAGGTTTTCAATTGTGCTCCAAATGTTATCTATGTGAAGAGGAGGCAGAGACAATTCACCATCTCTTTTTGCATTGCAAGTTCACCACTCAGATATGGAGAATCTTCATCGGTCTGAGGGGAATTCAATGGGCAATGTCAGGAAGAGTCCTTGATATTCTGGCAAGCTGGGGTAAAATGGGCACACCTTGTAGAGAAAGAGAGATGGAGGAATGTCCCAGCATGCATATGGTGGACAGTTTGGGAAGAGAGGAATCAAAGATGTTTTGAAGATAAGTCTGGCAACATTAAGAAGATTAAGATAAAATGTCTAACTCTTTTTTATTTTTGGTGTAAAGGTCAGCTTTTGGAGGATCATGAATCCATTTTAGATGTTTTAGAGTCCATATAAGAAGAAGAAGAAGAAGGACTAGGAGTGCTTACTTTTTGCTAGGGCATCTTTTTTTGTAATTATGGGGGACTTCACAATTTTAGTGAAGTCTTATATCAATATACAATTATGTTACCTTTTTTAAAAAAAAATAATGGTAACTGGTAAGTCTTTGTTTAGAAGTGACGCAAAAGAAAAGATGTTCAAGTGGCACATAATATATACGAAAAGGAGCAGTCACTCTTTAAAAATAATTACGTTGCTTAGGTCTCCAACATATTTTGTTTTCAGCTCTCCAAAACTTGAACCCTCTCTTTCCCACCAGGTTATGAATATGCAACAGCTACGGCCCTACTATGCAGTTTAAGACTGCATTAGTAAGACATAAGTAAAAAATTCCAGTATATGCATCACAGAAGTCATGAAAATTCTCTATGGAGTGGGATGAAAGTTTTAGAATATCAGGCAATCCATGCTTCCAAGAGTATCCTCAGACTATGCCCCCATATCACAAAGTGGGGAATGGAAGAATACAAAATCATATTTCAAATTCGAAAATTGGTGGAAGGGGACAGAGGGCTTCAGGGATAGAATAGCTACTTGGTGGCATTCTTTTGTTGTACAAGTAAGACCAGATTTTAATCTTGCTCAAAAACTCGAATTACTGAAAGATAAACTAAGAGAATGGAGGTCAGAACAAGGGGGGAAATTTGGAGGTTTTTAAAAATATTTGCTTGAATAAAATTCTTGAACTTGATATAGCACAAGATTCCAGGGATCTCTCATAAGATGAATTATTGCAAAAGGCTAGTCTTAAAAATGGAGCTAGAGGAGATTGCTAAAAAAGAGGAGCTAACTTGGAGACAAAAACTAAGAGTCCAATGGTTAAAGCAGGGGGGTAGAAATACCAAGCATTTTCAGAGGATTGCTAATGCTCATAGAAGGTTCAATAACATCGATAAGCTTAACATCAATGGGACACAGGTTGAGGACATGAATGCTACTAAGGGTGAGATTTTAGCTTTCCATCAATCCTTGTATGCTGAATCTGAAGCTTGGAGGACAGAGTTCAACTGCCCTAACTGTCCAGAATCAGTGAGGCAGAGGAACAATGGCTGCAGAGGGAGTTTGAAGAGCAAGAAATCATTGGGGGGTTTAAAGGCCTATAT
Organism: Nicotiana benthamiana; assembly: GCA_034376525.1. Classification (NCBI taxonomy): domain Eukaryota; kingdom Viridiplantae; phylum Streptophyta; class Magnoliopsida; order Solanales; family Solanaceae; genus Nicotiana; species Nicotiana benthamiana. The sequence continues at coordinate 14,696,447 of CM067338.1, read as the reverse complement.
GCAGACAAAGCCCCCGATCCAGATGGGTACATCATGGGTTTCTTTATCCAGTGTTGGGATGTGATCAAAGAAGATGTTTGCATACTTTTCAAAATTTTCATTCACAAGAATTTTTTGAGAAAGTTCTACTGCTACTTATGTAGCTTTAATTCCTAAGAGGGTTGGGGCTATAGACTTGAAGGATTACAGACCTGTAAGTCCTTTTTTTTTTATTTGCACCGGGTGTCCGAGTTTCTAAGAGCCCCGACTAATCCCGGGGGTGCACAGGCCCCCGGTAAGGAGTTTCCCGCAAGTGCACCATCAGACCTATAAGTCTTAATAGGTAATGCATATAAGATCATATCAAAGGTGCTTACAGAAAGACTGAAGTTGTGATTCACAAGTTGGTTGACACTCAACAAATGGCCTTGATCAAAGGCAGGCAGATCATGGATGCAGCTTCAATAGCAAATAAGTGTGTGGATTCTAGAATTAAAGGGAGAATTCCTGGGCAGACTGGACATTGAAAAGGCATATGATCACATCAATCAGGATTATCCTCTGAAAACTCTGACGAATATGGGTTTTTGAAATAAATGGATCATGTGGATAGGTTTCTGCATCAGCAACGTTAACTTCTCTATCTTGGTTAACGGCTCTCACAGGGGTTCTTTTCTTCACTGAGAGGGTTAAGGCAAGGAGATCCTCTATCTCCTTACCCTTTTATAATTGCAACGAAACGGTTGAATAGTATGACCAAGAAGGCAAATCATGAGGGGTGGATAAGAGGTTTCAAGGTGGTGAATAATGACAAAAGCAACATGGAAATTACTCATCTTCTTTATGTTGAAGACTCCTTGATTTTCTGTGATGCCGAAGAAGAGCAAGTCAGACGTGTGGGGTTGATACTTACGATTTTTGAAGCAGTTTCAGGATTACATGTTAACTGGAGCAAGTCCCAAATGTATACAGTTAATAAGGTCACCAAGACTCGGAGGTTGGATGGGGTTTTAGCTTATCAAGTGGAAACCTTCCAACTACATACTAGGGGATGCCGGAGCAAAAAATAAATCACATGAGATATGAAATGGAGTATTGGAGAGATGTGAAAAGAAACTTACCACATGGAAAAGTAACTATCTCTCTTTTGGGGGAAGGATTATTTTAGTCAATAGTGTTTTGTATGCTCTTCCTACTTATATGATGTCTTTGTTTCCGATACCAGTAAAAGCTAAGAAAAAGATGGATGCTTTAAGGAGAAATTCATATAGCAAGGGAACAAGGAGAAAAAATGTACCATGTGGTGAAATGGAGCATCCTAATCAACAGCAAGAAAGAATGAAGGAGGCCTGGGAATCAAAAATTTGAGACAACATAATAAGAGTTTACTTATGAAGTGACTGTGGAGATTTTCCCCGGAGGAACAAGCTTTGTGGAAGAAGGTAATCAGTCAAAAATATGGGGCAGATGGGTTGTGGTGTACAAGTAGTGTTTCTGGTGCTTATGGGTAAATGTTTGGAAGTCTACAAGATGCTTATGGTCAGATTTGTTCAGTAATGTGAGAATTACAGATGGTAATGGCAAAAAAACTTTTTTTTGGATTGATGACTGGGTTGGCATTGGACCTCTGAAAGAAACTTTTTCAGACATTTTCAGCTTAGTGCAACAACCTCAAGCTACTGCGGCTAAGACATGAGCTTGCAGGGTTGGAATGTGACATGAGCTTGCAGGGTTGGAAATGTGACATTCAGAAGGTTCCTCCATAACTGGGAGGTTATTAGAGTGACTGAATTCTTCAAATTGCTGGATAGCTTCAAAGGGGTTGTAGAGGAAGAGGACAGAATAGTATGCAAAGGAGATAGCAGGGGAAGTTATACTGTGACGTCAGCTTATAGTTTTTTAAATTGCTCTGGACAACCACACAATGGGCCGTGGAACTGGAAGCACATCTGAAGGTCAAGATACCTTTTAAAGTGGCATGCCTTTGTTGGCTAGCGGTTAAAGAGGCTGTTCTAACCCATGATAGTTTGATAAGGAAAGGAATGCAACTATGCTGTAAATGTTTTTTGTGTGACAATGAGATTGAAACAAATAGCCACCTTTTTATACATTGTAAAGTGACCAGCAAGTTGTGGTATTTATTCATGAGTATGAAAGGATTAAACTGGACAGTACCCAGGACAACTGCAGAAATGATAGCATGCTAGAATGATCCAGGTATCCAACTGAGGCAAAAGAAATGGTGGAGCATTGTCCAGCTTGTATTTAGTGGACAATATGGATGGAAAGGAACTCTAGATGCTTTGAAGATAGATCTTTAGTTCTGCATAGACGATCAAGATGAACGGGTATATTTTTTGTTTCAGTTTTGGTGTAAAGAAGCCCTTGTAAAACATGTAGAGTCAATAGTGGACATCATTGGACCTTGTAACTACCACAAGAATATCTGTTTTCTCTTTCTGGGGTCTTGTAACTTTCTGTAATCTCTTACCACAATCTTTGTGATAAGGGTTACTTTATCTTATAGATAAAATATGTTGCCTTCTGAAAAAATGTCATGCAAACACATCTGAACACCCACATTATGCTATCAGGGACATCTGATACCTTGGCATTAAACAAGAGCAATTTCTTGAGAAATCATGCTGGTTCCTAATGAAATGAAAAACAGTATGCATCTAGTAATTAGCCAAAATGAACTGTTTTCTCTCCCTAGGAAGAAAGGAAAAAGTGCACCTAGGACTTGAGATGTTTGAAGTTTTAAACTTAAATTGATCATTTGGGAGTGAAATGGTGTGAAAAAAGGGCTTTCTTTAGATGAATCAAATATTTGCCTCTACATATGGAAGAAGCAGAAAAATCCAAGAGATCTTTTTTTAATTTTGATAAGTAAATTCCAAAAGGTTCTCTTCTAACCAGAATCCAAAAGGTGAATTCTCTATCCAGATTAATAGGGGAGAACTCATCCACTCTAAATTGACATTTAGCAGAGAGCACAGTTGAGTGAATGGGTACAGAAGTAATGGAGAACAGGTGGCAGAGCAATTCTTTGAAGTTACTTTTCACAATTCTGTTTTAACGGTCTAGGGAATGGTATTAGCTTCCCTCAAGGCCTTCATGTTCGACCATATGAAGAGCATATAACTTCCGTCTTAATCTATGATATTGTTTGATGATCTACAGCCTACAGGGAACATCTGATTTACAATTAACAAGATCAAACTTCAGTTGAGTCACTCTGTCTTCATAATTTCCAAATTTCGAGATCAAGGAAAAATCATGAATTTTCTCCGTCTTAAATGTTCATAGCTAGAGAAGGACAACAACAACAACAACAACAACTACCCAGTATAGTCCCACAAAGTGGGGTATGGGGAGGGTAATATGTAGACGGGCCTTACCCCACGCGAGAGGGCAGAGAGGCTGTTTCCAATCGACCCTCGGCTCAGTGAAGGAAAGGAACAACAAAGCAAAACAAAAACAAAAACAAAAGAGCATTAGTATCTTCAGCATAAATAGCGTAAATAATTATCTAAACATAAGAACCATAAATAAAATAGCATGCAATAATATCAGACAGTAGCTACCATAAATAACTACCATAAGGGGACACAATCCAATACACAAGTCATCTATGGATATCCCTGCCAAGCCTCACCCAACCCCGGGTGAGGAGTACGAAAAACTCTAGAGGCCCTTATCCTACAACCCTAATACTAGACCTCCAGACTTTCCTATCAAGGGTCATGTCCTCAGAAACCCGCATTCTAGCCATGTCTTGCCTAATCACCTCTCCCCAATACCTCTTAGGCCTCCCTCTGCCTCGTCGTATGCCGACCAACGCCAGCCGCTCACAACTCCTCACCGGGGCATCAGGACTTCTCCTCCGCACATGCCCGAACCACCTCAGCCTCGCTTCTCGCATCTTCTCATCCACCGGGGTCACCCCACCTTCTCTCGAATAACTTCATTCTTAAAAGGACATCAAAAGAAAATAAAAAGACAATCAGGAAACAAGCATTGGAAAGAAGAATATAGGAACAGAGTTGTGAAAATATTATGAAGAAAGTGTGAGAATGCACGGGAGAAAAATATTATTGATATATTATTACAATACTACAAAGATCCCTATATATATACACATTACATATCCTGATCCTAATACATATAGGATTAGGGTGATTCACTCCTATTTACACTATTATTCTAACACTCCCCCTCCTCAAGCTGGTGCATACAAATTATATGTACCGAGCTTGTTACATATGTAGTTAATACGAGGACCAGTGAGGGACTTGGTAAAAATATCTGCAAGCTGATCATTCGACTTCACAAACTTTGTAGCAATATCTCCCGAGAGTATATTTTCTCTAACAAAGTGAGAGTCAATCTCAATATGTTTAGTTCTCTCATGGAACACTGGATTTGATGCAATATGAAGAGCAGCTTGATTATCACACCCAAGTCTCATCTGACTAATCTCACCGAATTTCAACTCCTTGAGTAGTTGTTTGATCCAAACTAACTCACATGTTACCATAGCCATTGCTCGATATTCTGCTTCTGCACTAGACCGAGCAACTACATTCTGTTTCTTGCTTTTCCAGGACACCAAATTTCCTCCTACTAAGACACAATATCCGGACGTAGAACGTCTATCAGACGGTGATCCTGCCCAATTAGCATCTGAGTATCCAACGATTCGCTCATGGCCGTGATCCTCAAACAATAACCCTTTGCCTGGAGCTGATTTTATGTACCGAAGAATGCGAACAACTGCATCCCAATGACTATCACACGGAGAACTTAACACCCGGAAAATTATATGCCTCTATAGTAGCCTGCAATGGAATGCAGCTATTTCTGACGGATAGCTATGTTAGCTAGGCCACCTGCCCATAAACTGACTCACAGCACTCACAGAAAAGGAAATGCCAGGTCTTGTCACTGTAAGATAATTTAATTTACCAACCAACCGCCTATATCTTGCACGATCGCTAAGCGGTCCCCCTGTCCTGGCAGAAGTTTAAAATTCGGATCCATCGGAGTGTCAACAGGTGTACAACCTGTCATTCCTGTCTCCTCAAGAATATCTAAGGCATACTTTCGTTGTGAGACCACAATACCTGAGTTAGACTGATCGACCTCAATACCCAGAAAATATTTTAGTTTGCCCAGATCCTTAGTTTGAAAATGTTGAAAGAGATGTTGCTTCAATTTAGCAATACCATCCTAGTCATTGCCGGTAATAACGATGTCGTCAACATAAACCACCAGATAAATACAGAGACTCGAAGCAGAATGCCGATAGAACACAGAGTGATCAGCTTCACTCTGAATCATGCCAAATTCCTGGATAATTGTGCTGAACTTACCAAAACAGGCTCGAGGAGACTGCTTTAGACCATAAAGTGACCGGCGCAAGCGACATACAAGACCACGAGACTCCCCCTGAGCGACAAACCCAGGTGGTTGCTCCATATAAACTTCATCCGCAAGGTCACCGTGTTAAAAGGCATTCTTAATGTCCAGCTGATAGAGGGGCCAATGGCGAATAGCAGCCATGGAGAGAAAAAGGCGGACTGAAGCTACCTTAGCCACAGGAGAGAAGGTATCACTGTAATCGAGCCCAAATATCTGAGTATATCCCTTGGCAACAAGACGAGCCTTAAGATGATCAACCTTACCATCCGGACCAGCCTTGACTGCATACACCCAACGACAACCAACAGTAGATTTACCTGAAGGAAGAGGGACAAGCTCCCAGGTACCACTCGTGTGTAAAGCAGGCATCACGTCAATCATAGCCTGTCGCCATCCTGGATGAGACAATGCATCACCTGTAGACTTAGGAATAGAAACAGAGGACAAAGAAGATATAAAAGCATAATAAGGTGATGACAAACATGATAACTCAGACCGACATAATGGGGATTAGGATTAAGTGTGGTCCGTTTACCTTTCCGAAGTGCAATCGGTGGACTAGGAAGAGACAAGTCCGCAGTAGGAGCAGGGTCAGGTGCAGGTGCAGGACATGAATCAGCTGGGCCTGATGCTGGGTGCGGACAACGATGATATGTCAAAAGCGGTGTTCCTGTAACAGGGAGTCTAGGAGGAGCCATACTAGATTCCTCAACTGAGGGAATGGGTAAGACTTCAGTAGTGTAAGGTAAAGGAGAATCTATAGTAGGCTCCGTATAGGTCGGTATAGGGAAGGCATCCGATTAACTAAATAACAAGTTGTGAGAACTGCATCGCCCCAAAAACGCAGCGGAGCATGAGACTTAATGAGAAGTGTGCGAGCAGTCTCGATGATGTGCCTATTCTTTCTTTCGGCAACCCTATTTTGTTGAGGGGTATAAGGACAAGAGGTCTGATGAATAATTCCTTGAGAAGTCATAAACTGCTGAAATGAAGAGGATAAATATTCTAAGGCATTATCACTGCGAAAAGTACGAATAAAAACACCAAATTGATTTTTAATTTCAGCACAAAACTTCTGGAAAATAGAAAACAATTCAGAACGATCTTTCATTAAGAAAATCCAAGTACATCTTGAATGATCATCAATGAAACTAACAAAATAACGAAACCCCAAGGTTGAACTGACTCTACGAGGACCCCATATATCAGAATGAACTAAAGAAAAAACAGACTCTGCATAACTCTCAATACTACGAGGAAAGGAGGCTCGGGTATGTTTCCCGAGCTGACATGACTCACACTCTACTGTGGATAAACTAGACAAACTAGGTACCATCTTCTGAAGCTTGGATAAGCTTGGGTGTCCTAAACGTCTGTGAATGAGTCCGGAGGATCCGTAACTAGACATGCCTTGGGGGATTTTAGCGAGTTAAGGTAGTAAAGGCCTTCTGATTCAAGTCATGTTCCAATCGTCTGCCCCGTACAGCGGTCCTGCATAATAAAGTAATCATCAATAAAATATATACCACAATGGAGGGCACGAGTCAAACGACTAACAGATGCAAGATTAAAAGGACAGCCAGGGACATAGAGAACGGAATCTAGAGTGAGAGGGTAGGGGAGTCGCTTGTCCAACTCATTTTGCCTTAGTTTGAGACCCATTGGCTAAAGTAACAGTAGGAAGGGACTGTGAATACGCAATATTTGACAAAAGTGATTTATTACCATAGATATGATCAGAAGCGGCTGAGTCCACAATCCATTGTCCAAGAGTACTAGACTGGGAAACACAAGCAAAAGAATTACCAGCAACAGAAGTATCAGTCTGAGCAACAGAAGCTGCTTGTGGAAATTTCTGCTTACTTGCCCGATACTGAAGGAACTCATTATACTCCCCTTCAGATAAAGAAAAACCCTAGTTACCTGTAGTCACTGTCTGAGCAACATAAGCATTTTTGGGTGGTCGGCCATGTAAAGAATAGCACATGTCACGAGTGAGTCCAAGTTTATGACAATAAGAGCACTTGGGTCTAGATCTTCCAAAACGACCTCATCCACGTCTACTCTCCATAGTAGGAGATGCCCGATTGTCCACTGACTGGGATACAAGGACAGATGAATCAAGTGTCTGTGATGAGCTCACTAGGTGACTTGGTGCTGCAGCAATGCAAAGTAATCGAGAGAATAGTTCATCAACTGTGGGGACAGCCGGACTAGCCAAAATTTGTTCACGTACTGAATCAAGGTCATTAGGGAGTCCAGCTAGTGTAAGAACTAGAAACATCTTCTGTCGTTGCTCTTGTTGCTTTTCAATACTAGCAGAAACTGGCATCAGCGTCTCAAATTCTTCCATGACTGCCTGTACTTGTCCCAAGTAAGTAGACATATCCAATTCTTGTTTCTTCAAGCTTGTCATTCGCGATATTACATCATAGAAACGAGATATGTCATTAGTGTATAAAGTACGAGCCTTTTCCCAAACTAAATGACATGTCTGGAATGAACGGAACAAGGGCATCAACTTGGAATCAATAGATCGCCACAAGATACTACATAACTGAGCATCGACCTTTTCCCACTGTGTTTTGGCTTTTTCATCACCTTCGATAGCCCTTTTTGTTAAATGATCGTGAACTCCCTCGACAGACGAAGCCCAAGCTAGATAGTTGGAACCTCCCATTAAGGGTTCTGAGGTAATCATAACACCGGAATTGCCTGAACCCGGGTTTCTAGACCCGAAAGCATCGAGTCTCAAAGACATCATTAGATTATCACCAAATAATCAGTAAGAATCAACTGAAAACTGCTGAAACAGAAGAAGGAAACACTGTAGCTGCCGAAAAATTGTTGTAGCTGCCGGAAAATTACTGTAGCTACCGGAGAAAATTCAAGGTTGTCGGAATAGAAAAATAAAATTATGGGTAGGCTCGAAATTGGAGGACGATCCAACTGTCCTGAAGAAAAATTTTAAAATTCTGGCCGGAACAGTGCTCACACGCCGGCGCGTGAGGGCGCGTGACAAGGAATAACCGGTGGGGTTTACTGGGGTTTGGTCGCCGGAGCGTTGGAAACCCTGTGGCGGTGTTGGTTTTTGCACAACACCAACAAAAGGGGTGATTTAGTTACGGACAGCCTCTTAATTCGCCGAAAAATTGCACGGCGACGAGGTCTTTCTTCCCGAAAGTTGCTGGAATGACGCACAACTATAATATTCTCACTGTAGCTCTGATACCATGTGAGAATGCACAGGAGAAAAATATTATTGATATATTATTACAATACTACAATGATCCCTATATATACACACATTACATATCCTAATCCTAATACATATAGGATTAGGGTGATTCACTCCTATTTACACTATTATTCTCACAGAAAGAAGCTGAAACCTAACAAAAATTGACTAAAAAAGAAAATTTATAACTAGCAATAAGAAAGTACATCATCTCATGTATAGACACAACTGCAAATAGAATAACAACCTCAACAAGAGCAGTTATCTGATTTTTCTTTTTGCGGGGTGCTAACTGTTTTTGTGTTTTCCACATCTTCTCCTGACCGTAATCATCAATTTGGTTGAACGAAGTCAACTTATACCCTGTTATTTCCAGCAAATCTTCCAGAAAATGTGCTCTTACAGGATATGTGAAGCCCTAGATCATACAAAATCCAATTAGCCAAAATGTTAACATACCGTGTCAAATAAGCCTAAACCCTGGTTTAACAAAACAATTATAGAAAGCTTAGCAGTTATTCTGGAACAAAAAGTCGACATTTTATGACCTTAATTGATAGTATAATATTACATGACAAAGCAACAACATGAAACATAAATCTCAAGTAAAACTAAAATTATATAAATATTTTCTGTTAATACTGTGAATCAACAAACAATAGACTAAGATCTTGCATTTATGCACCCTTCTTAAGGCATAAAATCGGGAAGCTCATTCTTTTCAAATATGGATTGAGAAATTCGGCAAATGGAACATGCAGATGAAACATAAGAGTATTGGGCAGTGTAATCTAGAGCACAAACACCAATAAAATGTATAAGTTCAACAAAGTGGGATCCAAGTTGCAGCTTACCGGGATATGAATCATTGGTGCCCCTCCAAAGTAACTGGAAAATAGTTCAGCATTAAGAGTAGCACTCATCAAAATCAATCTCAAATCTGGGCGTCGTGGAAGAAGATCCTTCAACACAATCAACAGGAAGTCTGACACAGAATGAGAAGTAAATAGTCAAGGCATTGAAGATACTTTCATAAGAAAACCAAAACCAAAGACCAAATTGCTAATTCATGTACCTTCATTCATGCCTCGCTCATGAATCTCATCAACGAAAACATGGGTTATACCGTCAAGATTGCGGTCACTGAGAAGACGACGAAGCAAAATACCACTTGTGCAAAATAGTAAATGTGTATTTTTTCCTTTCACCCCTTCTAATCGTACTTTGTACCCCACCTACCAAAAATAGTCTGTGAAGAACAGCAACTAAAATAAAGAAGTTTCCAAAATACATTGTAACAACATCATTTCAACTTTGGGACTGTCTCATCCAGTGAAAGCTTAACCCAAAGATTGTAAAAAAAACAAATCAGTGGAAAGAGGAATAGTAGCATACTGAGTCACCAAGAGGTTCTCCCCTCTCTGTAGCCACTCTTTCTGCAACCGCCAAAGCAGATATTCTTCGAGGCTGTGTACAAATTATGCTACAAAATGCTCCACGACCAGATTCTATTTCTGACTCTAGAATGTACTGTGGCAGTTGAGTGGTCTTACCACATCCTGTCTCGCCAGAAATTACAACCACCTGTTGTAATAATCAAAAAAAAAACTTAGTTGACATAAATCAATTAAACATGTCACAATCAATTCTCAGTTCCTTAAGTTTCTACTCTGCAATTTACAAACTTCTAGAATCCCTACACGTATAATAGTTATTAAACTATGATATCTTCTCTTTTTATCCCAATGCTACAATAGGTTTACGCGCTACGAACAGCAATATGTCCTAGTCTGCTCCCTGGACATCCTTCATATACTAGAGGACCAAAGCCAGTTAAATGTGATGGGTTACCTGTTTGCAGTGCTTAAGCAAATCATATAGTTACCAAGGGTCTTGAGTCTCTTGACTGTGCAAATAGGAGAGCAAAAGCGTATACATATTTTGAATGAAGTTCTTTAGTTCAAAAAATCAAAAATGATCATGAAATGCAAGAGAACCTTCAAAAGCATTTAAATCGCAAGCACAATCGCATCTATCATGATAAAGGACTAGTGCCATATTATCAAGAATAAAGAAGGGCATCGACTCGAGCAACAAATCTGCCATATGCAATCACCGCAGAAAGAATCACAAGTTCATCAGAGTATAACCTGATTACGTGCAATTGCTTGCAGCAACCTTTCTTTTTCCCTAAAAGCAGGAAGAGATTTCCGGAATTCGAGCATTTTGTTGCCATCAGGAGATTCCTGTGCAAAAATAAAAATCCAACAAAAAAAAAAAGTTTGTTGACATGGAAGAAGGGAAAAAAAGAGGACGAAACAATGAGTTGAACATACAAAGATAGCATCTTAAAGAAGATATTGTGATTAGATAAAAAGCTCCCAATGCAATTAAATTCTCTATATTCACCTCGGCAATATAGAATGCTAATTGTTGCAAGCCATAAGGAGATCTATCAAACCACTCTAAGCATCAATATTTCTTCTTGGTTCAGAAGTCCTTAGACTTGTTATCTAGTCCCAAATTTGGTAAAGAGATCAGCTAAAGAAGCAGAGTTGCTTGCTTATTTCATATTTAAATGTCAAAATGATACATGATGAAGAAAAGTGCAGCCACACTGGGGTTTGAAATAGTTGTCTTGCATGTGTCCTTGTAATCTCAAGACTGTCAGGTGCCTGATGTCGCTTAGCTTATATGATCGCTAAAAGTTTCAATAAGTACAAGTATGATATACCAGCAAATTAACTACCTAATCTTGTCTTTGCACTGTCACATAAAATGGTAAGACTTGTCAAACTAGACAACCAGTTTATTTATTAAAGAAAAACCAAAGTACACTGAAATCTAATTAGTCCAGACGAATTCCCAAACAATTCCGGCTACTTAAAAAAGTTAAGAAATAACAGATCAATATGAAATTATAGAGACTAAAATATGCACAAAAACATATAACAACAAAAATTAATAGATTCTTATGAAAAGCCAAGTTCAATTTCAGCATATACTGCTTAAATTATCTATCTTCTAAGGCAGACAAGCCTCGAGTCTTTATCCCTTCTAAATTCATTCTAACCATCTTAAAAATCAAATGTCTAAAGAAGATGGACCTTGGGCCTAACTAGCCCCCAAACTTAGCTCATGAGATGAGGATTGTCCAATACATATAAAGAGATACCAACCCATTCCCTCAACCGATTCCCTCACACTCCGGACATCTGGAGTGAGAACAATATAACATGCGGCCCAACATTTGGCAACAACATAAGCTTTTAGATGAAATAGTCACACACTTCTACTTGGTATCATAATCTGTGTTAAAATTATAGTTGCAATCACCAGCCATGTCAGGGAGGAAAAAGAGATCATTATTGAGTTGTCCGATTGTCCTAGATTCGAGTCTCACAGATGCCCATTATCAAAAAATAATTTTAACGTACTTGGCGCATAGAAAGATTAAGACTCACACGTGAGGAGGCGTGTTGAAGGTATAATTGAATAATAAAATAATGTTCTCTAACCGCTTAAACTTTTAGATGAGATGGACACGCACTTTCACATACAATAATAGAAGAGTTACAACTATGAGAATTGAGAAGCATAAAATTAGGCTATGTTGCTCGGACTCTCCGAAAATGTGGCCGGATACGTGTCGGATCTTCCAAATGCGGCTACATTTTGGAAAGTCCACACAACATAGAAATTAGGCCGTTTGAAACAAGAAGGATAAACTAAGCCATAAAGAAATGTAAAAGCAACAAATCTATGGAACCCGTGCATAGGCACATTGACATGGATTGACCAAGAACATGTTAGCATGGATAAAGGTGAAATATGATCTATAGGAGGGAGGACAGTGAACCCTCAAGGGTTGGCCTGGTGGCAATTGACTTGAGCCTTGGGGTTTGCTCCCTTTCAAGGTCTCAAATTCGAAACCCACTAGGTGCAAACAATTTCTGAGGGCCATCGGACTAAGTAAAACCTGAATTAACCGTGGTGCACTTGCGGGAAACTCCTTGCCGAGGGCCTGTGCACCCCCGGGATTAGTCGGGGCTTGAAGAGACTCGGACACCGGTGCAAATCAAAAAAAAAAGGGAGGGAGGACAGTGATAAATCTATCAAAAGTTGCAACATGTCACAACAAACTGAGGATGAATCTGGAAAGATGACTTCAAAGGTCAGAGAGTGAAAGCATACAACTGATGATATGCCCACACTTTTCTAAGCATTGTTCTTTACATCTTTCCCAGTGTTCACTGTTGCAAGCCAACATCCCTTGTCTTTTAGTTTAAGGTCAGGAGCAGAGAGTGAGACATGCATTTGGAACAGAGAATGTTTTCCACAAATATAAAGAAACATAATCTAAAAAAAAAAAAAGAACACGGAATGATACCTGCCAAGCCCTCTGCATATTGCGCATGCGTAAGCTCCGCCTCTGAAGAACCTTCTCCATGACAGAGCCATCTAAGAATGAATCTGGATTTTCATCCAAGTTCACATCTTCAACCATATCAGAGGAGTTAGTTCTATCTAAAATGTTTTCAGCTTTTCCACTAATGAGCTGTGTTCTATCAATATGCTCCTGAAGCAAGCCTTCTACTCTCCTTTGCAAACTTAGTGGGATTACTACCTGCATCAAGGCCAATCAAACATTTAAGCTCTGCTTTCCAAATTAAAGAACAAATCTAGAGTATCTGTTGAACCGTAAGAAATCTGGCAAGGACACATTCAGATAACTACACCTCAATGCCATTTCTAAATTGTTATCTCTCAAGTTTATTCTTTTGTTTAACACAAATTTAAAACCACATCCATTTATGCCAACCTAAAAGTTCATTGCTCAAATTGTTACTGCATATATATTCAAACCCTTACCAAAATGCAACAGAGAGAAATAATTGTACGGGTAGGAGACAACTCATACCTCTCTTTGAGGCCGCTTATCATCAAGATCGGGTCTGTAATTTGGAAGAGGAACCTTGCTCACCACTACAACTTTTCCATAAATTTCACTGCAATAGGCAAAAAGAAGTGATTAATAAAGCACAAGCACATGATAACAAACTATGTGGGAGAAATCACCAAAAATACTCTTCCCTACCTATAGAGACCCATCCTTTTGGCAAGGTTGCATATCTGCTCATAGTCTCTTCTATCCCTCTTATCTCTGGATACAACCTCTTGGTCCTTTTCGTTATGAAGCAGCAGGCTAAGTTTCCATTTCCACTCATCTATATTGGCCACTGATGATGAAGCCTGCCATTGAATCTCAAAGTCCATAAGTAAAGCTTTAACTGAAAAACCATTCATACCAAAAATATTTCACACAGAAAATATGCACAAAATTTACTAAAAAGACTAAACGAAAAGCACACATGTAATTGATGAAATAGATCTATATTATTCAATTCTTAAAATCTCTTGGCCTTTTCCATTGAGCAAACCCAAGCAGAAACTAATGGTTGTTGACCACTGACAACAAGACCCATCATCAAGCCCCTTCAAACAGCCACCGAATCCCTAAATGAAGTCCATATCTACATTCTAAGCCAACTCACAACTATTCTTTTCCATGACTCTTTTGTAAATTAAACAGGCAAATAGCACACCAATTGCCAACTATCATGCACACCTTTTTAGCAAACATGAAAAAAAAAATTATAAAGTAATACAATTTTACTAATGTTTGGGTAAAAACAAGCCCGTGTACAAGAGGTATACCGGAAATATCAATGGGACCTATTGGCCTGCAATCCTTCAACTCATTCGCTCCACTTCTCTTGAGAATAAGAGCAATACATGAATCATTAAGGCTTCTTTCAAAATATTTTTAGCTACAAAATTTTGGTAAGATCAAACTTGACATTGCCCCAACACATCTTTTTGATAGGTAACGCCCCAACACATCTTTTTGATAGGTAACGCCCCAACGCTTTTGTTAGAATTCCATAATGAAGGCATACGAACCCTGGATTGTAGAAATTTGATCACTGCCAAAATTTACTCCTCGTCAAAAGGTCTTTGCATCATTGTACCTCCTCTTCTGAATAGAAGGTAGACTTAACAGAGATGATCTCTATTGTTCAGTTGCAGAATAAAGCTATGTTGCTCGGACTCCCCGAAAACGTTGTCCGGTGCGTGTCGGATTCTCCAAAAGCAATGTATTTTCAGAGAATCCAACACGGGTTCTGGACATAGGGATAAAGTGCTTTATAGAACCTCAGGATTACAACAACAACCCAGTAAAATCCCACAAGTGGGGTCTGGGGAGGGTAGAGTGTACATAGACCTAACCCCTACCCCGAGGGAGTAGAGAAGTTGTTTCCAGTAGACCCTCGGCTCAAGAAAACCTCAGGATCTCATTGTTGATCTTTTTCCTCCTCTTGTAAAATAATATTATTTGATTCAAGCTAATAATGGTCAATCGCTTGAGTGCATTGGTCACATTATGAAAAAAGTAGTATTTTTGCCCCGTGACATAGGCACCTTAACTTCTATATCCAAAGAGATTTCCTCTAGTTTAGCAATTTCTTCCAACTCCATCAAAAGATCAGCTTTGGGCACCAACTCTTCCTCTTAAAAGTCCCTGCTCTCCCCTTGCCGGTCTAAAATTAGCACCTTGCTTAATATTTCAGATTTCTTGATTTTTAGCATTCCAAAGGTGTAGAAATTCCAATTTTTCAACATAACCATAATCTGGTAGAGTTTTTAGAAAAAAATGAACTGGATTGCCTTGGATGTATATAGAATCTCACGATTCCTCTACCAGGTCATCGAATCCTTAATGCTATCATATGTTCCGGACTTGAAGTAATGGGTTGTTTGACCAGTATCAGCATTGCAGTAGAAAGGGAACTGATCCGAAGCAACACTAGGCATTAATGATTGTTTTATGTTTCTAAGACAATCATCCCAGCTTGAAGAAAATTAGAATCTATTAATTATGGAGCTTGTTGTGTTGTTTGACCTCTTGACCAGATGAAATTGCCACCCAAGGGCGGCAGGTCATTTAGTTCAAGCTCTTCGACGAAGATTGAGAAGTCCTCCATAGCACTTGTCATTCTGTTGTTCTTCATCCTTTCCCCTAGGAATCTGGTAACACTGAAGTCATCACGTATAACTCGAGGCTTGTTAAATAATTCTTCAATTGGGCTAAGTTCAAGTCAAACGCCAGCTTGAAATAGTCATAATATTCCTGGGAAGCACTGAAATGGTATGTTGACCCGTCGGATTTCATTATCAATCCAAGCTTATTAGTCCCAGGTAATAACTCATCTCCTCTAGTGCCTTCTACCTCTAAAGCCACATAATCAGTACGACCCATCCCCACTTAACTTGCAAAGGGAATGGAAAAACTCTGCAACTTGGTTTTTTGTGAACACATTTTATCAGCCTCGTCTTTTTAATAAAAGCGTTATCAAACTCTACTTTTCCAGACTTTGTACACCTCTAACATTCCACGACAAGATTTTCAGTTTCATCTAAATGTTAAAAAGGTACATCCCTGCCTTTTCCCCTGCTTGTGTTTGTCTCATAATTAATGTTGAATTCAACATTATTGAGCTCCAAGCTCCTCTTTGTTCAATTTTGGAGTTGAGTGACTAGATTTGTGTGCTTTTAATGGTTGTGTGAAGAATAATCTTGAATGAGTTTCATTTATTTGAGCTACTGCCACCCAAACAAGTCCCTTAAAGTTTGTACACAAGCTTATTCTTCACACGCCGATTTAAAGCACACAAATCTGGTTGTCCTCCCAATGTGCAACACTATATATATCCTCTAACTCTCATGTATGTGTAACCCAGTTTTGGGGTACTTGCATGGACTTGAATGAGGACTTACAAGTTTTAGAACAGGTTTACCGGAATTGGGTATAAGACAATATTGGAATATGTGAATCACCTCATCCGGGGTTGGGTGTGGATCAGCAGAGTTACCCATAGATGATTTGTGTTTTAGCTTATGTCCCCCCTATGGTTGTTAGTTATGGTAGTTACTGTATGATATTATTGCATGCGATTGTATTTATGTTTCGTATGTTTAGATAATTATTCTCGCTATTTACGTTATTTCTGCTGGAGTTATTAATGCTTTATTCACAAAAAAGATCCGGTTATATATCATATATGTGGGTACATATTGTGTATCAAGAACAAAAAAATGCGGATATGGTCGAATGGTAAAATTTCTCTTTGCCAAGGAGAAGATGCGGGTTCGATTCCCGCTATCCGCCCAAGATCCTAAAATCCTAAAATGAAGAAGATTCTGTTGATTCATTTCTAGATCTAATCGAGACTTCATTACTAATGGAATCCAAATGATCTCTGGATTGATCAGAAGCCCAGCTTCGCAGAGCAGCTCTCTCCCCAGTCTACAACATAGTGTGGAATCTGGATCCTTTCATCCGCTGACCTATCGCGTGGTAAAAAGAAGAAAGTACGAAAGAATAGTAAACGGAGCAAACCGCAGAAAGATTCTAAATATGGTTTTTGTTTTTGTCTTTGGTTTTGTTTTACTGCTGTTTTTCCTTTTATCCTATGAGCCGGGGGTCGATTGGAAACAGACTCTCTGCCATTTCGGGTAGGGGTAAGGCTTGTCTACATATTACCCTCCCCAGACCCCACCTGGTGGGAGTATACTGGGTAGTAGTTGTTGTTGTTGTTGTTAATTCCAGATCCACTTGTCAAACAACAATAAGCACTTCAATTTAGTTATTATTTTGTTATTATTACAAATAACAACAACAGTAACAACAGTAAACATCCAAAATCCATATATAGCCTTTAATTTTCCCAAAATAAGCCAAAATGAAATTCAACACATAGAATAAGATAAGCAGACACATGCACTGATTCTCGTAGGCATAGAACTTAACAATAAAGCCTACTTTTATTATCCCAGAAAAAGGAAATTTCGAAATAACTAAAATGAAATTACCGGATGATTTTCGTAGTCGCATTCATATTCATCGTCGGAGAACTGCTCCAACGCGGCGGTAGCAGGGTATCTACAAAACCCACGCGGCTGTCCCAACCAACGAAAATTCGAATCCGGTAAATAATTAAACTTACTTACATCACTGCCGATCAAAATTCGCCGGTGGCAAGCCGCAAATATATTCCGGTTTGAATTGGAAGAGAATAGATTAGAGAGAAGTGTAGAGCAAGTAGAAAAATAAGAAGACCTCCGGTTTGTGCATGCTAAGAGAAATCCTACTCTCGAATGCATTCTATGTATTTGATAAAAGGAGCTTGAAAGGGGCTATGATCATTGCTGTACTTCAGTTTTTTAACCTTCTCTTGCCTCGGGAAGGAAAAGAAGATGATAGTGTGCCCAAGAAAATGGTAGCTCCGATAGCACAGAGGCGGTGGTGAAGGATAGTAGAGTGACGCTGGCGCTGGCGCCGGGTGAGTAAAATTGTGGGAGGGGAGGAGTCCAGCGAGCACGCGTTTGAGTGGGAACAGAAGTATGCGAAAAATAGCTAGTAGTACTACTTCTCAATTTTAGGGACACTACCAATATCAATGAGTAAATAATTTTTCAAAAAATTACCTGATTATCATTAGATTATGCATTTGTCTGATATATATTATATACAAAATATTAAAGAAATATTCTTGAAAATGTTGAATATTATTCCCATTTAGTTATCTGAATATATGATGAAATTATGTTGGTCTTTAGTTTTTAGATACTTTATTCTGATTTATGAGGACGTATGTGATCTTATGAAAATTATTGTTATTTTACGGACTCATTATTGAAAATAATATAAAAGAGAATAAAAAGTGGTTTTATAGCTCCCAAACAATTAAGATTGATAATATAAATTTTAAAAAATGACTACGATTGAATTAATATCTTACAATAAATTATTTTAATATAAAAGTTATAGTTAGGCCTCATCATTTGTTGGACTAAGTAAATCTTTTAAAGTACATTATAGTTATTATTACTATAATTATATTATTTTCGAATGTAGTCTTGTTATTTGTAGACTTAGTTAAAATATTTTTTTTTCTTCGTTCTAATATGTTTATAGATTTGGTTTATGATGTATCAGAGACTTCAATAGTTGTAAACTTAAAATTACAAAGTCCAAAAATAATTACGATTAAGTTAGTATTTACGATAAATAGTTTAATAAAAAATATAGTTAAGCTATTTTTAGTAGGACCGAATACCCAAGAAAAGGGAAAATATTAAAAATGACAACTTACTTATGATATACTTTATTTTCTACTATTTCATCCTTAAATTTCTTATTAAAAATACGCGCAATTTAGTACTATTAATTTAGATATATAAATCTTGGTATCTTATTTATGCTTCAATACTCTAATTGGATTTGTGCTTGAACATCTATACATTTAATAAAAAAAAATTAAATATATTATAGTTTATTATTACTATAATATAATTACATTTTAACATTATATTCATGTCGTTTGTGTCACCTTCGTTTTTACACCATCCGAAAGTAGTGCAAGAGAGTTTTTCCAATTTAAGTGACATTATTCGAAATGAAATTATTTATTTATTTTTATTTAGAGTCGCCATTTAGGATGGTTTGTTTTATGGTGTCCCAAGTCACCGATTTATTTTAAAATCCCAAATCGAAGAAAATTTGACTTCCCTTTTGAAGTCGGCGAACCATAAATTCTGAATAAGAAATCGTGTTAACCCTGGGGAAGGTGTTAGGTACCCCCGGATTTCGTGGTTCTAGCATGGTCGCTTAAATTGTTACAAATGGTCTATTATCTGATTCTAATACATGTTTCAACCTATAGTACAATTTTAACTTATTAAACCGCTTTTAAATATTTTTAGGAAGATTCAACGTCATTTAAAAACACACCTTGAACCATGCCGCATGAAATGCACCCGCGGTCCATGATACATTTTATTTAACATTGTTGAGAATTGGAGTTGGGTCACATGAAATGCACACCCGAGTTTAAGAAGGTAATATTATTAAATTCGCGCCTAAAGCAACTAACGCATTGTTAACTTTGCGAGGACCATGAAAAAATTTTTAAATGGCACACGTCGATTTCTAAGTATTTTAAGAAATTATTTAAACGAGGGCCACGTATTTGTGATTTTATTTTGCGCGGTGCACCTCAATTTTATTTTAAAAGGATATTCAACTTAGAATTTGGAGGGACGTAGGCTATTTGTTATCTAATAATGGCTCTCCTCAAATTATTCCAAGAAGTCTAATTAACTAGCTAAATCTAGGTAAATAGGTACCCGATCCTTAGAGGCAACATCGAAAAGGACTAGAAAATGAAGAGTTTATGTAGAGAGGTCCTTGAGTTATGGCGAGGAGATCCACAGGTTATGTAGAGAGAAAAGAAAAAGGTCATTGGGTTATGCCGGGGAGATCAACGGGTTATGCCATAATAAAAGAGAAAGGTCCTTGGGTTATGCCAGGGAGATCTACAGGTTATGCCGGGATAATAGAAAAATGTCATGGGTAATGCTAGGGAGATCCACGAGTTATGTCGGGATAAAAAAAAAGGTCCTGAGTTATGCCAGGGAGGTCCACGGGTTATGCTGGGATAAAAGAAAAAGGTCATTGGGTTATGCCAGGGAGATCCACGAGTTATGCTGGCATAAAAGAGAAGGTCCTTGGGTTATGCCAGGGAGATCCACCGGTTATGCCGGGATAAAAGAGAAAGGCCCTTGGGTAATGCCAGGGAGATCCACAGGTTATGCCGGGATAAAAGAAAAAGGTCATGGGTTATGCGATGGAGGTCCACGGGTTATGCCGGATAAAAGAAAAAGGTCATTGGGTTATGCCAAGGAGGTCCACGGGTTATGCCGGTATAAAAGGAAGAGGTCCTTGGGTTATGCCAGGGAGATCCATGGGTTATACCGGGATAAAAGAAAAAGGGTCCTAGGTTATACCAGGGAGATCCACGGGTTATGCCGAGATAAAAGGAAAAGGTCCTGGGTTATGCCAAAGAGATCCACGGGTTATGCCGGGATAAATGAAAAAAGGTCTTGGGTTATGCCAAGGAGATCCACGGGTTATGTCGGGATAAAAGTAAAAGGTCATGGTTTATACCAGGGAGATCCACGGGTTATGCTGGGATAAAAGAAAAAGGTCATGGGTTATGCCAGGGAGATCCACGGGTTATCCGAGATAAAAGAAAAAGGGTCACGGGTTATGCTAGGGAGATCAACGGTTATGCCGAGATAAAAGAAAAGGGTCCTTATGCCAAGGAGATCCACAGGTTATGCCGGGATAAAAGAAAAGGGTTCTTGGTTATGCCAAGGAGATACATGGGTGATGTCGGAATAAAAGAAAAAGAGTCCTAGATTATGCTAGGGAGATCCACGGGTTATGTCGGGATAAAAGAAAAGGGTCCTTGGGTTATGCCAGGGAGATCTACGGGTTATGCCGGGATAAAAGAAAAAGGATGATGGGTTATTCTAGGGAGATCGGCTGGTTATACCTGGATAAAAGAAAAGGGTCATTGGGTTATGCTAGGGAGATCCACGGATTATGCCGGATAAAAGAAAAAGGTCCAGAGTTTTGCCAGGGAGGTCTACGGGTTATGCCAGGATAAAAGAAAAAGGTCCTTGAGTTATGCCAAGGAGGCCCACGGGTTATGCCGGGATAAAAGAAAAAGGTCCTTGGGTTATGTCAGGGAGGTCCACAGGTTGTGTCGAGATAGAAGAAAAAGGTCATTGGGTTATGCCAGGGAGATCCACGGGTTATGCCAGGATAAAAGAAAAAGGGTCCTGGGTTATGCCAGGAAGATCCACGGGTTATGCCGAGATAAAAGGAAAAGGTCCTGGGTTATGCAAGGGAGATCCACGAGTTATGCCGAGATAAAATAAAAAGGGTATTGGGTTATGCCAGGAAGATCCACTGGTTTTGCTGCGATAAAAGGAAAAGGTCCCGGGTTATGCCAAGTAGATCCACGGGTTATTCTGGGATAAAAGAAAAAGGTTCTGGGTTATGCCAGAGAGATCCGCGGTATACGTCAGGATAAAAGAAAAAAAGATCCTGGGTTATGTCAGGGAGATCCACGGGTTGTGCGAGGATAAAAAGAGAATGGTCATTGGGTTATACTATAGAGATCTGCGGGTTATGCCGGGATAAAAAAAAGGGGTCCTGGGTTATGCCAGGGAGATCCACAGGTTATGTCGGGATAAAAGAAAAGGGTCCTTGGGTTATGCCAGGGCGATCCACGGGCTATGCCGGGATAAAAGAAAAAGGGGCCTGGGTTATACCAGGGAGATCCACGAGTTATCCCGGGATAAAAAAAAAAGGGTACTTGGGTTATGCTAGAGAGATCCACTGGGCATGCCGGGATAAAATAAAAAAGTCCTTGGGTTATGCCAGGGAGATCCACGGGTTATGCCGGGATGAACTAGGGAGTGAAATCCTATAATGGAAAGACTACTAGGTTATGCTGGTGGTGACTAGGGGATGGGACCCTACATTACTATGATTTTGAAATCTCTTCTTCCTCTTTTTCATCAGTTTTCATTTTTTTAGTTTCAGAAAATGAGTAAAAATGCAGGAAAGAATTTGAAAGAGACTTTCCTTTTGGATTGATTATTGCTGCAGAGCTATTTCTAGCCCTTGTGCAGTTTCTTCTGGTTGCTCCTGCTTCTTGTACGGTTGTTTGGATTGTACCTATTTTAAATTTCAAACAAAGAACAAATGTTAATTTGAAACGGTGGTTGATTTTGTGGCCTTGATCGTCTTAATTGCTTGATCTCGGCCCAACTTCCGTTGAGAACCTCTGCTACTCACTGGTTTTGAAGATTAATCTCTCTGTCAAACCGAAGGGCTCAACTTTTAAGTTTTTTCATGACGACTCGTCCGCGGGGGGCTTCGACCCTTTCACTTTATTCTGCCTTTAAGACCTTTGTCCTTGACTTTCTTTTCCTTTTCAATAACTTCGCTTTCAAAGCATCAACCACCATGGCCAGTCGGGATCGGCTTGATGCACCCGCTGAGGCTAGGTACCTTTCTTTAACTTTTGTTAGGCAGAACCCTGTAAAGTCAGTCTTTCCACCTTTTCTTTGTATTAGTTTCGGGAACAGAGTTAGACCGATAGGGATTCAAGAAAAAGGTAAGCAAAGGCAAGAAAAATGAATTTGAAGAGAAGCATCCCTTTCAGGGAGAAGGGAAGTACTTATCTGGGGTACATGCAAGCTCCAAATAAATATGGCACATTTCTTGGACTGGGTGCTCGATCCGCACAAACTTCTCCAACTTCTCATAAACTCATTGACCAGTGTTTCAAAACTAGAGAATCTTGCCGGTACTCTTTCAGTGGTGGGCAATGTTTTCTTTTCGACCGATGGCGCCCTTTGCAGGTTTTCACCAATCGACCTTTCTCATTTCTCTTCTCACTATTGCCTGATAGTGCTCTTTACAAGTTTTCACTAAACGGACTCTCTCGTTTTCAATTTCTCTGCTCACTGTCGCCTTATGGTGCGTGTATGTTTTAATCGATAAGACTCTCTTTTTTTTTTTTCTCAGTTTGACTGTATCAGATCCCAACAATGGTGTTTTATGATTCCGATGCCTTTTCCAATTGATCAGAAAGACTTGGACAAAGTTTGGGTAAAAAGAATCTGGACGAAATTACAACTTTGGAACCGTTCTGATGGGCTTATTGCCAAGCCATTATATCATCTGCCCCAGTTTCACTTTTTGGGAGAATTAGGATTTTTGTTTTAGTGTGACTGAACCCCAGGGAGAGGCTGCCTACGTATCCTTTCGGAATCAAGTCAGACGTAGTTCAAGAGAAACATTTGTTTTTGGTTTTCTTTTGTTTTTTTCTGTTTTTTCTTTTGTTTTTCTATTTTGTTTTGTTTTTTCTCTTTCTTTTTCCTTCCTTTTTTTCTCTTCTTTTTCATTTATCATTTCTTTTTCTTCTTTTTTCATTTTTTTTAATAACACTTTCATGTTCCAAAAAGGATAATCAGAGAAAGGGTAACCGGCTCAAATGGGTTTGCAAAGGGTTTGATAGTTTTGGATAGCGAGAATGAAAGCCTTCGACATACCAATTGGAAAATATTAGAACTACATGGAGGATCCAACATAATACATTTTGACTGCATTTGCATTGAAAGTTATTTTAGGGACATTTCCTTCGATGTCTCCCAAATATAACACACTATTTTGGCAGACTCTTGATGCAATATATGGACTTTTCCAATATGGGAATCAATTTCCTTTAGTTCTTCCAACTCTTTCTTTTATTTCCTTAAGTTAATCTTCATCGTGACCCAATTCTTAATTCATTATTTCGAAGTCTGACAGTGTTTCAGGATCTGGGCATGAAGTCGTCAAGCATGTCATGTTATTGAAATATGCATTTAACAGAACTAAATAGAGAATAAGAAAGAAAAATGACAACATTTAGAAAAGAGACATTCATGGACACTGAAATATCAATTTCATTTGATTTTATTTTTGATTTTTATTTTTTTTCAATTTAGAAAGATAGAAGGGTTTACATCAGAAAGTAAGACAATAAGGTAAAACATCTGGATTACACCCTGAGATAATCTGGACGCAGAAAGGACAACAAGAGAAGCCAAGTCAAAAGAATTGTAGCACTTTCTCTCTCTCTCTCCTCCTCCCCTTCCTCAAGCAAACACCACCATCAACACCACCACCACCCACCCTCTGGCGAGCCGCTGGAACCACCAGCTTTTTCCTTTATCCTATTCGCCGAGGGTCGATTGGAAACAGCCTCTCTGCCCTTTCGGGCAGGGGTAAGGCTCATCTACATATTACCCTCCCCAGACCCCACCTGGTGGGAATACACTGGGTAGTTGTTGTTGTTGTTGTAGAAAGGACAACAAGAATGGCTACCGAGACTCCCGTCTGATGGGGAACTTTCAAGCTTGACGACCGTTTTTTGGCTTTTCTTTAGTTTTGGTCATGGATGCAATGGCTTTCAGTGTCGGATCACATTCCTCAGCTTCACAAATCATTCAGACCATTGGCCCGATGTTGTGGGAGGGCAACAGATTGTCCATCACCTCAGGAGCATTTTCATCCCGAAAAATGATTCATTTAGCTTCAATCAAATCCTCAACTGCCCTTTTGAGGGTCCAATAGTCCTCTGTACTGTGTCCCATTATTCCAGAGTGGTATTCATATATAGCATCAGCTCGGTGCGAGGGGGACTCAGGTTCGGCCAGTTCAGGGCCACTGACTGCAATAGATGTAGCCTGATTAGCTTTTGAAATAAGCTTGAATATGATTTACCAATAGGGGTGAACTAATTCTTTTTGAAATGCTCTCTTCGGCGAGGATTGTATTGGAGATCATTTGGTTGAGGATTATATGGATCTTGGTAAGGAAGGGATGGGTAGTGGAGCTCGATTTTGTCTATAATGTTGTGGCCGTGGACAAGGTTGCGCGTTCATCACCGCATAGGAAGGCGGCGCTGCAGCATAAGCAGCATCTTGAATGGGATAATAGTGTGGTGGGACAATAGGAGGCATATGTGATTAGTTAAATGACCCGCGGCCCCCCTCGAGCTTGAAACCATCACGACTCCCTCGTCATTCCCATTTATGTTTATCAAACTCTTCGAACCATTCTGAGTAGACTGTGATGTGGCCATAAAAGCAACATGACTCAAGATTCGACCTGTTTTAATATTGTTCTCAACCATTTCCCCGATTTTGATAGCCTCAGCAAATGGCTTACCCACAGCAGACATCATGTGCTGGAAGTAGTCGGCCTCTTGGTCCTGCAGAAAGACCGTAACCATTTCAATTTTGTCCATTGGAGGCTTTAATTTGGAAACTTGCATATGCCATTTGATAGCGTATTCTCAGAAGCTTTTCGCAGTTTTCCTTTTCAAATTGCCCAAAGTGTTTCTGTCAAGAGCGATGTCCATATTCTACTAGGATTAGCGGACAAAATCTCGGGCAATATCATCCCACATGTGCTAATGGGTAATTTTTTTATGTGTATACTACTCAAAAGCGATTCTTGTGAGTCTTTCCCAAAAATAGGCCATTAGCAGCTCCTCTTTTCTATTAGCACCCCTCAACTGGTTACAGTATAGTTTAAGATGAGCGACCGGGTCTCCACGCTCGTTGTACTTTTCAAATTTTGGCATCTTGAAGTCAGCTGGCCAGTGGACATAGGGAAACATATAGAGGTTAGAGTATGAGACACTTTTTTGATCACTCAAACATTGCATGTTTTTCAGACTTTGTTCCAAGCTTTTCATTTTTCGAGAAATTTTCTCTTGCTCGGGATTTTTAACAACCTTTTCTTGCTCCACAGAAAGATCATACTACGGAGGTTTAGTGAACGAGTACGGGGTCGCATATGTTACTTTTGACTGAAGCTGCAAACCCTGAAAGGTGAACATTGGAGGTGGTGCCTTGAAGCTGGTGCCTGGGGACGACCCACAGAAGGCATGCCATGATTATTGGAGGGCATTGGAGGGTGCCCACTTGGGATGATCTGGTTCGGCTCAGTGGTGTTGGTAACCTCACTTGACCTAGGGATAAACTTAGGGAACCTAAGGATTGCACTTGGCGGTTCCCTACCATTAGACCATATGTCCTACATTTTTCATTATACGGACACACAACATCCTATTCTCTTCAACAAACGCTGATTCTAGCTGCAAAATAGCCGATGCCGGGCT
This sequence comes from Nicotiana benthamiana, assembly GCA_034376525.1. Classification (NCBI taxonomy): domain Eukaryota; kingdom Viridiplantae; phylum Streptophyta; class Magnoliopsida; order Solanales; family Solanaceae; genus Nicotiana; species Nicotiana benthamiana. The sequence goes on along the minus strand of CM067338.1, from coordinate 14,670,149 downwards.
ATCCTCAAGAGCGATGATTGGTAGATTGCTTATGAAGGCCATCTGTGACTTAGGATGTTGTAAAGGAGGGGAGGCTAGACTACGAACATAACCAACCACCAAAACTTGGCTATGATGTGCATCCAACAAGCTTGCTAGTTTTGAAACATTTAACATATAGGAAATCGCACGTTTGGATGCAATGCATCTAAATAGTTAATCGTTTCTACCATGACATGTGTTTGAACGGTTGCATGTTTCATCCCAGCCTTAACTAACTTTCTTAGTATGTACCTCTTTTTTTTGTGTCTCTCTTTAATCGCTCTTGATTTTTCATCTTGTTTTTGCCGCTCTTTTATTTTGGCACTCTTTTTCTCTTTTGTTTTCCACACTTTTTAGTCAACCATCTCACTCTCCTTCATGGGAGGATCAACTCTAGCTGCTTGTTCCCTCCATCGGAAATCGTATTCCCTGAAGCTCTCGTTGTGTTTCTTCTCTAGTTTGGTCAGAGATAGGAGATCCGGGACAATCTCGAGATTATATTAAAAGTGGCAAGCAAACGCTTGAGTCAGGTCATCCCAAGTATACCACCAATTGTGATCCTGCCGTGTGTACCACTCCATGTTAGAATATACGCTTAACGCTAGAGAGGGGGTGAATAGCGCTATAATAAAAAACAATGTAAATTTGCGGAATTAAAAATTGCAGGAATAACGTAAGTGCAGTAATTAAAATGATAAGGAGAGAACACACCGGATTTTATCCTGGTTCACCACAACGTGTGGTTAGTCCAGTCCCCGAGAGACTCTCTCGAGTTTTACACTAACTTCGTTAAGCTTACGGGTGCCTAACAAACCGTTACACTTGCTTGTAGATATACACTCTACAAGACTTCAACCTGCTCGAGGATACCGCACCTCAAGACTTCAAACCAAGGAACTACTTTTCCTTCTTACAACAAGGGATTAGAATATCCCTTCAAGTGTGTACAAACACTTAGCACTCAAGACAAGACTCTCTTTATAGAGTAGATATGAGTAAAAACAATACGCTCAAGAACACAACAACTTCGTCAAGAGTTTGGCTCTCAAAAACTTATGAAATGAATATAAAATGATTGCAAAGAGAGTATGTAAGCTTTAGCAAGAATGTAATCAGTTGTTGTGTTTAGAAGAGTGAATTTGAGTTGTATTTATAGTGCTCAAAACACCCAAAACCGTTGCTTAATTGCCAATCACAAATTGCTGATTTTGTGCTAGGATAATCGATTATCTGATTCTGCATAATCGATTATCTTCCAATCGTTTAAAAATCATTCCCAGATTTTAAGCAGAATAATCGATTATCCAAATCCTATAATCGATTACCTGACAACGTTCAAAAATTAATCCCCGATTTTATGCTTAACATCATCGATTGTCTGATTGTACATAATCGATTATCTTTCAGTGTTTGAACATACTTTGGCAACGGTCTTTAATATAATCGATTACCAGAAAATCCATAATCGATTATTTTGCTACTTTGTAAAATCTGATGCTCACTGTCTCAACATAATCGATTAGTCTAAGGCACATAATCGATTATCTTGTAGCTTTGAAAATCTGGTGAACACTGCCTTAACATAATCGATTATCATAAGGTACATAATCGATTATCTTGCAGTTTTGTAAAATCTGGTGTACACTGCCTTATCATAATCGATTATCATAAGGTACATAATCGATTATCTTACAGCTTTGTAAAATCTGGTGTACACTGCTTTAACATAATCGATTATCATAAAGTACATAATCGATTTTGTTTGTCCAGATTTGAAAGACATGTTTAGAATTCATTTTGGTCAAAATGAAATGTTTGAAAATCATTTTGCTTTAAATTAAAGATGCATGGTTTGATAAAAATGATTTTACGAGAGAAGCCAAGTCTTGAATCAATTATCGGATCAAGATCACAATTATAGAACGACTCATGTATAACTTTGTTGCTTTACTTAATCTTGATCTTTGTTTCTCTTGTGCTTGGACTTCGGCATATGTCAATGTTTCGTTCACGTCGGTTTGTCATTTATCAAAACCTACAAATATGAACACACGTTTAGTTTAGCGACTTGAGAACGTGTTTTAACAATTTCCCCCTTTTTGATAATGGCAAACCAATGTCGGGATATGCATATTAATTAATTCATAATGACGATCCAAGACAAGTATATAGATATGCAACGAGTTCCCCCTCAAGTTATGAATTCCCCCTCAATTTATGCCAATATGTATTAGTGTGCATAGCCCATATCTTCCCCCTTTTGACATTAGCAAAAAAAATAACTAACTCTTTATTGATTAAACAATATTGCAAATACATAAAAATAAAAGCCAGAATATTATGCAAACCAGAAAAAAAACAAAGAAACAAGACATTATTCATTATCATCATTGACTTCCGTCTCGACACCCGGTACATCTTTCCGAAGGACAATTTGGGCATATGGATAATGGACGTGATCAAAATATCCATGGAGCTCGTGAGTCAATCGATTGACATTCATATCAATACGATTTATGGATGTGGACATGGCGGCAAGTTGCTCGGAAATAGATTGGAGGAATGCATCGGACGAGGCCGGATGACAACGTCTTTGAGGTGGAGGAGGAGGCGGATGCTCACCGATATTGGGAAATGAAGATTTTTGAATTTCCCAATGTTTTGTCGCCTTTTTGTGAGGACCGACGGAGGTGTTGATACCGGAAGCAACAAGAATGGTCATAACGACAAAAGCATAGAGGAGTGGCTTATCTTCCCCAATTGCATCATATAAGTGAGTCATGACGAACTTGCACAAATTGATGCGAGCCCCGGTGATAATGGCATGCATGAGTTTTGAATCCTCATGAGAGATAGTTGTGTGAATGAATTTTCGCGGTTTTAGAACGCGAGTGATGAAATAAAAAATTAGACGATATTCCGGGAGCATGTTTGTAATGGTTGGACGACGATGGTCCGGAGTTGCAATAAATTCACCGATGTCAATTTGGGTGAAGAGAAGTTGTTCATCAAATAACGCGCCTTCTTCCCTAGTATAGAGAGAAATGTCTTCCCCATTGCGCGAGAGTTTAGTGAGGGCTTGAATATTTGCCTCAGATATAGGAATTGAAATTCCATTGACGTGCGAGACAATTTCACCATCTTCGTCCTTCTCGAGATTTGAATAGAAGGCCCGAATTAGAGGAGGGTGAATGTAAGGAGTGTGAAGATATAGGAATTCAAGGAGTTGGCTTTGCATAAGCATATTTGCTGTGGATGGAGGGGCGCTGTGATGAAGGAAACGATCCGTGGAAAATCGAGGAGGAAGGATTTCTCGATTTTCAAATTTTTCAATGAAGCGCATAAGTTCGGCTTCACTATTGAATCGTAAATAAGAACCATCTTTATAACAATGAACTAGTGGACGAGTGACGGAAGAGGAGGCAACATTTTTGCCGGAACGAGCTCGTTTGGAAGTTTTGCCCGTCATTTTGAATAAATAGTAATAGCCTTTGAAGAGTTTTGAGAGATTTTTGTGAATTTGGGAGCTAAGATTGATGTTTGAGTAAAGACATTGAAGATATAATGCACCTATTTATAATGTGAAGAGTGAAATTGCATTAAAGTTAAAAAAATCTGCAAAAATTTAAGGAGCAAACGGTCAGAAACGGTAACTATTTTGAAATACTGACTGAGGATAATCGATAATGGAACTGTGGTAATCGATTATTCTGACACAGTGTGCCCAGTGATTTTCTGACTCGGGGAATAATCGATTGTGCTTTTGAGATAATCGATTATTTCAGGAAATTAGTAACGGACATCTGAGACGGTAATATGAAAATCGATTACACTGTTTTAAATAATCGATTATTGTCACACAGTGACTTAACACCTGAAAATAAATGTCAACATAATCGATTAGGGATATGTGATAATCGATTTTATATTTAACAGCTAAAATCCTGCAAAGCCAAAACTGTTAGATAATCGATTGTAGTGTTGTATAATCGATTATGTCAATTTTCCATCATAATAAACATAAAACGTAAATGGGGAATAATCGATTATTGACTTTAGAGAAATCGATTATTCTGCACCGGTGTCTGATAATTCTCCCTGTCTTTGGGGCGATACCTGCAAAAAAGAATTAGGCGCCTCCGACGCTCAAGTTAGTAATTATTTAAAACAAATGCAATGCATGAATTAGATCATCGTGGAGTCAAGAATTCCGAGTTCACTATGAATGCGGAAAAAGGACTCTTTCTCTAAGGGCTTTGTGAAGATGTCGGCCAATTAATTTTTGGTTTCAACAAATTCAATTTCGACATCGCCCTTGAGAACGTGATCTCTTATAAAGTGATGTCTAATTTCTATGTGTTTCGTTCTTGAGTGAAGAATAGGATTCTTCTTCAAGCTTATGGCGCTAGTATTGTCACATCGAAGAGGAACATGATCAATACTAAGACCATAATCCGAGAGTTGTTGCTTCATCCAAAGGATTTGAGCACAACAACTCCCCGCGGCTATATATTCAGCCTCGGTTGTGGATAACGCAACACTAACTTGTTTCTTGCTAAACCAAGAAACTAAAGAGTTACTGAGCAAATGGCAAGTGCCACTAGTGCTCTTGCGGTCAAATTTGCAGCCCGCAAAATCGGAATCGGAATAGCCAACAAGTTGGCATGAAGAATCTTTGGGATGCCATAGTCCCACATTTATTGTTCCAACAAGATACTTCATTATCCGTTTTACCGCAGTTAAGTGTGACTCCTTCGGACATGATTGATATCGAGCGCATATCTACTAGCAGTAAGATAGAGAAGAGATCCGATCATACCTCGATACTTTTTGGTGTCTACTTCCTTACCTTTCTCATCTTTGTCAAGATGGTCGGATGTACTCATTGGGGTGGCCATTGCTTTGGCATTGCTCATTTCAAAACGATTTAGCAACTCCTTGCAATATTTGGATTGGCAAATGAAAGTTCCCTCTTTCATTTGTTTCACTTGTAGCCCCAAGAAGAAGTTTAGCTCACCCATCATTGACATTTCAAATTCGCTAGTCATTAACTTAGAGAATTCCTCGCATAGAAAATCATTAGTAGCACCAAAAATAATATCATCGACATAAATTTGAACTAATAGAATGTCATTGTTTTTATTTTTGATAAAAAGTGTGGTGTCAACTTTCCCCCTTTCAAACTTATTGTCTAAGAGAAATTTACTTAGACGTTCATACCAAGCTCGAGGAGCTTGTTTATGACCATATAAAGCTTTCTTAAGCTTGAAGACATGGTCGGGAGATGTAAAATCTTCAAATCCAGGGGGTTGTTCAACATACACTTCCTCTTGAATAAACCCATTGAGGAAGGCACTTTTGACATCCATTTGAAATAATTTGAAATTCATAGATGATGAAAAAGCGAGTAATAAACGAATGGCTTCTAGGCGTGCAAGGTTGCATAGGTTTCTTCATAATCAATGCCTTCTTCTTGATTATATCCCTTAGCAACTAGCCTAGCTTTGTTTCTAGTGATTATACTATTTTCATCTAATTTATTCCGAAAAACCCATTTCGTACCAATTATGGTGTGATTATCGGGTCTTGGCACCAATTCCCAAACATCATTACGTTTGAATTGGTTAAGCTCCTCTTGCAATTGCCAAGGTCCAATGCTCATCCCCAATTCCTTCAGAAATGGTTTTAGGTTCTATTTGTGAAACAAAAGCCATATGTCCTACAGTATCTTTAAGAAGGTTTCGTGTACTTACCCCTTTCTCGATGTTGCCAATTACCTTGTCAAGAGGATGGTCTTTGGACGTCCTCCAAGCCTTAGGCATCATCGATTCTTCTTCTTGTGGTGGTACTTCTTCCGAAGGTTGTTCCATGACTTCATCTTGAACTTCCTTTGGATCCTCCTTTTGTACCTCGTCTTGAAGATTGATTTTCTTTAATGCATCTGCAAGATCAACACAAGAATCCTTTCTCGCCAAGCGAGCATCATTTTCACAAAATACCACATGAGGAGATTCCTCAACAGTTTTGGTTCGATTATTAAACACTCTATATGCTTTGCTACGTGATGAGTAACCAAGAAAAATTCCTTCATCAGATTTCGCATCAAATTTTCCCAAGTTATCTTTTCCGTTGTTAAAACATTTACAACCGAAGACTCTAAGATGGGAAAGATTTGGTTTCCTTCCCTTATAGAGTTCATAGGGAGTTTTCATGAGTATCTGTCTAATGATAGCTATGTTTAAAACATAGCTTGCGGTACTCACGGCATCCGCCCAAAACTTTTTGGAAATCTTAGCCTCATCGAGCATGGTTCTAGCCATTTCTTCGAGACATCGATTTTTACGTTCCACCACTCCATTTTTTTGTGGTGTACGTGGAGCCGAAAAGGTATGTTCAATACCGAGTTCGTCACAAAAATCCGCGTAAAGATTGTGATCGAACTCTCCCCCATGATCACTTCTTATGGAAGTGATGGTTGTGTTCTTTTCATTTTGAACACGTTTAAGAAAACTTTTGAAAGCATGAAAGGCATCACTTTTATGAGCAAGAAATAACGTCCATGTGAATCTAGAGTAGTCATCAACAATTACAAAAGCATAAAGATTTCCACCAAGACTTTCAACACGAGATGGTCCAAAAAGATCCATGTGAAGAAGTTGTAAGGGTCTAGTGGTTGAAACAACATTTTTGGATTTAAAAGAGGCTTTTGTTTGTTTCCCTTTTTGACATGAATCACAAGTAGAATCTTTTCCAAATTTCATGTTTGGAAGACCAATTACTAAATCTTGTGAAACTAGTTTGTTTAAAAGATTCATATTTACATGAGCTACTCTACGATGCCATAACCACATGTCGTCTTCTTTACTCAAAAGACAATTCACATAACTTGATGAAGAATTTTCAAGATCAACCATATAGATATTATTCATTCTAATACCACGAAGAATAATTTTAAAATCACTACGACGGATAACTAAGCATTCTTCGGAGTCAAACAATACAAGATTTCCCTTGTCACATAATTGACTTATGCTCAAGAGATTATGTTTAAGACCTTTAACTAGCAAAATATGCTTAATGGAGGAGGATTCGTCCTTACCGACCGATCCAATGCCGATAATCTTTCCTTTGTTATTGTCTCCAAAAATAACATTTCCTCCTTCTGTGGGTTTTAGTTGAAGGAATTTTGATGCATCCCCGGTCATATGTTTGGAGCATCCACTATCAAGGTACCAAAGTACACTTGATCCCTTCAAACACACCTACAAAACAAATTAATGAGATTTTGGTACCCAAGCCATTTTGGGTCCTTGTGCGTTAGGTGCAACATATTGGTGTGATTGTCCTGCAGTGAAATGTCTATGTCTAGTGAAGCATGCGGGAGCAATATGTCCAACTTTAATGCAATAATGACAAATGACATTCGGATTGTGCATTCTTCTAGGATGATAATAATTTAGAGGTCTAAATTTATTCACTCTATTTTTAGGAATATAGTTTTGATGTAGTTTTCGAAAATCTTGTCTAGGTGGTCTATACATGCCAATATTTCTTCTAGTATTTACTCTATTGTTAGGAATATAGTTTTGATGTGGTTTTTGAAAGTCTTGTCTAGGTGGTCTATACATGCCACTATTTCTTCTAGCATTTGTTCTAGGATGAGTTGCAATTCTAGGATTAAAATTTCTAGGTTGAGTGTTGACATTTATTTTATTTTGCCTAAGTTGAGTCTTAGGTGGTTTAGAAATGGACTCAACTTTTTCTTTTGGCTCGTGTTTAAAGCCTATACCGTGCTTAGTGGATTTCAAATTTACCAGCACTTCATTGAGATTTTTGTGTGAAGAATTGAATTTGTGCAAAGTGCTTCTAAGACTTTCTACTTCTTCCTTTAGAGATTTGCAAGAAGTACAATCCTTATTTGAGCTTTCGGGTTTATCGACGCTTCTTTTGCCATAAAACTTGTTTTCCTCTTTTAATTTCTCATTTTCAAGAGTAAGTTTTTCAAAATCCTTTTCTTTTGAAGAAAATTGTTTTCTTAAATCTTTTATAAATTTAGAAGCGCTAATAAACTCTTTATACAACTCATCAAATGCATCTTTCATTTCTTCTAAAGTGAAGTAGTTCTTAGAAGAAGTACATACCTCATTTTGAGCTTCTTCGTGTGCCATGAGACACAAGTTTGCGGTCTCGTTTCCTTCTCCATCACTTGATTCGTCTCCGGATTCGCCTCCCCAAGAGATGTATGCTCTTTGTTTCTTGACGGGTTTCTTCTCCTTTTTGGTATTTGGACAATTTGATTTTATGTGCCCGATTTCTCCGCATCCATAGCACTTTAATTGGTCTCCTTGTCGCTTACCTTTTCGTTCAAACTCCTTTCGCATGAACTTGTGAAATTTCCTAATAACGAGTCCGAACTCGTTATCTTCGTCGCTTGAATCCCCATCATTTTGAGATTGAGCCGTGCTTGCCTTGAGGGCGATTCTTCGCTTCCATTGATCATCCAAATGAGGGTTAAGAATAGTAGATTCATAGGTTTTGAGATTACCTCTAAGCCCGTCGATTGTGACATTTGTGATGCCGATTGACTCTTGAATAGCATCGGCTTTGGAGCGCCATTCCGGAGTTAGACTTCGAAGAATTTTACGGACAAGCTCCCTATCCGTGAAAGTCTTCTTGAGACCATGAAGATCATTAATGATTTTTGAAAATCGTTCGAACATATCGTCTATCTTCTCGCTTTCCTTCATATGACAAAGTTCATATTCGTGGGTTAGAAAATCTATTTTAGCTTCTCTTACCTGGTCCGTGCCTTCGTAGGTGATCTCCAATTTATCCCACATTTGCTTAGCCGTGGTGCAACATGAGATTTCCGATAGTCATCGGGTTTTATAGCACAAAATAGCATGTTGATGGCCTTTGCATTATATTCCACCTTTCTGATATCGTCCATATCGTATTCGTCTTCCGACTTTGGGACGAGTTCATCTCCAACCTTTTTAGTTGGAAGTTGTTCTCCATTCTTTATGATTTTCCATAGTTGGAAGTTGTTTGATTGAATAAAATCCTCATCCTCTCCTTCCAGTAAGTATAATTTGTGCCATCAAATAGTGGTGGCCTTGTGAAGCATTGTCCTTCACCTAGTCCTGCATTAATGTTACGAGTAGAAGCCATGGATTGTTTCTCTCAAACTGTTAAGTCTTTCAGAGAGTTAGGCTCTGATACCAATTGTTAGAATATACGCTTAACGCTAGAGGGGGGGGGGGTGAATAGCGTTATAATAAAAAACAATGTAAATTTGCGGAATTAAAAATTGCAGGAATAATGTAAGTGCAGTAATTAAAATGATAAGGAGAGAACACGCAGGATTATATCCTGGTTCACCACAACGTGTGGTTAGTCAAGTCCCCGAGAGACTCTCTCGAGTTTTACACTAACTTCGTTAAGCTTACAGGTGCCTAACAAATCGTTACACTTGCTTGTAGATATACACTCTACAAGACTTCAACCTGCTCGAGGATACCGCACCTCAAGACTTCAAACCAAGGAACTACTTTTCCTTCTTACAACAAGGAATTATGATATCCCTTCAAGTGTGTACAAACACTTAGCACTCAAGACAAGACTCTCTTTATAGAGTAGATATGAGTAAAAACAATACGCTCAAGAACACAACAACTTCGTCAAGAGTTTGGCTCTCAAAAACTTATGAAATGAATATAAAATGATTGCAAAGAGAGTATGTAAGCTTTAGCAAGAATGTAATCAGTTGTTGTGTTTAGAAGAGTGAATTTGAGTTGTATTTATAGTGCTCAAAACACCCAAAACCGTTGCTTAATTGCCAATCACAAATTGCTGATTTTGTGCTAGGATAATCGATTATCTGATTCTGCATAATCGATTATCTTCCAATCGTTTAAAAATCATTCCCAGATTTTAAGTAGAATAATCGATTATCCAAATCCTATAATCGATTACCTGACAACGTTCAAAAATCAATCCCCGATTTATGCTTAACATAATCGATTGTCTGATTGTACATAATCGGTTATCTTTCAGTGTTTGAAAATACTTTGGCAAAAATGGATCTTATGAAAAAATTAGAAGGGTATGCTAAAAGTTCTCTCGGCGCACGATAGGCACTGTTCCATTGCCATTGCAGGCGCATTTTAGCAAGGAGCTAAACTCGCCGGAAATGGCTCGCCGTCGTCGCCTTCATCCACCCAATGCCTCACAGACCATCACTCCAGCACCTATGCAGACTACATCTCCAGCACCAATCACGTTTGGAAGTTTCCTACCACCAATTTTACAATCTGGTGTAAAATTGGGGAAAGTCACAGATGCTTGCATGCAAGTAGAGGAGAAGCCAAAGGAAGAGATTGTGAGGAAATTGCAGTTCTCAAATGTTGTTGATGCTGAAACTCGTTCCCCTTCATTTGCTGAAGCAGTTCGAGGTAACCGACTTACTCACATGGGTAATACTCTGAAGTTTGTACCTCCAGTTAATATGGATGGGAAGGTGATAGTCACTATTAAGGGGGAAGAGTTGAAGCCACAAGCTGAGCATTGGAAGGATTCACTAATTGGGTACATAATTGGGGACAATCCAACTGAAAAAGCAATGGAGAATTTCGTTATGCATGTTTGGAATTTTGTCTCTAAACCTCAGATTCTAATGCATGCAGAAGGATATTGTATTTTTCGGCTTGTAAACAAAATGGATATGGATCTGGTGTTACAATCAGGGCCATATTCCTTTAGGAACAAGCCGATGGTATTGAGGCCATGGGAAACTGATTTCTCTTTTCAAAGTGATGTATTGAGTACTATACCTATTTGGGTAAAATTTCCTGGGCTACCAGTTGAGTATTGGTCAGCAGAAGTACTAAGCAAGCTTGCTAGTGCTATAGGGACACCATTATATACTGACAAAGTCACAGCACACTATGAGAGAATATCGTTTGCTCGAGTGTTAGTGGAGGTGGATGCCTCACAGCCCCTGCCTGATCATGTTGATATTGAGACTCCTTATGGGCATAAAATTCAGTTGATTGATTATGATTGGAAGCCCACCTTTTGTAATCACTGTCTAAAGTTTGGCCATGATATTAGTGAATGCTGGTATAGTGCAAAGGCTGAAGAAGAAACTAAGAATGAAAAGCAGGAAGCAACTAGGAGACCTGAAAAGCCTAAAGTTAATAGGCAAAGGTGGACTGTGAAAAAAGTCCATGCTCCTAAGGATGTTGAGCCTGAAGGTGAGGAAACTCATATAGTAGCAGGGAAGACTATGGATCAGACCACACAATTGATAATTGTTGGTGTTAACTCAGATGATAGGGAAAGCATGAATCAAATTACTATGCAGCAAACAGATAATTCTATTGTTGATGTCAACCCAGAGGCAGTAATGGCAAATGAAGTAGATGCAGACTGTGTGGACAAATGCAACAGGGGGAAAGCCAAAATGGATGAGGAAGGAGCTGGTAGGAAAGGCCAGCATGATCCAGGACCATCATATATATGAGAATTGTTACTTGGAACATAAGAGGACTGAATTTAGCCCATAAACAAAAGGAACTGAAAAGTTTCTTAAATGTAAATAAAGTAGATGTGTTGGGGTGTCTTGAAACTAGAGTAAAAGCACATAAAGCACAAAAAATTCAAGGAAAAATAGCCAAGGGTTGGAAGGTGTTCTGCAACTACTCTGAAGCTGTAAATGGCAGGATTTGGGTGATGTGGAAGCCTCATATTCAGGTCACTATTTCTAGTGTAACTGATCAAATGATTCAATGTCACATAGAGGATCCTTATAGTCATGTGAAGACTCATCTTTGTATAGTGTATGCTCATAACACTGGAGTTCAAAGAGAAAGGTTGTGGGCTGATCTCAAAGCTGTCTCTATTCCCAGCCAAGACACATGGTTACTTAGTGGTGATTTTAATAATCTTCTATCAACTGAGGATTGAATTGGTTCTATAGTGACTGATGCTGAGGTTAGGGGTTTTAAACAACTCATTTATGATTTGCAACTAACACCTCTAAGAAGGATAGGGTGGAACTATACTTGGACAAACAAACATGTATATAGTAAGATTGATTGGGCTTTGGGAAATTTTCAATGGGTGCAGCAATATGGGCATATTGAAGCTGAGTTCCTTAATCCCTCTGTATCTGACCATACTCCAATTTGTATTAAGTTTGGCAACCAAAAGCTCCTTCATCCCAAACCATTTAGATTCTATACTGGTGTAATGGAATTCCCACAGTTCCATGCTATATTAGAGGATGTATGGCAGCAGGATTTCATTGGTGATTATATGCAGCAGATATGGTCAAAACTGAAGATGTTGAAACTGAAGTTAAAGGAGACAAACAAGTATATGGCAACCTATGAACAGAAGATTATACAGGCAAGAGAGCAGCTTGATATTGTCCAGTCCCAATTGAAGGATAATCCTCAATCACAGGATTTATTCAATAAGGAAAGGCAAGCTCTGGCAGATATTGAAATGTGGAGCAACATTGAGGAACAAGTCATGAGGCAAAAATCTAAGGCCACTTGGATTGAATGTGGAGATGCAAATACCAAATACTTTCATGCACAATGGAAGATTAGAAATTGTCAGAATACTATAACTTCAATATATACTGATACTGGAGACCATATTTCTGATCCTGTTGCAGTGGAGAATGAATTCATGTCTGTATTTCAAGAGTTGCTGGGAGGAAAAGCTGAAGAATTGACTAGTGTAGATATTGCTACTGTGAAGGAAGGGAAATGCCTTAGTTTAGATCAACAAAGGAGACTTATCAGAGATATTAGTATGGAAGAGGTTATTGAAGCTTTGAAAGATATGCCAAGGGACAAGGCACCTGGTGTAGATGGGTATCCTGTGGAATTCTTCACCAAGAACTGGGAGATTATTGAGAATGATGTTCTAGCAGCCACAAAGGAATTCTTCAGGACCAGCAGCATGCCTCAGTACATTAATACTACAGCTATTGCCTTGGTTCCTAAAATCAGCTCCCCTTCTACTGTCAAGGATTATAGGCCAATAGCTTGTTGCACTACTCTGTATAAGCTTATATCCAAGATAATCACAAGAAGACTAAAGGAGGTTGTTACTGATATTGTGGGAATGGCTCAGTCTGCTTTCATAGAAGGGAGGAGTATTGTGGATAATATATTACTAAGTCATGAGATTTTCAAGGGCTATTCTAGGAAAGGTGTTTCTCCTATATGTGTATTGAAGATGGATTTGAGGAAAGCTTATGATTCCTTGGAATGGTCTTTTCTTAAACAACTCTTGGTGGCTTATGGTTTTCCAGCAAAGTTTATAGAATGAATCATGGCCTGCACTACTACTGTATCTTTCTCCCTTATGATGAATGGTGGTTTGACTAAACCATTCAAAGCAAAGAGAGGACTAAGGCAAGGGGATCCAATGTCCCCTTACCTATTTGTGATGGCTATGGAATATTTGAGTAGAATATTGGGACAGTTGCACATGAATGGGAATTTTAATTTCCATCCTAAATGCAGAAAGTTGAATTGCTCACATGTTTGTTTTGCTGATGATCTACTTTTGTTTTGTCGAGCTGATACTATTTCTATTCAGATACTTTATCAAGCATTCTCAAAGTTCTCCAAGGCATCAGGACTGGAAGCAAATCCTAGCAAAAGTTCAATCTATCTAGCTGGAGTCTCTCAAGAGTTCAAAGCAGCTATTATCAGCAGTCTGGGATTCAGTGAAGGGGTTCTTCCTTTCAGATATTTGGGTATTCCACTGGATTCAAAGAAACTATCTATCCAACATTATCTTCCTCTCATTGAAAAGATTACAGCTAGAATTAGATGTTGGTCTGCAAAGCTGTTATCATATGCAGGTAGGTGTCAACTTATTAAATCTGTTATATTTGGAATTCAGTCCTATTGGTCACAAATATTCATCTTGCCAAAGGGAGTTATCAGAGCTATTGATTCAATATGTCGCACATTCCTCTGGACTGGTTCTGCCAACTACTCTAGGAGGGCATTAGTGGCTTGGGACAAAATTTGCTCCCCTTTAAATGCAGGTGGGCTGAACATAATGAATCTGACAACTTGGAACAAGGCAGCAGTGACCAAATTGCTATGGGATTTGGCAAGGAAGAAGGATTGTTTGTGGGTAAAGTGGATACACTGCTACTACATAAAGAGAGGAGATGTTGGAACATCCAATGTTCCTAAACAAGCTGCATGGGTAATTAGAAAAATCATGCAGTGTAGAGAAAATGTCATGGAGAATATGCAGATGGCAGGCAACCTGTATGACAGACTACAATCAGTCTGTTGTATGGGCAAGTTCCTAATTCACAAATGTTACATTGCTATGCTGCCTAGTTTTGACAGAGTCAATTGGAGGAATTTGTTACTAGTTAAAAATGTGATCCCTAGACACAAATTCACTGCTTGGTTGGCTGCACATCAAAGACTTCCCACTGTGGATAGGTTGGCCAAAGTTGGAATCCAAATTCCTCTAGTGTGTGTGTTCTGCAAACAGTTAGAGGAAACATTCCATCATCTTTTCTTTGATTGTTTTGTTACTAGAAAGTTGTGGTCTCGTATATGTTATTGGCTGGGATGTCCTAGACAAATTCTCACCTGGGAGGAGGAGCTAACAATGATCTGCAGAAGTGCTAGAAGTGCTGCATGGAGGAACTCAATTACAGCTACTGCATTTATAAATGTAATTGCTGTGATTTGGAAGGCAAGGAACACAATGATGTTTCAAAATACAGTATATGATGAGGATCGAGCTGCCAGAGAAGTTGCCATGTTGATCCACATTCGAGGCAAACACAGTAGTAAATTGACAAAGGGGTTACAACAATTAAATAGTTTTCCATAGATGCATTTTAGAAATTGCATAGACTATGCACAGTTAATTTCTATGTTAAAGTTTAGATGCATACTGTAACTAGATGAGGAATAGTGAGTAGTAGTAGTCCATACTACTACTTTAGGATCATATTGTATATCCCTTTCGTTGATATTAATATAAAGATGACAGTTTTGATTAAAAAAAAAAAATACTTTGGCAACGGTCTTTAATATAATCGATTACCAGAAAAGCCATAATCGATTATTTTGCTACTTTGTAAAATCTGATGCTCACTGTCTCAACATAATCGATTAGTCTAAGGCACATAATCGATTATCTTGTAGCTTTGAAAAATCTGGTGAACACTGCCTTAACATAATCGATTATCATAAGGTACATAATCGATTATCTTGCAGTTTTGTAAAATCTGGTGTACACTGCCTTAACATAATCGATTATCATAAGGTACATAGTCGATTATCTTACAGCTTTGTAAAATCTGGGTGTACACTGCTTTAACATAATCGATTATCATAAAGTACATAATCGATTTTGTTTGTCCAGATTTGAAAGACATGTTTAGAATTCATTTTGGTTAAAATGAAATGTTTGAAAATCATTTTGCTTTAAATTAAAGATGCATGGTTTGATAAAAATGATTTTACGAGAGAAGCCAAGTCTTGAATCAATTGTCGGATCAAGATCACAATTATAGAACGACTCATGTATAACTTTGTTGCTTTACTTAATCTTGATCTTTGTTTCTCTTGTGCTTGGACTTCGGCATATGTCAATGTTCCGTTCACGTCGGTTTGTCATTTATCAAAACCTACAAATATGAACACACGTTTAGTTTAGCGACTTGAGAACGTGTTTCAACACTCCAGTGCCGACCCATTTAAACTTTCGCTAAAGTACGCCATTAGCAATTCATCATTCCCCCCTGCTCCTCTCATTTGCTGTAAAATCCCATTAGATGCACGATCGGATCGCCATGTCCATCATATAAGTCAAATTTAGGCATGTTGAAACCTGGAGGAAACTGCACGTATGGAAATAGACAAAGGTCCTTGAACGCCACACTCACCTGGCCATATAATCCCTGCATGTCCCTGAATGATTTTTCTAGGCTTCTGACCTTTTTGAGCATCTCTTCCTGCTCGGGATTTTTTATTAGCTTTCAACTCCCACCTGGTTTTCGGGATGGGGAGCATATGAGTAAGGCTCATGGGCCTTGAAAGCAGGTTCTGGTGGATTGTTCTGGGGGTCATGAGTTTGAAGTAAGGGTTCACTTGACGACCTATGGAGTGTAGGAGGCTGAGGTGCCACATAGATGGGGGCAATTGGCGTAGGAGGGTGAAGAGTGACTTTGGGTAGTGGAACTGGTGGTGGTTGAGAGGTCGTACCCTGATGTTGTGAATAGATAGGAAAACTTGAGGGTGGATCAGTGGTGGACTGGTCAGGTGCTTGGTCCAGTGGCGGTATGAAGGTTGGATTAACAAGATAGGTCGGAGGTGGCTGTCCTCTTGCCCATTCCTGATACATCTAAGCCATTTGGTGCTTTAGCTTATATATTTCATCCTTCATGGCATTAACGTCCAATTCCTCTACTTCTTTCGAGGGGTCAATAATGCTGACATCGATTTCCTGATTGGCCATGACTTGGTTGCTCTTAGACCGCATGTTGTAGGAGTGGGTTGCCAGAATGCCGCAACTACCAACCACCTATCTAGTCTGGAATTGACACAACACTAAAAACTCGTTAACGGTTAGGTTCTAACATGTAAGCAGCCACATATTGGGTATGAATGCACCTAGATCATGATCGGTCACTACATGCATCGGTTGGGTGCGTCATTCCGGCTTTCAATTTCGTTGTTTGTGAAGCCCCTTTGTTTTATCTTTATTCTCTCCCTCTCTCATATTTTACTCGATTATGGTCGAATTATATGTAGATTGACTACGTATTATGACCCCATATGAATCAGACCGAGTGTAGTTCATGCAAATAAAAAGCGAAGCATAAGATATTTTGGGAATTTTCCATTTTCATAATAACAAACTTCAGTTACAAGGACTCGAAAGACTGACCGATTTAAATAAGAAACTAACTAGCTCTGATAAAAGACAAACTACATACTCGAAGAACATCTAACTATGCATTAAAAGAAAATACATACTCTACGTTAAACTAACAGACTTTTATATATATTTCAATAAGGAAATGTAATCTTCATGAATTCATTAGTGCTTCAAGTTCTCCCGGGACCCGCGTGGCATCGTTCGGCCTTGCCAGGGGTCGCCTAGCTAAATCCCTTTGGAGGTGATGAAGGTCCTCCATGACTTGACGAACAAGGTCATGGCGGTGGCAAAGAACATGGATCTTGTCATATACTCGCAGTGGTTGCACTTTGTGGTGACTTAGTTTGCGATCATCCGTACTCTCTCCATTATAGCACCCTTTTCTTGCTGTAGTCACCCAATTTGCTCGGCCCTTGCCTCTAGAGTCCACTCGGCTACCTGATTCAGTTCTTGGAATTGCCGCAAATCTATCTCCAATCTTGCTATTGCTGCATAACAATGTTCTTTATCGGTTTTGACGTCCCTGGCTTGCTTGGCCATTTTGTTCTCGGCCATGATGACCTTCCTTTTTAACCCAACAACTGCATCGTCATGTCTTTCTTTTAATTACTCAATGATGCGAGCTCATTCCTCCGCATTTTTAGCCAATTGTTTTCGAGCCCTGTATAGCTCACCTTCTGCTTTATTCAAGTCAAACCCATTCTCGGTTACTTTTAGCCATAAATTGTATACGAGGTTTTCATCCTTCATGCTCCCGAGGAGATTTTCCGCGGCTGTTTTCATTTTCTGGATTTGGGGTCGTAACGCTTCGTTTTCTTTGGCTAATCTTTTCTTTTCCCCCTCGTCTGCAGCGGCTTGGAAACCGTTTTCAAACTGAAGGTCTTTGACTTGTTTTTCTAATTTTGCTATTGTGGCCCTGTATTCATTTTCCTTGGCAAGCCAGCCCCGTTGTTCTTGTGATATATCAGCAAATTCTTGGAGGTGCGGTCTCTTAGCTGGCCTTCCAGACTCTATTTCTTTTTTATACCAAGCAATGTACCCTGGTGCAACCTCGCCTTTAGATATTTCACATAATCGGGCACCCACCGTCAAGTATTGACATTCGCTCCAAATTTGACGAACAACGATCTCGGGAAATTGACCATCGGGACTAATCTCGACCACATAGCGACTAATATCCTCATCCCCGGGAATCATTTGGCACCTCCCTAATTGCCTTAGCACTCTATATGGAGCATAGGGTTGGATACTTCGGAGACCTATTAGAAGGAAATGAGGCCCGGTGGCTGGCATATACACGATTTCATCCGCGGGGAGCCACCCGAACATCCACTCTATTTGGTTTGTAGTGATAACCCAGAGATGCGACACCCATTTTGTAACACCCTCAGGTAACCTAAACCCATCAACCTTGTTATAGAATTCTTCTATGCATCTCTTTATTGGCGACCCATAATTCATGAATTGGGGCCGATGGCATAAGTGTTCGATCATCCATATTTGTAACAATACGTTACATCCTTCGAAGAAGTCTCATCTCGATTTACAGGTAGCGAGAGCACGTAAGATTTTGGATAAAATCATGGAAGCGAGGGTGCTCTTGGCATGAGTTATTAAAGTGATGACAACCCCTGCTATTCGTATGTCAATATTCCCATCCTTCCGCGGAAACACCAAAAGACCCAAGAAGAATACCATGAATGCGAAACAACGATGCTCCTCCCATTTGAGTTGGTTTCCTTTGCTACAAATAAGATTTTCCGGGTTATTGAATCTCCTTATGCGCCCATACCTCTTATATATAAATTGCGGGGTGCAAAAGCCGGCAGATAGGTCTGGGTTATGAACCTTCCTACTGATATTTAAGGAGTCAAAGAACTTGTGCACAACGAGGGCTCTTGGCGCAATCAAGTATTGGTGCCTCAGGGGGATCGTAGGGGTCCCAATATATCGAGTTATTTCTTCCGATGTCGTTGTGAGTTCGAAATCCGAGAAATGGAATACATTGTGAGTCGGGTTCCAGAATGTTATCAATGCCTTTATGATATCTCTTCTCGGGTTAATTTTTAACAGCCCAGTAAGTCCTCCCAAATGCATGTTGACCCAGTTTTTCCCCGTTTCACCCAGGTCATTCCACCACATATGTAGCTCCAAAGGAATTTTGTTCATGAATGTCATATGCAAATGTTGATCCGTGCTCATTCTACACATTTATTAGAGTTTGACTCAAAAAGACATTAAAAAAATTTTCTAAAACCAAGGCCCAGCCTTCCGGTGTCCGCTAATCGACCAAAAAACTCAGAGGTGGCCATTTATGCAAAATCAACCTTCCGACGTCCCTTTTGGAAATATTCGGCTGTTCTTAGCAATAACGGCATCACCCGACTTATTTGGGATAACCAATAAAAATTGGACATTTGTTTCTCTTTGTTTTGGTTGTTTTTGCAAAAGGGAGGTTGGACCCGATGGGGGTTGTCTACGTATCTCATTCCTGACGAGAATCAAACTGGCGTAGTTCGGGCAAATTGGATACGTGCGAGAATTAAAAAAACAACTAATTTAGAGAAATTATTCTTCTCTTTTCTTTTTTTTTTTTGCAAAAATGTTGAAACACGCAAAATCTTTTGAAGTCCAAAATCTTTTTGAATATCCATGTATACCTTTTGTTTCTTCTCTTTTTTTTGGTAAAAAAAATGTGACTAAAATATAACCAAACAAGCCATTTTTTAGAACGAGTTGTTCTTAAAAATAAGAATTCTTTCTTTTTATTGGTAAGTAAAACAAACTATTTTTGAAGATAAACCCTTTTCTCCTTTCTCTCATTTTTCGGAAAAAAATCGGCAGCGTTTCGGCACTATTTGGGCATTGGTTTTTCAAAACGGGTGATTAACTCTCCTTACCCTCTCCACTACGTCTTTTCTTGACTTTTCCCCATACTCATAAGTAGATCGACATGCAAATCCGAAATAAATGCACAAGTAGGATGCATCATGATGGTCTGTTATTTTGGGTACACCTGTCCTAGACGAACCCAACCCTTGTGTTGAGTTCCCTAAGTCAAATGCATGATGAAAATAAGCGTTCATTCTAGGGATCCAACATGAGGTCAGGTTATTCTAAGTTCAAAAACCTGAGTATGTGATCTAGACAGTGTACCCGAGCTGACAACTCGAGTAAAGGAGGGGGCTTCGTACCGGGAACCAAAAGGCCATCCGACTTAGTAACTTGTACGGCCTCTTTCATATTTCAGGGTATGACACTAACAAAATAGGGAGTCTCAACCAGTATGCACATCTCGGTATGTGAGAAGAGAAGGGTTTCGTAGGAGTTTAGATTATACCAAAGCGGTAAAAGCATCATTTTGCACATTAAGCCAACATGTAAAATCAGATAAAACAAAGCCAAATACAACAATTATTCCAAGCTCGAATTCTTGACCCTGAACCAGAGATTCTGGGTCATATCGTCCCCAGCAGAGTTGTCACACCTCCTTTTAGCTACTACAACCCGACGAAGGGCGTAGATATGGGAGTTTTTCCAATTAAAGGACAATCGAGACGAGATTCAATTATTAAGAGAATTTCAGAGTCTCCACTTGGGAGATTTATGGTGTCACAAGTCACCGTTTAGAATCCTGAATCGTGGAAAGAATGACTCTGTTTAACAGTCCGCGAATCAGAAATCTGAGTAAGGAATTCTGTTAACCCGTGAGAAGGTGTTAGGCATTCCCAAGTTCCGTGGTTCTAGCATGGTCGCTCAACTGTTATATTTGGCTTAAATTATCTGATTTTATACATTTATGAACCTATGTGCATTTTAAGTCTTTTAACCAATGTTATTATTATTATTTTTTAAAGAGAATTGCAATGTCGTTAAAACATGTCTCGAACCACGTAACATAAATGCACCCGTGGTTTTTGACACTCCAACTCCGTTGAGATTTAGATTTGGGTCATATAAATGTACACCCAAATTTAGGAGAGGTAAATTATTAAACTAATGCGCCTAGAGCGGCTAATGTGTTATTAATTTGTGGGAAGCCGTGAAATTCCACTAAACGGCACGTCCCGAATTCTAAGGACAAAGACATTTATTACTTGATGTCGTGCATGTAAAATTTTTATTTGGAACGACACGCCTCAAATATGAACCAAGTCTAATTGATAGCCTGAAGGGAAATTGAGATTTTCTTTAAGTGACTAAACAACAAAACTCCTTCGGACTTGGGCTATCGATGGACCCAATCCCTGATGAAGTGAAACGATCCAGGATAAAATATGGTTTCTATGAATATGATATGATGCAACTGCTTTGATGCTACTCAACTGAATTAATGAGCTACTCTATTGACCCAATATTCAAATCCTGAACCTTTAATGACTTTAAAGTAGAACAAGTAACATGCCTCTTGATTTGCCTAGCATATCTCTAACTGGACATACGATCTGCCTCACAAATCAATGTTCAATTTCCTAATTAACATGTTCTATTAAAACTCTAAACTCAACAACATCGAATGAACCATGCTAAAACATTTCTGAAGACATTTTTGAAATAGAAATTAATGATTTCATGAACTATTTTACATGGATGCAACACCACTTAGAACAGAACATTAAACGTTCTCAGATTCCATTTTTGACAATTCTTATCTCCTGAATGCTCCCACAAATTCCTGCAGGAGAAGCTTTTGAAAACAAGTTCCAAATCACATACTACTGAGCAACATCATGACCTATATTCAGGGATGCATGTATCCAAATCTACAACTGGGGAACCAAACTAAGCAATGCCGGCCAATTAGAGTGTCAACCTAAGGTCACCTATTACAGGATCCAAGATGTTCTCGAAACAGTTATACACTTCTGAATTTCAGTCCACACTTAATAACACAAAAGTAGTATGGATACAACTAAATTGAAGCACAACAAGGATCAGATTGATCATAGCTTCAATTTGCATTACAGGAGTTCATGATTGTATATCATATGGTGAGGAATCCAAAGCATACCTAGGTATGAAAAATAAATAAGGAGAAAGGAAAGAGTCAGCAGCAGTAGTGAATATACTTCAGCCAATCACAGCTATTTGACCTCTTTAAACCATTTTAACCAAGAAAACCCAATGGGTTTGATGTTCCCAGCACTTAAGCCAACGATGAGAATCAAATAAGAGACCCAAGGAAAAATTCAAACAAAAATGCATAGAATTCCATTGCTTCTTAGTTTTTGCTTGATCTAACTCCGAGAAATCTATCAAACAATAGAGTTTTTCAGCTTGTATATTTGGAGTTTTCAGCTTTTTTTTGTTTCACTCTCAGATTTTCAGTAAGTTCCTCCAAAAAAACCCTCTTTTTGAATGAATTGGGGTGCCTTTTATAGCCAAAGGCTAGGTCAATCCTTTTATTTCAATTTAACTACTAGTCCCTCTTTCACTTTTCAGATTTTAACTAATTGGTCCTTCACTTTTTGGCTTGTTTCCCAAGTTACTGCACTAAACTACTGATTTTTAGATTAAAGTCCCCTTCTAGAAGGGTCTAAAAGATTCTAGCATTGTTCATTATTTATGGGATACTTATACTACGTTATTTTAATCCTAATACTACCAGAATCAAATTAAAACCCTATACTACCTCTTTAATGTTCTGGAATTGTTATTTTACTCAGCTGAGCTCTATAATTAACTATTAGCTAACTATCAGCTATAACCAAACCATAAGTGAACATGAGCCATTGACGAGGAATTCAAATCAAAATCTGAGACTAATTAATTCAAACAAAAGCTAACATATTCCAAAAGAGACATGCAAGGCTACAACTAATATGCAATCCTATTGTTTGAACCAATTTAACACCAATTCTGACTCATACTACTTATTTATTTATTAACAAATACGAAATCAAAGCTTCTATAACTAAACCCATGCAGAACTTCTATATAAAAAAACCAAAAATTTCACAGTGATGTAGGACTATTTTTACAAGAGAAATGAGATAACCTATTTAGCAACAGGAATCAGCAATCCAAATACTATTCAAATAACTTAAGCATTAATCATGACGAAGCTTTCTACTCAAACTAAACAAAATCAGAAATAACATAAAACCTAATTGTTAAACCAGAGGGATAAATCTTAAACAAAAACTATCATCAAATCTACTACAGAAAAGAAAGAATACATCCTAAGAATTAATTTGTATTTCCAATCAAAGTGAATTACCAAAACAAGGTAAGTCGTCAACAAAGAAGTAGAAAAAATAAAAATAAAAATACAAAAATAGCAGAAAAAGTGAGCACTTACTGATTGAGTCTTTAATTAGTTTTCTAATTCTTAGCCTGAATCTTCAAACGGAGTTACATGTTTGTTTTTGGCCAAAACAAACATGCAACTCCATTTTGAGACTCAAGCGGCCTTGAAAAAAAATCGACTCAAAATTATGTCAAATCCAGATTTGAAATTCGAAGAGAATGGGGGTCATTCGAATGAAGCTTGACTTGTTTTTCGGTAGGGGAGGCCAAGGGGGAGTGTGTGGTATCAATTTGGAAGCCATTGGAGTCGGCGTCGCCGTGGACGGCAGAGCAGCCGCTCCTTTGAAAAGATATTCGACGCGATTGGCCGGGTTTTGAGGGGTGATTTTAAGGGGGTTGGAAAGAGGAGATCATGGAGGTTAAGTGGTGTAAATTTGGGGTTACGCCACCGCGACGGTGATTTTCGGCCGGCGGCGGGCAGTGGTGGGGTGGTGCTACACCGGATAATTTTAGGGTTCTTTGGACATGGTACGAGGTCTGTAATAGGGGAGTGTTATCCGACATTTATATAGTGGAACACCTTTTCATCTATATTGTTTGATCAATATAGATCAACGGCTCCGATCTCCTTGACGTAAAACAACGTCATTTTGCTTCTAGGGTTTTTGCACCGGGCATGGGTGTTGGGTTTGTGTCCATTTAATGGGTCAGTTTTTTTTTTTTTTGGTTCAAATTTTTTGATTAAAGTGGCCCAGATCCTAGTTTTAAAGCCAGTATTATATACAATCAACTATTCTCTTGTTGTTTTTTTTATTTAATTTATTTCTTTTCAGATTTTTAATAATAAAAATAAAAATCGCCAGAAATATATTTAACATGAAATAAACTAAATAAACTCTTACAATTACCTAGACTCTAAATTTCAAAGAAAAGTAACCAATTTTTGTTGTTGTTTTTTATTTTCAATATTAACTAATTAATAAAATAAAAAAATGTAAAAATTTAATTCTAAATGCAAACATGCCATTATATATTTTTTATGAAATATATTTAATTAATATGCGCAACATGCAAATAACCACAAGATTATGCAATTAATTTCTAAAATTCAGACAAACAAATTATCTCGCAAAATAAATCCTAAAAATTCAAATAATAAAAGGAAGATGCAAATAAACACACAGTCACACATAACTCCTTAAAATTCAAATAATAACAGAAAAATCCTAATTGAATGAGTTTATAGGAACATTTCAGGTGAGGCAAAAATCACGTGCTCACAGCGGATTCACAGGACGCACAACAGGTCGATAAAACCTCACACACCGACAGGAGCATACGACATAGCGACCGCCAGGAACATTTCAGGTGAGGCAAAAATCACGTGCTCACAGCGGATTCACAGGACGCACAACAGGTCGATAAAACCTCACACACCGACAGGAGCATACGACATAGCGACCGCCAGGAAGACCAAAGAACCCCAGCCCGAGAAGAATATGAAGTTAGTCTTCATGTTATTTTTGAAATGTTGTAGGCACAACAATTGGACATTACTCAGTTACAAAGCCATCCGAAGACTCCCAGCACCACAACACCGGAAACAACTCCCCCTGCCAAACAAGTATCCGAGAGATCAAGCAATAACGAATTGATAGCCGACCCTGACATAGTAAAGATGTTTGAGAACCTCACCAAAGTGATCGAATCGGGTGAGAAAATTATAGCAGGAAACGATAAAAAGGTTGAGACCTACAACTCTAGGGTCGATCAGATCCCTGGTGCGCCTCCGTGCCATGCGGGAGGCGCGAACGGCACTCAATCGAGTAAAACCCAACTGAGCAAGCTTATTCATACATTTAGAAAAACTCACTACGACTAAGGGAACCGTGCATTCTTTTATCTATACAATAGCAACGTCGAATATTTACAATATTAGTCCATTTTCATGTCATAAACAAAAAAACCATGGTTATGTTTAGAAGAACTAGAGTACAAAATTACAACATAGTTCAATGACCCATCCAACACCCTTACCTTACCCACACAAACATCTATGGAGCCTCTAAGGGTACAAAAGACAATAATGACAACGCCGGCAACAAGGACCCGGCTATACCTCAAAAGTGGATATTTATAACAAAGATGTACAACATAACCCTTGAAGGAGAAAGGGGCTCACCAAGACTTGAGAGGAGGAAGCTCTGGTACGCACGATCGGCAGTATCCGCTATGGAGCCACCTATATTTATTTAAAAATACAGCGCCCCCGGAAAAAAAGGACGCTAGTACCATGGAATATTACTAGTATGTATAACTAAATACCATCCAGTTAGAAAGAACAGCCATATAAGAGTACAGAGAAAATCATAAGAAATGAAAAGCTTCAAAAGCACCATGTTAACAATATAAGGGGTTCACATTGTTTTAACATGAATTCTGAATTTGTAGATTGGACATTCCATAGCGTTGCATCATCATCCACATTACCACCGCTTCTGAGCGGAGTCCGATCGCTTTCCGATCAGCTAAGCTATCTTACCAAGATGTTACCATTATTTCATTCTCATTTTCCAGTTTCAATTATCAACACATTACCACTGTGTGTATAACATTGCGTCCCATCACGGCCCGATCAGCTAAGCCGTCTTACCAAGACGTTACCCTTTTTCCATTAATCATCTCACTTAAATCTTTGATCTCCCATGTATTAGTTCCTCGGCACTTTGGGCCACAATTACCACACTCTGCAACTCACATTTCACATTATTCCCATTTTCAACATTGACCTTGCCATTTAAGATCATAGGCACATACAAAATCAATTTAAGCTATAAGCATAAAGAGGAATTCATCTAGTTTGGCATATTAATCACAATGTAATGTTGACTCGACATTTTGGCATTTAGCACATAGCTCATGTTTTCTACACATCATCAATTTACAAATAATAACACATTAAACACATGGAGAAGCACCTTCCACATACATTTTCACAACATCAATTCATTTGACATAAAAGTGGGTTTAGCCATACACACCTGAAACGTTCCCCCTAATGACACTACAATGATCCAATACACTTAAGCAACTTCAATCTGCAATGCAACATTCAATAGGGCCAATTAGTAATAAATCCCATAACTCATGCCATTTAGGCATATTATTAAACACCTCGTAGGTATAGATCTTTACATCTCATAACCGTAGTATTACTATTAGTTCATCCAACTATCACTATTAACCAATAATTTATTCCACCATCATTCCTAACCAATTTATAACTTCCAACAACATATGTATGACCATCCATTCACACCCAACAATCAACCTCCTTAATTAACCCATTTCAAAATCTCTACAACACCAACATAACCTAGGTTAGGCACTTATGGCTTCCAATCACCATCCTCTGAGTTCTAACATACATATCATACATAAATAATCACCATATAGTAGTTAGAGATGATAGACATACCTCTTGTAGTAAGAATCTTGAGAAACCCCACTTGTAGTGTTCTTGATCAATTTAGGGATTTGAATGGGAATCTATGGATTTTCAAGATCAATTCTTGTTAATATAAATTTTTATGAGTAGTAATCAACTCTAAGTACTCCAAAAACATTACCTTAGATCATAGGATAGAAGTATTGGACAGATTCCCCTTGATAGAGCAAGACCTAGATAAAAAAAATAGACTTAGAAACTCTCTATATCCTGTCTTGGGATATTTATAGGACTGCTAGGCGTGCGACCATGGTCAAACCGTGCCCGGTACACGGTGGCCGCGCTCGGGAGGGAGAAACTCTCAGTTTTCCCACGGTCGCGCCACAGACGGGCATCAGACACAGGTCCGGTAAAATGGTCATAACTCTTTGTATACACCATCAAATGACAAACGGATTGATGTTTTGGATACTAGACTCAAAAATCTTTAATTTGATAGGTTGTGCAACATACAACACCTTACATAAATTTAGATGTGCTTGTCCAAAGTGAGGTCTTGTTAGTACTCACTTACAACTTTAGTCTATTAAGAAAATTTTCAACTTGGCTTAGACTTAGGCCTCTCCTTAAACCCCAAATCACTTATAATATGACTTATACGCTTATTAATATATCCAATGTATATCGATTATATCATGAATCCTCATTTGCACACAAAATAAAATAATTAGCCTACCTTGGCTTCACGTAATCTTAAATTACTTAGCAAAATTTTCTTGGGGCATTACATTCTCCCCCGCTTAGGATCATTCGTCCTCGAATGATAAATGGATTCAATCCGCAAATACTTAGTATAACTTATCTCCTTTCTCACACATCTTTAAATCCCCAAATGTTGACTAACTCCCAAAGTTTTTCAGAAATTTCGGCAGAGTTTCCCTTGTAACTGGGCCTATCCACCTGTCAGAGAATCCCAGAAACACATCCTATCAATGTATACATAATCCAAAGATGCAACAAAATATAAAATGATGCCAATCGTGGCTCCATAAGCAATGCATTTTTAGAAAAGAAACACTATTATCATCAACTAACCATATGGTACATAATTCATAGAAGGTAAGATTTCAACATCTTCATAGGACACAAATACTTAATTACATATCTATCCAAACAAGTAAGGGTACTTCTTTTTCATTTCTTCCTCGTCTTCCCAAGTCGCTTCCTCACTTTTTTAGTTTCGCCGTGATACTCTCATGGAGGCAATTTCTTTATTTCTCAACTATCGGACTTGCCTATCAAGGATGGCATCTGGAATT
This sequence comes from Nicotiana benthamiana, assembly GCA_034376525.1. NCBI lineage: Eukaryota > Viridiplantae > Streptophyta > Magnoliopsida > Solanales > Solanaceae > Nicotiana > Nicotiana benthamiana. The sequence continues at coordinate 14,642,165 of CM067338.1, read as the reverse complement.
CCTTCGTACGATAATTCTTCGTTAACCTCAATAGTCTCAACTGGCACAATAGTGGACGGATCTCCCACTACATTCTTCAACATAGACACGTGGAAGAATGGGTGTATCAATGGCATCTTGGGTGGTAGCTTGAGCTTGTGTGCCTCCTGACCAATCCTCTGAATGATTTTTTACGGTCCGACATACGTCGGACTCAATTTTGCCTTCTTTCCAAACCGCATAATACACTTCATAGGGGAAACCTTCAAAAATATGCAATCATCTTCATTGAACTCCAAGTCCCTGCGATGAACGTCCGAATATGACTTTTGGTGACTCTGAGCAGTTTTCAACCTCTCTTTAATAATCTTGTCTTTCTCTATAGCCTGATGCACGAGGTCCGGACCTATTAATTCAGCTTCTCCAACCTCGAACTACCCAATGGGAGATCTACATCTCCTACTATGCAACGCCTCAAATGGTGCCATCTGGATACTAGCATGGAAGTTGTTGTTGTAAGAAAAGTTGATGAGTGGCAAATGGTCAACCCAACTACCTTTGAAATCAAGAGAACAAGCATGCAACATGTCCTCAAGCATCTGGATAGACCACTCTGCTTGCCCGTTGGTTTGAGGATGGACAGTTGTGCTAAGATTTACCTGTGTACCCAAACCTTGCTGAAATGTCTTCCAAAAGTTGGCAGTGAATTGAGCCCCTCGATATGAAATGATTGAGAGTGGAGTGCCATGCGACCTGACTATTTCTTTGATATATAACTAAGCATATTGTTTCGCTGTGTCGGTAGATTTAACTGGCAAGTAGTGCACTGATTTTGTGAGTCGGTCCACAATCACCCAAATTTAGTCAAACTTGCATAGAGTGCGCGACAACCCTATCACAAAATCCATGTTGATCATCTCCCATTCCATACTGGAATCTCTATGTTATGGGCCAATCCACCAGGCCTCTCATGTTCGGCGTTCATTTGCAGATAGTTCAGACATTTTTCCACAATATCCGCCACATCTTTTTGTCATGTTGTTCCACCAATAAGTTTCCATGAGATCATGATACATTTTCATAGAACCTGGGTGTACGGAATACCTGGAAGTGTGAGCTTCTTCCATGATCCTCTCCCAAAGACCGTCATCATCCAGAACACATAGGCAGCCTTGGTACCGTAAGGTACCATCATCCATGCCAATGGAAAAAGCTGTGGTCTTGCATATATGAATCCCCTCTTTCAGTTGTGCTAACAATGGATCGTTGAATTGCTTTTCTTTCACTTTCGCCACAAGCAATGATTCAGCCCTATTCTGCACAATTACTCCTCCTTCATTAGAATCCGCAATGTGAACTCCCAAGCTAGCTAACTAGTGAACCACCATGGCTAACGACCTCTGATATGCTTCCATATGAGCCAAGCTCCCCATAGATTTTCGACTAAGAGTATCCGCTACAACATTAGCCTTTCCCGGGTGATAGAGAATATCAATGTCATAGTCCTTGAGTAACTCTATCCATCTTCTTTGTCTCAAATTCAACTCTTTCTGGTTGAAAATATACTGAAGGCTCTTGTGGTCAGTAACTGCATCCATATGCACCCATACAAATAATGTCGTCAAATTTTAATGCAAACACCACTGCCGCAAGATCTAAGTCATGGGTTGGATAGTTCCTTTTGTGATTCTTGAGCTGCTTAGAAGCATATGCTATAACCTTGCCTTGATGCATTAACACACACCCAAGCTTGATCCTTGAACTATCACAATATACCACATATCCCTTAGTACCCTCTGGCAGAGCTAATACCAGTGTTGTAGTCAATATTTATTTCAATTCTTGAAAACTCCTTTCACAAGCATTAGACCACTGGAATTTAACTGCTTTTTACGTCAATTTGGTCAATGGAGAGGAAAGAGTAGAAAACCCCTCCACAAATCTCCTGTAGTACCCAGCCAAACCCAAGAAAGTGTGAATCTCTATTGAAGTGGTAGGTCTGGGCCAATTCCTCACTGTAGCAATCTTTTGAGGATCAACCATAATTCCTTCCCTGGAGATGACATGACCCAAGAACGCGACATATTCAAGCTAGAATTCGCATTTTGAAAAATTTGCATATAGTTGATGTTGCCGAAGAGTCTGCAGAACTGCCCCTGAGATGGTTAGCATGATCTGCTCGACTTATGGAATATACAAGAATATCTCCAATGAATATTATCACAAAGGAGTCTAGAAAAGGCTTGAAGACTCGATTTATAAGATCCATGAAAGCTACCAAGGCATTTGTTAGCCCAAAAGACATCACCAGAAATCCCAAGTGCCATACCGAGTCTTGAAGGCTGGTTTTGGAATATCCTGCTCCCTTATCTTCAATTAATGATACCCAGACCACAAGTCAATTTTTGAGAAACATACAACACCTTGCAATTGATCAAACAAGTCATCTATCCTTGGTAGAGGATATTTATTTTTGATTTGTCCTTGTTGAATTGCCGATAGTCAGTACACCTCCGCAGCGATCCATTTTTCTTCCTTACAAACAAGACCAGTGCTCCCCATGGTGACACACTCGGCCGGATGAAACCCTTTTCTAGCAAATCCTTTAATTGTTCCTTTAGCTCTTTTAATTTTGCCGGTGCCATTATGTAAGATGGAATTGATATAGGCTCCATGCTTGGAATCACATCGATCCTAAAATCAATCTCCCTGTCCGGGGGAATTCCAGGGAGTTCATATGGAAAGATATTCTGAAATTCATTCACAACTTGTATGGACTCGAGTCTAGGCGCCTTGGTGTTGGTGTCCGTAACCCAACTTAAATGATAGATACACCCCTTCTTGATCATCTTCGCGGCCTTAAGGTAAGAAATAAAGTGACCTTTAGGCACTACATTATATCCATTCCATTCGACAAAGGGCTCATTAGGAAATTCAAGCCTCATGGTTCTAGTCTGACAATCAAGTTGGGAAAGCATGAATAAAGCCAATCCATTCCCATTATTACATCAAAATCGACCATCCCTAATTCAATAAGATCGGCCGTGGTATCCCTACCCCGTACCGTAACAATACAACCTCTACAAACTTGAGCAGTCGTAATGGACTCACCCACCAGATTAGACACCGAAAATGGCTCATGAAGCTGATCCAGTTCTATACCAAATTTCATAGCAACAAAAGGGGTAACATAGGACAAGGTGGAACCATGGTCAATAGGTGCATACACATCATAAGATTGGACAGTCATAATACTTTTAACAACATTTAGAGAAGCCTCTGCATTCTAGCGACCACTCATTGCATAGAACCGGCTAGGTCTTCCTGAACTCTGCACACCACCATACCTGCACCACGCCCTGCAGGTTCTGGGGTGCCTCGAGCAGGAGATGGGGTTGAAGATGCAGCAGCTGCTGGACTGGATGGTTGTGTTGTGCCCCTACTCGCTCCCTGGCGGGATGTATGACAATCCCTTTGAATGTGACCCATCATCCTGCAGTATCAAGCAGTGATTCATTAGCTACTCTTGTGGTGACATTGGATTTTTGGCCAATTCTCGCTTTCTTTTTAGGTGCCATTTACTGAAAGATAGAATAATGCACTAATTAGGGAGGAAATAATTTCATAAAAGGTTGTCGCACGATCCAAAATATCAAAGAAGGGTGTTATTTTTAAATTCCCAAGTAGCCTCCAATTATATATGTGTTCGACTAACCACTGATAAGAAGGACTCTAGTAGACACAACTCCAAGACATTCTAGGACACTTCAAAACCACAGACTCTAATACCAAGTTTGTCATGCCCCCAACCTCGGGAGGCGCTTCCGACGCTCAATTGAGTAAATCCCAACTGAGCAACCTTTATACATTTCTACCCAACTCGCTACGGCTAAGGGAACCATTCTTTCTTTTCTTTAGACAATAGCAACGTCGAATATTCACAATATTAGTCCATTTTCTTGTCACAAGCTAAGAACCATGGTTAAGTTGAGAAGAACTAGAGTGCAAAGTTACAACATAGTTCATTGACCCATCCAACACCCTTACCTTACCTACACAAACGTCTACGGAGCTTCTAAGGATACAAAAGACAATAATGACAATGCTGACAACAAGGCCCTGACTATATCTCAAAAGTGGATATCTATACCAAAAAAATGTACAACATAACCCCTTGATGTACAACATATCCCCTTGAAGGAGCAAGGGGATCACCAATACTTGAGAGAAGGAAGCTCTGCTACATGCGATCGATGTTGTCTACTATGGAGTCACCTACATTCATTTAAAAATGTAGCGCCCCAACAAAATGGACGTTAGTGCCATGGAATAATACTAGTATGTATAACTAAATACCATCCAGTTAGAAAGAACAACCGTACAAGAGTATAAAGAAATCATAAGAAACACAAAGCTTCAAATAAGCACCACGTCAACAATATAAGAGGTTAACATAGTTTTAACATGAATTCTGAAATTTGTAGATTGGGCATTCCATGTCGTTGCATCATTATCCACATTACCACCACTTCTGAGTGGAGTTCGATCAGGACCCGATCGGCTAAGCCATCTTATCAAGACATTACACATATTTCATTCTCAATTTCTAGTTTCAATTATCAACACATTATCACCATGTGTGCATAACATGGTGTTTGATCACTGGCCGATCGGCTAAGCAGTCTTACCAAGACGCTACCCTTTTTCTGTTAATCATCTCACTTAAATATTTGATTTCAATTTTTATTAGTTCCTCAGCAATTGGGGCCATAATTACCACATTCCGTAACTTTCATTTCATATTATTCCCATTTCCAACATTGACATTACCATTTAGGATCATAGGCACATGCAAAAGTAATTTAAGTTATAAGCATAGAGAGGAATTCATCTAGTTTGGCATATTAATCACAATGTAACCTGACTCGACATTTAGGCATTTAGTACATAGCTCATGTTTTCCACTCATCCTCAATTTACAAAGAATAACATATTAAACACATGGAGAAGCACCTTCCACATACATTTTCACAACATCAATTCATTTGACATAACAAGTACCACATTGATCAAATTTCACGGACATCATGGAGGCTCAATTTTTAAGAGGAAGGGGAATTTTAGCCATACATACCTGAAATTTTCCCTTTAGTTACACTACAATGATCCAATATGCTTAAGCAACGTCAATCTACAATGCAACATTCAATAGGGCCAATATTAGTAATAAATTCCATAACTCATGCCATTTAGGTATATTATCAAACACCTTGTAGGTCTAGATCTTTACATCTCATAACCATAGTATTAGTTCATCCAACTATCACTATTAAACAACAATTTATTCCACCATCGTTCCTAACCAATTTATAACTTCCAACAACATATGTATGACCATCCATTCACACCCAACCATAAACCTCTTTAATTAACCCAATTCACAATCTCTATAACACTAACGCAACCTAAATCACCATCCCATGAGTTTTAACGTACATATCATACATAAATAATCACTATAGAGTAGTTAGAGATGATAGACATATCTCATGTAGTAAGAATCTTGAGAAACCCCACTTGTGGTGTTCTTGATCAATTTTGGGATTTGAATGGGAATCCATGGGTTTTCAAGAGCAATCCTTGCTAATATAATTGTTTAGGAGTAGTAATCAACTCTAAATACTCCAAAAATATTACCTTGGGTCATAGGAGGGAAGTATGGACAGATTCCCCTTGATAGAGCAAGCCCTAGCTCAAAAATATGACTTAGGGACTCTCCATACACGGTCTTGATGTATTTATAGGGCTGTTAGGCGCGCGACCGCGGTCAAAATGCGCCCGGGACGTGGTGTCTATACTCGTACCATGCTCGGTAGGCAGAAGCTCTCAGTTCCCCCCCCCCCCCCCCCCCGTCCGTCACCCCCCGGCCGCGCATCTGACACATGTCCAGTAAAATGATCATACCTTTCTGTATACACCATTAAATGACAAACGGTTTGATGCAATGGAAACTAGACTCAAATAGCTTAAATTTGGTATGTTGTGTATCATACAACACTTTATATAAGGTCTTGTGCATACTCATTTACAACTTTAGTCTATTATGAAATTTCCAACTTGGCTTAGACTTAGGCCTCTCCTTAGACCCCAAATCACTTGTAGTATGACTTATACGCTTATTAACATATCCAATTGATATCCATTATATCATGAATCCTCATTTTCACACAAAATAAAATAGTTAGCCTACCTTGGCACCACGAAATCATAAATTACTTAGCAAAATTTTCTGGGGGCTTTACATCCCGATCCTCAAGGGCGTGGATTCGAAGAAGTTCATACAAATGTTGTTCCCCGAGGAAGCGGCAGCGAAACCCATTCCAAAAAAGTTCAAAATGCCGTAACTCCCTAAGTACAACGGTACACCACCGACCCTAATGAACACGTTACTGCCTACACCTGCGCAGTAAAAGGTAACGATATAAAGAATGATAAGATCGAGTTCGTATTGCCGAAAACATTTGGGGAAACACTCTCGAAGGGGGCCATGATGTGGTACCACAACTTGGCTCCTAATTCTATAGATTGATTCACCATGATAGCAGACTCCTTCGTAAAGGCACATACCGGAGCCATCAAGTTAGCAACAAGGAAGTCTGACATTTTCAAAATCAAGCAAAGAGAGAATGAGATGCTGCGGGAATTTGTGTCCCACTTTCATATGGAGATATCGCCAGTCTCCGACGACTAGGCAGTGCAGGCCTTTACCCACAGCCTGAACGAACGAAGCTCGGTGGCTTTTAACCAGCTCAAATAGAACCTGATCGAGTATTTGGACGTGACCTGGTCAGATATCCACAACCAGTACTAGTTAATGATTAGAGCGGGGGATTACCAGTTGGGAGAATATTCAGGCTCAGTATACCCAAGCAGGATCCCGACAAAGAAACTGAAACCAAATAAAGAAAGGTATTAGCCATACCTCGAAGATAGGAGGAACACCCTGAGGTGCAACCTACCTCAAAATGATCGGAGGGTGGATCGAAAACAGGACCGTCTAGGGCTCATCGACAGAACCAGTTTCGATCGAAACTTAATGCCAATGGACGCACCCCACCTATCAGAATACAACTTCAATGTTGATATGTTAGATATCGTGTTTGCTATCAGTAAGATTAGAGATTCCAAGTGGCCCAAACTGATACAGTCAGACCCTTCACAGAGGAATTACAACTTAGTATGCGAGTTTCACAATACACACGGCCACATGACCGAGGATTTTCATCAACTACAAGAGGAGGTAGCTTGGCTTCTTAAAAAAGGACATCTCTGAGAATTCCTAAATGATTGAGCCAAAAACTAGTTCCAAGAAAGGGAGGCAACCAAGAAGAACGAAGGCAAACGAGCCGCAATATGTCATCCACATGATCATAGGGGTGGTCGATGCCCCGTAGGAACCCGTAATGAGAAGTACAAAAATATCCATAAAGAAAAGTGGACTCAGGGATATATCGGAATATGCCCTCACGTTCAGCGAAGAGGATATCGATACTATCTCTACCCCACAATGACGCCCTAGTAATTTCCTTCCTTGTAAACTCTTTTCAGATAAAATGTGTACTTATAGATCCAGGTAGCTTGGCCAATATATTTAGGTCGAGGGTAATAAAATAGCTCGGACTGCTCAACCAAATCGTGCCCGCCACTCGAGCCTTCAATGGGTTCAATATGGCAAGCGAAACAATGAAAAAAGAAAATATCCTCTCGGTCACTTTGGTCGGCACGACCGAAGACACCAAATTCCATGTCATCAAGGGAGAGATGAGGTATAATGCCTTATTCGGGCGGCTGTGGATACACTCATGAGAGCAGTGCCATCCACCCTTCACCAGATGATAAATTCCCAACAACTGACAGGATTAAAACCATCTACAAGGAACATCACACAACAGAAGAAATGTTCGCAATACACGATGTGGTACCAACGTTCGTACATCCGCCCCCCAATAAACCAAAGGGCGAATTAGGCCTCACCTAGAACGAACTTAACAAAACAAAGTAGAATTCCATACCGCATTTTTGCCTCAGGAAATTATAACAAACCAATCCCGAGGCATCGCCAACGCATCTTACTTCAAGGTTCGACCGTCTCCATTTTTGTTCCAAATTTAGAACTAACCTTTATGTAGGCACTCGACCGAGCTGTCATAACGCCAACACTTCCTGAAGACCTCAAGGCTCTAAATACGCACATGTTGCACTCTTTTCTTTTGACCAAGTTTTTGTCCCAAAAGAATGGTTTTACCAGCAAGGTTTTTAACAAGGCAACATCTGCAGCTGCCTAAGGAAAATTCCGAATATTCTCAAAACTTCTCTTATAGACAACTTTTGAACGGTGAGGGGCATTCCCCTAGAAAGCTACATATTCGAAGAGGTTTTAAAATGCCAAATGGGGTTCTTGTAGGAAAGCAATGTATCGGGACAAATGGTCAAACGATTCGTGTCTATATAGTCATGCTCCCATCGGCAAATACGTGTACTATTGTATCAAGCAATCAAAGAATAAATTTTATCAAATACACCTCGCAAAGTAAGGTAACAATTCTTTCGCCAAAAACGTCCCAAACACTCGGGGACAGATGCCAACAATTCAATGCTCAGACGGCCTCTGGGTCGAAACTCTAAAATGACAAAACCTTCAGGTAAGGCAACTCAAAAATCGCCGAGCGTCACCAACATCAATGGTACCTTAAGTACTCGAAGACTACCATTGGTCACCACACGCATAAAACCTTGAGGTTGTAAGACCCTCAGCGAGAAAACTTGGTCTAGCAAAGATCTATTCAACATAATAACATGTATTTACGTCGATAGATCAATGGGTATCTATCACCAAAAGCACTTCATACTCCAAAAAGAAAGTTCAACATGCTCACGCTTGGGGTCTCTTCACCGAATGCATCCCAAAATACTTGGAGACTTAGCGTCAACAATTTGGCACCCGCACGACCCTAGGGTCGGAACTTTGAGCTCATAAGGCCCCAACAAGGCAACTCCGAGCTCACGAATAATGGCCTTCGAGCCTAAGCAAACTCGATGACTCGGAGTCTGTCGTCAGTCGCCGTATACTAGAAAACCCAAAGTTGTAAGACCTCGAGCTGGCAGACTCGGTATAACCACATCTATTTTACATAGAAACAAAAACTGTATGACCTCAACAAGCATGACAAAACTGTAAGACCTCAACAGTCAAGACAAAACAGTAAGACCTCAACAAGCATGATGAAACTGTAAGACCTCAATATGCATGACAAATTGTAAGACCTCAACGGGCATGAAAAAATTGTAAGACCTTACTACAAGCATAAAACTCAATCCCGAAGTTTAGGCTATATATCGCATTTGTAAAATTCCCGAAAGGGCATACCCTCGGTGTAGACGCCTAAACTATCACTCTGGATAAAAAATGTCTCCGGCTAAACACATATTACTATAGTCAAAATGGCTGCACAAGTCAAATAAATGCAACTCTGGGATGCCCAACTGTCGCTAACAAAATTGTAGGCCATTACTTCGTATCTACTTCAAAAAGAACCGGTTAAAATAGGAATCCTTCAACAGGCAAAAGAGCTTCGACCATGGCAGCTCCAAATCAAAAGGCTTCGAACTACTCAGCCTACGAACTAAAACTTTTGAGGTGCTCAAACATCGTCGTTAATGACTTGAAATCGAAGTTCTTCCTAAATCGACGATGGGTCAGGCAAAATTATTTTAAAAAGATCTTAAGGATAGGAAAACAAAGCCTACAATATGCCCACAAGCAAAAGCGTAAGAGACACAGTCACCGGCCAAATGAGCCTCCAGGCTGTACACTAAAAGGTCGCAACGACCAACAACGTAAGAGCCACTATCGCCAGCTTGAAAATTTAAAATATTAGGATTAAAATGAGCTCGAGTGGTAACCCAATTCAAAGACCAGATCCAAAATAGTAAATTATACACACCTAAGGGCACAACGTAGGTGCCATTGTCGCCAGCCAAACAAGCCTCAGGGCCACACACTTAAAAGGTCGCTTAGACCCAAGGCTTAAGAGCCATAGTCATCCACCCATACATGCACGAAAAAGCCTTGAGGGTCAAATAAAGCTCGAGTCGCAACACGACTCGGAGACTAAACCAAAAAATAAGTAACATACAAATGCCCAAGGGCAGAGAATAAGAACCATCATCACTCGACCATGCAAGCACAAGAGATTGAAGGTTTGGTAAGCTCGAGTCTAAGCCTGACTTGTAGACTAAACCCAAAACAACCGGGCAAAGCACGAAAGCTCTAATGAAAGATCCTTTGAGCCTGTCTAATGAGCTCCAGATCCACAAAGCTTATGCCAAATATCAAAATCAGCCCACCTGGACAAAAGCAATGCATAAAGAGACACAAAATAGATAAAGCTTCAAGTTTTCTTTTATCTACATGCGCAAAAGGTGCTCTTTCCATCACAAATATGCTTTGCGAATGTCAAATACAAAATGGAAAAGTGGCAAAATCTATGCACCGCTCCAGAAGGTTACGATCTACCAGCCCCAGTTTCACTCTCCGTGACGTCGGCAAGAAGCGATCGAGCATTACGCTCATCTACCCTCGCACGTTCTAACTCCTCTGAGATAATGAAACCCCTGGTGCCGATGTCGAGATCTGCAACAAACATATGCCTTGATTATTTTCTCATGATCAAGGGCCTGCTCCAACTTAGCTCGGACATCAGTGATGTCCTTCAAATGGATCACCATTTACTTATTAGCCTCGGTTCGACTCGATGCTGCTTCAGTATGAGTGTTGATTATTATGATGCAGACCTTTGAGGGATCAGACTCCAGCTTCCCGATCATATCCACTCGAACTGAAGCTTGAGCCTACACCTAAACCCTTATTTCATCACAAGAATTCCTAACTCGGTCGGCTTCGCCCATATGGTACTTCTAAGCCTTCGTCTTTTAGATAAAGCTTCAAGTTTTCTTTTATCTACATGCGCAAAAGGTGCTCTTTCCATCAACAAATATGCTTTGCGAATGTCAAATACAAAATGGAAAAGTGGCAAAATCTATGCACCGCTCTAGAAGGTTACGATCTACCAGCCCCAGCTTCACTCTCCGTGACGTCGGCAAGAAGCGATCGAGCATCATGCTCATCCACCCTCGCACGTTCTAACTCCTCTGAGATAATGAAGCCCCTGGTGTCGATGTCGAGATCTGCAACAAACATATGCCTTGATTATTTTCTCATGATCGAGGGCCTGTTCCAACTTAGCTCGGACATCAGTGATGTCCTTCAAATGGATCACCATTTACTTATTAGCCTCGGTTCGACTCGATGCTGCTTCAGTATAAGTGTTGATTATTATGATGCAGACCTTTGAGGGATCAGACTCCAGCTTCCCGATCATATCCACTCGAACTGAAGCTTGAGCCTACACCTAAACCCTTATTTCATCACAAGAATTCCTAACTCGGTTCGCTTCGCCCATAAGGTACTCCTAAGACTTCGTCTTTTACATAAAGCTTCAAGTTTTCTTTTATCTACATGCGCAAAAGGTGCTCTTTCCATCAACAAATATGCTTTGCGAATGTCAAATACAAAATGGAAAAGTGGCAAAATCTATGCACCGCCCCAGAAGGTAACGATCTACCAGCCCCAGCTTCACTCTCCGTGACATCGGCAAGAAGCGATCGAGCATCACGCTCATCTACCCTCGCACGTTCTAACTCCTCTGAGATAATGAAACCCCTGGTGCCGTTGTCGAGATCTGCAACAAACATATGCCTTGATTATTTTCTCATGATCGAGGGCCTGCTCCAACTTAGCTCGGACATCAGTGATGTCCTTCATATGGATCACCATTTACTTATTAGCCTCGGTTCGACTCGATGCTTCTTCAGTATGAGTTTTGATTATTATGATGCAGACCTTTGAGGGATCAGACTCCAGCTTCCTGATCATATCCACTCGAACTGAAGCTTGAGCCTACACCTAAACCCTTATTTCATCACAAGAATTCCTAACTCGGTTCGCTTCGCCCATAAGGTACTCCTAAGCCTTCGTCTTTTTTCTGCAACTAAAAAATAAGCAAAAATCCTAACCTCAAAGGTTAAAAAAGCAAAACGCTTACTACGAGAGGTCACCTGCCCCGACAAATAGCTCTTGTAATTTGAGCTTTGATATGAGCTTTGATATGATCCATATCGCCAGTGCACCAACTCAACCTCCTTCTCCATGCTAAGGAGCTTAAGGGACTTACCCTCAACTAGAGCTCTCCGAGGTCAAGCCGCATAGCGAAGCAGCTCAAACTTGAGCCTATCAAAGTCCTACAGAAGGAAGACTTGATAAGGAAGGGAAGACACAAGATACGGAAGAAATGTGCCGAAGCTCACCCTGAAGTAAAGGCGGACTTCCACGAAGGCCGAAGCATATTCCTGCTGGCCTAGCCCCCTCGGCCTTGGAAAGAGTTGATCTCGGTTAAAGAATGATCACTCGGAGGAACCACCACTCTGGAATCAAAAACTTCAAGATTAGTTGGCTTAGACAATGTTCTCTAACTAGAGACACAAGCCTATTTATCCCCCGCTAAAAGCTCCATCGCACTATGAGTGCATATCCCATTTATCGCTATCGTACTCTTGCTCAGAAGCCTACAACTCCTCCCCCTCTCTAGAGGAGCACAACCTCGCCCCTAGGGGACCATCCGATACCAACAACGCCCATATAAACACAACAGAAGAATGAAGACATATAACTAAGTTCGCTCTTACCATAGACAGAACTAGCAAAGTGCGGGGCGCATCGCCTAAAGAATATTGCTCCATTTTCTAAGAAAATAATACATGTTTCTAAGGTATAGTACCAACAGTCATCACTCGAGCAGAGCGACTTGTCAGTGCCCGGTCTCTGTCGTCCCTGGCAACAACGATTAAGGGTGTGATCAACCGGCACCATGGAGTCAGCAGACCCCGATAACCCCAAAAACCAGAGGGGTTGCTTCCCCCCACCTTGTCAGATTAATCCCATAATTGACACAAAAGCAGTAGTAAAGTTGAAAGACTAAAGGGCGGAAAGACGTACAGACGTGTTGATACCAGAAACATGGCAGGGAAAATAGCAACTGCGTGAGACAGGGTAAATCTTTGGAGGGCGAAAGCAACCTCATGTCATACATTGGAAGAGCGGTGACGATTCGAAGCCAACCGAAGACTCTAACCAATAGCACTATCTTCAGCCTCGAGGCGATACCTGATCTCGAAGACCTCTGTCATAGTATGTCAGTGCTCTGGAGATCTAACAACGCCTTTACCAACACAAGGGTGGAACACAACTTCAAAGATCTTCGTTAAGGGAAACTAGTCTATGAAGAAACAAGCATTTTTTAACGTCACCCATACAAATCGGGCTCCAGGTGTTGTCTCAGATGGTCCGAGTGCGAGCGAGCCTCAGACTAGAGGCTGCTTTCAGGAAATCACCAACATCCCCGTCCACTGGTCCCCAAGCAAATTTCTTCTCAAAGGCCATTATGAGGCCCAAAGATATTATCCTCGCTTCCATGCAAAGTCAGGGTCCAGGCGGCCCGAGGTTATTGGTCTTATTCGGGTTCGGTCCGAGGAATCACGAAAGGCCCCGCGCAAAGCTGTTTCCATCTCGATCCTCCCGGAATGGCATCTTCAAAAAGAAGGATATAGAAGAAGAAAGTAAGAGAGAATAGCAAAATAACAAATGAGAAGCCGCAAGAAAACAAGAAGTGGCTGGGTGAAAATTTTGGCTAGTACGACTCTGCCAGTACTACCATTGTAAAGCTACTTCTTGATATGTTTCCTCGGCCCAAGAGGCAATATCCAGTAGAGACTGTCTCCATACCCCAGAAATCTAATGGGGGGTGTAACACGCCTAACCTAGGAAGGAGAGTGAGCAGTGGTGTATAATCCTAGCCCCTTCTTGAGTAGCAGTGCATAATCCAAGTATCTCTGCGGGTTGGAGAAAATCGATCCTCTGCTTTATCGCCCAAAGCCAATAGAGACAGCAACAACAACAATAACAATGGCATCACAGCATCACAACTTCGTCCAACTAAAGAAGGATCGAGAGATATAGGCACATGATGTTGAAATGAGACCTTGAGGCCGTTGGCCTCAAACATAGCGAGATGGCAAAGGTTAAAAACAGCAAAAAAGGAGGAAAGTACGTGTATCAAGAATTCTTGGATGAAAAATTGATCAATAAATCCCCATATATAGGGGGAGGGCAAAGTAAGCGACAGTGCAATTATCACCCTCGAAAAGCGTAACAGCAGGCGCTATCAATGTGTTCATGGGATCTGAATTGACAGAAAAATTATAACCTCAAAGAAAAAGGATTCATAACACATCGGATGACCCCGAAGAAGCAAAAGGGTGGAACGCCTCGGTACTTATAAAATGGGTAGCGCCATCAGCACAACATCATTAAGAGAGCCCGTGAAGTGGGGTGTCAAAATCATTTCTTATGGCTTCCCTCTAAGAAACCCGAAGACTATATGTGTATAGTGAAATTGGAGGATTGATTTCTCATTGAAAAATTGCTTCAATATGTCGCCTAGAAGGCTCTGTACCTCGAGCCGGTCACTTCCCTTAAGATATGTCAATACTAGTTGAGGATAACATTGGCCGAAACCCCGAAAAATACAGGAAGCTTCCGAAGAATGCATCCAGAGTCGATTAAGTCTATTTGGGCAGCCTAACATTAGCCCACGCATATGTTATGAAGCTAGTTATATGTCTCATCCTCCTTTCTTTATCACTCAACATATCTTGCACTAAGTTTGGACTCCCCCCTCTTATAAAAGGGGAGTCATTAACACTCTGTAAGTCAGAGCTCCAACTATTCTCCATAAGATCAATAATTTCTCTCTCTCTTTTCTCTATTACTCATATAATCGAGGCTACTATTTCATTTATTACTTTCATATTCGTTCTTCACTTATTGCTTGATATTGACCATAAAGAGCCTTGTTTAATCATACCTTAATTGTTACCCCATTACCGACTACCCCTGATAGCTCGAGATCGAGCCATATACCTCGAGGTTCCTCATCGACCACTGTGAGGCTCGGGTTGCAAGCCCTGCGGTTTGATTACTGCCCCACTTTAGCTTGTATTTCTTTGTTAAACTTTATACTCTTCGCATCAGTTGCTCTAAACAACTAGAATAAAAATAGATCACGTATTTTTTGAATCAAATTTTACAAATTTAATTGTTGTTATCATTTTCACGGTAAACAGTGTGAATTCTACCTAATTAATCATGGAATTTAAGCATATAATTGAAGAATTAGGGCTTGTAACTGGAGACCTAGAATTTGGGATTTGAGGGGCGTTTGCAGTTGGATTTTGATGCTTTTGGTATGAAAGAACTCCAAGTGATAAAGATTCCATTGATGTAATTTTTATAGGAATTCGAGATGTGGGCTCGGGGGTCGGGTTGGATCAATTTTGGGATTTTTGGTATAATTTGATTGACTTCACATAGACTTCGTCCTTTTAGCCTATTATAATATTATGATTTTAATTTTGGGTATTCGACGTGAGTTAAGGTTGAGGCGAGAGGAAAAGGCATCGCAGAGCAGTATTTTCATTCGGTTTAAGGTAAGTAACCATTGTACATCTAGAACTGTGGGTACAAAACCCATTCAAATTTTTTTGACAAATGAGGTGACGCACATGCTAGGTGATGAGCGTGTGGGCGTGCACCGGTAGGGATTGTGACTCGGTCAGTCCCGTAGCGACCATTAAGTTGCATACTTGATTTGAAATCTTATGATATCTCATGTTTTAGACATGTATATTGTATTATGGGTTGTGTGCCATGTTTGGGGCCTTGTGCCAACCTGTTGAGACTCTTAAGGGCATTCTTACTGTTTTTCCTCACTCTATTTGTTTGAGAGCATATCCTCAGTCAGGTTTTAGCTGTTTATTGTTTAAAACTGGTTTTATCATTCTACTTCTTAAAATGTGAGAACTGTTCGGACTGAGTTCCTTGATCTCTACTGTTATTCTTGAGTGGCTCCAAGGTTAGTGACTGAGAGAGGTTGTGGACCTAATGGTGAGGGTTATAAATATTATATGTGTATGCTATGGATCGGGTTGCACGCTGCAACAATGCTTATATGTATCGGACTGCCTGGCGCAACGATATATATTGGATCGAGCAACGCTCCGCAACGATATGACATTTGGGCTGTAGGAGCCCTTCCGGAGTCTGTACACCCCCAGTGAGCATAGTCAACTGCACGTCGCAACGGTTACTATGATTATTACTATTATGAGATATTAATGAGCCTGGGTGCTGAGAGTGAGTACTGAGTGATGAGAGATGAGTCATGAGTGACTGCGAGTTTGCCCTAGAGGCCATATTCTAAGTGATACCTTGCGCGAGGGGCCCATTTATGATATTTTTACATATTTCACTCTTCTTGTAAGATAAGCCTTTGTTGAAAAAATACTAAGTAAATGATTTGATGACGAAACTGGGTTTTAAACTGCGAAGTTGATCTGCTATTCTGTTGTTTACTCCTTTATATGATTTTTAATTGCCCGTCACTACTTTCAAACTTTATTTACTTTTTTTACTTACTGAGTTGGCGTACTCACGTTACTGCCTGCACATTATGTGCAGATCCGGGTGCCTGAGTGGGAGAGTAAGGGTCCTCAACATTATTAGAGTTTGGCGAAGACTGCAAGGTAGTTGCATGGCGTCCACAACCCTACTTTTCTCCTTCATATCATGTTCTTTTCTACACTTTAGACTTGTGATGTTTTACATAGTTGGATTGTATATTTAGAGGCTATAGACTCGTGACACTAGATATTTGGGCTATGTTGGTTTAATTTTTTTAATGATTTCCGCACATTTTTGGTTGTTTTATACATTTCTTATGAAAATTGAGATTTAAACCTGTGTCAGAAAATGGTTTTAAAATACAAATCGTTGTGATTTATGGTTTAGGTTGGCTTGCTTAGTAATGTGATAGGCGCCATCACCGACCGGGTATTTGGGGTCGTGACATCTTCATATAACATTGTGGCGTATCCTTTTCAATATCTCTATAGAGGTGCTCTCCATCATATTATCATGCGTATACCTATAGCAAGATACATATGTGCACAAATTGTACTTAGAAGTGGTACTTTAGGACCAAGAATTGTATATGCTTTAAGCGATTTAAATCCTTCAGGGATTGTCATGTAAGTCATATAATATACTTTAATTTATGTGTATATCAAGTTTTCATGTCATGCTAGACATATAAAATAGAAAAAACTGATTGCACACACAATTAATTTTATACTTTCAAGTGTTTGAGTTACATGTCCAAAACGACATGTCTTTCATATGACACCAATTCTACTTGAATTGTTTCTCTTCCATTTGGCTAATTTTTTTGTGTCTGTATTTGACAGACTGAAGATCCTCATCTATACTTGGCGCTATAATAGATGTCGTCAAGGAACATTTTATATCGGTTCCAATATATTTTCATAATGACATAACATATAGATCTCTTCATTCATTTAGGTACCTAAACGTATCCTAAGAGTTTATAAAATGTTATTTTATGTACTATTCAAGAGCACTTGCCTCTTATTATGATCTTTTTGATATGTTGCTCCTGTTTTTTTATTAACAATTTTATTTGAAACCGATTTTTCTATACACTTTAAGCGTACACTAGACTTTATCCTTCTAGGAATTATTCTAATAGGAATATTTACAATGAGAAAATAGTGTCACGACCTAATCCTCCCTCCATGAGATGTCGCGATGGCACCTAGTCTCTACGACTAGGTAAGCCTAACATTTGCAGAATAACAAAAATGAAAGCAAAACTTTAACAACTAACTGTAATTGATAATTAAATAACTGATAAAGATTTCACTCAGCATGTACAATAGCCAACACTCGATTATATATGGTATTCCCAAAACCCAAAATATCATAAGTCACAAGCTACGGAAGAAAACTAGTATCTTGATACACCAGATTCTAAGAAAAAGTATGAGAAGGTAAATAACATATGAGGGAATAGAGGAGGACTCTGAGGTCTATGGACGCGGCAGATATACCTAGAAATGTCCAAAGTCTCACTGCTCACTGATGACAAGGCTGATACAAGGTACCTGGATCTGCACATAAACATGTGCAGAAGAGTAGCATGAGTACACCATAATGGTACCCAGTAAGTGCCAAGCCTAACCTCGGTCGAGTAGTGATGAGGTCAGATTAGGACCATACTGATAAATATAATAAGTAAGGTAGAACAATATTGCAGTGTAATAAGATACTGGAATTTAACAAAGAGGTAACCACAGAAAAAGAACTGGAATTTAACAAAGAGGAAACCACAGAAAATTAGTAGTACAACACACAGGGATAAAACAGCTGAGGATCTCCCGAGATACCGTCTCGTAGTCCCAAAAGTAAATATGCAAAGAGATCTCCCGAGGTACCGCCTCATATTCTCGAAGGTAAATATGGAGGGAGATCTCCCGAGGTATTGCCTCATACTCTCAAAAGTAAATATACATGGGGATCCCCGAGGTACTGCCTCGTAGTCCCAAAATAAACATACAACTCGAAACCGATGAATACAACAATTAACAACTAGAATCCTACAAATTAAAATGATACAGATAAAGAAAAAACATGAAATCAACTAAGTATGTTTCACATAGTTCAAATAAGCATTTAAGACATATAAACACGCGATATTAGGCTAAACAGGATAACTACATATGTTGGTATAACTCAATTAAGATGAACAAGTTATTAGTTAGTAAGAATCGGATTTTTGCAACAAATAGCATGTGTACGCACTCATCACCTCGCGTACTCACATATCACAGAAGTATCACAACAGTACCAAATCTTAAGGGAATTCCCCCCCCCCCCCCCAAGGTTAGCCACTTACCTTGAACCAATCTCAATCAATCAGTAAGAATGTCTTTTCGATGATTTTTCAACTTTGAATGACCCAAATCTATACAAAAGCAATTACATACCATAAATATAACTATAATAAACTAGTATAATTATGGAAATCAAGAAATTAGCAAGAAATTAGAAAATCGCCACAAAAAAGCGACCCAGAGTTCACCCATGAGTTCACTCGTACCAAAATTATCCAAATACAATATCAAAATTTGAATCAAAACTCAAAAATTTAGTTGATTAACTTTCCAACTTTTCCCCCAAATTGCTCAACCCAAATCCTCAATTAAATGATGAAATCAACTAAAGATTAATGGAATACAACCATAAACGAGTTAAGAATCGTAACCCAATAACTTCCTCTGAAAATCCTTCAAATTATCGCCCAAATCCAAGCTCTTAAAGTCCAAAAATGAAGAATGGGATAAAACCTTCCTTTTTTCTACCCGTGATGTCGCTTCTGTGGTTTCGCATCTAGGTAATAACCATTGCAGGTGCGGACTTAACTTAAGTCCAAGATTTCTCTTCTACGAGGAATGGGTCATACCTGCGGATATGTTTCTGCTTCTACGATACTCAAGTCCCAGGCCTTCCGCTTTTGCATTCCATCTTTCGCAGAAGCGACTCTGTATCTGCATTCCTAATCTCGCACCTGTGCCACAGACGAAGATTCTCTAAATCGCACCCGCGTTGCTCCTCCCGCACGTGCAGGTCCGCGCATGCAGTCAACCCCACTGCAGGTGCTACTACACCATAAGCTGCAATGCTTCAGCCATTCCTCCAACTTCTAATTCGATCCATCAACCATCCGAAAGCCCCCGGGACCTCAACGAAAGATACCAACAAGTCCTAAAACACCATATGCAATTCGTCGAGCCCTCAAAACACATCAAACGACAACAAAAATACAAATTACCCTCCAATCAAAATTTAATGAACTTTGAAACATCAAACTTCTACAACCAACGTCAGAACCTATCAAAACACATCTGATTGACCCCAATTTGCACACAAGTCATATTCGACATTACATACCTACTCCAACTTCTGGAATCGAAATCCGACCCCGATATCAAAAAGTCTATTTCCGGTCAAACTTTCCAAAAATTCAACCTTCGAAATTTCAAGCCTAATTCAGCTACATACCTCTAATACGCAATACATATGCGATCTTAAGTCCAAAATCACCCAATAGAGTTAAAAACCCGACAAAACTCCCCACTGGAGTTGTCTTCACAGAGTTTCAACTTAAGCTTTTATTTTAGCGATTAAGTGTCCCAAATCCCTTCGATACTAATAACATAACCTCCCGATAAGTCGCATAAGCAGAAAAGACACGGGGAAAGAAATAAATAGGGGATCGGGGATTTTACTCTCAAAACAACCGTCGGATAGTTACATCCTTCCCCTCTTAAAAAAAATTTTCATCCTCGAACAAGCATAGAGACATACCTAATTTGGTGAAAAGATGAGGATAATGGTTGCGCATATCATTCTTGGTCTTCCAAGTTGCCTCATCGGCTGGCTGACCCCTTCATTAAAGCAATGTCTTTTTACCACAGCTTTCGAACCTCCCTGCTCAAAATAGCTACTGGGTCCTCAACAGAAGATAGATCCTTGTAAAATTGGACTAAGCTAAAATCCAACACATGAGACGAATCGTCGTGATACTTTTGGAGAAAAGAAACATGGAATAACGGATGAACTCCTGCTAAAATGGAGGCAGGAAAGCTCATAAACAACCTTCCCAACACGCCTTATTACCTCTAATGGGCCAATAAACCTTGGGCCCAGCTTGCCCTTCTTCTCGAACCTCATGAAACCCTTCATGGGCAAAACCCGAAGTAAGACCCGCTCTCCAACCATGAATGCAACATCATGAACTTTCTGATCTGCATAGCTCTTCTAACTGGACTGAACTATGCGAACTTGATCCTGAATTACCTTAACCACATCCAAACAATCCTTAACAAAGTCTGTACCACTAGCCTAGCCTTGCTCGGCTCGAACCAACCCGTTGGCGACCGATACTATCTTCCATACAAAGCCTCATACGGTGCCATCTGAATGCTTGACTGATAAATATTGTTGTAGGCAAACTCTACAAGCGGCAGGAACTGATCCCAAGAACCATCAAATCATTACATCCTTCCCCTCTTAGTTCGCTCGGACTGCCTGTTCGTCTAAGGGTGAAACAATGTGCTTAACTCAACCCGAGTACCTAACTCATATTGTAAGGCCCTCTAGAACTATGATGTAAACTGTGTACCATGGTCTGAGATGATAAACACCAGCACACCATGAAGCCTGGCAATCTTGTGGATATATACTAATGCCAGCTGCTCGAAAAAATAGGTAGTCATCATAGGAATTAAATGACTTGACTTGGTCAGTCTATCCACAACCACCCAGAATGCATCAAAATTCTGCTGAGTCTGTGGAAGCCCAACAACAAAATCCATAATGATCCCGCCCCATTTCACTTCGAGATATCTAACTTCTGAAGCAACCCTACCTGGTCGTTGATGCGCAAATTTCATATATTGGTAATTTAGACACCAAGCTACATATTCTACTATGTCTTTCTTCATTCTCCTCCACCAATAATACTGCTTCAAGTCCTGATACATCTTCATGGCACCTAGATGAATGGAGTACCGCACACTGTGAGACCTCTAGAGAATCAATTCACGAAAACCATCTACATTGGGCACATATAGCCTATCTTGCATCCTCAATGCACCATAATCTCCAATAGTGACCTCCTTAGCATCACCGTGATGAACAGTGTCCTTAAGGATAAGCAAATAGGGGTCATCATATTGACGCTCCCTAATATGGTCATAAAGAGAGGACTGGAGATCACACAAGCCAAAACTCAACTCGGTTAAGAAATATCTGTTAGAATAAGTGCTTAACGCTAGAGGGGGGTGAATAGCGTTTTATAAAAATTCGCAGTAATAAAAAATAACTCAAAAGCAGAAATAAAAGAGTAAGGAAGAAGTGCACCAAATTTATACTGGTTGGCCACAAATGTGGTTACGTCCAGTCTCCCGAGATACAATCTCGAGGTTCAACTAATCCTGTTAAGCTTCCGGGTGCTCAACAAACCGCTACAACTTGAGAACTTGAATCACACAAGCCTCAACAACCTTGCTCGAAGATACCGCACTTCAAGACTTCAACAGAAGGAATAAAAACGTTCCTTCTTACAACAACAAGGGATTAAAACTTCCCTTCAAGTGTATAAACACTTAGCACTCACTTATACAAAGGCTCTCTTTAAAGAGTAGATATGAGTAACAAAGTACGCTCAAGAACACAACAATAAATTCAAGAGATGGCTTCTCAAAAGCAATTAAAAATAATGAAATGAATGTAATAAGTATTTGGAAGCTTGTATATGTTTTTGCTCAGATGTTGTGTATCAAATGAGAGGTTTTGGGGTGTATTTATAGCCCCAAAAACTCTTGCATCCGTTGCTAAATGATTAAGCAATTTTGCAAAAACTGCACACGATAATCGATTATCTCAACCGATAATCGATTAACCTTTCAAAAATACAGTCGTTGGAAAGGCAACGGATACTAAGATAATCGATTAACTCATGTCGGATAATCGATTATTTTAGCGATAATCGATTAACTGATTCAGATAATCGATTATCTCATTTGAAATTCTAGTCGTTGAGAAATAACAGACATAAGATAATCGATTATCTTCAGGCCAATAATCGATTAACCTATGTCGCGTAAAAATGTCCAGTTTAATGAAAATATTAGATAATCGATTATATTCCCAAGATAATCGATTAACATAATAAAAAATTACTTGCAAGACGTTTTTCATTGTTTATTTGACTACCAAAAATATAATATATGTCTTAAATATTAAAGATACTTTTAAAAACCTTTTTGGTTCAATTTAAAACATTAAAATCAATTTATTCTAAGTATATCAAAAATTATTTATGATATGCATATGTTTATGAAAATAATTTTTGAGAGAAGCCAAGACTTAAATTTAGAGTAGGATCAAGATCACAATTTAAATATGACTCAACTAAGTCTTCATTTATTTTCATTGCTTCTCTTGATCTTGTCTTGAACTTCTTGTTCTTCAATTTTGGTCCGCTATTTCATTTGCATATCACATCTACAAAACAAATATACTTTAGTATAAAATGAAGATGTATTTCAATAATAACTTACGACTATTTGGCATGTATGATATTTTCCATCTAATTCGGTTTGTCATTTATCAAAACCTACAAAGATGAACACATATTAGTTTTAACAATATAATAATGTGTTCCAACAATTTCCCCCTTTTTGATAATGGCAAACTGTTATGGGGATATGAACTAAAAATTAATTATGCCAAATATTAGATAAGTTATAATTGAGTTCCCCCTCAATTTATGCCAAAAATAAAAAATATCATATATAGAAGATGCATATAAAGAAAATGCAAAGAAAATGCATATACCCTTCTCTTCCCCCTTTTGACATTAACAAAAAAGACAATTTTATTAATGAAAAGGAGATATTACATAAAAAATAGGATAGAAAATACAACAAAAAAAAAACTAAAAATCATCGTCGAATTCATCGCTTGAGTCATTTGAAGAGTAGACTTGAGTATAAGGGTAATTGACGTGGTCAAAGTACCCGTGAAGTTCATTACTCAATCTTCGCACGTTTCTTTCCGTGCGGGAAACATTTTTATCAATCCGATTCATGGAAGTTGATAGTGAAGCTAGTTGCTCCGAAATGGTTTGAAGTGAAACATCCGAGGGAGCATGAGTGCGACGACTTTGTTGAGTAGATGGAGGAGGAGGAGCGGGATGATCTCCACTATGGAAAGATGTTTCTTGAATTTCCCAAAGTTTGGTGCGATTTTTCTTCGGACCAACATTGGTATTGATTTCCAATGCTTCAAAAATAATCATTATAAGAAGAGCATATGGAAGAGGTTTGTCATCACCTATTGAATCATGCATATGAGTAAGAATAAGCTTTCACCAATTGATGCGCGCCCCGGTAATAATTGCATGCATAATTTTGGCGTCCTCGCGCCCAATTGTAGTATGATTGTATTTTCTAGGCTTGAGAATTCGAGTGATGATATAGAAGATTAAACGAAATTCCGGTAGTATATTTGTAATTGTTGGTCGACGATGCTCCGGGGTCCATTCAAAGTGTCCAATTCCAATTTGTTGGAAAAGAACTTGTTCATCAAACAAGACTCCTTCGTCCCCGGTGTAGTGGACGATGTCTTGGCCCTCTCGAGGAATGTTTGTGAGGGTTTGAATATTTTCCTCACTCAAAAGAATAGAAACGCCATTTACATAGGTAGAGAGTTCACCATTTTCATCCTTTTTCAAATTTGAATAAAATGCCCGAATCAAATGAGGATGAATGTAGGAATATGAAAGATAAACAAAATTGATAATTTGGCTTTGGAGGAGTATAGAGGAATGAGTAGAATCCGCAAGATATCTACCGGTTGTAAATCGAGGAGGAAGAATTTCTCGGTTTTCAAATTTTTGAAGAAATCGTAGAAGTTCGGTTTCTTGATTAAACCATATAAAAGAGCCATCTTGGTAGCAATATATAGATGGCGGGATGTTGGAGGAAGAGGCAACATTCTTACCGGCACGAGCCCTTTTGGTATTTCTACTTGCCATTTGAAAGAGTAGGCAACAAATAACTTTGAGGAATTTTGAAGCTTTTGAAGAGAGTTTTAGGAAGAGAATTGCTTTTTGAGTGTATGTATTGAGTGGAAGACATCCCTATTTATAGAGGTGAAGAAATAAGGGTAATAAATGTGAAAAAATTCTGATTTGATAGGGTACAAACGGCTATAAAACAATAAAAATTTTGAAAACTGGCCGTTGGTTAATCGATTATCTTGAACGATAATCGATTATCTTGAGCTGCGGAAATGCGATAATCGATTATCGGTTAAGTTAATCGATTATTTTAAAATTCCAGAAACGGTCGGAAAAACAGAATGGAGCGATAATCGATTATCTTTCCAAGTTAATCGATTATTTTGAAAAATAAGTAAAACATATTTTAAAAGATGATCGATTATTCTATGTGATAATCGATTATGCTAAACTCGACCTTAAGTATTTTGATATCAAACCCAAAAAAAATATTCAACAAAGCTTGAGGAAATTTCAACTTAGTTCCCCCTGCCTTTAGGGCGATACCTGCAAAAGAAAATAAACGTCTCCGACGCTCAAGTCAGTAATTATTCAAGAAATAAATGCAACCTAAGTGTATGCACTAGATCAACGTAGAGTCAAGTATTCCGAGTTCACTACGAATACAGAAGAACGACTCTTTATCTAAAGGTTTGGTAAAGATGTCGGTTAATTGATGTTTAGTTTCAACGAACTCAATTTCGACATCACCTTTAAGAACGTGATCTCTTATAAAATGGTGCCTAATTTCTATGTGTTTCGTTCTTGAATGAAGAATTGGATTCTTCGTCAAGCTTATGGTGCTAGTATTGTCGCATCGAAGAGGGACGTGATCAACACTAAGACCATAATCCGAGAGTTGTTGCTTCATCCAAAGAATTTGTGCACAACAACTCCCCGCGGCTATATATTCAGCCTCGGTTATGGATAACGCAACACTAGCTTGTTTCTTGCTAAACCAAGAAACTAATGAGCTACCGAGCAAATGGCAAGTGCCACTGGTGCTCTTGCAGTCCAATCTGCAACCCCAAAAATCGGAATCGGAATAGCCAGTTAATTGGCATGAAGAACCTTTGGGATACCAAAGTCCCATATTCATAGTTCCAACAAGGTACTTCATTATCCGTTTTACCGCAGTTAGGTGAGACTCCTTCGGACATGATTGATATCGAGCGCATAAACAAACGCTAAACATGATGTCCGGTCTACTTGCGGTTAAATAAAGAAGAGATCTGATCATACCTCGGTACTTCTTAGTGTCGACTTCCTTACCTTTTTCATCTTTGTCAAGATGGTCGGATGTGCTCATTGGAGTGGCTATTGCTTTGGCGTTGCTCATTTCAAACCGATTAAGCAACTCTTTGCAATACTTAGATTGACAAATGAAAGTTCCTTCTTTCATTTGTTTCACTTGCAACCCCAAAAAGAAATTAAGCTCACCCATCATTGACATCTCAAATTCGCTAGTCATTAAATTTGAGAATTCCTCGCATAAAGATTCATTAGTAGAACCAAAAATAATATCATCAACATAAATTTGAACTAATAGAATGTCATAGTCTTTATTCTTTATAAAAAGTGTAGTATCGACTTTCCCCCTAATGAATTCATTTTCCAAAAGGAATTTGCTTAAGCGTTCATACCAAGCTCGCGGAGCTTGTTTAAGACCATAAAGAGCTTTCTTAAGCTTGAAGACATGATCCGGAGATTTAAAGTCTTCGAACCCCGGGGGTTGTTCAACATACACTTCCTCTTGAATAAATCCATTGAGGAAGGCACTCTTGACATCCATTTGATATAGTTTAAAATTCATTGATGAAGGAAATGCAAGTAGTAAACGAATAGCTTCTAAGCGTGCTACGGGTGCATATGTTTCTTCATAATCAATGCCTTCTTCTTGATTATAACCCTTAGCAACTAACCTAGCTTTGTTTCTAGTGATAATTCCATTTTCATCTAATTTATTCCGAAAAACCCATTTCGTACCAATTATGGTATGATTATCGGGTCTTGGCACCAATTCCCAAACGTCATTACGTTTAAATTGGTTAAGCTCCTCTTGCATTGCCAAGGTCCAATATTCATCCCCAATTGCATCTGAAATGGTAGTAGGTTCAATTTGAGAAACAAAAGCCATATGACCTACCGTGTCTTGAAGAAGGTTTCGTGTACTTACCCATTTCTCGATGTTGCCAATTACCTTATTCGAGAGGATGGTCTTTCGACGTCCTCCAAGCCTTAGGCATCATCGATTCTTCCTCTTGTGGTGGTTCTTCTTCCGATGATTGATCCACAATTTCATCTTGAACTTCCTTTGGATTCTCCTTTTGCACTTTGTCTTGAAGATTCATTTTGTTTAGAGAATCTGCAAGATGATCACAAAAATCCTTTCTCGCCAAGCGAGCATCATTTTCACAAAATACAATATGAGGGGACTCCTCGACAGTTGCAGTGCGATTATTGAATACTCTGTATGCTTTGCTACGTGATGAGTAACCAAGAAAAATTCCTTCATCAGATTTCGCGTCAAACTTTCCCAAGTTATCTTTTCCGTTGTTATGGATGAAACATTTACAACCAAAGACTCTAACATGGGAAATATTTGGTTTTCTTCCCTTGTAGAGTTCATAGGGAGTTTTCATGAGTATTGGCCTAATGACAGCTCTGTTTAAGACATAGCATGCGGTACTCACGGCATCCGCCCAAAATTTCTTGGAAATCTTGGCCTCATCGAGCATGGTTCTAGCCATCT
This sequence comes from Nicotiana benthamiana, assembly GCA_034376525.1. NCBI lineage: Eukaryota > Viridiplantae > Streptophyta > Magnoliopsida > Solanales > Solanaceae > Nicotiana > Nicotiana benthamiana. The sequence goes on along the minus strand of CM067338.1, from coordinate 14,614,715 downwards.
CTTCGAGACATTAATTTTTACGTTCCACCACTCCATTTTGTTGTGGTGTACGTGGAGCCGAAAAGGTATGTTCAATACCGAGTTCGTCACAAAGATCTGCAAAGAGATTATGATCGAACTCTCCCCCATGATCACTTCTTATGGAAGTGACGGTTGTGTTCTTTTCATTTTGAACACGTTTAAGAAAACTATTAAAAGCGTGAAAGGCATCACTTTTATGAGCAAGAAATAACGTCCATGTGAATCTAGAGTTGTCATCAACAATTACAAAAGCATAAAGATTTCCACCAAAACTTTCAATTCGAGATGGTCCAAAAAGGTCCATGTGAAGAAGTTGTAAAGGTTTAGTAGCTGAAACAATATTTTTAGATTTAAAAGATGCTTTTATTTGTTTCCCTTTTTGGCATGAATCACAAATAGAATCTTTTTCAAATTTTAGTTTTGGAAGACCGATTACTAAATCTTGAGAAACTAATTTGTTTTAAAGATTCATGTTTACATGAGCTACTCTACGATGCCATAACCAAATGTCGTCTTCTTTACTCATAAGGCAATTCACAAAACTTGATGAAGAATTTTCAAGATCAACCATATAAATATTATCAATTCTAATACCGCGAAGAATAACTTTAAAATCACTACGACGAATAACTAAGCATTCTTCGGAATCAAACAAAACAAGATTTCCGTTGTCACATAATTGACTTATGCTCAAGAGATTATGTTTAAGACCTTTAACTAGCAAAATATGCTTAATGGAGGAGGATTCGTCCTTACCGACCGAGCCAATGCCGATAATCTTTCCTTTGTTATTGTCTCCAAAAATAACATTTCCTCCTTCCGTGGGTTTTAGTTGAAGGAATTTTGATGCATCCCCGGTCATATGTTTGGAGCATCCACTATCAAGGTACCAAAGTACACTTGATCCCTTCAAACACACCTACAAAACAAATTAATGAGTTTTTGGTACCCAAGCCATTTTGGGTCCTTGTGTGTTAGGTGCAACATGGTGGTGTGATTGACTAGTGTTGAAATGCCTATGTCTAGTGAAACATACGGGAGCAATATGTACAACTTTATTACAATAGTGACAAATGACATTCGGATTGTGCGTTCTTCTAGGATGATAATAATTTGGGGGTCTAAATTCATTCACCCTATTTTTAGGAATATAGTTTTGATGCAATTTTCGAAATTCTTGTCTAGGTGGTCTATACATACTAACATTTCTTCTAGCATTTGTTCTAGGATGAGGAGCAACTCTACAATTATTTTTTCTAGGTTGAGAGTTGACATTTATTTTATTTTGCCTAAGTTGAGTCTTAGGTGGTTTAGGAATGGACTCAACTTTTTCTTTTGGCTCATTTTTAAAATCTATACCGTGCTTAGTGGATTTCAAATTTACAAGCACATCATTGAGATTTTTGTGTGAAGAATTGAATTTGTGCAAAGTGCTTTTAAGACTTTCTACTTCTTCCTTTAGAGATTTGCAAGAAGTACAACTCTTATTTGAACTTTCGGGTTTATCGGCGCTTCTTTTGCCGTAAAACTTGTTTTCCTCTTTTAATTTTTCATTTTCAAGAGTAGTTTTTCAAAATCCTTTTCTTTAGAAGAAATTTGTTTTCTTAAAACTTTTATAGATTTTGAAGCGCTAATAAACTCAGTATACAATTCATCAAAGGCATCTTGCATTTCTTCTAAAGTGAAAAAGTTTTTAGAAGTAGTACATACCTCATTTTGATCTTCTTCATGTGCCATAAGACAAAAGTTTGCGGTTTCTTCTCCTTCTCCGTCACTTGATTTGTCTCCGGAGTCACCTCCCCAAGAGATGTAGGCCCTTTGCTTTTTGACGACCTTCTTCTCTGTTTTGGCATTTGGGCAATTTGGTTTGATGTGCCCAATCTCTCCGCATCCGTAACATTTGAGCAATCCTCCTTGCCGCTTCCCTTTTCGTTCATACTCCTTTCGCATGAACTTGTGGAATTTCTTAATAACGAGTCCGAACTCGTTATCTTCGTCACTTGAATCCTCATCATTTTGAGGTTGAGCCGTGCTTGCTTTTAGGGCGATTCTCCTTTTCCTTTGATCATCCAAAGGAGGGTTAAGAATAGTAGATTCATAGGTTTTAAGATTACCTCTAAGCCCGTCGATTGTGACATTTGTAATGCCGATTGACTCTTGAATAGCGTCGGCTTTGGAGCGCCATTCCGGATTGAGACTTCTAAGAATTTTACGGACAAGCTCCCTATCCGTGAAAGTCTTCTTAAGAGCATGAAGATCATTAACGATTTTCGAAAATCGTTCGAACATATCATCTATCTTCTCGTTTTCCTTCATATGAAAAAGTTCATATTCGTGGGTTAGAAAATCTATTTTAGCTTCTCTTACCTGGTCCGTACCTTCGTAGGTAATTTCCAATTTATCCCACATTTGCTTAGCCGTGGTGCAACATGAGATTTTTCGATAATCATCGGGATTTACAGCAGAGTACATCATGTTGATGGCTTTAGCGTTGTTCTCCACTTTTCTGATATCGTCAGCATCGTATTCATCTTCGGACTTGGGAACCATTTCATCTTCAACCTTTTTGGTTGGTATTTGCTCTCCATTCTTGATAATTTTCCATAGTAGAAAATTATTTGATTGGATGAATATTCTCATCCTTTCCTTCCAGTATGTATAATTGGTGCCATAAAAAAGAGGTGGTCTTGTGGTGCATTGACCTTCACCTATACCTGCATAAGCACTACGAGTAGAAGCCATGGAAAGATTCTCTCAAACTGTTAAGTCTTACAGAGAGTTAGGCTCTGATACCAATTGTTAGAATAAGTGCTTAACGCTAGAGGGGGGGTGAATTGCGTTTTATAAAAATTCGCAGTAATAAAAAATAACTCAAAAGCGGAAATAAAAGAGTAAGGAAGAAGTGCACCAAATTTATACTGGTTGGCCACAAATGTGGTTACGTCCAGTCTCCCGAGATACAATCTCGAGGTTCAACTAATCCTGTTAAGCATCCGGGTGCTCAACAAACCGTTAGAACTTGAGAACTTGAATCACACAAGCCTCAACAACCTTGATCGAAGATACCGCACTTCAAGACTTCAACAGAAGAAATAAAAACGTTCCTTCTTACAACAACAAGGGATTACAACTTCCCTTCAAGTGTATAAACACTTAGCACTCACTTATACAAAGGCTCTCTTTAAAGAGTAGATATGAGTAACAAAGTACGCTCAAGAACATAACAATAAATTCAAGAGATGGCTTCTCAAAAGCAATTAAAAATAATGAAATGAATGTAATAAGTATTTGGAAGCTTGTATATGTTTTTGCTCAGATGTTGTGTATCAAATGAGAGGTTTTGGGGTGTATTTATAGCCCCAAAAACTCTTTCATCCGTTGCTAAATGATTAAGCAATTTTGCAAAATCTGCACACGATAATCGATTATCTCAACCGATAATCGATTAACCTTTCAAAAATACAGTCGTTGGAAAGGCAACGGATACTAAGATAATCGATTAACTCATGTCGGATAATCGATTATTTTAGCGATAATCGATTAACTGATTCAGATAATCGATTATCTCATTTTGTAATTCTAGTCGTTGAGAAATAACAGACATAAGATAATCAATTATCTTCAGGCCGATAATCGATTAACCTATGTTGCGTAAAAACGTCCAGTTTAATGGAAATATTAGATAATCGATTATCTCCCCAAGATAATCGATTAACATAATAAAAAATCACTTGCAAGACGTTTTCATTGTTTATTTGACTACCAAAAATATAATATATGTCTTAAATATTAAAGATACTTTTAAAAACCTTTTTGGTTCAATTTAAAACATTAAAATCAATTTATTCTAAGTATATCAAAAATTATTTATGATATGCATATGTTTATGAAAATAATTTTTGAGAGAAGCCAAGACTTAAATTTAGAGTAGGATCAAGATCACAATATAAATATGACTCAACTAAGTCTTCATTTATTTTCATTGCTTCTCTTGATCTTGTCTTGAACTTCTTGTTCTTCAATTTTGGTCCGCTATTTCATTTGCATATCACATCTACAAAACAAATATACTTTAGTATAAAATGAAGATGTATTTCAATAATAACTTACGACTATTTGGCATGTATGATATTTTCCATCTAATTCGGTTTGTCATTTATCAAAACCTACAAAGATGAACACATATTAGTTTTAACAATATAATAATGTGTTCCAACAATATCCAACCTAACAAACTAGTTGGCCAAGGCCTGAACATCTAATGCAAACATCCTCTTTCTTACTGGTACATATGCTAAGCTCCCAGAAACTCTTCGCCCTGCGACTCAAGGAATCGGCCACCATATTGGCCTTCCCGGGATGGTATAGAATGGTTATCATAATCCTTATGCAGCTCTAACCACCTCTTATAACGCAAGTTAAGATCATATTGCTTGAACAGATGCCACAAACTCTAGTGATCATAATAGATCTCACAAGTGACACCGTATAAATAGTGCCACCAAATCTTCACGGCATGAACAAATCGCTGCTATCTCAAGGTCGTGGACAAGATAGTTCTTTTCATGCACCTTCAGTTATCTAGATGCATAGGCAATCACCCTACAGTCTTGCATTAACACCGCACTGAGACCAACCCACGACATATCACAATATATAGTATAAGACCCTGAACATGTAGGCAATACCAATACTGGGACTGTAGTCAAAGTTTTCTTGAACTTTTGAAAGCTCTCCTCACTCTCCTCTATCCACTTGAATGAAACACCCTTCTAGGTCAGCCTAGTCATAGGTGCTGGAATAGATGAGAACCCTTAACAAATCGACAGTAATACTCCGCCAAACTAAGAAAACTCTAGATCTTCGTAGTTGAGGATAGTCTAGGCCAACTCTGCACTGCTTTAACCTTCTTGAGGTCCACCTTGATCCCCTCACTCTACACTACATGGCCCAAAAAGGCCACCGAATCTGACCAGAACTCACACTTTAAGAATTTTGCATATAATATATTTTTCTCTAGGTCTAAAGCATAGTCCTCAGGTGTTGCTCATTGCTCTTTCCGACTCCTAGAGTACACCATAATGTTTTTAATAAACATAATGACGAACGAGTCAATATAGGATCAAAATATATTCTACATCAAACGCATAAATATTGATGGGTCGTTGGTCAGCCCAAATGACATTACAAGGAACTCGTAGTGATCATGCCAAATCCTGAAAGTAGTCTTTGGGATATCTGGCTGCCGAATTATCAACTGATGATAGCTTGAACGTAAGTCAAACTTGGAAAACACTCCGCATCATGTAGTTGCTCAAATATGTCATCAATACGAGGTAGCGGATACCAGTTTTTCACTGTAATTTTGTTCAACTGGCGATAATCAATGCAGATACGCATGAAACCATCATTCATATTCATAAGCAAGAGTCGAGCACACCAAGGTGACACACCGGGTCGAATGAAGCCCTTGTCAAGCAATTTTTATATTTAAATCTTTCAGCTCGGGAGGAGCCATACGATATGGAGAAATATCAATTGGGTGAGTGCTCGGTAACAAATCAATACCAAAGTAGATATCTTTGTCGGGTGGCATGCCCGGAAGATCAATACATCTGGGAAATCCCTCACTACCGGGACTAACTCAATTGTAAGGTTATCAAACTGACATCTCTCACATAAGCTAGATATGCGTCACATCCCTTCTCAACCATTTATTGACCTTTAAGAAAGGAAATAACTCTGCTAGAAGTATAATCTAAGGTACCTCTCCACTCTAACTATGGTAATCCTGGCATAGCCAACGTCACGGTCTTCCCATGACAACCAAGAATAGCATAATGGGGCGACAATCAGTCCATGCCCGAAATAATATCAAAATCTATCATACTAAGCAATAACAAATCCGTTCAAGTCTCAAAACCACTAAGAACAACCAGACACGACCTGTACACATGATCATTAATAATAGAATCTCCCACATATGTAGACACATAAAGAAGAGAACTCAAAGAATCATGAGGTACGCCTAAATACGGGGTTAAATAAGATGACATATAAGAATATACGGAGCTTAGATCAAATAACAACGATGCATGACGGTCGTGCTCGCCTTGGACTTGGCCGTGCCCTTTTGGGTCAGCCACGCTTATGCAACGCCGACGTCAATGAGGAATAGAGACCATCTACTAGTGTTCTGCCCTGTCACTGTGGACTTATGGGAAAGAACAATGAACTGGCTGAAGGAGAATTATCCTCCCATCAATGATTGGAACCAGAAAATGCAGTGGTTAGTAAGCAAAGCCAAGGGTCGAACATGTCGAGCAACCATTTTCAAAATGGTAACCGCTGAGTTTGCTTATACTATCTGGCTGGAAAGGAATTCAAGAGTCTTCAACAAGATATTTCGATGTAACACAACCCTTTTGAGATACATAGTATATAATTGTAATGTTAGAGGTACCCCACGAATTAGACAACAATTACAACACCTACGAATATAGTAGTGTTAGTTAGTTAGGATAGTAGAAACAGTTTTTATGTTATCCCACAGATAGTCAGCTGAGTTGAAGCTAGACTATGGTTTTGTAATGTTACCTCATTGGTGATTAATGAAAAACCTTAATTACCAAAAAAAAAACAACGATGCATCTCTATGACAAACCGAAACAATACCTATAATGACAAAGTCAGAAGCAACTGCCTCTGTACGAGCAGTAAGAGCTTAATATCTGGCTTGGACTCCCTTTCTAGGGCGTCCTCTACCTTCCCGACCTCCACCTCGAGCTGGCTGAGTAGGTGCAGTGGTAGTTGGTGCTGTAATCATAGCCCGAGGACCCGGTGGAGCACACGGTGCTTGAGAAGTATATGGAGGTGCACCCTTCATAAGTGTGGGGCAATCTATCACCATATGGAGAGTGTCACCACACTCACAACAAGCTCTCGGAGGGTGTGGCTATTGTGGCTGGTTCGGGCTAGGTCTGTTGGACTAAATGCCAAAAGCACCTCATGCAAGAGGTACACTAGACAATGGCGATACATATAAAGGCTCATAAGGCCTAAGAGTGGCCGAAATACCACTCGCGGCTAGAATTGCTGAATGAACATGGTGACTCACATAGCCCCCTACTATGATGAACTACAGTTGGGGAACGACTACCAATATAAGAGTTAGACTCTTGAGACCTTTTGGCCTCCCTCTCCTCTCTCTCCGAAGGAATCATGCCCTCACCTCTCCCACCAATACTCAATAATCTACATATATGAAATATCCATCTCCAACTCCTGGGCCATGCTAATCCTGATGCTGGGATGGAGCCCCTCGATAAATCGACGAACTCTCTCTTGAACTGTAGCAACCAAGCATGGTAGATGTCTAGCCAAATTATTGAAACTAACTGCATACTTTGACACAGTCATAGAACTCTGGTTCAACTTCTCAAACTCGGTACGCCACGTATCTCTAATTCTCTGGGGAACATACTCCCTAAAAAACATACCCGAGAATTGAGTCCAAGTAATTAAAGATGCCTCGATCAGACTACCTAACTCATAAGCACGCCACCACTGATAGGCCGTTGCTTTAAGCTGGAACACATTTAAATAAACTAACTCGACTCTGCTACACCATAGTATAGAGGGTAGGGTGGCACTCCTCAAGAAAACCCTGGCATCCTTTGATGCCATGCCACTAAAAGTAGGAGGGTGGTACTTCGTATACCTCTCGAGCCTGAGCTCATCCTCCTTCGAAGATGCTACCTTACTCTCAGGTTGAATTAGGGCTACCGGTTGCACTGGTATAACCTATAGAATCTGATCGACTTGAACCCACTGCTCTAGGGTGCGGGCGGAGGGAGTCTGTGCTCATCCCTTGGCCTGAGATGCAGCAGGAGAAAGTTAAATCAACCCTTCCTAAGCTAGAGTGCCGAAGAAGCTTAGGAATTGCACAAGGGTCTCCTGAAGAGCAGGTGCAGTAATAGACGTCTTAGGCGTCTGCGATATGACTGAAGCTACTGGTGGCCCCTTTATAGCAGCTCATTGTGGAAAATCACTCTATCTATGATGTGTGCGCTTTGTTGGTATGAGCATGATTTTCAGGAATAGGTTTTGATGAATGACAAACAATGAAGTCAAATGTCAAACAACGATATTGTATGACAAACAATCAAGCTTAAATCAATCAAGCTTGAATGCCGAGAAGCATATTGATGAACGGATTGCAATGGAAAAGTCAAAGACGAGCTCAAATGTTCAAGACCAAGGACCCAAGGCGTAGGTCGTTAGGTAGAATAAATGTAAGAGCAACGCTTAAGTTATCTCGTCTTTTGGCTCAACATAGGTCATCATAAATATGCATAAAATCATTTTATTAAATCATATTTATCATAAACATATTTTATTAAATCATATTTATCATAAACATTTTTCAAATACTTCAAACAAAATGATGTTAAAGTTTTCATCTTAACCAAAATGGTTTTTGAAGTAAGTTTTCAATTCTGCCTCAGAATAATCGATTATCAGTATATGCATAATCGATTATGCTGTAGACCGTTGCCACTGTTTGAACACTGCCACAGAATAATCGATTATGCAGTATCAGATAATCGATTATTCAGCATAAAATCAGCTTCTGATTTTCTGAACGTTGGAGAATAATCGATTATCAGATACTGAATAACCGATTATCTGGGCACAAAATCAGCATAATTGATTGCCAATTAAGCAACGGACATACACCATTTTTCACATATAAAAAGAGGTCTTTTGAGCTGATTTTAAACACACAACACCTCCCAATATTGATATACATATTGACATTATTTGAGCATCATTTTAGAGCTTTTGTTGAGCCATTTGAGAGGCAACTTTGAGTTGTTCATAGAGCTAAATTTGTATCTCTTTATCTACCCTTTTGAGAGAGTTCTTGTTGTAAAAGAGAAAGGTGTTTGAGAAGAACATATCTTCTCATTGATTGTCGGGTTCGCTAAGTACCCTAAGTCTTAGTGGTTGAAGTCTTGTGGTGCGGTATCCACGAGCAAGGTGAAGTCTTGAGGTGCGGTATCCTCGAGCAAGTTGAAGTCTTGTAGAGTGTACATCTACGAGCAAGTGTAACGGTTTGTTAGGCACCCGTAAGCTTAACGGAGTTAGTGGAATCTCGAGAGAGTCTCTCGGGGACTGGACTAACCACAAGTTGTGGTGAACCAGGATAAATTCGGTGTGTTCTTTCCTTGCTATTTTAATTACCGAATTTATTTTATTTCTGCAATTTTTAATTCCGCAATATTTATCAATATTCTTGTGCCGCACTATTCACCCCCCCCCCCTCTAGTGACGGGCATAAATCCTAACAATTGGTATCATAGCCTAACTCTCTAAAAGCCTTAACCGGTTGAGAGCGATATATATTTTTTGTTGAGAATATTGAACGCAGGAATGATAAGCGAAGGACACTCCACCAATAGCCCTCCACTATTTGATGGAACAAACTATACATATTGGAAAGAGCGGATGAGAACATTCATCCAATCACACAACTTTCGATTATGGCAAACATCAAGAAAGGTGAACAAATGCCAACAAAGAAAGTTGGGGAAATCATGGTTCCAAAGGAGGAAATGAATATGATGCCGAGGACATCAAGAAAATTGAAAGAAACGCAAAGGCCGTCAACTTACTATTTTGTGCGGTGAATCCGGACGACTATCGGAAAATCTCTTGTTGCACAACCGCAAAGGAAATGTGGGATAAACTCGAGATCACTTATGAAGATACGTCTCAAGTCCGAGAATCTAAAGTTGATTTTCTAACACATGAATATGAAATTTTTAGAATGAGGGAGAATGAACCCATTGGCATTATGTTCGAACGATTTTCAAGAATCATCAACGATCTTCATGCTCTCGGGAAAGTCTACACGAACAAAGATCTTGCTCGAAAAGTCCTATGGAGTCTCACTCCCGAATGGCGTTCCAAAGCCAGTGCCATCCAAGAATCTATAGGATTCACGGATATCACAATCGATGGACTAAGAGGTAACCTCGAAACTTATGAAAGCACAATTCTTAATCCTTATCTTAGAAGTAAAGGTTCGGATATTGCCTTCAAAGCCTCATCGTCTAAAAGAGTAGAGGTAAGTGATTCGGAAAGCGATAATGATATTATTTCCAATGATATAATTGAAAAGTTCTGTAAGTTTATGAAGAAGGAAACAAGGAAGGAAGAACCAAGTCCTTCATGCCAAAATTGTGGAAAACTTGGCCACACCAAATCACATTGTCCAAAATCAAAGGACAAGAAAAAGAAGAAACACCATAGGCGCGTAACATGGGATTCGGATAGCTCGGGCGATGAAACTGTCGCATTATGCCTCATGGCCAACGAAGAAGAAGAGGTAAGTGTTTCTAACTCTTACTCGTTTGAAGAAATACAAAATGCCTATGATAAATTATATGGTGAATTTGTTAAAGCTTCCAAAATCATAAAAGAATTGAAGAAAATACTTTCTTTGAAAGAAAAAGATTTTGAGAAAACACTTTCTTTGCAAGAAAAAGATTTTGAAAAACAACCTTCTTTAAAAGAAAAAGTTTTTGAAAAATGACTTGTGAAAATGAAAAGCTAAAAGAAGAAAATAAGTTTTTGGAAAATGACATTGTTGATCTCAAAAATAAAATCAAGGAGATGAATGCTCTTTAATTGTTCAAAGTTCAAATTGTTCTTCTTGTAGTTCTTTAAAAATGGAGAACGTAGAACTTAGAAATACACTAGAAAAATGTAGTGTAAATGATTCTAGAACAAGTGAGGTAATTAAAAAGGACGATAGAAATAAGGTTAAACCGCCTAGAAACAACTCTAGGAATTTTGTTAATAAGTCTAAAACTAATCATTTTAGACCACCTAGACACAACTCTAGGAATTTTATTAATGAGTCTAGAATGAATAATTTTAGACCACCTAGAAATGACTCTAGGAATTTCAACGCTTCTAGGAATAACAACTTTAGATCACCTAGAACGCATTTGGCTCAACCTAGACATATGCACAATCCTAATGTCATATGTCATTATTGTAACCGGGTAGGACACATTGCACCCGTATGTTTTGCTAAACATAGAGATTCATATTTTGATTATGATTATTATTCGCCTAACCCCCAAGGACCCAAAAGAAGTTGGGTACCGAAAACCTATTTTTAGGTACTTTTGCAGGTGTGCTTGAAGACTACAATATAGTAGTAGATGCACCAAGCACGAAACCTTACTGCATCGAGGGGGAACGTCGGTTAGTTATCGTATTTTTAATAAAAACGTAATATTTGATATTTGCTAAAAATTGATATTAATTATTGATATGTTTTGATAAGTTTTATTTTGAATAACAATTAGTATCAATTATTTTTATGTTAAATGATTGATTCATGTTTTGATGAATATTTTTTGGTTGAATAACAGTTGGTATATAATGAAAAACCGTCATTATGATTGGTATGGTTTTACGAACTTTTGGTAGTATTTGATGTTGATATGATTATTTTTCTAACAATTGGTATCATCAATAGTTTCAGTAACAATTGGTATACTCTTTTTGCTAATGCCAAAAGAGGGAAGAATTTAGGCGATATGCATCGAATAAGGGGGAATGTCTTCACATTCTAGTATGCTTTAATTGAGGGGGAATATTCAATTAAGGGGAATTATATTGAATTGTTTGCATGAATTGTATGTTGAGATATAGCATGAATTTAGGGGGAATTCGATATGCATATCTCCTGTTGTTTGTCATTATCAAAAAGGGGGAAATTGTAGAAAATCACTCTATCTATGATGTGTGCGATTTGTTGGTATGAGCATGATTTTCAGGTATAGGTTTTGATGAATGACAAACAATAAAGTCAAATGTCAAACAACGATATTATATGACAAACAATCAAGCTTGAATCAATCAAGCTTGAATGCCGAGAAGCATATTGATGAACGGATTGCAATGGAAAAGCCAAAGACGAGCTCAAATGTTCAAGACCGAAGACCCAAGGCGTAGGTCGTTAGGTAGAACAAATGTAAGAGGAACGCTTAAGTTATCTCGTGTTTTGGCTCAACATAGGTCATCATAAATATGCATAAAATCATTTTATTAAATCATATTTATCATAAACATATTTTATTAAATCATATTTATCATAAACATATTTCAAATACTTCAAACAAAATGATGTTAAAGTTTTCATCTTAACCAAAATGGTTTTTGAAGTAAGTTTTCAATTCTGCCTCAGAATAATCGATTATCAGTATATGCATAATCGATTATGCTGTAGACCGTTGCCAGTGTTTGAACACTGCCACAGAATAATCGATTATGCAGTATCAGATAATCGATTATTCAGCAGAAAATCAGCTTCTGATTTTCTGAAAGTTGGAGAATAATCGATTATCAGATACTGAATAATCGATTATCTGGGCACAAAATCAGCATAATTGATTGCCAATTAAGCAACGGACATACACCATTTTTCACCTATAAAAAGAGGTCTTTTGAGCTGATTTTAAACACACAACACCTCCCAATATTGATATACATATTGACATTATTTGAGCATTATTTTAGAGCTTTTGTTGAGCCATTTGAGAGACAACTTTGAGTTGTTCATAGAGCTAAATTTGTATCTCTTTATCTACCCTTTTGAGAGAGTTCTTGTTGTAAAAGAGAAAGGTGTTTGAGAAGAACATATCTTCTCATTGATTGTCGGGTTCGCTAAGTACCCTAAGTCTTAGTGGTTGAAGTCTTGTGGTGCGGTATCCACGAGCAAGGTGAAGTCTTGAGGTGCGGTATCCTCGAGCAAGTTGAAGTCTTGTAGAGTGTACATCTACGAGCAAGTGTAACGGTTTGTTAGGCACCCGTAAGCTTAACGGAGTTAGTGGAATCTCGAGAGAGTCTCTCGGGGACTGGACTAACCACAAGTTGTGGTGAACCAGGATAAATTCGGTGTGTTCTTTCCTTGCTATTTTAATTACCGAATTTATCTTATTCCTGCAATTTTTAATTCCGCAATATTTATCAATATTCTTGTGCCGCACTATTCAACCCCCCCTCTAGTGACGGGCATAAATCCTAACACTTATGCGAGTGCTCTGGCTGCACGACATGGAGGTCCTTGGCCTTTACCCTGGCTCCGACCTCTCGTGGCTCTAGCATGAGGCAAGGGGCCTGGTCATCTGACCTAGCTATACGTGTCCTCGCCATCTATGAAAGAATAGAAGAAAAAAGTTTAGAATTTTGAAGTCAAAAATTTCACACGACAAAGAATAAAAAAAAGTGAAATTTTCCTCAAAGTTCTGTTGCCTCCCGAAGATAAGTATCGATATCTCCATATTGATCCGTGAGACTTTACTAAACCTAATTATGACTCACGACACCTATGAACCTAGAGCTCTGATACCAACTTTTCACTACCCAATTCTTCCTCCGTGACATATAGCGACAGCAACTACTCTTTACGACTAGGTAAGCCTAACATTTGTAGAATAACGAAAATAAAACCAAAACTTTAATAACTAACTTCAATAGATAGTTAAATACTGAAAAAGATGCAACTTGGCATGTATAATAACCAACACAGGACTATACACAGTATTCCCAAAATCCAAAAAATCATAAGTCACAAGCTAAGAAAGAAAACTAATAACTTATATTCCAGTTTCTAACAAAAAGTACAGAAAGGTAAATAACGTCGGAGGGAATAAAGAGGGACTCTGAGGTCAATAGACTCAACAAATATACCTTGAAGTCTCGAAAGTCTCACTTCTCACTGATAACGTGGCTGATACGAAGCATCTGGATCTGTATATAAACATGTGTAGAAGAGTAGCATGAGTGCACCATAATGGTACCCAGTAAGTGGCAAGTCTAACCTCGATCGAGTAGTGACGAGGTTAGGTCAGGACCCTACTAGTATATATAATAAGTTAGATAAAAATATTGTAACGCATTAAGAGACTAGAATTTAACAATGAGGAAACCACAGAAAAAGAACAGTACAACACACAAGGATAAAACAACAGGGGATCTCCCAAGATACAGTCTCGTAGACCCAAAAATAAATATGCAAAGAGATCTCTTGAGGTACCGTCTCGTAGTCTCAAAAGTAAATGTGTAGAGAATTCTCTCGAGGTACCTCCTCGTAGTCTCAAAAGTACATGTGCAGGGGGATCTTTTGAGGTACGCCTCGTATTCCCAAAGTAAGCACAGCTCGAAACCGATGAATACGACAATTAACAACAAGAATCCTATATATAAGATTGATACAGATAAAGGAAAAATAGGAAATCAACTAAGCATGTTGCACACAGTTCAAATAATCATTTAAGATATGTAGACATGTGATTATAGGCTAAACAAGAAATTACACATCTGGTATAACTCAATTAACATGAACTAGGTTAATACTCAATAAGAGTCAGATTTTTACAATAAATGGCATGTGTACGCACTCGTCACCTTATGTACTCACATATTATAGAAGTATAACAACAATATTAAATCTTAAGCGGACTTTCCCCACTCAATGTTAGGCAAGCCACTTACCTCAAAAAAAGCTCAATCAATCAGTAAGAATGTCTTTCCATCATTTTCCGACTCTGAATGACCCAAATCTAGCCAAAAGCAATTACATACCATGAATATAATTATAAGAAACTAGTCTAATAAAGAAAATAAAGACGTTAGCAAGAATTAGAAACTTACCCCAAAAAGTCGACCCGGACCCACATCCCGGAATCGGGTAAAAGTCACAAACTATGAACACTCATTCACTTACGAGTTCACTTGTACCAAAATTATCCAAATATGATATCAAAATCTGAATCAAAACTCAAAAATTTAGTTGAAGAACTTTCCAACTTTCCCCCCAAATTTCTCAACCCAAATCCTCAATTAGATAATGAAATACACTATAGATTAGTGGAACAAAACGGTAAATGAGTTAGAATCGTTACCAAATAACTCTCTCTGAAAATTTTTAAATTTAACTCCTAAATCCGAACTTTCAAAGTCCCTAAATGAAGAATGAGATAAACCCTCGAACTTAGCCTTTTTCTGCCAGTGATCTCGCTTCTGCGAGGGTTTCACCGCTTATGCGGTTCCACACCTGTAGAAAAACCATCGCAGGTACATAGTTATGTCCAAGATTCTACTTTTGTGAGCAATGGACCGCACCTACGCGACCATTCCTACGTATATTTTTTTTGCTTTTTCGATCCTCAAGTACCAGGCCTTCTGGTATTGTGTTCCATCTTCCGCAGAAGCGACTTCTCTTATGCAATCCTAATATCGCACCTACAACCACAAACCAAGATTCTCCAAACCACATATGCTTTCCTCCTCCCGCATGTGCGAGTTCGCACCTGCGGTCAACCGCACCGCATATGCGATTACACCAGAATCTGCAATGCTTCAGGTATTCCTCCAACTTCCAATTCGATCCGTTAACTATCAGAAATCAATCCGAGGCCCCCGGAACCTCAA
The DNA here is from genome assembly GCA_034376525.1 of Nicotiana benthamiana. Lineage (NCBI taxonomy): Eukaryota > Viridiplantae > Streptophyta > Magnoliopsida > Solanales > Solanaceae > Nicotiana > Nicotiana benthamiana. The sequence goes on along the minus strand of CM067338.1, from coordinate 14,599,178 downwards.
CGAAAGATACCAACAAGACCAAAAATTCCATAAGCACTTAGTCGAGCCCTCAAAACACATCAAACAACAACAAAAGCACGAATCACCCTCCATTCCAAACTTAATGAACTTTGAAACTTCAAACTTCTACAACCGATGCCAAAACCTATCAAAACACATCCGATTGAACCCAAATTTTATACACAATTCATATTCAAACATTACAGACCTTTTACAACTTCCGAAATCAGAATCCAACCCCGATATCAAAAAGTCCATTTATGGTCAAACTTTCCAAAAATTCAAGTTTGCCTTTTCAAGTCACATAAGCAGAAAAAGACACAGGGAGAGCAGTAAATAGGGATCAGTGCTACTACTCTCAAAATAATCGGCCGGGTCGTTACACATAATTACTTTCTTTGGGTCAACAAATGCTTTTGGCATGCTTTGCAATATATTGCAGGTGAATTATCCTTTTATGAACTTCGAGTTCATGTTATCCTATTCGAGAATCTAGATATAGAAATGATAATTCGTTCTTCGTAACTTTTTCTCAACTTTTATCATGTCTCCCCTTCAGGTTAGAAAAACTAACTTGCTTTATCAACTTTGTAAATTCACCTTTGTATGTTATGATGTTAATCACTATGTACATCGTACATTAATAATAATAATAATAATAATAATAATAATAATAATAATAATAACAATAATAATAATAATAATAATAATAATAGTAATAATAATATATAATTATTTAGTTCCCGACCATGAACCATTTGTGAGGGGAGAATGTAACATACTTTCGTATATAACGTATATCAAACTGATATAGATAACTTTATTCTCATAAGCAATAATTTAGCTATTAAGTAGAGGCACTCAATAAATTATTTTGCTAAACCAAATTATCAAGATGAATTGTCTTAAATATAAAATATGGAAATTATGCTCTAAATTACATCATTGAGCAAGTTTCCTCGCAAAACACTAGGTTGCAGGTAATAATAATTGCATATGCAACTATCTCATATGCATGTTATGTGATATACATGGGAGGTGAATGGGCCCATATTCACCTTTGATATTTTCAATTATGGAATTCAATTCTAATTTCAGTTGGTATATTAATTAATGAGAACAAGCAACATAAGAGAATTCACAAAGAACTTTCTATTTCTTTTATATCTACCCATGTGAATTCTCTTTTATTTTTGCGCATCATACTTAAATCAACATGGCTAAACCAATTATGCCAGCTGGATAAATTATCAATATTGATAAATTTCATGTTTACACTATGAAATGTGCAATTATCAATAAACTCCAAGTTTATTATGATATGAGTTTTTATATCAATAAACTTTTACTTTATTATGGCATTATTTTATTTGTTCAGTACAAGTTGGAGAATAAAGTCGGTAGCTTTTCACAAGATATTATCCCACTGCAAGTTCTAGTAATAAAAGATATTAAATCTTTCCTTTCTTTATAGTCTCAATATAACCAACCTCTTTCGCGGATACTTTAGAAATTACATAAGTTTCTTTGAGACTTACTACAACATTCTACATTATTGATAATCAATTTTATTCCTCCAAAATAGTAATATTGGCTCTTTTAGAGCTCTTAATTAATTTGGTACAATCATATATTCATCAACATCTTCACGGTGAATATCTCTTTTTAAGAGAAATTTATACCATTATAGTCATTGTCAGAATTATATGCAATATTTGTTTCTTACTTTACTGTTATTCTTTAATAATCTCATTGCCAAATACAATAGGTACGTGATCAATGACCAGTCATGCTATAATAATGATATTATTTGCTTATTCCATCTCAAACCTCCTTCTAAAAATGGGTGTGGTATATTCACTACCACTAGCACGTTCATTTTATTCCAAGAATGAATATGTATTCATAAATCACATGTTATCACATTCATAACATGAATGGACCATAATAATCCATATGAGCTTCATGATATCTCATGTCAAATTGATGATAAATATTATTTTTGCATAGTGAAGAATTATTTTGAGAATCCTTATTATTGTCATTACCACACAATCGACGATTATAATTTCATTTATTGCCACGCCCACATCCATTGATACCTTCACTATAATAATTTTGTCTTCTTTCATATTTATTACATATTGTTACCATATTCTCTCAAGGGAACGAGAATAAAGCAAATTCAATGGGACATGTTTTCACTTCTTGTGCTCATAAGCATACATGAATTCGATCATAGTAAGACAAAGAAATTTTATCATTTCGGGTGGTTATAATTTCTTACAAGCTCTATTAGACTTATATTTTTTTTTTGTCTTTGCTAGTATTTAAATCAAATTATAAAATTTCAAAAATAAAAATAAGGTAAAATACTTAAATTAAATTCAGAATTTATTTCTCAAGGAATCATGTAACAATTGACAATCATTATGTACAGGTTGAGAACCATGCACGTATCCGAAGCCTCTACTTGTAATGATCCGACTGGTCGTTTTGAGCTTTTGTACTTTGATCACTAGTTCTTGAGCATGAATAGCCTTGTGTGATGTATTATGACTTCTATCTCGAGCACAAGGAGCCCCCTCCCCCTCCCCCCCCCCCCAAAGAAAATTAGGACGCGATTTATATTTCAGCATTACATGTTTAAATATTGCAATATTTTTCTAATGATCCTCACAAACTTGTTACCTTTTTGCTTTTACTTTTTTTTTATTTCCCTCCCCAAATGTTGGTTCGTGAATTCTTGAGACATAATTATATTTTACGAGATCCAGGGGCCCTCCGCCTACTCCTCCTCCAAGTCATGTTACACACAAAAACAAAAGGAAGATAGAAGATTTGAGCAACTCAACTGAATGGGTAGAGGTCACTCATGGTTCTTTGTTTCCCAAGGAAAATGCATCCCAACTAGAACAAAAGCTATTGAAATTTCAAGAAGAACATGATCAAGTTCGGAATTTTGCAAGTTTGTCATTTTCCCCCACCACTCCAGAAGTTACTTTCCCAACTACTGAAAATCATGTACCTCCACAAAACATCACAAAGCAACAAAATCACCCTGCTCCCCACCACCACTACAATACTTGCCATACCTCCAATGAAACCCCGCCAATCATCCCGGAACTCCAGAACTCCAGAACTCCACAAATGACAACTACCACATCCAACATAATACCCTCATCTACGTGGAGATTATGCCACACTCCATCCAACCTATATCAAGCACACCTGAGTCTGATGATAAAGACTCACTCATCAGGAACCTGACTGCATGGAGAAGGACACCATGAATTCGTTTGAAGATGTGACAAATGCCAAAGGTTTGTGCCAGTGATTCACCAACCCTGTGAATAGCTGCATTCAATCTAATTACCATAGCCGTTCATGAAATAGGGGATGGACATCGTCATCCCCCTACCAACGGCACCAGGTAAAGCAAAATTTATTTTATTTATGACTAACTATTTCTCAAAAAGGATGGAATCACAAGCCTTCAAAAAGATAAGGGAAAAAAGTCATTGACCTCACATCTGGGATCATATCATATGCCGATTCGGTATCCCTTCCGGGATTGCATGCGATAATGGGAAGAAGTTCATAGGCAACAGGTGACGAAATTCCCCGAATATCATAAGATTAAGAGAATCCTTTCTGTTGGAAACACGTTCTCAAAAGCATTATACTAAAACATGTGTTCATATGTGTAGGTTTTGATGAATGACAAACAAGCGCAAATTGACATATGACGAAGTTCAATTACAAGCGCACAATTGATATATAACGAGATTCAAGCACAAGACCAAGTTTTATAGTTTTACATGAGTCGTTCTTAATTGTGATCTTGATCCGACAACTTGACTCATGACATGGCTTCTCTCGTAAAATTATTTTACAAAATCATGCATATTTAATTTAATGCTAAATGATTTTAAATCATGCATATTTACTTTAGTCAAAATGATTTTTAAACATGCCTCAAAAATCTGGACTAAGATAATCGATTATGTACTTATGATAATCGATAATGTTAAGCCAAGACTGCATGACAATCGATTGTGAACTAATGACAATCAATTGTGTTAAGGCAGTGAGTATCAGGTTTTTCAAACCTGCATGACAATCGATTGTGAACCTTATGACAATCGATTGTGATGAGGCAGTGTCCATCAAAGTTTTTCAACGCTCAAAATAATCGATTGTGAAGTTAATGACAATCGATTGTGAAGAGGCAGTGTCCATCAGATTTTTCAAAGTCACAAAATAATCGATTGTGAACATATGACAATCGATTGTGTTGAGACAGTGTCTTCCAGACTTTTTCAAAGTTATTAAATAATCGATTGTGAGTATATAACAATCGATTGTCACGAGGCAGTGTCTAAATTAATTTTTCAAGACTGATATATAATCGATTGTTAACTTAGTATAATCGATTGTATAACTAACCGTTGCCAAAATATTTTCAAATACCGTCAGGTAATCGATTGTTGATTTTGTACAATCGATTGTTGAAATTAAAATCTGAAAAGGATTTTTTGAACGTTGCTGAATAATCGATTATTGATTTTGTATAATCGATTGTTTTTCGTAAAATCTGGAAATGATTTTTTGAACGTTGCCAATAATCGATTGTTGATCTTAGATAATCGATTGTGAAGCGTAAAATCTGGGATTGATTTTTGGAACGATTGGCAAACAATCGATTGTGGCTTCTTGACAATCGATTGTCACTGAGTAAAATCAGCAGTTCTTAATTGGCAATTAGGCAACGGTAATGCCAAGTTTTTCAACTATAAATACAGCTTAAATTCAGTCTTTTGAGAACAGAATAACACACAACAACTGATCATTCAATTGCTAAAGCTTGCATATTCTATTGCTTATTATTTTATATTCATTACATAAGTTTTTGAGAGCCAAAATATTGTTCAAAGTTGTTGTGATCTGGAGCGTATTCTTTTACTCATCTCTACTCATTAAGGAGTGTCTTGTTTGAGTGCTTAGTGTATTGTACACTTGAAGAGAATTGTTATTCTCTTGTTGTAAGAAGGAACTTGTGTTTCCTTGGTTGAAGTCTTGGAGTGTTGTATCTCCGAGCAAAGGTGTTGAGGCTTGTGTCCTCAAGTTGTAAAGGTTTGTTAAGCACCCGGAAGCTTGACAAGTTAGTGGAAATCTCGAGAGAGTCTCTCGGGGACTGGACTAGTCACGGGTTGTGGTGAACCAGAATACTTCGGTGTGTTCTTTCTTATTTATCGCACTTATTTATTTCCTGCAAATTTTAAATTCCGCAAGTTTACGCTAATTTTTATTGTAACGCTATTCACCCCCCCTCTAGTGTTAAGCGTATTATCTAACAATTGGTATCAGAGCCCAACTCTCTAAAGACTAAACAGTTTGAGAGAAACTTCCATGGCTTCTACTCGTGACTCTTTTGCAGGAATAGAGGAAGGACAGTGCTCCACCCGACCACCACTATTCAACGGTCCAAACTATACGTACTGGAAGGAGAGGATGAAAATCTTCGTTCAAGCAAACAATTTTCATCTTTGGAAGGTGATAACAAAGGGAAATCAAATTCCAACCAAAAAGGTTGAAAACGAATGGGTTCCCAAGTCCGAAGAAGAATATGACGCGGATGATGTCCGAAAGGTACAAAATAATGCTAAAGCAATTAGTTTATTATATTGTGCTGTACATGCTGACGATTACAGGAAAATATCATGTTGCACAACGGCGAAGGAAATATGGGACAAGCTGGAAATTACGTACGAAGGTACGGACCAGGTAAGGGAAGCCAAAATTGATTTCCTAACCCATGCTTATGAATTATTTCACATGAAGGAAGGTGAAAAGGTAGATGAAATGCTTGAACGATTCTCAATAATCATAAATGACCTACATGCTCTCAAGAAGACTTTCACGGATAGGGAACTTGTCCGAAAAATCCTTAGAAGTCTCACTCCGGCATGGCAATCAAAGGCCGACGCGATTCAAGAGTCCATTGGCGTCTCAAATGTTACCATCGACGCATTAAGAGGTAATCTTAAGACTTATGAATCTACTATACTTAACCCTCTTGTTGATGATCAAAGGAGGCAAAGAATCGCTTTAAAGGCAAGCACAAGCCAACCGCAAGTTGATGAGGACGGAGACAACGAGTTTGGACTCGTTATCAAAAGATTTCAAAAGTTCATGCGAAAAGAGTATGAATGAAAGGGCAAAAAGCAAGGAGAACAAATAAAGTGCTATGAATGCGGAGAAACCGGGCACATCAAATCAAATTGCCCAAACATCAAAAAGGAAAAGAAACCTTTCAAAAAGCAACGTGCATATATATCTTGGGGAGGAGACTCCGGAGATGAGTCAAGCGAAGGAGAAGAAGAGGAAAGTGCAAACCTTTGTCTTATGGCACAAGAAGACAAGCAAGATGAGGTATGTCAAAACTCTTCTAAAAATTTCTTTTCCCTTGAAGAAATGCAAAATGCTTTTGATGAGTTATATAGTGAATTTATTAAAGCTTCAAAAACTGTTAAATGCATAAAGGAAAATGCTTCTTCAAAAGAAAAAGATTTTCAAAAACAACTCTCATTGAAAGAAAAGGATTTGGAAAAACTGGTTTTAGAAAATGAGAAGTTGAAAGAGGAAAACAAGTTTTTCGGAAAAAGAAGCGCCGACAAGCCCGAAAGCTCTATTAGAAATTGTACTTCTTGCATGCATCTCAAAAATGAAGTAGAAAGGCTTAAGGGCACCTTAGATAAGTTTAATTCTTCTCACAAAAATTTGAATGGGGTCCTTGTTAGTTTGAAGTCAACCAAGCATGCATAGGTTTTAAGAATGAGCCTAAAGAAAAGGTTGAGCCAAACCCCAACCACCTAAGGCTCAACCTAGGGTTAATAAAACAAATGCTCATCCTAGAAATAACAACCATAGAACCAATATGCATGCTAGACCAAATGTTGAACACTTTAGAAGACCTAGAAATGACTTACCACCTAGAAATAACTACTCTAGAAATGATGCATATTCTAGGCCACACACTAGAAGGAATTTTGAACCTTTTAGAACACCTAGAAATGGCCCTCAACCTAGAAACAATTATTCTAGAAATGCTGCTCATAAGAGTAGGAATGACTTTCATGTAATGCGCAATAGCCATAGTGTCGAAAATATAGTGAACAATTTTCGTCCGTCTAATTAGTATGAACCTAGAAGGATGCATAATCCCAACTTGACTTGTCATTATTGTAGACGAATTGGTCATATTTCTCCTGCATGTTTTACACGACATAGACATATCACTCAATCGCATCATTATGATATGCCTAACCCTCAAGGACCCAAAATGGCATGGGTACCTAAAACGCATTAATTTGTTTTGTAGGTGTGTTTGAAGGGATCAAGTGTACTATGGTACCTTGATAGTGGATGCTCCAAGCACATGAAGGGAGACGAATCCAAATTCCTTCAACTAGAACACAAAGAAGGAGGAAGTGTTATTTTTGGTGACAACAATAAAGGAAAGATTATCGGCATCGGATTGGTCGGTAAGGATGAAAATTCTTCCATTAAGCATATATTACTTGTTAAAGGTTTAAAGCATAATCTCTTGAGCATAAGTCAATTATGTGACAAGGGAAATCTTGCCTTATTTGATTCGGATGAATGCTTAGTATTTAGACGTAGTGATTTCAAAATTATCCTTCGTGGTTTTAGAGTGGATAATATTTATATGGTTGATCTTGCTAATTCCTCACCCGAATATGTGGATTGCCTTATGAGCAAAGAGGATGATACTTGGCTATGGCATCGTAGAGTAGCACATATAAACATGCATCTTTTGAACAAATTGATTTCACAAAACTTAGTTATTGGTCTTCCCAATTTGAGATTTGAAAACGACTCTATTTGTGATTCTTGTCAAAAAGGGAAGCAAACAAAAGCATCTTTCAAATCGGAAAACATTGTTTCAACTACTAGACCATTGCAATTGCTTCACATGGACTTATTTGGACCATCTCGCATTGAAAGTCTAGGAAGAAATCGTTATGATTTTGTAATTGTTGATGATTATTCTAGATTCACTTGGACTTTATTTCTTGCCAATAAAAGTGATGCTTTTCAGAATTTTAAATATTTCCTTAAACGTGTTCAAAACGAAAAGGAAACAACCGTCACTTCAATTAGAAGTGATCATGGGGGAGAGTTTGATCACAATCTCTTTGCGGACTTTTGTGACGAACTCGGTATCGAGCATACCTTTTCCGCTCCACGAACACCACAACAAAATGGGGTGGTGGAAAGGAAAAATAGGTGTCTCGAAGAGATGGTTAGAACCAAGCTCGAAGAGGCCAAGATTCCCAAACTTTTTTGGGCGGATGCCGTGAGTACCGCATGCTACATCTTAAATAGAGTAATTATAAGGCCAATACTCATGAAGACCCCTTATGAACTCTACAAGGTAAGGAAACCAAATATCTCCCATCTTAGAGTATTCGATTGTAAAGTTTTTATTCGTAACAATGGAAAAGATCAATTGGGAAAATTTGATGCTAAGTCCGATGAGGGAATTTTCATTGGTTATTCTTCACGTAGTAAAGCATATAGGGTTTTTAATAAAAGAACCGAAACTGTGGAGGAATCCCCTCATGTTGTATTTTCTGAAAATAATGCTCGCTTGGCGAGAAAGGATTCCGGTTTTGATCTTGCATGTATTTTAAATAGCTTGAAAGACAAAATACAAGAGGAAACGCCTAAGGAAAATAAAGACGAAATGTTGAAACAACCAACGGAGGAAGCGCCACAATTGGAGAATTGAACGAAAACGCCTAACGAGTGGAGGACAATCAAAGATCACCCTCTCGAACAGGTCATTGGCGACGTCGGAGAAAAGGTAAGTACTCGAAACTCCCTTAAAAACGCCTTAGGTCATACTGCTTTTGTTTCTCAAATTGAACCAACAACCATCTCCGAAGCAATTGGGGATGAATTTTGGACCTTTGCAATGCAAGAGGAGCTTAACCAATTCAAACGGAATGACGTTTGGGATTTGGTGCCAAGACCCGAAAATCATACCATAATTGGTACGAAATGGGTTTTTCGAAACAAGTTAGATGAAAATGGTGTAATCACTAGAAACAAAGCTAGGCTTGTAGCAAAAGGCTATAATCAAGAAGAGGGTATTGACTATGAAGAAACATATGCTCCCGTAGCTAGATTAGAAGCTATTCGTCTATTGCTCGCGTTTGCCTCTTCTATGAATTTCAATTTATATCAAAGGGATGTGAAAAGTGCTTTTCTAAATGGTGTTATTCAAGAAGAAGTTTATGTTGAACAACCCCCCGGTTTTGAAGATTTTAAATCTCCCGATCATGTTTTCAAACTCAAAAAGGCTCTTTATGGTTTAAAACAAGCTCCCCGAGCTTGGTATGAAAGATTGAGTAAATTTCTATTGGAAAATGATTTTACTAGAGGGAAAGTTGACACCACTCTTTTTGTTAAGCATAAAAACAATGATATTTTATTAGTTCAAATCTATGTGGATGATATTATATTTGGTGCTACTAACAATGTCTTGTGCAAGGAATTTTCCGATTTAATGACAAGCGAATTTGAGATGTCTATGATGGGTGAGTTAACATTCTTTTTGGGATTACAAGTAAAGCAAATGAAAGAAGGTACGTTCATTTGCCAAGCCAAATATTGCAAAGAATTGTTGAAAAGATTTGAAATGAACAATGCAAAAGCAATGGCGACTCCCATGAGCACATCCGATCATCTAGACAAAGATGAGAAAGGTAAGGAAGTCGACACTAAGAAGTATCGAGGTATGATTGGCTCTCTTCTTTATCTTACTGCTAGTCGTCCGGACATCATGTTTAGCATGTGCTTATGCGCCCGTTATCAATCGTGTCCGAAGGAGTCTCACCTTACGGTAAAACGGATTTTGAAGTACCTTGTTGGTACTACAAATGTGGGTCTATGGTACCCCAAAGGCTCTTCATGCCAATTCGTTGGCTATTCCGACTCCGATTTTGCTGGATGCAAATTGGACCGCAAGAGCACTAGTGGCACTTGCCATTTGCTCGGTAGCTCTCTCGTTTCTTGGTTTAGCAAGAAACAAGTAAGTGTTGCATTGTCCACAACCGGGGCTGAATATGTAGCCGCGGGGAGTTGTTGCGCTCAAATCCTATGGATGAAACAACAACACTTGGACTATGGCCTAAGTCTTAATCATATCCCTCTTAGATGTGATAACACTAGTGCCATATGCTTGACGAAGAACCCCGTTCTTCATTCGCGAACAATACACATTGAAATTAGACATCATTTTATAAGAGATCACGTTCTCAAGGGCGATGTCGAAATCGAATTTGTTGAAACCAAAGATCAATTGGCCGACATCTTTACAAAGCCCTTAGAGAAAGAGTCCTTCTTCCGAATTCGTAGTGAACTCGGGATTCTTGACTCCACGTTGATCTAAGTCATGCAGTGCATTTTTTACATGATTTCTAACTTGAGCGTCGGAGACGTCTAACGAATTTTTGCAGGTATCGCCCTAAAGGTAAGGGGAATTATAAAGCATGACGCGCAATAATCGAGTCTTCTTCAGAAAAATCGGTTTCTGTCGTCTAATAATCGATTATCTCGTATCAATAATCGATTTTACTGCTATTATTTGAGTTATTGTACTCTCTTTAAGTAATCACGTTTTATCTTCAATAAATAAACAAGTTTTTTTTCAATCCTTGCCATCTTATTACATTTTTTTGCTAATGGCAAAAGGGGGAAGATAACGGGTATGCACTCTCAATTCTTATTAGCTTAAATTGAGGGGGAATTCATATATTGAGGGGGAACTAATTGCATGCTTGTTGCATATCTTTTCTTGTCTTGAATCATCATTATGAATTGCTTAATATGCATATCCCGCTTAAAGTTTGGCATTATCAAAAAAGGGAAAATTGTTGGAAACACGTTCTCAAAAGCATTATACTAAAACGTGTGTTCATATGTGTAGATTTTGATGAATGACAAACAAGCGCAAATTGACATATGACGAAGTTCAAGTACAAGCGCACAATTGATATATAACGAGATTCAAGCACAAGACCAAGTTCTATAGTTTTACATGAGTCCTTCTTAATTGTGATCTTGATCCGACAACTTGATTCATGACATGGCTTCTCTCGTAAAATTATTTTAACAAAATCATGCATATTTAATTTAATGCTAAATGATTTTAAATCATGCATATTTACTTTAGTCAAAATGATTTTTAAACATACCTCAAAAATCTAGACTAAGATAATCGATTATGTACTTATGATAATCGATTATGTTAAGCCAAGACTGCATGACAATCGATTGTGAACTAATGACAATCGATTGTGTTAAGGCTGTGAGTATCAGGTTTTTCAAACCTGCATGACAAACGATTGTGAACCTTATGACAATCGATTGTGATGAGGCAGTGTCCATCAAAGTTTTTCAACGCTCAAAATAATCGATTGCGAAGTTAATGACAATCGATTGTGATGAGGTAGTGTCCATCAAAGTTTTTCAACGCTCAAAATAATCGATTGTGAAGTTAATGACAATCGATTGTGAAGAGACAGTGTCCATCAGATTTTTCAAAGTCACAAAATAATTGATTGTGAACATATGACAATCGATTGTGTTGAGACAGTGTCTTCCAGACTTTTTCAAAGTTATTAAATAATCGATTGTGAGTATATAACAATCGATTGTCACGAGGCCGTGTCTAAATTGATTTTTCAAGACTGATATATAATCGATTGTTAACTTAATATAATCGATTGTATAACTAACCGTTGCCAAAATATTTTCAAATACCGTCAGGTAATCGATTGTTGATTTTGTACAATCGATTGTTGAAATTAAAATCTGAAAAGGATTTTTTGGACGTTGCTGAATAATCGATTATTGATTTTGTATAATCGATTGTTTTTCGTAAAATCTGGAAATGATTTTTTGAACGTTGCCAATAATCGATTGTTGATCTTAGATAATCGATTGTGAAGCATAAAATCTGGGATTGATTTTTGGAATGATTGGCAAACAATCGATTGTGGCTTCTTGACAATCGATTGTCACTGAGTAAAATCAGCAGTTCTTAATTGGCAATTAGGCAACGGTAATGTCAAGTTTTTCAACTATAAATACAGCTTAAATTCAGTCTTTTGAGAACAGAATAACACACAACAACTGATCATTCAATTGCTAAAGCTTGCATATTCTATTGCTTATTATTTTATATTCATTACATAAGTTTTTGAGAGCCAAAATATTGTTCAAAGTTGTTGTGATCTTGAGCGTATTCTTTTACTCATCTCTACTCACTAAGGAGTGTCTTGTTTGAGTGCTTAGTGTATTGTACACTTGAAGAGAATTGTTATTCTCTTGTTGTAAGAAGGAACTTGTGTTTCCTTGGTTGAAGTCTTGGAGTGTTGTATCTCCGAGCAAAGGTGTTGAGGCTTGTGTCCTCAAGTTGTAAAGGTTTGTTAAGCACCCGGAAGCTTGACAAGTTAGTGGAAATCTCGAGAGAGTCTCTCGGGGACTGGACTAGCCACGGGTTGTGGTGAACCAAAATACTTCGGTGTGTTCTTTCTTATTTATCGCACTTATTTATTTCCTGCAAATTTTAAATTCCGCAAGTTTACGCTAATTTTTATTATAACGCTATTCACCCCCCTCTAGCGATAAGCGTATTATCTAACACTTTCAACGCCATATCACCCATGTGCAAATGGACAGGCCGAGTCCACAAACAATACCATCGTCCAAAATTTGAAAAAGAGGTTAGAAAATGCAAAGGGAAAATGGAGAGAAGTATTTCCCCAAAGTACTATGGGCATACCAAAAAACTTCAAAGTCAAGTACATGAGAGACACTGTTATCTTTGGTATACAGTACCAAGGCTCTAATACCGACCGAGGTCGAAGAGCCAAACCCAGATTTCGGCATGCCACTGAGGGCTTGAACAACGAGGCCATGATTACAACCCTCGAGCTACTAGACAAAAAGCGATAGGCTGCACTAGTCCAAATGGCCGGCAAAAAATAGAGGATCGATAGATATAATAATAGGAGAACGAACCTCCGATACTTTAGAGTAGGTGACTTAGTACTAAGGAAATTCAGCCTCAACACTCGAAAACCAAACTAAAGGAAGTTAGGCCTGAGCTGGGAAGGACTGTACCACGTCATTTAGTTTTCAGGATGATCAAAATGAATTTGGAAGAACAGTTCTCAGTTTGAAGCTTAAAAATTTGAAAGGGTTTAACCAAGTTTTTGACTTGTTAGCATATGATCTCGGATTGGAATTTATATGATTTGATTAGCTCCATGAGGTGATTTGGGATTTAAGAATGTGATCAGGATATTCTTTGGAGGTCCGGAGTAGATTTAGGCTTGAATTGGCGATATTGAAATTTTGGTATTTTTCGTTTGATAGGTGAGATTTTGATATCTGGGTCGGAATGGAATTATGAAAATTGGAGTAGGTTCATTGTGTCATTTGTGACATGTGTGCAAAAATATCAGGTCATTCGGATGAGGTTTGATAGACTTTTTTATCGAATTTGGAATTCAAAAGTATTAAATTTCTTAGGCTTGAATCCAATGGTGATTCAACATTTTGATGTTGCTTTGAGCGTTCTAAAGGATGGAACAAGTTTGAATGATGTTTTAGGATTGGTTGGCATGTTTGGTTGAGGTCCTGAGGGTCTTGGGTGTGCTTCGGGGTGGTTTCGGACCATTTCTAAGCTATTTTTAGCTCTCGGTTTTTGGCTACAGTAGTGTTCTACGATTGTATGGAATTGGACGCGATCACGATTAGTAAAATGCGAAAACAATGTTAGTGCTTCGCGATCGCATAGAGTAAATATTCTGCTGCACTGATTCAAATTTGGAAGCTTATATCTCATAATCTATAAGGAATTTAAAGATGATCAAAAAATGAAAATTGTATCCCTTTGTGTCTAGTTTGCAAAAATATAAATTAATTAGAATTTTAATTTATGTACAAAAAGTTATGGGGGTTACACTATATGCTATCTGGGAAGGATTTAGAAATTTGTATTGCACAGGTCTAACTTTGGAATCTTTACCTCAATATATAAAGAGTCAGAAAATGTTCAATATATTAAATTATAGCCCTTGGTGTCTAGTTTTCAGAATATCAAACCATTCGTCATTTGGAGTTGTGTGCGAAAAGTTATGACCATTACACTGGAGGATGTACGGAAAAGTTGGGAACTTGTTCTTCGTAATCGCGAAGCGTTGTCCGCGATCGCGAAGGGAAAATTTTGGGTTGAGAAAAGTTGTGCTTCACAATAGCAAAGCATTTTTCGCGATCGCAAAGAGTATATAGTTGGGCAGAATATTTTAAAGACATGATCTGCGACTTTGAATCCTTTTTACACCATTTTTAACGGTAAAAGAGCTTGGAGGCGATTTCGAAGAGAGGAAATCATTGTTTTTCATTGAGGCAAGGATTTTGGACCCAAAAACTTGATTATTTGTGATTAAGGAACGAAAATATCAGTGTAAATTCATGAAAATCAGTAGAAAAAGGTGGAGTTAGGGCTTGAGATTATAAGACCTTCTAGGGATGATTTGAGGGGTCAAACAAACTCCAATTTTCGAGTTCTTTATATATACAGACTTGTGAGAAGATAAAGAGCATTTTGATATAAAATTTGTCTAGTTTTGGGACGCGGGACCTGGGGTCGACATTTGACTGATTTCGGGTTTTGTGCTTAAAAATCAATATTTTTCAATTGAAATTCATTCGTTTTAAATAATTTAATGATAAAAATTTGAACTTGGTAAATTTGGAGCACTCAGAAGTCGTTGCGAGAGGCAAGCATGTTGCAAAGTAGCTTTTCGGGTTAGTTCGAGGTGAGTAATAATTTTAAATATTGTCCCCAGGGTATGAAACCTCATAATTTCACGTGTACGACTATGTTGAGGTGGCTTACACGCTGGATGACGAGCGTAGGGTAGAGCACCACTGGGGATTGTGACTTAGTCCATCCCGAATGAATATTTTACTGCATATTTGATAATTAATTGTTTGATATTATTATATTTTAGGCTAAATACCATATGTGGGCTTCATGCCAGCTGTTTGAACCCTTAGGGGATTTTTAAATGATATCTTCCTCATTGATTGATTTCATATTGGTGCTCAGTCACACAATATTTTACTATTTTTAAAGACTCGGTAGTATTATTCTGTTTTAAACACATTAAATGATATTTTCAAAGGTATTTGAGCTGAGCTTCATATTTTACTATGGCCCGAGGAGCAAATGAGATTCTAACTGAGTAAGGCCGAGGGCCTGTGTTGTGAGGATACATTTGGATCGGGTTGCACGCCACAGCAGTCATACATTGATTATGATAATGAGGTCGAGGGCCTGAGATTTGTATGCCACGAGGTGGCTTGAGATTTATATAACATCGAGAGCCTGTTTATCATGCCACGAAATGGTTTGATTATGAGCTTGGGCCGTAAGGGGTCCCTCCTGGAGTTGGTACCCTCCTAGTGAGCGCGGGTACCCATTGTGATATAAGATATAGCTCGAGGGGTTGGTATTGTTCAGTGACATTGCCCGAAGGGTTGATTCTGTTGTTATTGTGTCCAAGGGGCAGTAATTATGTTTATTTTTTTTATTTTCCTTGTATATTATTTAACTGCTATGAAATTTCACTGCTTAATTATATTTACTAATTTTGCTATGCCTCTTTTAGCTTAATATTGTGCCATACGTGGTTTTATATACTCAGTCTTCATTTATTTTTATTACTTACTGAGTTAGAAGTATTCACTTTACTCCTTGCACCTTGTGTACAGAATCAGGTATTTCTGAACCCGATAGCGGGTATTGGTTGCTCAAAGGCAGAGTCATTGGAGTTTAGCAAGGTAGCTGCCCGACGTTCGCAACAATGGTTTTCTCCCTCTAAGTTTTATTAGAGTGTATTTAGTACATTTTTTACTCTAGTTGTATTTAGACCTTAGTAGATGCTCATGACTAGTGACACCCCGGTATCGGGCTGTGTTGGCATTTATTTCTGCAAGTTATATTGTTAAATGCTTATTTTGAGATTTTATTTTTGATTAAAGGCTTAACAACAACAACAACAACAACAACAACAACAACAACAACAACAACTACCCAATATAGTCCCAGAAAGTGGGGTCTGGGCAGGGTAATATGTAGACGGGCCTTACCCCTACTGGAAAGGGCAAAGAGGATGTTTCCAATCGACCCTCGGCTCAGTGAAAGAAAAACAAAAAGAAAAAACAAAAACAAAAACAAAAACAAAAAAGCATTAGTAACTCCAGCAGAAGCTGCGTAAATAAATATCTAAATAAAAGAACTATAAATAAAATAGCATGCAATAATATCAGACAGTAACTACCATAAATAATTACCATAAGGGAGACACAATCCAATACACATATTGTCTATGGATAGCCCTGCCAAGCCTCACCCAACCCCGGGTGAGGAGTACCACAAACTCTAGGAGCCCCTATCCTACAACCCTGATACTAGGCCTCCAGACTTTCCTATCAAGGGTCATGTCCTCGGAGACCCGCATTCTAGCCATGTCATGCCTAATCACCTCTCTCCAATACCTCTTAGGCCTCCCCCTGCCTCGTCGTACGCCGACCATCGCCAGTTGCTCACAACTCCTCACCGGGGCATCAGGACTTCTCCTCCGCACATGCCGGAACCACCTCAGCCTCGCTTCTCGCATGTTCTCATCCACCGGGGCCACCCCCACCTTCTCTCGAATAACATCATTTTTAATCTTATTTAACCCGGTGAGCCCGCACATCCACCTGATCATCCTCATTTCCGCAACCTTCATTCTTTGAACATGAGAGTTCTTCACTGGCCAACACTCCGCCCCGTACAACATGGCAGGTCAAACCACAACTCTATATCCCTTGAGTTTCTGCGGAACTTTCTTGTCACACAGGACTCCTGATGCAAACCTCCACTTTCACCACCCCTCTCCTATACGATGAGTGACGTCCCCGTCAATCTCTCCGTCCCTCTGAATCACTGACCCAAGATATCCGACATTGTGCCTCTTAGAGAGGACCTGAGATCCAATCATCACGTCCCTGCCTACTTCGCTCGGCTCGGCACTAACCTTGCACTCCAGGTATTTTGTCTTAGATCTGCTTATATTGAAACCCTTAGACTCGAGAATCTGTCTCCATACCTCTAACCTCTCAATAACACCGACCCTCGTCTCGTCTATCAAGACTATGTCATCAGCAAATAGCATACAACAAGGCACATTCCCTTGAATATGTCGGGTTAGAGCATCCATCACCAAAGAAAACAAGAGAGGGCTAAGCGCCGATCCTTGATGGAGCCCCATAACCACTAGAAAATGTTCTAAGTCGCCACCCACCGTCCTAACCCTAGTCTTAGCTCCATTGTACATGTCCTTGATTACTCTGATGTAGGCTTCCGGCACGCTCTTCGCCTCCAGGAACCTCCCTTGGGACTTTGTCATACGCCTTCTCCAAGTCGATAAGCACCATGTGCAGGTCCTTCTTCTTATCCCTGAACTGCTCCACCAGCCTCCTAACAAGGTGGATAGCTTCTGTAGTGGAGCAACACGGCATGAAACCGAACTGGTTCACAGATATAGATATCATTTCCCTCACCCTCGCCTCGATCACCCGCTCCCAAACCTTCATGGTGTGGCTTATTAATTTGATACCCCTATAGTTGTTGCAGCACTAGATATCCCATTAGTTCTTGTACAAGGGCACCACTATTCTCCACCTCTAGTCCTCCGGCATCCTTTTGGTCCTGAAGATCGCATTGAACAACCTGGAGAGCCACTCCACTCCTGCCCTACCCATGCATTTCTAGAACTCCACCGGGATCTCGTCAGGCCCGGTCGCTCGACCCCTACTCATCCTACGCAAAGCCCCTATGACCTCCCCCGCCCTAATGCGCCTGCAGTACCTAAGGTCTCTATGTTGCTCTGAATGCCCCAACTCCCCTAGCTCTATATTACGATCTCCCTCCTCGTTCAGTAAATCTCGAAAGTACGCCTGCCACCTCTGCTTGACTTGAGACTCCCCCATAATAACTCTACCATCCTCGCCCTTGATGCACCTAACTTGGTCAAGATCACGCGCTTTCCTTTCCCTTGTATTAGCTATCCGGAATAACTTCCTGTCCCCACCTTTCTCCCCTAATTCCTCGTACATGCGACCAAACGCCGCGTTTTTAGCTTCCGTAACCGCCAGCTTTGCTTCTTTCCTCGCCACCTTGTAGATCTCCATGTTCGCTCTCCGTTCTTCCTCGCTTGTGCTCCCTGCCAACTTAGCAAACGCCGCCTTCTTCACCTCCACTTTTCCTTCGACTACATCGTTCCACCACCAGTCACCCTGATGTCTTCCTGAATAGCCCTTGGCTACCCCGAGCACATCCCGTGCTATCTCCCTAACCAAGTTCGCCGTCTCTGACCACAAAGCGTCTGCTTCCCCGGAACTTCTCCAATCTTCGCCCTCAGCTAACCTCCTCTCCAACTCATATGCCTTCTCCTTAGTCAAAACACCCCATTTAATATGCGGTTGACCCCGAGCACCCCTCCTCTTCCTCTTCACCCAGAGACCGACATCCATCATTAGGAGTCTATGAAGAGTCGAAAGGGACTCTCCCGGAATAACCTTGTAGTCCTTGCACATACCCTTATCGCTCCTTCTGAGGAGGAGGTAATCAATCTGAGTCCTCGCCGCCGAACTCTGAGGTAATCGTCTTTACGAGAGGCGCCGTCATGACCGGGTTGGGTTTAGGGTCGTGACACTATTCAATTTGTAGGAGTCTCGTGTTGAACGTGTTATAAAATAATAAAAGAAGAAGAGTATTGCAGAGAAAAGTAGAGAGAGAGAGAAAATTCTTATTGATTTGGGATGAATGACAATGTAATAGTACCCCACTATTTACAGAAAAAAGTAACTTAGCCACCAAGAAAAAATTCTAAAATCTCTTTAAAATATAAATTTTTACCATAAATAAAATACTATTTATAACACACATCAAATAAACTTGTACTTATTAGAAAAGATGTTTTTATAAAATTACAAAACTTTAAATAGTAGGAAGTCCGTAATGCAATATTATGTTATAATACACTTCCTTCAATATATTCAGTTATTATAATACATTTAGAGTGTATTTATTATAACGGAAAATGTTTTTCGTGGAAACTATTTTTCAAGAAAATATTTTCTTGGAAAACAAGTAATAATCTTATTCATTTTCCCGTGTTTGGTACGCAAATTAAGGAAAATGACTTCTCAAGAGTATTCATAAATAATTTAGATATAATAAATATGAAACCACAAACTTTCATACCAACAACCTTCCGGATCCACAAATTTCCTAAACTTTCGAACCGCTAAACTTTCAAAACCACGAAATTTCGAACGCGTAAACTTTATAATTTCTAAACCAGTAAACTTCCAAACACATAAACCTCTGAACTCATAATTTTGGAACTTGTAAAATTTTAAGCCTTTAAACCGATAAATAATAAAATTAAGGTAAAAAGTATTTTTTTTTTTGCAAGGAGGGTGGAGGGGTAGTAGGGTGGGTGGTAAAGATAAAAGTGAAATTTTAATAAAAAACTTTTTTTGGATAGGGGGTGGGGTGGGTTGGTGAGGGTGGGGAAGATTGAGAAGAAGCTTTGGAAAAATTTTCCCTTCTCTTGGTAAGGAAAACATTTTCCTCCAACTGAAGGAAAACGAATTGACAGTGAAAATATTTTCCAAAGCATTTAAGTCAATCAAACATGGGAAAATTAGAAAATATTTTTCTTCGTACAAAACACACCCTTAGCTGGGGGCGAGGAAAAATGTGTTTATACTTTTTGTTTAATTTCGTACAAAAGAAGCCTTTAATTAAACAATGTTCTGTAATGACTTCTGAATAACAATGCGGAATAGAAATACAAGTCCAACATCGGGGTGTCACTAGTCATGAACATCTATCAAGGTCCGAATACAACAAAAAATCCAAAATAATGTACTAATTATAGTAATAGCAATGTGAGAAAGGGAATGGTGTTGCAAACGTCATGCAACCACTTGCTAACTCAAATGACTCCGCGTATGAGCAAATCAACACCCGCTATCAGGTCCCGATATACCTGCATCTGCATACGAGGTGCAGGAAGAAATGTGAGTACTCCAACCTAGTAAGTAATAATAGTAAATAAAGACTGAGCAGTAAGAAACAATGAATCCACATTCACGTAAGGCTCAATAAATACAAATGGCTTTCAAATCATAATACGAGTCAACCTTTCCTTTTAAAATGCTTTTAGTAAAAATCATTTTTGAAATACTTTCCAGCCGTTTCAGTAGGGGTTCAATACCATTTAAAATGGTAATAGAGATCATAAGCCATAATTGGTCCCTCGGACAAAACATAGTTCGTAAAACAGCACATTGGGCAAAACAATAACCATAAACACTTCATAACTTGAAAATTTTGGCTGAAATAGCCAAATGCAAAATCGGTGATTAATTTATGAACAACTCGTAAACCCCAGTTCAATTAAAAGTTTTTTTAAGACAATTTCAACTTCTGATAGAGGCTCAACATAAAGATGAGTGAAACAGTCAATAAATCAACATATTCGAAAGAAACTCACTTTAAAGAGGGGTGAAATCAATAAGTTCATAAACAGGCCTCTCAGGCAAAATATCACTCATGTGCATATATATATATATCTATCGCCCCTCTTTCACTCGTGACTCATTACTTACAAAACAATACTCGCACTCAACATTCGCGCTCGAGAAGTACCATATAGCAATTGTCGCGGCGTGCAGCCTGATTAATATATTTCGTCGATGGCACTCACTGGGCGTGTGTAGACTCCGGGAGGGCCCCATACGACCCAAATGCAATATTGCTACCCATATAAGCATCGATGCAGCGTGCATCCCGCTCCGTATATGTGGTATATATATATATATATATATATATATATATATATATAGATATATATATATATATATATATATATATATATATATATATATATATATATATATATATATATATATATATTGTTGTGGCATATAGCCCGATCCATAGATATATAATACTCACAACTAGGCCCTCGGCCTCTCTCGGTCATTAACCTCACCATCAAACTCTCAATCTATCTCAGTCATCAATCTCACCATCAGACCCTCGGTCTATCTTAGTTAAACATGGAACTCAGCCCAAAACAGCTTTTCACACTTTTAAGAATATAGTAATAAAGCCAAATTTGAGTAACAAATAGGTAAAACATGACTGAGAATATGCTTTCAAACAATAAGAGTGAGCAAAGATAGCCAAAAATGCCCCTAAGGGTCTCAACGAGTCAGCACAAGGCCCAACATGCCATACAACCCAAAATATAATAACATCAAATAATTAACTATCAAATACGCATTAAAATAATCGTTCATGATGGACTAGGTCATAATCCCCCAGCGGTGCTCCACCCCACGCTCGTCATCTAGCATGTAAGTCACCTCAAAGTAACACAGTAGTGTGTAATCCGGGGTTTGAAACCCTCAGGACATTATTTACAATCATTACTGACCTCGAACCGTCACAATCTCTAGCTCGTGATGCCTTTGCCCCTCAAATTGGCCTTCACACGCGTCGAATCTCCAAGTGCTATCTCTTGAACCCCTCTTCAATTCCTCTCAAGAAGCTCCAATATCGCCCAAAAATGGAGGAAACTATGACTTAGCTTGCGGAGGAAATGATTAAAAACCCTACTACCCAGCTTCTGAACTTCCTTCTATGCGATCGTAGCCCCAGGCTTGCGATCGCGAAGAGAAATAATTCAATGCCTCAAATACACTATACTAACCTATCAAACCATGTGAACGCAATGCATACCTTCCCAAACCTATGCAATCGCGGGCCCACTAATGCGAACGATAAAACAAAAATTGGCCTGCCAAAATCCTCAAATGTGAACACAAAACACGGAGGGTCTTATGCGAACATAAAGCATCACCAGCTATCCCTATGCGATCGCAAACATCCCACTGCGATCGCAATGAAAAAAAATCTCTACAACTCAAAACTGAAAAATCTGCAAATTTGAAACTTAGGAAATGGTCTGATTGGCCATCCAGAACTCACCCGAGGACCCCCGAACCTCAATCAAAAGCACCACCGCATCCTAAAACAACATTCAAACTTGTTCCAATCATCAAAACACATCAAACAATGCCAAAACCATCAACGCACATCGAATTCAAGCCTAAGTTTTTCAAAAACTTATGCAACTCATTTTTAATTAAAAACCCAACCAAATCACCTTCGAATGACCCGAAATTTTACACACACATCCCAAATCACATAACGAAGCTTTGAAACTCTCAGTATTCCGTTCTGACCCTCGGATCAAAACCTCACCTATCAACCAGAAATCGCCAAAATAATAACTTCGCCATACAAGCGTAATTCTTCACCAGACCTTCAAAACCAAATCCAATCGCACTCCGAAGTCATAATTCACCCAACGAAGCTAACCAAATCACAAAAATTTCGATCCCAGCTCATATACAAATAAGTCAAGCCTTGGTCAAACTTTTCAAATTTAAAGCTTTTAGCTAAGATTGTTCTTTCAAATTCACTCTAAAATTTCCTCATAACCAAAACAATGATCTACATCAATCATAATATGTTACACGGGGCAAGTCATGCCCGAGAACTAGCGGTCCAAGTACAAAAACTCAAAACGACCGATCGGGTCGTTATATCATCCCCTACTTAAACACACGTTTGTCTTCGAACGTACCCAGAGTTGTTGTAGAAGCCAACCAATCGCTGAATAACCCCTCCACGCATATACCCCGGGGTGATCTAAGGTCACTCTACCTCATATAGGGTCGATAACACGACATAACCGAAATTCCATAATCTATGCTAGTCTATGAACCATATAAGTACATCTCTGCTTCTAAAATCCTCAATGCTTTCAAAATGTCACGTTTATACAGTGAATAAGTCCTAAACAAGTTGTAAAAAACCTGATATACAGCATACTCAAACACTCGCGGCGATAACTTATAATCACAGCAGTTGCACATGACAATCGAAAACCGATAAAAAACCTCTTAACGACTAAAGTCTCATTCCAACACTTCCATATACTGCCAATGATAAATGAAACACGCAGTAAATCATAAATATTTCTTTGATCAGCCATCCATAAGGCTACTTCTCCCTTGGCAAGGACCATAGCATATTTTTGAACCGAACCTCGATATTTATCCATCAAACATGGTGAAATTTCATTACGAACCCCAACGATCTCATCTAATCCAACACAATTACCTAGTGACATGACACACCAAGTCAGGCTAAAGCCACAACTTGCACAGTCGGCGTACCAATAAGCAACAATCTGAACATACTCACATCACGAAAATGAACGGTACCTCAAGCTCAGCAGTACCATCACAACACATGGCTAAGAACATGTCTCACATCATAGAAATAGAACACACTAATCCAACCCGCAAGATCATATTTCCACATAGCGTTGCTACCACGCGCGATCCCTGTGCAAACACTACTCCACATAGAATACCTCAAGTCACTATGCTCGAAATCGACAACCACGCTCAATTGATGTCTGGAATCAAAGCAAATCATTACACTCACGATGAAACAAAACAAGCAACTCTCGATTACTTTTCCCGCTCGACTTCTATTATGAAATTCCGATAGAACCGCACCATAGGTGCCTATAACCAACAGATTGTACCGTCTCACAACACAAAAAGGTAACTCATAGATCCCCCTAATCGCTCATAGATCAAAGCAACCGAGTCAACACATCCTTCGCCAACAACAACTCGAAGTCAACAAAACCATCTCAATGCCGGACACATATCCGTATAGGTCTACCAACGGACGACACATCAACTCTAGTTGCACACAATAGATAAACAATCCTTTGAAGGTCCACAATGACTGAATCATAATACATACTAATATCCGACTAACTTACCCACATTTTGCCATCCACATAACAAGCTAACCTGCGTATGAGAACTTCCAGTCTCCAAGTCCATAAAACACACAAATTACCATATCGGATCTCAATTCTGCCACTCGCATATATAACTTACCTCTAGTACCAAATCATTCCATGAGAGATACACTAAGATTATTTTATGCCACCAAGCAAACTCGAATGTCAGCAATCGATCTAGCCTAAAAGTGCCGCAATACTAACGAAGTTCTATCAACTTAATCACATTGCCCGTTTCTAAAACATACACCCTTGTAAAATCACTACGATTAACAATACCATTTTCTTAATCATCTGAAGATCATTCGCTCTAATCATCTGAGGTTCATTTCTCTAATCACTTAAAACTGCATATGTTGCCTAAGAATTTCATGACTTCCCATTCGGAACTAAGCTGTAACCTTACACATGCAAATCCCAATCCTCCACAACATAACGCATATACCATACCATCACAGGATAACATGATAGCTTCATCTCCCTTCCGAGCCACAAACACAAATGTACTCAACTAGTTAAGAGCTTTCCATTTGGTCCCATATAGAAGGAAAAATCATTGTACATCATATGCTCCGCATGCCCATAGAAGATATGCATCTCCAAATCATGGTAAAGACCATCAAGAACTCTCCAAGTCCCCTTTCACAAATCAAACCCGCCAGGATTGAATCCTTCAACTCGACCAAGCTAGGCAAGCCATCAAAACCTAAAAGCATTGCTGCAAAATACTTGTAAGAACTCATCACCTCGAACACACACAAGGAGTTAATCATATCATTACTATATCGGTGCGGTCCACTATAATGCTGCTCCAGCTATCTAAATTTCCTTCTGATTCATCTTTAACTTGATATCCCCTCTTGTTGTAGCACCACAATTCCTCACCCCAGTCTCACCACACGAGACTCAAGGCTAAAACCACACTATCTGAGACTCATAAGACGTTTAATACTCTCTTAAATACCTTAAGAGCACCACCTTCAAAATACTTTACTCTAAAGAAACTTCCTATAAATCTAAATCTGTTACCTTTATCTTCCTAATACTGATACATAGAAACCCACAATTTATAAAAAAAATACCGCAACTCTTGATATATTCCAATGAAAACTCAATTTCTAACCACATATTCAACTTTAAAATACCCAATTATTGCATGTAGAATCTTGAACACATTAGAACTAATCTTGAGATTCATTCACTCTATATAAACTGTAATTAACCTGATCAAGTGAACAGAATCACCGTGCCTCATTAGAACTCTGGCATCGCAGAATGAAATCCTCGGTCTCAATCCCCATAAACTATAAGTGATTCACTAGTACGCCTCAAACTGGAACTAACATAGCACCTAACCGTGCAATTAACTAATCAACAGACTCCCCCACTTGGCTCGAAGCCATAAATCAAAATGCACTCGATAACTCATATCACATATACCCTATCGTTGCTATAATACCATTGTAAGATTAAACTCAATCCTCCATAAGCTCAGGAAACACAGACCATCTGGTACTTTAAATCTTCTGCAAATCCCGCATTCATCCCCGCAATAGTTAAGCCCACTCTCTTGAGCAACTCAAAATTTTGAATTTCAACACGTACTTTTCAATTACACACGAGGTCGTCTAACACACACATAGGGATCACACCACTTTAGAACACTCCATAGGAGATAACCCACCTGCTTTGCCTCAATATATTATTCTTGCATACCTTCCACCTTAATAAGTTGTCTGCCGTCACTAGTTTTTAAGTCTGAACTCATACCGCAACATAAAATTTACTTCTCTCTCAATTGGGAAACATGAAAAGATCCCTCACACACCCATAACTCGGTGCTACACATCTTATCACAATCTATATCAAATACTTAATAGTTCATCTACCATCCATCAGACCTTTCTCGTCACTTCCAAGTCATATAGATACACCTCGAAGTACTGACATACTTATCATGTGGCTATCCACCCGTCACTTTCACCAACAGGGACAATGCCAAACATATAAGTCCAAAATACTTACTCACGCAGTTAGCACCTCGGTGCTCAAGCCATAGGCAAAGATCCGACCTCAAGTCCTTCAGACTGGTTCAACATTAGACTCACAGAGATCACATCTCGCCCCTCGATTGAGGAATCACAAGCCATTAAGACACATATGACACTGAGTACTCATGCATGCATGTGCACACGTGAAAAGAATTTCAAGAGTTACTTTTCAAGCTGAATCAAAGACACGCGACGAGGATTTAAGAATGTGAAGTTTTCATAAAGGTTCTGCAGCCTCTCGAGGATAAATACAGACGTCTCTATACAGATCCACAATACTCTACTAAACCTGCTCATGACTCGTGAGACCTAGTAACCTAGGCTTTGATACCAACTTGTAATGACCCCGAACCGACCCGGTCGTGATGGCACCTCTCGTGAAGACAAGGCCAGCTGACACAACACTCACATTAACCCCTTAAGCATTAAAAGTCATTATAAGCCTATAATTAAACAATGTTTCATAATGACTTCTGAAATAACAGTGCGGAATAGAAATACAAGCCCAACATCGGCGTGTCACTAGTCATGATCATCTATCAATGTCTGAATACAACAAGAAGTCCAAAATACTGTAAAAATTATAGTAATAGCAATGTGAGGAAGGGAACAATGTTGCGAACATCATGCAGCCACTTGCTAACTCTAATGACTCCGCGTCTGAGCAAATCAACACCCGTTATCGAGTCCCGATATACCTGCATCTGCACACGATGTGCAAGGAGTAATGTGAGTACTCTAACCCAGTAAGTGATAAGAGTAAATAAAGAATGAGCAGTAGGAAATAATGAATCTACTTCAACGTTAAGCTAAATAAACAAAACATGTTTTCAAATCATAATACGAGTCAACCTTTCCTTTTAAAATCCAGCTTTTAGTAAAAATCATTTTTGAAATACTTTCCAGCCGTTCCAGTAGGGTTTCAATACCATTTAAAAGAATAATAGAGATTAAAGCCATACTTGGCACCTCGGAAAACACATAGTTCGTAAAACAGCCCATCGAGCAAAACAATAATCATAAACACTTCATAACTTGAAAATCTCGGCGGAAATAGCCAAATGACAAATTAGTGATTAATTTCTGAACATATCGTAAACCCCCAGTTTAACTAAAAGTTGTTTTAAGATATTTTTTCAACTTCCGACAGAGGCTCAACATAAAGATGAGTGAAACAGTCAATAAACCAACATATTCGATAGAAACTCACTTTAAAGAGAGGTGAAATCAATAAGTTCATAAACATGCCTCTCAGGAAAAATATCACTTATATGCATGTATATATATCTATCACCCATCGGGCTAGCATCTTTGTCATTCGTGACTCATCACTTACCAAACAATACTCGCACTCAGCATTCGCGCTCAATAAGTACCATATAGCAATCGTTGCCGCATGTAGTCCGATCCATATATCACTGCAGCGTGCACCCCAATCCATATATTTTGTCGGTGGCGCTCACTGGGGGTGAAGCCTCCGGGAGGGGCTCCTTACGGCCCAAGTGCAATATTGTTGCGGCATGCTGCCTGATCCATATACGTGTATTTATATATATATATATATATATATATATATATATATATTGTTGCGGCGTGCAGCTCGATCCATAAATATATAATACTCACAACTATGCCCTCGGCCTCTCTTAGTCATTAACCTCACCATCAGACTCTCAGTCTATCTGAATCATCAATCTCACCATCAGACCCTAGGCCAATCTTACTAAAACAGGGAACTCAGCCCAAAACAGTTTTTCACACTTTTAAGAATATAGTGAAAATTCAAATTTGAGTAAAAACAAAACAGGTAAAACATGATTGAGAATATGCTTTCAAACAATTAGAGTGAGGAAAGATAGGCCCCAAAGGGTCTCAACGAGTCGGCACAAGGCCCCAATATGGCATACAAACCAAAATATAATAACATCAAACAATTAACTATCAAATACGCATTAAAATAATCCTTCGGGTCTGACTAGGTCAGAATCTCGCAGCGGTGCTCTACCCCACGCTCGACATCTAACGTGTAAGTCACCTCAAAGTAATACAACAATGTGTAATCCGGGGTTTCAAACACTAAGAATAGTATTTACAATCATTACTTATCTCAAACTGGCGAAATCTCTAACTCGCGACGCCTTTGCCCCTCAAATTAGCCTCCACGCGCGTCGAATCTCTAGGTGTTATCTCTTCAATCCCTCTTCAATTCCCCTCAAGAAGCTCCAAAATCGCCCAAAAATGGAGGAAAATATGACTTAGCTCGCGGAGGAAATGTTGAAAAAACCTACTACCCAGCTTCTGAACTTCCTTCTATGTGATCGCAGCCCCATGCTTGCAATTGCGAAGAACAATAATTCAAGTCCTCAAAAGTGCACTATGCGAACGCTACCAAATCCATGCGAACGCAATGCCTACCTTCCCAGACGTATGCGATCACGGGCCCACTAATGCGAACGCATAGAACAAATTTGGCATGCCAAAATCCTCATATGAGAACACGGAGGGTCTTATGCAAATGCGAATCATCAGCAGCTATCCCCATGCAATCGCCAACATCCCCCTGCGATCGCAATGAAAAACAATTTCTGCAACTCGAGACTGAAAAATCTGCAACTTTGAAACATAGGAAATGGTTCGATTAACCATCCAGAACCCACCCGAGGCCCCCGGGACCTCAACCAAAAGCACCAGTATGTCCAAAAACATCATTCAAACTTGTTCCAATCATCAAAACACCTAAAACAAATACACACAGCGAATTCAAGCCTAAGTTCTTCTAATAATTTTGAAACTCGTTTTTGATAAAAAAATCCAACCAAATCACCTCTGAATGACCCGAAATTTTACACACACATCCCAAATCACATAACAAAGCTTCAGCAAGTCTCGGAGTTCCATTTCGAGCCTCGGATCAAAATTTCACCTATCAACCGGAAATCACCAAAGTACTAACTTCGCTAATTCAAGCCTAATTCTACGCCGGAGCTCCAAAACCAATTTCGATCGCGCTCCCATGTCATAAATCACCCAATTAAGGAAACCAAATCATAAAAATTCCAATCCGATCTCATATACAAATAAGTCAAACCTTTAAAATTTAAAGCTTTTAGCTAAGACTGATATTTCAAATTCACTCCAAACTTTTCTGAAAACCAAAACCAACGATCTACATCAGTAATAATATATTACACGGGGCAAGTCATGCCCGAGAACTAGCGATAAAAGTACAAAAGCTCAAAACGATCAGTCGGATCGTTACATATGCACTTAAATTATACGAAGTGCCTTATACACCGGGCTGCTATTTTTTTAATTCTTATTCTAACAACTTGTTTGGATGATTGTTACCTATTGTATTATATCGTATTGTTACATTAAATATGATATTTTTTTATTGTTACTTGAATTTTAGTATATCGTATTATTAAATATGTCGTTACGTAACGATGAAGTGTGCTACTTTATGTAACGACCGATCTGGTGTGGTCGTACCAGTACCTTATCCTTTTCTCTAATCCCACGCTTTATTATTATATTAAATAGTTTTATTTAATTATTTATACTATATTTTTATATAATTATTTTACCTCGTATCATAATTTATTTTGGTAATATAGCAAGTCTATTGTTAATATTGTTGGTGTGAGACATCACAATACGATAGCAAATAGTGCACTCTATCCAAATATTATATTCATCAAGTGATGCAATACAACACAATACAATACAATACAATACAATACAATACAATACGATATAATACGATACATTATGAGACGATACGTAACGACCATCCAAACAACCTATAAGTCATTCTTTGGAGTAAATATGTCATGGATGAGTCTTCTTTCAATTATAAATTCTCTCGCAAACTTGCCTTAATATCCTTTTAAATGTTTTTTATTTTATTTTATTGCTATTTAATTTGATTTTGTGATCATATGAAAGTTGTAAATTATTAGTTGGCTGGTTATATATTTCAACTTCTATTCTTCAGCATTTTTAGATTTTTACATACTAGTTCTTTCCAAAACTGAAAAAGAAGCATAATAACTTGTGAATTTAAAGGTATGATATTATTAAACTGAAATAAATTTTCAATTGAATTATTGACTTATGGTTGAGGATTTTGACGAGACATTTATTTGTTAAGTTATTATACACGATTATTGAATCCCCTTGTGAATCCTCTTATGTGCCATTTACTGAAAAGTAGAACAATGCAAGAGTTAGAGGAAAACAACCGCACATACTGCTCTATCGTATGATAAGAAACACATTGAAGGGTATGATTCCTAAATGTCTGAGCAACCCCCTACTTATAGATGTGGTCGATAACACACCGGTAAGAAGGGCTCTTCTAGACATGATACGAGACACACCAGGACACTTTAAAACCTTAGGCTCTGGTACCAAGTTTATCACACCCCGATCTCAGGGAGCGCGACCAGCGCGCGACCGAGAAATCCCGATCGTGCAAGCCTTACCCGAGCACTCCCTACCCAACTCGATACAATTACAAGCCCCAATTCCTCTTAGTGTGATTTAAGAAATAACAAGGGGATTCACAGTTAATCATGAACATCTCATCTTATAACACAACATTAAACAATAGTTTATACTATATTATTATATAATTATTTTACCTCGTATCATAATTTATTTCGATAATATTGCAAGTCTATTGTTAATATTGCTGGTGTGAGACATCACAATACGATAGCAAATAGTGCATTCTATCCAAATATTATATTCATCAAGCGATGCAATACAACACAATACAATACAATACAATACAATACAACACAATACAATACAATACAATATAATACAATACAATATGATATAATACGATACATTATGAGATGATACGTAACGACCATCCAAACAACCTATAAGTCATTCTTTGGAGTAAACATGTCATGGATGAGTCTTCTTTCAATTATAAATTCTCTCACAAACTTGCCTTAATATCCTTTTAAATGTTTTTTATTTTATTTTATTGCTATTTAATTTGATTTTGTGATCATATGAAAGTTGTAAATTATTAGTTGGCTGATTATATATTTCAACTTCTATTCTTCAGCATTTTTAGATTTTTACATACTAGTTCTTTCTAAAACTGAAAAAGAAGCATAATAACTTGTGAATTTAAAGGTATGATATTATTAAACTGAAATAAATTTTCAATTGAATTATTGACTTATGGTTGAGGATTTTGACGAGACATTTATTTATTGAGTTATTATACACGATTAACATATATGATCATCTTCAGGAACTTATATTTTTATTTTATTATTTAAATATAAATTTTAAATAAATTAATACTCATTGAGATATAATACACCTGCATGCGTACTTTGAGACTTGCTAGTATATATATGGCGAAATGACTTCTTGGCCACTTAAACTTGTACCGGTTTGCAAAGTTGATACATAAACTTATAGTTTTCCCATTTGAATACTCCAACTTGACGAAATGAGTACCAATAAATAACTTTGACCATTAATTATGCTTACGTGGCAGTGACAGAGATGATGTAGACAAAATACATGTCGATCATGCAGAAAATACGCGTGAATACAATAATCTAACTAAAGAAAATACTATAATTAGTAGGAAAAAAATTAAAAAAATTAAAAAGAATAGGGAAAAATGACCCCTAACATGTGAGTACTTATTTCTGCTCTCTTTATTCTCTTCAACTTAAGCGAAGATAGAGAGTATCACAGAGTTTAATTCCAGCAAAATTAAAAAATTTTCTGTGGTCTAATCATGACCATATTGGTGTTCTGAATTTGATACAGTATGCGAGAAGAAAGTACCGAAAAAAAAAAGAGAAAGGTTAAGAATAAAGAATATGGGAAGGAAAATTGGTGGGTAAATAGAGAAAAAGGAAGGTAGGTGAGTAGAGAAGTGTCAGGTCTTTTTATTTTTTATTTTATTTATTTTTAATCTGTAACATATCTTATACCTTTATTATATAACTTAAGCACAATTTTTAATATAATATTAATGCAATCTTATTGTTTAAAGAAAGATT
The DNA here is from genome assembly GCA_034376525.1 of Nicotiana benthamiana. Lineage (NCBI taxonomy): Eukaryota > Viridiplantae > Streptophyta > Magnoliopsida > Solanales > Solanaceae > Nicotiana > Nicotiana benthamiana. The sequence continues at coordinate 14,566,952 of CM067338.1, read as the reverse complement.
ATTGAGACAAGATATACGAGCAACGTGGGTACTATATTAAAAGCATTAAGGTCGTTAACGAATGTCGTTCATTTTTTTACCATTTAAAAGTATATTATATATTGAATAAAATAATAATTTAAGTTTTTCTTAAATTTTACCGCTTCAAAATTAGTTATTTTATATATTAAATACTTCTTTATTTAAAATAGGTAATTCTAACCATGAACGTATTTTTACCACGCTTGTTTTCCCATTCCTTTTATTAATAAGAGATAATGTGCCTATTATATTTTTAACTCTAGAATATTAATAAAATACTATTAATGTATTAATGTTTACCTACAACAAAAGACTAATTTAAAACTAGGATTTTTTCATTTCAAACAAGATCTTTATAATTAAAAAGGAAAATTTGAAGTCCCTCCAAATTAATGTTAATTATTATAATAATACTTTGTTTAATAAGTTTTAAATATTTTTATAAATTTTAGAAGTTTAAAATTAATAAAACTTTTGTTTATTAAATTTTTTCTTATTTGGTCTAAAAGTCCTAATATTTATAACTTTAAAATATTAAAAAAATTTATTTTATGTTAATCATGCACTTAAATTACGCAAAATGTCTTATACACCGGGTTGATATTTTTCTAATTCTAATTCTAACAACGTGTTTGGATGATTGTTACCTATTGTATTGTATCGTATTTGTAAGGCCCCGTGATAATGTATTCAAAACCTAGTAGCTCGTTGTGCAAAATTACGAATATGTGTTTGTACTAATCAAAGCATTTAAAAATCAAGGTTTTCCAAAAAAGTGCTATTATGCGGTTCAGAATGCGATCACAAATCAAGTATGCGCATCACATTTCTACCGCAAAGTGAGTCAGTGATTTGGTTAAAATTGAGGTTAAAATGCAATCCATTATATGATCGCATAACTGATATGCGGACCGCATAGTCATCGCGTAATTTTCCTTAGCATTTTATGAAGGACAGTTCTGCGGTGCATTATGCGACTGCATAACATGAATGCGAACCGCATTCTTGCTGCAAACCCAACCAGTTCGCCCAGTTTTTGGGAGCACTTTTATGGTCCATTATGGGGATCGCCTTTCCACTTTGCGGCCGCAAATTTGACTCGGTCTCCTATTTTATAAATTTTAAAATCTGACACCACCCCGTTAAATAAAACCACAACAGGCTATTTTCTGATTATGAAGAGAGGGGGAGGGAGTTTTAGAGTGAGAAAGATCATCAAGCTCCCTCTAAATCCATGACCAATTCCTTGAAAGTTGCTAATTGAGGCTTCTAGGTCTTCCTCCGAACTGGTAAGTAGTTGTGCCCTCATTGATAATTACAAGCATTTTTTGTTAAAAACAAGTAATTAGCAAGAGGGTACATGGGGTACAAGGATTGAAATCTTCCATGCACAGGTAACAAGGGGGTATGGGAAGATCGTGACTTTGAAAGACGGTAATTAGGGTCGAAAGTGATAAAATTTCTCACAAAAAAGAACCAAAAAGCACAATGTACACCGAGTGATTGTTAATATGCTCAAATGAGCTAGGATCTGAATCGTATCTCTAATTCTTGGCTAAATTCATGGTTCTCATAAAATAGATCGAAATTGCTAGAAAATTTCGGAAATTTTTGTAAGGAATTAATGGAGACTCCACTGAGGTATGTATGGCTAACCCTTTTCTTTTATTATTGAATTTTTGTGTTCAATGGCTGGCTTGAAATTTCAAATTGATTCTACTTGGTTAATTGCATTTACGTATTGAGTGACGGATTTCAATTCCGCATTATTCTATGTTTTTGTCTGGAATCATGGTAATTGACAATGTGATCATGTCTATCAAGAGTTTGTTATTTCCCTAAGCATGTGCTTGCCTTGTAAGATAACTCTTGATAAATGAATGATGGAATTACATGAACAAGTTGACAAAAGGAAATGCTTGTGTTGTATTGATGAATTTAAGTTCCAAGGAGCACATAAATGAAAAGTGGTGTTATACATGGTGTGGAAAAAGATGGAAGGAAATGGGAACTGAAGAGTAATTAAAAGAGGTTATGCCCCAAGTGAGTTGGCTTAGCCGATCGGGCGGAGATCGGACGCCATGTTGTACATATGGTGGCATTTATATTGGGTTCCGGAACATTATTATGAATATGGATATGTCTCACTTGGGATGGCTTTGCCGGTCGGGCAGAGACCGGACTCCGTGATAACAACCCCATGGTGGTATTATATTTTAAAGACATGGTATTTGGCACTAATGAATGTTAACCTAAAAGAAAGAAAAGACTTAACCAACAACGATGCAAGACTTATTTGGTGCTCCTCCTTTAATTTATATGATGTAATTGTTGATGATGTAACTGTTTTTGTTTTTTCCCATTATTTCACTTTTCATCCTACTAGAATCGTGTTTGTCATACATACTAGTACTATTCAACAGTGCTAACGTCCCTCTTTCAGGGGGCGCTACATCTTTGAATGGATATGGGTGGTCCATTGCTGATAGTACCGATCGCAGATAGTGCACCCTTATCCTCTTCACACCTGTCTTGGTGAGCCCCCGTTCCTCCAAGGGGTTATAGCTTTTCATTATGTAAGTTATCATATTTAGAGGTATGGCCCGGGGCCCGGCCTTGTCGCCGACGTCATCATTTTTATCTCTTGTATCTTTAAATGCTCCGTAGACATTTCTGTGGGTCATGTACGGGTGCCGGGGTGGTTTTAGAATCATGTTGTATTTTGAAACTTTGATGTTCTATACTGTCAACTGTACGTACTTTGGAAACTAAACTATGGCATCTACTATGTTATAACCATATGGAAAGCTTGAAAGTCTAAACAATTGTTTAATGTTGTGTTATAAGATGAGATGTTCATGATTAACTATGAATCCCCTTGTTATTTCTTAAATCACACTAAGAGGAATTGGGGCTTGTAATTGTATCGAGTTGGGTAGGGAGTGCTCGGGTAAGGCTTGCACGATCGGGATTTCTCGATCGCGCGCCGGTCGCGCTCCCTGAGATCGGGGTGTGATAAACTTGGTACCAGAGCCTAAGGTTTTAAAGTGTCCTAGTGTGTCTCGTATCATGTCTAGAAGAGCCCTTCTTACTGGTGTGTTATCGACCACATCTATAAGTAGGGGGTTGCTCGGACATTTAGGAATCATACCCTTCAATGTGTTTCTTATCATACGATAGAGCAGTATGTGCGGTTGTTTTCCTCTAACTCTTGCATTATTCTACTTTTCAGTAAATGGCACCTAAGAGGAAAGCGCGACTTGGCCATACAACCAATACCCCCTCGAGAGTGGCTGATGAATCCTTACTTAACTCTACGGGAGAAGGCAATCGCCCTACTGTCACCTTGAATGGTTTTTCCACTCCATAGTAGACTACTCCAGTTCCTACACCTACGGAGGGCACCACCATCCCTCCCGTTGATATTCCTGATCCACCCCTAGCCCCAGCCACTTGTACCGGTATTTCAGATGGGGATATTAGAAGAGACATCCGGATGCTGACTCGGTTGGTGGCTTCCAAGGCACAGAGGTCAAGTGTTGCAACTACCTCATTTCACCCAGAAGAGGATTCTTCCAGTTCGAAAGTAAATAGGTTCCTTCAGTTGGACCCTCCAATGTTCACACGCACTGACCCCGGAGAAAACCCTCAAGATATCATTGATGATATGCATAAGACTCTCCGAGTTATGCGTGCTACTGAGACGGAGGGAGTGTAGTTAGCATCCTATTGCCTGAAGGGGGTGGAATATTCCTGGTTCGAGATATGGGAGGACTCTCATGAGGATTGGAGCCCTCCGTCAAGATGGAGTGAGTTTGTGGAAGCCTTCACAGACCATTTCCTCCCTCCCGAGATGAAGGCATCACGTGCTGCGGAGTTTGATACCGTTAAGCAAGGTAACATGAGTGTGTGGGAGTCTCAAATAGAGTTCGCGCGCATGTCAAAGCATGATGTTCACATGATGCAGATAATTGAGGATAGGGTGCATCGATTCGTGTAGGGCCTTGGCCCCTTGGTTGTTAATGAAGCTGCCATAACCGCTCTAAATGTTGACATGAACTATGGAAGGATGGTGGCCTTCGCCTAAGCTACCGAGGCTTGAAAATTAACGCACATAATGGAGTGAGAAGGAAATAACAGGGCTCGATCAGCAGGCCACCTTGGGGGTTCACTTAGAGGTGAGGGATCAGCGGTGCAGAGAGGATCATCAGGGCCATCCCAGTCTTATGCTCATTCTTCAGCCAGTGCCCCGCCATAAGGGCACGGTCAGCAGCAGAAGAGTCACATTAGGCCCATCCAGGACAGCAAGGGGGGCCCGTCATTAGGGCAGATCGGGAGGGAGACCCCAACAGCAGCAGAGGGCCCCACGCCCTAAATATGGGAGAATATATTAAGGATTTTGCTACCTAGATATGCCAGTATGCTACGGATGCGGGTTGAGAGGCTATATTCAGAGAGATTGTCGCGCGTCCCGCCAGGGAGTGAGCATGGGTACTGGTCAATCATCCAGTCCTACAACTGCCACATCTTCCGCACACCTTCCAGCTCGAGGCTCTCCAACACCCACTAGGTGGGGTGCAGTTGAGGGTGGTGCAAAGGGTTCGGGGGGCCCTATCGATTTTATGCTATGAGTGGTCGTCATAGTGCAAAGGCCTCCCCAGATGTCTTCATAGGTATATTGACTGTTTGATCTCATGACATATATGATGTTATTGATCCCGAGTCTTCCTTGTCCTATGTTGCTCCATATATTGCTTCAAACTTCAGGATAGAACCGGAACAACTTCATGAGCCGTTCTTTATATCTACTCCGGTCGGTGAGTCTATTACAATCGCACTAGTTTATAAGGGTTGTGTGGTCACGGTCCGACCTTACTGAATTGGGGATGATCGATTTTGATGTAATAATGGGAATGGAATAGCTTTACTCGTGCTTTGCCAAACTTGATTTCCGAACTAGGGTTATGAGGCTCGAATTCCCTAACGAGCCAGATATTGAGCGGGAAGGAAATCATGTCATGCCCAAGGGTAGATTTATTTCATACCTTAAGGCCTCAAAGATGATCAGGGAAAGGTGCATTTACCATTTGGTCCGAGTTACCGACACCACAGGTGAAGTGCCTACCATCAAATCCATGCCAATTGTGAATGAATTTCCCGATGTGTTTTTGGATGAGTTCCCTAGGATCCCTCCAGACATGGAGATTGATTCTGGGATTGATGTGATGCCAGACACTCAAAGTATCTCTATTCCACCTTACATAATGGCACCGACATAATTAAAGGAGCTGAAGGAACAACTGAAGGATTTTTTGGAGGAGGGTTTCATTCGGCCGAGTGTGTCGCCTTAGGGCACGCAGGTTCTCTTTGTTAGAAAGATGATGGGTCGCTAATGTGTATTGACTACCGAAAGCTCAATAAGATCACAATAAAAAATAAGTACCCCTTTCCAAGGATAGATGACTTGTTTGATCAATTGCGAGGTGCTTCATGTTTCTCAAAAATTGACTTACGATCCAGATATCGCCAATAAAAGATAAGGGAGTGGAATGTGCCAAAAACAACTTTCAGAACTTGATATGGGCACTTTGAATTTCTGGTGATGTTTTTTGGGCTAACAAATGCCCGGCAGCATTCATGGATCTCATGAATCGGGTCTTTAAGCCTTTTCTAGACTCCTTTGTGATCGTATTCATCGACGATATTCTAGTATATTCCCGAAGTCGGGAAGACCACGCTGGCCATCTCAAGGCAGTCCTGTAGACTCTCAAATGACATCAATTGTATGCAAAGTTTTCAAATGTGAATTTTGGCTTGAATCTGTCGCATTCTTCAGTCACGTCATCTCCCGATAAGGAATTATGTTTGATCCCAAAAAGATTGCAGCAGTGAAGCGTTGGCCCAGGCCTACCACTCTGATAGAGATTCGCAATTTCTTGGATTTGGCTGGATATCACAGACGTTTTTTGGAGGGATTTTCTACTTTTTCCTTTCTATTGACTAAATTGATCCAGAAAGCAACCAAGTTCCAGTGGTCCGATGCTTGTGAAAGGAGTTTCCAGGAATTGAAATCAAGATTGACTACAGCACCGGTATTAACCCTATCAGAGTGTACAGAGGGATTTGTGGTGTATTGCGATGCTTCAAGGATCGGGCTTGGGTGTGTATTGATACAACATGGCAAGGTTATAGCCTACGCTTCAAGGCAACTCAAGAATCATGAAAAGAACTATCCGACTCATGACTTAGAGCTGGAGGCAGCGGTGTTCGTGCTAAAGATTTGGCGTCATTATCTAAATAGGGTCCACGTGGATGTCTTCACGGACCACAAAATCCTTCAATATGTTTATAAGCAAAAGGAGTTGAATATGAGGTAGAGGAGGTGGCTAGAGTTACTTAAGGAGTATGACATTGATATTCTCTATCACCCAGGAAAGGCTAACATTGTGGCCGATGCTCTTAGCCGGAAATCTATGGGGAGTTTGGCTCGTTTGACGGCGGACCAGAGGCTGTTAGCCCGAAAGGTTCATCAATTGGCCAGTTTAGGAGTCCGTCTTGTGGACTCTAATGATGGAGAGATAGTTGTACGAAACAGGGATGAATCGTCGCTTGCGGCGAAAGTGAAGGAAAAGCAACTCAACGACCCATTGTAGGTACATTTGAAAGAAGGAATTCATGAACAAAAGACCACAACTTATTCCCTTATTAGGGATGAAGGTACCATGCGGTGCCAAGGCCGCCTATATGTTCCGGATGTCGACGGTCTTCGGGAAAAAATCATGCAAGAAGCTCACACTTCTAGGTATTATGTGCACCCTGGTTTTACTAAAATGTACCATGATCTCAAGGAAGTCTATTGGTGGAATAACATGAAAAGGGATGTGGCGGACTTTGTGGATAGATGTCCAAATTGTCAACAGGTGAAGGCTGAACATCAAAGGCCAGGAGGATTGGCTCAAAACATAGAAATTCTAATGTGGAAATGGGAGATGATAAATATGGATTTTGTGGTAGGGTTGCCGCGCACTCCACGCAAGTTTGAATCAATTTGTGTGATCGTTGACCGACTATCAAAGTCAACACACTTCGCCCCAATTAAAACTACCAGCACAGTGAAACAATATGCTTAGTTATATATCAAGGAAATAGTCAGGTTGCATAGTACTCCGGTCTCAATCATATCAGATCGATGGCTCAGTTCACGGCCAAATTTTGGAAGAAATTTCAGCAGGGTTTGGGCACGCAGGTAAATCTTAGCACAACTTTTCACCCTCAGACATATGGGCAAGCCGAGCGGAGCATTCAGACACTTAAAGACATGTTGCGCTTGCACCCTTGATTTCAAAGGCAGGTGTGATGATTATTTTCCACTCATAGAGTTTGTGTATAACAACAGCTTCCATGCTAGTATCCAAATATCACCATTTGAGGCATTGTATAGTAGAAGATGTAGGTCACCTATTGGGTGGTTGGAAGTTGGGGAAGCTGAATTGATAGGACTAGTCCTTGTGCACCAGTCCATGGAAAAGTTCAAGATCATTAAGGAAACATTGAGGACTGCTCAGAGTTGTCAAAAGTCTTATTCGAATGTTCGCCGCAGGGATTTCGAATTCAAAGAAGGTGACCGGGTATTCTTAAAAGTTTCCCCTGTGAAGGGCATCATGCTATTTGGGAAGAAAGGGAAATTAAGCCCAGGATATGTCGGACCATACAGGGTCATCCAGCGGATTGGTCAGGTGGCGTAAAAACTCGAGTTGCCACCCGAGATGTCATTGGTACACCCAGTTTTCTATGTGTCCATGTTGAAGAAGGTGGTGGGAGATCCGTCCACTATCGTGCCGGTTGAAACCATTGAGGTCAATAAAGAAATGTCGTATGAAGAAGTTCCGGTTGCCATTCTTGATAGGCAAGTTCAAAAATTACGAAATAAGGAAATTGCATCCGTGAAAGTGTTATGGCGGAATCGGCAAGTTGAGAAAGCCACTTGGGAAGCCGATGTTGAAATGAAAAAGAAGTACCCACATTTGTTTGAATAGTCATGTAATAGCTTTTATGCATTTTGGTCCCCATGAACTCTTATCTTGTGATTAATCAATGAAGAAATGTCCCATTTTGGTTATATATGTTGCCTATATGGCCATGGTTGATGTTGTACAATACAAGTCATGTTATGTTAAGAAAGATGTATATGTTGTTAGGGTATTATTATGGGGCTCTCTGACAGGTGAATAGGCCTAGATACAAGGAAACTCTAGCGAAATTTTTGGAAATTTAGGGAGTTAGCCAAATTTAGAGACCATTAGCAGGTTTTAGGTTGTAAAAGGGAGGGGATTGCATAAAGAACTCCTAATAAGTGACCTTTGATCGTCATTCGAGGACGAATGATTTTAAGTGAGGGAGGATGTAAGGCCCCGTGAAAACTTACATTCTAAACCTAGTAGCTCGTAGTGCTAAGTTATGAATATGTGTTTGTACTGGTCTAAGCATTTAAAAATCAAGAATCAAAGTTTTCCAGAAAAGTGCTATTATGTGGTCCAGAATACGGTCACAAATCAAGTATGTACGCCATTTCTACCACAAAGTGAGTAAGTGGTTTGGTTAAAATTAAGGTCAAATTTGGTCCATTATTTGATCACATAACTGATATGTGGACCACATAGTAGTCGCAAAATTTCCTAAGCATTTTGTGAAAGGAAGTTCTGCGATTCATTATGAGACCGCATAACATGAATGCAGACCGCATTCTTGCCGCAAAACCAACCAGTTCGCCTAGTTTTGGGGAGCACTTGTACAGTCCATTCTGCGGATCGCCTTTCCACTTTGCGATCGCAAAATGCGACCGCAAATTTGACTCGGTCCCCTATTTTATAAATTTTAAAATCCGACCCCACCTCATTAAATAACACCACAACATGCTATTTTCTAATTATTTTCATAATATAGAGAGAGGGGGTGGGAGTTCTAGAGTGAGAAAGAGCGTTATTCATCAAGCTCCCTCTAATTCCATAACCAATTCCTTGAAGGTTGCTAATTGAGGCTACTATGTCTTCCTCTAACTGGTAAGTAGTTGTGCGCTCATCAATAATTTCAAGCATTTTTGTTAAAACAAGTAATTAGCAAGAGGGTACATGGGGTACAAGGCTTGAAATCTTGCATGCATAAGTAACAAGGGGGTATGGGAAGATCATGACTTTGAAAGATGGTAATTAGGGTAGAAAGTGATCAAATATCTCATAAAATGGAACCAAAAACTACAATGTACACATAATTCTTGTCAATATGCTCAAATGAGCTATGATCTTAATTGTATCTCTAAGTTTTGGCTAAATTCATGGTTCTCATAAGATATATCGAAGTATCTAAGAAATTCCGGAAATTTTTGTAAGGAATTAAGGGAGACTCCACTGAGGTATGTATGGCTAACCTTTTTCTTTTAGTGTTGAGTTCTTGTGTTCAATGGCTGGCTTGAAATTTCAAATTGATTTATACTTGGTTGATTGCATTTATGTATTGAGTGACACACTTCCATTCCGCATTATTATATGTTTTTGTCTGAAATCATGGTAATTGACAAGGTGATCATGTATATCAAGAGTTTGTTATTTCCCTAAGCATGTGCTTGCCTTGTAAGATAGCTCTTGATAAATGAATGATGGAATTACTTGAACAAATTGACAAAAGGGGAGGCTTGTGTTTTATTGATGAATCTAAGTTCCAAGGAGCACATAACTGAAAATAGGTGTTATACCTGGTGTGAAAAAAGATGGAAGGAAATGGGAACTGAAGAGTAACTAAAAGAGGTTATGCCCCAAGTGAGTTGGCTTAGGCGCTTAGCCAATCAGGCCGAGATCGGACGTCATGTTGTACATATGGCGGCATTTATATTAGGTTCCGAAACATTATTGTTAATATGGATATGTCTCATTTGGGATGGCTTAGCCGATCAGGCAGAGACCAGGCTCCGTGATAACAACCCTATGGTGGTATTATATTTTAAGACATGGTATTATTACTAATGAATATCAAACTAAAGCCCTTTCGGGTAGGGGTAAGGCTCGTCTACATATTACCCTCCCCAGACCCCACCTGGTGGGAGTATACTGGGTAGTTGTTGTTGTTGTTTGTTGTTGTTGAATATCAAACTAAAAGAAAGAAAATACTTAACCAACAACCATGCAAGACTTATTTGGTGCTCCTCCTTTAATTTTTGTGATGTAATTGTTGATGATGTAATTGTTTTTTTTTCCATTGTTTCACTGTTCATCCTATTAGAATTGTGTTTGTCATACATACTAGTAATATCCGACAATGCTAACGTCCCTTTTGCCGGGGCGCTACATATTTGAATAGATATGGGTGGTTCCATTGCTGATAGTACTGATCGCATATAGTGGTGCACCCTTATCCTATTCACACCTGTCTTGGTGAGCTCCCATTCATCCCAGGGGTTGTAGCTTTCCATTGTGTAAGATATCGCATTTTGAGGTATGGCTGGGGCTTTGTCGCCGGCGTCATCATTTTGATTTCTTGTATCTTTAGAGGCTCCGTAGATATTTTTGTGGGTCATGTACGAGTGCCAGGGTGGTCTTAGAATCATGTTGTATTTTGAAACTTTACGTTCTAGACTATCAACTGTACTTAATTTGGGAACTAAACTATGCATGTACTATGCTATAACTGTATGGAAATCTTGGAAGTTTAAATTATGGTTTAATGTCGTGTTATAAGATGAGATGCTCATGATTAACTGTAAAACCCCTTATTGTTTCTTAAATCACACTAAGCAGAAATCGGGGCCTGTAATTGTATCGAATTGGGTAGGGAGTGCTCAGGTAAGGCTTGCACGATCGGAATTTCTCGGTGACGCTCCCAGAGATCAGGGCGTGACAGTATTATTACATTAAATACGATGTTTATTTTGATTGTTACTTAAATTTTATTGTATCGTATTATTAAATCTGTCGTTACGTAACGATGAAGTGTGCCACTTTATGTAATGACCGATTTGGTGTGGTCGTGCCGTTACCTTGTCTTTTTCTTTCATCTCACGCTTCATTATTATATTAAATTATTTTATTTTATTATTTACACTACATTTCTATATAATTATTTTACCTCGTATCATAATTTGTTTTGGTAATATAGCAAGTCTATTCTTCATATTGCTGGTGCATGATATCATAAAACGACTACAAACAATACATTGTATCCAAATATTGTATTCATCAAATGATACAATACACACAAAACAATATAATACATACAATACAACACAATATAATATGATATGATACATTATGAAACGATACGTAATGACTACTTAAATAACCTATAAGTCATTCTTTAGAGTAAATATGTCATGGATGAGTCTTCTTTCAATTATAAATTCTCTCACAAACTTGCCTTAATATCCTTTTAAGTGCTTTTTTATTTTATTTTCATTGCTATTTAAATTGATTTTGAGATCATATGAATGTTGTAGATCATTAGTTGGTTGGTTATATATTTCAACTTCTATCCTTCAACATTTTTCAGGTTTTTACTTACTTGTTCTTTCTAAAGCTGAAAAGGAAGCATAATAACTTGTGAATTTAAAGCTATGATATTAGTAAACTGAAATAAATTTTCAGTTGAATTATTGACTTGTGATTGAGATTTTTACGATATATTTATTTACTGAGTTATTATACATTATTAACACATATGATCATCTTCGGGAACTTATACTTTTATTTTATTGTTTAAATATAAATTTTAAATAAATAATACTCACTGAAATATAATACACCCGCATGCGTACTTTGAGACTATAATATATATATATATATATATATATATATATATATATATATATATATATATATATATATATATATATATATATTAAAATGGCTTATTGACCACTTAAACTTGTACCGGTTTGCAAAGTCGATACACAAACCTATAATTTTTCCATTTGAACACCCCAACTTGACGGAATGAGTATTAATAAACCACTTTGATCATTAATTATGCTTATATGGCAGTAACATAGATGATGTGGATAGAATACGTGTCGATCATGCAGAAAATGCGCGTTAATACAGTAATCTGACTAAAGAAAATATTATAATCAATAGGAAAGAAATTAGAAAAATGAAAAAGAAGAGGGAAAAATGACCACTAGCTTGTGAATACGTATTTTCGCTCTCTTTCTTCTCTTCAACTTAGGCAAAAATAAGGAGCATCACAGAGTTTATTCCCAGCAAAATTAGCATTTTCTCTGGTCTAATCATGACCATATTGGTGTTGTGAATTTGATTTAATATAAGAGAAAGAAAGCACAGAAAAAAAGAAAGGGGAAGAAAGAATAAGAATATGGGAAGGAAAATTGGTGGGTAAATGGAGGAGAAGGAAGGTAGGTGAGCCAAAAAGTGTGAGGTCTTTTTCTTTTTTTATGTTATTTTTAATTGTAACTTATTTTTTGCTGATGTAATATTTTAAAAGTGCAACCCACAAATAACACATGTCAAGTAATAAATAATTTAACATATGACGTGTTATACATGCTAGCACATTTGATATAGACACTCTATTAGATCTATATATTAATATTCATTGTATCAAATTGGAGTGTTGAAATTGAAAAACTATAATTTTATGTATGAGCTTTATAAACTAATATACGTAAAAATTGCACGTAACGTCCTATTTGGTCGCCCCCATTTAACCTATATCATTTTTTTATAACTTTTAACTTGTGTCCACTATTTTAAACAACTTAGGCCCCATTTATCCTCCTACTCCTTCCAGTTATCTTCATATATACGTCATTTCTAGAAAGCCACCTTTAGCTGGACATTGTTTTTTGTTAAATGAGTATCTATTTCATTTTAATTAGACTATATAAAGAGAAATACATCTATATATACACGAATATATTTACTTAAATTAAGGTGTTCTAACATTAACCAAGGCACATATTTCATTTACGCAATTATGATTAAAGGTGTCTAACGAATGGGCCTGGCGGGCTAGGTAGGGAAAATTTTGAACCGTACGGGTTTGGAATCGGGCCAATTACGGGTTAGGGTTTACGGGCTTAACATTTTTAGGTTCATCCGGACTAAAAATAAACCGTAAAGTAGGGGTACAAGGGATCAGGACGGGCCGAGTTAGTGTTTTTATTTAATTATTTATTTTTATATTTTGTATAGCTATTGTAATTTATATTAATATAAAGTAAAAAATATAAATAATACAATGAAGATGGAAAAAATTACACTTATAAATTATAAGTGCTACATTTATTTCAAAATTCAAACTTACAAATTGAAAGGTTTACATTTAACAACAAGTAAATTAACGAAAAAGAATAAATTCAAATGTTTTACATTGCCTTAAACTCTAAAACCTTAAAAAAAATAAAAAAATAATTGAAATCTAGCCTTTAAAGCGGTCCGGTCCGGGCCGATTAACCGGTTCTACAGGGATTTTGGTGGGTTGGACCGATCCGAGTAGCATGTAGGATTTAAGTAAACGGACCAACCCCCTACCTTTTTAACCCAGCCCAACCCGGCCCCGTTGTACCGATCCGAGCCGGTTCCGATTTTAGTCGGTCCGGGTATGTCCGAAAACGGGCTGACCCGGCCCGTTATACATTTCTAGTTATGATTTTTAAGTCAAGCACAAATTAAACAACAAAAACATAAGTATGCATATTATAGTACGTAATATATATATATATATATATATATATATATATATATATGCAGAAAACTATGTTAGTATTAGAATCATAGAGATGATGCAGAAATTAATTTCAATTCTTGTATGCATTTCAAATAGAACATTGGAATAGGCATAAGCAAGGTCAATATCCCCAATTCTAGAGCTGAAGTTTGACAGTTACAAAAAAAAAAAAAAAACTTCAGTTCTGAGGTGAAGTTTGTCAATTACAAAATAAAAACTTCAGTTCTAGAGCTGATTAGTTACAAAACAAAAACTTTAGCTCTAAAGCTGAAGTTTGCCAGTTACAAAATCAAAACTTCAGCTCCAGAGCTGAAGTTCGCCAGTTACAAACAAAAACTTCAACTCTAAAGCTGAAGTTCGCTAGTTATAAAACAAAAACTTCAATTTTAGAGCTGAACTTCAGGCCCGACAACTAGAATGCTGAAGTTTTGTGTGATTACCTTTGCTACTTCTGGCCCGTATGCTAAAGTTATGCGAAAAAGCGGGTGCGCTTGCAATTTTTTGCAAAGCGGGCACAAGTTAAAACGTGATACAAAAAAATAGGTATAGATGCAAATTACCCCTAATACACGTTTAAGTAGCTTTATTCCGCTATGAAAAATAACATAGAGCCAGGCAATTTAATTGAAATTATCGTAAAAATATCATGATATAGCCAATTTTCGGACTACTTATTAAAAAATAGCCAGCGTTTACCAAGTTAATGAAAGATAGCCACTATTTACTATAATAGAGAATGGTCTGGCATAATATACTAAAGTTCGGTGCACATGTGTATGAACTCCGCCATATTATGCTGGATCGACATACTTTGTTAGCTCCAGTATAATATACTGGAGACTGGAGCACCAATGCTCCAAACTTCAGTATATTATACTGGACCATTTTACTTACTGGAACTCCAGTATATTATACTTGAGTTACAATATACTTGTGCTGGAACTCCATAATATTATGTTGGACTTCCAGCATACTTATCGTGGAACTCCAGTATAATATGCTTAAGTTCAAGTATAATTATGCTGGAATTCTAGCATAATATTGTGAAGTGTTTTTTGAGTTTTTGAATAATATTTGCTCAAATTTATCTTTACATAAAATAACTAAATTTCGATTATTTTTAAAATTTGGCTATCTTAAAACGACCAATTATATGTATGACAATTTTTAAATTTCTCCCTAAAATTATCGCCCCGTACCCGCCCCCTGCCGTCAGCCCGAACAGTTGCGAGGGAATTGAAATCGTTCGAATCCCCCAAATTCCCCTCTTCCCCTTTTTATTTTTTCACTTCACTTCTCCTCCTCCCCAAAACTCACCCCCTAACCCACCGGAAACATCACTTCTACGCGGCTCAGCCTCTCACGGAAGCTGCACATTCCTCCTATTTGATTTAGGGTAATCACTGATGATTCGGAACCTGTACGATTCGTAGGTTTGATTAAATATTAGGTAAATCGCTATTGTTTCACTGCCCTAAATCCAATAAATTCCAATAAAAGCTTATAAAATATGTGTATTACGATATATTAACATCACTTATCTGATTTTACTAATTATAATATTTCTTGACCATTTTTTGGTATCTGATTTCTGTGTTTTTCTTTTTGATGTGTGATATCTGAAGAAGCTATTTTAGTTAAAGTTAGAGAATATGGCGAAGGTTGCTGCTGCTGGTCCCGTACATCCATCAAATGCACTTAAGTTTGGTGGGAGTGGTGGTTCTAAGGTCACTAGCACCACAGTGAAACGAAAAACTCCATCTGAGTTACGCGTGAGTACCTCTTTTCCCGATTTATTTTAATCAGTTTAAATATGAAAGTAGAATTCTTTGTGTCTATATATGTAATTTAGATGAGATGAACGTAAGAATGGGAGATATGTGATTACTTCGTGGGTGAAGAGCGCATTTGTTAGTTAGGCCTAGTATGTAAAACCTCACTCACTTGTCTTGTATGAGATGATTATCTTTATGTATTTAGAAATAATTTCATTTGAAAATTTTCATTTTACCTTTAATGAGATGAGTTAGCATTTTATTTACAAGTTTCAAAAGTATGTCTTTAAACTCTGTGCCTAGTCAAGCTAATCACATAAAATTAAAATGAAAGATGGAGTGGTTAGTAACCTCTTTACCTGTAGTAAAACCAGTATTTAACTTATATTCACTTACAATATAAAAAGTTTTTTACATAATACTTTGTAAATTGCACTTTAACCTACCTATTATAGCAAGTTATTTACTTTATTTTCAAGCTACCAGATTAGATTTATTGTGGATAGTCACATGTTGTAGTGATCATAATCCAATTGTGTAAAACAGTTTTTCATTATCATGTAAGTGCGCAAAAGTTAAAACTCTAAACATTATTTCATTCCTCCATTGCACTATCCATATCAGTGCATAGGACGCACAAGTTTCTATTTGCTTTTATTTTGAAAGAAACTCTTACAATAAAAACAAACAACAACCAAGTATAATCCCACATAGTAGGGTCTGGGGAGGGTAGTATGTACGCAGACCTTACCTCTACCCTGGGGTAGAGAGGATGTTTCCAAATAGACCCCCGGCATCTTTCCCTCAAAGAACTTCCCACCTTACTCTTGGGGTGACTGGAACTCACAACCTCTCGGTTGGAAGTGGGGGTTGCTTACCATCAGAGCAATCCCTCTTGTCTAATGAAACTCTTACAATATAGTTGAAATTAAACGTATTAGTTAATTTACAGTTAAAATTTGAGAAAAAAACTCTTTTTTTTTTTGAATTTTGTAAGTAGAACAAATCTCTCACTATGGGCATCCATGAGCATCTTTCTCTACTACCACCAAACACCACACCCTTGTAGCTGTGAGCACTGACAATACCTGAGGCCTGAGGCACCACAATTGAAGGATATTTGGAGAAGTAGTTGAATGAATGTTACTTCTCCAATCTGTACTTGCTTTCAAAAGCAATCCTGCAAACATCCATATCTCTGTTTAGATCATATATTTTGTGAGGAGAAGTTTGTGGAAGGAGATGGGTTCATCTCCAGCCATTACAATGGAGAATAAGGCTGCCTGCATTTGACTTATTGGTGCAGCTGTAACAGGGATTGTGCATTTCATCTGAGATTGTTTATGTGTGTCCAGGGAGGGATAAAGGAACGGAGGGGTGGTAAGAGAAAATGGTTGTGCAGCATAATTTGATGGGGAATATCTTCTGGTTTGTGTCCATGTGTCAGCTGAGGGAGGATGAAGAAGTTAGAGTTGCGTATTTTTTCCAGAATTGTTTTCAGAAAGTCAATCAAAGAGTGTAAACATTTAAGTTTAGCTAGCAAATCAAAGAAAAGGAAAATATAAATGGTCGTTTAAATGATTTAACATTACTTTAGTTTGATGTGCATTCAAACTATTGATAAATGGTTACCTTTTCCTTCCAATTTTAAGCCTAAACTGGAGTGCAATGAAAGTTGAGTAATTGCTTTGGGGTGGTTGTATTCCTTACATCAAGTAGGTTCTACTTTCAAAGCATGACTAACTTTCTCTTCTCGTGGTATGATCAATTGAGATGCTCGCTGAATAATCTTGTAGTGCCAGATGCAAAAGAACGTGCCTTAGCTCATGTCATGTTATCGTTTCCGGTCTGATCTTGCGGACATACATTTGATATTTATGTTAGTCATGTGAAGATGGTGTGTGATTTTCACATGCATTGCCTTTTTAAAGTACTTTTATTTTTTTAATATAAATGGTATATATGGAGGTGCGTGTTGGCTTTCAACATACGTGAATGACTTTTATAGTAAAAGCTCGCTGGCGGCATGCTTAACTTGAAGCATGCAGCATAGACCCTTGGTGGCTTTGCTTAAACGGCACATTGGTGCGGGCATGAGGACGTTAAGGCGTGTGCTTCATCCCCGTAGGCTTTGTCTTGAAGAGTGCACACTAGGCAGTAAATATAATTGCCAAGTGAATTTTATTAGTTAAGGAAGCGATATAAATGAATATGTTGGTGATTAAGAATAACATAAGAAAGTTAGTATAGATAGTCATGAAATGTGACTTAGGAAAATTTATATTGCATCTTCGTAGATCTAGCAACCTTGGTGCTTTTCTTCACTTTTGCCTTTGACACACTGAATATGACAGGGAGAGCAGTTGAAGAGAAAGAATACTACGCAACTTCTGGATGAATCATCAGCCCCAATTTGTGGCTCTATGAGGTAATTTTTGTTCCATTTATCTTATAACTTTTTAAGTGCAACTAACAAAGTCCGTCCACTCGTTTGAAAGCAATGGTGTTTTCCCGGGGCCCAAGAGATCTGATGTATCGAAGAACCCAAGATATATTGATACTCGTGTGGATGAGCTGTTTCCTGTCAGAAAAAACAGCATCAGGCTAAATTTGATTTCGAGGAAAGACAATGTCAAGGTTAGTTTACTTATTGTCGTGGTACTTTTATTTGGAATCTATGTAATTCAGCAGATGCTTTGACCGACTTCTTTTTGTGTTTTCCCTCACTAATTATCTTTATTTCTTCTCTCTGGCAGGAAAGTTTTCCAGAAGAGCAAAGTGGTAGTACTAAAAAATTTTCTGTGCCTTCAGCATTTCCTGCTGAGAATCAACAGCAATTGAAATGGTAATTATGTAGGATAGTACTAAATATTTGTAGGAATGTATTCTCTCTTGTATCTTCTTTCTGCTCATTTAATGATTTTTTCATATATTGTCATTAAAAGCCCAGAATCCTTTCTTGCTTCAACTGTAAGTGGAAAAGATTGTGCAACCAAAACTTGTAGCACAAGTCAAAGGTGCAATGAAAATACCTTCCGCAGCGTCACTGAGCTGTCACTGGGTGGTGTAGATGCACATGGCTTGTCTACTATTGATATGGTACTTACTATTGCCAGCATCTATCCTCTTTGATTGCTCTGTATACTCCCCCCTCCCCCCGGCTCTGCATACTTAGATAAACCTAAGGATTAACCTTTTATCTTCTATTGATAGGATAAAGCCTTAAGAGGACTGGCTACCCATGAGCATCAAGTTGCTTCTGCTAAAATTGCTGAATCCTCTGAACCAGATGGTGGTTCAAGGTCAAAAATTTTCTCCTCAGAACTCTATGTCCCATGTAAGATGACCCCGTTGGATCTGACGATGAAAACTAATATACGAGTTGTGTCTGCGTCTTCCATCAACTGGTGAGTGATGACTTGATTGATTTTGTTATATAACGAGTCATTTTAATATCGGCGCATGTCTACATTTCTTTGTTGGAAAAACTGTCCATATGCATTGCATTCCCTAGTTGAACTCATGAAATGTTGAGCTCCTGTTACAACTAATAAGGAATCTGTTTTCTCTTGGTTTTAGCCTGAAAGAATTTGTTCGTCTCTGGAAGTTTATTTTACTACCAATAAGGCAAGATGTTTTGAAATACCCGCAGTCCCATTTGGATCTGGAGTTACAGAGCTTGTTTATGATATTGCTCCAAGTGTTTTAGGTTTATAATGCAGTTATCTGATGTATATAATTTCTTTCCTGAGAGTTACAAGTTCTCTTAAGTTATCACATGCTAAAGTACTACTCCCTCCATTTCATATTGTTTGAGTTAGTTTGACTCGGCAAGAAAAAGAAGAAGACATTTGAAACTTGTGGTCTTAAAAGAAGAAGGGTAAAAGGTTGTGGGACCATGTCATTTGTGTGGCTATAAAAGCTTCTCATTAAGGGCAAAAAGAGTAAAATGAAGAGTTTAAAGTTGAATTATTTCCAAATTTATGAACCGTGCCACTTATTTTGGAACAGACTAAAAAGGAAAGTAGCTCATTTAATATGAAACGATGGGAGTACTTGATGGCATGTCACTTAACTAGTGGCATAACCATTTAACAAGTGAGAGATGTACATAACATTTCCTCTGACCAAGTGATCATGCCATGAACTGTGTTCCCCCCAAAAAAGACAAGTGTTTCTGCATGTCTTATTACTTTGAATTGTGTTCCTCGGTGTAGTGTTTTTAAGGTTAATTGTGTCTCGTATAATCTGTAGGTTTCATAGATTGATCAATTGTGGCACCAGCAATGTGGTGGCGTGGTTTACATCCTCTAATTGTTCCACGAGTCAAAAGATGACCTGCTTTCCTGAAATGAATTCTGTTTCCCAAGCAGTTAAACATTGGTCATTGCATTCCTGGATGTATCCGCAGTCTCCTCTACCGCCTTCAGTTATATCAGCTTTAACATTGTCCGCTTCAACGGGAGGTATTTCTGGATTCTTCTGTATAGTACTACCTTTTGCTTGCTATCTTTCCTCCTGATTGTAGAATTTTTACTTTTAATCCTAGGGCAACTGGACTTTTTAAGCGAAAGGCAGCTAGCATGGCAGGATTCCTTTCGAAGTTTATATTACATGCTTCGGAAGAATGTTTGCAGCATCTTCTACGGTAAGTATCATTTTAATTACCACCTCCACTTATAACTGACATACAGTTTTTACTTTTTATTCTCTTCGCATTTCATGAGACTTCACACTTATAGATTGATTTAGGATGGACATCTGCAACTCAGGAAAAAAGAGAAATGCAATATATGAATTCTTTATGATATTATTACTTGGTTAGGCAATTAGGTCTTACCAGCAGAGATCCCTGATATTGGTCTAAGGAGTTTTTAACACATAGACATGTACCTATTTTCAGCCTAGTTATGATCATTGTTTAACTTAATTGGTTTTTGGTACTTGTAATGTTATTTAACTCCTAGGTCTAAAGGTCTGGTGTTCAGCTTCTTGGCTTATATATACTTGCCTTTAACAGCTCTACTCTGAGACAATTTAAGAACACATACAAAAGTTTGCATTGCCATGTCCATTGAAGAACTATCCAATGGTGATGTAAACGACAGCCATTGTTACTCGCCTGTTGCTTCTTCCATGATTCTACTTATTTGCTTGACTACCCTTCTTTGCTCCCGAAGTCCAGAAAGGGTAACACCTGAATTAGATTAGATCTCTTTGGATGAGGTGATATAGAATCTAGTTAACATAAAATACAAACCAATCTGATTTAATTTTCTCTTGTAATAACTCTGTAAAACTAAATAAAGATGCGATTGTTTGTGGATACAGTTTATTGACAGCTTAAAAGTCATTCTCTGTGTTCCATTTTATATTGCATCTCTTTCCTTATTGGCATGTTTCTTTAGAAGTCTAACTGTAGGTTATAGTAGAACTCTAGTTATAGTAGAACTCTAGGTTATTAGTATTATATATAGGGCTCATTGTATCATGTTTACATATCAATTATATATTCTTCTCCCGTGCCTTCTCACATGGTATCAGAGCTTTGGTGAGAATAGTATAGCTGTGCGTCATTCCAGCTATTTCCGGGAAGAAGACCTCGTCGCCGTGCAATTTTCCGGCGACTTAACAGGCTGTCCGTAACCTAAACTACCTTTTCTGTTGGTGTTGTGCAAAATCCGAGACCACCACGAGGTTTGGGAGAGAATTCCGACCAACCCCAGAAAAAATATCGGAAACCGACGCTTCACGCGCCCCCACGCGCGGCAGGACCCTCGGCGCGTGAAGCCCACGCGCCGGCGCGTGAGAGCCTTTCCGGCCACTTTTTCCGATCGCTCCAGAAGGACAGTTTAGTCGGAATATATTTCCGACCCTACCCATCCACTTTTTGTTCGATTCCGACAACTTTGATTTTTTCCGGCGACCTACAGTGATTTTTCCGGCAGCTACAGTACTTTCCGGCCAATATTTCTTCAGGACAGTTTGCTCCTACTTGAATTCCGAGCCTATCCATATTTTTACTTTTCAATTCCGACAACTTTGAATTTTTCCGGCAGCTACAGTGCTTTTCCGGCAGCTACAGTGCCTTTCCGGCAGCTACAGTGTTCCTGTTTTCCGGTAGCACCAGTTTTCAGTCCTCTGTTCAGTTTCAGCGAGTTTTCAGTTGATAATCCAACGATGTCTTTGGGACTAGATGCTTTCGGGCCTAAAAACCAGGGTTCTGGCAGTTCCGGTATTATGATTACCTCAGAACCTTTAATGGGAGGTTCAAACTACCTAGCTTGGGCTTCGTCTGTCGAGTTGTGGTGTAAAGGCCAAGGTGTTCAGGATCATCTAACCAAAGAGTCTGGTGACGGAGATGCAAAAGCCAAAGCACATTGGGAGAAGATTGATGCTCAGTTATGCAGTATTTTGTGGCGATCTATTGATTCCAAGTTGATGCCCTTGTTTCGTCCATTCCAAAAATGTTATTTGGTTTGGGAAAAGGCTCGTACTTTATACACTAATGACATATCTCGTTTCTATGACGTGATATCGCGGATGACAAATTTGAAGAAACAGGAATTGGATATGTCTACTTACTTGGGTCAAGTGCAGGCAGTTATGGAGGAATTTGAGACGTTGATGCCAGTTTCTGCTAGCGTTGCAAAGCAGCAAGAGCAACGACAAAAGCTGTTTCTAGTTCTTACTCTTGCTGGGCTTCCTAATGATCTTGACTCAGTACGCGATCAGATTTTGGCTAGTCCGACTGTCCCCACAGTTGATGAATTATTTTCTCGCTTACTTCGCCTTGCTGCAGCACCAAGTCACCCAGTGAGCTCATCACAGACACTTGATTCATCTATCCTCGTCTCCCAATCCGTGGACAATCGGGCTTCTCATACTATGGAGTATAGACGAGGAGGAGGTCGTTTTGGAAGATCTAGACCCAAGTGTTCTTATTGTTATAAACTTGGTCACACTCGTGATGTGTGCCATTCTTTACATGGTCGACCAACAAAAAATGCTTATGTTGCTCAGACCGAGCCTACAGGTAACCAGGGATTTTCTGTATCTGAAAGGGAGTATAATGAGTTCCTTAAATATCGAGCAAGTAAGCAGACGTCTCCACAAGTAGCCACTGTTGCTCAGCCTGATACTTCTGTTGCTGGTAATTCTTTTGCTTGTGTTTCCCAGTCTAGTCCTCTTGAACAATGGGTGGTGGACTCAGCTGCTTCTGATCATATCTCTGGTAATAAATCCCTTTTGTCAGATATTACTTATTCACAGTTTCTTCCCAACGTTACCTTAGCTAATGGGTCTCAAACTAAAGCAAAAGGAGTTGGACAAGCAACTCCTCTACCCTCTGTCACTCTAGATTCCGTCCTTTATGTCCCTGGCTGTCCTTTTAATCTTGCATCTGTGAGTCGTTTGACTCGTGCCCTCCATTGTGGAATATACTTTATTGATGACTCTTTTATTATGCAGGACCGCAGTACGGGACAGACGATTGGAACAGGACTTGAATCAGACGGACTCTACTACCTTAACTCCCTAACATCCTCTAAGGCCTGTCTAGCTGCAGATCCTCCAGACCTACTTCACAGTCGTTTAGGACATCCTAGCTTGTCCAAACTTCAGAAGATGGTGCCTCGTTTGTCCAGTTTATCCACATTAGAGTGTGAGTCATGTCAGCTCGGGAAACATACCCGCGCCTCCTTTCCTTGTAGTATTGAGAGTCGTGCAGAGTCTGTTTTTTCTTTAGTTCATTCGGATATATGGGGTCCTAGTAGAGTATGTTCAACCTTAGGATTTCGTTATTTTGTTAGTTTCATTGATGATCAT
Source organism: Nicotiana benthamiana (assembly GCA_034376525.1). Taxonomy (NCBI): domain Eukaryota; kingdom Viridiplantae; phylum Streptophyta; class Magnoliopsida; order Solanales; family Solanaceae; genus Nicotiana; species Nicotiana benthamiana. Next base: position 14,543,598 of record CM067338.1, on the reverse strand, counting down.
TCAAGATGTACTTGGATTTTCTTAATGAAAGATCGTTCTGAGTTGTTTTCTATATTCCAAAATTTTTGTGCTGAAATTAAAAATCAATTTGGTGTTTCTATTCGCACCCTTCGCAGTGATAATGCCTTAGAATATTTGTCCTCTCAATTTCAGCAATTTATGTCCTCTCATGGAATTATTCATCAGACCTCTTGTCCTTATACCCCTCAGCAAAATGAGGTTGCAGAAAGAAAGAATAGGCACATTATTGAGACTGCTCGCACACTTCTCATTACATCTCATGTTCCGCTGCGTTTTTGGGGCGATGCAGTTCTCACATCTTGTTATTTGGTTAATCGGATGCCTTCATCTCCCATCCAAAATCAGATTCCGCATGAGGTATTGTTTCCTCAGTCACCCTTATACTCTGTCCCCCCTCGTGTGTTTGGGAGCACTTGTTTCGTTCATAACTTAGCTCCTGGGAAAGATAAGTTAGCTCCTCGTGCTCTCAAGTGTGTCTTCCTTGGTTATTCTCGTGTTCAGAAGGGCTATCGTTGTTATTCACCTGATATTCGTAGGTACCTTATGTCAGCCGATGTCACATTTTTTGAGTCTAAGCCTTTCTTTACCTCTTCTGACCATTCTGACCATCTGGCTATATCTGAAGTTTTACCTATACCGGCCTTTAGGGAGTCTATATCTCCTCCTTCACCTTCCGCTACAGAAGTCTTACCCATTCCGAACGTTGGACCACCTACTGTGGCTCCTCCTAGACTCCATGCACAAGACACTCCACTCTTGACATATCATCGTCGTCCTCGCCCAGCATCCGGCCCGGCTGATTCACTTCCTGCACCTGACCCTGCTCCTACTGCGGACTTGTCTCTTCCGATTGCACTTCGGAAAGGTATACGGACCACCCTTAATCCTAATCCCCATTATATTGGTTTAAGTTATCATCGTTTGTCATCACCCTATTATGCTTTTCTATCTTCTTTGTCCTCTGTTGCCCTCCCTAAGTCTACAGGTGAAGCATTGTCTCATCCAGGGTGGCGACAGGCTATGACTGACGAGATGTCTGCTTTACATGCGAGTGGTACTTGGGAGCTCGTCCCTCTTCCTTCGGATAAATCTACTGTTGGTTGTCGTTGGGTGTATGCAGTCAAGGTTGGTCCAGATGGTAAGGTTGATCGTCTTAAGGCTCGTCTTGTGGCCAAGGGGTATACTCAGATATTTGGGCTTGATTACAGTGATACCTTCTCTCCAGTGGCTAAGATAGCATCAGTCCGCCTTTTTCTCTCTATGGCTGCTGTTCGCCATTGGCCCCTGTATCAGCTGGACATTAAAAATGCATTTTTACACGGTGACCTTGAGGATGAAGTTTATATGGAGCAACCACCTGGGTTTGTTGCTCAGGGGGAGTCTCGTGGCCTTGTATGTCGCTTGCGTCGGTCACTTTATGGTCTAAAGCAGTCTCCTCGAGCCTGGTTTGGTAAGTTTAGCACTGTTATCCAGGACTTTGGCATGACTCGGAGTGAAGCTGATCACTCTGTATTCTATCGGCATTCTGATTCACGTCTCTGTATTTATCTAGTGGTCTATGTTGACGACATCGTTATTACCGGCAATGACCAGGATGGTATTACTAAATTGAAGCAACATCTCTTTCAACACTTTCAGACTAAGAATCTGGGCACACTAAAGTATTTTCTGGGTATTGAGGTCGCACAGTCTAGCTCTGGTATTGTGATCTCACAACGGAAGTATGCCTTAGATATTCTTGAGGAGACAGGAATGACAAGTTGTAAACCTATTGACACTCCAATGGATCCGAATTCTAAACTTCTTCCAGGACAGGGGGAGCCTCTTAATGATCCTGAAAGATATAGGCGGTTAGTTGGTAAACTAAATTATCTTACAGTGACAAGACCTGACATTTCCTTTCCTGTGAGTGTTGTGAGCCAGTTTATGGGTTCGCCATGTGATAGTCATTGGGATGCAGTTGTTCGCATTCTTCGGTATATAAAATCAACTCCAGGTAAAGGTTTATTGTTTGAGGATTGAGGCCATGAGCAGATTATTGGATACTCCGATGCTGATTGGGCAGGATCGCCTTCTGACAGACGTTCTACTTCTGGATATTGTGTCTTAGTAGGAGGAAATTTGGTATCTTGGAAAAGCAAGAAACAGAATGTGGTTGCTCGGTCTAGTGCAGAAGCAGAATATCGAGCAATGGCTATGGCGACATGTGAGCTTGTTTGGGTCAAACAGTTGCTCAAAGAGCTGAAATTTGGTGATGTTAGTCAGATGGGACTTGTGTGTGATAATCAAGCAGCTCTTCATATTGCGTCAAATCCAGTGTTCCATGAGAGAACTAAGCACATTGAGATTGACTGTCACTTTATCAGAGAAAAGATACTCTCGGGAGATATTGCTACAAAGTTTGTAAAGTCAAATGATCAGCTTGCAGACATTTTCACCAAGTCCCTCACTGGTCCTCGTATTAACTACATATGTAACAAGCTCGGTACATATGATTTATATGCACCAGCTTGAGGGGGAGTGTTAGAAGTCTAACTGTATTAGAAGTCTAGTCTAAACTGTATTAGGAGTAGGCTAGGTTATGTGTATTATATATAGGGCTCATTGTATCATGTTTACATATCAATTATATATTCTTCTCCCGTGCCTTCTCACAGTTTCAAAATGAATGACTTCAGTCATATAAAATGAAATAGTGGGAATACCTTTTTTCTGCTTCATTGTACTGATTTGAATTCTATGTATTCATGTTCTCTTTTTTTTTTTTTTGCTTTGCAGTCTGCACTGCTCAATTTGTGGTCATGTTCACCAGTTCTTATTCTGAGGAGAACTGTGTTTGCAATGCATATATATCTCAGTCAACCCGGGGTTTGAGGTCATCACTCAAAGAACATGTAAGATGATGACTTGATGGTACTTCTTATTTTGCTTATTTCTTCATGGTATTCTTCAAGCATAGTTCATTGTTATCCAGCTCGTTTTGACCTATTTGGTTTCTGCTGTTGCCCTCCTGCAAAGTGCTGATACAATGCTTTTAGTTTGTGATTGTCAAAGTTGGTCCTGGAGCAGCTCGGGGATGTTTTAATGAGTCTCTAAAGTTTGATGTACTTGATTAGGTCTAACCTCTTTAATTTAAGCTCCCCAACAACTAGACTAGTTTTAATGATGTAATGATTTGCAAGTAATATTAGTTTGGATTTGAATAGCATCTTAAATTGCCAGATAACATTATACAAGTTATGAAACTTGGTATGTGCTCCAGTGGAGAAGTTCCATATGTTAGTCCATAAATAGGAGCAGTAAAGCAAAAGGTGCTAAAGACAATATAGCCCCAGGACTTTAAGTGAGAAGCGAATGCATGGTGTGTAAATATTGCATCACGTAACCTCTATTTGTTGAAAACTTGTTAAAATGATAGGAAATAACTTTTTTTTCCTTTTCTAAAACCATGAAGCTGACATTCTAGCTCAGTATATTACTACGGTTTAACAAGTGACAAAAATTGGTGCCAAGTCTTTAGGAGCAAGATAGAATAACTGATCAGTGGAGTGAATACAAAGATGGACTCTTTGGCTTTCCACAGCCATTTGAGTCAAACAAATAAAGTTGGGCAAAGCTATTTGAAATTGGAGTTGGAAAATAAATTATTCGACATACAAGTCCAGGGCACAACTTCAATTGTTTTTTTGAAACTGGCCAAGCTCGAAGAGAGTGCTTCGAGTTACAAGGTCTAAGACACCCCATAGAAAAAGAAAAAGAAGGGATTGTACCTGTACAAAAAAGAAAGTCTACTCCTGTAGAGAAGCAAAGAAAGGAAGGGCTACCACCTGGTGAACTGGAAAGCACTCACTTTTGACCAGAACCTTGGAGGGCTAGGGATCAAGGACTTGAAGATTCAGAGTAAAGTTCTTATAATGAAATGGTTGTGGAGGCTCAACAAGGAGAATCAACTCCTTTGGGGAAACATTATTAAAGCAAAATATGGACAAGAGGACAAATGGATGACTAAGGAGGTCACTACACCATATGAGGTTAGTCTATGGAGATACATTACATCACTGTGGAGTGAGTTGAGGGATGATTCCAAGATCAAAGTATTTGATGGGAATAAGACTAGCTTTTGGAAGGACAATTGGCATGAAGTTGGTAGATTGGATGTAGCTTTTCTAAAAGTCTTCAGTTTAGCTCTACATCAGCAAAAGACTATAGCAGAAATGTGGACACCTCAAGGATGGAACATCATTTTTAGAAGACATATCAATGATTGGGAAGCACAATGAATGGTTGAATTCTTCTGTGCAGTAGAGTAGTTTAGTGGTTTACAAGCAGGTGCAGATGTAGTATGGTGGCAAGGCAGCAGTTAGGGTTTATTCAAAGTTAATGCAGCTTACAAGAGGATGAACTACTTCAACCAGCAGATAACCAATTGGCCTTGGAAACACATCTGGAAAATAAAAATTCCTCACAAAGTTGCTTGCTTTGTGTGGCTACTGGCCAAGGAAGCAGTCCTTACACAAGATAATTTGATGAAAAGAGGTTTCATCTTATGTTCTAGATGCTTTTTATGTGGGGAAACAACAGAGACAGTTAACCATCTCTTCCTTCACTGTAAGATAACATCTCATCTATGGAGAATTATTCTTAACCTCAAGGGAATTTCCTGGACCATGCTTGGCAAGCTTATAGATATTCTCAAAAGTTGGGAGGAAACAGGACTGCATGCAAAGGACAAGACCAGATGGAGAATTATACCTGCTTGCATTTGGTGGACAATTTGGAAAAAGAGAAACTCCAAATGTTTTGAGAATGTGGAGAATGGAGTGCAGAAGATCAAGTTAAACTTTATTTTGCTGTTGTGTTTTTGGTGTAATTAGATCTACACAAATGATACTGACACCATTCTTGGTATTTTAGATTCAATATAAAGAGTGTCAGTGATAGATAGAGTCTCTTGTATATATGGTTTCAGTACTACCTAAGTACTGTTTTGCTACATATGAAATATAGAAAAGTTACCAGTTTTAAAAAAAAGTCTACGCCTGTAGAGAGTTTATGAACTCTCGTCATCTTGAATGTTGCATCAAACATCCAAAAGAAACAAAACCTCTTGTACAAAGTGCGACATTAAACTTCCATATACTTGCATAAAAAAGAAGGATGATTAGGAAACACTATGGGCTATAACAGTAAAGAAGGATGATTAGGATTTGACTCCTGGTTTCATTGTCTCGTGTATATGCTATTTGGCTTCTTTATGTTGAACATGTGATGGTTTTCTAATATCACTCAAGTGGTGATGATAAAGTGCTGAATGGGCATGCATTTAACTGTGTGATTATGCATTTTGTTGCATATGTAATTTGTTAAGCTGATTATGTGTTGCAATCTTTTGTGGTGGTAGGATGTTTCTTTTTCTATGCCACTTTGCCGCTCAAAATTGGAGGAACTTAGTACAGAAGAGCTGCTTGAGCTTTCAGAGATTGAGAAACAAAATCCGGGCCAGGTAAATTTGTCATGTAGTTGAGACTCACGTGGAAAACTAAATCCGAGAGAGAAATTTGCTTACAAATCTTTGTATTAATGACGTCAGATTCTTTGACTGACTTGTCAATGCCTAGTTTTAAGAAAGGGAGAATTGTCCAAAGTGTTAAAATGGGCAGCCCAGTACACAAAGTATCTTGCGTTCACGCAGGGTCTGATGAAGGCCGCACCCCAAGAGAGTGTGATGTAGGTAGCCTACCCTGATGCAAGCATCAATGATTGATTCCACGGCTTGAACCCGTGATCTATCAGTCACACAGAGACAACTTGACCGTTGCTAGAAGGCTTCCCTTCAATTGTCCAAAGTATTGAGTATTTTTTTCATGTTATGTCTGAGTTTTCTTTGCCTTAATGAACTTAACTTTTTCAATGTGGAAATTTTGGAGTAATTATAGTGATGTATAAAATTACTTTATTGCTTGCTAGAAGAACTGTCACGGTGTATTCAATAGTGGATTATTCAGTTTCCCCTTTTACCATGAAAAACTTTTTTATTGTTGAAGTATGTCAAGTGCTTCCTTTAACAGCTTAAACTGCCAGAGACGAGACACTTTTATAGTTCACAACATTCCCCCCACCCAAATATTTTTTGATTTTTTCCCTTGGGCCACACACATGGAAATATTTCATTTATAGGTGATGGTAGGCTGAACTAAGGACCTTCGCTTTCTTTATATGTTGAAGTGTGTGAATAACCTGATTTAAAAGCTTAAGTTCTAGAGGGGACATCCTTATTTAATTGTTGGTTTATAATAAATTTTTTTCCCAACTGGTGAGTTATGTTTTATGCAGACTAGGCGGCGGGGTGCAATGCCTGATGTGGATAATAGGCCCCAATCTCTGCTGGCATTCACTGGAAATAAGAACGTTCATTCTTTATATGATTTTCTACTGAACTATAGGTAAGCTCGTAGTTGATAAAAAAGTTTAGTTGTCTTCATTCCATATCCTCCCTTCCATCATATTATGCCACAGTTTTGATATTCAATTGCATAGGATCTTCTCTAAACTATATAGCATTTTGTCAAATTTTCAGATGTTTCTTAACTTCTCTAACTGGTGTGGACGTCCCTGTGTTGTATTCACCTATCCCATTTGAGAATGCTGCATTCACTGCCCCTGAGGTTGGTTTAAGACTTCTGCATAATCTTGTTTCTTCAATTTGATTGTCCGAATAGTTGGGTTCAAGCCATGACCTTTGGGATCGTTCTTATGAAGATGAGATAGTACACGATTATAAGACAATTATAGTATGAGTAGTAAGAAAATACATGGATTGTAACCGGATGTACAGAACATTTTCTTCCTCACAATCTTCACCCAAGATTGGAGTCTCTCACCTTATATCCAAAGGATAATTTCGACATTTAGGGGCTTGTGCAGTGGGATAACAATCCCAATATGCTTAACCGATCAAAAAAAGCAGGATAACAATCCCAATGTGCTCTTTTTTTAAAATTTTAATTTTGTAAATAGTAACTCCCATATTAACAATTTCATATTCCCTAAGATATTAAAATGAACGCACGTATCATTTGTTGTTGTTGATAAATCTATCTTCTCTATCTTATGCTTTTAGATAATGTGTAGCCACTTAATTCAACAGGAATACTGTAAAAGATTTTTTTTTTATCATGGCAATGATTGTGCCTGTACTTGCCTCAGTGTGGCTTTGCTGTCTTCCTTTGTTAGGTGTTTAAACATAAGCTATCAGATTCGTGGCACTCCCCTAAAATTAGTAATAATAAATGGGTTTGTGAAATTCAAAACAAATTTGTATCTTATTTTGAACTTGGAAAAGAATAGAGCATGACATTCTATTCTAGAGTTCAGAATTTGCCACATTGGGATATGCAGCTATAGAAAATTTGAGGGCTACACCTGCTGACTGGTAGTATAACAGCAGCACATTTTTTTTAATAGTGGAGGCTTAAAGTAAATAAGTTACTGCACTTCGTTAAGTACCACTCCCAACGTGGGGCTTATTGTATCATATCAATTTCCAGTAAGATACACCCATGATTTGTCGAGGATGCCCTATTCTCTTGGTTTCCTTATTTTTCAATTTATATTGGATACAAGTACCGTAAGAAAAGATGCTTGCTGCAGAACAAAGCATCACTTGTCTAAGTGGTTGACTGTGAATATAGATATGAGATACTATTTGCTTTGGCTAAATAAATGGATGAACTATATCTATGCTTCTTGTACATAAGCTATTTAATTGAAGGTGGCATGTCGCAGTCTGCTTGATATTTGAATGTTTGTTAAATTTGATCTATTCGTACATAAATTGGATCGTAAATCTGTTTTACTCTTTGAGGCAGTTGAGTTTAACTAAAGATTTGCTGAATAAAACACGCGAAGACTTGCTCTTACTTTGTGATACAGGCACACATGCATGACACACACTTTCATTTTACAAAAACTGTTGGTGATCTAGCTCTTTTATATGACATAAGCTATTATCTACCTATGTTTTTTTATAATAGAGAGGCTAGGCTTGAGGGACATTCACAAAGCATTATCTGCATCTGATGTCTCACTGTGCCAAAAGATCTTGCTTTCCACTGTTGACTAATAAGAGTAATGTCTTTTTATAAAAGATAATTTCTCAATATACTGAGTCTTAAGCTGATTATTACTTGTTACGCTACAAAAAATAATCTCTAAATATCTTCAGTCTTGAGCTTGTTATTGCATTATCAATGTGTTCTGTCTTAAGCTGGTTATAGGGTTATCCAGAATGCAAATAGATATCACCATAATTACTCTGCAGGTCAGATGCAAGGAGGTCAGGAGAATTGATCAGGTAGCTTTTCAAGGAATGGAGTCAAATGTGCGTTGTGAGCATAATCAGCAACCATCTTCTGGGATGTGCTATAGTGTTGAAATTAAGGGTCAATACCTTGCCCCATGGGTAACCTCTGCTATATGTGATGCTTTCAGCTCTAACAGCACAAGTTTTGAGGCTAGGTATACTGTCTACAAAACACTGTTCGCATGGATTATCTAGAATCTGTTGTTGCATGTAGTGTATTAAAACATGTTCTTTTACTGGTTGGAAGGGGATATTCCTTTGGGGTGGTAAGATGTCCCAGGAGAAGTTAATGATATCAGCAGATGATGCCCCTAAAGTAAGTTTGTAAGATGTTCTAAGAGAAGTGAAATGCTATCAGTAGATGATGCCTCTAAATAGGTGGAAGTGTTCTGCTAAGTTAATAGACGCCACAAAACTAAAACCAGAAAGTGCTACCTTTTTTTTTTGATAATGGTAACATGTATATTAAAAAATAAAAAGCACTAGGGCAGTTCCAAGCCATATTTACAAGGAACAAAACTAGCTATGTCAACCTAAGATTACAGAGCACCTATCAGGTCTACTAAAGATTCTGCCTCCTCTACACAACTTTCTTTAAACCAGAAATGAAACAGAAGTAAACACTTCATCTTGATTTTCTGTAAAGAATTGCTTATGTCTTCAAAAGCTCTTAAATTTCTCTCCTTCCATAGTGTCCACCATATGCACGCAGAACCAGTCGTCACCATTTCTTCTGTCTCACTATACCCCATTGTAATTCCAACACTTCAACAGTTCACAAGTGTTGGCTGACATGCTCCATTTAAGGCCCACAATATTAAGAAAGAGCTGCCACAGTTGGTCAGTAAAAGGATAATGAAGAAACAAATGGCTATTAGTTTCTATAGCTGAACCACATAATAGGCATCTAGATCATAGCTGAAAACCTCTTCTTCTCAAGTTCTCTTGGGTTAGACAAGCCTTTCTTGCAACTAACCATGAAAAGCATACCACCTTGAAAGGTGCCTTTACTTTCCAAATATAACTCTAGGGCCATTGTTCTAACTGTTGGTTTGAAGCAACAATTAGAGTATATGTGGATTTGACCGTAAAATTTCCACTCCTGCAAAGGTTCCAACAGAGTTTATCTTCAGTTTCTCCAAGACCTTGGAATTGTTCCAAGATATTAAAGAAATCCACAACCCTCTCTAATTCCCAATCATTCAAGGACCTTCTAAAAGTAATATTTCATCCTTGCTGACCCCAGGCAGTGTCTAAAGTGGATGTAGGCGATGTTGCAATACTGAAAATATCAGGAAAAAGTTCTTTGAGAGGACCATGTCCTAACCAGTTATCACTCCAAAAAAGTGTTTTCCTTCCATTACCCACCTTTATGGTTGTATTATCAGCCAGAGTATTCCAGTGAACTCTGATTGACTTCCATACCCCAACCCCATGTTAACTATTAACAATGTTAGAGCACCATAGTCCATTTTGTCCATACTTGCACAGATGACCTTTCTCCACAAAGCATTAACCTCTAGATTGTACCTCCAAAGCCACTTCAAGAGTAAACTCTGATTGTGGGCTTTAAGATTCCTAATGCCCAAACCCCCTTTGTCTTTGCTTGTGATGAGGGAATTCCAATTAACCAAATGAATAGCTTCCTTCTCTCTGTTTCCTTGCCATATAAAGTTCCTTTTTAGTGCATCAATTCTTTTCCTTACCTTGCTCGGTAAGGGAAACAAAGACATTACATATGTAGGAAGTGCATCCAAGACACTATTAACCAATACCACCCTTCCACCCAAGGATAAATACGGGCTTTTCCAGATTGACAGCCTCTTTTCACATCTTTCAAGAACCCCATTCCATATTTCCTGTGCTTTGTTCTTGGAGCCTAAAGATAAACCCAAATATATAGTTGGTAGAGAACCCACCTCACATCCTAGCATAGCTGCTAGGGCCTGGATATCATTCACTTCTTTAACTGGGAACTACATGCTCTTCCTCCAATTCACATGGAGCCCTGAGACTGCTTCAAATATAACAAGAATGACTCTTAGATATTTTAGTTGATCTGCCTTTGCCTCACAAAAAACTAAAGAGTCATCAACATATAGAAGATGGGTGATCTCCACACTATCTCCCTCCCTGTTTGAAGCTTTAAAACCTTTCAGCCAACCATTGTTGTTTGCATTTCTTAACATTTGGTTCAATCCTTCCTTAGCAAAGAGAAAAAGAAAAGGTGATAAGGGATCCCGTTGTCTCAAACCTCTCTCGGAAGGAAAAAAGCCCTCTGGAGAACCATTCACCAAAATGGAAAATCTGACTGTTTTGATGCAGAAAGATATCCAGTTGATTCACTTCCTACCGAAACCCATATCCCTAAAAACTTTGTGTAAAAAGTTCCAATTAGCATGATCATAGGCCTTCTCAATATCAAGCTTACAAAGAATTCTAGGAACCCGCCCTTTAAGTTTGGAGTCCACACATTCATTTGTAATCAAAGAAGCATCCATGATTTGCCTGCCTCTTATGAAGGCCATTTGATGCCCATTCACTAGTTTGTCCACCACTTTCTTGAGCCTTTCTGTCAACAGTTTGGAATGATCTTGTAAATGCTTCCTATAAGACTAATAGGTCTGAAGTCCTTGAGTTCCTTAGCACCATTCTTCTTTGGAATAAGGGCTATGTAAGAAGCATTGAAACTCTTCTCAAAATACTCATTGTTGTGGAAGTTAATCTCCCAGCAGTTATGGAAAAACCCCATAGAGAAACCATCAGGACCAGGTGCCTTGTCAGCTGCACATAGCTTCAAGGTCTCAAACACTTCTTGTTCTTCAAATTCACCTTGCAACAATTCATTATCTTCCTCTGTAATGCTGCATTCACCTTGGAAGTTAAAATCAGGTTTCCATATTTCTGTTTCTGCATAAAGTTTCTGATAAAAAGACACTATCTCGGTTTTAATTCCATGCGGCTCAATAATTTCTTCCCCGTGAACCTCTAGCTTATCTATATGGTTGGCTATCTTCTATGGTAGTTGGCAATTCTCTGGAAAAACTTGGTGTTTTTATCACCTAGTTTCAGCCATAAAGCTCTAGATCTTTGTCTCCAGGATATCTCTTCATTTTTGCAATCTCCTGGAATTCCACGTGCAAGTTTGCCTTCTCAAGTAATTCGTCCTCATTTAATGGTCTTTGTTCCTGCAAAAGATCCAAGTTTTGAATTTGGTTCAAGAACTCAATCTTCTTCCTCTTCAAGCTCCCCCATTAAGCACATTCCACTCCTTTAACTTAACTTTCAACATTTCGAGTTTATAAGCCATAATATAATCTGGCCTTCCAGTGATCTCACATGAATTTCACCATCCTGCCACCCTTTCCTTAAACCCTTCCACTTCCATCCACCAATTCTCAAATTTGAAATAAGATTTTGAGAAATCCCATTCCCCACATTTCAATGAAATAGGGCAATGATCCGAGACAATTCTAGGAAGAAGAGAATATTATCAAACTCCTCGTCCCACTCAGTTGAAAACAAGAATCTATTGATTCTCGAAGAACAATCATGATTATTTCCCTTATCCCAAGTGTACCTGCCTCCCAATAAAGGAGGGTCAACAAGCTCTAGGTTTTCTATAATTTTTGAAAATCCTTCATAGCTCTGGTAATACCCCTGCTATTCTTCTTTTCAGTAGCGTATCTAGTAGTGTTAAAATCGCCACAAACCACCCAAGCACCTTCACAAACTCCTCTAATCGCACCCAGCTCCCACGAAAGCTCCTCTCTCTCCCTTCTGCAGTTTGGGGCATAGACCCCAGTAAGGAACCAAGAGAAATTCCTATTCATAGAAGAAATTTTACAGGAGATGCAATGTAACCCAGTATTAACTAATTCCCCGGCCCACACCCTTTTGTCCCACATAATTAGAATACCTCCACTCCTTCCATTAGACTCTAAACCTACATAGTCTGCCCATCTGTTGCTACACAAAGATCTAACCGCCGCGCCATATTCCCCTTCCATCTTTGTTTCTTGAAAACAATAGATATCTGCTCTCCATTCTTGAATTAAAGATTTTATCACCTTTCTTTTTTCAAAGTCATTCAAACCCTTCACGTTCCATGAAATAATTTGAACCTTCATCAAGAATTGGAAGAGTTGTTTGTTCCCCTGCTCCTTGATCCACTTTCTTTGAATTTGATGCCAAATTGTAGATTCTTGAATTCATTCACCCCCTTGGGATAGATGGGCTAGAGCCACTAGTTTCCTTTCGCTTCTCTTGCCTCTTCTTGTCCAATTTCATGAACAGAGACCAGGCCTCCCATTCACATCCCTGAAAGTCCACCCCAAACTGCTTGCTTAGCTTCATGACATTTTGGTGAACCCATAGTGAAGCTTCTCGCTCAGCCATCTGAATTTGAACATCTAGCGGTTGGACATCTTCAATTGACCAGTGTTGAGATTGTTCCACTCGAATTAATTGTAGCCCAGAATTTTCTTGGTTTTCTATGCCCGTTACTTCGATATCTTGCCCTGCATCATAGAAAGTTTCTTTGTTTCCTTCAGAAATTCGAAGAAGATTTTGACTCTGATAACTAACATGAGCATCTTCTTTTGCAACCTTGGCTGAATCCACCATTCATAAATAGTCGCATTGCGAAGCTTGGATAGCTTCGATCTCAACAAGGAAAGAATCCACTATATTCAGTGGTCTGGGCTCTAAAGGAGTGGAAGGACACAAAATTGGTCTGGCCCAATTTCCTGCCTTTGGGCCCGGCCCGAATCCGATTCTTTAGCCCCAAGAGACGGTCCATTTAAAACTAAATCCTCCACGTGCTCAGCATGCCCTAGCAACAATCCCAATTTGGAATTAGATGACTCCCCTTGTTCTCCCCCATTACCAATCATTACAAGACTGGGCTTTTGTGGGTCACTCAAAAATAATTCTTGCCCAATTCCTTTCTGCAATATAAATGACCTTTGAACAGGCCCAAACTTTGAGTCTTTGACCCCAGAGTTTGTTCCAGCAACAACAGGAGCCTCCACGTGCTCTGCATGCCCCTTTAGCTGTCCAAATTTAAAATGTCGCACTTCCCCATGCTCTTCCATGTGACCAGCCACCCTAGCCCCTATATCTTTTGCCACCAGATGTGACTGTACACAGACCATAGCCCTAGAATCCCTTTCCTCAGTAATCCTCCGATCAACAGTCACTGTCAGAGTAGATTCACACCAAATTGGCATGGAGAAAACCAGACCGTCGTTTTCCACTTCAATGCATTTGGGAATTTTGTCAATTGGCCCTCTTACTCTGATTCTTTGCCATTTCATATGGTTTTTGAGAAGTGTTTCTTCTTCTGTTTCTATCCATCCGCCGCATTTCATCCCTATCTTCCTCATGACCTCCTTTGACCATAAATGTAAAGGTATGCCGATAACCCTAATCCAAAGAATTTCACTAACGAGACCTGCCAGAGAGCAGCTGGCCTCCGGCGACCACCAAATCAGTTTGATGGGTTCTTTTTCTGCCATCTTCTTGTTGGGAAATTCAAAAAGAAACTGTTGCTCGTTTAGGTCATAAATCTGGACGCCGCAAGGTAACTTCCATCTATCTGCGACCCATCTTCTTAGCTCCGACCTAGTGGGAACTTCTATCTTCCCAGCAAAGGATCCAACCAAACATCTGCTGAGAGTGTCATTATCTGTTAAAGCAACAGATCCAGGGATGCTGATACGTTGACTTTGATGTATGAAAGTGAGATTCCCCTGCTTAGGTTGCGATTTGCTCTGGTTAGTTGCTGCTGCATATGTGATCTCCTGGGTTTGAGGATTCTGCACAGCTACATTGACTGGGTTTTCGAGGATAAACTTCTCAATTTTTGCAGCTATGCCTCCCCATCCTTTGTTAGGAGATTCAGGAATTATAATGACTGATCTCCTCTCCCCTTGAACTGCCACAATACTTATGAATCTACCGTATCTTTTGTACTTTTGAGAACAGAAGTAGTTATGTAGATGATCATTTAATTTCCAAGTATTGTATTTATTACCCCTGGATGCAGACGCCATGTGCATTAAATCGCAAATCCACAGCATTGCCTTCCTACTAACTGTCATTCTACGCATTGCATTCCTTCTCCTTTCAACCCAATCATACCACATTTCGGAACCAGAGAAGTCCTCAGAAATATCAAAAGATTTGTCCCCAGACGTGGAAAAAATCTTTTTAGCACTGTTTTAGTCACGAACCATGTTTTAATCAAATCAGAATAGATTCAAGAAAAAACTCAGTGCCTCCAGTGATCTCCGATGATCAGAAAGCTTCAACAGCTTATTCGTACTTTACCTCGAAAGCCGTGCGTGAGAGCATTCTCTCACACATGCTCCAGATATTTATCAACCGGACAGTGCTGCTTTGTATTCCTTTATTAAAAAAAGTGCTTCTTTATGTTGCATATTTTCAAGAACTTCCAGACTAATATTTTACTTGGGCTGTGGATTTGGTCTAGTGTCTTCAATATAATGCAAGTGAGAAGATACTCAGAACTGGATGGTTATTGAGAACTCACCAACACTCCTATTTTGGAACATGAAAAACCTTGAATGTCACCATTTCATACTTGGTATTTTGGTTACAAAAGATCCACTGAAAGAACGTTGAAACTTAAATGTTACAATGTCAAAATCCAACTGGGAGAAATCCTTCAGTAATATGAAAAAAAACCTTCTAGTATGAAGACAGGTCTACTGTAGTGTCCAAATACTTGGACCATCCAACTTTTGTATTTGTATTCTGTTTAGAAGTTTTAATTTATCTTACTGATGCTGTTTTATTTTATTTATTTACTTATGATTCTTCTTTCTTTCTCCGTGCTATTTGATGGCATTGCAGTTTTATCACAGAACCTACTTCGGTTGGCTTGAATACTTGTCTCAGTGTTAGCGGGAAATGTTCTGATCCACAAGTTTCAGCAACTGAAGCCTTGGATAATGGTAGCCTCTGTTTTGGTATCCCAAATACGAAATTTTGTGCCCAGATAAATTCTGCCTTTTTAAAGGGCGTGAAGTACTTTGGTGGTTCCTATACTGCTTTTCTTTCACCTGTTTGACATCCTGTGTTGTGACATATTCTGGGTAAATTATAAACTGGCATCTGTTTTTGCTGCAATACATCTTTCCGTTTGTAAAGTTGTTCAGTAATTGTTTGAGTGAACTTTATTTTGTCAAATTAATAGGAGCCACGGTTCATCCCTTATTTTTATTTGAAACTAATCTTGCTGTATGGTTGCCTTGAAAGCTAATGCAGCGCATAATTTGTTAAAGGCTGATGATTAATGCAACTACAAACTTGATGTATGCAATTGCCATTAAAAGTTCATAGTTGTCCGTATTGGTTCTGGTGATTGGGATTGCTATACGCTGTGCATTGCAATTGATGGCATTTACTATGTCGTTGTCTCTTGCAAACTTTGCTTAGTTCCCCCCCCCCCCCCCCCCCCCCCCCCCTCTCCTCCCCAAAATTTGCTTAGTTTCCTCCATCCCTTGCCTTTTTCATTTCACTGACCCCTAACCCTGAGAGGTCCAACAATCATAAGAACTGGATAGTCTTTTCATTTCCTTTGTTTTTGCTCACCTAGTTGATTGAAGGGTAGACAAGTGTACGAAGAAAGGATGGAGAATCTTTTCATTTGAACAAGTTCCTGAATCACGTGTCCATATTGTACATTTTCCTCATTCTATTTTATGAGTTCGCGAGTTATAAGCTTGTAATGCCTGGTTCGAACCAATCTTTTGTTGTTCCATGCGCAATGAAAGGCTGACTTTTCTTATTGTGAAGTAGCTAATTGTAGCTGCAGCACCATATTTTTCTAAAAATCTAGTTTAATGTGATTTTGGTTTGAAGCCATTCCTAGAAGTGTTTTCCCTTCCTTTATTGCTCTTAATTATGCGGAAGTTTAAGACATGAATATTTTCATGTAATTATCAACTATCAATTAACTAAAGAAATTTAGAACTCTGCATTCGTGATTTTTTTTCCTGGCCTTCGTGAACTTGAATGTTCAGAAATTGTGATGCACTCTTTCGGATTAACGCCGCAACTTGTACATATACATTAACGGTTTTTTGGGTTTGCCAATCTCTATCATAGACTATATCTAAGTTGTGTCTGAGCCGTTCATAGCCAATAGTATCATAGCCACAGCAACTTCAGAATGTCTCTTGCACTGGAATGGCTATACCTTGAGGAGAAGTCAATAATCTATTACTCCCTTTGATCCTATTTACTTGTCAGTTAAACATTTTGCATATTCACTAAGAAAACATTTAAAATAACAATTACTTAACTAAACTGCCCCTATCCTTGATCTCTCAATTTTTTTAACTTCTTTCTAGAGTATTTATTGTGGTAAAGGTAAAATCAGAAAAATAAGTTAAAATTTTCTTAATTTTCTATAACGAAAAGTATTTCGAAGCAATTATATTTAGCAAAAGTGACTTGAGTAAATAGGAGACCGGAGGGAGTACTTTTATCCCTTTCCGTTACCGTTTTATCCATCCTATGATTCTATCTAATCAATGTCTGATTTTTGGCAGATTCAGATAGCAAGGCTTATTTTGAAGGTTTCTTTGGGTTTGACTGCTAATGGACTAATAAGCATTTCACTTGAACCCCCCTCCCCCCCTCCCCCACAATTGGGGGTAAAATAGGTAACAAACGAACAACTCACAAATGGGTTTCCCAAATTGAAAGTTGTCCTTCACTCTCTCTTCCAAAATTATCGACAATTTTAGTAACAGGATTAACTGTTCAGGAAAAGAAACACGCTTCAATCGGGAAAACAAATGGAAAAATTGCGTCTCATTCGATTTAATCAATCAACTATGTCCTAATCACAAAACAAAACATTCATTTCTGATTGAGATCCTACAAAAAAATTATTCACAAATCTACAATATACAGAAGTAAACTACCTCAAGTGAAATTCCAACAGACCAGGAGATCTAAAAACCATATGGCTAAGGAACACCGATAATTGTGCCAGCTGTTTCAGCAAGATGCATTCAATTCCAACAATCAAGTGAAAAGAACTTGCACGAAGTAATCCAGTACTCAAATTAGCAGCAGCAAGGCATATACGGCAAGGCAAAATGAACATCCAAAAACAACTAATCTTGACTAAAATCGATTCTGCATTCATGCAAATGAGTAAAACAGATTCGGAAGTCGATGTTGACCAATGGGATTGGTGTTACACCTGCGTACTTGAAAGACGTTTCCATTGGCCAACACGAGGTCCCTTGTCTAAAAGCATTAGCAAGCCCGCATTGTTGGCTGACAAACCAAACAAGTACCTAAACAAGCAAACATGATGATTTCAGTGCCAATTATCTTAGCTCAAACTACAACTTCTAGCAGGCAAAAGTAGAAACAGATTTTGCTTTCAAAAGAGTACAATATGAGCAATAAGATAAAATATCAGTACTAGCTTTCTAATGATCAACTCACTTGGATCGACGAGCTTTCCTTCTCCACAAGATGAAGGATACTATCCACTGAACAGGAAAAAACAGAAACTATATCAGCAATTATATAACAGGACACATGACAACAGGAGAGCCAAAAACAAACCATGGGGAATTAGAGGGTAGGAAGCAAAGTGTGGCAAAATTTAATAGCAAAGGCAATAATAGCTTCACAAGCCCTTCTCCATTCCGCACAAAAAGGAAAAGAAGAAAGATAAGCATAAACAGAGTTCAACAACAACAACAATAACTACTACCCAGTATAGTCCCACAAAGTGGGGTCTGGGGAGGGTAATATGTAGACGGGCCTTACCCCTACCCGAAAGGGCAGAGAGGCTGTTTCCAATCAACCATCGGCTCAGTGAAGGAAAGGAAAAACAAAAACAAGAGACCATTAGTAACTCCAGCAGAAATAACATAAATAATTATCTAAACATAAGAACCATAAATAAAATAGCATGCAATAATATCAGAGAGTAACTACCATAAGGGAGACACAATCCAATACACAAATCATCTATGGATAGCCCTGCGAAGCCTCACCCAACCCCGGGTGAGGAGTACGAAAAAGTCTAGGAGCCCCTATCCTATAACCCTGATACTAGACCTCCAGACTTTCCTATCACGAAATAAAAATAGAATACAAAAGTTTACACAGGTTAGCTATGATCTTCTGACCCAAAACCTTTACTCTCCTTAGAAATCACTGAAATACAATGCTCATCCAAAATAACCAGTGAGACAAGCTGCGAGTCAAATGTACCAGTCGACATGGATCAAGCAAGTAGGTTTGATAAAAGAGCTGCCTGTCATAAAGCATCTGTCTCACTGATCTCAAATTGAGATCAAATGTACTCTCGACGGCAGATTTCATAGAAGACTCCTAACAAGTTGTTGGATCGAAGTAGTACATTATACATCTGCCCCCTAGCAGCGGAGGGGGTAAGCAGTTCCGCTCAAAAGTTGTGTTCACACTGAGCTCTTCTTGGATAGGCTCAATATCTTAAACATAAGATCTAGAGGTCGATCTCCATTCCAAAAAGTTAAAAAGTTTATCAAATAAATAAACCAAAGGGTTCTAAATAGACTATGAGTCGCACTAATTCTAACCAACCAAATGAAGCCAAAATATTTCCCACCAGCTCATGCCAAATGGACGTAATGCAAGGAATATTATCAACCCAACAATAGATTTTCCCCAGTTCATGCTCAGCAGAAAAATATTTATCTCATCATTCTATTTCTTGGAAAAATGTCACTGTGAGTTTGCTCACATTTTTGGCCCCAAGATCGGATAAAGGAGGAGAGTTAGGTTGAAGCCGACATGAAACTAATCTATTTATGACGAACACTCACAATATCAAATACGGCCTAAAGGGAGAGACATCCGATAGTAACCATTCATATAGTCGCCATTCATATAGTCGCCTCCAACTAGCTTGGGTTGGGATTGAGGAATAGTGGTTATATTCTATGTCCAGAAAGACTCATCCTATTATACACATAAGCTGCAGAATAAGTGAATAACCAAATTTTGTGAGAGTTTGCACTCTTCCGAAGCCTTACCCAGTAGGAAACAGCCAAATGGCAAGACAGATACTCACAGAGAATAGTCAGAGCATCAGTAAGCCAAAAAAGATTACTGTACTTGATTGAAGTACAGGAGCAAACATTAGCTAAAATATGCCTAAAACAAAGTACTCTCTCCATCCCATTTACGTGAAGGTGTTTCACTGGATACAAAGTTTTAAGAAATAAAGGGACTTCTGACACAAGCTAAATATACGCAAAGTATCAAAAATTGTCCTTGCTATCAGTAATTAATTGATTCGTGAGAATTCCATGTCCTTTCATTTTCTCTATCCTATCGACAGAATGATCTTCTATATAAGTAAGTCCAAACAAGTCATGTCATTAAGGGTAAAATTAGAATGCTAACTTTTAATAGTTTCAAAACAGAGAAAGGTATCATTCTTTTTTGAAAAGACTAAAATGAAAGTGTCACGTAAAATGAAACATAGGGAGTATGATAAATAACAATTTATCGATTGGTACTCCTAGCCTGGTAGCCCATGTCATAATAATAAGTAAATTAGGCTATTATACATTAAAATGCTTAACATCATATACAGGCACAATATTTTGACATTTCTTTTTCTTTTTTTTTAAATCATGTAAGAAATAGACAAACAAGATTGGTAAAACTGAGATGAAGCAAGGCAAGAAGACTTATGGTAAAAATATCTGTTAACATGGGACTGTAACCTAAATAGCTGAGATGTAGTGGTTCAAAGCAATGGAAATTAAGGAAGATAAAAAAGAAGAGGTAACGTCTGGCAAAGTGGCTCAACATACAGGAAAATGGAGATCCAGAACATTTCTAGGAAGCTAATCAGTATCCTTCCTATTTAGACCATGATAGGAAATCATCATTACTGATATCATATGCATCATGGTTTATCTGGGTACTCTCTCTCTAACGGCTCTTTCCCCCTCTCTCTCTTCTCTTCTCTCTCTCTAAGCTCACACCACCAGCTCCACCACCACCACCGGGCGGGTCGCCGGCACCCCCAGGTAACCACCAGGTAAGTGTCACTACCCCACCTTCTCCCCCCTTACCCCCACTGCCCGGAACACTGTTCCGACAGTGTTTCGACATCCCTCGGGAGTTTCTTGGACTCACCTCCCACACCATTGTGACACACAGTGTCTGGCGCACATTTTCTGAAAATTTCGTCGCCGGAAACCACAGCACGCGCGCCCACGCGCCGCCCACGCGCCGCCGCTTCCCCACACGCGCCGCGCGCGTGAGCCCACTTCCGGGCACTTTTTTCGCCGGCTTCTTTTGGACAGCTTTCTCACCTCATTTTTCCGACCCACTTGGTACTCTCGGAATTTTTTATTGGTCACTTTCATTCTTCATTGTTCATTTAGCCACCTTTCTTTTCGCCGGAAATTTTACCGGCAACTACTGCTCTTTTCCTTCTATTCTACCCCTGCTTTTTGTGGGTGTGTTCTGTTTTCTTGGACAGGTACCTATTTCAACGGCGAGGATCTACGACAACTGTCGTCCAAGCTCTCATTCAGACTCACGGCAGGACGCAATAGAGCCGCGCACTTTGCTAAGATTCAGGAGAACTCGGGCGCAGCAAAGCACACTTCCAGGTTTTTCCACCGGGAGTTGGTACCTCCCGCTCTCTTGCTTATTTTGTGCACATTCTTTACGTATTTTTACTAGCATTCCGAGTGTGGTCTATTCTGTTGTTATCTAGTTTGCTACATTTGCGTTTTTAGCCTTAGTGCGTCTGGGTCACTGGATAGTGGCCGCAACGAGTAATGATAGCGTAAGGTCATGTCCTCAGGAGGGGGTGGTGGTTGCGGGGGTGTGTAGGGGTGCAGGGGGTGGCATTTCGGGCAGGGCAGGAGGTAAGGGTGGGAAGAGGGCGGCGGTCGCCCGTAGATTAAGGATTGGGTCCTGGAACATAGGTACTCTGACGGGTAAGTCCATCGAGTTAGCGAAGGTTCTCCAACAAAGAAGGGTTAACATAGCGTGCGTCCAGGAGACTAGGTGGAAAGGGACTAGGGCGCGGGACGCTGATGGGTTTAAGCTGTGGTACTCTGGGCTCGAGAGGGGTAAGAATGGAGTAGGCATCTTGGTTGATAGGGACCTAAGGGAGTCCGTGGTCGAGGTGAGGCGAGTGAACGATAGGTTAATGGCTATTAAGCTGGTTATTGGGGGTGGGGTCCTCAATGTGGTCAGCGCTTACGCGCCGCACGCAGGCTTAGACGAGGAGGTTAAAAGGCGCTTCTGGGAGGACTTGGACGATCTGGTGAGGAGTATTCCCCAGTCGGAGAAGTTAGTTATTGGAGGGGACTTTAATGGGCATATTGGGGCCGAGGCCGGTGGCTACGATGAGGTGCACGGGGGCTTTGGCTTTGGGGCTAGGAACGGAGGAGGCACTTCGCTGCTTGATTTCGCCAGGGCTTCCGAGCTCCTGATTGCGAACTCATCATTCCGGAAGAGGGAGGAGCATTTGGTCACCTTCAAGAGTGCGGCGGCGAGGACTCAAATTGATTACATCCTCATCAGAAGGAGCGACAGGGGTCTGTGCAAGGATTGCAAAGTTATCCCGGGAGAGTCTCTTTCAACTCTTCATAGGCTCCTAGTGATGGATGTTGATCTCTGGGTGAAGAAGAAGAGGAGGGGCGCCCGGGGTCAACCGAGGATTAGATGGGGAGCTTTGTCCAAGGAGAAAGCTCAGGAGATGGAAAGGAGGTTAGAGGAGGGCGGAGCTTGGAGAAGTTATGGGGAAGCGGACGCTATGTGGTCAGCGACAGCTAGCTTGGTTAGGGGGGTAGCACGGGACGTGCTCGGGGTTTCTAAGGGATATTCAGGTAGGCATCAGGATGATTGGTGGTGGAACGATGTAGTCAAAGGAAAAGTGGAGGCGAAGAAGGCGGCGTTCGCAAGGTTGGCAGGGAGCACAAGCGAGGAGGAGCGGAGAGTGAACAGGTTGTCCTACAGGGAGGCGAGAAGAGAAGCTAAGATGGCAGTCACGGAAGCTAAAAACGCGGCGTTCGGTCGCATGTATGAGGAACTAGGGGAGAAAGGTGGGGAAAAGAAGCTATTTCGGCTGGCTAAAGCAAGGGAAAGGAAAGCCCGTGACCTAGACCAGGTCAGGTGTATCAAGGACGAGGATGGTAGAGTTTTGATGGGGGAATCGCAAGTCAAACAGAGGTGGCAGGCGTACTTTCGGGACCTTCTTAACGAGGAGGGGGATCGGAGCATAGAGCTAGGGGAGCTGGGGCATTCAAAGCGTCATAGAGACCTTGGGTACTGCAGGCGCATTAGGGTGGAGGAGGTCTTAGGGGCGTTGCGCAGGATGAGTAGGGGTCGAGCAACCGGGCCTGACGAGATCGCGGTGGAGTTTTGGAAGTGCATGGGTAAACCTGGAGGGGAGTGGCTCTCTAGGCTATTCAACGTGATATTCAAGACTAAGAGGATGCCGGATGAGTGGTGGTGGAGTACAGTGGTGCCCTTGTACAAGAACAAGGGGGACATCCAGTGCTGCAACAACTATAGGGGTATTAAACTAATGAGCCACACGATGAAGGTTTGGGAGAGGGTGATTGAGGCGCGAATGAGGGGGGCGACGATTATATCGGGGAACCAGTTCGGTTTCATGCCGGGCCGCTCCACCACTGAGGCTATTCACCTAGTCAGGCGGCTGGCGGAACAATTCAGGGATAAGAAGAAGGACCTGCATATGGTGCTTATCGACTTGGAGAAGGCGTATGACAAGGTTCCGAAGGAGGTGCTATGGAGGTGCTTGGAGGCGAAGAGTGTGCCAGAAGCCTATATCAGAGTTATCAAGGACATGTACGATGGGGCTAAGACTAGGGTGAGGACGGTGGGTGGCGATTCAGACCATTTTCCTGTGGTAATGGGGCTCCATCAAGGATCGGCGCTGAGTCCCATGTTGTTCGCCTTAGTGATAGATGCTCTAACCCGTCATATCCAGGGGGATGTGCCCTGGTGTATGCTCTTTGCTGATGATATAATATTGATAGACGAGACGAGGGCCGGTGTTAGTGAGAAGTTAGAGGTATGGAGACAGACCCTCGAGTCTAAAGGTTTCAAGATAAGCAGATCTAAGACAGAATATCTGGAGTGCAAGTTCAGTGACGAGCCGAGTGGGGTGGGCAGGGATGTGATGCTTGGTTCTCAGGCCATCGCCAAGAGGGACAGTGTCCGATATCTTGGGTCTATGATTCAGGGGACGGAGAGATTGACGGGGACGTCACCCATCGGATAGGAGCAGGGTGGTCGAAGTGGAGGCTTGCTTCTGGGGTCCTGTGTGACAAGAAAATCCCACACAAACTCAAAGGGAAATTCTACAGAGCCGTGGTTAGACCAGCGATGTTGTACGGGGCAGAGTGCTGGCCCGTGAAGAACTCCCATGTCCAGAGAATGAAGGTTGCTGAGATGAGGATGCTTAGGTGGATGTGTGGGCACACCAGGCTGGATAAGATTAGGAATGAAGTTATTCGACAGAAGGTAGAGGTGGCCCCAGTGGACGAGAAGATGCGGGAAGCGAGGCTGAGGTGGTTCGGGCATGTACGGAGGAGGGGTCCCGATGCCCCGGTGAGGAGCTGCGAGCGGCTGGAGATTGCTGGTGGTCGGCGGGGTAGAGGGAGGCCTAAGAAGCATTGGGCAGAGGTGATTAGGCAGGACATGACTAAAATGCAGGTTACCGAGAACATGACCCTCGATAGGGGAGTCTGGAGGTCTAGAATCAGGGTTGCAGGATAGGGGCTCTTAGAGTCCTTCGTTCGCCTCACCCGGGGTTGGGTGTGGGATAGTAGGGTTACCCATCGATGTCTAGTGTTTTAGCCTAGGTCCCCTCTTGGTTGCGACGGTATTTATGTTCCTTATGTTTACATAACCATTTACGTTATTTCTGCAGGATTACTTATGCTTTGTTTTGTTATTTTGTTTTGTCTTGCCTTGGTTACTAATTTTGTCTTTGTTTTCCAATGCAGCTTTTCATTCTGTCCTATGCGCCGAGGGTCGCATGGAAGCAGCCTCTCTGCCCTTTTGGGTAGGGGTAAGACTGCCTACATATTACCCTCCCCAGACCCCACCTGGTGGGAGTATACTGGGTAGTTGTTGTTGATATCATATGCATCAAAGATATGCCGCCTTAATAATAATATACCAATTATGAGCTTCCAAATATAATAGTTCGAATTGAAATTGCTGACGTAATCAGTGATATGGCCCCCTTTTCTTTTTTTACAAACAGAGAAATTCTGAGCGCCTGTGACGCACGAACTCGATGGATAATGGGCCTGCTTCTCTACCCTTCACTTAGATACCAGACTTTTGTCTACAGAAGTGTTCGAACACGTGATGCACATTTAACCCACACATCACACACTGCGTTCTTACCATTAGGGCAAAGCCATTGGGGCAATGATATGGCCTCCTTTCAGCTTAGCATAAGATATTACAGTTTTATTCCAGAAAAATGATCAGGAAAGACTTTTCAAAGTATTATGATACAACAGTTGCTCCTACTGTGCTTGCAATCATCTAGAACAGTGCTTTTAACATAGGACACATATCATATGCAACACATACTTTGATATGGGAAATGAATTTATTGAGCACAAAAAATGTATAATCACATGTAACATGGTACCTTGAATATTGAAATGAATGAAAAGCTCGTGACTACCGATGTCTTCCTCCCAGGCGTCCTCCTTGCTGGAGACATTTCTTTGCACAGCTGCTGAGCAATTTCTTTAAGCAATATCAGCTGTGCTTTATCAGTCCGCATAGAAACGATAGCCTGCCTCATTGATTCCCGATCAGCCTCGAGGGCCTGTAGCCTAAGGTACAGCTTCGTGACCTCAGGATCTCCAAAATCAGTATGATTCAGCGAATCTCTTGGGGTATGCCCATCACCTATTCCTGCAGAAGCCTTGGGCTCTGAGGTACCATTATAACCAGAACCCTGATGTATAGAGTCAATTGTATACACTCTGTCGTTCATTTCACCTCCAACTTCCGATGATTCGTCCACCTTCCTCAAGTTCCCATACTCCTCTGCTTGCAAATTTTCTGCTTTTCCAACACTTCCACCAAACTTCGGGGAACCTGAGATAAAATCAGAGTTTATTTCTTTATTTGTTACAGGAGGGAATTGGGCGACTATTGCTTTTTCACGGGCATTGTGACTAAATACTTCCCCATCAGTCTGACTACTTGGCATCAATTCTAACTGATCGATCCTCTGACCCAAATCTCGCAATTGATCACATGATCGTGGGGTCTCTCCAAATGCATATTTCTCAACGTCCACAACCTCATTATCCACCTCTGTGTACACTTGGTTCTCATTAGTAGTGCATTTCAATGGAGGGTAATCATATAAAGAAATTTCAAAACGCTCATCGATGCCCTCACTGACACTATCATTTCGGCCATAACGAACCTTCTCCATCTCACCATCATACTCAACCTCAGACTCCAAGATGCCATAACTCAACATCCTATGCTTATACATTTGCATCTCACAAGTCAACGACTGGATCGTCTCCTCCCTCTTATACAACAAATCCTCCAACGCCATTATCTCCTGCTGATCATGCGCCATTTTCTCCTCCGTGAACATCTTGAACTGCCTAAACTCCATTTGTGACTCGGCTTTTTCCCTTTGCAACCTCAAGATCATCGACATGGCTTCGTTAGCAGCAGAGGAAGCCGCGCTCCTCTCTTCCTCCAACTCGACACTCAGTTCTTGAATTGTCTCCTGTTGGCTACCAACCATTTCCCTAAGAGCAACACACTCGTTCTCCATGTCTATACGAGCTGTTTGAGGCAAAATCAGACCCGGGATCACAAATTTATTCTCAATTTCATCATATTCGTCCAATTTTCGCTTCACTGTCCGAATCCAAGTCCCCGAAAAGGACCCGTTTGTTAACGAACAATTACACTCGCATTCACAACATTTGACCTCACTGGTTGACGGGGTCGTATTTGCGGAATCCATCGACTACCAATAAAAACTACTTTAAACCTAAATCAGGAAATATCCCATAAATTTGTACAATGAAAAATATCACGAAAATCCCTCCCTTCCAAAATATATATGTGTAGGAGTTTGCCCTTTTCCCTCAAATACGAAATCATGTAAAAAAGAAAATGATTGAAAATCAAATCAAAGGAGAGTTAGAAAAATTACCGTAACTAAAACGAAGAGAGAGTAAAATTAGGGAACCTCGAATTGGAAAAGAAAAAGGAACTGAAGCTGAGAAAACGGAGCTCAAATATTCCCGGGAAAGTTAAAAAGATTTTCACGGGAAAAAAAAGAGGAAATGGAAAATATCGGGAGAGAATTTGGGAACCCTAGTTTTAGTTTTCTGTTTCTTATTTGGTCTGGTTTGGTTGCTTCGTCTTACGTGAACTAAATGATCTGTTTTCTGAATTTTCTTTTTTATTTTTCTATTCTTTAAGATATTTTGAGAGGGAAAGGAGAAGGGAGTGAGTTCAAGTATTGTTTTAAGTATGTCGGAATCTATTTGAAAACAGCCTCCTTACCCTAGATAAAAATAAGTTCTGCGTACGTAGTATACTCTCCAGACCCTCTAAATAAGTTTATATTGAGTTGTTAAAAAAAAAAGGAGAAGGAGTGATATTGGACAATTCTGGCGACAGCGTAGGACTGGGCGGCTATTCCTCAATTTGGTTCCAAATATTCTTTTATTTTTATTTTTTCCTATTTTCAATTCAATCTTCAATCTTCTTTTTGTTTCTATCAGTTGACAATTGAACATGTAATGAAACAATGATGAAGAGCTCCAGTTCATAAGTATGAGATATTAATCATCAATTAATCTTTAGTTCGTCTACAATTGCCACATAATTAGCTCTGTAAAATCATCCATGTACAGGTAACTTTAAGTGACCCCAGAGGCCAGAAATAGCCAAATAAAAAAATATTTCAGTATTATAGTATTCATCACAAAATCGATAATTAACATAAAGCACATACGATATTATAATCAATTATTGATATTTTAATATCTCTAATTTTTTTTGCGGGATTTTTACATATACATCCCATATAACAAACCTTATAACCACCCATATTTAAGGATTGTGTTTATTACATTTAAGTATACCACCTTTCAATTTATGTACTAAAATTATATTTAAGGTTAATGATCAACTCATTAATTATTTGATTGATTTGTGGAACAAAATCTTTTCAAACTATTTAATTAGAGGCTTGATTTGTGGCTATAAACTTTCCCACCCTCTTCTCTCACACAAAATCTTTTCAAACTAAATGTAGTATCAAATTAAACTTGAATTTTCTATTTTACCTCTATCACATTCATCCTTATCAGAAAATGTAGTGTATGTAATGCGTAATGCTAAGAAGTTAGAAGTTTGAACTCAAAATTTTTATATGTTGTGACAGGTATACGACTGGGACGCACCCAATCGGAGCGGATAAGATCGATTACGCCAGAGATAGGCTTGCGCATGCAGCCCATGATATGAAGGAGAAGGCTGAGCAGTTGGGACATCAGGCACAGCAACAGATTAAGGGTACTTGAATTGAAAGGGGAGAGCACTGTTTTTAAGGAACAACTGCCTTTTTTTTAGGCATTGCATGCATTATGTACTTTTAAATTAATTTGTTTTTTCTTTTGAGGTATGTGTTTTAAGTGTCTCATCTCTTTATTGATATAGAGATGTGCTGTTGGATTTTGTGGGAGATTTTATTGTAATAACATTTGCTTTTGGCTTAGTGTGTCTTGTTCATTGTTTATTTGTCTTGTCCATTAATGAAGAAAAAAAAATTCACACAAAAAAAAGGGAGAAATGTTAGGACATGAGTTGCTTCATCCTTTGGTTGAATGGGTATATGAACCGGTTTAATTGGCTATATGAGAGCGAATTTGATATTTCTTGAAGGTTTTTCGTGGTTTTAGTGATACCATTTGAGGGTAAGGTACATGGCCATGGCTAATTCCTATTTGCTGGCAGAGAATTGAATGGTACTCTGGTAAGATTCATTCTATTGAATGAATCCAGCACTAAAATCATTTATGAATCAATATACTGAATGAGTGTAAGAAAGTACCGCATTCTTGCTTGAAGAAGTTGTAAACTTGTCAAGTGCACGAGCCTTGTAATCGTCTATATGTACCTACAAGTAACTACAATTAACTACAAAGTTCATATAACTACAAAAATTTGATTACATTTTAAAAACACACTGGAAACACTGCATATAACCTTAACTACATTTACCTACATTTGACTACATTTTAAAAACTCACTGGAAACACTTCGTATAACCTTAACTACATTTACCTACATTTGACTACATTTTAAAAACTCACTGGAAACACTTCATATAACCTTAACTACATTTACCTACATTTGACTACATTTTAAAAACACACTGGAAACAGTTCATATAACATTAACTACATTTGACTACATTTTAAAAGCTTCTTCCTTTATTGGGTTAGTTGAATAGGATTGTCAAATCATAATTTCACGATTTTGTTTACTTTCATATATATATATATATATATATATATATATATATATATATATATATATATATATATATATATATATATATATATATCTTATGTAAATCAAACACTCAAAAATCCCTTCCAAGCTTGACGTTATTTCCAAGCTTGACAGCAGGTTCTCATTTAAGAAAGTATGATTAATTGAAGGGATTTTTAATGTAGTTTAATGTAATGTTTATTTGGAACTGTCATAGTTGACTCAAATTTGATACGTACATAGAATTTTAAAAATTTGATACGTACATTTGACTACATTATAAAAATTCACTGGAAACACTGCATATAACCTTAACTACATTTACCTACATTTGACTACATTTTAAAAATTCACTGAAAACACTTCATATAACCTTAACTACATTTAATGTTAGCATCCTTTGGAACAACCTCCAGTGTCCTTTATTGACAAGTCATCGATTTGTGTAAGCGATACACTTATTTCAGTTCTGATATATCTATATATATCTTTTTCTTCACAGATTAGAACATGTTGATGAAATACTGCAGTCTGCTCGACTGTCCGGCTATTTATATGTCAGAACGGTACTGAAGATCAACATCTGTCCTTTTCTTGATATGTCTTGGATTTTTCAGACTTTAATATATGACAATCTTATTCATCCTTTTGTTCGACAGAGATGGGCGGCTTTACCAGGAGAACCTCTTCCAATCGACGATGATACTGAAGTTAATGACTGGCATCCTAGATTCCTACAAGAAGACAAGAGATAGAAATGAAAAAAGAGAAGAGAAGGGCAGAAGATTAAAGAAAGAAAAATAGGGCGGAGGAATCATTGTTAATATCATGAATGACAATAGGCGTTATTAAGGTCAAATCATTGTTACCTTAACTGATTTCACCTTTAATTGGTAGAAAATCAGTGATTAATTAGAAGCCATTAAGATAGGCGTTATTTTAGGCTACACTTTATTAAGAATCTTTTTTAGCCTTAATTATCTAGCGTTAATTTAGGATGGAAAATCAGCAAATATTCCGTTTGGTATATATTATGTAACAAAAACATGGGATATGAGGGTAATAAACAAACAATGCACAATAATGGTAGTAAGGTTTGTTATATGGGATGTATAGGTAAAAATCCCTTTTTTTGCTGGACACTGTAGTTGTACGAAAGGAAATAGAAAGACGATAGTGTAGGCACGTGTGGGTTTAACATGAGTGGAATCGTCTCCTGATGTTAGAATATTTATATTGGATAACAATATTCTCACAACGACGTGCTCTCTTTCTCTCTCTCCGTAGTTACACGTAAGCGTGGTTTGGTTGGTTGGGGATAAGAAAATTTAATTTTTCAACTTTGTTAAAATAATAGTATTTGGTTATTATTTTTCTTTTTTCTAATAAATGATATTCGTATAAGTATGAAAAGTTCAAATATATTATTTTATACTAAATAAAATATGAAATGATGATATGGACAGTAAAATATAAAATTTACCGGATTATCCATTCACCCCCGAGCCCAATTATGTGATTTGTTTCGAGATCCGACCTCAAAATGAGGTCTAAATCTCAATTTTATAAAATTCCTAAATTCTACCCAAATTCCTAATTTTTATCGTGAAATTCATAGATGAAAGATTAATATCAATGGTTAATCGTGAAAATGCATCAAAACAAGTTAAAAATCACTAACCAATAAAGCGAGGATGAAAATCTCTTCAAAATTACCTCTATGCCAAGCTCTAGCTTTCAAAATGGTGAAAAATGGTCAAATCCCCAATTTCTAACACTTTAAATATCTAGGCGTCCGGTGTTCTTTGTGTTCGCGAAACACGAAGCACCTAACGCGTTCGCGAAGAGAACTGGCCAAAAGGGCATAGCGTTAGTGAGGTCCTATTCACATTCCCGAAGGGTAAATTCCCTACCTGCCTTCGCGTTCGCAAACCGCAGTTCGGGTTCGCAATGAGAAACCACCCATCTTCCCTGTAGATCACCCCAAGACATTGCGTTTGCGAGATGCCTATCATATTCATGAAGGGAAAGCCCCTTATTGCTTCGTGTTCACGGTCGACCCTTGCATTAGCGAAGAAGAATCAGTCCCTAGCCCAAGTTTCCCCTTCACGATTATGAATTACAATGCACCAGACACAAGAAACAACAGTTTTACAAGTTCAAAAATGGTCCGAACCCTATAAGAAACTCACCCGAGCCCCTCAGACTCCAAACTAATCATGCACACAAGCGTAATAGGATTGCATAAACTCTCACACGTGATCAAACACCAAAATAACATATAGAACTACAAATCGTACATCAAAATGCATAAAACTCAACTAAGCGTCTGAATCCTATCAGACCAACTCGGCATTACACAAAATTTCACAGACAAGTTTCAAATAGCAAACATATCTATTCCAAGTCTCAAAACTAAAACCCGAACTCGATAACCACAAAGTCAACCACGATCAAACCTAGGTAACTTCCAAACATTCAAATTGCTAACTTTCGGAAAAATAAGTCAAATCAACCTAGGAACCTCCGAATTCAATTATGCGCATACACTTAAGTCCAAAATCACAATACAAGCTATCGAAATCCTCAACACATCGATCCAGGGTATTTTTCTAAAAATGTTGACCATACTCAACTAAACATCATTTTAAGTCAAAAATTACTTTTTCTTCTAAATTCTATGTAAAATGTTTTCGGAAGATAACACGGACTAAGCAAGCAAATTAAGAAACATCAAATGAAGCTAATAGAGGTCTCGAAACACAAAAATAAGGGCTAGTTCTCAGGACTAAATCCTTCTAACTCGACTAAGCTAAGAAAGCCATCAAACCTAAGAGCTTTGCCGCAAAATATATGTAAGAACTCATTACCTCAAACACACACAAGAAACTAATCATATCCTTACCATACTGGTCCGGTCTACTACCAAGCTACCCTATATATCTAGATTTCCTTCTGATTCTTCTTCAACTTAATATTCCTTTTTGCTGTAGCACCACAATTCCTCAACCCATGCTTACCATACGAGACCCAAGCATGAAGCCATATTGCCTAAGACCCATAAGCCACTGAATACTCTCTTACACAATCCCAAAAGTACCACATTCAAAAATACTTTACTCTGAAGAACTTCGTGCGAATCTGTTACCTTCACTTTCCTGGTATGGATACATAGAATCCCATAATTAACATAGGAATACCACAAGTCTTGACCTCTTCCAATGAAAACTCAGTTTCTAATAATATATACAACTTTAAGATACCCAATTGTTACATGTAGAATCTTGAACATATTAGAACCATTCTCGAGAGTTATTCACTCTATTCAAACTGCAATTAGTCTAATTAAACTAACTGAACCTGTGCCCCACTAGCGCTCTGACACCACGAAAGGTGACATCATTCCATTACAACAAAGAAACTTCATGCTCTACGCACCGAGCATCTTTTACCAACAATGACAAGACATCCCGTGATTTTTACACACCTGTGGAGCATCTTATAACCTTTGTTAAAAGTTTTCCTTCACTCGAGCAATTCGCGACCTCAATCTCCATAAGCCATAATTGACTCACCAGCACGCCTCAAACTAGAACCAATATAGCACCTAACCGTGCAATCGTCTAACCAATAGCAGACTCCCCCACTTGGTTCAAAGTCATAGATCAAGATACACCCAATAACTCATGACTTTTATACTCGATTGATGCCATAACACCATACTCGATTGATGACATAATACCATAGTAAGATTAAACTCAAATCCTTTATAAGCTTGCGGAAACACAAATCATCTAGAATTTTAACTCTTCTACAAATCTCGCATTCAATCTCACAACAGTTAAGCCCACTCTCTAAGTGAACACCCATCAGCAACAATATACAAAATGCTTCTAACATGTACTGTGTACTATATATGGAAAGAAAGGAATTGGCGAACTTTTCGCAGGCAGTAGGGGAGAAGTGAGGAGCTGGTCAAAACGATAATCCAAAAGGTCCATCGTCAAGGAAGCTTGAGTCCTAGTCTAGCTTAAAGATTTCAAAAGTTAAATTTTAACCCTTATCTTGTCTATACATAGAACAAGGTGTTACTTAGTTTTGATGATACTAGGTTTAGGGCTGCATGTCCAAACTTAGGTGGATAGTTGAAAGGGTTTTGTAATACTTGTAAACCAAGGGGATCCACCGTCGCGCCATGGAATACTTGACCAGAATCTTAAAACCTCTAAATGATAGAACCTAATTTTAACTATCATCCCTGATGGGAGAAGCTGAACATAGTGAAACTCAATTTTGCACATGATTTGTTGTTGTTTCGTAGAGGTGATGTGGTGTCCATTAAATTGCTCTATGAGTGTTTTCAACACTTTCCAACACCTCGGGCTTGTTTGCAAACCAAGACAAGAGTTGTATCTACTTTGGAAGGGTACCAGTGGAAGTCCAATAGCTAATTAATCCATGCCTAGGCTTCTCCACAGGTACACTACCATTCAAATACTTGGGGATTGCATTAAGCGCCAACAGATTAGTTGTAGCATAGTTTCAGTCCCTACTGGATAAGATGCTCAACAGAGTTAAGCATTGAACATCAAATTTCTATTATATGCAAGATGGTTACAATTGATCAAGAATGTTATGATTGCTATTCAATCCATTTGGTCTCAAATATTCCTTCTAATAAACAATATTATTCTAAAGATTGAGACCATTTGCAAGAGGTTGCTCTGGACAGGTGAAGCAGAAGGTAGCAGCAAAGCTTTAGTGGCCTGGAAACAACTGTGCTGGCCAAAATATGCAGGTTGACTAAACATAATTGACATCCGCATGTGGCAGAGCTGCAATCCTTAGACAATTGTGGAAATTATGTAAGAAGAAAGATCGTGTATGGATACAGTGGATGCATACATACTATATAAAACAACATGTGATGGAATGTAAACGTAAAACGAGCTTCTTGGCTCACTCAGAAAGTTTGAAGAGCTATAAAATATTAGAATGAAGCAAATATAGGAGTGGAGGAGGCGATGAATGCATAGAGCTATTAAATTAGAGGCATGTATAATAAGCTTAGAGGAGAGTTCCCTAAAGCTGAATGGAGGAGACTAATATGTAATAACACTACCAGTCCTAAATGGATCTTCATATTTTACCTGGCAATCCTGGATAGACTATACACATGAGACATGCTTATCACTTGAGAAATATTATCCAATCTATCATGTTCGTTGTGTGAAGGAAGTACAGAGGATCACGATAATCTCTTCTTCAGATGCACCTACTCAACAATAGTTTGCAGGAAACTATTGTACTGGCTTGGTATCAAAACAAATGCACCTACAAAGCATGTTGCAGGTAAACACCCATCAACAACAATATACAAAATGCTTCTAACATGTACTGTGTACTATATATGGCAAGAAAGGAATTGGTGAACTTTTCGCAGGCAGTAGGGGAGAAGTGAGGAGCTGGTCAAAACGATAATCCAAAAGGTCCATCGTCAAGGAAGCTTGAGTCCTAGTCTAGCTTAAAGATTTCAAAAGTTAAATTTTAACCCTTATCTTGTCTATACATAGAACAAGGTGTTACTTAGTTTTGATGATACTAGGTTTAGGGCTGCATGTCCAAACCTAGGTGGATAGTTGAAAGGGTTTTTCAATACTTGTAAATATTTTCCTGGTAAAAAAAAATTAATTACCACAAAAAAATATGCACAAAACTAGAAAAACAACCAAAGATGATAACTCGAGTTAACGAAAATACAATTAATAAACTTCAATATTTATAACAACCACAACCCTCGAACGCGAAGTCTAGATCCACATAGACATGATAGCTAATGATAGGCTATAATTATATATTTTAGTCCATTATTATTCTCTAATTTACTGCACTTTAGTTGAGTTTGCGTTTTAATCGCTAGTGTTTTGCACTAACGGTGTGTTTTATGCCTTGTAGGAGTGATTTCGAGCTATATAGATATAGAATGAATTGAAGTAATTGAAGCTTTGAAATCTAAGTAAAAGTCAAAGGAATCAAGCCGAAATCGTATTCGGGGATCAAAGGATGATAGAGAAACAAAACGAAGAATCAAGTAGGCATATTACGTACTGTTTAGTAAAATATATATAATATTTTGCTCAAAACTCCATTTGGTCTCCACAATATATTTTCTTGAAAAGCTAACACAAAGTTCTACGACTTTTAGGTTTTATGTTTTTCCAAATTCAATACAGAACAGGGTGAAACATTTGGTCGAATCCGCAACCACGGAACTGAGGCGGACCTGAGGCAGTATACGTGCCATATACCGTGGTTGACCGCGGTTGACCGTGGCCGCGGCAGTCCAAATGTGAAATGTTTTCCTTTTCGCGTAGGAGAAGGTATAATTATTTGTGCCCGACCCTACTTGGTATATATACATGGAAAAACGGTATTTTTGAAGGGTAGGACATATTTTTGACACAATTAGACCTAAAGAGGCTAAGGAGACTGAGGATTCGACCTAAGGGGTCAAGAACACAATCGGAGAAATGCAGGAAATTCTTCAACTAGTTTTTCCATCCTCTTCCTATTTCTCATTATTGGTTGTGATTTTTAGTATTATAGTTTTACATACTATTTTGAATAGCTAAATAGTTATCTAGGGTTTTGATGAACCTTTTGTAAGATAAATTCTTGTTATATCTTTATATAATTGATCCATTGAATTTCTCTACTTGTTCAACTATATGTTTTTTGTTGTTGATTGAATGGCCATCAATTGACTGTGCCTATTTACTATGTACTTCCTGAGAGAGAGTACATATTTAGGTAGTTGTTGAACAACATCACTCCTAACGTATGTGAGAAATCAGTATATTGGGTTTAAAGGCGGGTTTAGAAATAACAAAGCCTTGACGTAGTCATAGTGAACGGTTAGATAAATCCAACTAATGTAGTTCGAGAGAATATGTCTATTAAATTGTTGTAGTTGCTCAAGAGAGAATTATAATATCTAAAGTGCTCACGATCAGTAAAGAATACATTGGCGAACGTTGTAGGGAACATAGCTAGAAGGATTCCGACAATTGGAGAAATCATAACTCTAGACCTCCTTAATTTAGTCTCCAACCCTTAGTCTAGTTAGCTGATAATTTTACTGTTTTTCTAGTATTTGCTAGTTAATTAGTTAGAAATATAAATCTCAATTTTTATAATTTAGAAAATTGTTCAATCTTGTCTTCTTAGTGATATTAAACAGATACAGCTAAGCCTTAGTTCTCTGTGAGATTCGACTCCAAACTTTTAGACCGGATTACATTTGCAGCGACCGCTTATCCTTTTTAGAATTAGAGTTGGGCGTGATCAAATTTGACGCCATTGCCGGAGAACTAATGGTATAGTTGTAGCTGTATATATTGCTTGGGTTCAAGTTTGAGCTTTTTTTTGTTTTTTTTTTGTATTTTGTATAACTGTTGATTTGATAAACATGATATCTTGGAATTATGAGAATTTAGGCGTAGATAATTCTACTATTGATCTCCATACATATTGTGAAAGAAACAACCCGTGGCAAAATTTTCAAAACCTTCTGGAGAGCGAGTTATGTGCACCAACTCAATCTTATTTGTGGAATGTGTGTGACGTGAATGGTGGTAAAAATGGTCACCTTCATGGTTGTGTTTATATTTCTTATTTTCCCTCAAACCCTTACTATGATGGTTCTACATTTTCTTGTGAAGTTAATAGGAACAAAGAACCTAGGAATGCAGACCCGAAGGAGATCAAGGATATGTTAAAGTGCCATCTAGAACAAAATAATGAGAAACAAATGCAGCTTGGAGGCTCAATTGAGTCAAGTGGTTGGATCTGTTATTGCTCAACAAGCCAATATTAGGGATAGTAGGTAAGAAGAGCGTGAATTTGAGGCGTTTATTAAGGAGGTTTGAGTAGAACATCAACAACCTGGCTAACTACAATTTGAGGACGTTGATGTTGAAAAAGTGAGACTAGAGTCAGTCTAGGACTTTGAAGATACAAATTTTGTTGACTCTAGTATCATTGATGTTGAGGATGTTGAAAGCCCTGAAGTTCATGTGTTTGAGCGTATTGGCCCTCACTCCAAACATTTATCTACATTGTGCTTGGATGATGATATGGAAATAGAGTCATCCGAGCTGATTGAGAAGTCAAAGAATAAGGAACAAGATGCCTACATTCTGGAATTGTTTTGCTAGAAAGGCATGACTACATACCTCATCTAAAAGCCAAGAAGTGTAGAATATTATAATGGTTGCTTGGGCCAATTAGATTTGTTCCTCCACCCTTGGAGCATAGCCGAAAACTTGATGCCAATTTGGGGGATCAATTCATAAGCTCGAGGTAGAGGCAAAAAGTGATTCGCGTCGTATCGCGACATTAAATCAAACTCTTGTTGGTAGGCAACCCAACTTTATTGCTTTCTTTTATTTATTTTTTATTTTTTTAACTGTATTATTTTTGTAGTGTCAATTTTTTTTATTTTCGAGGAGCATGGAAAGCAAAGGTATTGGAAGGATGCAGCAACAAGCCAGATGGTATAGTTGGAACTAAGTGTGAGGTACCCACACGAAGGACCAGGCATGGGAGAAGTCTGAGTACCCTATGAGCTGTTAATACTTCGGCCTTTCGCTTACCAGAGAGCCTCTTTTATTAGTCATGGTGTGCATTGGGGACAATGCATACTTTTAGGTGTGGGGTAAGGAGATTGTCTAGGTAACTTTCTATGATATTTTAGTTATGTTAGTTTAATTGAATAATTTTTTTAAATAGAAAAGATTGGACTTTTCATGACGATGGATCTATTAGAAAATTTCTTGAGGGATTTAAGTCTAAAAAAACAAAAAAAAGAGATTTTATTTTGTTAGGTAGTGTAGCAATTATCCCTTGATTTTTCTTTAAACCACAATTCTTTTCCAATAGTTTTGTTTGAACCGAGTGTAATTAGTTTTTTAGGAATATGAGCCATTGTGTTGTGTTTTGAATTGAAGAAATATTGCTTGACTTTGTTATGCTTTGAGAATAGTGAGTACTTTGGTTGTGATGCTTAGGCTCAGTTTTTGACTCTCGTATAAGTACCTTAAATTTTATGATCTTATCTTTGCTTAACTGCTTTGGCTAAAGTGTCTTGATGAAACCAATCCTGCGTGAGCTATGTGCCATGTGTGTGTAAGGATTTGTTATATTTTGTGCATTGCATTTGATGCCTAAAACTTGGCCCGTGCGTTTGCAAAGCAAAATAGTAGTGTTTTTCAATCTTGGAAATGATACAAGCGTTTCTTTATTGAGTCAGATATGTATGTTTACCAACTTAATTATTATGTATCGTAGTTAACCCCTTTGAGCATGTAATCCTATTTCTTTGGCAACCACATTACAAGTCATACTACTTTGTTTCAATTAACCATCTATTTGAACCTTCTAACCTCTCATGAGCACTTGAAATGTGATGATTTATGAAAGTGTTAAAGTGTGGGATGGTTGATTTGGTTTCTGAGTGGAACTAATGAAATCAGGAGAAAGGTGCACTGTTTTGAACAAGTAAGATCCACTTGAATTGAAAAAAAAATATAGTTGTATTGCTGTGAAAAAACGTTCCTTGATAAGTGATGGCTCTTGATGTAAGTGTGCTAAAGAAGAATAGGGTAATATATATTGATGTGAAGGTGGAGTTTTTGTTTGACATAAGTACGGGGTTTGAATGTTAAAGTATATGTATTAACGTGCTTAGGGAGGTGTAGTCACTCTTATATCTAAATGTAGTCTACCTGTCCCGTAGCCTACATTACAACCAAACAAAGTCCTAATTGATTCTAGATTGAATGAGCTCGATTAGTGGAGTAATACACTACAGGCAAGCTTATGGTGCATTTTTGTGGCTTATGAGTGTTATTTCGGAGAGTGAGTGAATTCTTTCTATCTTGAGTTCCTAAGTATTCTTAAATTTTATTGTGTGGAACTACTCTCTTTTGTTGTGTGAGGGCACTTGATTCATGAAGAAAAGGTAATGTCAGTGACCTCTATATTAGAGTAAGTGAGTGAGTTGTGAATATTGTGTGGTACTTGTGAGTCAAATCTTGAGGTGAGGATGTTATGCTTTTGTACTTAGTCTATTTAAAATACTCTTGGTGTGATGAGTTAGGAGAATTGCTTAAAAAGGTCATATCTATTAAAAGTGTAATGTGATTGCTCGAGGAAGAGCAATGGTTTAAATGTGGGATGTTGATGATCGGTTATAATTATGTATTTTAGTAGATTATTCCACTCTAATTTACTGTACTTTAGTTGAGTTTGCGCTTTAATCGCTAGTGTTTTGCACTAACGGTGTGTTTTATGTCTTGTAGGAGTGATTTCGAGCTATATACATGTTATGTAATGAATTCAAGTGATTTGGAGCTTTGATGTCTGAGTAAAAGCCCGAGAAATTAAGTTGGGGTCATATTCAGGGATCAAAGGATGATGGAGGAACAAAACAAAGAATCGAGTAGGCATATTGCACACTTTCTAGTAAAATACACATAAAGTTTTGCTCAGAACTCCATTTGGGATCCAAAATATATGATTAGAAAGCTAACTCAAAGCGCTACAATTTTTATGCTTTTTGTTTTTCCAAATTCCAAACGGAACAGGGTGAAAAATGCGATCGAAACTGCAACAGCGGAACTGAGGCAGACCTGAGGTAATATACCTGCCATATACCGCGGTTGACCGCGACCGCGGTAGTCCAAGCTTGAAATATTGTCCTTTTTCGCGTAAGAGAAGTTAAAATTTTTTGGGCCTGACCCTACTTGGTATATATACATGGAAAAATAGTATTTTTGAAGAATTAGATATATTTTTGACACAAATTAGACCTAAGCAGGCTAAGGAGACCGAGGATTCGACCTAAGGAGTCAAGAACATAATATGAGCAAGGCGGAAAATTCTTCAACAAGTTTTTCCTTCCTCTTCCTATTTCTCATTATTGGTTATGATTTTTAGTATTGTAGTTTTACCTACTATCATGAATAGCTAAATTGTTATCTAGGATTTTGATAGAACCTTTTGTAAGATAAATTCTTGTTATGTCTTTATATAATTGAGCCATTAAATTTCTCTACTTGTTCGACTACGTGTTTGTTGTTGTTGATTGAATGGCCATCAACTGATGTGCTTATTTACTATGTACTGCTTGAGAGAGAGTACATATTTAGGTAGTTGTTGAACAACGTCACTCCTAACATATATGAGAAATCAATATATTGGGTTTAAAAGCGGATTTAGAAATAACAAAACCTTGACATGGTCATAATGAGCGGTTAGATAAAGTCAACTAGCATAATTCGAGAGAATATGTCTAGTAAATTGTTGTAGTTGCTCAAGAGAGAATTACGACATCTAAAGTGCTCACGGTCAGTAGAGAATACATTAGCGAAAATTATAGAAAACGTAGCTAGAAGGATTACTACTATCGGGGAAATCATAACTCTAGGCCTCCTTAATTTAGTCTCCAACCCTTAGTCTAGTTAGTTGATAATTTTACTGTTTTTTAGTATTTGCTAGTTAATTAGTTAGAAATATAAATCTCAATCTTTATAATTTAGAAAATTGTTCAATCTTGTCTTCTTAGTAATATTAAAAAGATACAGCTAAGCCTTAGTTCTTTGTGGCATTCTACTCCTGACTTTTAGATCGGATTATATTTGCAGTGACCGCTTATCTTTTTAGGACTAGAGTTCGACATGATCAGCAACAAAACAACAAATTATCAAGAAAAAATAAAGATTACTAAGTTTAATGGAAGAAAGATGGCATCTGATATATTCCGGCATCTACGGCAACTACGTGTTCTCCCTAGGTCCAATCTCAGTCTCCTCTTAAAAATGGTGTTTATTGACTATTCATGTGTAGGGAAAGAACCTAAACAAAATACCCAATTCCAAACCCAAATAGGAGATAAAATAGGCTTTAAAAATTCATAACACGCTCGCTATGGACCGTGCCTTGCGACCTCGATAGTGCGCTCCACCTCGCTGCAGCCTGTGCATCGCAAGCTTTCTAGCGGGCTCCTCCTCGCGGTAAGCCTCGCGGCGCACTGCCAAACGCGAGCTAAATCTCTCGCGTCGCATGTTCTCTAGCGAACAATTGAATCTCGCGTTTTCAATTCGTTTTCAATTCTGTCGCCTAACTTTGCTTCAATTGTTGCCTAACTTTGCTTTAATTGTCATTTCTTTGTTCACTCTCATTCTATGTCTTCCTTTCTTTTTCCTTTGCAAGTGTTTCTTTCTTTTGTCTTCTTCTTTGCTAAACTATAATATTGTTTTAGAACATGGATCACACCTTCAATATTTACTTTGCTCCAATTTCATTTTTAATATATTTTAAAGTAAATAATACATTAAAAATATATAATTATAGTCAAACATCACACAACGAATTGTACATATTGTATTTGTTTATGACTTTTGGATTTGCTTCGGTATTTTGAGATAAGTTTATAAAACTTATTGTTCTGGGCTCCTTGGTAGTTGGATTCGAGTTCGTTTTTATGAGTTAACAGCTTTATTTCCATTTTCGTGTCTTTAATTTCTTGTTATTTTTATTATTGTATACAGATTGTTGTAAGTGACCCCCCTAGCCTCGTTACTACTTCGTTGAGGTTAGGCTCGGCACTTACAAAGTATATGGGATCAGTTGTACTCATACGATACTCCGCACTTTCTATGTGAATACCGAAGTGGGTCTTAGCAACGTTGAGTGAGATTGTCCAGATCCTACTTTCTGTGGAGACTTGAGGTACAGTTGCATAGTGTCTGCAGCCCTGACGTTCCCTTCTTTGTTATCTTAGCTGTTTATTTTGATTCAAACAGTTGTAATTTATTTAGACTATTATTTGTAGTACTCTAGACACTCATTGTATTCGTGATACCGATTTCTGGAATTGTATTTGGATTACATCATTTATTAGTTAAACACTCTATTTCAGACTATTCAATCTTATCTTTGTCATTTAATTTAAATTGAAAAAGAATAATTGATAAATATAACTAACGTCGGCTTTTCTTGCATGTGAAATGTTAGGCCCCAAAAGGCCCCAAGATTTCTCTCATTTTAATTAGGCTTTATGACCCTTTAATATTCTTTATTGTCTTTTTACTACCTTTTATTATTGCATTAATATTAGTAATCAATTAGTAGATTATAGCTATATTATAAATAGAGATTTTTATTTGATTGTAAGACATCAAGAAATATTAAATGCAAAAGACTGGTATTTTTCTCTCAAGCTTTATACAAGTGTTACGAGATTTTTAAATTATTCTTGATTCTAGTAGAAACATTCTGAAGCACGTACTTATCTTTTTTTCAATTCTCTTTGTTTTAATCAATTTGTTCTTTTTTACTTTATTTTATCGGATTAATTTAATTCACGTATTTGTAAACCACGATATAAATTTAATTATATCGTCTCTACAATAAACAATAGGAGTGGTAGTTAATTACCAAGAGGAACTACTAAAAATTTATCCAAGGAGATGTTGAAACCAACTTTGCAAAACTCCGTTTTTGGGCCATGGACGTGTAAGCAGAGTGGTTTTTTCCCCCTATATTTTCTTTTCGAGAACCTAACGAAAAATAAGATATTTTGTGTTTTCTTTCTGGCTGACGAATAGGAAATTTTCATTCCACACCCTGTGCAAATTATACATTTGCATGTGGTGGGCGATTTTCAGCACTAATTTTACCAAAAAGACCCTTAGGATAGTCCAATTGAGCCACATCCGTTGGTTTATGTTCCCTATTTATAGTCCTCATTTCCAGATTTCCTTCACCTCTGTGACATCCATATCTTCCTAACAAAAATTTCATATACAAACAAAATAATAACGTAAATATGGGCTCTCTTCCTCATGTAGTAGAAGACTGTTTACGTATCCTTCAACTTTATAGTGATGGCTCCATTTTCCGATCGAGTGACGACCAAATTGACTTCAAATTTACTGTCCAAGACGATGGCTCTGTCGTTTGGAAAGATTGCCTTTACGACCAAAAAAACAATCTCTATCTCCGTCTTTACAAACCTAAATTAGCAAACAAGCTCAAAATAGTCTACTTTTTTCATGGTGGAGGTTTCTGTGTAGGTTCACGTACGTGGCCAAATTGTCATAACTGTTGCCTCCTTCTTTCCTCTGACCTACAAGCGCTTGTCATCGCTCCCGTCTATAGATTGGCGCCCGAGTTTCATCTGCCTGCTGCCATGGACGATGCTTTTAGGTCCATGAAGTGGCTACAAAATCAGGCGTTGTCAGGAACGCCTGATTCTTGGATGAATGATATAATAATTAATCAGGTTTTTGTAGTTGGAGACTCATCTGGTGGGACCATGGCGCACCATTTGTCCCTGAGGCTCGGGGTTGGCTCGCCCGAACTGGCGCCGGTTAGAGTACGGGGTTATGTTCTCATGGCGCCATTTTTCGGTGGGAGTTTGAGGACTAAGTCTGAA
This sequence comes from Nicotiana benthamiana, assembly GCA_034376525.1. Classification (NCBI taxonomy): domain Eukaryota; kingdom Viridiplantae; phylum Streptophyta; class Magnoliopsida; order Solanales; family Solanaceae; genus Nicotiana; species Nicotiana benthamiana. Next base: position 14,500,096 of record CM067338.1, on the reverse strand, counting down.
GCTGAGGGTCCTGCTGAACCTTTCTTGAATGTGGAAATTCTTGGCAGGTATTCAACTCTTCTTATATTTAATTTTTGTCTTTTCTCTTATGAAATAATATGAAAGACAAGAACAATAACTCAAGAACAAGAGCAAATAGAGAGAAGAGTAGAGAGAGTTCTTCTTATTGATACTTAGAGAATGTTAGGAGTGATTTACAATGGTAGATGGCACCTCTATTTATAGGGAGGAGGATGATTTATCTACCAAGAATAGAACTCTAGAATCTCTCTAATTAAAGACATTCACCTTAAATAGAAGTGTATTTATAACACTCCCCCTTGAATGTCTATTCAATGATGTGCCTCGTTAAAACCTTAAAACAAAACCCAATGGGAAAAATTAAAGTAAGGAAAAAGAGTACACATGTTTGAATATGCGCCTATTGGTTGCCTCGTTAAAAACCTCGCAAGGAAAACCCGGTGGGACAAAACCTTGTAAGGGAAAAAGAGTGCAACGCGCCTTAACTCCCCCTGATAAGAACATCAATTTATGTCCTTAAGTCTTCGCATCCCGATCTTGTGAACTAGCTTCTTGAAGGTTGACTTTGGTAGAGATTTTGTGAACAAATCAGCCATATTGTCGCTTGAACGAATCTATTGAACATTGATATCACCATTCTTTTGAAGATCATGTGTGAAAAATAACTTTGGTGAAATATGCTTCGTTCTATCTCCTTTTATGAATCCTCCCTTCAATTGAGCTATACATGCTGCATTGTCTTCATACAAAGTTGTGGGTAGTTTATCACACTTCAAACCACATTTGTCTTGGATATGATGTATTATAGACCTCAACCACACACATTCCCGACTTGCTTCATGAATAGCAATTATCTCGGCATGATTAGATGAAGTAGCCACAATTGATTGCTTAGTCGATCGCCAAGATATGGCGGTTTCTCCACAGGTAAACACATAACCCGTTTGAGATCGAGCCTTGTGTGGGTCGGACAAATATCCAGCATCAGCATAACCAACAAGATCCGGGCTGCAATTCTTGCCATAAAATAGGCCCATATCGGTAGTTCCCTTTAGGTACCGCAATATGTGTTTGATCCCATTCCAGTGTCTCCTCGTGGGAGCCGAGCTAAATCTTGCTAAGACATTAACTGAAAAGGATATGTCAGGTCTTGTAGTATTTGCAAGATACATTAGTGCGCCAATTGTGCTAAGATATGGTACTTCAGGACCAAGTAGCTCTTCATTCCTTTCTTGTGGTCGGAATGGATCTTTGTTCACATCAAGTGACCGAACAACCATCGGTGTACTTAAAGGATGTGCTTCATCCATGTAAAACCGTTTCAGTACCTTTTCTGTATAGGTAGATTGATGAACAAAAATTCCGTTTGCCAAATATTCAATTTGCAAACCAAGACATAGTTTAGTCTTTCCGAGATCTTTCATCTCGAATTCATCCTTTAGATAATCAATTGCCTTTTGGAGTTCTATAGGGGTTCCAATAAGGTTTATGTCATCAACATATATGGCAAGTACAACAAATTCCGATGTTGTTTTCTTTATAAAAACACACGGGCAAATGGCGTCATTTATATAGCCTTCTTTTAACAAGTACTCACTAAGACGATTATACCACATTCGTCCAGATTGCTTTAGACCATACAAGAATCTTTGCAATTTAATTGAAAACATTTCCCGAGATTTTGAATTATGCGCGTTTGGCATCTTGAGTCCATCGGGAATTTTCATGTATATCTCATTATCGAGTGAGCCATAAAGATAGGCAGTAACCACATCCATTAAGTGCATGTCAAGCTTTTCATGGACAACAAAACTTATGAGATAACGAAAGGTTATCGCATCCATTACAGGCGAATATGTCTCTTCATAATCGACACCAGGCCTTTGAGAAAAACCTTGTGCAACAAGGCGTGCCTTATATCTTTGTACCTCGTTTTTCTCGTTTATTTTGCGTACAAAGACCCATTTATAGCCGACAGGCTTAACACCATTAGGTGTTTCAACTATAGGGCCAAAAACTTCACGTTTTGCCAGCGAATTCAATTCTGATTGAATTGCTTCTTGCCACTTTGGCCAATCCTGTCTTTTTCGACATTCTTCAACAAATTGAGGTTCGAGATCCTCACATTCTTGCATAATGCTAGATGCTACATTATAAGCAAAGGCATTATCCACCACAATATCCACTCGATTAATATTTGCCTCAATATTAATTGGATTTAGGGATAGTTCCGTATTTTCCAGAGTCTCGGGCTCAATGGATTCTTCATGAGATTCTTTCGTGGTGTCATTTTGATCGTTCTTTTTCCTCTTTCTAGGATTTCGATCTTTGGAACCTAATGGTCTGCCACGCTTCAGGCGTGCATTTGACTCATTGGATATGACACTAGATGATTGTCCAACAGGGACATCAATACGGATTGGAACATTTTCCGCGGGAATGTGGGATTTCGTTATCCTTTTCAAGTCCGTAAATGCGTCAGGCATTTGATTTGCTATTCTTTGCAAATGGATAATCTTTTGTACCTCTCTTTCACAAATAGAGGTATGTGGATCAAGATGAGATAATGATGCATTTTTCCACAAAATTTCCCGTTTGGTTTCACCAACTTCTCCCCCTAATTTTGGGAAAAGTGTCTCATCAAATCGACAGTCTGCAAATCGTGCAGTAAACAAGTCGCCTGTCAATGTTTCGAGGTAGCGAATGATGGAGGGCGATTCAAACCCAACATATATTCCTAACCTTCTTTGCGGACCCATTTTGGTGCGGGATGGCGGTGCTATAGGCACATATACTGCGCATCCAAAAATTCTTAAATGGGATATATTGGGTTCATGACCCAAAACCAATTGCAACGGGGAATACTTGTGGTAATTCGTCGGTCTGAGACGAATTAGCATTGCTGCATGTAAGATGGCGTGACCCCATACCGAAGTGGGCAGCCTCGTTCTCATAAGTAATGGCCTTGCAATCAACTGCAGGCGTTTAATTAACGATTCTGCAAGACCGTTTTGAGTGTGAACATGAGCTACAGAATGTTCAACTTTTATCCCGATTGATAAGCAATAATCATTAAATGCTTGGGATGTAAACTCAGCAGCATTATCCAGTCTAATGGACTTGATTGGATTATCTGGAAATTGTGCTCGTAGTCGAATTATTTGTGCCATTAACTTCGCAAACGCAAGGTTGCGTGATGACAACAGGCACACATGAGACCATCTACAGGATGCGTCTATCAAGACCATGAAATACCTAAGCGCCCCACTAGGTGGGTGAATAGGTCCACAAATGTCCCCTTATATACGTTCCAGAAACGTGGGTGACTCAGTCCCAACCTTTGTTGGTGATGGCCTGATAATCAACTTGCCTTGATAACACGAAGTGCAAGGATATTCATTATTCGAAAGAATTTTGAAATTCTTTAACGGATGCCCATGTGAGCTTTCTATAATCCGTCTCATCATGACCGATCCTGGGTGTCCCAATCGATCATGCCAAAGTACAAAGGTATTGGAATCAGTAACCCTTTGGTTTACTATTGAATGTGCCTCAATTGCACTAATTCTTGTCCAATACAGGCCACAAGATAAAGACGGGAATTTCTCAATAACCCTCTTTTGGCCGGAGACATTCTTTGTGATGACGAGATATTCAAGATTATCTTCATCCATTGTCTCAATATGATAGCCATTCCGGCGTACATCTTTAAAACTCAACAAGTTTCTCTTAGACTTGGAGGAGAACATTGCATTCTCTATTATTAACGTCGTGCCTTTGGGCAGAGTTACAATTGCTCTTCCGGAGCCTTCAATCAATTTACTACTTCCAGAGATTGTAGTAACTTTTGCCTTACACATATTTAGTTGAGAGAAATATTTCCTTTCTTTGAGTATTGTATGTGTAGTACATGAATCAACTAGGCAAATAATTTTACAGTTGGACGTTGGTCCAAGTTCGCCTTGTGAGATATCCATATTTGCTATCCCATAGTTTGACATACAAAAGAGATATACGAATATAAGAATAAACAAGTTCAATTCGTTTGTGTCACATAATATTTTCAAAATCTGCTGCTAACAGTTGACTAACAAAATCAGATATGTTATCCATAATTGATTACTTTGCAGTTTGAAAATTTCAGTTTAAACATTTTCTTCAAACAATCGATTGTTAAACACAAACAATCGATTATTTGCTATTTTGAAAAACTTCATATCACACTGTCTTAAGACAATCGATTGTTATGCATAGACAATCGATTGTTGGCTATTTTGAAAAATTCCAGAGCACACTGTTTTAAGACAATCGATTGTTAAGTATAGACAATCGATTGTTGGCTATTTTGAAAAATTCCAGAGCACACTGTTTTAAGACAATCGATTGTTAAGTATAGACAATCGATTGTTGGCTATTTTGAAAAATTCCAGAGCACACTGTTTTAAGACAATCGATTGTTAAGTATAGACAATCGATTGTTGGCTATTTTGAAAAATTCCAGAACACACTGTTTTAAGACAATCGATTGTTATGCATAGACAATCGATTGTGGATGATTTTTGAAAAATTCCAGATTACACTGTCTTAACGACAATCGATTGTTAGACAAAGACAATCGATTGTGGATGATTTTTGAAAAATTCCAGATTACACTGTCTCAACGACAATCGATTGTTAGACAAAGTCAATCGATTGTTGATCAATTATTTTTCAGCTTTAATGCGAAAATAGTAGATAATCGACTAGTTTTTCAGGCTAGTCGATTACGCCTACTGGAAAATAAAAATTTTATTGATATATGAGCATATTAAAGATATTCTAAAGAACTACTGCTAACATTGCATCATGAACTAACTAATACGAGCTAATACTAATGACTATTAGTTTATTCACTAACTAATACAAATAAGTAGAACAAAATCAAATAACTCCATCTTCTTTCATCACGGACCCATCGCCGATTAGGTGGTCTATTTTCCCCTCGGGTTGCTCAAAGAAGTCTGCCACATCCAGGTGGGTGATGTCCGAGTTGTCGTCATAGACAAAATTTGTTTCAGGGCCTTTTCTCTTTCGAGATGCTTGATAAAGGTCAACCAAGTGTTTTGGTATACGGCAAGTCTTTGACCAGTGCCCTTTCCCACCGCAACGATAACATATAGTTTCTGAACCATTTGCCTTAGGATCTTCATGACCCCGTTTCTGCTTTCGGCGATTATCTCTCCTTGGGGGTTGACGGACTTCATTGGAATTTCTTCCTTGTCTACGTCCCTGGCTATGACCCCGTTTACGACCATGACCATGGTCCTTTTCATGTTTGGCATAATGAGAGTGCACCTTATCTGCTTCAGGCAGTGGTGTAGACCCAGTGGGTCGATTTTCATGATTTCTCATGAGCAGGTCATTATTTCGCTCAGCCACTAGTAGAAGAGAAATCAGTTCAGAGTACTTTGTAAAGCCTTTCTCTCTGTACTGTTGTTGCAGTACCATATTGGAGGCATGAAACGTTGTAAACGTTTTCTCAAGCATATCATAATCGGAGATATTATCCTCCCATAGCTTCAATTTAGAAGTAATTCTGAACATTGCAGAATTATATTCAGAAACGGACTTAAAGTCCTGGAGCCTCAGATGAGCCCAATCATATCGTGCTTGTGGCAGAGTGACCAACTTCAGGTTGTCATATCTCTCCTTTAAGCCGTTCCACAAGATGAGTGGATCCTTGACGGTGAGATATTCAATCTTCAAACCTTCATCAAGGTGATGGCGCAAGAAAATCAAGGCCTTCGCACATTCTTGGGTGGATGCTTTTTCTCTATCTTTGATGGTGTCTCCGAGACCCATAGCATCTAAGTGGATTTCAGCATCCAACACCCATGTCATATAGTTCTTGCCCGAAATTTCAAGGGCAACGAACTTTCTTTTCGTAATGTCAGACATAATCGAAAATTAAATTAGGAAGAGGGAAATACCTTAGATTTTTCGAGAATGGTTCTTGAGACGGTAGAGTCTCGTGCTGATAACGTGTTATGAAATAATATGAAAGACAAGAACAATAACTCAAGAACAAGAGCAAATAGAGAGAAGAGTAGAGAGAGTTCTTCTTATTGATACTTAGAGAATGGTAGAGGGCACCTCTATTTATAGGGAGGAGGATGATTTATCTACCAAGAATAGAACTTTAGAATCTCTCTAATTAAAGACATTCACCTTAAATAGAAGTGTATTTATAACATTTTCTCCTTTTTCTATTCTTTTCTTTTTTCGTTTTTTGCATGGTCATGACTCATGAGGGCCAAGAAAAAATTTTAAGATTATTTTGACTTGTTAATTACTAGGAATTGTACTATTTTAACCATCATCGTCATTATCATGGAATCAATGGCCACTCAGAGTAAGACACCAGTATGGTCAAAGAATTGAATGATGTTCAGCGTAGCATTGACTTTACATCTCGAATGGAATGTTCCACTTAGATCTCATTTGGCTTAGCCGATTTAGAATATTTTATAAGTATTAGATACTGAAAAATACTTTTAAGTGATGCAACTCATTTAATAAATAAGCAGTTACATATTTGGATAAAAATGTTAAAATTAATAATAAGCAGCTGCAACTGTTTGATTAAAAAGTGCTGATAAGCTATTTTTATGTTAAAATGACTTAAATGACCTCATAATAATTTACACTACTAAAAAAGTTATTTTTTGTTCAAAATTTTAGATTTTACATAGATTCAAATAGAAAAATAACCTATTTATTATGTTATTTTAATTATATAAATGATTAGATAATATCATTTTTTATAAATATCATTTATGTTACAATAAGTATACAATCATAAATTGAAACAGAAACATGCACTTAATATAGTCACATGGGGATTATAGGTACAAGCTAATGTAACTGTAGATTTTAGAACAAAGATATTGAGTGCAGAACGCATGAAGGGAACATACAATAGCATGTAATTAATCAATAATATTTGAAAGAATATAACTCAACATATTAAAAAAAATAGTCTGAAAGTAAAGAGTAAAAGCTAACAGTGTGTTATAGCACATGTGTATGTGCTCCCATATAAATCAATTACACATAGAGCCACGAGCAGAGAAGAACGAGATAGTCACCAATGAACAATTTACGAGCAGGGAAAAAAAAAAGAAGGAAATTCCACGTAAACAAGTATTTTTAGGGATAAAATAGTAATAATTTGGTCAAATGTAAAGTGCTTATAAGCTGAAATTTGATAAATTGGGGGAGACCAACTTATGACTTTTGGCTTATTTTGGCTTATAAGCACTTTTAATTTTACCAAACACGTAGATAAGTTAAAAAGTATTTTGAAGTCAGTTTGATCAGCTTATAAGCTTAACCAAACGCCCTCTTAGTCGTTTTAATTTGTCAACTTTCTTGATTTCACTCTTTATTATTCCCTTTATTTCATCTTATATTAGACTGAAATAGAGTTTAAGAGGAAAAGAAAAGTATAACTTTAAAGTTATATCATTAAGAGTAAAACAACAAAATTAATATTAAATAGCATAAATATAAAAAATTATCATTCTCTTTAGAAAAGAAAAGAGTCACATCAAATAAAACGAAATATACAGGTAATATCTTTTGATTTTATAAATAGGTATATATATATTTTCAAAACTTAAAGAAATTAAATGCTCTATATATTTGGAATTCCAAAACATTGACTAAGTACCTTATAGTAATGCCAAGTTTAAGTGTGTGTATATATATATATATATTTATTTACATAAAATGCGGGATACCCAACATATTTATTAACTGTGGCGTATACTTAACAAGGATCTTTATGCAGAAACTAGCGGTAATCAAGTTATAAAATAAAACTTCTAAGAAATTTGTAAAAAGTTAAGATAGTGACAACTAATGATACACATACAAAATAATCCGCCAGTTCCATTCTAGGTGGTCCTATTTTTATATTAGTTTGTTTAAAAAGTACTATTGGTACATTCCTACTTTTTAAAATATTATAATTTAATTTTAAAATTTTTATTTTGTTGTTACGGAAATACCTTTAAAATCATAAAAATCACATGACAAGTTTAAGACCATAAATTATAAAAATATTTCTTTATTTCTTAAATTTCATATCTAAGTTAAACAGTGTAACATAAATGGAGATGTGAAAATAGGTGATCAATCAACTCTGAAAAAATCTCATTTTAAAAAATCTAAAAATCTAAAATATACATGATTAGAAGAAAGGTAATCACACATTCTTAAGCACTATACATGAAGAAAGAGTGTGAATGGGATCTTATTAGGCTCTTTAGAATGAAAATGACAGAACTTTATCATTGTGATAAGGATTGATAAAAACATTTACCCACATTTGACTACATTTTAAAAACTCACTGGAAACACTGCATATAATCTTAACTATATTTACCTACATTTAAAAATTCACTGGAAACACTTCATATAACCTTAACTACATTTAACTACATTTGACTACATTATAAAAACTCACTGGAAACACTTCATATAACCTTAACTACATTTAACTACAATTGACTACATTTTAAAAATTCACTGGAAACATTTCATATAACCTTAACTACATTTAACTACAATTGACTACATTTTAAAAACTCACTGGAAACAAGTTCAACAACTACTACTTTTTTTGTTTTTTTTTCCTGCACCAAACAAGAATATATTACCTTTAGTTTCTGGGATAATGTATTGTTATCTTCCAATTCTTTGTTGAATTTGTGCCCAAATAATATGAAAGTATCCTTTGCCTTCAATCTCCATCAAGTTGTTGTGGTTATTTTCATAAAATGCTAATCCTTCTTCCAACTCCTTCAATTTTTCAACCAATCTTGGAAGAATGAACTTAGATCGTGCATCAACTTCTCCAACCATATCAAACACTACCTTTGATGAAATTAGAGAAGAAAAGGTACATAGAAAGGAGACTATAAGAAAGAATTATGAAAATAACAGAAGATATCATACCAGGAAGCTCTCACTAAATATTCGCAGCAACTTAATTTCTCCAATTTGGAGAAGAACCCTAATTTATCCAAGTTGGCTTCTAAATGGAAAACAAAGTTTGGAGAGGGTATGTGGCAAGAAAATAACGAATGATAGCCCTTGGTTACAATGATACAGAATGTTAAAATTCTTGGATCCATTCTTTATTAGCTTGTTAAGATTTTACCTTAACTGATTTAGCATTTATTTGGTACAAAATCAAAGATTAATTAGGAGCCATAAATACAGGAGTTATTTTAGGATACAATTCATTTAACATAGATTTGAGCCTTAATAAAGGCGTTATTTTAGGAGGCAACATCTGGAAAGATTCCGTTTGGTACATATTGTGTAACAAAAACATGAGATATGAGGGTAATAAACAAACCATGCACAATAATGGTAGTAAGGTTTGTTATATGGGATGTATATGTAAAATCCCTTAAGACAATGCAGATAGAGGGATATATATAAAAGATAATGTTTAATAATTTTGACTCTTAGTGGGTTGTGGAAGCATTTTTTCAAACCACTCCTAAAGTAGGAGAATTTATAGTACTTTCACATTTCCCTAGTGACTAAGACGCAAGACCTAATGGTCGTAAGTGAATGTGCTTTTACCAACTGAGCAAGCCACGCTTATCGTTGCGGAAGCATTGGCTTATGGTGTCTAAGGAAAATCTACTAAACCAACTATTGGCCATTTCAACTTTCAAATGTTAGCCCCATGAGTAGTGTAGATGTGACTTTCTTGGAATATACCCTCGAAAGATACTCTCTTTTAATTTTGGATTTAAAGTAATTTTTTTCCAATTAATTTTAACTTTATTTAGAGTGTATTTGATAAGAAAATATTTTTATACTCAATAATTTTTTGGTATTTTTCCATCAAATGGAAAAAAATGAATTCTCTCATTTTTTGGAAAGTTATTTCCCTTCACAATTATCTCAATGCTTAACTTCCTCTCATTGTTCTTAGTTTTAACCAACACTCATACATTATTATAAATACTATACAAACTTTTCATCAAAACACTATCTATCTGAATGTTAATTACAATCTTTAATATATAGATCTTTTTTTTCTAGAACCAATAATTTTTCATTCTCCAACTAAATGTTATAAAATATTTATCAAAAAATAAATAATTTCTTCAAAAAACTATTTTCCGCCATACCCCATCCAAAGTTTCAGAAGCAACATCTTAAGTTATTATTCAATTTAAGTCTAGCATTAATTTATTAGAAAAAACTGTTTTGTGTTATTGACCTAATTTGCTACTATTTCTTTTTCTGTTTTCTTTCATATATTTTCTTGATGAATAATTAGATTTATGGAGTGATATATAATGTGAGGAGAATCAGCTTTTCCATATTTTGTCTATACTCTATTGGTATCTGAGACGCACTTGATGTTGAAGTTAGGGGAATTTGAAAAAGATCTCTTATTTTTGTTTTTATTTTTCTAGATTTCTGACGTAATTTTAATTTCTGTATATGAACTTTTATAAAGTGATATTACAACCGACTAACATAAGATTGCATAATGCAAAGTAGCAGAAGAATATGAGTACACGAGTCGTTAAAAAAATTAAATATCACTGAGCTACTGCTTAGCAAATAGTATAAGTACTTTGGTATCGTCTTTCCTTGTTTTCCTTTTTTGCACTTTTTCTTCTAATTCTATGAATTATAAGAGGCACGTAGCATTAAGACTGAACCCATTATCTTTGTGAAATATACGATGATTGTTATAAATGGTAAATATGAATTCATAACTTTAAAAATTGTTGAAATCTAGCCTAAATTCAGCCATTAGAGAGCTCAAGCAAGAGAGGTCAAAGAAGATGATAGAGAGAGATGCAGGAAAATAAGAAATAGATTTTCTGTTACTGCACTAAGAAAAAAAATAGTTGTACACCCCTATTTATCTTCACTAACATAAGCTAAACTTAACAACTAACTAACTATCTAACTACCTTCTAGAAGAGTATAATATAAATACAACAATGTACAATCATTTACAACTTTTAATTTAAACATTCCCCCAAAAGTTGAGAATGAAAAAATGTCTTTCATTCCCAACTTGGAGATCAAGGTAGCATGTTGCTAATGTTCTAGTGCCATGCCAGCACATCAGCTGGTTGTTCTTGACTGGCAATGTAGGAAGTCTTGATCAATCCTTCTTGAATTTTCTCTCGGATGAAATGGCAGTCCATTTCTATGTATGTTGTTCGTTCATGATACATAAGATGTGCATCAATTTGCAGTGCTGCTTTATTATCACATAACAGCTACATAGGCAGCTTTAACTCCAATAGACCCGTCATCCATAAAAGTTTAGCTATTGTGTGTGCCATGATCCTGTACTCAGCTTCAGCTGAGCTTTTAGATACAAGATGTTGTTTCTTAGCTTTCCAGGATATGGTTGAAGTTCCAAGATTAACACTGTATCCAACGATAGACTTTCTTGACATAGGACATGATGCCCAGTTTGAGTCACAGAATGCTTTTATTTCTTCACTGCTATCACTTGACATCAACAGCGCCAACCCTGGTTGCTTCTTGATGCACCTTACCACATGATGTGCTGCTTCATAGTGAGATTTCTTAGGTACATGATAAACTAACTTAAGAATTGCACAACATATGAGATGACTGGCCTTGTTATTGTTAGATACAAAAGCTTCCATATGAGCCTTTGATAACTTCCCATATCTTCCATAGCTCATCTCCTTTATTTGTGTCTGTGCAAGTATCAAATTCAGTGCCTGTCAGCTTCAAGTTCTACTCTATTGGTGTCTCTTTAAGCTTGGAACCTGCTAAGCCTGTATTTGATATCATCTATAACACATATTTTCTTTGTGTCATAAGGATTCCTTCTTTTGCTCTAGCAAACTCTATGCCTAAATAATATCTGAATTCTATAAGTTCTTTCATTTTAAAGTGTTGACGCAGAGACTCCTTGGCACGTTTAATTTCTTGTAGATCTTTTCCTAGAGGTCTACTTGAGCCCATATAGGAATTTAAGTAGCCTACAAACCTTATGCTCCCCCTGGCTACTAAACCCTTGAGGTAAATGTAAGATATATGGATTTATATCTAGATATATGGACTTATATCTACACACATATGAACAATATATGGATAATTATATGTTATGTGCTATCTTTTGGTTTGGCCTAATTATGTGGTCTTATGGACATTATGTTAAGGGGGCCAATGTGTTGTCATACTAAAGTGTAGGACTAATGTGTAGATACCCAAAAGTGTAACCTTAGTTGATGATGGGCTGACTGAGGTTACATATGTAACCATGGTTACATGAATGCTTGTGACTCTTGAGTTATGTAACTCTTGCAAGACATAACTCAAGACATTACTCTTGTCTTGTAACTCTTGTCTCTTGGGTTATGTAACTCCTAGGAGTTATAAGTGGGGTTATGGTTCCCATTCTAGTGCAAGACAAGTTCTTCTTCTTCCCATTGAATCAAGAACCATATTGTCCATTGTCTTGCAAATAGGGTGGAAAACCATAAGCCAAATTTGATCATTGTCATGTTATTGTTATTGTGTAACAATTCTCATATTGTTAAATCTTGTGGATTCATTCTTGTGGTAACATACAAACTTCAAGAAACTTGAAGAAAGGATCAAGAGGTTCAAAAGGAATCAAGGACAATTATCAAAGGTGGTTCATAAAATTCCACACATATGGATTCAGGTTAGCTTCCGCTCATGTAGTTGTAATTCCGGATTATTCAATATGAAGGTTGTTGTCTTTAGTAGGAATCATAATCCTAACAATTGGTATCAAAGCCACCCTTCAATTTTGGATAATTTGGATGTTCATAAGGTTCATGTTATATTAGGATTCATGTTAAAGTATAATTAGAATTTTGTTTATGAAATTCTACCATGAAATAGCATGATAGCATGATCTTATGAATGTTATGTTATGATTCAGTTTGATGTTTTGATATGATGTTAAAACATTGTAAATAGCATGATTTAGTTGGTAAATAACATGTTTTCATGTTTAAAGATTCACGTTAAAAAACATGTTATAATTCAGAAAAAGTATACACTGTACAATCGATTGTATACACTGTACAATCGATTGTATACACTCCAGTGAGTTGAAACGTTTTAAAATTATACCTGACAATCGATTGTCAGACTTTGACAATCGATTGTCTGGTCCAGTAACTTAGAAAAATTTTTCCTTGTCTCTTCCAGTGACTTAAAATTTCAGAAAAAAACCAAACAATCGATTGTCTGTTTTGACAACCGATTGTCTGGTCCAATGACTTAGAAATTTTTTTTCATGTTACTTCCAGTGACTTAAAAATTTCACAGAAAATGCCAAACCATCGATTGTCTGTTTTGACAATCGATTGTCTGGTCCAGTAAAGTTTAAGAAAAAAATGTTTCAACTCTCTTAAGTTTCAGTGAATGTTAATTGTTTATAGTCCATCAATTCTTATGTATTATAGAATTGTCCAATTCAGTAAACGACAATTAATATTCAAGTGTTACACATCCAATCTTGTAACACATTAAGTTGAGATTCATAAAATGGCTTAAGGAACTAAAATTTATAGCATCTAATATTTTAGTTTTTCAATTGAAGCATTATGTTGCCAAAGTAACCTCTATTGTGTAGATTGATTAAATTTAAAATATGAGATGACTGTGGATGTTAGTCTTCCATGCGTTTAACATCGGCCCAAAGGAAGGTGTTATTTGGCAGGAATTCGAACATTCTTGTGGTGGTAAATATGAGACGATTATTTGTTTTCCATGTGAATATTAAATCGGCCCAAAGGAAGGTTTAATATTTGACAGGAGTTTATTGTCTATGTTTGATCACTACACCAAGAGTACCACTTACAAGTTGGTTTTCTGTCCAAAGACTAAAATCAATGTTGTGCTAGGTATCTTGTAATGGGAAAAGCCTAATTTTGAATCGATAAAGTTAAAGTTCAAGTTTTTGTAAGCATGTATTTAGTAATCCTTTAGTTCTATTTTCAGTAAACTCTTCTGCTTCTACGATCTCTGCCAATATCAATAGCATCCCTGTGCTTAACGGCACTAATTTTAAGGAATGGAAAGAGAATGTATTAATCGTTCTCGGTTGCATGGATCTTGACTTATCTCTTCGGATTGAGCAACCCACTCCTCTTGAGGATACATCCTCTCCTGATGACAGGAGGGTGATGGAGAAGTGGGAACGCTCGAATCGCATGAGTCTAATGATCATGAAGCGTGCAATTCCAGAATCATTCAGGGGCACTATGAATGATGAACCCAATGCCAAATTTTTCCTTGCAAATCTAGAACAGCGTTTTATGCAAAACGAAAAGGCGAAAACAAGTACACTATTGAGTAAACTTGTTTCCATGAGGTATAAGGGCAAGGAAAACATTCGGGAGTACGTTATGGAAATGTCTCATCTTGCTTCGAAACTTAAGTCACTCAAGCTAGTATTAACTGAGGAACTGCTTGTGTACTTTGTTTTGATATCTCTTCCTGCACACTTTAATCAGTTTAAGGTCAGTTACAACTGCCTGAAGGAGAAATGGACTCTAAATGAGCTCATTTCAAACTGTGTGCAAGAAGAGGAAAGGATTAAGCAAGATAAGACTGAAAGTGCTCATTTGGCATCTTCTTCTAAGGAAACTAAGAAGAGGAAAAATAAGGAAGTTGCGGTTGTAAGGCCCAAGATTAAGCAACATAAGGAACCTAAGGTTGAAATTACTGGATTAGGTTGCTTTCTCTGTAATGGGACTGATCATGTAAAGAGAGATTGTACCAAGTACCATGCCTGGCGTGCGAAAAAAGGTACATTTCTGTCTCTTGTTTGTTCTGAAGTTAATTTAATTTCGGTACCTAAGGATAATTGGTGGGTAGGTAATGCTGCTCACATAAGGATATCTATGCAAGGTTGCCTGAACTGCCGAAAACCAAAAGATGGTGAAAGATACATCTATGAGGGTGACGGCAAGAAGGTGCCAGTTGAAGCTATTGGCAAATCTAGGCTGTTGTTTAAGACCGGTTTTCATTTAGATTTGATGAGACTTTTGTTGTACCGTCTTTTAGACGGAATTTAATTTTTCTGTTCCCCAATTGGACATATTCGGTTATTAATGTACATTTGGGGACAATAAAGTTAGTCTCTTTCGGAATTCAAATCTTATTGGTACTGGTGTTGATCAACATTTGAGAGCTTATATTTGGTTGATACAATAACTTCAAATAAAGAAACTTTGCATACAAGTTTAAATGGTACCAAAAGCAAAATTAACTAATGAGAATTCTTTTTCACTCTGGCATAAACGTTTGGGTCTGATATCCATTCAAAGAATTCAGAAACTCATGTCAGATGGAATTCTTGATTCTCTTGATTCCTCAAATTCGGAAATTTGTATTGAGTGTATCAAGGGAAAACAAAACAAACAAGACTAGATTAGGTGCTAAGAGAGCTTCGGACGTCTTAAAATTGATAAACATTACTCTCGTTATGGGTACCTATATTATTCATGAAAAATCCCAATCCATATTAAAAAATGCAACTTATATTCTTAATAGAGTTCCAACTGTAGCTACAATCTAAAAACGCCATATGAACTTTGGACTGGGCATAAACCCGGTATTCGGCATTTTCACATTTGGGGTTGTCCAGCTGAGGCAAGGCCTTATAGGCCGTTGAAAAGAAACTGGACGCTAAGAAGCTTAGTAGCTATTTTGTTGGATATTCTGAAAAATCCAAGGGTTTTAAGTTTTATGATCCCACATCACGAACTATTTTTGAGACGGTAAATGCTAGGTTCTTTGAGGATATTGAGTTTGGGGGGTGGGGAGATAAATAAAGTTGTTAGAGATTTTGTCTTTGAGGAAGAACATGTGTCTTTCCTTCAAGTTGTTGATGCAACTCCGGTTCAAGACAATCTCGAAAATCTCCCCCATCAGGACCCTGATATAACTAATGAAAATCAAACTCAACAACCTCAAGAAACTGAAATGCCATTAAGGAGATCCACTAGAGAGAGGAGAAATGCAATTTCGGATGATTATGTAGTATTTCTCCAAGAACAAGAAAGTGATATTGGACTTGAGGAAGATGATCCAATCAACTTCCGTCAAGTCATTAAGTGTTCTAACTCTCAAAAGTGGATTGATGCCATGAATGATGAGATGAAGTCTATGAGCGATAATGACATTTGGGAGCTTGTTACATTGCCTGAAGGTATTAAACCTATTGGTTGTAAATGGATTTTTAAAACCAAAAGGGATTCAGGGGGCAATGTTATTAAGTACAAAGCTCGTCTTGTTGCAAAAAGCTACACTCAAAAGGAAGGCATTGATTGTAAAGAGACTTTCTCTCCAGTTTCATCGAAAGACTCTTTCAGGACTATAATGGCATTAGTAGCACATTTTGATCTTGAGCTTCATCAAATGGATGTTAAGACTGTTTTTCTCAATGGTGACATTAAGGAAACTTATATGGTGCAACCTGAAAACTTTGTTTCGGATGAATCAGAGAAGAAGGTTTGCAAATTAAAGAAATCCATCTATGAGCTCAAGCAAGCTTCTCGTCAATGGTATTATAAGTTTCATGCAGTCATTACATTTTTTGGGTTTTGAACCGAATATTGCTGATGACTGTATATACCATAAGTTCAGTGGGAGTAAGTATATTTTTCTGGTTTTATATGTATGACATACTGCTTGCCTGTGACGATATAGCATTATTACTTGAAACTAAGAAATTTCTTTCAAAGAAATTTGAATTGAAAGATCTTGGTGAAGCTTCTTTTGTATTAGTAATTCAGATATAACGAGATCGCTCCAAAGGTGTTCTCGGTCTGTAACAAAAGGGCTATATCGATAAGGTTCTGAAAAGATTTGGCATGCAGGATTGTAAACCAGGTAACACCCATGTTACTAAGGGAGACAAGTTTAGTCTCACACAGTGCCCAAATAATAATTATGAAATTTTGGAAATGCAGAAGACGCCTTATGCTTCGGCGGTAGGTAGTCTGATGTATGCTCAGGGATGTACACGACCTGATATAGCATACATTGTTGGGATGTTAGGCAGATATTAAGCAATCCGGGTATGGACCATTGGTAGGCAGCCAAAAGGGTCATAAGGAACATACATAAAATAAAGGATTACATGCTTACATATCGGAGTTCGGACCAGTTTGAGGTCATCAGGTATACCGACTCCAATTTTGCCATTTATGCTAATAACATATGTAACCATAGTTGCATATGTTAATAACAACACTAGTTTGACGAAAGCAAAACATAAGGACGTCAAATTTCGGGTTGTTAAAGAAAGAGTACAAAATGGACAATTGTGCATTAAGTACATAAGTACAAACTCCATGCTTGCGGATCCGTTCACTAAGGGATTGACACCAAAAGTATTTCTTGAGCATATTGCTTGTATGGGTGTCAAATCAGATAAGGATTATGTATTTTAGTGGGAGTTTGTATTGCACATTTATGTATTGTCCATTATATTCAGAAATTCAGTAATTCAGTTATATCTGCGCAGATATTCAGTTTTAAAGTTTTTGTACTCTTACAGTTTAAGTATGATCTCAATAAAGAGAACCAGTTGGAAATAGACATTCTATTGACCACACTTTATGTTATTTCCATGCTACATACCTACACTTGATCCATGTCGTTGGTTATATTGATATACGTGATCTATGATTGGTTCTAGTTACGAATGAGTAACGACGAGCTCTTAGGTCCTATGTTGGTATGATTGATGGACCGGATTGTTCATGACAATTTTATTGTGATAGCAATTTTGTGCACCTAAGGTTTGTAACATATAATATTGAGGATTGTACATATGTTTGTATATCTCGTCCAAGTGGGAGATTGTAAGATATATGGATTTATATCTAGATATATGGACTTATATCTACACACATATGAACAATATATGGATAATTATATGTTATGTGCTATCTTTTGGTTTGGCCTAATTATGTGGTCTTATGGACATTATGTTAAGGGGGCCAATGTGTTGTCATACTAAAGTGTAGGACTAATGTGTAGATACCCAAAAGTGTAACCTTAGTTGATGATGGGCTGACTAAGGTTACATATGTAACCATGGTTACATGAATGCTTGTGACTCTTGAGTTATGTAACTCTTGCAAGACATTACTCTTGTCTTGTAACTCTTGTCTCTTGGGTTATGTAACTCCTAGGAGTTATAAGTGGGGTTATGGTTCCCATTCTAGTGCAAGACAAGTTCTTCTTCTTCCCATTGAGTCAAGAACCATATTGTCCATTGTCTTGCAAATAGGGTGGAAAACCATAAGCCAAATTTGATCATTGTCATGTTATTGTTATTGTGTAACAATTCTCATATTGTTAAATCTTGTGGATTCATTCTTGTGGTAACATACAAACTTCAAGAAACTTGAAGAAAGGATCAAGAGGTTCAAAAGGAATCAAGGACAATTATCAAAGGTGGTTCATAAAATTCCACACATATGGATTCAGGTTAGCTTCCGCTCATGTAGTTGTAATTCCGGATTATTCAATATGAAGGTTGTTGTCTTTAGTAGGAATCATAATCCTAACAGTAAAGTCATGTAGACTTTCTCATCGAGGTCTCCATTTGGAAAAGCATTCTAAATATTCATTTGAAATATAGGCCAGTGTTTTAGAGTAGCAGTAGCAATAACAACCATCACAGTAGTGAGCTAAGAAATAAGAGAGAATGTGTTATGGATGTCCAAACCTTTCAATTGAGTAAAGCCTTTAGCAACCAATCTGGCCTTAAATCTTTCTATAGTACCATGTGCATTGCACTTTATTTTATATACTCATTTGCGTACAATGAGTGTTTTAATAATAGGTGAATCAACTACAAACCAAGTGTTATTATGTTCTAATGCTTCAATTTCAATTTTCATAGTTGCAGCCCATCTATCATCCTTACTAGCCTAATGAAATGACGAGAGTTCAACATCAGCAGAAATGGAAGTAAGAAAGGCTTAAAAAGAAGGAGAAAGGTGAGTGTAGGAAAGAAAATCCTGAATAGGATGAGATATAGAAGAGGTGGATGGTAGAGGTGGATGAATAGTCAATCAACCAAATAGGAGGCTTACTAGTTCGATCTGACTTTCTAGGTAGAGGTAAGGCATGTGAGATAGAAGAGCTAGGTTCAGAAGAGGTAACAGGATTCAAGGGAGAGAAACAAAGAAAGGTATCTAATAGGATTGACTCTACAGAAGGGGATGTATTGGTAGTGGATAGAGGACTGTGAGGTTCTGAAGGTGAAGCTGTCAAGTTTATGATTAGAGATAAAGGAAATAAAGGTGAGAGTGACCATGATCTAGTATTGGAGAAGGAGGAAAACACTTAGAACTAGCTGCAGGCATGAGGATTGAGAAATCATGGCATGATGAAGGAAACTTCTCTTTTGGATATCTAAAAGGAAAGACATTTTCTTTTAAAGATAACATCTCGACTAACAAAGATATTTTCAAAGTCAAGTTCATACAGTTTATACCCATTTTGTGTAGAGGCATACTCTAGAAGAATAGCAGGAATGGATTTTTATGAAATTTATCATGTGAGTCAAGTTTGGTAGCAAAACAAAGACATCCTATTGTCCTTAGATGATCTAGTTTAAGAGAACAACCATGAAAAAGGCCGTAAGGAGTATTTCCATGTAGAACAGTGCTAGACAATCTGTTAATGATATAAGTGGCTGCTAGAAAGCATACACCCCATAGTTTCATAGGTTATGCATCTTGAAACCTCAAAACTCTACCTACTCCAAGTAGGTGTCTATGCTTCCTTTCTACCACCCTATTTTGTTGGGGAGTATAGACATAACTACTTTGGTGAATAATTCTTTTGGTTTGAAATAGATTAGAACAAGGAGAATTTAAGAATGCATAGCCATTATCAGATCTGAATATCAAAATAGTTGAAGAAAATTGATTTTCTACCAAATAAGGAAAAATTTGATAGAATCACATAGACATCACTTTTCAGCCTTAAGAGAAAGGTCCAAGTCATTCGTGAAAAATTATTAATAAGAGTTAGGAAATATCTGTAACCATTATAAGTGTTCACTCTATAAGGACCTCATACATCCATATGAATAAGTTCAAATGAACATTTTGATCTTGAAATGCTAGTAGGAAAAGGCTGTCTAGTTTGTTTAGCTAATGAAGAAACATGACAGTTACAAGAGCTAGAATTAGACAACAATGTCTTTATTGTAGGTATCTTCTTAAAAATTGAATGAGGAGCACGGCCAAGTCTCTGACGCCACAACGTAGTTGAGGAGGTAGATTGGTTAGTGATCATGCAGATGGAAGTGAGAGGTGCAGTAGGCTTTGAAGGATTGAGGATGTAGAGTCCAACCTTGAGCCTACCATCATCCTCACCTTGCTACTGAAGAAATCCTGAAAGAGACAGAAATCAGGATAAAAAGAGACTATAAAATTTAACTCTTTAGTATATCAGGACAGAGACAACAAATTATACTTACTTGGGCACATAAAGCACATAATATAGATGTTGGTTGTTAGACAGGACACACGACCCTAATGTGAGATATGAGTACTTTTTCCATTGGTCAATGAACTGATGTAGATTTCGAATGAGGAACATGCTTAGCATTCGATAATAGATCTAAGGATGAAGCTATATGATTTGAAGCACCACTATCAATGATCCATTTAGTATGATAATTGAATTACCTACCATATTTGCTACATCTGCTGGTGTTTGTTCTTATGATGGTCCTTTTTTCCCGCTCAACATTTTGAGTATCTGTTGGTGCTGCTCAAGTGTAAATACTGGAGCTACTACATTGATCATGCCATTTATCACTGTAGTTCCATCAATCCCTGTGTATTTAGTCTCTTCCAATATTCCTATATTTTGTGCCATAGGTGTGTAGTTATCATTTGTCCCTCTCCTTTTGTTGTTGAACTTAAAACTTCATGGATACCCTACCAACTTATTGAATGTCTCTCTTGTGTTCCCTTTCATCTTACAATAATCACAAAACAGATTTCTATTTCTTTTGAACTTCACATTTGAGTTATTTGCTGACACAAAGGGGCTGCTCTCAATGTTCATAGGTCCACTTCCAAAATTCCACTTTGTACACCATATCACTTAGACTTTAACTTTCTTCTTGAACTATCATTAAATACGCTTGATCAAGTAAAGGAGTTGGTTGCATCATCAATATTTGGCTCCTTTAAGGAGCATAAGTCTCATTTAATCCCATTAAAAGCTTCATAAGTTTTTGTTGGCAAAGAAACTCAGAAAATGTCTTAGATTTCTCAAAGTCGCATGGCTTAGGTATAATCAGCTCAAATTCATCCTAGAGTTTGTTGAGGTTAGAAAAGTATACCGATACACTAGAAATGCCATGTGTTAGGCAGCTGATTTTCTTATTCATATGATACACCTTAGTGGCATTAACTTTATCAAATCAATCCTTAAGTGCTTTCCAAACCTTCTGTGCATTTGAAGAGTACACAATTTCTTTCCTGAGTTCCTTAGCAACAGAGCTTTGAATCCATGACTGTACTATAGTATTACAAAGTTCCCACTGTCGCAACTGGAAGACATTCTTCTCGTACTGCTCTCTAGTGCATATTCCATAAAAAAATCCAAGTTTATTTTTTTACGAAGAGTGACATCTTTATAGATCGCCTCCATTTCGAATACCCGGTGTATCTGAGGGATGTATATACAGTGGATCGTTATAGTTGAATTGCCGATTGTTTGCATGTGCGGATCCAACTTTAACTTGAGGTGAATCAAGCATCATTTTGACAAGAAAAGCAAATCTGAGAAAATCGAAGATAAAGAGGAGAAAAGATCAAACAACGAGTGAAATAGAAGGAAAACGCAGGTAATTGACCGGATGAAATGCTCGTTGCTCCGCCACGAAGAACCATGGCTCTGATACCATGTTGAAATTGAGCCCTAAGTTTAGCCATTAGAGAGCTCGAGCAAGGGATATCAGAGAAGATGATAGAGAGAGATGCGGGGGAAATGAGAGACAGATTTTCTGTTACTGCACTAAGGAAAAAAATAGATTTACACCCCAATTTATCTTAACTAACATAAGCGGAACTTACCAACTAAGTAACTATCTTAGCGCCTTCTAGAAGAGTACAACATAAATACAACAATGTACATCGTTTACAACTTTCAATTTTAACAAAAATATAGCGGGTTCAATGCTAAAAATTTTTAAAATTAAATTATATGCTTTAAATTCTGAATTCACCTCTAATTCCATAGAACATAAAGTTTTAACGAATACGTTGAATCTGTATGTATCTTTATTTAGAATTCAGAAAGTATTTTAATAGGAGGAAAAATGAGTGATAGTCATGGGTTCAAACTTATAAATCGGAAATAAAATACTACTTGAGCTCCCCCTCTGTTATACTCGATTGAAAAGGAAAACCTCAAAATTCGTATCTCAAATAAATAATTCAAATGCTCACTTTCTGTATGAGCATGACTAGATAATCACAAAGAACAGACGGCAAGTTTTTGCTATACGTAATGGCATGTACACGAACAATATATATATATATATATATATATATATATATATATATATATATATATATATATATATATATATATATATATATATATATATATATATATATATATATATATATATATATATATAAATTGGGCGAGTTTTATGTCTTTCTAGAAGATATCCAATTTTAGAAGATTGGTAGGTCCAAGTTAACCTAATATAGCCATCTATTAATTGATATGAAAACCCCATTATTGGATTTGGATAAAGAGGAAAATGATTCTCTCAAGGTTATCTCAACAGTTATTAGATAAAATCACGCATTAAGGATATGTATGAGCTAAATGAATGTTTTCTCTAGCTTAAAACATGTTCTTGATTTATTTGATGAGCACTGTATATTCGTGTCACCTATTAATGAGAGTATAAAATAAGGCTGGAAGAATAACGGTTCCGAACCGGAACCGTGACCGGAACCGCGGTTCTGGCGGTTCTGCGGTTCTAAACGGTTCCGGTTATACGGTTCCGGTTCCGCGGTTCTGGGTCGGTTCCACCCTTTAGAACTGTGGAACCGGAACCGCCAGAACCAGAACCGGACCGGTTCAGGCGGTTCTAAACGGTTCCAAACGGTTCCGATATTAAAAAAAAAAATTTTTTTTTTTTAAATTCGGACCGTTGGCGGAACCGTTTGGAACCGTTTAGAACCGTTTAGAACCGCCGGAACCGGTCCGGTTCCGGTTCCGATTCTATCCGGTTCCCAACGGCCATTTTTTTTTTAAAAAAAAATTTTTTTTTTTAAATTCTGAAAATCAGAACGTTGGTATTGCAGAAATAGCCGTTTGGCATTTTTAAAATTTAGCCATTTGACCCCTCAATTTTAATTTTACCCCAAACTTTATATAATTACACAATTTCCCATTTCTCAACTATAAATACCCCCTCATTCTTTCATTTTAATTCACCAATTCATCAATCTTACTCAATCTCTCTCAATCTCTCTCAAGCTCTCTTACAATCTTTCTGTGCAAGTGCTTAATTTTTGTTGCAAATTCGTGAAACATTGTGAAGTTGTTGAATTGAAGTTTTCAAGTGTTCAATTACAACGATTGTCAATTTTCAAGAAGTTGTTCGTCAATCCGGTAAACTCATATTAACTCTTACGTGCTAAGAATATTTGTTGTGTGTTGATATTTTCCTTAATTATAATTAGTATGGCATTTTCATTGAAAAAAATGTTCGGAAAAGGTACATCTAAATCCGGTGAAAGTAGTAGCCAAAATCCTACCCCTCCCCCGGCTCCCAGACCTAGAAAAGATAAACAAGTTCAAACTAGTAGCCAACCTAGAAATACTAATGAAAACTTAGGAATACTTGATAGTGATCACCCGTGTTTTCAATTTAGCGATGTTAATTTTCTACATGATATAGCAGTCGGTGATAGAATAGATGATGATATTATGAATTTGCTTTATCCTAATGCACCAATATCAGAGGGAAATGAGGGTGATGATGATGACGAAACCCAACCTCCGGTAGATTTAGATGATACACCTACTAGTCCTGCTCCTAGTGACCCAGAACACCCACCCGTACAAACTCCCACTTTTAGTAGACAACCTCGGAAACGTACAGAAACTTCATTAGTTTGGCATTTTTTTATTCAACTAAGAGATAAAGATAGGGCTAAATGCAAAACTTGTGGTAAAGAACTTGTTCATAGGTATACGGGTGATCGTAGCGGAACAGGTAGTTTAGTTAAACATATATATATATATACATCCTAGCGATAAGGCTAGATATTTTCAAATGAAAGCGGAACAAGAGGGGAAGTCAAGTCCTGATACTACAATTAACCAAAGTACTGGTTCTAACATGGTTCAACCAGGAATAAACACTGTCACCGGAGGTATATTGTACTACGTTCCTAATAAGGATCGTGAAGAATTAGCTAAAATGATTACTGTTATGTGTTTACCTTATTCTTTTGCTTCTAATCCTGCTTGGATTCAATATATTAGACGAGTATTTAATCCTACATATAAAGGTTGGCCTCGCGCCACAGTTAAGGCCAACATTTATAAATATAAGCATGAATATGAACAGTACTTGCGCTATTTATTTACTCATACAAGTAATCGTATGTCTATTACAACTGATATTGGTAGAAGTGGAAATGATTGTGATTATCTAACCGTGACCAGTCATTGGATAGACGAAGACTGGACCATGCAAAAACGCATTATAGCATATAGAATAATTAATTCACGGCACACAGGTAAGTTTATTGCTAGCACTGTTTATGATGTTTGTAGATATTTTTGTTTTAGTGATAGAATAATGTCAATTTCCATGGATAACGCTAGTAGCAACACAACTGCAATAGGTATTTTAACTAGAAAACTTAATCCTGCTTTTACAAATATTTTCCATGTTAGATGTATATGCCATATTTATCATTTAATTGTTGGAGATGGTATGAGAATTTTAAACATAGAAATTGAAAAAGTTAAATTCGCTCTTAATTGGCTTTTTTATTCAAACCGTAGAAGTAGACTTAGAGAATATTATAAAAAATATGACGAAAGTGGCCTTAGAGAAAGAAAGGTTCCTAAACCTTGTCCGACTAGGTGGAACTACATGTATGAAAGCTTAGTAGTGGCGTACGAATATAGAAACCCAATAACCGCTACTTATAATTCTAGGGATTGTGAGGATGAAGATAATGATATGCTAACTAATCAAGATTGGAATAACGTTAAGATTCTTTTAGATTTTTTAGAACATTTTAGTGTGGCTACAACTGCTTTATCTGGCCAATATTATCCTACAATTTCAAACTGTTTAGTATATATTGCCGCACTTGCTAATTTATTTGCTGATTTTAACGAGGGAGGGGAAATTTATGAAAATGCAATATTTGAAATGAAAAAGAAATTTAAAAAATATTTTTTTTCAATCCTCCTATTTTTGGTGTGGCTGCTTTGTTAAACCCTACTATGAAAGCAGGAGGTCCTAACTTTTGGTATACTAGTATTTATCAATGTTTAGATCTTTCACCAGAAGAAATGGCTACACTATCTGATGCGAAAGCATCAATTACAGTGAATGCTCAAACTGTTTATAATGCTTATAAACAGGCCTTAGAGCATGCTAGGCCTAATATTGCAACTCCTACTTCGTCCACGTCACAATCGTCTAAAAGAGTTGCTGGCTTAACAGCTCTTAAATCGTGGACGGAGTTCAGGGGTACTCAAGGTGAGAATTTAGATGATATTTCCCATCTAAACGAACTTCAAGTTTATTTGTCGCAGGGGCTAGAGAATGATAATCCAGACGGATCTTTCGACCTTTTGGATTGGTGGAAGACAAGGGAAAAGCATTTTCCCGTTCTTGCAAGGATGGCTCGGGATGTTCTGTCCATTCAAGCGTCAACTGTTGCATCGGAGAGCGTATTTAGTCAAGCCAGACTACAAATAGGAGATCATAGAGCGTCGATGCGGGACAGCTTGGAAAAATCAGTGCTCTTCCGAGATTGGATCCGCTCTGAAAGAAGAAACTTTGGGCTAGCTGAATCTCAACCCGAAATAGATGAGTGCTATGAAGAAATGCTAGCAGAAATTGCTCAAGAATCATCTTCACCCGGAAGTGGTGATGAACAAGCTTCATTTCCACCACCGCCAACACAACCACCTCCAAACCTTGAAGGTTTTATGAGATTTGTTAGAAATAATACATAAATTATGATGTAACTTGTACATTGGCATGTCTTCTTTTAGTTTTTTTCCTTTTAATGGTGGTATTAGTACCATGTTGTGCTCATTCCATTGGGGGAAGGAAGACTAAGAAAGATATGCCATTTTGGTCAATAAATATGCTTTTTATCATATACTTGAATATATTTGTCTCAATATTTCTTTGTCTTTACTTCTATATCAATCCTTGAATATAAAATATTTATATAACATATAATATATAACATACAACACATAATACTATTAATACTAACTACTACACAATATACATTATTTATATACAATATATACTACTTTACTACAACATATACTACTTATATACAAAATATACACTACTTATTTTGAATATATACTAATTTCCAAACACAATATATGCTATAGTAACAACATAGTACACCATATAAAAATATATTCTACAATATACTAATCACTACTATACAAGATATTTAATTTTAAAAAAAAAAAAAAAAAAAAAGGTCGGAACCGCCGGGAACCGCCTGGAACCGCCAGACCCGCGGTTCCGGAACCGCCAGAACCGGAACCGGGTGGTTCCGGAACTGTATGGTTCCGGTTCCGGCTCCGGAACCGCCAGAACCGGAACCGCCAGAACCGTGAACCGCCAGAACCGGAACCGTTTACCCAAATAGATCCAGAACCGGAACCGGATACAGCCTTAGTATAAAAGTTTAACTTTTTCAAGAATTTTGGGAAGGATTGTTTTTATGAACTGATGCACCTATTTGGACTAGTGTATCAGTAGGTCCGCATACAACATGATTAAATCATCTCAAATGATAATTTTTTGTTATAC
This sequence comes from Nicotiana benthamiana, assembly GCA_034376525.1. NCBI lineage: Eukaryota > Viridiplantae > Streptophyta > Magnoliopsida > Solanales > Solanaceae > Nicotiana > Nicotiana benthamiana. Next base: position 14,472,912 of record CM067338.1, on the reverse strand, counting down.
TTTAAATAATGTGATTATTTTTAATTTTATATAATCTTGTATAATCACACATTTATTTTGACATTTGCATCAATATTCATCTTATGAATATGGTGGACTAAGTAATCAATATTCACTACCATATAATATTAGCGATCTACCAAGGAAAATAGTACTTAATATCGTTCTTGAGTAAGTTTCAAATTATCATTTCTTTACTTGTAGTCATGAAAATCAAAAAAGAGAGGGAGAGAAAAACAGGGTATGAAACTTTGCTTCCTTTTTAACACGTACTGCTCCATCTGTTTCAATTTATGTGAACCTATTTGATTGAGCATATAGTTTAAGAAGAAACAAAAACTTTTGGACTTTGTGATCCTAAACAAGCAAAAAATGGGCCATAGTATTTGTGTGGTTATAAAAGCTTCTCATTAAGGGTAGAATTGTAAGTTTAAGCTAAATTATTACCAAATTTAAAAAAAGGTCATTCTTATTGGAACGAACCAAAAAGGAAATAGGTTCACATAAACTGGAATAGAAGAAGATATAATATTTTGAAATTTCATGATAGTACTAATGAGTGGTGGCCCACGTTAAAATGGACCCACTCCCTCGTAGCAGGGAGAAATTTAAAAATAGTCAGATTTATAACTGGTCGTTCAAAAATAGTCCAGTTTCAAAAGTAATCAAAATTTCGTCACTTTTCATGTAAAGATAAATCTGAGCGAAAACATTGTTCAGAACCCGAAAAATACTCTAGTATATTATGCTAGAGTTCCTGCATAAGTATACTTGAACTCCAATATATTAAACTGGAGTTCCAGGATAAGTATGCTAGAACTCTAGCATAATTTGATGGAATTCCGGCATAAGTACACTAGAACTCTAGCATAATATACTGGAGTTCCAGCAAGTACCAGTCCAATATAATATACTGGAGTTTGGAGCACCAGTGCTCCAGTCTACAATACATTATACTGGAGCCAGCAAAGTATACTGGTCCACCATAATAAGCTGGAGTTCATACACAGGTGCACTGAACTCCAGTATATTATGTTTTACCGGTCTCTATTGCAACAAAATAGTGGATATTTTTCATTGACTTGATAAACACTAGCTATTTTTGAATGACTAGTCCAAAAACTAGCTATACCGTGCTATTTTTACCTCGTAGTTTGATTGGATTGGAAATTAATCGGCTAACGATGTATTTGCCAAACCCAAAATTAGGTTTTGGAGGCTATCACTTCCCATTGGAGCGACTACAGATCACTCACTAGCAAACCCTTTTGGGCCATTAAGCCCAAGCCTGGAGCCCATGAAGCTCGACCCACTATTGGTGATTGTAGGAGGAAATGAACTTCTCAAAGATAGAGTTGAAGGTTATGCAAGGAAGTTGAAAGAGCTAAAGAAGGAAGTTGACTATTTTGAGTTGGAAGGAATGCATCATGGGTTTTTCACAAATGACCCTTTCTCACAAGTTGCAAATCAAGTTTTGCAAGAGATCAAGTATTTCATTTGTAGGAACTCTTGTAAGAGTTATAACAACATAATCTAGCTACATTTACTCTAGTTAGTGCTAGAGAAATTATGTTATTTATAATATTGGATTGAAACGGCTTTTAAATATAGTGACACGAGGCATGTTTGTTATTGTTATTATTAGTGTCGTGTAAAGTAAGGTTAAATGGTTGTCTACTCTAGTTAATTATTTACTACTTACTATGTATGGGATTTGAAGCTAGGGTTAAATGGTGAATTAAGGTTGTTAGGCTTGAGGAACTTCCCTATTTCATTGGAATTTAAAAGAGCACTGAAAAAGCTTTATTTCAGTTGGTATGTGTTACTGAAAAGTTTGACCTAGTAAATTTAAGTGAATTTTATCATATCTTTTGAAGATACGAAAATAATAAATCAACAGTATAATTTGATCTCTTAAATCGTTATGGTACATTTAAAGATACAATTTACGGATCATTGAGGCACTTAATTTTGATATCCCGAATATGATATTGTATCGGTATTCTCCTTGCATATCAAGCTTCTTTATTTTGGGTGAAATACAGCAGGAAAGAAATTTTAGACTGATCCCATCATCTCCGCTCTGTAGGAACTACAAGATCAAGCCAATGACGACTTAAAACGTCAAGTTAAGTATACAAACCACGGATTACCAGTAATAAGGGAGCTAAAAATTTTGTGAAACAAAAGAAAATGCATAATTTGCCTTGACAAATACGGAAAAAACATTTTTTTTAATAAAATATAAGTAAATTAGTATAGAGATAGAAAGAAGGAATATTTCACTTCCTTTTGGTATATATTTCCCCTGCAATTACATAGCCATTTATAGGCATAAAAAGTAAAGATTACTATAATAAAATGTTGTACTATGATTATATTACGTAGATAGCATCTCGAGGTAGCGATCATCAACGCTGTAAGGGTAAGGAGACTCAGTTAAAATCTCCAACTGAAGGTCACTCTCCTTCACATATGGGCCCTCCTCCCACTTTTCCTCCTCAGTCAACTTCATTGCCACTTACATTTTTTATGCCCCCACCTGAGCCTTTCCACATTTCTGTATCTTCAGTTGGCACTAACCTTAATTTTATTTTCACACCAAATGTAACTTTTTCTCCCGGATTTCATATTAGTCAACAAGGTAGCTCTTTAGCACTGCCTACTTCATCGACTCCAACTGCATCTCCGGCATCAAGCACACCTAGCTTATCTAGGTTAAATATTGGAGTCTCTAGTATAGCAACATCACCATCCATTTGTAGTGCTATACCAGTAGCTTCTCGGGATCGAAGTGGTAAAGAGACTCCACAATATGATGCATATAGTAGGCTGATTATTGTTCCGGATGGGCAAGATGGGTAAGAAATCCTTATATTTATTTTTCTTATGATGCTTGGGGTAGATGGAAAGACACTCCATATCATATCAGAGATCCAATGTGGAATCACTTTAGGGTACGTATAAACCTTATTTTTAAATTATATATCAAACATTCAATTTCACTCTACTTTATTTATTTACTCTCCAGACTAAGTGTGTGTGGGAGCAATGACATGACAGTGAAATGAAACATGTCTTCGAGAAGAAAGCAAAAAAATTAATTACAAGTCCATTGTATGAAGCTTAAAAAGCCTGGTTGGATAAAACAAGATGTGTGGATAAAAATTTTAGCAATATGGGATAATGTTGAATTTAAGGAGAAAAGCGAACGAGCAAAGGCACCCTGAGCCTCTCAAAAGGGTGGCTCGTTGCACACGAGGGGATCTTTGAGTTTTGTTGCGCATCAATAGAGATTGATAATGACATCCTCTTCTCAACTCTTATCTTTATAAGCTAATCATCTCTTTTTCTTAATTATATTGTTATCAATTGAGAGTGAAGCTATATATGATCATTTTACCATCTTAGGCTATTTTATCATAATTTAGCTACGGTTAAAATTGTCATTATGATCGAACCCCTAAATGATATTCATATATCCTATTGCAAGTGTGCTTTCCTTTTTTTTAATCATAATTTCTTTATTGATTGGCTACTTATAATATCATTTCTGGTTTTACCTATTGCAAGCGTGCTTTCATAAAGAACTTCTTATAATATCCTTTTTAAAGCATGCCTTGTTTGTGAAAGTTGCATCTTTCTTGTCTATGGAATGGGAGAGTTGGATAGTAACATTATTATTAATTTAAATGACAAAAAAGTTATAGCAACTGTAGTATTATTATACTCATACGGTTTAAAATCTTCAGTTATTATTTATAAGAAAAATGAAATAATCTTATTGTGATTGTCCATTTCTACATCTACTTCTGTGTGCGATCTTCTTTAAATCCTTTTCAAACTTACGTCGTAGTTAGTTAGTTCCTCTTACCAAAACTTTGTAGACTAGGACTATAATGGAAGAAGTTTGGACAATTGAAGAAGTTGATTTTAATATAAAAGTACTTTCTAACAACAACAACCACAACAACTCAGTATAATCTCATTTAGTGGGTTCTGGGGAGGGTAGTATGTACGCAGACCTTACCCCTACCCTTGGGTAGAGAGGCTGTTTCCAAATAGACTACCTGCATCCTTCCCTCCAAGAACTTACTACCTTGCTCTTGGGGAGACTCGAACTCACAACCTGTCGGTTGGAAGCGGGGGTTGCTTACCATCAGAGCAACCCCTCTTGTCTAATAAAAGTACTTTCTATGGATTGTTTTTTGGCACCTAGTGATTTGAAGAAAGAAGATGAAGATTGTGGGCTTGTTATGAATCATAATATAACCAAGAATTTCCGGGAACTGCATTGTTGAGTTGTAGGGCCAACTGATGAGGGGTGAGTGGATCTAGTTGGAAGTCTACATCTACTGGTTGTTAGGAATGGTACGAGGGTCTCTGCAATTGCTGCAGTTTCTGTTGTTTGAACTGTTGCTAGAACTGTTGCCTTCTTGCTGGATGAGATGGGTATTTTTGTGAGCATCTGTGTGTTGATGTTGTTGTTGGTATAGTTTGTGAGTGTCAATTGATAGAATCTATGTGTTGATGTTGTTGTTGTAGGGCCAAAAATTGAGCATTTCTGCTCAGATTTTTGGTGCTTCTGTGACAAGAGGGATTGCTCTGATGGTAAGCAACCCTTACTTCCAACCGAGAGTTGTGAGTTCGAGTCTCCCCAAGAGCAAGGTGGGAAGTTCTTGGAGGGAAGGATGCCGGGGGTCTATTTTGAAACAGTATCTCTACCTAAGGATAGGGGTAAGGTATGCGTACACACTACCCTCCCCAGACCCCACTAAGTAGGATTATACTGGGTTGTTGTTGTTTTTGTTTGTGTCTAAGAGGTTAGGATGTATGTGCACAGTTGAATTTACAAATGAGGTGATCAGCTTCTAGGTTCTTGTGGGTTCTAGGAGCAAAGGTAGGTGGTATGGGGATATCGGTTGGTATTTTTCCAGAAGAATAAACATCATAGATGTTGATACCACTCCCAGAAGACATACCAACTGACTGACTATGGGGAATGAAGCATAACCTTCAAAAAGAACAGAGTTAGGGGAGAACTGGACATTTCTGCCCTGCAACTCAACAATGCAGTTGTGTATAAAGTGTTTATGTGTATACACATCTTATCTCAATAACTTTTACTGAAGGTTAGTCTGATAGTAAATTACTAGAACACATAACTTTGTATAGTGTCAAAAATTTTAACGCTATCATTATTATTTTTTATGTGATAACAGGTAACTTGCCTATGTGGTATTGAGCTGTTTGGATGCTTTATTAGCAATATATAATAGATGTGGCATTTATTTGAACATCACTAAAAAAATTAAATGTTTTATTGCAGGAAAAGTTAAAAGGGCGGCCAGTGTCTCATACTGCGGTCTTTGCGGAGACTTATAAGAAAAAGAAGAAAGATGAATCAAGAGAAGGATGGGTTGAGACACGTGCATCGGAACAATATGTAAAATCATAACTTTAAGATTATTTTCACTTTGCTATTGATTTATCTATATAATCCTTATTGTTTTTACTTCAGGATGGATATCATAGAAGATTGAATGAATGGTGTCAGACACAGCCTACTTCTGATGAATGGTGTCCCATTCCAACTGTCACCCGATGATATTAACTTCAATATGGACAAACATAGCAGATGGTGTATCCAAAGGAAGAGTTTACGGGCTTGGAGTACAACGTCCTTTCTCTTTTCGTCCATCGCCATTAGTTTCGGATACTCCTACTGCACAAAATAAGGAAGAAATGAGAGCAATGCAAAAAAAATTGAGTTGTCGTCGAAACGATGTGAGACGGCCGAAGCTCACATTGTTAGAATGGATAAATACATGAAAAAACACATGCCCCACACTTAAAATGATGAAGATACTGATTCTGATGTGTAGTAGTGATTTAAGATTGATTACTGTTCTTGGATGTTTAAGTTTTATATTTAGACTTCATGGTAGATTTGAATGATATTGTATATATATGTTTTGATTTTATTATATTAGTGTTGATATATATTAGCTACTCAGGCTTGATATTGAATATTTTGACGTAAACTAATGTTTTGGTTTGATATTATGGGATTTGAATATTTGTTTGTTGAAGTTGGAATTGGTTGGTTTGATTATTAGATTGTTTAGTTGGAACTGGTTGTGTAGTTGAAATTGATTGGTTGTTTAGTTGGAATTGGCTTGTTGAATCGGTTGTTTATAATATTTGCATTTGGCAGGTGGTGTGCTAATAAAATGGCAACATTCTATCAAATTTCAACCCAGTTTTTCGACTACAATAGGCGCAAAAAGTGCCCAGCATAATAATTTTTCGACTACAGTAGTCGAGAAATAAGGCCAAAATCATGACGATTCCGACTACTATAGTCGGAAAATATAATAAAATAACTAATAAATAATTATTATTGTATAATGTCCCCAACTATAACAGTCAAAAATATTTTTTAGAATAAATAATAATTTTTTTTATTTGTCGACTACTTCAGTTGGAAAATAGCTGTTTTTTTTCTAATTTTCCGACCTATCTTTTTTCGATTATTCTAAATTAGTCGGAATAGGTACTTTTTTTTATTACTTTCCAACTATTTTGGTAGTCGAAAAATAGCGAATTTTTAGTAAAGAATATCAAAACTCCCTCCATACATTTTTCCAACTAAAAAAGAATAAGAATAAGAAAAACTACTTAAGTAAGATAGTTACTTTTTTGCCGTATCAGCTGGTTGTGCTAGCAAGGAGCGAAAGAACATAAATCGTTTCTAGTACGAGGAATTTTTATTTATTTATTTCTCGATCGTCTTTGTGTTCATGGTAAAAGTATGAATAGCCTTCATGTTATTTATACTTGTCAATGGAAGATTTGATAAATGTCAGCCAAGAAGTATATATATGGAGTTATAGGATATCTATAATAACGGAAATAAAATGAGAAATTACGTTCTGCGCGAAGCTTATAGCTTAATAGTACGTATAGAAGTTTTTCGCACGATGTAGCATTTGTTCAATTTTCTATATATCTTCTCCCTTTATTCAATTTTCTATATGCTTGAGGCCTATATATTACCCTTTTGTTGTATTCATGTTCTTAGGGTCTACATAGATCGAGTTGATTCACTTTTATTAAAAGTAAACCAAACTATTTATATTAGTTTGGATTGGTTCGATTTTGTTGATTTTTTCGAATTTTTCAAACTTTTTTGTTATACGAATAATATGGCAATCTTACTTTATTAAATTTTTTTATAAGTAAATATATGTTTAATAAAAAATTTTAAAAAATTGACAAACATATGATCTATTAAATATTTTTATAGGAAAAGTTTCTTAGTAACACATAGGTAATTATTTTTTTTTGTTGTTTGACGATTATTTTCTATTAATGCACAATTTCAAAGTTAACCGAGTTTAATAATTAAATATAAAAACTAATATGATACCGAAATAATAATATGTTCTATTTAATTTTTGAATAATCGAAATATCACTTCAAATTCATAAAAGATATAATAGTATAATAAATCTTAACATATAAATATGAAAAAATAAAGAGATTGATACATTTCAATGACACTTGATATGAAATTAAAGTGATTATATAATATATTATTTAAAGTTAATAAAAATAGATCACTTTGTATTCTATTAAATATTTCATCCCATAAGAGAATTTCAAATATGTTTAGACTTTTTCAAACAAAATATTATATAAAGTCTTAAAAGTATATATAAATTTATATGTTGGTTTGGTTTGAGTTTTTTATTCAATACTAAATCAAATTTCATCGGGAATTTTAATCGATTTGACTTGACTTTTTGATTTTATGTAATTTTTCGGTTCATTTTGTAGACTCCTACATTCGTCATTTTTACGGTTTAAGGAATAAGGTGATGAAATTCCAGTATAAGCTTTAATTATTACGTCTCATTTGTCTAATTCCTATTAAACAGCTCAAAATAAGCTTGGTTGTTCGTTCCTCATTTTTTAAGGGGCATAAAATCCATTATGGTAGTTACTGTATGATATTATTGCATGCTATTTTATTTACGGTTCTTATGTTTAGATAATTATTTACTCTATTTCTGCTGGACTTACTAATGCTCTTTTGTTTTTGTTTTTGTTTTTGTTTTTCTTTTCTTTTACTGAGCCGAGGGTCGATTGGAAACAACGTCTCTGCCCTTTCAGGTAGGGATAAGGCTCTTCTACATATTACCCTCCTCAGATCCCACTTTATGGGATTATACTGGGTAGTTATTGTTGTTGTTGTTGTAAACTCTAAATCCTAAATTTTAAGCACTAAACGCTCCACTCGTTGTGCCGTCTTTCCTAAATTGTGCCGTTTTCCTCGAGTTCGTAAAGTCAAAATTTTTTGTACATAGTTTCTTTACAACTTGAGTTGAGCCTTTCGAATTCATCGTAGAGTTTCTATCAATAATATATGTTATGGCAAAAACGGGGCTGAGAAGCTCATTGTAGGTTGCAGCAAAACAATTATCATGTGATTCTTCAACTAGTTCAAGCAATTCTCTATATCCTTTTTACCTCCTCACCTTCACCATGTAAAAATTACAAACAAATATACAGAACATCAATGGAGAAGTACTATAACAACAATTATTCAGAAAAATCTCACAAAATGAAGTTTGGGGAGGGTAATGAGTTACACTTACCCCGATATAACAGAGAGATTGTTTCCGATAGATTCTCGGCTCAGAAAAACGGAAATAAAAAACAAGAAAAGACAATTCATCAGTAACTCCAGTAGAAACCATAATAGTAACAGAAGCATATGTAACAATCAAAAAATAAATGACATGCAATAACAGTAACTAGTATCTATGGCCCAGGGCTAAGATAAACAACAAGGATAGTGTGGACTCAAAATAAACTGCAAACCACCTAAGATCAACCATAATCCAACCCCGCTCACCCCGGGAATGAAGTAAGGAATAATCTACTACCCCCTAACCTACAACCCTAATGCTTGACCTCCTGACCTTCCTATCAAGGGTCACGTCCTCGGAAATCTGCAGTCATACCATGTCCTGCCTGATCACCTCTCCCTAATACTTCTTAGGCAGCCCTCTACCTCTTCTCATATTCATCACGGCCAACCGCTTACACCTCCTCACTGGAGTATCAAGGCTTCTCCTCCGCACGTGCACAAATCATCTGAGACTCGCTTCTGCATCTTGTCACCCACAGGGGCTATGCCCACCTTCTTCCAAACATCTTCATTCCTAATTTTGCCTATCCTAATGTGCCCGCACATCCACTTCAATATTCTCATCTCTACTACCTTCATTCTCTCAATATAGGAGTTCTTAACCGGCCAACACTTACCACATACAACATAGTTAGTCTGATCACAGCTCTAAACATCAATAGAGAAGTAACGAGAAAAATACTTTTCTCCACTATACACCGAGCCAAGTTAATCGAAGTCGGGAAAAAAACATTATTCACAAATCAAAGTGAGTTCGACCTTTTTTGCTTCTCTTGATCGTAAAGCTCCGTTTTAAATATTAATTATTTGTCCTATGTGTTTATGTGATTCTTTTTACATTTTTAGAAGCGATATGTGATCACAAATTAATAGAGTATAAAAGTAAATGAATAAACATTTAGAATTTTTTATTTTTTGTTATTTAATGTTGCTTGTGAAAAACAAATTGAAGCAAAGATTAACCTTTATCCACACTTAAATGATAAAAGTGCAAGAGAATAACACAGACCATGCATTTATTAATTGGAACATAAGATACGAGTAAATCTTTTCCGAGTAAGAGTAAGTAGTAACAAGTCATAGCTGTTGGATGAATGGTGGAAGGAGAGCATATGCCATTATCCCAGAAGTCCTTGCTAACAATGGGGTTTGGGTACCCCAAGCCAAAGAAGGCAAGATGTGCATCTTCTTCCATACACACATTTTTTCTATCTATATCATATATGAAATCTTATTACTAAAAATGTGCATATTTTCATTATTACCCGTCATGTTTATATTTTTGCTACAAAATTTATATCATTCATTAAATACCCAATATTAAGAACTGATTCATTCCAAATTAGGCGCATACAAATCTGGAATAAATATTTGAATAGCTTATTCCTTGCAAATTAGGCGGCTAAAATTTTGGGACTAAATATTTTTCATATTCACATCAGATTTATTTCCTCCTTTTTCTGCAGGTTTCTCTTTCCTCATTTTTCACGTATTTCTGTTTCTCTGAGTATATACCAGTCTTCCCTTTCTAAATCAGTGTAAGTATTGTATAAAGTTGTATTATTTTTAAGGATATCTACAAAATTACTACATTTATACTACAATTAAACTACAATCTTATGTGGAAAAAAAGTTGACAATAAAATTTGCTCTTCATCTACAAAATTTCTACAAAAACTACAAATAAACTACAATTGCACCTACACTGTCACACTTATATTGGGTCAAATGTTTGTTAACCAAATTTTTTTCTAGTTTGGTCAAGAACTTGTGTGTCAATGTCGGATAAGTGTGACACTTGAAGAATCTCTATAGACTTGGAGATGATGATGATGAAACTTGGTCTTCGCCACCTCTGCCACCGGACCAATTTCAGCAGCTGAAGTCACTCGGTCTTCCGTAAACTTTGAGGATTTTGACATAAATGAAAACTCCATATTATTGGGGTTCAACGTGATGTGGTTTAGTATACGCAGTTAAATCTGCAAAAGATTCTTCTTCCTAACTAATAGAAAATACAATTCAATTACAATAACCGAAAGAATGTGTTTCATATTGAATCTCTTTGGCTAAAAATTTTATTATACTCAATGGATCTCATCTATGTATTACTTGAGAAGAAGAAGGAATGGAGAAGAGAAAGAAATGTGAGGGAAAAAATGACACTAGTCAGATCTTAGAAATGAAGGGGAGAGAGAAACATGGGATATATGGATACCTTTAATTAAGGAGTAAAAATACCCATTAATTAGACCCTTAATTAAGTATGGTATAGGATTGGTAATTTGGTATACGAGTTTGTAATTAAATCAAACTTTAAACATGGAGAGTAAAAAGGTTTTCTATGTGGTATAGGAATGTAAAAATTGTTTATTTTAGTTTTTAACAACTAAGGTAAAAAACTAAGGTTAAATTGCTTAGAGTTTAGCATTTACATCGAGTGAAGAAAAGACCATTAAATCTCAAAAGGTGGTCATGAGAAAGAGAAAAATGAACATAATCAAATGAACGGCTGCAATGTTTTACATTGTAATTCAACTGCTTACAAAACTTATTTAATCTGCATATAGTGTTAGCATCCTGCAGTAGCTACGTCTATGCTAGTCCAGAGGAGACTCGAGCTGACGTAGAATACATTGTTACAACACGAATTTGGGGAAAAGAAGAAAAAAATATACGTAGATCATTTCACACTGCTATCTTAGAAGCAAACATGAGGGGGAATAAGTTTCCCGGGATTCATGATATTGTTGGGATCTAAAGCAACCTTTATCTTTTTCATCGTCCTCAGGTTCTCCATACCAAGTTCCTTTTCAAGATACTGAAAATATAATGCAGAAGAAAAGTAATGATGTTTATGTTAACAACTGTGTCATCCTATTTGTAAGACATCAAAAAGCCAAGAGGACAAGTGTTTGAACATAATACCTTCATTTTCCCAGTACCGACACCATGTTCTCCAGTACAGGTGCCTGTTCAACAAAAGAATGAAAATGGTAAAACACCGTCCAAGTGCCTCTGATGAAATGGTACTTTTAAAGAACTCGGAAAGAGTCTACACATGGAACCACACAATGAGCAACAGAGTTTCAGGTGAATCGCCAGAGCTGCAAAAGTTACTATTAACAGCATGCATGTTCAAAGTTCGCATACAAATTACGTGCATAATATAATTCTGTTGATAGGTTTTGAGACAAATTCAGAAGAACATATCAGAGGTTAAGACAAATCATGGAATCAAATTCAGTTAACTGAATACAGGTAGAAGATTTTAATATTGAAAAGAAGGGTGGAAAAAAGAGAGGTAGCTAAGCGTTCTTGCCCCATTGGAACAATGTCAGTCAGAAAACTTTTCTTACCGATTCAGTTTATTGGACAAGCAGACCAAGTAAGAATAAAGATCAAGGGTCAGACTCTGCAACTTCTGTATTAGCTATATCTTTCCAAACCCTGGTAGTGATGTACTGATCAGAGAATTAATCATGGCCCAAGGTAACTTTATCCTTATGATCTTGCTTTCACATGGATTGTCACTTCAAAGACTAAGAGGCCATTTAGTTGATAGTATTTGATAATTAATCTTGGCATAAAATCCCGCACAGAACAGTATTTGGTTAGCCGCATTAAAATATAAATAATTGTTGCGTAACTAATGCATCGTTTGTTGGTGGGTGTTAAATAATACCCGCATTAAGTTATGTGTGATCTCCTGGACCGCGCACATAGTAGGAGCTTGGTGTACTGGGCTGCCCTTTAGGCTATGTGGGATCTTTATATTATTTAATGCAGGATAATGTGGAATAAGAATACATGTATTAGCAATACGGGGAATAATATTAAAGACAAAAATGCTCCTCTAAAGTAAGTAATCGTGTATTAGAATCTCTTTGTTATTAATTACCACATAATATTCCCTTCATAATTAATCACCGTATAACCAATCCCAACATTATAATCCCTGCACACCTAGTATGTGAAGCAAAAGACCCCTATATGAAACTAGGCTTGTTGTTTCCTTTTCATATTTCCTTCTTCTTTGATGAGGTATTGGATGGATATTGCAGAGGAAAGAAGAGGATCACTAAGCCCAAATGCAACTTGTACCTTCCATTGATAAAGCGGTATGGACCATGAGGTGGTTTAGCCTCTCAGCTTCTCGTCGTTGTTCCTTTTTGGAAGGATCAAATAGAACTATTGTGTGGAAATTTCCATCACCGGCATGAGCAATAACAGTGCTGTTGAAGAAAAACAATGAGCGATATAGATAGTAGAAACTCGTAACTTAATGTCCGTAAAGTCCAACATGTCGAGTCCAATAATTTATACAAACAAGACATACCATGTTAAAGGAGAAGCATCCAATTCCTGTTTTGATCTTGATATTAATTCAGCAAGGTGTGACAAAGGTACACATACATCCTGCAACAAAACCGAGTGTGTATTTCAGATAATCAAATTTAAAATAAAAAATAAAAATGTTAACAAGTTAAGAAGAATGTCCTGACTCAATAGAAATTAAAACAGGTGCACAAATGAGAAAATATCCAACATATCATCTCCTATTGGCATCACCTTACTAAAAGTGCTTCTGAGTTGGGATTTAACTGATATAGAAAATAAGTATCTTTGCAGAAATGAGAAAATAATATATCATCTCCAATTGGAATTACCTATTATAGTGTCCCCGAGTTGGGGTTTAACTGAAAGAAACAACAAAAACTGAAAGCTAGTCTTTATTTCTTAAATTATTTTTAATAACCGTGGTGTCCGGGGTTAGCCTCTGAAAGCTAGTCTTTATCATCTATTGCGTAAATCACATATTGATTGACAACGCCCTAACGTGGTTCAAGGAGCTCATTTTTTAAGGCAGAATAGCCTCATAGACACTTGTACTTGTTTGGTTTTGACATCCCGATCCTCTTACTTCACAAAATTTCATCCAAACACTAGTAATCATTCAAAAGCGATATTTTAAACCCTTTTGACCTCATGTGTTCTTCAAACGCCTGACATATCCATGCCCACGTCAGTTTTCTATAACACATCATTAATAATTTATTTTTTTATATCATTTAAAAATGTTAATCTTTCTTTTTTCCATTTCACCATCCTCTCTGCCTTCCTCCTTCCTTATTCTCCACCATTCACCAGACCTTACCACCAAGACAGCCTACAAGTAACAATATTTCAATAATGAGTTCATCAAACTCTTTGCACTTAGCCACATTATTATGTACCAATTTAAGGTTTTAATCATATAACTTATTCTTCATGGAAATTCTACTATTCAGAATCCAAAATGGTAGCATCAATAACATCAAAATGGTCTCGTCGATGACTACTCTTCCACTCCCTTCTGTATTTTTCAAACCCAACTCTTAAAATTTGCCTCACCACCAATGGTTGTGATCCCTCTCCGACCACCCTTTATGTAAAAAGCTTCTTCGCAGCCGCATTCCATCATAGCACTACCAATCACCCATAAAAATTCTCAATCAGAAACGACTGGCCAAAAAAATCATCACCGAAAACTCCACCCAAAATTATTTGAGATTCCTCTAGCGAAAAACTTACCATAAATTCACTTTTTCTATTTCTTTTGCTTGCAAAAGGTCGTATCCAGAAGTGGGGGGAGAAAATGAGGGAGGTGGGAAAGAAACTTCTCACTAAAAGTTGCTCAATCTGGGGGTATTTCAAATCTGGGGTGACGAGGGTGCTACAGGTGGAGAATAGCTGTGTTATGGGTTATGGATTTGGAGGGGGGGGGGGGGGGGGAAGAGACGAGAACATGAAAGAGAAAGCCCTCTTTCACTTTTTTTCTAATTTAATTTTGTCTTTTCTTTTTATTTTTTTGTTATTTTAATTATTTCTTGGTATATATATTTACCTTCACGCTCCGTCTACGCGTGAAATACATGTATTTTGTCCAACTCAGCTGTCAAGTTGCCAGATACACATGGTTAACGGTCAGAGGGGTAAAAAATATTACTTTTGAGCAACAATAAGTGTTTGGAAGCAACTTTGTGAAGTAGAAGGATCGCGATGTCGAAACTGAACAAGTATAGGTGCCTATCAGGCTATTCATACAAATAAGTATCTGCATGGGCCAACTTCCAATTCCATCACTACAATCCTGTATTTAGTTATCGGCCCAGCACTCAAGACGACGAAGATTTTCAATGCCACAAACATGGAGGCAGAATGACAAACAGACAATTTAGGTTCCAAGGGAATGGAGATTTAATTTTCCGCAGCAGAACGATAAATATACATGAAAAGTAAGCTAAAGTCTAACCAACCCTCTTTGACACTATGAGCAGAATGCTTTCCGAATATTTATAGGCTCCAAGATGCTATCTAGTTCTATTAGGATTTTATTTTCAATTCCAGGAACATCCATTTATAATATTTCATCTAAATTTAATGAAATTTACGACTTAAAGGGTAAGTGTCAATTATGAATCTAAAGGTAGCATCATCATCAAGCTCCCAAATTACCCTATATTCAGCAATACTTGTCTTTTTTCCCCTCATCTTTGGGTGGAGGTGGAGGGATGTGGCATGTGGGTGTTTCTTTTGTTTTTTTGTGTGTGTGTGGTGGTGGTGGGTGGGGGGGTGGGGGGGGGGAGAGAGACTAAAGATCATAATTATATCCATATGAACTAAATAAACTTTGATAGATGAAAGCAAGAAGGAACACGTCAACACAAAAATAATGTGGTTGGATTGGAACATTTCATATGAACCTGAGATACAAATGAAATTTTCCAAACCTAATAACTTATAACTAAAAACATAGAGCATGTGTTTTCAACTCATTTCAGTATAAATTAGCAGTAGAAACAAACCGTTATCATCGCCTCAGAATTAGGTTCCATTGCAAAGCAAGCCCAAAGTGCTTCCTTTCTTATCTACACGGAAGAAGCCATTCAACAATTAAAAACAACATTGTTAGACGGGCCAGCACATGGAATCACATTTTCGCTGAAGTCACTGAGTTACTATAATCCATCACATCCGCACCAAGTCAAATGGAATTTGAAGAAAGAAAATTGTTCAACATAGACGAGTAAAGGTTGTATGGTTATGAAGTTTTTTGTCACCTTTAGTGGTAAACATCTAATGGAGTAAAAAAAAAAGGCAGCCCGATGTACTAAGCTCCCGCTATGCGCAAGGTCCGGGGAAGGGCCTGACCACAAGGACCTATTGATGTGGAATCTCACTAAGCAATAGGATACCTTTTCTAGTCAATGGAATAGTTCGAAAATTTATTTTTGTTCAGGTGTTTCATAGATGCACCAATTTATAGGTGTAAAACCATGGTGAGTGATGGTGTTAAAAGGGGACGAGTTAGAGAAGGAAATAGTCTCCAAAGACCTACAATTTCTTAGAACCTTTGCAGACTTAGCGAAAGATAGAGCATAATGGAAAAAAAAGATCTATATAGGAGATATCAATTAGTTGGGAATACGTTCAAGTTATGTTATGTTGTTCAGACTCTATAAAAATGTCGATGGGTGTGTGTCGGATCCTCCAAAAGTAGTGCATGTTGGAGGATCCGACACGGATGCAGCAGCTATTTCGGAGAGACCGCATAACATATATGTTAGTACATTTATTTTAGGTCTTAATGTTTTCTAGGAAACTTTTAGCCCTATTAAAAAAATTTATGCGGAGAGAAATTTAGAGAACATCTACTACTTCGTTTTTGTTATTATTTTGTATAACGTTGGTCTGAGATGAACTTAAATGAAAAGAAATGGCCAATGAGGATTCATATAGCCAACCACAACTTGTTTGGGACTGACTACTGAGGCATAGTTGTTTTGTTTCAAAGTTTCCAGTAACAACTTGTTTATCTTGGAGTTGGAGACTCGATCATACTGATGACAGCCAAACGAAGGAAGCAGTTAGGAGAGTAATACTGGGCTGAAAGACGGTACTTCCTACAAATTTTCGAAGGATATGATCATAATTTTCATAATTGTATCTATTAAGGATTGACAAAATTTGGAAGGCACCGGCAAACCTTACTTTGAAGACTACAATGCGAAAAAAAATGTATAATGTGAAATTAAGCAATATTCCCAAGCACAGGATTCAAACACGATTCTTAGGAAAAAGATTGAACCACTTCCTTAGCAAAAAAACTTACATGACAATTTATTGCATAGAGAAGAACGTAAAACTACTACTCGAAGCACATCTTTTCAAAGTTTGACAAAAGCATGCTCAAGCAAAATGTTGCTCCTCTATTTATTCAAATTATCAAAGGGATGAGATTACCATGTTACATGAAGCTATCATGGGGAAATCATAAAGACGTAAATGAGCAGTACGGAGCATAAGGGAGAATTACACAGACTCGACTTTTCACCTTCCAATCATAGTAAGAATGATGAGAACTAGAAAAACTACAATTGTACACAAACAAATTCAGGAATTCTATTTTTCCAAATTTACATCCATGATTTTGTTCTCTTCTCATTTTTAGTAGGAAAGATATTAATGTTGTATGGGGCAGAGTGTTGGCCAGTGAAAAACTCTCATGTTCAGAGAATGAAGGTTGCGGAGATGAGGATGCTCAGGTGGATGTGCGGGCTCACCAGGTTAGATAAGATTAAGAATGAAGTTATTCGAGAAAAGGTGGGGGTGGCCCCGGTGGATGAGAAGATGCGAAAAGCGAGGTTTAGGTGGTTCGGGCATGTGCGGAGGAGAAGTCCTGATGCCCCGGTGAGGAGTTGTGAACGGCTGGCGATGGTCGGCGTTCGGCGAGGCAGAGGGAGGCCTAAGAGGTATTGGGGAGAGGTGATTAGGCATGACATGGCTAGATTCAGGTTTCCGAGGACATGGCTCTTGATAGGAAAGTCTGGAGGTCTAGTATCAGGTTGTAGGATGGGGCCCCTAGAGTTTTTCGTACTACTCACCCGGGGTTGGGTGAGACTTGACAGGGCTATCCATAGATGTTTTGTATTTTGGATTGTGTCTCCCTTATGGTAGTTATTTATGGTAGTTACTGTATGATATTATTGCATGCTATTTTATTTAAGGTTCTTATGTTTAGATAGTTATTTAGGCTATTTCTGCTGGACTTACTAATGCTCTTTTGTTTTTGTTCATGTTTTTGTTTTTGTTTTTCCTCTCCTTCACTGAGCCGAGGGTCGATTGGAAACAGCCTCTCTGCCCTTTCGGGTAGGGGTAAGGCTCGTCTACATATTACCCTCCCCAGACCCCACTTTGTGGGCAATTACTGGGTAGTTGTTGTAGTTGTTGTTGTTGTTGTTGTAGTATTAAGTTGTCTGTATTTCTCCTCCTTTCGTGGTTCTTTTTGGACAAAGGTAAGTTGGATTTAAAAAACATATAGGACTAAGATTATGAACTGCAATTATTGGGAGGTACTCAATAACCTGGGTGTTTAGCTACAAAACTTGCATGCTCCATCCATGAGAAGCCTTATCATTGTGCAAAACATTTCCATCTTACCAGCTAGATGTTGGGGAAAAAAAATCATTTTTTTTATTATGAGCAAATGATGCTAAAATCATTACTCTACAAAAGTTACCAAGCTCTTATTGTGCTAGTCTATTTTCTTTTAAACAAGCCAGCATAGGACCAGAAATCTGGAAAGGTTTCATATTCTTTTCTTATTTTCTGAGACTATAGGAGGAGTAGGGCTTTTTATAGAAGTTACCATTGCTAGCTGTCATTTACATGAAATATCATACAACATATCCATGTTAATGCAAACACTAATATTAGCCCCTCATTTTCTAAGATTTAGTTTGACGGAACTAAAAACACAAGCAAAGGTACTTTGATCATGAAAAACTGAATAGAAACAGAACGTAAAAAGAAAAATTATATTGAATAGACAGAACTAAGACAATGAAGTACCTTCCAGAGTTCCTTTTTCTCGTCAGGTTCTTCAGCGAAAACAAAGTCAGAGCCATTGTGCTGAGAGGCTATCTTCTGAACAATCTGTGTTTGCTCACGCGAATGCGCCTCTGATAGATCACAAATATCAGCAGCTAGTTAAACAATAGGTAAGTGGCATCAGTATAGTTAGGATGTTCACTCACAACCACACAATCAAAAATACTCAGAGTGCATATCATAGTAATCTTCAGAGGCACCCTTGAAAAGGGCCAGCTGGAAGTTCAATGTGTTCTGCAAGTAAGTTTTAATCCCTCTACCCCATCTTAAGACAAAAGAAAGGGTCAATCTTCCTAATCTAGTGGAAGGAATAATTTGTTAAAACTCTGGTTAATCTATATTGTCTACTGGAAATAGCCTCTCTATCTCCAAAAGGTAGGGATAAGGTCTGTATAGGCACAACCCTCCCCATACCCCACTATGTGGGATTAGACTGGGTATGTTGTTGCTGTTATTGTCTGGTTAATCTATATGCACTCCTATCACGGGTTATCTGAGTTGTCTCTTCTTGACTTACTATTCTTAGTAAGGTTCTTGATTTACACCTATACTGATCATCTATTGGGAATTTTGCGTCACATTATAAAAGATTGAAGCAACTTGTTCAATCGGATTTATAAATCAACAACCTTCAAAGAATTCATAATTTAATTTCAAATAGCTTGTTTGGATAATGACTAGGAATCAGTAAGCATCTAGAAATAAACATATCTGCTTCCACCAAAATCAGATCTCAGTATTGTAAGGTTTCAATTAAAAATATAACAACAACAACAACAACAACCCAGTAAAATTCCACAAGTGAGCTGTGGATGAGGATAGTGTGTACACAGACCTTAGCCCTACCCGAGGGAGTAGAGAGGTTGTTTTCGATAGACCCCCAACTCAAGAAGACGAAAAGAGACAATATATCAGTACCATCAACAGAAAACCATAGAAATAATGATAACATCATAAGAACCAGAAAATAGATGAAAAGCAATAAAATAACCAGTTTCATTTAAAATCTTTTTTCAAAAATACATGATAAAAGAAAAATAAAGACAGCACAAGAAGTTACGGCTTTTTGTATCAACTATTAGTCTCATTAGCACATAAATCAGGCACTAAACAAACTCAAGATATACCAGACAGAAAGGGAAGGAGAATTCTAGAAGAGAGGGAGGAGGAAGAGCGGTGGAAGACTCGGAATGAAGATGAAAAAAAGTGTGAACGGGAAAGAGGGGATATATTGATCGAGTTCAAGTGAACGAGATATCCTAAGGACTGCTGGAGAGAGAGAAAGGAGAGAAGTTGTTTGACAAGGAAGCTTCCATCATCTTGGCTGATAAGGAACTGAACAAGATAGGGAATTAAATGGCGCCTCCTGGGACATCATGCCAGATGTGCTAAATGCATGGCTATCGTCACTTGGATTTGGATTTGAAATAGAAAATCAGTTTCGGTTGTCCAGCCAAACAAGTAGGACGACTTTGGGAAAGGCCCAATCCTTCCATCCAAATGATACCTATTAGTATTTTATTATAAAAATTGTAAATAAAATTGTAGAAGCAAGCAAATTCTCAAATATGAACTATGAAGTATAAAAGTAACAAGAGATTTCCAGGAAGACAACTGATGCAACTCTGAGGTTGTGGCGTAATAGTCAATGAAATTGGAATGGACCATGAGAAAGACACTTGTTCAAATCCCAGCGAAGGCAAACAAGCTAGGTAATTTCTTGAGATCTATCTAAGTTTTGGTGGAAAGAGTTATCTAAAACATGTTCTAGTGGGAGATAGTAGGTAACCGGTTGATTACTCAGGATGTGTGAGAGCTGGCACGGACACAATTATTATAACAATTTTTTTGGGACAAAATCATGTTGGCATGCTGTCTTCTACTACTGCTTATGAGATTAAAGATTATAACACAAGTTAAACTAGGCATTAAAAAGATATATGGTGAGACGGAGATTAACAAAAGTTTTAGTATTCATAACATAAAAATAAAACAGACAGGACTTCTTATATCAAACTTGCACACTTCACCTGTGCCTACAAATTCAAACATCAAAGTTGGAACCTCCGGCAATTTTTTGTCATTTGCAAGATTGATTGCTCTCACTTGAACTTCATCCAAGAGCTCCACTCTTGACACCTAATGTGCATTGGAACAAAGGATTACTCCTACCTCCAACAGAAAGTTATGGTTTCTATTTTGAATTGTCAAAAGTGTAGAGTCAGAGGCCCTCATTTTCCCCATTGCTGAACTAAACAACAAAAATGAGCTCCCACACTAACTGCCAAGTACAATCACAGTGCTCAGTGTAAGCAAATGGAAGCATGAAAAGAAAATAAAGATTCAAAAACTGTTAACCTATTTGATATCCTCTGGAGATGTAATTGACTGGAATTTCCACTAAGACAATAATTAGGGACGTTTAAATCTATTAAACATTGGCTTAATCTTAAGTTACTCATAAACAAAAGAACTTTCTAAAATCTTTAATGGAAACGAGTCCCATATTTAATCAGACATAATTTGATTTACGCGAAACTAGTTGGAATCTGTCAATGCAGTTCGTGCAGCCATGCAGAGAACAGTACATATATATTAGGAGACTAGTCCGACAAATTTCATTAATATTTTATTATGATTATTCTAATGCATCTAGTTGAGTTCTGACCTGTATACCAGAATGCATAGTGGCTATAGCAACGTCTGCAGCATCTTTAATTGTTGGAAAGTTGCACATTGCAACCTGTACCAATATCATGAAACATGCAAGTTCAACATAAAGCTATTTACAGCACAATATGAGAAGACAAAACCCTCTCTAAAATGGGGGTTACACAGACTGTCCTAATAGTAGGAACTAACATGAAAAGTATGATCAAGTTTCTAACTTAACTGAGATACAGGGTGTCCTAATACAGAACAGATTTATTGCATCAATCCTTAGAGACATTTTACAGATCAAACCCAGCACATTCAAGAATTTATAATTGCACAGATAGCACCAATAAAGCCTAGTTTCACAGGCAAGCCTGAGCCACAAAAACCTAAAGTTCTTTCAGGTCTCCATAACAACAGGGTAGTAAGCATTTAGTATCAAGTTCTTTCAAGTCTCGACAGCATTAGGGAAGTATGTAATCTTAGCTCAAAATTTTTCAAGTCTGCAAAAATTCCTAGTCATATTATGAAAAATCCATGTAATCATTTATTTATAGCTTTATTTGAATACCTATTCCAATGGATTTATGATCTATGGAGCTGTAAGAATCTCAAAGATGTTCTACTCCCTTTTTTTCAATTTAGGTAAACATATTTCCTTTTTAGTCCGTGCCAAAAAGGACCCCTTTTCATATTTGGAAACAATTTACCTTTTATGCAATGATTTATAGCGGCATAAAATATATGTGCTTCATTTTATACCAAAAGTTCAAAAGTCTTTTCTTTTTTCTCAAACTCCATGCCCAGTCAAATAGATTCATATAAATTGAAATGGAGCAAGTATAATATTCTAGGACCTTGTAAACATAGTATAACTCAATTTACCCCGATAATTATGATTTTCTTTCCTTTCTTAAAATATGTATGCAATTTAAACCCCAATGGCTTGACAGAATAATCAACCTGTGTTTTCTTCTTTCTCACATGGTATCAAAGCATATAATGAGAAAATAATCCTTGTCATGACTTGTAGTGAAGCTGATCGCGCTGTATTTTATCGGTATTCAACTTCAAATTTATGTGTTTATTTTGTGGCGTATGTTGATGATATCGTTATTACCGGCAATGATCAGGATGGTATCACTAGTTTGAAGCAACATCTTTTTCAACACTTCTAGACTAAGTATATGGATAAAATGAAGAATTTTCAAGGTATTAAGGTCGCTCAGTCTAGCTCAAGTATATTTTTTTTTCACAGCAGAAATATGCCTTAGACATTCTTTAAGAGACAAGAATGATAGGTTGTAGATCCATTGACACTCCTATGGATCCAAATGCCAAACTTCTACCAGGACATGGGGAGCCTCTTATCCTGCTATATACAGGCAGTTGGTTGGCAAGTTGAATTACCTTACAATGACTAGACCCAATATTTCCTTTGCTGTAAGAGTTGTAAGTCAGTTTATGGACGCTCCTTGTGATAGTCATGGGATGCAGTTGTTCATATTCTTCGGTATAAAAAGTCAGCTCTAGGCAAAGACTGTTGTTCGATGATCGAGGTCATTAGCAGATCGTTCGATACACAAACATCGATTGGGTAGCCACACCCACTTTGTCCCTAATATATTCATTCCTAATCTTATCTTTACTGGTATGCTCACACATCCATCGCAACATACTCATTTCCTCTACTTTCATCTTCTGGGTATGAGATTTCTTAACTGGCCAATACTCGGCTCCATACAACATGGGCGGTCAATCTACCACTTTGTAAAACTTGCCCTTAAGCCTATGTGGCACATTCCTATCACACACAACACCAGAAGCAAGCCTCCATTTCAACCACCTCGCTCCTAGATGGTGTGTGACATCCTCGTCAATCTCATCGTTAACTCTGTATAATAGACATTAAGATATTTGAAATTATCTCCCCTAAGGATGACTTGGGTATCAAGCTTCACGTCTACTTTTGCTTCATGCGCCCCAACACTGAACTTATATTCTAAGTACTCTGTTTTTGTCCTGCTCAACTACCTTTAGAATCCAGGGTCTATCGCCACACCTCCAGCTTAGCATTAACCTCGCCGCGTGTCTCGTCAATCAGCACTATATGATCTGCAAATAACATACACCATGGAACTTCCCCGGGATATTACGCATCAGCACATCCATCGGTATGGCAAATAAAAATGGGCTAAGAGCATATCCCCGATGCAATCCCATCACTACTGGAAAATATTCTGAATCCCTTCCCACGGTCCTCACCTGAGTCTTAGCTCCATCGTACATGTCCTTAATCACATTAATGAACGCTACAGGTACGTCACTAACCTCCAAACATCTCCATAGAACCTCAACAAGGACATTGTCATAGGCTTTTTCTAAGTCATTAGAGAAAAATTTAATGAGAAAAAATATTCCATGGAGATGAGTTAGCTAACAATCCCATTGGGCCTTCTACTTAAATTGTATAATTAATTTATCTGGTTTATCGATTGACATGGTTCATATTATTCGTAGTATTTGACCGAAGTACTACTTGACTATGCAAGTTAATCTAACACCTATATTCCTATGAAATTAGAACTAACAAGAACGCTTTAATAACTCTTGTATAGTAACCAAGCAAGGCGATTAGGTATAATTCCATCTTAACCGTGAATCTGTTCCCGATGCTCAGGTTTTGTATCTTGCTCTACTCAATGCTATTTGTAATCTAAAATTCCCTCTCACGAGTTCAATCCTAGATTCGTAAATAATATTCAATTGGTGGTCAAACAATCAAATAATTAAGCACTGGGTTGAATAAATAACCAATATCATAAATTAATTAGAACAATTTAAGCTTCAAACTACGGCGTTCATGTAGCACCCCACAACTCTAGAGCTAATAAACTGTTGAGTTGTCCCACATCGGAGGATTTGAGGTCCTTGGTCTCCATATATGGCTTGGGAAATCCTCACCGCATAAGCTAGCTTTTGGGGTTGAGTTAGGCCCAAGGTCCATTCTTATCAAATTCTTAGGAATTGATTAGTTGTCAATTGTTCAAGAAAAGAGGAATTTGCAGGATTAGAAGAAAAAGAAAGTAAAGTTATTGTAGAATTAATTGTTGGACTACCTATATCAAGAATATGAATATATCACTACTGAACTATGAACTTTGTTTTATTATACCTATTTTAAAATCCAACTTTATTCATGTAGTAGAAAGTGGTCCAATTAGTTTCTTGGTAGGTCCCAAATGTTTGTTTGAAAGCTGCAGAAGAAAAAATCCATTGCCGAAAGATCTTCCGAAAACTACATCACTGTTCCGAGGGTTCGTCATATTTCTAGGAGTACTGCACATATAGCAGTACCACCAACAGATCTGGAACCCTTATGCAACCCAACCCCCAAAACCCCAGCCCGTCAAAGCTTCCACTCGCCCTCACGCGGGAGGAAGTCCTCTGATTTTTCCGGCAAGCTCGCCTCATTCCGGCTACTTTCCGGCGAGATTCATTCTTGAATGAGACTCGTCTCTTCATTCTGAGACTATCCATCATCTTTTTTGAATTTGTGGACAACGAGAACTAGGATTCCGGCATACCAGTCATATTCCGGCAAGGTTTTGCCCCAGTTTCAGGATATATTGTCACAAGATTTGTAAAGTCTAATGATCAGCTTGTAGACACGTTTACCAAGTCTCTGCTAGGCCTCTAGTTAGTTATATATGTATCAAGCTCGGCATGTTAATGTATATGCACCAACTTGAAGAGGAGTGTTAGATATTAAATAAACTATGCACTATGGTAAAGTGTCTCACATTGGACAAGTGTAATTATTCTCATCGTAAACTCTGTATATAAATAGATAGAAGCATGACAAATTAGTGTCACTCTTTCCATTAACTCTTTATCCCAAGATATATTTCTAACAAAAACAATGATTGCTAGAAAAAAAATTTTAATTGAAAACACGCATAAGGTGTTGACTGGATTTGGTGGCACCGGTGTTCATGTCAGATTGACACCACTATGCCTCAGTGAAGTCATAAAACCATATGACACAGTATATATCACCTCTTCCCATATAAATTTGAAAATAATAATCAAGGTAATGAATTTGACAAGCCAGGATTGAATTGAATCCCAAATAGCATTCAATTTTTGACAATCTGAGGTCAAATACAAAATGGATAAACATAATTAGAATCAACTTTGTGAGAAAGCACGGAGAAAAATATAAATTGATATTAAACATGATACAATGAGCCCTATATATATATACACATAACCTATCCTACTCCAAATACACATTGGATTAGGGTTCTACTATTTACATATTCTAACACTCCCCCTCAATCTGGTGCATATAAATCATATGTACCGAGCTTGTTACATATGTAGTTAATACGAGGACCAGTGAGGGACTTGGTGAAAATGTCTGCAAGCTGATCATTTGACTTTACAAACTTTGTAGCAATATCTCCCGAGAGTATCTTTTCTCTGACAAAGCGACAGTCAATCTCAATGTGCTTAGTTCTCTCATGGAACACTGGATTTGACGCAATATGAAGAGCAGCTTGATTATCACACACAAGTCCCATCTGACTAACATCACCAAATTTCAGCTCTTTGAGCAACTGTTTAATCCATGCTAGCTCACATGTCACCATAGCCATTGCTCGATATTCTGCTTCTGCACTAGACCGAGCAACCACAATCTGTTTTTTGCTTTTCCAAGATACCAAATTTCCTACTACTAAGACACAATATCCAGAAGTAGAACGTCTGTCAGAAGGCGATCCTGCCCAATCAGCATCGGAGTATCCAACGATCTGCTCATGGCCTCGATCCTCAAACAATAAACATTTACCTGGAGTTGATTTTATATACCGAAGAATGCGAACAACTGCATCCCAATGACTATTACACTGAGAACCCATAAACTGGCTCACAACACTCACAGGAAAGGAAATGTCAGGTCTTGTCACCCGCCTATATCTTGCAGGATTGTTAAGAGGCTCCCCCTGTCCTGGAAGAAGTTTAGAATTCGGATCCATCGGAGTGTCAACAGGTTTACAACCTATCATTCCTGTCTCCTCAAGAATATCTAAGGCATACTTCCGTTGTGAGATCACAATACCTGAGCTAGACTGTGCGACCTCAATACCCAGAAAATACTTTAGTGTGCCCAGATCCTTAGTCAGAAAGTGTTGAAAGAGATGTTGCTTCAATTTAGTAATACCATCCTGGTCATTGCCGGTAATAACAATGTCGTCAACATAGACCACCAGATAAATACAGAGACGTGAATCAGAATGCCGATAAAACGGATATAATGGGGATTAGGATTAAGGGTGTTCCGTATACCTTTCCGAAGTGCAATCGGAAGAGACAAGTCCGCAGTAGGAGCAGGGTCAGGTGCAGGACGTGAATCAACCGGGCCGGATACTGGGCGAGGATGACGATGATATGTCAAGAATGGAGTGTCTGTTGCAGGGAGTCTAGGAAGAGTGGTGCAGGACGTGGGAGGTTATTTTCTGGTGTTTTTTCTGGGGTTGGTCGGAATTCTCTTCCGAACCTTGTGGTGGTCTCGGATTTTGCACCACACCAACAAAAAGATGGTTTAGTTACGGACAGCCTCTTAAGTCGCCGGAAAATTGCACGGCGACGAGGACCTTCTTCACGAAAGTTGCTGGAATGACGCGCAACTATAATATTCTCACTGTAGCTCTGATACCATAAAGTGAGAAAGCACGGGAGAAAAATATAAATTGATATTAAACATGATACAATGAGCCCTATATATATGCACATAACCTATCCTTACTCCTAATACACATTGGATTAGGGTTCTACTATTTACATATTCTAACAAACTTCAACCAAATTACACTATAGAATTAGATCAGATACAATCTCTTTTTTTTAGGTCAGATAAATCTTGATCTCAAAGTTGCTAGACCGTTTACATATTTTTCTCCAAAATGTTCAGTGAAACCTAATCCATGACTCCTACCCGTTTCAAGTTGCATAATTCAGAGTGGGTAAAATTAAGCGTAACGTTGTGACAGGAGACAGAATTGATAATTGACCTATTTCTTTCCTTCCCACCCAATTTGAGGATTGATCTACAGACTCTACATCGACAAATAGAAAATTATTTTTTCAGAAAAAGGTTTTTGTAAATAGCTGTGGAAGTCTTTCTATCGTTGCACTAGACATAGCCATGTGATAATATGAACAAGTGTCAAATATCACTCTTTCTTGATCAGTAAAGATATTTAATTATCAAGAATGAGAAGATTCAAGTTTCACATTTACCATTTGTTCAGAAGACCATATATTGATTATGAGTTCTCCCACAGTAGAATGTCTGAATGTAATTAGATATTCTCCTAATACGTTGAAAATATCTACAGAGTTGAATGTTGCCAAAAAAAAAGGACTGGTACTTAAGAATATCTACATCAAGGAAAAGTAAAAACAGTAAAATACCACTGAAGACTCTGGAAGTTTCTGCAAGCGCAAGGTTATTTCAGTTATAACGCCTAAAGTGCCTTCACTTCCAATCATCAGGCGTGTCAAATCGTACCTGCAACAAGTAGTTTCACCACTTTTAATGAATGCTAGCTGGACAGTTTCTTAATGCAAACAGTACAATCAGAAACTGATACCAAAATTAAAACAAAGAATCATATTTTAACTGAGAAAGCAAAAGATACTACAGATTTTTAACACAAAACACCCCATGATCATTCAGAAAAGTCTAGGCATAAAAATAGTCATCACTTTTCTGCAGAATGATAGAACAGAGAAGTCTATAGGAACAAATAATAGAAGTGTGATAACGGAAAAGCCTATTGTATCCTACATAAGACGATGCAGTACTAGCTACTCATCGATATCTGCATCATCTCTCAGTCAGTCTAGCCGAAAGTTTGATATTAACGATGCTTTCAAAGGATCATTGCATCAGGATAAAATTAACGAAATGCATGAGCTGCATTTTACTGGTCTTGTCACCATTTCATTGCAATTTGGTGCCTTGTTTCTTTGAAATGGAATGGGTGATGCTGCATACAGCCAAAGGCTTAGCCCCTAGTTGAGCGTTTATGAGAAAAAAGAGAAGATCTGGAGTTGGGAAATAGTCCATTTGGCACTTATGTGCAATATTGAGAGAGAGAAACTGACAAGCTTTCAAATGCATAGAGAATAGCTCTGCACAGATGAGAGGAATACTTATGGCTTTTCATAAAACTTTGGAGTACGTATGAGATCCCAAATAGTGCAGATAACTGAATGCTCTTTGTAAAAAGTCATACTTTTATCTAAAACTATTACTATTGTACACTTCTTAAATATGGGAGTCTCTTTCTCCCGACCATACATCAATAAAATCTTAACATTATCAAATAAATTGGTGGTATTATGGAATTTATAATTAAATATTCATCAGCATATGACCCATATAAACTTTCCAGAAACATGTTCAAGATTCACTGGTTGGGTACATACTTGAAAAATATTTAAACATGAACGCTACTTTCAAAATTCATAATCTTAAGACAAAGGAAATACTCTGTAGAGTTTGAATATGTCTATCTAAGTAGGCCTGAGGCTAAGAGGCTAACTCCTAAAATCTCACCTTCCTCTTTGACATTAATGGAATTTCGTATTTACTAAAATTATCAAGAGAAATAATGGTAAATAATGAGAGCTAACAGTATTATCATTACAGTGAAGATGCCTATGCATCCAGATATTATATGATTGAAAATCGCATCACCTACTTGCTTTCTTCATTAAGGATAAAACAGGATCAAGTTGTTCGAAGGGCAGCGTCGTCAACAGCGAAAAGCTCTAAAAAGCACTCCAGGTCTATTGGGGCTTTAAGCGCAAACAGCAATTAAAATGTCAACTTTACTAAAAAAAGGAGCAATGAAGGAAAGAAATAAATATGTATGTATATATGAAATTCAAGAAGAAAGAGTCACAAATTCACTCATGAT
This sequence comes from Nicotiana benthamiana, assembly GCA_034376525.1. Lineage (NCBI taxonomy): Eukaryota > Viridiplantae > Streptophyta > Magnoliopsida > Solanales > Solanaceae > Nicotiana > Nicotiana benthamiana. The sequence goes on along the minus strand of CM067338.1, from coordinate 14,443,611 downwards.
GTTATACTTGACTGATACACTTATTTGTCGATTATTGTTGTTGTTTAGTACTGCCCGATTCAAGATAGAACTCATGGGAAATAAGGCACACGCCTTAGTGCCTTGCTTACACTGAAGCGCAACCTAAGCAAAGTGAAGTGCGCTCTTTTCTGAGCTTCAGGGCTTAAGCGCACCTTATATGAGCCTTTGATAACACTATCGAAGAGAAAAGGAGATCAAGTTACGAAACATTGAGACTGATGTAAGAAAACGCACCCAGCAGCACTTTTTCTGGCACGAGATGCAGTCCTCATAACTTCTCCATCAGCTAGAACAACCTGCAAGAGAACTATATCTAAAATTTGGCTCTCCCATTAACAAAAGCCTTTGATATCAACTTACTAACCTTAAGATTGATGACGTTATCCCGCATTGTACCATACCTACATGCTAAGAGAGAATACTCTTAGTTGCAAACAAGACAAAGAATAGCGAATTTATGATCAACAGAACCAAGATAGTATTAAATCCAATATTTATGGGGCCACAGTTAGAGAACTTTTTTATCCAAATTGAGATATAATATAATTCAAAACTATACACAGGCGTAGCCAACTTCCTCCTCTTGCATTTTTTGTTGGGCTACTTTAGATGAATCCTCAAGAACTACCAGGTAAATGTAAAGGTCAAGGAAAAAGAAGCTTAACGACTTAATGAAGAATATATCGAAATAGAACATGAAGAGGAGCAAAAAATTTTATGCAATCAAATCAGTTTTCCAAATTGTTGTTCAACTGCTTATTTTCAATTTCAGCACTTCTACCCAAACATGTAACTGCTTCTTCATAAAATAAAATCAGCTCCAGCACTTAAAATGTGCTTTTCAGCACTTGGTCCTTAAAAGCTACTTTTTTAAGCCAAGCCAAATCGGCTCTAAGTCCACCACATGTAGAAACTTAACACAAAACATAACAAGTAGATAGTCCAAAGCTAGTAATTCTATTTTCAAGATCTCTAACTTAATGTTTCATGGTTTAAATTTAAAACTGTGATTACGAATCACGCAATATCTATTAATTTGGAAAAAAACGTGTGCGGGGGTCAAGTAATTATCAGAGTCACACACCTCTTATATGCATATGACGTCCTTGTTTCTTGCAATGCCGAAAATAATGCTGACAATAGGCATAATCCATACTCGTATTTTACCAACCCGCTCGCATTTAAAGAGGTTGGTGAGTGACTTTAAAATACGGGTTTGATGTGGATTGAGCCCATTTTTAACCATAGAAAAGTGGATTCAAAATGGGTAAAATATGGGTTTAACATAGTTCAAGCTGAATTTGGCAAAATCGTGTCTTCTCTCTCTTAGACTAGGTTGTATCTAAAATTACATTGAAAGAAAATGATACTCCTTTTTAAAGCTTACCAATCACCAGAAATGCCATGTGTTTTTATAAGGTAAAAGATTTTATTAATATTGAAAAAATCTCCAAGTGGAGAATCTACAAACATTATTCTCTACACTCAAGTCATCTATACAAATAGGAATCTCATTAGTGCACCAAAAAGCAATCAAAAACAAAAGACAATTCCTCAAGTGTACAAAATCATTTTCAATCCCCTCGAGCGCTCTCATTTTTTCCTCCATACGACCCACATAAGAGCTGGCTAGCAACTGCCCATGTCCTTTAATCCGCTCCTACTTCTACCAGCCTAGTCGTGCAACACATCTTTGTCGGTGCCTGGCATCACTCGCTATTAACCAAACCAATTCAAGTTTACCCTCCATACAGCCAACGCCATCCTAATGCACCAAAAGATGATCAACTTCTTCATCCGAATGTTCGAACATAAATACCAGCTAATATAGGTAATATTTCTCTTAGATTCTCAACTATCATAATCGCTCCCCTTGCTATATAACAAAAAAAAAAGCACTTTCCTGGGCGCCCTTTGAATACAAACCAATAAGTGAGGAAGAAATGTCTCCTCTCATCAGCAACTTCTCATAAAATATTTGACTGTGAATAATAGCGTATATGGCTAAGCTCTAAAATCAACTTATATTGAGAAGTGTTGTTCTCAAAAGTATTTTTCAAAAAACTACATTTGGTGAGAAGCAATTTGTGTTTGGCTACTTAATTTGAAAAGCGCTTTTCAGCAGCAATTGGTGTTTGGCCGAGCTTTTAGTAAGTTATACTAAATGTATTTTTCTCAAAACTGTTTTTCAAAAATGCTTTTGGAGAGAACCTACTTTTTTGGCTTCTACTCAAAAGTAACTTTTTTTCCTTCAAAAAGCTTGGTCAAACACCTTAACTTTGGAAAAAAGGTACTTTTGGCTCAAAAGAAGCTCGGCCAAATGGCTTATAGCCCTCACTTCTCAATGCACATCTCCATGAATCATTATTAGATGGATGTATGATATGCTTATATAATACCTTCAGCAACCTTTGGAACTCCCCAACTCCCAATCTTGTAGATTTCTCCTAAACTTTGGATCCCAAAGTACTTCCCCGTTATGCACCATTCGAATCTGTTGGACTGACAAATCGCTCTGGTTCAAAACCTGAACACATTAGGGAATGAAACCCTCAATTTGTCCTCCCATACCATTTACAGTTCCAAAAGCTAATTATTCTCCCATCCCTAACCCTAAAAGTGATATGACCACAGAAGTCTTCCGACCCCTCCATGATACTCCTCCATATACTACACCCAAGCCCCCCACCCCCACACACACACCCTCCCCCACCACACACTACCATACTTCTCTACTACTACCTCCTTCCATAAAGCATGCTCCTTTACATGAAATCTCCATAATCATTTCCATTGCAGAGCTTTATTGTACACCCTAAGATCTTTCACCCCTAACCATTTCCCTCGTTGAAATACCATGTTTAATGGAGATCTATTGATTGAATCAGAAGATGTAACAACGGTACTATTTTCCCTCGCATCCATGCCGCCAAAGAAAGAAACCCAGCAAGAAGAACTGACTAGTGGGCTAGAAAAGGAAGAGCTGAACGTTGCCAAAGTTTTCCATTTTCTGTTGACAATGGACGGAAGTTTTTGCAAGGAAGCATCTCCGACCTGGCAGGCATCTTCTGCATCGATATTACCACTAGCGAAATAGATTGGAGGAACAAGATGGGGTGGATGGGGAATGGATAGTAACAAAGAGGCATGAGATAGCAAAGGAGACGGGGTGGGATAGAGGTTGAGGATGTCACTGTGTGATGATGCCGAGAAGATAGGGATGTAACGCAGGGTGATGGAGGCATTGAATATTGGCCACTTATTACATTTGGCACGTGAGTAATTTATAGATGATTACAATTAAGAGACATAAGAGCCACAAGTGGGAATTCAATTCATCCAGGTTATCATGATGACAGTGAGGAGCCAAAATAGGTACTAGTATTTAATTCTTGTACAGAATATGAGTTACCCAAAGTACCCGTCACACAACCCATTCTTGACCCATCTTGAATATGGACAGGTTGGGTGTTTGAGCAATTTTTACTCAACCAGTTTTCAACCCACCCATTTTCCAGCGCTAGCCAACGGTAACCAGCTGGAAGCCTTGACACACGTTCTTATGTGGTTTCAGACTGTGATGGACTCAAGATCAACCTCAAAAATGTATGATAATCCGAGTGGATGAAACAGCAAATTGATATTCTGGAAAATGTGCTTAGTTGCAGGTTTGGAGCCCTCCCAACCACTTATCTTGGTATGCTTTATGTTCATCAATGAAATTACACTTGATAAACAAAATAATAGGAAAACAAATTTGGAAATCACATGATGTCTTTGTTATCCATAGTATTGCTTTAAAGTTTCCGATAACACTACTGAAACAGACAAAAAAAGCAAAAAGAAAGGAATTAAAGTATGAAAGCACACGAAATATAATTAGAGAACAATTTCCAGCCACAAGCACGAAAGATGAGATTATCTCTACGGGAACAGTCTCAGAGCAACTACCTCACAGCTAAAGAACCAGAGCATCGTGTAGCACACATTCCCCCGATGGTTGCTCCAGGTCCTGAAACATGGCATGTTCACGCATCTCAAAAGTTAAGTACATCCAGATGAAATATCATCTGTGTTAAGTAGAGACTTCATATATAAGAGTTACAAAATTTCAAATCGACAATGGAGCATGGAAAAAGAAAGGGATTACAGCAAAGGAAAGGTAACAAAATTTGGACCTACAAGCTAATAGCAAGAGGATTTAGAGTCATGTCCACTGAAAATGATACTAAACATGAAGACAGCTAAACCAAAATCGCTGCTGAACAATAAAGATAGGCATACAATTTGAATTATCTGTAATCCGGACCACTTTTGGAGTGAAAGATCAAGATGAATATTTGGATGCATTTCAATTCATTCATGTAATCTGATGCAGCCAATTGAACTGTAATTCTGGATATATGGAGCAAGGAAATTGACTTGAAAGTTTTCCTTTTTTTCCACTACAAATTTGAGCAACTTTGGTTGTATTTTGTATAATAGATAAAGGTAAAAGGTTGACGTTTGGATATAGTTACTGGAACAATGAAACGAGGAACTTTTGGACTTGATACCAAATTAGTCGAGAATTTGAGATCATCTCTAAATTTTTAACTGTTCTGGTTCTACTCTATCTTTTCCAGGAATTATAGATCAAGCAGAACTAATAAACAAAAGTTGCAGCAACTGGAATTGTTGAATTATATAGCATCCCGTATCGGGCATAAAAAAGCCATCCAACAGGCTTTCTAGTGCCTTAGGCTATTCCATCCATTACCTAAAGTTTAAGGTCGGATGTTCAGATTCTTCTACATGCTATCAGCGTCAATCTTGGCCCAACCTCGCACTCAAATATGTTTTGAAGTCCTTGCTTGAACACAAGAATTGAGTAACACATACAGGATAGTGTATATTTATATAGTATTTTTATCGGGTATAAAATTAGCATTCTGAGAGATCTATAATGGTTTTAGCCTTTAAAGCCACTTCGCTAAATACCTTAAAGTTTTAGGTTGGATGCTCAGATCCTTTCACATGACTTTTAGTACAAACATTAACTGTCAGAAAGGAATGAAAGTGAGTCAAAATATAGATTTGGGATATGATACATGCCTATTCAACTACTTTTCGTCATCTCCCACCTTACTTGAATGATACTGAAGAAGAAAAATGAGATTATTCTCAAGGCATCATTGAACATAAAGATAAAAGGTAAGATTTGATCTAAACTTCTGCAACAAAGTGAACAACATATTCAACAATGACAACATTAAAAGAATAAGAGGCAATATCTGGGAAAAGGAAAAAGAACTGATACCTATATATGTTTCAATAAATACCTTTCAATAAGCAAAAAAGAAAAGATCAGTCAACTGGAAAACAAAATTTCTTTAGCCAGGTCAAAGTACCGAAGCTTCTTGTAGGGCACTAAACTGAAATACAACCTCTATGATAACTGTGAGAATGCACGGGAGAAAAATATTATTGAGATATTATTATTTCAATACTACAATGATCCCTATATTTATATATATACACAATACATATCCTAATCCTAATTCATATAGGATTAAGGTAATTCACTCCTATTTACACTATTATTCTAACACTCCAACTCAAGTTGGTGCATACAAATCATATGTACCGAGCTTGTTATATATGTAGTTAATACGAGGACCAGTGAGGGACTTGGTAAAAATATCTACAAGCTGATCATTCGACTTCACAAACTTTGTAGCAATATCTCCCGAGAGTATCTTTTCTCTAACAAAGTGACAGTCAATCTCAATATATTTAGTTCTCTCATGGAACACTGGATTTGATGTAATATGAAGAGCAGCTTGATTATCACACACAAGTCTCATCGGACTAATCTCGCCGAATTTCAACTCCTTGAGTAACTGTTTGATCCAAATTAAATCACATGTTACCATAGCCATTGATCGATATTCTGCTTCTGCACTAGACCGAGCAACTACATTCTGTTTCTTGCTTTTCCAGGACACCAAATTTCCTCCTACTAACACACAATATCCGGACGTAGAACGTCTATCAGACTGTGATCTTGCCAATCAGCATCTGAGTATCCAACGATTCGCTCATGGCCGTGATCCACAAACAATATCCCTTTGCCTGGAGCTGATTTTATGTACCGAAGAGTGCGAACAACTGCATCCCAATGACTATCACACGGAGAACCCATAAACTGACTCACAACACTTACAGAAAAGGAAATGTCAGGTCTTGTCACTGTAAGATAATTTAATTTACCAACCAACCGTCTATATCTTGCAGGATCGCTAAGCGGCTCCCCCTGTCCTGGCAGAAGTTTAGAATTCGGATCCATCGGAGTGTCAACAGGTCTATAACCTGTCATTCCTGTCTCCTCAAGAATATCTAAGGCATACTTTCGTTGTGAGACCACAATACCTAAGCTAGACTGAGCGACCTCAATACCCAGAAAATATTTTAATTTGCTCAAATCCTTAGTTTGAAAATGTTGAAAGAGATGTTGCTTCAATTTAGCAATACCATCCTGGTCATTGCCAGTAATAACAATGTCGTCACCACCAGATAAATATAGAGACTCGAAGCAGAATGCCGATAGAACACAGAGTGATCAGTTTCACTCCGAATCATGTCAAATTCCTGGATAACTGTGCTGAACTTACCAAACCAGGCTCGAGGAGACTGCTTTAGACCATAAGTGACTGGCGCAAGCGACATACAAGACCACGAGACTCCCACTGAGCAACAAACCCAGGTGGTTGCTCCATATAAACTTCATCCGCAAGGTCACCGTGTAAAAAGGCATTCTTAATGTCCAGCTGATAGAGGGGCCAATGGCGAATAGCAGCCATGGAGAGAAAAAGGCGGACTGAAGCTACCTTAGTCACGGGAGAGAAGGTATCACTGTAATCTAACCCAAATATCTGAGTATATCCCTTGGCAACAAGACGAGCCTTAAGACGATCAACATTACCATCCGGACCAGCCTTGACTGCATACATCCAACGACAACCAACAGTAGATTTACCTGAAGGAAGAGGGACAAGCTCCCAAGTACCACTCGTGTGTAAAGCAGACATCTCGTCAATCATAGCCTGTTGCCATCCTGGATGAGACAATGCATCACCTGTAGACTTAGGAATGGAAATAGAGGACAAAGAAGATAGAATAGCATAATAAGGTGATGACAAACGATGATAACTCAGACCGACATAATGGGGATTAGGATTAAGTGTGGTCCGTTTACCTTTCCGAAGTGCAATCGGTAGACTAGGAAGAGACAAGTCCGCAGTAAGAGCAGGGTCAGGTGCAGGACGTGAATCAGCTGGGCCTGATGTTGGGTGCGGACGACGATGATATGTCAAAAGCGGTGTTCCTGTGACAGGGAGTCTAGGAGGAGCCATACTAGATTCCTAAACCGAGGGAATGGGTAAGACTTCAGTAGTGGAAGGTAAAGGAGAATCTATAATAGGCTCTGTAAAGGTCGGTATAGGTAACATTGCAGATATATCAGGGAGGTCAGAATGGTCAGAAGGGGTAAAGAAAGGTTTAGACTAAAAAAATGTGACATCAGAGGACATAAAGTACCTACGAATATCAGGTGGGTAACAATGATATCCCTTCTGAACACGGGAATAACCAAGAAAGACACACTTAAGAGCACGAGGGGCTAACTTATCATTCCCAGAGGCTAAGTTATGAACAAAACAAGTGCTCCCAAAAACACGAGGGGGAACAGAGTATAAGGGTGATTGGGGAAACAATATGGCATACGGTATCTGATTCTGTATGGGAGAGGAAGGCATCCAATTAACTAAATAACAAGCTGTGAGAACTACATCGCCCCAAAAACGTAGCGGAGCATGAGACTCAATGAGAAGTGTGCGAGCAGTCTCGATGATGTGCCTATTCTTTCTCTCGGCAACCCCATTTTGTTGAGGGTATAAGGACAAGAGGTCTGATGAATAATTCCTTGAGAAGTCATAAACTGCTGAAATGATGAGGATAAAAATTCTAAGGCATTATCACTGCGAAAAGTACGAATAGAAACACCGAATTGATTTTTAATCTCAGCACAAAAATTCTGGAAAATTGAAAACAACTCAGAACGATCTTTCATTAAGAAAATCCATATACATCTTGAATGATCATCAATGAAACTAACAAAATAACGGAACCCCAAGGTTGAACTGACTCTACAAGGGCCCTATATATTAGAATGAACTAAAGAAAAAACAGACTATGCATGACTCTCAATACTTCGAGGAAAGGAGGCTCGGGTATGTTTCCCGAGCTGACATGACTCACACTCTAATGTGGATAAACTAGACAAACTAGGTACCATCTTCTGAAGCTTGGATAAGCTTGGGTGTCCTAAACGTCTGTGAATTAGGTCCGGAGGATCCGTAACTAGACATGCCTTGGGGGATTTTAGCGAGTTAAGGTAGTAAAGGCCTTCTGATTCAAGTCTTGTTCCAATCGTCTGCCCCGTACTGCGGTCCTGCATAATAAAGGAATCATCAATAAAATATATACCACAATGGAGGGCACGAGTCAAACGACTAACAGATGCAAGATTAAAAGGACAGCCAGGGACATAGAGAACGGAATCTAGAGAGACAGAGGGTAGGGGAGTTGCTTGTCCAACTCCTTTTGCTTTGGTTTGAGACCCATTGGCTAAAGTAACAATAGGAGGGGACTGTGAATACGCAATAGTTGACAAAAGTGATTTATTACCAGAGATATGATCAGAAGCGGCTGAGTCCACAACCCATTGTCCAAGAGTACTAGACTGGGAAACACAAGCAAAAGAATTACCAACAACCGAAGTATCAGTCTGAGCAACAGAAGCTACTTGTGGAGATTTCTGCTTACTTGCTCGATACTGAAGGAACTCATTATACTCCCTTTCAGATAAAGAAAAACCCTGGTTACATGTAGTCCCTATCTGAGCAACATAAGTATTTTTGGGTGGTCGGCTATGTAAAGAATAGCACATGTCACGATTGTGTCCAAGTTTATGACAATAAGAGCACTTAGGTCTAGATTTTCCAAAACGACCTCCTCCGAGTCTATTCTCCATAGTAGGAGATGCCTGATTGTCCACTGACTGGGATACAAGGACAGATGAATCAAGTGTATGTGATGAGCTCACTAGGTGACTTGGTGCTGCAGCAAGGCGAAGTAATCGAGAGAATAGTTTATCAATTGTAGGGACAGCCGGACTAGCCAAAATTTGGTCACGTACTGAATCAAGGTCATTAGGGAGTCTAGCTAGTGTAAGAACTAGAAATATCTTCTGTCGTTGCTCTTGTTGCTTTTCAATACTAGCAGAAACTGGCATCAGCGTCTCAAATTCTTTCATGGCTGCATGTACTTGTCCCAAGTAAGTACACATATCCGATTCTTGTTTCTTCAAGCTTGTCATTCGCGATATTACATCATAGAAACGAGATATGTCATTAGTATATAAAGTACGAGCCTTTTCCCAAACTAAATAACATGTCTGGAATGGACCAAGGGCATCAATTTGGAATCAATAGATCGCCACAAGATACTACATAACTGAGCATCGACCTTTTCCCACTGTGTTTTGGCTTTTTCATCACCTTCGATAGCCCTTTTTGTTAAATGATCGTGAACTCCTTGACCTTTACACCACAACACGACAGACAAAGCCCAAGCTAGGCAGTTTGAACCTCCCATTAAAGGTTCTGAGGTAATCATAATATCAGAATTGCCAGAACCCGGGTTTCTAGAACCGAAAGCATCGAGTCCCAAAGACAATTATCACCAAATAATCAGAAAGAATCAACTGAAAACTGGTGAAACAGATGAAGGAAACACTGTAGCTGCCGAAAAAATTATTGTAGCTGCCGGAAAATCACTGTAGCTACCGGAGAAAATTCAAGGTTGTCGGAATTGAAAAATAAAAATATGGGTAGGCTCGGAATTTGAATATGATCAGACTGTCCTAAAAAAATGTTGAAATTCTGGCCGGAAGGTGGCGCACGCGCCGGCGCGTGGGACAGACGCGCCGCCGGCGACAGAGCTCCGGCGGGCGCGTGACGGCGCGTGGGGGGTGCTTTCCCGGTGATTTTTTCTGGGTTTGGTCGGAGTTCTCTTCCGAACCTTGTGGTGGTCTCGAATTTTGTACAATACTAATAATTAGTGATTTTGACGCGATTAGTCACTTAGGTCACCGGAAAATTGCACGGTGACTTAGTTATTCCTTCCCGGATGTCGTTGGTATGACGCACAACGATGAATTTCTCATGGTTGCTCTGATACCATGTGAGAATGCACGGGAGAAAAATATTATTGAGATATTATTATTTCAATACTACAATGATCCCTATATTTATATATATACACATTACATATCCTAATCCTAATTCATAAGGATTAGGGTGATTCACTCCTATTTACACTATTATTCTAACAATAACGAAAGCACAATTTTGACAATACAATGATTTAGCTGGGTTTAAATTCAACGAAAAACAAAGAAGTGAAAAGATATAATTTCTGCTCAGCATACTATCTTAACCCATGTTACATCTTAGTTGCACCAATTGAAACTGAAAAGGATTAAATAAATCACTTCAGAGAGAGGTTCTTTATTTTATTATTTTTGATAAGTAACTTTGGAAAGAGTTTTGTAATACCAAACTAGTTTAAAACTTTTCTTCTACATGTTACAGTTGGAAATCAATACCATGTTCTTGGTTCCTTTTTGTGAATTGTACAGAAACACCTTTCGCCATATTTCTTAAACAACAACAAGGAAAGCGTCATGTTACCGACCAATCATGAAAGTGGTTTTTTCAATTATTTGAAGCAATTACCACCAGGTTCAAAATAACTTACACATAGTCTGAACCCAAAATTCATTGATACATATTTGAGAAAAATTTTGTCATCGTACGGCAACTAAGGAGATCATATAGCAGTCGAGTGGATTGATCTGCCATTCTCTACATCACTCCAAATACCGTAAACCTGTGCATAGAATATGGTGTTCGTGAAAAATTATGTCTCTTATGTTTCCGCTTTACTTTCAGAGTGCTTTCACCATCTCTTACTTTTCTAACAATTAAGATCTTTGTAAATGCTTAAATCACATATATGAAAAACATCAATATTGAGTCTGTGTATATATTGAGAACACACTAGTACCATTGTGTTTACACAATGTATAGGGTTACTACTTAGCAATACTTAAAAAAATCATAAATTTGAAAATAATCTCAAAGCACAAAAAAAGGATTTTATTCAAAGATAAAGAGAGTAAGGGTAGGGAAAACTATGAACACTTTTAACCAAAGGAAGATAACAGGACTAACCAGGATCAAGGGGAAAAAAGAGACCATAGCGCTTCAAGTATTCATTGAGCTCCATCCATCCAATGCCTGGTTCAACCACCACATCCATGTCCTCAACGTGCAAAGCTTTAACACGCTACATTTCGATACACTAGTTATGTCACGTAAAACGGGGTAGCTCCATAGTAAATCAAAAACTAATTAGGGTATTCTATTATCTTGTAATACAAGGATCTTGGTTAATGAAGAAACTTCTATTGATCATTGATGCACTAAATCTCAACTGGTTAATGATCGACCCTAACAAGCATAATCAAACCATAAAACATACAGCACATTAAATATGAGTTTCCAACGATCCTGGATATCAAGCCAAGGTGAGAAGCCAGATGGCATCATCAGTTTATTACAATAGTCTTTTTTAGAAAAAGAAACACCAAAAGACTAATACCTTTATCATCAGTATAATCAGCTCTAAGAATACACAATTCCAAAAGCAAACTCAACTGCGTAGATTCAATGTCAAGATTGACAAGATACTATCAAGAAACATATAACAACCAAATGTGGTTTATTATCCTTCTGATCCATAAAGAGGTATAATTATGTGAGTTAATCGAATTAAATATTTATGGTGTATAAATGAAATTCAAAAGCCTTCCTCCAAAAAATAAATGAAATTTCAAAAGTAAGCCTTACATTCATTAATGTCATATCAATGCAAATACCGCCATTAGGGGATAAGGTGTGTCCCTCAATAGAGGTAGCTCCTCCGTAGGGCACAATAGGGACCTGCAACAACGATTTCCTGAATCGAACCGGATGATGTGCATGAATGAAACAAGTATAAAATCATATTAACTGTGTAGTCAAGGTTTCTGACAAGAATTCATTAAGGAATATATGGTTTATTGACAAGTTATGCACATATTATAATATAACTGTTGCAATACGGGTGATAACAATCACAGGACTATTTGTATTGGTTATCGGGTGCTTGGCTAACCGCATAACATCTTAGTGTCTAATCTAAAACTTGTGTTTTGTTAGAAATTGGATAGGGATTTGCTTCCAATACTACCCTGGCCTGACAACATTATTCTATCCAATAATACTTTGACTATAATGATTAGCAACATTATCAAAAAAATTAAACAAATTTTATAATTATTAATTTTTATCGTATCAAATAAAGAGCAGTTGTAAGAGGATATATAAAATAAGGTATACACTACAATATGAAATAGATGGAGAAATAAATATTGCATTCCCCTTCTAACCTGAGAAATATTTTTAACACATTCCCATAACTTTAAATCAATACAAAAAGAATTACTCAAGGCAAATGAAACATATCAAGTAAGAAATGACTAACTAAACAAGTGAGAATATATAGGATATCTTTTCAATTTACATAAGGAAATGGCTAACTAAACACGCAACAATATAAATGACACCTTTATCATTTATGTATCCAGTGCAGGTTTTGTTAATATGGCTTTTGTTATTCCAAATGGAAAAATGCAACCAGACACAAAACTGTTAATCTGGAATTTTGTAACGGGAGTATTCCCATAATGTGAGTGACCAAACCGCTCCTAATGCTAAGGGTATTTCATTGTACTATGCATAAGAAACTCAAGTTACTTTTCAGCACATAAAAGACATAGGGATCACCATTTCCATCAACAAATTAATGATTGAGAAAGCTCAAGTGCTAATTCAATGCCTTCTGTACAAAAGTTAATGCAAAACAATAGACACAAAATAGTCCGAAGTGCAATACAGACCTTGTGCTTGTTGCAAGACCTAACTATCTTAGACACCTCCTCCTCGGACCTGCATTTGGGAGAACAAGTTGAATGATAATCATTATGTTTTTCAATAAGATAAAAGCTACCACCATGAACAACAAAATAGCTATAGCTCCACCTTGCTTAAAAAGCTAGGTTTTTATAATGAATTGTTGATCTTGAAGGCATAATTATATGCAAGCCGATAACTAGTTCTTCATCTTCAATTGATTTTTTTTCCTTACATCGTCAACAGGACCTTTCAAGTGGCAACACTGGCAAACATATCGTTTTTAAGAAAGAAAAAACATACTACTAATTTAATTTCTAATACTATGGAATTTGTCAGCATTAAGTTTAGAAGTATCATACAATGCACATTGATTACTTGTCTGTACCATGTGAGAGTTTGACCTATCACAATGTCCAAGGAGACGCTTGAAATTGCAAATAATCAGGTTTGTATAGGAGGGTAACTTTCATTTACTTGGAGATACAAAGGTAGAAACATGTAACTATTAATATGCTACTCAAGAAGATAACAGTAAGCAAAAGCACTGTCATCTGCGGAAAACCAAAGATTATCTTAGAATGAGGGAAAAAACAACCATGTTATCTTTGAGACTAGGGAGTCCATAAGACAAACCCTCCTTAACTTTCAAGACAAACTTAGCCTGCTGAAATTCATTGTGTTTCTCTGTTCTATCTATTTATGATTGATTTGGGAGAGGGGACACCTGACGTAAAACACATGTTAAGAATACATCCCACATTGGACAAAAACTTATATAGATTGCAAATCCTGGTCTACATAGGAATAGAAACAAAACTGTAATAGAACAAAGAATTAAGAAGGAAGGAAAGCAATAAGAATAGAAACCTTGTTCCAAAGAATGAACCTGACCTCGGATAAACTACGACATCGGGGATGTTTACTGCTTTATGGAAGCTGTTCTGTGGCTTCCCATGAGCGTATCTCTCATCTTCATCCAAAGTCATTTTATCCTAAATAATATAGTTATAACGACATCAAACGAACTAAAATCTATCTAAAAGATTCCACAATATACTGAAAATTATCACAACTTCAAACAACGGTAGAACCAGGGAATTATACAATGGATTCAAAGAAATACTAGAATGTCACACCTAGAGCAATTTTTGAACTCCATTTGCCATTTTACTAGAATTTTTCCTTATGCTAAGGGGATTCAACAGTTTAAATATAAAAAGTAAAAATAAAAGCCGTGTTTGCCCTATTTGTGCACTGTAAGCTTTCAAAGAAGGGGATTTAATTGAACCACTTTCTTCAACTTAGCTCTGGCTGTGCTGCGATAGATTTATAAGGCTTCGCTAGCCGTGAAGAAAATTATAAATTAGTTAAAGAATGAGAAAGCATAATAAATCCTTGTATTTAAGAAGCAAATCAAGAACCAAATCGTTATATCCAGATATACCAAATACATTAAGCAAAGAAATAATATTAAGAATACAATACCTGGCAAATTGCCTTCAACTCTTCTATAAGCTGTGGAGGAATTTCCCTATGATAACCTTTTACCACATAATCTGTGCTATCTTTGCCACCAATTTTCACACTTCCCAAAGACAAAATAAAATCAATGTCGACATTTCAAAATCATCGAAAAGATCAATGAAACAATTTATATTTCGCCTGACAAATTTCACTATACAATAAATCAATTATGCCTCAATCTCAGGAATCATCTCTATCGATTTCACTATATTCAAGCACATTCATTCCAAACATTCTAATATTGGAACGCAGTATCTTCTAGGTCAAAGCATGTAACTTTCTGATTTTCCAACATGATTATGTTCCAGATACATGCTCATTTTGACAAAGAAAGAAATTACAATTCTTTCCTATGACCATCATTATTTTAAATTACCTGTTGGCCAACATGAATATTTCATACATAAGCTCTAAGAAAAATCAAATTTCCAAATTATTAAACCAAAAGAAGTATATCATTTTTTCAAATAGTTAAAACCATCATTATTCTAATTTCTCTTATATCCCACATATATATTCAGAAGAAGAAAAAAGGTCATTTTCAAGAATACCCAAAAGAAAATTTCTTTATGTACCAAAACATAAAACTGTAAGGTAACAATTGTACTTCAAGGAAATATTTATGGCATTACTAATTTATGAATAAAGTGAATACCTATTTGGGTCAAAAAGTGGAGCATCACTGAGAGAGAGTGAGTGTGAGTGGAGAGCAAGAGAACCAGCAGAGACAGCAAAGGCTAAAGGGATTAAAGAAGCAATCCATGAATTATTTGAAGACGGTTTTCTAGAGCAAATTACAGGTTCTGCAAGGCTAGAAGATGGAATTTGGGGCCTCTGGAAATTTGAAGTTCGCTGTAGATTATTGCAAATGGGTTTGGAGCAAGAACGAAAACGGGAAAACAATGAAAAGAAAGTCATGGCCAAAAGCTAATTACAAAAAACAGTCTACAAGTATTCACGTGTTGGTGGATGTGAATCTCAGAACTGCATACACCAAAATTTGGCTGTTAGTAGAATAATATATTATGAGTAAAGTTTCTTGTGGAATTTTGGAAGTATGACTTTCAAAAGTGTAAAACAAAAGCGTGAATTAAAGACGGAACAATAGCAGGCATCGGATAACAATCCTTTATCTGTTATAAAATATTTTATTTTAGGTGAATGTCCATATTTAGAGATATTTTAGGTTTTATTTTTTTGTGGGGTCTTCTACTATTGTAAATCATCCTAAAAGTATCAATAAGAATAATCTTCTCTCTATTTTTCTCTCTATTGTTCTTGTT
Organism: Nicotiana benthamiana; assembly: GCA_034376525.1. Taxonomy (NCBI): domain Eukaryota; kingdom Viridiplantae; phylum Streptophyta; class Magnoliopsida; order Solanales; family Solanaceae; genus Nicotiana; species Nicotiana benthamiana. The sequence goes on along the minus strand of CM067338.1, from coordinate 14,427,662 downwards.
CTTGTATTATTGTTCTTGTTCTTATATTATTTCATAACACGTTATCAGCACGAGACTCTACCGTCTCAAGAATCCTCTTGAGAAAATTAAGGTATTTCCCTTTTTCCGAATTTGGTTTTAATTATGTCTGATATTATGAAAAGAAAGTTCGTTGCCCTTGAAATTTCGGGCAAGAACTATATGACATGGGTGTTGGATGCTGAAATCCACTTAGATGCTATGGGTCTTGGAGACGCCATTAAAGACAGAGATAAAGCATCCACCCAAGACTGTGCTAAGGCCTTGATTTTCTTGCGCCATCACCTTGATGAAGGTTTGAAAATTGAATATCTCACAGTCAAAGATCCACTCATCTTGTGGAAAGGCTTAAAGGAGAGATATGACAACCTGAAGTTGGTCACTCTGCCACAAGCACGATATGATTGGGCTCATCTGAGGCTCCAAGACGTTAAGTCTGTTTCTGAATATAATTCTGCAATGTTCAGAATTACTTCTAAATTGAAATTCTGTGGAGATAATATCTCTGATTATGATATGCTTGAAAAAATGTTTACAACGTTTCATGCATCCAATATGGTACTGCAACAACAGTACAGAGAGAAAGGTTTCAAAAAGTACTCTGAACTGATTTCTCTTCTCCTTGTGGTTGAGCGAAACAATGACCTGCTCATGAGAAATCACGAAAATCGACCCACTGGGTCTACACCATTGCCTGAAGCAGATAAGGTGTATTCTCATTATGCCAAGCATGGAAAAGGCTATGGCTTTAATCATGGTCGTGGTCGTAATCGGGGTCATGGCCGTGGACATAGACAAGGAAGAAATTTCCCTGATGTCCGTCACCCCCCAAAGAGATATAACCACCAAAAGCAGAAACGGGATTATGAGGATCCAAAGGCAAATAGTTCAGAAACTATATGTTATCGTTGCGGTGAAAAAGGGCACTGGTCAAAAGTTTGCCGTGTACCAAGACATTTGGTTGATCTTTGTCAAGCATCTCTAAAGAATAAAGGCCCTGAAATAAATTTTGTCTCTGACGACAATTTTGACATCACCCACCTGGATGTGGCAGACTTCTTTGAGCAACCCGAGGGGAAAATAGACTACTTAATCGGTGATGGATCTGTGATGAAGGAAGATGGAATTGTTTGATTTTATTTTACTTATTTGTATTAGTTAGTGAATAAACTAATAGTCATTAGTATCAGCTCGTATTAGTTAGTTTATGATATAATGTTAGTATTAGCTCTTTAGAATGTTTCAATATGCTTAAATTTCAAAGATATTTTTATTTTCCAGTAGAGTTAATCGATTAACCTAACAGTTAGTCGATTAACTAATATTTCACATTAAAACTTGACTTTTCCGCAAGGCAAGATAGTCGACTATCTGATTTAGTTAGTCGACTAACCTAATGACTGCTTCCCAAGATAGTCGACTATCAACTAAGTTAATCGACTAACCTCAGCAAATTTTGAAAATATTGTTTAAATGTGAAACAAATGGATTGAATTTGTTTATTCTCATGATCGTGTATTTATTTTGTTTGTCAAACCATGGGTAAGCAAATATGGATATCTCACAAAGCAAGCTTGGATCAACGTCCAACTGTAAAAATATTTATTTAGTTGATTCATGTACTACACATACGATACTCAAAGAAAAGAAATATTTCTCTCAACTAAGTATGTGTAAGGCAGATGTTACTACAATCTCTGGTAGTAGTAAATTGATTGAAGGCTCCGGAAGAGCAACTATAACTCTGCCTAGAGGAACAATGTTTATCATAGAGAATGCAATGTTCTCCTCCAAGTCAAAGAGAAACTTGTTGAGTTTTAAAGATATACGCCGGAATGGCTATCATATTGAGACAATAGATGAGAATAATCTTGAATATCTCATCATTACAAAGAATGTCTCTGGCCAAAAGAGGGTTATTGAGAAATTCCCGTCTTTATCTTGTGGCCTGTATTGGACAAAATTAGTGCAATTGAGGCACATTCAACAGTAAACCAAAAGGTTACTGATTCCAATACTTTTGTACTTTGTCATGATCGATTGGGACACCCTGGATCAATCATGATGAGACGGATTATAGAAAGCTCATATGGGCATCCGTTAAAGAATTTCAAGATTCTTTTAAATAATGAATTTTCTTGTACTTCTTGTTATCAAGGCAAGTTAATTATTAGACCATCACCAACAAAGGTTGGGACTGAGTCACCTACGTTTTTGGAACGTATACAAGGGGACATTTGTGGACCTATTCACCCACCTAAAGGGTCCTTTAGATATTTTATGGTCTTAATAGACGCATCCTGTAGATGGTCTCATGTGTGCCTGTTGTCTTCACGCAACCTTGCGTTTGCAAAACTAATGGCACAAATAATTCGACTACGAGCACAATTTTCTGATAATCCAATCAAGTCTATTAGACTGGATAATGCTGCTAAGTTTTCATCCCAAGCATTTAATGATTATTGCTTATCAATTGGGATAAAAGTGGAACATTCTGTAGCTCATGTTCACACTTAAAACGGTCTTGCAGAATCTTTAATTAAACGCCTGCAGTTGATTGCAAGACCATTACTCATGAAAACGAGGCTGCCCACTTCGGTATGGGGTCACGCCATTTTGCATGCAGCAATGCTAATTCGTCTCAGACCGACGAATTATCACAAATATTCCCCGTTGCAATTGGTTTTGGGTCATGAACCCAATATATCCCATTTAAGAATCTTTGGATGCGCAGTATATGTGCCTATAGCACCGCCATACCGCACCAAAATGGGTCCGCAAAGAAGGTTAGGAATATATGTTGGGTTTGAATCGCCCTCCATTATCCGCTACCTCGAAACATTGACAGGGGATTTGTTCACTGCACGATTTGCAGACTGTCAATTTGATGAGACACTTTTCCCAAAATTAGGGGGAGAAGTTGGTGAAACCAAACGGGAAATTTTGTGGAAAAATGCATCATTATCTCATCTTGATCCACATACCTCTATTTGTGAAAAAGAGGTGCAAAAGATTATCCATTTGCAAAGAATAGCAAATCAAATGTCTGACGCATTCACGGACTTGAAAAGGATAACAAAATCCCACATCCCCGCGGAGAATGTTCCAATCCGTGTTGATGTCCCTGTTGGACAATCATCTAGTGTCATATCCAATGAGTCGATGCACGCCTGAAGCGTGGCAGGCCATTAGGTTCCAAAGATCGAAATCCTAGAAAGAGGAAAGCAAACGATCAAAATGACACTACGAAAGAATCTCATGAGGAAATTCATGATTTAATAAATTCTGAGATTCATGAAGAATCCATTGAGCCCGAGACTCAAGAAAATAAGGAACTATCAATAAATCCAATCGATATTGAGGCAAATTTTAATCGAGTGGATATAGTGGTGGATTATGTCTTTGCTTTTAATGTCGCATCTAGCATTATGCAAGAAAGTGAGGATCTTGAACCTCAATCTGTTGGAGAATGTCGAAAAAGACATGATTGGCCAAAATGGCAAGAAGCAATCCAATCAGGATTGAATTCACTGGCAAAACGTGAAGTTTTTGGCCCTATAGTTGAAACACCTAATGGTGTTAAGCCTGTTGGCTATAAATGGGTCTTTGTACGCAAGAGAAATGAGAAAAAAGAGGTACAAAGATATAAGGCACTCCTTGTTGCACAAGGATTTTTCCAAAGGCCTGGTGTCGATTATGAAGAGACATATTCGCCTGTAATGGATGCCATGACTTTTCGTTATCTCATTAGTTTTGCTGTCCTTGAAAAGCTTGACATGCATTTAATGGATGTGGTTACTGCCTATCTTTATGGCTCACTGGATAATGAGATATACATGAAAATTCCCGATGGACTCAAAATGCCAAACACTCATAATTCAAAGTCCCGGGAATTGTTTTCAATCAAATTGCAAAGATCCTTGTATGGTCTAAAGCAATCAGGACGAATGTGGTATAATCGTTTAGTGAATATTTATTAAAAGAAGGCTATATAAATTATGCCATTTGCCCGTGTGTTTTTATAAAGAAAACAACATCGAAATTTGTTGTACTTGCCGTATATGTCGATGACATAAACCTTATTGGAACCCCCATAGAACTCCAAAAGGCAATTAATTATTTAAAGAATGAATTCGAGATGAAAGATCTCGGAAAGACAAAATTATGTCTTGTTTTGCAAATTGAATATTTGGCAAACAGAATTTTTGTTCATCAATCTACCTATATAGAAAAGGTACTGAAACGGTTTTACATGGATGGAGCATATCCTTTAAGTACTCCGATGGTTGTTCGATCACTTGATGTGAATAAAGATCCATTCCGACCGCAAGAAAGGAATGAAGAGCTACTTGGTCCTGAAGTACCATATCTTAGTGCAATTGGCGCACTAATGTATCTGCAAATACTACAAGGCCTGACATAACCTTTTCAGTTAATGTCTTAGCAAGGTATAGCTCGGCTCCCACAAGGAGACATTGGAATGTGATCAAACATATATTGCGGTACCTAAAAGGGACTACCGATATGGGCTTATTTTATAGCAATAATTGCAGTCCTGATCTTGTTGGTTATGCTGATGCTGGATATTTATCCGACCCACACAAGGCTCGATCTCAAATGGGTTATGTGTTTACCTGTGGAGGCACCGCCATATCTTGGCGATCGACTAAGCAATCAATTGTGGCTACTTCATCTAATCATGCCGAGATAATCGCTATTCATGAAGCAAGTCGGGAGTGTGTGTGGTTGAGGTCTATAATACATCATATTCAAGACAAATGTGGTTTGAAGTGTAACAAACTACCCACGATTTTGTATGAAGACAATGCAGCATGTATAACTCAATTGAAGGGAGGATTCATAAAAGGAGATAGAACAAAGCATATTTCACCAAAGTTATTTTTCACACATGATCTTCAAAAGAATGGTGATATCAATGTGCAACAGATTCGTTCAAGCGATAATATGGCTGATTTGTTCACAAAATCTCTACCAACGTCAACCTTCAAGAAGGTGGTTCACAAGATCGGAATGCGAAGACTCAAGGATATGAATTTATGCTCTTTTCAGGGGGAGTTAATGCGCGTTGCACTCTTTTTCCCTTACAAGGTTTTGTCCCAATGGGTTTTCCTTGCAAGGTTTTTAACGAGGCAACCAATAGGCGCATATTCAAACATGTGTACTTTTTTTCCTTTTCTTTAATTTTTTCCCATTGGATTTTGTTTTAGTTAAGGTTTTAACGAGGCACATTATTGAATAGACATTCAAGGGGGAGTGTTATAAAATATTCTATTTTAGGTGAATGTCCATATTTAGAGAGATTCTAGGGTTTACTTCTTGGTGGCTAAGTCACCACCTCTCTATAAATAAAGGGGTCTTCTACCATTGTAAATCATCCCAAAAGTATCAATAAGAATGCTCCTCTCTCTATTTTTCTCTCTATTGTTCTTGTTCTTGTATTATTGTTCTTGTTCTTATATTATTTCATAACATTATCCTTATTTAAGGGTCAAGGTAACAAATAAATCTAGAATGAGAGAAAAGATATATATATATATATATATATATATATATATATATATATATATATATATATATATATATATATATATATATATATATATATATATATATATATATATATATATATTTATTTTTCCACACCTGTATATCTAGTTACGTAATATATTATTTTATAAAATAATATTATTATTTATTTTCGGAAAAAGTATTGAATAAACTATTATATATGAATAAATAAAGTAGGAAATGAGATCGGTGCGGATTATTATACTGTTACTCATTTGCCAACCTTAATTAGATGATTGAATATCTTTTTAATCTACAATGAAGGAATCATCAAAGTTCAGTCATATTTATTTAATCTACTTAACCTATTTTAATTACTCATATCTTTATCATCCACCCTGATGAATATATTTTATATTTTGTTATTAAGTACACATTAATTATTTTGTAAGTTTACAGTTGTTGCCATATTGACTGAATATAGTACTCCCATCATAGCATATAGTTTATGTACTTTCTATTTGATTAACATTCTTATGTGTAATAATGAAAATTTTAAATAAATTTTGACATCTTGCATTGGCACTAAGTATTATTTAATTAGTATATTAAAATAATTTTAATTAGTCAAATAAAAGTACAAAAGAGCTAAATTTAATGCAATTTTAAATTTGTAACAAAAATAATAACAATTTCAAATTAAAGCTCGTTACAAACAAACGCTATATTTTTAAAAGTTCATCCTAAACAAGCACTAAATTATAAATAAACAGTTCACTTAAATCAAACAGCACTATGTAATATGTAAATATGGTTCGCTGGCTAAACAAATATGAAACATAAGCTCATTGCTAATGTCCTCGTAACAATAAAGTGTACGAAATTATCTTTCATCGAAAAACTTTATAATATTAGTTAAAATAATTATAAATTTAAAATATCATATTCGGTATTAATGTTAAATACCTTATTTTGAGATTATTTTTAAAAGATGTTTTCTTTCTTTTCTTTTGACGTTAAAGTCTTAATTCATTCTTTAACTTTTACCATTTAAACACAATTTTGTAGGCTATTTAATATCTATGAAACTTGAATATGAGAAAAAAAATTTAAATACAATTAATATAAGTAGTAATTGTTTATTGTGAACGAGACACTCTTTTAATTTATTTTTAAAAAATAAGAAGATTTCTTTTGAAGCATTACATTAAATTTGGCCGCACTTGCTTTCATACGGCTAAATGTTATTACTAAAATTCTGATTTTAAATATAAAGAAAAAAATCTTGAAATTATCTACTTGTCAATTAATTTTGAATAATGTTTGTTAATAGAACATATTCTTGGTGTTTGAATTTAGAGATTTAAAAATCTATGCGTGGGTGCCAACTATATTCTTTTACCTATAAGCATCATGGATGGTGTTTGAATCTAATGATGAAAGACTTAGGCTCTATATATTGTTTCTTGTCTACATAAAATAAAAGGCAAGCATAAAAGCAAAAAACAATAGAGAAATTTTTATTATGGAACAAATACTCCTTTATTTTTATTTTTATTTTTTTGCTTCACCAATTATAGAACAAAACTTCTCCTTATTTATAACTGAAAAATGAAAAATACTGTTATAAATAGAACTCTATTTAAGGTGAATGTCTATATTTAGAGAGATTCTAGGGTTTACTACTTGGTGGCTAAGTCACAACCTCCCTATAAATATAGGGCTTCTATTCCATTGTAAATCATCCGAAAGTATCAATAAGAATACTTCTCTCCCTATTTTCTCTATATTGTTCTTGTTCTTGCATTATTCTACTTGTTCTTATATTATTTCATAACACGTTATCAGCACGAGTCTCTAACCAATTGAAACTTTCGATTATTTTAACTTTTGTTTGTGTAGGGTTTTTGCTTCATAGCCGATTCGGCTCTCTCAACTCAATCGCCGGCTTTTTCTAATTTCTATACGGAAAAATAGAAGAGATGGTATCATCATAAAGTAATGCAACGGGAAGGAAACTCAAGAGGTATATTTGATGTCACAACATTTATTGGTATACCTTAAAGGTAAGTAATTTACTTTTCCCTTTCAAATTCTTGAAATTCTACGATTTGATTTTATATACAAACAAAGACAACAAAGTTTGATTATAACTCTAATGGAGTTCGTAAGAAATTACACTCACATGAAGTGGTAAAATTTCTATGCCTTGCCATGATCAAATTCATATATGATTGTGGACGTGGCAAGAATTAAAATTCCGTCCAAATGAATTTGCTCCATTCCCTTTAGAGAATGTGGTAGCAGTATGTGATAAGTCTGAAAGAAGACAAAATTATTACCATGATGGTATCAATGAATGTGGACGTGGCAATAGACGGAATTATAATCGTCATTATGATCCATTCCCTGAAGTGAATGTGATAATTGTAATAAAGCCTGTAAGTATGAACACACTCTTGATGTAATTGTGTCTTATGTATGACATTATGAAAAGAAAGTTCGTTGCCCTTGAAATTTCGGGCAAGAACTATATGGCATGGTGTTGGATGCTGAAATCCACTTAGATGCTATGGGTCTTGGAGACGCCATTAAAGACAGAAATAATGCATCCACCCAAGACTATGCTAAGGCCTTGATTATCTTGCGTCATCGCCTTGATGAAGGTTTGAAACTGTGCTAAGGCTTGATTTTCTTGCGTCATCGCCTTGATGAAGGTTTGAAACTGTGCTAAGGCCTTGATTTACTTGCGCCATCACCTTGGTGAAGGTTTGAAAATTGAATATATCACAGTCAAAGATCCACCTATCTTGTGGAATGGCTTAAAGAAGAGATATGACAACCTGAAGTTGATCACTCTGCCACAAGCACGATACGATGAGAATCCAAAAGCAAATAGTTCATAAACTATATATTATCGTTGCGGTGGAAAAGGGCACTGGTCAAAAGCTTGCCGTATACCAAGACATTTGGTTGACCTTTATCAAGCATCTCGAAAGAGTAAAGGCCCTGAAACAAATTTTGTCTCTTACGACAATTTTGACATCACCCACCTGGATGCGGCAGACTTCTTTGAGCAACCCGATGGGAAAATAGACCACCTAATCGGTGATGGATCTGTGATGAAAGAAGATGGAGTTGTTTGATTTTATTTCACTTATTTGTAATAGTTAGTGAATAAACTAATAGTCTTTAGTATCAGCTCGTATTAATTAGTTTATGATATAATGTTAGTATTAGTTCTTTAGAATGTTTCAATATGCTCAAATTTCAATAATATTTTTATTTTCCAGTAGCGGTAATTGACTAACCTAACAGTTAGTCGATTATCTAATATTTCGCATTAAAACTGCAAAACAATCGATTGTCAATGTTCAACAATCGATTGTCTATGTTTAACAATCGATTGTCTTAAGACAGTGTGATCTGAAATTTTTTTCAAAATAGCAAATAATCGATTGTCTATGTTTAACAATCGATTGTCGTAAGACAGTGTGATCTGAAGTTTTTCGAAATAGTCAACAATCGATTGTCTATGTTTAACAATCGATTGCCTTAAGACAGTGTGATCTGGAATTTTTCAAAATAGTCAACAATCGATTGTCTATGTTTAACAATCGATTGTCTTAAGACAGTGTGATCTGAAGTTTTTCATAATAGCAAATAATCGATTGTGTGTGTTTAACAATCGATTGTCAATGTTCAACAATCGATTGTGTGTGTTTAACAATTGATTGTTTTAAGAAAATGCTTAAACTGAAATTTTCAAACTGCATAGTAATCGATTATGGAAAACATATAATCGACTATCTGATTTAGTTAGTTAACTGACCTCAGCAGATTTTGAAAATATTGTTTAAATGTGAAACAAACGAATTGAACTTGTTTATTCTCATGTTCGTATATTTTCTTTTGTATGGCAAACTATGGGAATTAAATTGATTGAAGGCTCATGAAGAGCAACTATAACTCTGCCTAAAGGAACGATAT